>CM077670.1:153530000-154780000 GCA_039707655.1 Elymus sibiricus | reverse complement strand
GCATGCCGATGTAGGTCCATGTGGGCCAGACCGTTTTAATAATGCAAAACATGGGCGCCTGTTTAAAAAAAATGTGGTAATGATGATTAGCGATGGTGATTGACTAGATTTTTTTTTTGAACACAGTACAGACGCAAGCGTTCATATACACGCGCATACACTCACCCCTATGAACGGACACACGCACACCCTACCCCTATGAGCACCTCCGAGAGACTGAGCCGGCATATCATCTTGAAATTTACGAAGTCACTGTAGGCACCTCGTCGTCGACGGAAACGTCTCCTCCCACTGAATGCGCATCGCCGGAAATCCTGAAATAATTCCAGGAATAAATGCGAGCACCAGGATTTGAACTCTGGTGGGCTAGGGATACCACAGTCCCTCTAACCATCCAACCACAGGTTGGTTCGCATGGTGATTGACTAGATGATTGGTATAACGTGGATGCCGCTCATATGCCTGATCTACATAGTATATTGCATGCCCTGCTTAGCACGTATCGAGGATGATTAGCGCGTGTGCATATGATTAGCGCATGTCGAACTTGCCAAAGTCATATTATTTGTAGAAACTAATAAGTAATTATCTGGGAGGTCCAAATTTTGAGACAACGTGATTGGAATCGGAGATCAAGACTATTAAAAATTATCAGAGGTTGAAGCTTGGAGCGTGTTGGCCCATCATGACAGGTTCATTTACTAGTACCAACATTGGCACTGCTTGCAACCAGGACCATATTGTTGCCTATTAAGGTGCTGGATCGGGCGCGAACCAACCTGTGGTTGGATGGTTAGAGGGACTGTGGTATCCCCAGCCCATCAGGGTTCAAATCCTGGTGCTCGCATTTATTTCTGGAATTATTTCAGGATTTTCGGCGATGCGCATTCAGTGGGAGGAGACGTTCCCGTCGACGACGAGGTGCCTACGGTGACTTCGTAAATTTCAAGATGATATGCCGGCTCAGTCTCTCGGAGGTGCTCATAGGGGTAGGGTGTGCGTTCATAGGGATGAGTGTATGCGCGTGTATATGAGCGCTTGCGTCTGTACTGTGTTCAAAAAGGTGCTGGATCGGGCATCGGCCCGACTGGCTACTAGGGGAATCCAAGGCCAACATTTCTGCATACGTGCGACTGGGCGTCAAATACTACCTTCTGTAACTGAAAAGTAGTAGTCTTATACACCGATTCATAAATGCGAGTTGTTGATCCATATGCAAATATATGGTGAGGATAAGCATACCAGTGGCGGCCGTGCACTGAAGGAGCTTTTCGGTAGTGATCATCGTTTTTAGCTGCCAAGATATTTATGTTCCGCCTTTTATTTTCCTGTGTTAGGGCATCTCCAACGCCGACCCGCAAACCTCCCGCAACCGTCCGGACCACGAAAGCCATCCAACGCGGTCCGGACGCGATTTCTCCCGCAAACCGGAGACAATGGTGGGGGCCTTTGAGGGAGTCCGGACATGCGAAACGTCGCTCTCCGCCCCCCCGGCCCATCCAAAAGGAAGGCGGAGCCCGCGCTTTTGGAGCATCCCGCATTGTTTCCGGGCCAAAATCCCCCACTCTCTTCTTCCATTCCCTGCCGCTCTCCGCCCAATTCCCGCTCTTTCCTCACACCCTCTCCTTCCTTCCGTCGCCGACGCATGGAACCGTCGAAGAACCTGTCGGAGATGGAACCGGCAGAGGTGCTGGAGGATCCGACAATCACGCTCGCCCGGAAGATCAGCTCGGCTACGCGGCAAAATCGTCGCGTCAAAGCGAGGGCCGTAAAGGAGGAGAAGCTGAAGAAGCGGTTGGCCGCTGGCGGGCCTGCTGCTGTCGTTGGGCGTGGCGGCCGTGGGGGACGTGGCGGCCGTGGCGGACACCGGCAGACGTTCGCGCCCACAGTACAGACGGTGCAGTGGCCAGAGAATTACAAGTAGCCATACAACTACGCCGCCAAGCATCTCGGAACCCCCGCCGGTACGGTTCCTTACATTGTCGACGTTAACGCGGCGCCGCTCTTCTCCGAGTATGCTTCGCCGTAGCTCGTCCGGGCACGGACAATGGGCGGGGAGCAGATGGGTGCCCGCACGCTGTTCGCTGCAATGCCTAGAGCGGGGGAGCCGGCGTACGACACCGGGGACAGGGAGATGCAGGACATCATCCACGACAGAGGCGATGGAGGAAGATGGGGCTATGAGGATGGGCAGGTGGAAGACTCGGATCCCACCCAGTCCGGTAACTACCAGCAGCAGTAGACCTACACCCAGACGGCGACGCAGTAGACCTACACCCAGACTGGCGATGGCGCACAACAGCAACAACAACACTGGGCCGCCGGAGAGTAGCAGCCGGAGGGAGAGGAGGAGGAGGAGGAAGAGGAGGAGGACGGCGAGGATGATGATCCGGATGATACAGCTGGCGATCCGAAGAAGAAGGGTAGAGGAGAAAGTTTCAACATGCGGGAGGACGAGCTGTTGTGCGATGCATGGTTGGCCACTAGTCTTGATCCGATCCAAGGCACAGAGCAAAAGGGCACAACCTTTTGGAGGAACATTCACATATGGTTCCATGAACACAAGCATTTCGCGCCCTACTCCGACGCAATCATCCTCAACCGTGAATGAAAGTCTCTCAACCATCGATGGTACACCATCCAAGAAGCCGTGTTCAAGTATTGCGGGCACTTGAAGCAGCTCATTGCACAGTGGCCTAGCGGTGCTCAAATCACCGAGCAAGTAAGTTGATGACTAGCCGAACATGCATTCTTTTATTGCTCACTAGCCGGATATGCATTCTTTTGTTGCTCACTAGCCGGATATGCATTCTTTTTGTAGCCTACTCGTGCTTGTGTGGTGTACAAGAAGTTGGAGAAGAAGTCCTTCACCGTCAGTCATTGTTGTTTGAAGTTGAATGGGCAACCGAAGTGGAACCTCTTCCTTGTCAAGACCGCCGCCCAAGACAACGAGGAAGAAACCGGTGATCCTACCGACCCAACCCAAGAACCGCCGAAGAAGGTTGGAAGAAATTTACGGGGGAAGAAGTGGGAGGAGGAGAGGGCGAAGCGAGAAGGTGATCCGGCCAAGCTGACGGAGAGGTTCGAGGACATCTTGGCAAAGAAGGAGGAGGCATGCGTGAAGCGCTCGGACATCAAGGAGAAGAAGAAGGCGGAGAGGTTCAAATTGTTGATGGAGGCGACGGACAAGAAGGTCAAGCTCGAAGAGAGGAGGGCCATGATCGAAGAGAGGAAGGCCGCGATCGAGGAAAAGAAGGCCGCGCTCGAGCAAAAGAGGGTGAAGATCACCGCCAATGCGGAGGATGCCAAGATGTTGTCCTTGAATGTGGACTCTTTGGATGTCGACGCAAGAATGATCGTGCAATCCGTCCGCTATCAGATGTTGCGGCGGCAGAAAGATCAGTTGGCGGCGGCGGAGAATGAGGACGAGGAGGAGGCGGACGCGGAGACTGTCTATGCGGCGGCGACGACACCCCCTTGATCGGGAGCAGACGGTGGGCATTGCCGGTCCGGCAGGGCAAAGATGCACGGACTGCCGGACTGATGTTCTTTTGGATTCGGGCATGTAAAAACTAAGCATACTTGCCTCTTTTCGGTTGTGATCGGGCATGCGATCCGGCGCTGGTGTGATCCGGCGTGATCCAGCGCGCTGTGTGAATCGGAGCACATTTGAATTTGAATTTACTGACGGACATATACAGGATAGCGTTGGATGACGGCCTCCCGCATCCGTGTCCGCGGACTGGTCCCCCTGTCTACGGACAGATGCGGGAGGAAATTTGCGGGTCGCCGTTGGAGATGCCCTTAGTTCAGTGGTTGACTGAACCATGCTAGCTCCCGTTTACTTGTCGCACTCGATCCAACCAATGCGACCGATGATCAGGGGTGGGCCCAGGAATTGAAGGCTGTGTATTCAAATTTTGAAAACTTTTTTTAAGCCTATATCCTTCCTTTTGGCGCGTATAATCGATTATAGCAACATATTGTACTAGTTCTGAACTATATAGAAGTAAAAATTGATTGTTACAAGTTGGTATCAGAGCCGACCCTCGCGGTTACACGGATGTTTGCGGACAAGTGTGCGGTCATGTTGTTCATGACGTTTGTGACCGTCGTGGCACACGGCATGGCACATGTACCGGACTGGATGCACAGACGTATGTGCCAAGAGGGAACATTCCTGTGACCCGACGAGGACGTCGGTTCCTCTGAGTGGGGGTGTATGTGATAGCCTGGCTTATTAGGGATGATAGCCTACTCATATCAATAAGGAATTCCTTCTTTTCTGGGAGCCCATTCGGAAAGAACTCCAAAGTTAAGCGTGCTCAGCTTGGAGTAATTTCAGGATGGGTGACCGACCGGAAAGTTGCTCCCGGGTGCGCACGAGTGAGGACAAAGTCCGCAGGAAAGACTAGTGTTGATCTGTGGGGCCAGTCTAGATCCCGTCAGGAATAACGACCACCGGCGGGTGTGTTCGGGGCATTACAAGTAACATATAGAAGTAAAAATTGTTCTAAACTGTATAGACATATTGCCACATCGATGTGGCAGGTCTTCTAAACTATATATTATATTCATAAAAATCACTCAAGTTTCTGAGTACTTATTTTATAAGTAATACTCATTGTCACAATTGCAAAATCACATCACAAATTGCAAATAATATGAATGTATTATACTACTGAATAACCCTAGACGACTCTCATCTTAACAGTAACAGTTCATCCTTATGAATCTTGACAAACAAGTCTCAAATTACAATATCTTATATTGTGCTGAAATAGGAGGTCTCAACTCTCAAACAAGTCTAAGAATTCAGTCCTTGCTTATGAATTCAGTCTAAGAATCCTATACCGATATAAGTAACACCCTTGTACATCTATACTGTTTAGAAGGAAAAATTGAAGATTTTTGTTGCTAGACAGTGGAACCGCAGAAGAAGTACCGAAGTTTGAATGTCTGAAGAACAACATAAGAAAACGACAATGTCGACGCAGAATGTTTAGTCGGATAATCGCATGCAGCACGCCGGGCGCCTGGACCGCCCCTGCCTGTCGCAGCCGCCGCCCGCCGTCCGTGGTCCGCCCCTGCCTGCCGCGGCCACCTTGCGCCCTGCCTGCGAGATCGGAATTTTGGGAGGCGATGCGGCAGTTCTCTGCGTGTGTGGGATGGTCCTGATGGATCGCTCTATATTTTCGTGCGACCGACCAGGCCAACTAACAATTCTCGTATTTGGCTGGGAGGAAGCAAAGACAGTGGGCCATCGGGCGAGGAGGAAAAATCAGAGGTGCGTTGTTCCAGTTTTGGGCTGAATGCGTGCACCCATCAGACTTTCTGTTAGTTTTTCCGTTTTTCTCACACATGCACATATTCTACACTATATATACCTAGTTTTTTTGCAAAAATAATGCCCAACTGAATACCCATGAATTGAAGTGGGCCCGCCCCTGCCGATGATCTCTTTTTTTTCTCTCTCTCTCACTCGACAAAATGACCTAACCAGGAGTTTTTATGCTAGTGTTCAAAACAAAATGGAGTTTTTGGGTTAGAAGTTTTTCTTCTTCTTTTTATTAAGCTCTCCACCCCACGGCAATTTCTTCAATTGGTGATGAAAATACATGTATGGTCGCAGAACGTGTGTCAGGAGATTAGATGATAGTTTAACGTTGCTTTCGCAATGTGATGACCTAACCAGGAATTTAGGACACAAGATGGGTGATGGCTTGGAGAAACACGAGACGTCACGTATATGTAAACAAAGAAAACTACTCCCTCCGTCTCATAATGTAGAATGTTTTTTTGATACTAGTGTAGTGTCAAAAAAAGTCTTACATTAAAAACGTCCTACATTATGGGACGGAGGGAGTAGATGATACTCCAAACGTTGTTGCGGAAATTATTTACTATACAATTTGACCGATTTAAATATGGATATTTGATTATTGCATAGATTTAAGATATTAATGGAATATAAGTAGTGTAATAGTCTTGACATGCGTGGGTGCATGTTGTGGTGGATCTTTTCTCATGCATGTTGGCATGTCGAGATGGCCCCCTTGTTGCATGCATGGTTTGATGTTGAGGTGACATAGTTGCATGTTAACATAAATAGAAATAATGGGGACCACTCTTTTAGGTATGTATGATTACCTATTATCTATGTTTCAAAAAAATAGAACGCATAAAAGCATTGTATGAATCTCAAAGGGGGTATCAGCCAGTCAATGAAAACACTTTCCTAGGGTTAGGTGACTCCGGGGCGACTGTCCCGGCACTACCGTCACTGACCCACCGGCCGACCACCACGCTGACCGAAACTTTTTCCACATGCAGGCCTAGGCTGTAGTGTGGACATGCTGCGGCCTCGTCCACCAGTCCCTCAGAGGTGCTTACACGCAGGTCTCACGAGGTCATCATCAACTCGGGATCGATTCAATCTGGGAAGACTACGGTGATGCAGCCAGACTCTGATTCCATGTGGACAAAGGTTAATCTGGCATATAAAAGGGACCAAGGGCTTCAACACGGATACAGATCGATCTACGTGCAAAACCACCAGACCGGGAACCACTGCGCAACCTTGAGAGGTGAACGCCAACACGTTCTGCACTTATGTCTTCACAGATAAACCTTGCAGCCTCGTTCTCGATGGATCCGGCGGCAAACTCAGGCGCTGGTGAGGGCGAAAACGGGCCAACCATTGAGGGAACCGTCCCTCAGAAGCCAGCCACTGAGGGAAGCCCGACCCGGGTGGAGGCGAGCCCGGATATGCAAGTCGTGGCAATCACGCATGGTGAAACCGTAGCATCGCAACCCCGATCCCTGGAGATGCATCCACCAACAAATAGGCACCACCAACTGGACTAGGACCCGAGGAATATATGGAAGACGAGGACATGGAGTATGAGGAGGAGATAGCGAAAGTTGATCTGGAGGAAGCAGAGGTTTTGCAGGAAGAAGCGCGTCCATGGACCATCATCATGCTGGTGTATTGCCTCCAACACCCTACCCCTAGCACTCATTTTGATGTCCTACAACCATGATGGAACTTGAAGGATGATATGAAGTACACGTTCTTGGGCAATAATAAATACTTCGTCCACTTCGGCTGCAAGAGAGACATAACTCGCGTCCTAAATGGCAAGTCGTAGCAATTCCGTCGTGCCCCCTCACCATGGAGGGGTATGATGGTATGAGGAAGATTGATGACTAACCATTGAACATTGTTGCTATGTGGGTTCGTATTCTGGACGTCCCCCCAAATTGGAAGATGGAACAGGTGGCCAGGGCTCTTTGCAAGAATCTAGGCGCGATTAAACAGGTGCATATTGATAGAGAAGGGAGATAATAAGGGTGTCGTATGAGGGTACGAGTGATGATCCCTGTATATAAGCCACTTGAAACGAAGATGCCATGACGACCAAGCTCAAGGAGAGAAGGGAAAAAGTGGAGTTTAACATCCAATATTAATACCTTCCATGGTTCTGTTACACATGTGGCTACTTGGGCCACACCGATGGATCTTGTGGAAGGAAGTTGAGGGGGGGGGGGGGGTCAACCGTGTGGTATCAACGATGACTGGCTGCGGTGCTCGCCGCCAAGTAAGTTTTACCGTACAACTGGTGTGATCCAGGCCAAGACAACCCCACTGGTGTACAAGGCACTGATTTTTCTGGGCACGAGTAGTAACTCGAGCTTGGGGAGCTCAGCAAGAATAGCAAATGAGGGGAGTTTAAAGCATCCAAAGGAGTCGTTCAGCGTACTGGCAACCCAACAATAGATGAGTACTTGGCTCGAAAGCTGAGTGTGTAGGAACGATAAGTACGTCTAGAGTGGGGGTGAATAGACTATAAGCACAACAATGGACACCTTTCCCAATTTTTAATTTCTTGGCAGATTTTAGGATTTTCTAGAAATATATAGAGCACCCTACACATGCAAATCTTGAGTATAGACAACGGAAAGTAAAGACATGCACATGCAAAGTAAATGAGGTAGGGTTGAGAGAACCGCAAACACAATTGGCTCGGTGAAGATTTTTCCCATGTTTCGGATAGTTGGCGCTATCTTGCATCCACATTAATGGAGGTTTCAATCCACGATGAATTTAAGATCACAAGGATCCCGATTACGATATTCCACGGAGGACTAACCCACGAAGGTCCACAAAGGAGCAACCCAACGTATTCTACCATGGCTTACGCCCATGAAGGACTAACCTCACAAGGGTAGATCTTCATGAAGTAGGCGATCTCCGCCCCGTACAAACTTCTTGGCTTCTTCACAACTTAAGACTTCCAAGCACACATAATCGATATAGGAGGAGCACACCCTCCAAAAGTAACAAGATAGAAGTTGCTTGACAATGAATCCCTCGCTATTGTGCTTCAAAAGATAATCTTCTGAACACTCAAACTCTCTCATAATTTGGATATGGATTTGGAGAAGTAGGAGTGGAAAGCAAGAGGGGATTATATGTCAAAGGTTTTGATTGGATTGTTGCATTAGAAAGCCCTTTGAAATCAGAACCCTAGGAGCAGGCTTCCCCTCCTCCAAGGCATCCACCCCTCCCCAACACCTATATATGAAAGCGGGTTGTCCCTCCAAATGCATCTCCTTGTGCTTGAAGGTTGTCCCTCTCTTTCTCTCTCTCACACACAAAAGTTCCTCCACTGTATGGCTGCTCCACATCCACCTCTAGTTCTCCAGTAGACTTTTGTTATAGACGACGAAGCCTTGCTGGATCTGTGATCTCGTTCGCATGGATATCGGCAGAGGTATCATCACTTTGATTCTAGATCACGAGGGGGAAAATTCTCGCGGTTGTGAGGTATAATATTAACTGCGGGAATCGACATCAACTTCTTCACCAACTTCATCTCTCTGCTGCATTATATATGGTAAAAATCAGATCTAAACTTCTCTTCATCTTCATAGTGATCCTGGGGTTTTATTCCAAGGACATTTTTTTGTTTTCTACTATGTTTCCCATAAAGTGTGACCGTAGTAAGATACTCTATTAAATTTAATGTAGCCATCTTGGATTCGTCCTCCCCATCCCGCGGGCTTCACCAAGGCGATTCTTTGTCCCTGTTCCTCTTCCTTTTTGTTGCTGATGGTTTGTTAGCGTTGCTTCACATAGAGGTGAAAACACATCCATTTGTACCCCTTAAGGTGTGTCGTCAGGCCCCTGGTATCTCCCACCTCTTCATTGCGGATGCAAGCCTTTAATTCTTCAAAGAAGAAGTCTCTCAGTCAGAACAGACCAACCATGTGCTTATGGAGTATAGTCGTGCTACAGGGTAGCTGATTAATCCGCCCAAGTGCTCTATTATGTTTGGGAGCTCATGCCCGTACATGACACAAGACGAGATCAAACAAGTGCTCAAGATTGACTGGGATTCCTTCGAGGCTAAGTATCTGGGGTTACCAACACCGGAGGGTCGAATGGACAAAAGAAAGTTCCAAAAACGTCAATCTCAGTTAGCAATGAGGATCCTCTTGTGGGGTGATCCCTCCCAAGGCGGTTGCTACTCCCGTAGGAGTTGTTGGATTTCCCAAAGAGGAAAGGTGATGTAGAACAGTATCAAAAATTATTTCCCTCAGTTAAGAACCAAGGTTTATCGAACCAGTAGGAGGCACCACACTAACAACGTTACCTGCACGCAAACAAATAAAATTGCTTGCACCCAACAAAGGCAAGGGGGTCGTCACTCCCCTTGTTCTTGCTAGTTATTACAAGATTAAAAGCAAATGGTGATAGGCAAAGCGGCAAAAATAATAAAAGAAAGCAAAGAGCAATTGTAGGAGTTTTCGTATTAATGGAGAATAGACCCGGGGGGCATAGGTTCACTAGAGGCATCTCTCTCGAAAGCATGTAGTGACATGGTAGACAAATTACTGTTGGGCAATTGACAGATAGCGCAAATTATAACTACGATCATTCATGGCATAATCTCACATAGGCATTACGCCCGTGATAAGTAGACCGTTAATCCAACTACATCTACTACTATTACTCTACCCTAAGATCGCTATCCAGCATGCATCTCAAAGTATTAAGTTTAAAAGAAACAAAGTAACGGAATAAGAAAGACGACATAATGCAGACAGGAAGAGATCAATTAGTATGACCAAACCCCATTGTTTTACCCTTAGTGGCAACAACACAATACGTGCCTTTGTCCTTTCTGTCACTAGACAAGATCACCGCAAGATTGAACCCACTATTATGCACCACTCCCTCTGAAGATCTACTCATCTATCTTGACCGGGGAAAGCATACATAGCTATAAAATTACACAAAAGAGAGACTAAAAAAGAATCAATATAAATCAATGAACAATCTGATCACAAGTCCACAATTCATCGGATCCCAACAAACATGCCAAAAGAATTACGTTGGATGGATCTCCAAAGAGATAGTTGTATTGAAGATCAAAAAGAGAGAGAGAAAGCCATCTAGCTACTACTATGGACCCGTAGGTCCTGGTGGAACTACTCACACACCATCATGGAGGCAGCAAGGTTGATGAAGATGGCCTCCCCAATGATTCCCTCCTCCGGCAAAGTACCAGAACATGGCTCCAGATGGGATCGCTTCGGAATAGAGGCTTGCGGTGATAAAATTCTTTCGAGTTCGCTTGTGATGGTTACGGAATATTTGAGTATTTATAGGCCTAGAATTAGGTCAAACGGAGGCTAGGGGGGCCCACATGGGCAAGTGGCGCGACCACCTCCTTGGCCGCGCCATCTGTCCATGTGGCTGCCTCATGGGTCCCCTTGACCTCTCCCGAAGCTTCTATGGTCTCTTGTCCAAAAAAAAATCAAAAAGTTTCATCGTGTTTGTACTTCCATAGGTATGGTTTTTCTGCGAAACCAAAAACATGCAAAAATATAGGGACTGACTCTGGGCACTAAATTAATAGGTTAGTCAAGAAAAATAATATAAAATGACATATAAAACATACAAAAATAATAATATAATAGCATTTAAGAATGAAAAATTATAGATATGTTTGAGACGTATCAGCATCCCCAAGCTTAATTCCTGCTCGTCCTAGAATAGGTAAATGTTAAACAAACAATTTTTGATGTTGAACGCTACCTAACATGTTCTTCATCAAATGATGTAATCATGGTATGAATATTGGGATACGAATGATTCAAGGCAATAGTCTATCAATTTGACATTGACACAATAATACATAAGCATGAAAGTAAACAATTATTGCCTTTCAAAATAAAGTTGCTAAAGAAAGTGATCCCTACACACTTAATCACGGTAAGCATGGCACTCTTAGTCTTCCTAGCATAAAGATATCAAATCAAGAACAACCCCAGTGCCAAACCAAGAAATTAAATCATACTTTTTCTTGCTTCAGCTTTTTCAAATTTCACGCAATACTTGAGCGTGAGCCAAAGACTTAGCACTTTGAGAATGATGATAGGGGTTTAAAAGGGAAGACAAAAGGTATAAGAAAGTCCCACATCAACGCGGCTTGATCGTTAGGTAGTGGAGAGGCCTTACAATCGACGTTAATGTGAGGAGTAGGGATTGCCATGCAACAAATGCACTAGAGCTATAAGTGTATGAAAGCTATCTATATGAAACTAAGTGGGTGTGCATCCAACTTACTTGCTCATGAAGACCTCGAGCATTTTGAGGAAGCTCGTCATCGGAATATGCAAGCCAAGTTCTCATAATGTAAAAAAATCCCACTAGTATATGAAAATGAAGATAACTCCGCCTATGTTGTCTCAACATAGCCGGTCCCAAGCCCGGATAAAGGAGGAGGGTTGTGATAGGCTTGGCGAGCCAACGTCAAAACTCAGCCACTCTTATGGAGATGAAACCCAAAAGATTTTTGTTGGGGCGTAACCCTCTCAGCGACGCGCCACATCGGAACCCGGGTGTGGTGGAAAATGGGCAAGGGCCGGGCCGTCACCCCCAGGTGGCGCGCCGTATCTTGATCTGGATACGGTGGCAAGTGAGCGAGGATCGGGTCGTCGCATCCTTAGTGCGCGCTACATCGGTGCCCGGGTGTAGTGGAAATTGAGCAAGGGTCTTCGCATTTGACTCGACGAGTGCGAAGGGTAAGGAAGCTAGCCGAGCCTAGGAGGATTCGCTTAGGTAGCTGGAACGTAGGGTCTCTGACAGGTAAGCTTCGGGAGGTAGTTGATACCGCGGTGAGGAGAGGCGTTGATATCCTTTGCGTCCAAGAGACCAAATGGAGGGGACAAAAGGCGAAGGAGGTGGAGGGTACCGGCTTCAAGCTGTGGTACACGGGGACGGTTGCAAACAGAAATGGAGTAGGCATCTTGATCAGCAAGAGCCTCAAGGATGGAGTGGTAGACGTCAAGAGACGTGGGACCGGATTATCCTGGTCAAGATGGTAGTTGGGGACTTAGTTCTCAACGTGATCAGCGCGTATGCCCCGCAAGTAGGCCACAATGAGAACACCAAGAGGGAGTTCTGGGAAGGCCTAGAGGACATGGTTAGGAGTGTACCGATTGGCGAGAGGCTCTTCATAGGAGGAGACCTCAATGGCCACGTGGGCACATCTAACACAGGTTTTGAAGGGGTGCATGGGGGTTTTGGCTATGGCATCAGGAACCAAGAAGGAGAAGATGTCTTAAGCTTTGCGCTAGCCTACAACATGATTATAGCTAACACCCTCTTTAAGAAGAGAGAATCACATCTAGTGACTTACAGTAGTGGGCAACACTCTAGCCAGATTGATTTCATCCTCTCGAGAAGAGAAGACAGGCGTGCATGCCTAGACTGTAAGGTGATACCTGGAGAGAGTGTTGTCCCTCAGCATAAGCTTGTGGTTGCTGACCTCCGCTTTCGGATTCGTGTCCAGCGGGACAAGCGTGCCAAAGTCGCTAGAACGAAGTGGTGGAAGCTCAAGGGGGAGGTAGCTCAGGCGTTCAAGGAGAGGGTCATTAAGGAGGTCCCTTGGGAGGAAGGAGGTGATGTAGACAACATGTGGATGAAGATGGCGACTTGCATTCGTAAGGTGGCCTCAGAGGAGTTTGGAGTGTCCAGGGGAAGTAGAAGAGAAGCTAAAGATACCTGGTGGTGGAACGACGATGTCTAGAAGGCAATTAAGGAGAAGAAAGAGTGTTTCAGACGCTTATATCTGGATAGGAGTGCAAACAACATAGAGAAGTACAAGATGGCAAAGAAGGCCGCAAAGCGAGCTGTGAGTGAAGCAAGGGGCCGGGCGTATGAGGACCTCTACCAACGGTTAGACACGAAGGAAGGCAAAAGGGACATCTATAAGATGGCCAAGATCCGAGAGAGGAAGACGAGGGATGTTGACCAAATCAAGTGCATCATGGACGGAGCAGATCAACTCCTCGTGAAGAACGAGGAGATTAAGCATAGATGGCGGGAGTACTTTGACAAGCTGTTCAATGGGGAGAGTGAGAGCTCTACCATTGATTTGGACGACTCCTTTGCTGATACTAGCAGGCTTTTTGTGCGGCGAATCCAGGAGTCGGAGGTCAAGGAGGCTTTGAAGAGGATGAAAGGAGGCAAGGCGATGGGCCCTGATTGTATCCCCATTGAGGTGTGGAGAGGCCTCGGGGACATAGCGATAGTATGGCTAACCAAACTTTTCAACCTCATTTTTCGGGCAAACAAGATGCCAGAAGAATGGAGACAGAGTATATTAGTACCAATCTTCAAGAACAAGGGGGATGTTCAGAGTTGTACTAATTACCGTGGAATTAAACTGATGAGCCATACAATGAAGCTATGGGAGAGAGTCATTAAGCACCGCTTAAGAAGAATGACAAGCGTGACCAAAAATCAGTTTGGTTTCATGCCTGGGAGGTCGACCATGGAAGCCATTTTCTTGGTACGACAACTTATGGAGAGATATAGGGAGCAAAAGAAGGACCTGCATATGGTGTTCATTGACTTGGAGAAGGCCTATGATAAGATACCGCGGAATGTTATGTGGTGGGCCTTGGAGAAACACAAAGTCCCAGCAAAGTACATTACCCTCATCATGGACATGTACGATAATGTTGTGACAAGTGTTCGAACAAGTGATGGCGACACTGATGACTTCCCGATTAAGATAGGACTGCATCAAGGGCCAGCTTTGAGCCCTTATCTTTTTGCCTTGGTGATGGATGAGGTCACAAGGGATATACAAGGAGATATCCCATGGTGTATGCTCTTTGCGGACGATGTGGTGCTAGTCGATGAGAGTCGGACGGGGGTCAACAGGAAGTTGGAGATATGGAGGCAAACTTTGGAATCGAAAGGTTTTAGACTTAGTAGGACTAAAACCGAGTACATGAGGTGCGCTTTCGGTACTACTAGGCACGAGGAGGAGGAGGATGTTAGCCTTGATGGGCAGGTGGTGCCGCAGAAGGACACCTTTCGATATTTGGGGTCAATGTTGCAGAAGGATGGGGATATCGATGAAGATGTGAACCATCGAATTAAAGCCGGATGGATGAAGTGGCGCCAAGCTTCTAGCATTCTCTGTGACAAGAGGGTGCCACAAAAGCTAAAAGGCAAGTTCTATAGGACGGCGGTTCGACCCGCAATGTTGTATGGCACTGAGTGTTGGCCGACTAAAAGGCGACATGTGCAACAGTTAGGTGTGGCGGAGATGCGCATGTTGAGATGGATGTGTGGCCACACAAGGAAGGACCGAATCTGGAATGATGATATACGAGATAGAGTTGGGGTAGCGCCAATTGAAGAGAAGCTTGTCCAACATCGTCTGAGATGGTTTGGACATATTCAGCGCAGGCCCCCAGAAGCCCCAGTACATAGCGGACGGCTAAAGCGTGCTGATAATGTCAAAAGAGGCCGGGGTAGACCGAACTTGACATGGGAAGAGTCCGTAAAGAGAGACCTGAAGGATTGGAGCATCACCAAAGAACTAGCCATGGACAGGGGTGCGTGGAAGCTTGCTATCCATGTGCCAGAACCATGAGTTGGTCGCGAGATCTTATGGGTTTCACCTCTAGCCTACCCCAACTTGTTTGGGACTAAAGGCTTTGTTGTTGTTGTTGTTGTTGTTATATGAAAATGAAGATCATGAAGACTCTATATGAAATACACGGTGCTACTTTGAAGCACAAGTGTGGTAAGAGGATAGTAGTATGCCCTCTCTCTCTTTTTCTCTTTTTTTTAAACGGCCTCACGGACCTCATCCCCACTTTTTCGAGGAATCATAAGTCTCCTCCAATTCATATCCTCACGGGTAGGGTCACACTCTAATGATGCATCACACTTTATTTTACTTACAACTCAAAACATAAACAATATGATGACTATATATGAATGCCTCTGGCAGTGTACCAGGATGTGCAATGATCTAGCGTAACATGTATTATAATGATGAATGGTGGTTTTGCCACAAAATATCATGTCAGCTCTATATGATCATGCAAAGCAAAATGACAATGAATGCTCAAGTCATATGATGAATAGTAACAATGGAAGTTGCATGACAATATATCTAGGAATGGCTATGGAAATGCCATAATAGGTAGGTATGGTGGTTGTTTTGAGGAAGGATATAATGAGGCTTATGTGTGAGAGAGTGTATCATCTCACGGGGTTGGATGCACCTGCGAAGTTTGCACCATGTCTCGAGGTGAGAGTGGGCAATGCATGGTACCGAAGAGGCTAGCAAAATATGGATAGGTGGAAGTGCTTATAGACCAAAAACTCACATTAGTCATAAAGAACTCAAGTACTTATTGCAAAAAAATTAGTAGCCCTCAAAGCAAAGCATAACTCACATGCCCCTAGGGGGAGATTGGTAGGAGTTAACCATCGCGCGCCCCCGATCCAAACACACAAAGGACGTCAATCAAACATAAATCATACTCCGACTTCATCGCTAAGGCCAGCGGCCACCACTTTCATGCATACGGACTCACAAACCTTCACACAAATATTAATACTTAGCTTTAATTATTTACTAAAATACTCATATATTACTACCTTAATATCGCAAAACTATTGCAAGGAATCAAACTTATCATATTCAATGATCTACAAGTCCATGCAATTTTTTTATTATACCACCTCTATATACCTATCATTTTTGGACCAATCATATAATTCATGCTCAAAAAGATTTAAGTGAAGCAAGAGAGTGCAAATAATTTCTACAAAACATATCACCATGCATGCTCAAACAAATATAAGTGAAGAACAAGAGCAATTGCCTCAACTAAAAAAGATATAAGTGAAGTACGGATGAGCATTCTATAAATATAAGATGAATGTGTGTCTCTCATAATATATGTAATCAGGAAACGATGATTGCAAAGATTAACAAGCAAAACAAACCAAAAACAAACGATGCTCCAAGAAAAACACATATCATGATAGTTTTGAAGACGAAAGAGGGGATGCCATCCGGGGCATCCCCAAGCTTAGACGTTTGAGTCTTCCTTAGATATTACCTTGGGGTGTGATGAGTGATATTTTTACACTCATCTAACTTAGTTTAAACCAAGATATTTCATTTAAAAAAGATATATTTGCTTCGATATTGCCACTAATGATTAATGAATGTAAAGGATTCCACAAATCCTCTCTTTGATGTGTTTTCACGGGAAATGGGCTAAAAAGGGAAGAAATCATGTGTGGAAATGGAAAGGAAGGAAAATGAAGAAAGAAGGAATCAACATGAGGCATGTCTGCGAAGACAGCACAAAAGATGGCATTCCATACGGGCACGAGCGCCCGTATGGCGTGGAAACCGAGGCAGATCGTCCACCTGAACAACTTTTATAAAGGGGACCCCATCGAAATATCAAAAGGGGAGCGTCGACAGAAGCAAAACATCATCATCTTCATCTTCATCCACAAACCCTATCTGTCGCCATTTCCATCTCTATAGCCACCATCACCACCATTGTGCTTCCTCGTCTAGTTCGTACTTGTAATCGTGCATCGCACAAGTCATCCATTGTAAGACATATTTGCAATCAATCAATCTTCAAGATGTGTTCTTCAATGTTTTCTTCTCGCGATCTGATCTCCATGTGTGAGTAGTTCGGTAAGTTATGGGTTGAGGCATAGGCCTTGCAACCCTCTGTATTTGTTGTGGGGATCAATGGAAGGGCTTTGAATTAATATCCCATATGTGTGAAATAAAACTGTTCCGTAGATGTCTCTTGTCTTGTCCGCCATCTTCCTCCCTGCAGGTACCCAGGATCATGGAGATCGAGTCATGGCGAGGCTAGGAGCAAGGAGAACGTGAAGTGTTATACAGAACACCGGTGACAGTAAGGTTTAGTAGGGTAACACGGATCCAATCCTTGGGGATTCATGAGGTGTAGTCAATAAACGCCCAAAGCTCTTGTCTGATTTCATTATCTTAATTATCGAGGCAACCCCGCGCGACGGATAGGGCCTGCGGTAGGACAATTGATTCTTGATGCAGGACTTGTGCCGGTCAAGATGTTATTTGGACACATCCCCCACTTTGGTTCGTAACAAGCACATCTCGATGGGTGACTTCCAGCGCAAAAATTAAGATCATATCTGGTCGCAACACAAATACATGGTTGTAAGCATTAAGACCTCATACACGTACCTCTTTTTATTATAAGTGTTTGAATCACTGTTTGCTTGATTGATCCAATCAAAAGCTGGAATTGATCCTTTAACATTAGCTTGCTAGAGACCATCTCTTCAAGGGAATCTTCCTCTCATGGGTTTGATAACCCAGGGTCACCTCTAGGGAAATAGGTGCGGGATACACTTTTCTGTTCCATTACCGGATCACTAAAAGGAGGTATCAAGCCCTTTTTCTGGCACCGTTGCCGGGGAGGAGTTTAGTATTCCTAGTCTTTGTGTTTAGAGTTTTTGTTAAAGTTAAGTTTCACTTTTTGTTTTTACTTTTCTGTTTCTAGTTTAAGTTTTATTCTTGTTGCAAGTCTTGTTAGTTGAAAAAACCAAAAAGAGTACCATGGCTCATAATCTTGGAAGTTTTGCCACTCCCAACAACTTCATGCATGAACCAATAGCACAAGCTGAGGTTGCAGCCGCTGAGTATGAGATCAAACCGAACCTAGTTTTCATGGTTCCGCATGACCAATTTGGAGGCTCTGCTTTTGAAGATGCCGGTATGCACTTGCATAATTTTACTGAATTATGCAACATGGCACGCATTAGAGATTATGACCTGGATGCTTTAAAGTTGCGTCTATTTCCTTTCTCTTTGAGAGGAAAAGCAAAAGAATGACTTCTAGCTCTACCTAGAGGCAGTATTACTTCTTGGGCTGATTGTTGCGGCAAATTTTTATCTAAGTTTTGCCCACCTGCAAAAATTATGCAATTACGTTCTCAGATTACAGGTTTCAAGCAAGAAGAACGTGAGCCACTAGCGCTTGCGTGGGATAGAATGAAAGAAGCTATGAGGCATTGCCCTAATCATGAAATGGAGGAGTGGTTAATCCTTCATATGTTTTATAATGGCTTAAATCACATGTCAAAAACTATGCTTGATACAGCTGCAAGAGGAACAATCATGGGAAAGCCCATAGATGATGTCAGGAAATTTCTTGATGATATGCAAGAAAACCATGCCTAATGGCATGTTGAAAGAGCCACCAGCAAGAGGGTGAACGCGATAGAAGAAAGTAGCACGGAGTTGACAGCCAAACTTGATGAACTTATCTCCATGATGAAAGGTAAAGAAGAGGTAAACGTGAATGCCATCACTAATGAAGAAACTGGTGATGTGAATTTTATTGCTCGTAATAGCTATAATCCCAACTGGAAAAATAATGGTTATGCTCCTAGACTCCCTTGTCCTAGTAATGGAGGAGCATCAAATAATTTTAATGGAGCTTAGAGCAGCAATAGAAATACTCTTGAAGTTTTCTAAAAAAAAAGAAATACTCTTGAAGAAACTCTTAAAAGTTTTATTGCTAGTCAAACTGAGTAGAATGAAAACTTCAAGAATATCTTGAAGAATCATGATAACTTACTTGGTTAATTGACCAGTAAGGTTGTTGAACTAACAAATGGTGTGCAGATACTTGAAGGAAGATCCAAGAATATGGAAGCACAAGTGGCTAAAAATGCAGAGAGCCAAACATTAATGTTAGCCAAGTTTGCAGGTAAACCAGAACCTAACCCGGTTGAAGATGTTAAAATGGTGAGAAGCAACGAAGAGAAGATCGAAGAACTGGACACAAACCATGTGCCAGAGTATAGTTATACTGTTGCTGATTTTGTGAAGATGATATCAATGAAATACCCACTGCCCGAGGTAACTAATAACGAAGCATATAATGTCTTTGTTGAACAAGTTGCAGCCAAGGTACATGAACTTGATGGTGAAAGAAAAAAGCTTTACAGTAAGTTACCAGCTAAGCAAGAAGATGCTTTTGAACCTACTATAGAGATTGAGATTGGATTGAATAAATTCAGTGCTTTATGTGATCTAGGGGCTAGTGTTTTCACTATCCCCAAGTCTGTTTTTGATAGTCTCAATCTAGGTCCTTATGCTACTACTAAGATTATATTGAATATGGCTAATTCTACTTTTACTCAGGCAGTAGGCATTAAACACGGATCCAATCCTTGCGGATTCATGAGGTGTATAGTCATTAAACGCCCAAAGCTCTTGTCTGATTTCATTATCTTAATTATCGAGGCAACCCCACGCGACGGTGCTACTTGTGAGCTGCGTTGGGATTTTCTGCGAAGAGGAAGGGTGAAGCAATACAATAGAGATAAATATTTCCCTCAGTGAGAACCAAGGTTTATCGAACCAAAGGGAGAACCAAGCAAATCCTAGTGAACAACACCTGCACACACAAAAGCAAATACTTGCACCCAACGCGGGCAAGAGGGTTGTCAATTCCCTTGAACTCGTTACTTGCAAGGATCAAATCTTGTATATGTGGATGGATAAATTGCAACACAAAATAAAAGTAAATAAATTACAACAAGGTATTTTTGGTTTTTACTAGTAAATATGCCCATGCGTTGCAACAGGAAAAACAAATCCTAAAGGTTCGTATCAATCTTGTTCCGTTGCTACCCCCAGCTTTTGCACTTCCTTTGTTGTGCCAATTTTGCTATTCTTGGATACCTGAAGGTTTGTATCAATCTTTAGTTATTGTGCATCAGCAGGGGCGAAGTGTAGTGACAAACTTAGCTGACTTCCTGCAGAAGTGTGTCAATACCCTCATGAGTCACGATGGATACACCTCAGATCAGAGAGTGGACCTGAAATGTAAGCAAAACATACAACACCGGTCGACAGTTCAGCTAGGGAGGCCAGATCCAGTGGCGGCACCAGAATCAAAGAAGACGAACCCTCGTCAAATCATGGCAAAGCCACCCGTACATGCCATGCAAAGTCGCAAAGTAACAAACAGGGGAGGTCAATGTGCATTTGAACAGCCTCACATACCCAAATTCTTTTCCCTTTCTATAGAAAATCACTCTGCATTTTTCATAGTAAAAGCAAAAGGGGGCAATGCATGAAACCAACGGCAAGCAAAGATACTTACATGGATTAGAATTATATATGGAAAACACATATATAAAATAATGAAAGTTGAAGTATCTTTGCCTCTGAGAATGAATAGAAAAAAAGAAAGTAGTGCCACCATATCTTACTGCTTTCATAATTGATATCTCAAGCTTAACCTGCAAAATAAAGGATTACATGCAATTGCAATTCAAAGAGCGCAACTGTAACAGTTGAAGAAAAAAATGTAGAAATACCTTAATCGCCAAATTCTCTGTAGATATTCGGAAATAACTATGCAACAAACAAAGACAGCAGAAGTCAGGTTAGAGATTCATGAGATTTGTTCATCTGTTTATAGAAATATAGAAATAGAAAGACATGGGAATATTACTATCTGCTTATAGCAGAGACCATTTGTGACTCTAACAGGGTATGCCTGGTGCTTTAGGAGAGCATCCTAAAAGAACCAACCATATATAAGACAAGAACAGAAAGATTGGTATCTAGCGCGTAATGATTAAGATGCTAAACGTACAATGTAACGTGACATATAGGGATAGCTTTCAGGTTGTAGTTCGGCCAGGATTCTAGGATAGCTTGCTTGACATGTACTCCTATCTCCTGTAACCGAATACCTTATCCCTTCTCTTCCAAGTTTGTAATCTCAACAATGTATGTGCTGTTAGGGATGTGCGGCCCTGCCTATAAACACGAAGGGCGTCCCCTCATATGAGATAAGACATTTTCCGCTCTCGCACATGGTATACAGAGCCTTCCTCCTCCGATCATCTAGCTTTTCTCATCACCACTAGTGCCCTAGCCATGTCTTTATCCGGTTCCTCCAACCCAAGCCTCAATGGCCAGGTCACGGAGAAACTCACCCGCACCAACTACGTCTTGTGGCACGACCAGATCGTGCCGCAGATGAGAGGTGCCGGCATCTTCGGCTACGCCGACGGCACCGCACCGGAGCCGGCCCGATTCTTCGTCACCAAGGACAAAGACGGGAAGGAATCATCGAAGCCCAACCCTCTCCACCCTCTATGGGTTCAGGAGGACCAGCAGGTCCTAGGTTACCTGCTCAACAACCTGTCCAAGGAAGTGCTCGTGCAGGTGACCGCGATCACCACGGCGCACGCGCTCTGGGCAGCTCTGGCAGGCATGTTCTCGTCACAGTCCCTCAACCGTGTGAACAACATCTGCACGGCTCTCATCAACGCGCATAAGGGGAGTCAATCCGTCGCCACCTTCTTCGCCTACATGCGCGGTCTCGCGAACGAACTCGCCGCAGCCGACAAGCCTCTGCAGGACGACGAACTCGTCTCCTACATCCTCCACGGGCTGGACATGGACTACCAGCCCCTGGTGTCCGCCCTCGACGCCCGCACCACACCAGTCTCCATTGACGAGCTCTTCTCCATGATGAGTAACTTCGATCAGCGCGTGGCGCTCTTCCAGGCCTCGGGCGGGTTCAAGTTGTCTGCGAACGCCGCGTACCGCGGCCGTGGCGGCGGCTCCTCTCGTCAGCGCGGGCCTCCTCACAACAGGAGCAAGCCCTCTGGCGGGGGAAACGGCAACAGCAACTCCAACACTCGCAGCAGCCGGCCCTCTTCTGGCAACAACAAGGGTCGCCGCGGCGGCTCCACCAGATCGCGTCCGGATGCACCTCGCTGCCAGATCTGTGGCAAGCCGGGGCATACGGCCAAAGACTGCTGGTACCGCTACGATGATGATGAAGACTCCTCTCAAGATGAGGATAAAGTTGTTGCTGCTGCGGATGGCTCCTATGGGTTCGACACCAACTGGTACATCGATAGTGGCACCACCAACCACATCACTAATGAACTTGAGAAGGTGACCATGAAGGAAAAATACCCCAGCAAGGACCAAATCCACACTGCTAGTGGTGAAGGTATGAGGATAAACCACATTGGTCACTCAATTTTTAATACCCCTCGTCGTAAAATTCATCTTAGAAAAATCTTGCATGTCCCTAGTGCCAATAAAAGCCTTCTTTCTATTCATAGAATTGCCCTTGATAATCATGTATTTCTTGAATTTCATCCTTATTTATTTTTGATCAAGGATCAGGCAATGATGTCTACTACACAACTTATTCTTGTAGACTCGTGTTGGGCCTCCAAGCGCAGAGTTTTGTAGGACAGTAGCAATTTTCCCTCAAGTGGATGACCTAAGGTTTATCAATCCGTGGGAGGCGTAGGTTGAAGATGGTATCTCTCAAACAACCCTGCAACCAAATACAAGAAATCTCTTGTGTCCCCAACACACCCAATACAATGGTAAATTGTATAGGTGCACTAGTTCGGCGAAGAGATGGTGATACAAGTGTAGTATGGATAGTAGATATAGGTTTTTGTAATCTGAAAATATAAAAACAGCAAGGTAGAAAGTGATAAAACGGAGCACAAATGGTATTGCAATGCTTAGAAACAAGGCCCAGGGTTCATACTTTCGCTAGTGCAATCTCTCAACAATGCTAACATAATTGGATCATATAACCATCCCTCAACGTGCGATAAAGAATCACTCCCAAGTTCCTATTAGCGGAGAACATAAGATAGAAATTGTTTGTAGGGTACGAAACCACCTCAAAGTTATCCTTTCCGATCGATCTATTGAGCTATTCCTATAAGTGTCACAAACAGCCCTAGAGTTCATACTAAAATAACACCATATGATACACATCAACCAACTCTAATGTCACCTAGATACTCCAATGTCACCACAAGTATCCGTGAGTTGATTATACGATATGCATCAAACAACTTCATAATCATAATATTCAATCCACACAAAGAACTCCAAGGAGCCCCCAAAGTTTCTATCGGAGAAAAGATAATGAAAACGTGCATCAACCCCTATGCATAGATTACCCCAATGTCACCACGGGAATCTGCGAGTTGAGTGCCAAAACATATATCAAGTGAATCAATATAATACCCCATTGTCACCACGGATATTCATATGCAAGACATACATCAAGTGTTCTCAAATCTGAAATATTCAATCCAACAATAACGAAACCTCAAAGGGAAAAGATTCGATTCATCACAACAAAGATAGAGAGGGAAGAAACACCATATGATCCAACTATATTAACAAAGCTCGCGATACATCAAGATCGTGCCAAATCAAGAACACGAGAGAGAGAGAGAGATAAAACACATAGCTACTTGTACAAACCCTCAGCCCCGAGGGTGAACTACCCCCTCCTCGTCATGGAGACCGCCAGGATGATGAAGATGGCCTCCGGTGATGATTCCCCCCTCTGGCAGGGTGCCGGAAAAGGGTTGTAGATTAGATCGTGGAGGTACAGAGGCTTGCGGCGGCATAAAAACTCATCTAGGTTAAATTTCGGGGATTTCTGAATATATATGATTTTTTGGCGTTGGAATCATGCGAAGAAGGGCCACAGGGGGCCCACGAGGCACCAGGGCGCGCCTGGGGGGGTGGCGCGCCCTGGTGGCTCGTGGGGCCCCTGTGGGTCTTCTGGCCACCTCCCGAAGCTTCTAGTGTCTCTTATGTTCCAGAAAAAATCGTCAAAAAGTTTCGCTGCATTTGGACTTCATTTGATATAGATTTTCTGGAAAACCAAAAACAAGCAGAAAACAGCAACTGGCACTGGGCACTAGGTTAATATGTTAGTCCATGAAAATCATATAAAAGCCATATAAAAGTGCACCAAAATCATACAAAACTATAATAAACATGGCATGAATACTTCATAAATTATAGATACGTTGGAGACGTATCAGCATCCCCAAGCTTAATTCCTGCTCGTCCTCGAGTAGGTGAATGATAAAAGAAATAATTTATGAAGTGTGAATGCTAGCATAGTGCATAAGTTTGATCAATGATAATTTCAATCACTTTTTCTAGCATCAATATATATCATAATCAATAGCTCATCTCATAAAACTTCTCATGATCAAGTAGCAAGCTATTCACATGTTTAAAGTATAGGCCATAAACTTTCTTGAAAACTAACAAACTATGTTCTCAGTCATCAAACAATTGCAATTCATCTTATTTTCAGGAAGGGTCTATGTAAGAGCTTTGATCTAGCAAATTCCACATACTCAACCATCATTTAGTCTTCCATGATTGCTGACACTCAAAGCATATTTTTAGAACAAACTGTTTCAGTCGAACACATAGGAAGATAGGGGCTTAATGTTTTGCCTCCCAACTTATTTATCTCAGGGATAATGTCAACAATAATAACTCATGATCACCTATATTCAACTGGATATATGTGCCTGGATCATTCCCTACCACATGATGCTTGCCAACTAGAGAATAATTGAGGTTGAAACGAGAAGAAATAATATTGACTCTTGCATAAAAGTAAATACGTAAAAGTAAATGCATAAAAGTAAAGGATAGGCCCTTCGCAGAGGGAAGCAGAGGTTGTCATGCGCTTTTTATTGTTGGATGCACAAGCCCTTAATGCAAAGGAACGCCATGTTATATTACCCCTTGTGATAGCAACCTTTATTATGCAGTCTGTCGCTTTTATTTCTTTACCATCACAAGTTCGTACAACGCCTATTTTCCCTTACAATAAAAGATCATACATATTTTAGGAGAAATTTTTATTGCTTTTTGCACCGATGACAACTTACTTGAAGGATCTTATTCAATCCATAGGTAGGTATGGTGGACACTCATGGCAAGAAACTGGGTTTAAGGGTTTTTGGATGCACAAGTAGTATCTCTACTTAGTACGAATTTTTGGCTAGCAAAAGATCCTAAGCAAGCACCACATGTTAGAGAATCCATGACAATATAACTTCTATGTGAATATAAACAAACATAACTCATTACGTTGTCTTCCTTGTCCAACGTCTACTACTTGATCAAGCTTGAAAATAATTAATGGGGGCTCACAATCATAGAAGATGTCCAAGATAGTATATTTATATGTGAAATTTCTCTTCCTTCAAAATTCTTTCATGAATTGTTCAAGTGACCAATGCTATGTTTGTTAACTTTCAATAAATTTTACCACTTATACTTCTTGTATGTGAAGTCACTACTCCCCATGGGACAAGCATATGAAGCATATAAAATTTCAACTTTATGATATTCAATTCTTTCACAATTTACTCATAGGATATAAGTGAAGATCAAATGAGTAGTTAAGTAAATAGGTAGCTATGTGAGGACTCTCTCTCATTTAAAAATTTCAGATCTTAAGTATTTTATTCAAACAGCAAAGAAAACAAAACAAAATGACATTCCAAGGATAACACATATCATGTGAAGAAGCAAAAACTTAGGCTCAACCAAAACTGACCGATAGTTGTTGATGAAGAATAGTGGGATGCCTACCGGGGCATCCCCAAGCTTAGATGCTTGAGACTTCTTGAGATATTAATTTGGGATTCCTTGGGCATCCCCAAGCTTTAACTCTTGTGTCTCCTTAATTCCTCTCATATCATGGCTTCCCTAAATCTTAAAAACTTCATCCACACAAAACTCAACAAGAACTCGTGAGATAAGTTAGTATAAATCAACTCAAAACCTTAACATTCTCTACTGTAGTATATCACAAAAATTATAATTAAAAATTTCATGCTAAATGCCTCTTCATATTTAATACTCCTATCCTCAAATAGAAACATTAAACACGCAAACATATGCAAACAATGCAACTATAACAGCAATCTGCCAAAACAGAACAGTCTGTAAAGGGTGAATAAGAATCCATACTTACCTAACTCCAAAAATTCTGAAAAATTAACACGTGACAGATAACTCATGCATGCTTACTGTTTAAAAATTTCAGATTTTTATCATGTTCTGAATATTCAGGAATATTCTAGACATAACAGAAAACTTTCTGTTTTCAAACAGCAACACATGAACTTGCAAACTGAGCATGGTAAAGGCTATAATTGGAATTTTATTGAACTAAAAGATACAAAACATGATTATTGATAACATCAAGCAAATATCAATAGAAGAAAATGACGCTCCAAGCAAAACTCATATTATGGGACGAATAAAAATATAGCTCCGAGTGAGGTTACCGATAGTGTTGAAGACGAAAGAGGGGGTGCCTTCCGGGGCATCCCCAAGCTTAGACGCTTGAGTCTTACTTGAATTCTACCTTGGGGTGCCTTGGGAATCCCCAAGCTTAGGGTCTTGCCACTCCTTATTCTCCTCATATCGATATCTCACCCAAAACTTGAAAACTTCAATCACACAAAACTTAACGGAACTTCGTGAGATAGGTTAGTATGATAAAAATAAATCATCCACTTTAGGTACTGTCAAGACAAGATTCATAATTGTTCTCACATAATTCCTACTGTATTCTATCATTTTCATAATTTATATTACTCAATATAAGCTATGGAAACACTAAAACAAGCAAACTATGAATCGAAAACAGAATCTGTCAAAAACAGAATAGTGTGTAGTAAGCGATTTAAAAACCATACTTCTGTAACTCCAAAAATTCTGAAAAATTAGGACAATGCAAACAATTTGTAACCCAATACTGTTTAAAAAGTTCAGAATTTTTTCACGCTCCAGTAAAGAATAGAAATTCCAGCACTGGACGCAAAAGTTTCTGTTTTTGCACAGAATCAAATCAACAAGCATCCACACTATCCCAAAGGCTTTACTTGGCACATTATTGAAAGAAAACATATAAAACATGATTACCACAGTAGCTTAATCATGTGAACACACAAAAACAGAAGGTATAAGTATTGGGTTGTCTCCCAACACGCGCTTTTCTTTAATGCCTTTTAGCTAGGCATGATGATTTCAATGATGCTCACATAAAAGTAAAGAATTGAAACACAAAGAGAGCATCATGAAGCATATGACTAGAACATTTAAGCCTAACCCACTTCATATGCATAGGGATTTTGTGAGAAAATAATTGATGGAAGCAAGAATCAACTAGCATAGGAAGGCAAAACAAGCATGACTTCAAAACTTTCAACACATAGAGAGGAAACTTGATATTATTGCAATATGTAAAAGCATATGTTCCTCCCTCATAGTAATTTTCTGTAGCATCATAAATGAATTCAAAAATATAGCTATCACATAAAGCATTCTTTTCATGACCCACAAGCATAGAAAATTTATTACTCTCCACATAAACAAATTTATTCTCATTCATAATAGTGGGAGCAAACTCAACAAAATAACTATCATGAGATACTTGATTGGCATAATCCAATTGAAAATTAAAATCATGATGACAAATTTCATAGTTATCCTTATTCTTTACAACATTCATGTCATCACAATAATCATCATAGATAGCAACTTCGTTGTCATAATCAATTGAAACTTCTTCCAAAATAGTGGAATCATCATTAAATAAATTCATGACCTCTCCAAGTCCACTTTTATCAATGTAATCATCATAAATAGGAGGCATGCAATCATCATAATAAATTTGCTCATCAAAACTTGGGGGACTAAAAATATCATCTTCATCAAACATAGCATCCCCAAGCTTGTGGCTTTGCATATCATTAGCATCATGGATATTCATAGAATTCATACTAACAACGTTGCAATCATGCTCATCATTCAAAGATTTTATGCCAAACATTTTATTGAATTCTTCTTCTATCAATTGAGCATAATTTTCCGCTCCATCATTTTCAAGAAAGACATTATAAAGATGAATAATATGAGGCAACCTCAATTCCATATTTTTTTGTAGTTTTCTTTTATAAACCAAACTAGTGATAAAACAAGAAACTAAAAGATTCGATTGCAAGATCTAAAGATATACCTTCAAGTACTCACCTCCCCGGCAACGGTGCCAGAAAAGAGCTTCATGTCTACTACACAACTTATTCTTGTAGACTCGTGTTGGGCCTCCAAGCGCAGAGTTTTGTAGGACAGTAGCAATTTTCCCTCAAGTGGATGACCTAAGGTTTATCAATCCGTGGGAGGCATAGGTTGAAGATGGTATCTCTCAAACAACCCTGCAACCAAATACAAGAAATCTCTTGTGTCCCCAGCACACCCTATACAATGGTAAATTGTATAGGTGCACTAGTTCGGCGAAGAGATGGTGATACAAGTGTAGTATGGATAGTAGATATAGGTTTTTATAATCTGAAAATATAAAAACAGCAAGGTAGCAAGTGATAAAACGGAGCACAAACGGTATTGCAATGCTTAGAAACAAGGCCTAGGGTTCATACTTTCGCTAGTGCAATCTCTCAACAATGCTAACATAATTGGATCATATAACCATCCCTCAACATGCGATAAAGAATCACTCCCAAGTTCCTATTAGCGGAGAACATAAGATAGAAATTGTTTGTAGGGTACGAAACCACCTCAAAGTTATCCTTTCCGATCGATCTATTGAGCTATTCCTTGTGACACCCTGATTTTCGCTCCTCGATTTTTTCCTTCGCGGGATTTGACTCCCGTCTTTTTTTCGGTGTTATCGGATTTTTCTCTCGCTCTTGGGTATATAAAGATGGTCACTTAGCCTTGCCTCTCCCATCCACCCAGAGATTCTCCCTAGTCCAACCTTGCCACCCAAGATATTTGTTCTCAGGATTCTGCCACCGAAACCCTACTCTCCGATCTACCGGAAGGGAAACTCTAATTCCTTCCGTTACAAAGGAACCCCAATTTCCTTTGATCTTTTGCCTCCCAAACTCTTCCCACTGACTCACCTATATCTATTAACCTTGGATATGCAAAAATATTGCCAAGTCATTTGCAATATTTTTCATTTAAAATTAATTCCTTTTTCTGCCAGTTAAAGGAATTAAATCCAGGAAAATATCTACCCATCTCCAAAGTTCATGAAAACTTGTGGAGATATTCTTTGTGATCATATTGGGCTCCCATAAAAATATTGGCCATAATTAAACAAGGGAAATTGCATTTTCCTATTTAAAGCCAATATTGCATTTTGGGCACTTTCCAAAGGAGCTACTATTTTGGTAGCCAGGAAAAATCCCAAATAATTTATGGAGCTTCTCCTATCCATATCTTCACCATTTCCATCAAGATCCCAAGTTCCATAGTTCAACTTTTGAGCACATCATCCAATTCTTGTTTCTGGACTTATTTTGAGGTTGTGAAGAAACTATATTTTATATTGCTTCAAATATTCTCAAATTAATCCAAGACCTCATATTCCATATATGATGTGATAATGCAAAAATTCATGTCATTTCATCTAGCCAATTTCGCCCAAAAATTCCATCAAGTTTCTGTCCAGATTCTAGCTCTGTGAAGGAAGTACCACTTTGGCATTTCCAAATGAGCTGAAAATTTTCCAGTATCTCTATACCTCCAAATCATCACCCTACACCAAAATTCAGGTCATTTCATCTAGCCAGATGAGTGCAGCTTCAAAGTCATGTTTCTGGACTAGATTATGCTTTGTGAAGGAAGTGTATGCAAAACTTGTCCAAATGCCCTCAAATTTTACCAGCACCTACACCTTCCTACCACATTTCCCTGTGACAACTTTCCCAGCTGATTGGCACATTTTTCTGACCACAACTTCCTGCCCAAGTTTCTGTCCAGAAACTGCTCTGGATCCCCAAGACCAACCTAGACCTTTCCTGGCTTGCCCAATGACCAATCTTGTCTATTTGATCAGTGAGTAACCTGTTGGACAAGGTGTGACGGCGGGAATGGCACCAGAGCGCGATTCACCTGTGGTGACCGCGTGAGCTGCACGCAGAAACTGTGCACCGCGTGCTCATCGCGTCGGGTAGGCCAGCTCAGGCCGCCGTAGCTTGTCCATTCGTGCCGACCTGACTCCCCGTCGTCCACTTCCTCCTCTCGGGTTATCTCCCCCTCCGTTCTCTTCCTCCTCGCACCGCGACAAACCTCGCCAGGGTACTGTGATGCCCGTGACCCGCGCCGTCGTCTTCTTCCGAGGCTTCTCCACTCTCCCCGAACCCTTGCCGACATCCCCTCCTTCCTTCGCGTGTCGCCGGAGCTCCAGTACGCGGCCGAGATCGTCACCACGGCCGTGCTTATCCTCCTCTCTAGCCTTGCTATAAATAGCCCTTCCCCGAGCCATTCGAGCACACCAACCCCTCCCCTCTCCCTCTAGTTCACCCCCACGCCCTCGCTTGGCCAAGCCCCTCGCCGGAGCGCCCCAATTTCCGGCGAGCTTCCCCCTCCTGCCCGCCCTCAATCCCCACATCTGGCCATCCCCAGGACCCATGAACCTCACCCCTGGAAGCGCCACTCTCCGGCGAGCTCGCCCATGCCCTCGCCCAGCCTCCTAGCCCACCGGAACCCCGCCATTGCCACGGAGCCGCCGCCCCCAGCCACGGTTGCCGCGGCCAACTCCGGCCGTCCCCGGCGCCCTCTCCACCACTCACGGGCGCGGGGTGGAGTGGTGCATCCATCCCCAGCGGCGCCCCAGCCCGCCGTGGCCTCCAGTCGCCGGCGCCGGCGAGGCCGAACCCCAGCCGCTCTCTGTCGGGGAGGAGGAAGAAGGAGATGGACGGAGGAGAGAGAAGGGGTGCGTGACCCACCTGTCGGCGTCCTAAGGCCGGCCACGTAGGATAAGTGGAGGCGCACTCCTCTAAGTACGCTTTCATTTAGTGAAAGCGTAAACCTCAAAATGCGCTTTCCTTTATTCAGTCGGTGGCCGAACTGGTTAAATTATGAACGTTCACCCGTTAAGGGCTAAAGTGGACAGTTTCTGTCTGTTTTATCGCTTAACGAACGAACGGTCATTTCTTCGCGACCGTAACTCCAATTCAAGTGAATCCAACGCCCACGTCTTCAGTTCGTCGAGCCCGTTCCGATGGTATCATTTTCATAATGTTCCACACTGTGAAAATGCCCATTTTGCCCTTGCCCTTCTATCAGCCCCTCCGAGAGAGAACCCTTTCCGACGAATTTCCCGCGAGGTGACCGCACTTCTCTCCGGTGCATTCCTCGACCACCAGGCAAGCCGACCATCTGATATATGCCCTAAAGCATTGCTCTGTGTTATTTTTGCGTGTTTAATTAATAAATATGCCTGTGTTAGTAGTAGTTAAACTCGTGCTAAGTTGAACTTGCTATTTTCATTACCTGCTAATGCTCATCATATTGTCGCACTAGTGACTCGTTGTGATATTGTATGGAGATAGGTTGTTATGTTTTCATAGTTGTTACAGTATGCATTATGACTGTTATTGCAATAATAAAGAATGTGACTTAATGATGACAACCTCCTCCGTCGACTGGATCGAGTCACAGTGTCACCGAATCGAGCTCATCAGTGCAGCCACATTTGCTGGTATGGGACGACCCTAGCTTGGTCTATTGTCTTGCCTCTTGTCGGTACCACCAAATAGGGAAGGTTATGCGTGCGCGCTACCCTGGCCCGGTAGGCGGCGATAATCTTGTGAGCCCAGTTTGGTTATTCAGCTCAGGTCCCCGTTTGGGACAGTTTTGTTTGGCCACGATGGTGGCAGGTGTCACGGGGTGACACAGGGGCCACCCAGGACATGACCCTGGGAGGGGATGATTGTCGGTGGGGCCGTAAGAGTGCCGGGCAATAGACGAGTTTTGTTGGAGCAGCACTGGTCCACCCGAATGGGAACATGTACTAAGTACGAGGCCGGGAGCTCCATGGTGTGGGTAAAGTGCGCAACCTCTGCAAAGTGTAAAATCTATTCGAATAGCCGCGTCCTCGGTCATGGACAGTTCGTACTCGGCCACTATTTGGTCTGTGTCGAGTCTGGAGGAACAAACTATATAACGTATTGTTAAGACTGAACCAGAGAGTGGTAAGGGTTGTCAGACTTGCAGTGCAGATGCATGGACATCAGATGAGGTCAAAGGTTTAAATGCTAGCCATGAGATGGCTATGAGATGAGTGGTCGGGTGACCGCAAAGCTTGGATCAGATTTGGATTGTGAGCATATTCGGAGTTCGGATCATTTACCTGATATACTTTACTTTACTGCATTTACTTCAGTAATTATCATGCTAGATAATCCTGCTATGACATAATGATTAATGCTGCTAGATGTTTAATCTTGCCAGATAATCCTATCATAACATGATAGTTAATACTGTTAAGATAACAAATGCATGCTTGGATGCCATGGTTTGCTTTGCTTGGTGTATATGTTAGTATGGTTTGCTTGCGAGTACATTCAAAAGTACTCAGCGGCCTTCAATGTGGCCAGGTTCACCTAAGGATCCGACGTCCGCTAGCGAGGAGCCGGAGTGTTCGTGGGCTAGAAGAGTAACCCAGTCAGATCCCTGTGGATTGGAGCCGCACCAAGACCATGCTGCCTTAGATAGAACTTTTCCGCTGCCATCACCCTTGTATCATATCATGTAAGACTTATATATTCATTAATAGAAAAGCTTGTGTTCATGATACTTGTTGTAAAAGCGCATGCCAGAGTGATTTTCCTGGGCTGGTATGTGCGGCGACCGTCTGACTACAGTGGTATTCAGGCGGGGCGCCACAACGGATGGTATCAGAGCCTGCTCCAAGAAAACATCGGGGAGGGAATTCCAATCACGGCTCTGTGTGTCAGTCAGTTCTGCAATTGGGTTTTTTAGGGTGCTGAGTGATTGGGGTTTTCGGTGCGTGCGGGCGAGCGGGAAAGTGGATGCGGGCGGGCGAGCGAAGAAGATGGCTTGTGTGGGCGAGCAGTGAGCGGAGGGAGATGGTGCGCGCAAGCGACCGAGGAAGATGGCGCGGGCGGGCGAGCAGTGAGCTGTAACATCCCCATGTAATAAGCTACAGTGATCACCTTTTGATAATGCCAAGTCACCATGTTTAACAGTGCTTGATCATCATTGCATCATATCTCATTTCAAATTCTAGCTCAATTGAAATTCAAATATAAATTGAAAATAAAAGTTGTTCCAATTTGAAACTAAAATGTTCATATTTTTGCAAATAATCAGTAGGTAATTGTCATGAAGGAACCAACATTAATTGAAATGGTTAAATGGCCTTAATTAATTACAACAACGCCCAAAATAGCCACTTCTAATCCATTTGTATTTAAATAAAATCAAAGTGAAATTGTCATGCCCCAAAACTTTTTGTGGCAGTACTACATAATGCATAGTATTTGATTTGGAAATCTTCACATTTTACAAAAGTCTTTTGGAGCAAAAAGATAATGTAAACAGAAAAGAAAAAGCAGAGCAGAAAAAGAAAAGAGAAAACAGAGAAGTCACTGGTGGACTGGGCCTTGAGGGCACAATGCAGGCCCAGCCCACCAGCGCCCCGGGTCGTCTTCCCCCCCACTGCTCATCTGACCTCGCCGCCCGCGCCCGCACGTCGCCGCCCGACCACCTCGCCGGCCGCGCCGACGCAGGGATAAGGACGCCGCCTTCCCGCCTCCTCGGTCCCCTCTCCCACTCGCCCCACTCGCTCGCCCTCTCGCTCTCTCCCCCGTCTCCTCCGCCAGATCCCGAGCGCCGCCCCGCCATGGCCGCCGTCGTGCACGCGCTCACCGAGCTCCCCGCACCCGCCCGTCGAGCCCGCTAGTTCCCTCTCCCTCGCCTACGTCGTCTGCGTGGAGCAGACCGAGTCGGACGGCCCCCGCAGCACCGCCCCGACCCCGTCTTCCTCCTCGGGACAGCCGCACGCCGTCGTCAGCTACGGCCACCTCAAGCCGTCCCCGGGCCTTCTCTGCAACGCCAGTGAGCCCCCGCTCCTCCTCTCCCCTCTGCGTTAGCTCGCCGTGTCCCGTATCGCCGTTCCCCGTCGTCACCTGAACGCCGCCGCCGCCCTCACTCGTCGCCGGCGTTGTTCCGGCCACTCCTAGCTCCAGCCGTTTGCACAGCTCGACGCGGCGCTTCGCGCTCGTTCGTTTGACGCTCGTGGCCGCTCGTTTGGTCGCCGGAGCGCGATTCCGGCGAAGTTTCGGCCACCACCGCCGCGCTCCGCCTCGCCGGAGTGCTGCCGCCGGCACGCCACCGATTTAAACCCGGCCTGAGTCACTGACTCGTGGGCCCGGGTGATTAGCCCCACTAACCCCAGCCCCTAACCCCCACTGACACGCGGGCCCTTTCACTGTAGCGCTTAATTAGAGACTAATTAACCCGCTAACTAACTGACCCACTGACAGACTGGGCCCACTACTTAATTAAGTTAATTAAATAAAATAAATCCCTGTTAGCCTAAGCAGAGACTGACCACTGGGTCCCACTGGACCCAGTTGACCAGTCAAAGCTGACTGGGATTGACCCGGTCAATGACACGTAGGCCCCACCATTTTAATTAACTATTTACTAATTAAACTAATGTGTTAACTAATCTGTCACTGACATACGGGGCCCACCTACTAATTAATCCTTTTTAGTTAATTTAAACCATTGGATTAACCTCTGTGTATGACATGTGGGACCCACTGGTCAGGTTTGACCCTGGCCAGCTGGGTTTGACTGCTGATGTCATCATGACGTCATGCTGATGTCATCAGACACTGTTTCGGATAATTCTAATTTAATAATTAAAAAAATTCCAGAAATTCAATAAAACTTTGAAAAATCATATAAAATAAACCGTAACTCGGATGAAAATAATTTATATATGAAAAACGATCAGAAAAATATGACAAATCCGAATATGCCACCCACATACCTGTCAGCCCTATGTAACATGATGAACATGGAACTTTCCTCTGATTCATCTGTCCGATAATTGCCCGGAGCTGGTATAACACCTCCAGATGTTTCCCGCTCTGACTAACTTGCGTAGTACTGCATTAAGGCACCCCTCGAATAACGTGCTGCCATGCCATGCATCTGTGTTGCATTTGAATGCTTTTATTTATTGTTTCTTCCCCCTCCTTCTCTCCGGTAGACCCCGAGACTGAAGCTACTGCCGAGTACGACTACGTCACCGACGACCCTCCTTCCATTTCAGCAAAGCTTCCAGGCAAGCAAAACCCCCTTGATCATTCCTATATCACCTATTCCTTCTCCCCCGTGCTTGCATTAGATTTTACTACTGTGATTGCTTGCTCCTATTCTGATGCATAGCCTATTTTTGTAACCTGCTGTTGTTACTTTACCTGTCATCCTAAACTGCTTAGTATAGGTTGGATAGTGATCCATCAGTGACCCCCCACCATGTCCCTGTTGCCCCGCTTTGTTACCAGTGCCTTGATCTATGTGATTGATGTGCCGAAACTGACACAGCACCGCACACCCCCTTAGTTGTACGGCTCTGCAGGGCTACTATCGAGTGACGAGGGTGATACCTCGTACTTCACTTCTGATGATGGCTCTGTAGCATAGCTAATCGGTTGTGGCCATCGAGGGTGATTCCTCTTTCACCACCTCCGATGACGACTCTGTCGTACAACCTCTCAAGTGGAAATCCATCGAGGGTGATTCCTCGGATTTCCCTTTGATGTTTCAGACACACGGTTACCATGATTTTTACTTCAGTCCCGGTTAAAGTCGGGTTGACCCCGAGGGGTACCCGCGAGAGGTGTGAAGTCGGGTTGACCGTGAGGGTACCCGCGAGATAATTACGAGGCGGGACCGGGCAGGCAGAGACCGCCCTAGAGAGGGATGGGCCTGACCCTTGTTGCACTTCCTCGAGACGGGACGACAGAAGTACCGATCGTCACCGCGAGCTCCTAATAATTCACTAACGGATTTGGGTATTTGATCTGAGTTGGCCACTGGCCTATATGCACTACCACCACATGGGATAATGGTTTAATGGGGCCCTCGGCGCCGTATGTATCAGCCGAAAGCTCTATCAGATGTCCAGTTCAGCATTGTGAGCCCGTCGGGACAAGTGCCATCCGATAGGCGACACAACGACCCGGAGTGCAAAGGGCGATGGGCCCAAGACCCCTGAGCACTTAGGATGTAGACCGGCGGGGACCTCTCTGTTGAGCCTAGGTAGGAGTACGTCGTGTCGATCAGCCGAGGCCGGGCATGACCGAGAAAAGTGTGTCCGGCCAGAGTTAATCGAGCGTGTTGGGTAACAGTAGTGCACCCCTGCAGGGAAGTTATCTATTCGAATAGCCGTGTCCACGGTAACAGGACGCTCAGTGTTGTATCCCGATCTACTACAACTTGAACTGAATACATGTTACTTTAACTGTAAGCTCCGGGACCGCTTTCTCGCAGGGAGTCGAGGAAGGATCTCTGGGCTTCGCTTCTACATGCTTGTTACTTTATAATATGCTAATCTGCACTCTTCTAATGCTGCAAGACGCTGAAGATGCTAGTCTTCGATAGGCTAGGCTTTCCCCCTCTGTTCTGGCATTTCTGCAGTTTAGTCCACAGATATAGTCCCATTCCTTTGATACCGATGCATATTTGGTATATATCTGATGTCAGTCTTGCGAGTACTTTGGATGAGTACTCACGGTTGCTTTGCTACTTTTTTCCCCCATACCCGATTGCTGCGACCAGAGGATGGATCCCAGGAGTCAGCTGCTACCGCCGACGACTGCTACTACACTTCCGGTGGAGCCTACTACTACATGGAGACCGACGACTAGGAGTAGATTCGGAGGTTCCCAGGCAGGAGGCCTGCGCCTTTTCGATCAGTGTCGTTGTTATGCTAGCCTTCTTAAGGCACCCTTGTTTAACTTTGTGTCTGTACTCAGATACTTTTGTTTCCGCTGATGCTTGTATGACTCGAGCTTATGTATTCGAGCCCTCGAGGCCCCTGGCTTGTAATATAAAGCTTGTATTATTTTATTTGTGGTTAGAGTTGTGTTGTGATACCTTCCCGTGAGTCCTTAGGCTAGATCGTGTGCATTTGCGTGTATGATTAGTGCACGATTAAGTCGGGGGCATCACATGAGCACTGGAAAATGATGTGCACACGAAGATGGGGAAGGGACATCCATGGGGGACAGAGGAGGAAGAGGAGGGAGAAACGGGGAAGAAGGTGCATTAAATCTCAATTCAACTAGTACTACTAGTATACACCGTCCTTCGGAGTGTAAATAGTTAAGCGGATGACATATGGGTCTACCTCAAGCGGGCCCATATGTCAGTCAACAGAAGAGAGAGGTGCGTACGTGTAATTGCGGAAGCGTGCTCCACTGGCAGACATGATGGCACTACAGGGTAACGCTGATTTAGTAACACCAGCACGCTGGCTCAGCTTATTAATCAAGTGTCCCATCTGCTGCAGCTTGTATTGTCACTTCACTGTGAAGACTAGTTGAATAGTATTCTCTGACCGATGGGGAATAATGGATCGCCAAGACTTCCTATCTATGCCTCTACTCTCATCCTGTCCAACAACAAGAACCATTGGCCAAGGCTCCCGGCGCCAATTACATAGTAGTACCTACTCCCTCCTTCCGATTTATATACAGCTCAATAAAAAAGATTCATCAACCAAGGTAGTACTCGATGATGAGTGCCAAAAGAATTTTTTGTAGTACTACTGTAGTACTTTGCAAAAGTACTCAATTAATGGGCTCGTTTTCCTCAAGAAAATTGTGTTTACAAACGTATTAATTGCAATGCATGCGTGCATACGTGAACAACAAATGACCAGGACTTTTACAAGCATCGGAGTAATTCTTGCATGCAACGTTTTAATGAAGCTTGAAATATGAACATGTGAATGGGAGGGACTAGAACCCTCATGCATGCATGCAACACTCACACGTACACATGCACGCACGCAACACTCACGCAGCCATGCATGTGGCACACAGCACACGACGCAACACACACACTCACGCTCAAGTGCTCAACCTACACGTGCATGCACACACATGCACAACTAGGATGGTTCGTGCGCAAGGGTTGAACTCCTGTCGCGCCTGCGTAAAGTTTTGTTTAACTTATTTCTTTGCTCTGCCAACTGATAGGTGGGACCCAGAAACCACGTGCCAATTTAACCAGTCAACAAAGTGCCACGTACACTATTTGGCCGGTCAGCAGAGTGCAATACGGTGCTCTACGGTGAGCTAGTGACCGTATAATCATCGCAAAACGTATATAGTGACCATAATGAGCGTATTATGAAGTCTAGTGACCATATTGTTACAAATACAGTGATCGCCAGCGTATTTATCTCATTTCAAATTAAGCCATATTAACTGAAAAGGAGGCAGTATGGACTACTAGTACTACTGTGTCCCATCAACTCGCAGAACAAGGAGAAGCTTGCTTACGACGCCCTCTCCCTCGCCCCCGCACGCGGTGGCTCGTAGGACGAGGAGAAGCTTGCTTACTACGCCTACGCCCTCTCCCTCGCCCACGCGCGCCATGGCTCGCAGGACGAGGAGAAGGTTTTGACTACAGCGCGCTCTCCCTCGCCCTCTCTCACGCGGTGGACGTGCAACAGTTCATTCGGTGTCAGATTGCCAGAAGCATATAGTACTGTAGTACCATCATTGTTGGACCTCCCGAAGAGGTGAAGAGCCAAGCGCAAGGTTTATAGAAGTACGATTAGTCGAACTAGTACTAGTACTACTATAGGAACAACCGCTACTGTATGATGCTGCCACGTCACCTATAGCCAAAGCCGTGCCACATTTTTTTCTCAAAAAGAGTGTTGGAGCCCGTGCAACAACCACACAAGTTGCACGTACATATAACACATTTACTAGTAAGTTCTAAAGGACAAATGCCAACATGCCACACAAGCTCATCTCCACTTCATGTGATAAATTTGTGCACGACTACTCTACATATATTTACAATGCTACCATTCACAATTTACCATACTCCACTTACACGTTATAGAGGGGCTCCATGTCCTCCTCCAGGTTCCAGTCCCAGGTGTTCTTCATAGATGGCACGAGCCATAGTGGTGGGCACCGGGAATCATTGTCGCAGCTTTCTAGTCCGGTTCCACATGATGGAGACTCATCCAAGCTGAAGCGGCATAAATCAGGGATAGCGTGTCCCAACATGTTGTTCATCCGGCGGTGCGCACTGAAGACACAACCATGCTTCATGAATGGTAGGTCTTCGGTGTCGTGCACGGAAGGTGGCATCTGTTTCACAATGGGGTAGCTGTCCCCAATGAAAAGCGAGTACTCTCCAAGAGTGTTCCTCGGCTCCCACATAGCATCACGGGGGTCGAAATCCGAGCCGTTCATCTGGTACATGTGGCATCTCAGATCCGGACACATGGTAACGTACATGGTCAAGGTCCATGCAGGATAATGTTGTGCTCAAATATGGCGCGAAGAATATTGTGCAGCGAGTAGTACTACTATAATACTACTATAGAGGAAGTACAATAACCGACTTATTATATATAGCCATTTTTGGCTACATGGAGGAGATAAGACATGGAAAAACAAAATGGTGGGAGTGGGTTCAAGAGCCTAGCTATACGCGTCCTCCTAGGTAAAAAGTACTACTCCCGCCGATCCCTGCGACACACTACTATGGATCCGAAGTACTAGTAGTAGTAGTAGTACTACTAGTACAATGAAAGAGAAGGCAATGAGAGAATGGAATACCTGGGTACATGGTGAGGGTCCGATCGTGGTAGATCATGGTACCTTGTTGCACATCAATGGTACCATGGGTAACCACTGCTAAGATAGTTGATCCCAATTTGCTAAAGTCAACTACAAGGTTCCAGGTTAGACCGAATGGCGGATGCACATGCACATCCAGGATCGGCGATCTGATTTTTATCGGGGGATGCGTGGTCCCTGCAAAATAATGGAGTACCGTTAGGGATGCAAATGATGGTTAGTGCATTCCGTTTGTTATCTCCCGTACTGTAGGAGGGCACCCAGATGAAACAAGTCCCCTGGCTTGTCACATCGAAGATGCGGCCTACATGGCACACGGCGTCTTCGAACTTGTGTGGGAACAAATCTGTCGCGGCCAACATGTGCCAGCCTCTGCCATCAGGGCCATTCTTATTGATGGCAATCCTTATGTCGAACACCGCGATGAGACAGTAATCGTCGTAGCTGCGGTGCTTGGTTGGCGGGTCTGCAATTGCTATCTTCTTCAATCTCATGGTGGCATCATCATACCTATTCAAGCCATGCCAGTCCGGAAGGCCGATCCCAATGCTGGACAAGGGGTCTACGGGAACGGCCGCACTACTGTGGATGTTGTGCAAAATGATGGTGGTATCCGGCCGTAGGTATGCAAGCCAATCTCCATTGGCACCAACCCAAACCTGTGGGATGGTGGGCAGCGGAGAAATTATGGGATGGAATAACTAAGTATATTTAGAATATACACTACATGATCAAACACCATGACTGACCTTCTCATCGGACAAAATCCGACTGCCTCTCAACGTCGGCAACTCAAGCGGCGTCAAGATGCAACTGCGGCCACGTTGCAGTGGACTGGAGTCCCATTGAATAACCTTCTCCTCAAGGACGCATGGAAGACCAACAAGCATGGCCTTCTCCCAAGCCTGTTTAGGCACCGTATTAAAATAGTTGGTGCCGGAAGCACCGAGTCTTGCGGCGGTGAGGAAGTCAGAGCGGCGTGCAATTTCTCCCAGAGAATCATCGTCCAAGGTTTCCCAGCCCCGGCGAGGAGGAGAACCACCTGGCGAATCCATGGCAGCAGCGACGAACTGGCTTGGTCTCTTCGGGAGGGGAACTGGCGAGGAGGAGATAAGAGCGTACCCACAGGGCCTCGTCCCTTCATGAAGGAAGTTATGCGGGCATGCATTAGCGGTACTGCGATGGTACAGTTACGTATTATTTAATATAGGAGTACTAGTACTACTAGTACTAGTACTCCAATGGTCGTATGATCATCGTTGGTAAATCTGCCACGTAGATTATTTTGGTGAGGTGGCGTAAAATAAAAGAAGAGAGAGAATGAGATCGTATGATCCTGAACCAACTTTCCGGGCAAAAGCACCGACATAATTACATTCATTTCCGTGGGCCCTGACTGACCTGGTGAGAGCTGCGGCAGCTGGCTCCCCAATTTCCTTCTCTCGAGCATTGGTCATCTGGTTTTGTTTATTGATTTAATGTGTGTGGTACCCATCAGAGTATGATTCATTGGAGAACTTGTATGACACACCGATGACTGCTGACGTGTTCCCTATACCAACGAATCTATCATACAGACTATGTCCTTAGCATTCTGAAGAGTTCCACATCTCCTTGTCCTTGCCATGCCATTGTTGAACTTTTCTGAAATTCACTAGATAAAGGCATTAGTCCAACAATATGTATGTTGGCATAAATTACCAAAACCACCAAGGGAGCAAATGTGCTTTCAATCTCCCCCTTTTTGGTAATTGATGACAACATACATCAAAGCTTCAAATAAAGATGTAATTGAAGATTATATGAAAGCTTTGAAGAAAACATGTAACATGTATGAGCTCCCCCTTAAGATGTGCATATAGTAAATGATGGTATTTCATGGAGAGCAGAGGCACAAATTTAAGGAAATACACATGCAACATATATCTTGGCTACATGCATCAGAGCAATAAACATGACATTGAGATATCCACATGTTCATGATTATCTTCTTGCAAACAATGTATATACTGGCAAGAGGTCATCATGTAAATGGGTGTGATGCATATACTTACCTCAAAGTTCTTGATTAAGTACCTGAAGAAATACACTTGAGAAAACAAGGTTAGATAACACAAGATAATTTCTTCAAGAAAAGACACAAGATCAACAAGAAACCAAGATTGGGATGACATGTAGAAGAGAGTATCACTAGGTGAATACTTCTTTGAAGCAGACATGTCCCCAAAAGAAATTAATTGTCTCCCCTTAAATGAACTTCCTCTCCCCCTGAATCTGACATTGGATATTGGGAGCAGGTAGGGCGAGAAAACTAAAGCAAACAAAAGCACTAAAAACACTGAGATCATGTTTCTCCCCACTTTGAAACATGTAACATTCTCTCCTCTTATAAACTGCATCTCTCTCTCTCTCCTGTTTGTAAAGAAGAGCTGGTGAAGATAAGCTTTGATGTAAATCTCTCTCCCCCTTTGACATCAATTTCCATGAAGGGCTACTTCAAGATTATTGGTCAGGTGGGTTTGGTTCTTGAGAAATACATCTAGCCATAGTGTAGTTCCAGATGCAAGTAGAGGGTAAGAATCATTGAGTGGAGCTGGAGCAGAAAAACTCAGAAAATGTTTGACAGAAACACCTTTAGAGCAGCCAAATCGGTGACTCCGAGTTGAGGCAATTAGGTGTAACCGAGTCTGGTGCGAAAAAGAAGATTATGTCATCTCAGCTCACTAGACAAAGAAATCCTCACAAAGATTTGCAATGAATTAACTACTAAACCAGCTAAGAGAAAAGAGAACACTAAAAGAAAAGAAACAAAGAAACATCTAGATGAAGTTTTTTTTGAAATAGAAACACTCTAGCAAGAAGAGAAACACACTAGAAACACTAGAGAACTTCATCTAGAGGGGTCGGCGACTAGGTCACCTATGTTAGAGTATATTGACTTAGGAGTCAAGTGAGAGCACTTGATCATTGGTCATACTCATTGTTAAGCTCAAAATGGGGTTACCATTTTTCCTTTAAGCATTTCAATGTATTCACATCTTGTTGAGTTGCTTTAGCTCATGTCTTTGAGTAAAGCTTCTCTAAGATGTGAGAACTTACATTGGGATTTGGTGGTGATGTCCATCATGTAGTTGAACTTGAAGTGGACGCTCATGAGTTGGAGTTGGGAGCAATCCTACCATTTTTAGGTCATCTTCCTACATGGGTTAGATTTGCAAGGAACAACATGTATATCCAAAATGACAAGAATGAAGCATAAACTTAAGTATTGTCAAAGGATATGTTTAGGTTGTCTTGTTCCTTGTTCCACCGAGGATTGTTGATACTTGTGTTATTCAAGATTGCTCAAGATAAGAGTGAGATGCAATCTTGTGACATGAAGCTTGTCCAAGTACCTACAAAAGGTTAGATATAATATAAGGGAGCAAAATGTCCAAGATATAATATGATCATGGAAGTATCATGGATTAGTCAAGAATGCTCATGCTCTTGTATGCATCCACATGAACCTCTAGTTCACATTTGAAGCATCAATGATGTTCAACTCACTCCTCAAGTGGCAAAACACCTTCTCATCAAGAGGTTTGGTAAAGATATTCGCCAATTGCTTGTCGGTACGAACATGTTTAAGGTCAATGTCACCTTTCTCAACATGATCTCGAATGAAATGGTGATGAACCTCAATATGCTTAGTTTGAGAATGTTGCACGAGATTGTGTGCAATCTTAATAGCACTCTCATTGTCACATAGTAATGGCACATGTCTCTTATGCACTCCATAGTATTTGAGAGTTTGTGTCATCCATAGTAATTGAGCACAACACTATCCCGCGGCAATGTATTCCGCTTCGGCAGTAGATAGAGATTCCGAGTTTTGTTTCTTGGAGGACCAAGACACAAGAGATCTATCAAGGAATTGACATGTACCCGAAGTGGATTTTCTATCAACCTTGTCTCCGGCATAGTCCGAATCGGAATAGCCAACAAGATCAAATGAAGATCCTTTGGGATACCATATGCCAAAGTTTGGTGTATGTAACAAGTATCTCACAATTCTATTCACAGCCTTAAGATGACACTCTTTTGGTGCCGCTTGGTATCGTGCACACATGCACACACTTAGCATAATGTCGGGACGGGAGGCACATAGATATATCTATGAACCAATCATAGATCGATAAACTTTTTGATCAACCGGTTTGCCATCCTTGGTCAAGTCAAGATGTCCACTCTTGGGCATTGGAGTTTTCATACCTTTACTTTCTTGCATGTTGAACTTCTTGAATAAGTCCTTGGTATACTTTGTTTGAGAAACAAAGGTGCCCTCCTTAGTTTGCTTAATTTGCAAACCAAGAAAGAATTTAAGTTCACACATCATAGACATCTCATACTTTTCCGACATCAACCTTCCGAACTTTTCACTAAAAGAGGGGTTAGTAGATCCAAAGATAATGTCATCAACATAAATTTGGCATAAAAATAATTCTCCATTAACCCTCTTCGTGAAAAAAGTTGAGTCAATTTTCCCAATTTCAAAATCTTTTTCAAGAAGGAACTTTGTCAAGCATTTGTACCAAGCTCTAGGGGCTTGTTTAAGACCATAAAGAGCTTTACGAAGTTTGTAAACATGATTAGGTTTCTTGGGATTAACAAAGCCGGGAGGTTGTTTAACATACACTTCCTCCTCAATTTCACCATTTAAGAAATCACTTTTAATATCCATTTGGTAGAGAGTGATATCATGGTGATTGGCATAAGCAAGTAAAATGCGAATGGACTCAAGTCTAGCAACGGGAGCATAGGTCTCACCGTAGTCCATACCTTCGACTTGTGTGTAACCTTGTGCTACGAGACGAGCTTTGTTGCGAACAACTTGTCCATCTTCATCTTGCTTATTCCGAAACACCCATTTAGTTCCAATAATGTTTTGCTCATCTTTAGGCTTCTCAACCAACGTCCAAACTTGATTCCTCTCAAAGTTGTGTAGCTCCTCATGCATTGCATTCACCCAATCGGGGTCCTTGAGAGCTTCTTCTACCTTCAAAGGTTCAACACTAGAGATGAATGAGTAATGCTTACAAAAGTTAGCTAAACAAGATTTAGAGTGAGTGATTCTCCCGGATTGGATATCTCCAAGTATTTGTTCGACGGGATGATTCTTGTCAATTCTTGCTCTATCTCGAGGTAGCTTTTGCTTGGGTTGTGGTGAGGCTTCCTCCTCATCATCATCTTCTTCGTTGTTGTTGTCGTTGTTCGCTTGTGGAGGTGGATAAGGAGGTTGAGGTGGATCATCTTGTTGCACTTCCTCATTCCCTTCGTCTTGACGTGTTCCACTTGTGGATGCCTCCATGTCAACCTGTTGTTCACCTTGACGTGAAGTTGGAGCTTCCACTTGAATTGATGAAGTACTCTCCTTTACTTCCACGGGTCGAATCTTGCCAATGGACAAGTCTTGGATTGCTTCCGATGGTTCTTGATCTCCTACATCAATTGGCAACTGCTCGACTTGCGAGCCGTTAGTCTCATCAAACTTCACATCTACCATTTCTTCAACTTTTCGAGTGAAGTTGTTGTAGACACGGTAAGTGTGAGAGTTCGATCCGTAACCAAGTAGAAAACCTTCATGAGATTTAGGAGCAAACTTTGAACGACGATGCTTATCAAGAACGTAACATTTTGAGCCAAATACTCGAAAGTATCCAACTTGTGGTTTGTTACCGGTGAGTAGTTCATATGCCGTTTTACCAAGAAGCTTGTGAAGATAGAGTCGATTTGTAGCATGACAAGCTATCTCAACCGCTTCCGCCCAAAAGTGTTTTGGCGTCTTGTATTCATCAAGCATTGTCCTTGCCATCTCAATAAGAGTCCGGTTCTTTCTCTCAACAACTCCATTTTGTTGAGGTGTGTACGTAGCCGAGAACTCATGTGAAATACCTTCCTCATCAAGAAAGATATCCACATTGGCGTTCTTGAACTCCGTTCCGTTCTCACTCTGAACCTTCTTGATCTTCACTTTAAATTGATTTTGGGCCTTTCTTGCAAAGTTGTTGAAGATCTTTTGTACCTGCGATTTGTCATCGAGAAAGAACACCCATGTAAATCTGGAAAAATCATCAACAATGAGCAAACCGAAAGAGTTACGACCAAGACTCTTATAGGAGTTGGGACCAAAAAGATCCATATGAAGTAGCTCAAGTGGTCTCCTCGTGGTCATAATGTTCTTCACGGGATGGCTTCCTCCAACTTGTTTTCCTGCTTGGCAAGCACTACAAAGTCGACCTTGTCAAATATAACATCTTTCACACCAAGAATATGATCTCCTTTAACAAGTTTATCAAGATTACGCATGCCAACATGTCCAAGTCTCCTATGCCATAACCAACCTTTAGAAGATTTAGCAATTAAACATGTACGAGGTTGGGCTCTTTTAGTGAAATCAACAATGTGTAGATCACCTCTACGAATGCCGGTAAAGACCATATTATGATTATATCGACGAAACACTTGGCAATCTACTTCGGTAAATAGAACATTGAAACCAAAGTCGGCTAGTCTAGATACGGAAAGAAGATTGTAACCAAGGGATTCAACAAGCATAACATTTTGTATGGAGCTATCATTGGATATGGCCACCTTACCAAGGCCAAGTACCTTACCCTTGGAGTTGTCTCCAAAAGTCACATACTTGCGTGGACCATCATTTTTTGCAAGCTCACGAAACATGTCTCTATTTTCGGTCATGTGATCGGTACATCCACTATCAAGAATCCACTCTTTTCCTCCAGCCATGTAATCTCGAAGATTTGCCATAAGACTAAGATTCCTCATGGTCTTCTCAAATTCAATATCGAATTCTTCATCCTCATCATAATAGCCATGTTCAACATCATCATCATCAACATGTATGTGATCATCACCTAGGGCAATGAATTCATTAGTTTCATGATCATGACAATGTTCAAGTTTATGAATTCTAATGGCTTCCGTGATAATGTTACTAATAGTTCTAACATCTCCTTTAGCACGCATAAGATCATGAAGCTCAAACAAGCAATCATTAACGTTAGGATCAATAGGACTCATCTTGTGAAAAGCAATAGTCTTATGAAGAATCTCATCAAGATTCTTTAAAGAGTAGTCGGGATATCATTTTTCCAAGTCTCTCCATAGAGTATAGGCACACTCAAAGTTTTGCATACAACCGAGCACAATTTTAGGTAATCCTCTAATGATAAGATTGATGGTTCTAAGATTACGAAGCATGTCAATTTCCTCTTCATGTGTAGGATGCAAGGGATCAATGGGAGGCACATAAGGATTATGAATATACTTGCTCAAGTTAAATTCATCAAAGATATCAAGGATCTCATCCTTCCAAAAGTTGTAATACTCCTCATTCAGAATAGGCACTCTACGTCTAAGACTCCCCAAAGTAGACACATCCATCTCCCTCCAATGGTGATTAAACCAAAGCAATGGAGACCAAAGCTCTGATACCAATTGTGGGGTCGAGGAGATAGGTCTAGAGGGGGGTGAATAGACCCTTAACCAACCAAAGGTGCAGATTTTTAGTTCACTTGAAATTTAGGCAGATTTTGGCACAAGTTAAGATAACACCAAGACTTTCTACACATGCATATCTAGAGATTGAGCAGCGGAAATAGTAAAGCATGCAAGTGTACGAAAAGTAAAGGGGTAGAGTATGGAAGATCAAACGCAATGAAGACACGATGATTTTTGGCATGGTTCCGATAGGTGGTGCTATCGTACGTCCACGTTGATGGAGACTTCAACCCACGGAGGGTAACGGTTGCGCGAGTCCACGGAGTTCTCTAGCCACAAAGGGTCCACAAACAAGCAACCTTGTCTATTCCACCATGGCTTACGTCCACGAAGGACTAGCCTCACTCGGGGTAGATCTTCACGAAGTAGGCGATCTCCCTGCCCTTACAAACTCCTTGGTTCAACTCCACATGATCTTGGAGGCTCCCAAGTGACACCTAACCAATCTAGGAGACACCACTCTCCAAAAGGTAATAGATGATGTGTTGATGATGAACTCCTTGCTCTTGTGCTTCAAGTGATAGTCTCCCCAACACTCAAACAACTCCTCAAAGGTTTGGATTTGATGGAAGAAGGATTTGAGTGGATAGCAACTTGGGAAGGCTAGAAATCAAGGTTCAAATGGTAGGATTGGAATATCTTGATCTCAACACATGAGTAGGTGGTTCTCTCTCAGAAAATGTATGGTGGAAATGTAGGCACGTTCTGATGGCTCTCTTACTTGGTAAGAGGGTGGTGGAGGGGTATATATAGCCTCCACCCGAGATCCAACCATTACACACTTTTGACCAAACTCGGTGGCACCGACTGGAAATCTCGGTGAGACCGACCTGTACAAAAGATGTGAACTTTTGAAGTTTTGGTGGGACCGAATGGAAACAACTCGGAGCGACCAATGTGCAATGGTAGGGCAATCCTCGTTTCGGTGGCACCGATTGCAACATCTCGGTGAGACCAAAAGAATTGCAACAAGGCAACAGAAAGTTGGTCAAGCCATCTCGGTGGCACCGATTGCAAACTCGGTTAGACCGAAATAAGTGCAACATGTGACAGAGAGTTGGCTACGCCATCTCGGTGGGACCGAGATCCATATCGGTGGATCCGATTGCTACTTGTGAGCTGCGTTGGTAATTCCCTGAAGAGGAAGGGAGATGCAGTACAGTAGAGATAAGTATTTCCCTCAGTTATGAAACCAAGGTTATCAATCCAGTAGGAGAATCACTCAACACCTCGTTAGCAGCACCTGCACACAAAACAACAAATCCTTGCACCCAACGCAAACAAGGGGTTGTCAATCCCTCGGCGGTTAATTGCAAGATTAAATTGTATGTGATAGATAGATAGATTGAAACAAAAATACAAAATAAAATAAATAAAGTAAAAGTGCAGCAAGGTATTTTTAGGGTTTTTAATATAAGATTTAGATAGACCTGGGGGCCATTGTTTTCACTAGAGGCTTCTCTCAAGAAAATAGCATACAGTGGGTAAACAAATTACTGTTGGGCAATTGATAGAAAAGCAAATAATCACGACGATATCCAAGGCAATGATCATGTATATAGCCATCACGTCCGAGACAAGTAGACCGACTCCTGCCTGCATCTACTACTATTACTCCACACATCGACCGCTATCCAGCATGCATCTAGTGTATTAAGTCCATAAAGGACGGAGTAACGCCTTAAGCAAGATGACATGATGTAGACAAAGTAAACTCATGCATGAATAAACCTCATCTTTTTACCCTTAATAGCAATGATACATACGTGTCATGTCCCTTTCTGTCACTGGGATTGAGCACCGCAAGATCGAACCCATTACAAAGCACCTCTTCCCATGGCAAGATAAATCAATCTAGTTGGCCAAACCAAATCAATAGATCGGAGAAGAAATACGAAGCTATAATAATCATGCATAAAAGAGATCAGAGAAGACTCAAATAATATTCATGGATAATTTGATCATAAACTCACAATTCATCGAATCCCAACAAACACACCGCAAAAAGTGATTACATCGGATAGAACTTCAAGAACATTGAGGAAAACATTGTATTGAAGATCAAAAAGAGAGAAGAAGCCATCTAGCTACTAACTATGGACCCGAAGGTCTGTGGTAAACTACTCACGCATCATTGTAAGGGCGGCAAGGTTGATGTAGAGCCCCTCCGTGATCGAATCCCCCTCCGGCGGAGTGCCGAAAAAGGCCCCCAGATGGGATCTCTCGAGAACAGAAGCTTGCGGTGGCAGAAAAAGTATTTCGTGGACTCCTCTGTTGGTTTCCTAATTTTTGGGAATTTATAGTGGTGCAATTAGGTCAAAAGGGGCAGAGGTGGGCCCACGAGGCACCAGGGCGCGCCTGCCAGGCGCGCCCTGGTGGCTTGTGGCCACCTCCTGGGTCTTCTGGCCCTGTCCCGATGCTTCTAGTGTTGGTTATGTCCAGAAAAAAATCTTGAAAAAGTTTCGTGGCATTTGGACTTCGTTTGGTATTGATATTCTGTAAAACCAAAAACAGGCAGAAAACAACAACTGGCACGGGGCACTAAGTTAATAGGTTAGTCCCAAAAAATGATATATAATTGCTTGTAAATGTATATAAAACATCCAAGATTGATAATATAACAGCATGGAACAATAAAAAATTATAGATACGTTGGAGACGTATCACCGATTTGTTAGGGTTTGGCTTGTGGCACTATCTTGATGAACTTGGTGGGTCCGGATGAATAGGATTCGGTGGAACCGAGTTAGACTTTGGAAATTTGGACAAGTTTGGATGGAGAAAGTAGCTAAGGGTTTTGGAGCAACATCTCTAAGCACTTGAGCAAATAGATCATTATCAAAACCTCATCCCCTTTTAATAGTATTTGCTTTCCTATGGACTCAATGTGATCTTGGATGACTAAACCAAATGAAGAGTCTTGAGCTTTTGCCAATGTATGTCCTTAGCATTTTGAAGGGTTCCACATCTCCTTGTCCTTGCCATGCCATTGTTGAACTTCTCTGAAATTCACTAGATAAAGGCATTAGTCCAACAATATGTATGTTGGCATAAATTACCAAAACCACCAAGGGAGCAAATGTGCTTTCAGAAAGGCGGCGGCCGCGGCCCCGAGCGCGCCGGCCCTGGAGCCGACACTGCAGCGCTCCATCATCGCCAACTGGGAAGGCCTGGACAAGGTGGTCCCGATGACCGCCGCCGCCACCAACGAGAGGAAGGCGACAAAGATTTGGCCGGGCTCGCGCTCGCCACTCGAGCTGGAGGCGATGACCTTCCCCCTCTTCCTCCACAGCGTCTACGCCGGCCTGGTGCCACCGTTCTCTGACTTCTTCAATGCTGTCCTGACGCACTACCAGATCCACGCACTTCACCTTCAACCAAACCCCATCTTCCTTCTCTCCACCTTCGCCTTCTTCTGCGTGGCCTTCGTGGGCATGCTGCCTTCGGTGGCGCTCTTCCGCCACTTCTTCAGCCTGCGGCTGACCGTGGCGAACCATCGCTATAACATCCCCAGTGTCATGCTACAGTGACTTCACACTAATGATGCCAAGTCATCATCATTATATACTAAGAAATGCAATTAAGAAATAATTCAACTCAAATTCAAAATTCAAATAACAAGTGAAATTAGAAAAGCTTCAAACTTGCAAACAAAATAGTTCATAAATTGCAAATAATCCCAAAGCAATTATAAAAATAAAATCAACATTATTTGAATCTCCAAATTGACCCTAGCAACCAAAACAGTGGACCATCTGCAACTTAATTGACATTTTCAATTTTTAAAAAGAGTTAAACAATTCCAAAAATCCTGAAACTTTTTGTGCCAGCCCAGAATGTTACCTAGTATTTATGTGCCAAGTTTCAACGCTGGCAAAAATCATTTGGTGGCCAAACAATTTGCAAAACAGAAAGAAAAGGGAAAGCAGAAAAAGAAAAAGAGAAAAGCTAAAAACCTACTGCTACGCTACAGGCGGCCCAACCCATCTAACCCCCCTCCTTCAACCTTCCGCCGCAGGTGTCGGCTGCGTAGGCGCCCGATGCGCCGTGGCACACGCGTCGGGCATCTGTCGGCCCCCGGCGTGGATAAGGGCACCCCCGGGCGTCTCCCTCTCCCCCGAAACCCTAGGACCCCCCCTTTCTTCCCCTCGCACCCCTCGCTCTCTCCCGGGACCACCCGAGCGCCCCCATGGCCGTTCCGCCGTGATTTGCGTAGCCAGCAGCCGCCATTCGCCGCTCCGACAAGTCCAGGAGCTCCGGCGTGGATGACTTCTTCTTCCTCTCACCGCTGGATTGGAGCTGGGAGGCCACAACCGCGTCGCCCGCATCGATCTTCCCCGCCACGGCCACCGCGACGCCGCCCTCGCAGCACCCCCGGCTCCCCTGAGCTCTCTGCCGACCTCGCTGTGAGCCGCAGCGCCGGATGCGCTTCTCCTCTTTCCTTTTGTCGCCGCTAGCGTCGATCCCATCGAGGCCGTGCTCCGACCGCCGCCTGCCGTCATCGTAGCGGTCGACTCCGGCCACCCCCGTGCCATCCACGACCACCATCGGACGCGGCGCGTCGCGCCCGCCCCGTAGGACCAAACCCCGGGCCAAATGGCCCCCTGTGCGCCATTTCCGTGCGTCGCCGCAGTCTCTGGTGGTCGCCGGAGCGCGCGCCGGCATTTAAACGCCAGTGGGACCCACCCGTCAGCCGTTTAGGCGCTAATCACCCTGATGCTAGTCACTGACATGTGGGCCATAGTACTGTAGCAATTAGGATTAAAATTAAACTAACCTACTAACTACCGTGTCACTGACAGACTGGGCCCACTGCTTAATTAAGTTAATTAAATGAACTAAATCATTGTTAGACTAAACAGTGGCTGACAGCTGGGTCCCACTGGACCCAGTTGACCCAGTCAACCTGCTGACTGGGCACCTCCATTCTATGATAGGTGGGACCCACTGGTCCAGTTGACCAGTCAACGGTCACAGTTGACTGCTGACTGGGCAGTCAACTGGGACCCACCTGTCAGCCTAATAAGCACTTTGCTGGGTACACTTCTGTGTACCCGTAGCAATTTAGCTATTTAATTTTTGAATTTAATGTAATTCCAGAAAATAATTAAAACTTTGAAAAATCATATAAAATAAACCGTAACTCGGATGAAAATAATTTATATATGAAAAATGATCAGAAAAATCCAACAAATCCAAATATGTCATCTGATGCATGTTAGAACCCTCTGCGTAGGAGAACCTATAACTTTAGGCCTGTTTTTGATAGATGAATAGTGTCTGACCTTCGGTAAATAATTCCAAATTAATTTCTAAATTAACTAAAATGGTTTAGGGATGTATTAGGTCACCCCTACATTACATATTGCCATGTCATGCTCTGTGAGTGCATTTGTTTGCTGTGTATTTATCTGTTTCCTCCCCCTCTTCTCTCCGGTAGACCCCGAGACCGACGTGGCCCCGAGGACTGCTACTCCACCGAAGACCCCTCTTTTACCGCAAAGCTTCCAGGCAAGCAAACCCCCTTGATCATTCCTATATCACCAATTCCTTCTTCCCCGTGCTTTCATTAGAATTTGCTACCGTATTTGATTGCTCCTATTCTGATGCATAGCTTGATTTTGTAACTGCTATTGATACCTTACCTGCTATCCTAAATGCTTAGTATAGGTTGGTTAGCGATCTATCAGTGGCCCCACACTCTTGTCCCTGTTGCCAGGCTTTACTACCGGATGCTTCGATTAACGGGATCGATGAGCAGAGACCGAACACCGCACCGCACACCCCCTTAGTTGTACAACTCTGCAGAGTTACTATCGAGTGCCGAGGGTGATACCTCTATCTCACTCCTGATGATACCTCTGTAGCGAAGCTAGTCGGTTGTGGGATACTGAGGGTGATTCCTCTTTCACCACCTCCGAGGATGCCTCTGTCGTGCAGCCCCTCAAGTGTGAACTTATCGAGGGTGATTCCTCCTAGTTCACCTTGACGGATACGTCAAGTGGGAATCCAACGAGGGTGATTCCTCGGATTCCCCCTTGATGTTACGGACACACAGATACTTTGACCTTCACCTCAGATCTTTGGGAAGTCGGGTTGGCCATGAGGGCACCCACGAGAGATTATTGTGGCGGAACGACAGGGCAGGTGGAGACCACCTAGGAGAGAGGTGGGCCTGGTCCCTGGTCGTTGGACCGCAGGTTACCATGTCGGTGCGGCAGGGTGTCGGAGGTGAGCCTTGAGCCCTGTTCATGTCCGCGAGTTACTAATAACATGCTTAACGGATTTGGGTATTTGATCTGAGTTGGACACTGGCCTATACGCACTACCACCACGCGGGATAATGGTTTAATGGGGCCCTCGGCGCCGTATGTATCAGCCGAAAGCTCTGTCAGACGTCCAGTTCAACATTGTGGCATGGTTGGATCGTGCCATCCAGGAGAGGGATGGCGCTGGTATTCACCCTGCTCGCAACGACCCGGAGTGCAAAGGGCGATGGGCCCAAGACCCCTGAGCACTTAGGATGTAGACCGGCGGGGACCTCTCTGCGGAGCCTAGGTAGGACTACGTCGTGTGGATCAGCCGAGGCCGGGCATGACCCAGAAAAGTGTGTCCGGCCAGAGTTAATCGAGCGTGTTGGGTAACAGTAGTGCACCCCTGCAAGGAAGATTATCTATTCGAATAGCCGTGTCCACGGTAAAAGGACGCTCAGTGTTGTATCCCGATCTACTATAACTTGAACTGGATACTTGTAATACTTTAATTAATATGTTAGCTCTGGGATCACTTTCTCGCAGGGAGTTGAGGAAGGATCTCTGGGCACTGCTACTATTACTTACTATTATATGATATGATACAAATCTGCACTCTTCTAATGCCACAAGACGCTGAAGATGCTAGTCTTCGATAGGCTAGGCCTTCCCCTCTATTCTGGCATTTCTGCAGCCTAGTCCTCAGATACAGCCCATTCATTTGATACCGATGCATAAATAGAATAGTTCTGATGTAAGTCTTGCGAGTACTTTGGATGAGTACTCACGGTTGCTTTGCTACCTCTTTTCCTCCTACCCGGTTGCTGCGACCAGATGACAGAGCCCCGGAGCCAGTTGATCCCGTCGATGACCACTACAACCCCGATGGAGATTACTACTATGTGGAGACCGGCGACCAGGAGTAGATAGGAGGCTCCCAGGCAGGAGGCCTGCGCCTTTCGATCTAGTTGTGTTTGTTTTGCTCTGCCTTCTTAAGGCAATCTTGTTTAGTTATCTCTGTACCCAGACATTGTTGCTTCCGCTGATGCTTGTGTAACTCGAGCTTATGTATTCGAGCCCTCGAGGCCCCTGGCTTGTAATATAAAGCTTGTATTATTTTATTTTGTGTCTAGAGTTGTGTTGTGATATCTTTCCGTGTGTCCCTGGGCTTGATCATGCGCATTTGCGTGTATGATTAGTGCACGATTAAGTCGGGGGCGTCACAATCGCTCGGCATGCGCCTCGTTCCTCAGCGTCAAGGGGACGAAGGAGGATTCCATCAACTTGAAGATCTCAAGGAAGGTGGAGGGCTACAGGCAGCGCTGGATCTATGTGGACGCGTGCCAGCATAGTCCGCTGCTGACGATCCCGACGGATCCCACCGTGAAGAGCTTCGGCTAGGAGCACGAGAAGCTCACCGATCCGAGGCTGGCGCCCTTGTGGGGGTGGCTGGCCAAGCTGAAGGAAGGCGGGCTCACAGGGCCCATGGTGGTGAAGGAGTTCTTGCGGCGCCGCATCGCGCTGCTCCAGAGGCACTCGTGCCCAGTGTGGAAGATCACCGGCCAGGACGACCCCATGAGGCTGAGCATCGACAACCTGCCGGTGGAGGTGCTGGAGGAGATCATGCAGATCCTGGTCGGCGGCGGCACAAAGGATCCGCCTCGGGATGCGCTCCCGTTGTACCGCTACCAGAACAAGGATGAGCTGGTCGATGAGATGCCCGTCTTTGACTAGTGGGGCCTGTCGCCGGAGGGCTTCGAGGGGCCTCGCGAGAACCCGTTCGTGGTGGTCCCCGACTCGGGAGACCACGGCGACGCCGAGGCCTTGGCAAGTGCCGCGGAGGAGAGCGATGGCGGGCCGGCCCCGCGAAGCCGCCGCCAGCTCATCTGCGACCTCGAGGACGATGACGACGCCCAATTCAGGGTTGTCCCCTCCCAGCCTGTTGGCGCGGGGGGGGGGGGTGAAGGGAGCACCAGTGCATCGGCCGACAAGCCGCGCGCGGAGGAGATTGACGCCAGCGGCGGGGCTACCCAGCCCCCTGTGGAGGAGACCGGCGTGGGCGGCGGGGCCTCCGAGCCCCCCGCTAAGAAGGATGGTGCCGTGGCCAGGACTGCCAAGCCTCGCGCCACGCCCTCCAGAGGCGACGCGAGGAAGCCTCGCGAGGGCGGCAGAGGCAGCCGGCCGCTGCCGATGCTGAAGAAGAGGAAGTGGGTCCCCAACGATGAGTAAGTTACCGCGCCTTGCTCTTTTTCCTTGTGTTTTCTTCCTCCCTCCCGAGATCTAGGGCTGAGCCCTCGCGCGCGCAGGGGGCCCATGAAGAAGAAGAAGCCGAAGACCCCTGGCTTGAAGGGGGCCCCGGCGCCTTCTGCAGGCGCCGGAGGACGCGCAGAGGCCACCTGCCGCCCCGAAACCGAAACGGGGCGCGCGGAGGTAGAGGAGGAACTGGTGGCCCCTCTGGAGCCGCACGCCAACGTGGCTCCTGAGGCCAAGGATGATGAGCCTCGCGAGGCGGCCTCCGAAGGAGGTGCCACACCTCCTAAGGCGCCCACTGTAGGAAGGGATGCGGCGATGGGGGAGGCTGACGCGCCAACTCCCCTGCCGAGCTCTACCCCCACCCCGGAGGCTGCAGATGCCGGGGGCGCCTCGGCAAGCCCCCTACGCTCGCTGGCACGCGAGACTCCCGCCACCGGCGCGACGAGTCCGCAGAGCGCGCTGCCGCGGCAAGAGGAGGAGGAGACTTCGGCGAGCTCTCCGCTCCTGACGAACGACGCTGGGCCCTCCCAGGCCGCGACGGTAGAGGGCGGCGAGGAGCCAGACCCGGACTGGGCCCTGGCGCTCGTGAACAGCCACACCTTGCTCAAGCGCGGGGTCCTGCAGAATGCCTGGGCGGCTCTGGGCCAGCTTGAGGTGGAACTCTAGGCGGAGGAGACCCGCCTCGCCGGGGAGCGCCTGCGCCTTGCTGAAGGGTGGCGACAACTTGACGTCACCGTCAAGCTGGGCCGGCGACAAGACGAAGCTGCGCGAGAGAAGCGTGAGAGGGCCACCGCTGAGGCGAAGGAGATCATCGAGAATGCCGTGCGGGAGGCCGACGCGGCCGACCAGCACCGCGAGGAGGCGGAGGCTCGCACGAAGGTGCTTGAGGAGCAGCACGCCACCCAGGCGTGGCTGCTCCAGGTGCAGGAGAGTGAGCTCGACACGCGCGCCGAAGGCCTCGCAGGCCGTGAAGCTGATCTCATGATCTGCGAGCGGGAGCTCGCGAGGATGACAGCCGACCAGGCCGCAGAGCGACAGTGCCTGGAGACGCTGGATTGCGAGGTGGCAGCCGCCCTGGCCTCCTACAACCAACGCATGGAGAAGGCCAACCCCATGCTGGAGGTCAAGGAGAAGAAGATCCAGGCAAATGTCGATGCAAGGGTCGAGAGGAGGCGCCAGGTGATCACCGCCGACCACAGCAAGAAGGTGAAGGCTCAGGAGGACCGCTTCAAGAAGAAGCGCGAGGAGCTCCAGCAGGAGATTAGCGGCCTCAAGGAGGTGCTGACGGAGGCGGAGGGCCGATGGGAGGCCGCGCTCAAGGCCAAGGCAGCCGCGGAGGAGGAGCTGGCTTCCCTCCAGTAGCAAGTGGGCAGCGTCACCAACGTTGTCGAGCAGGCCAGGCTGGAGGCGGATCAGGCGCGGGGGCGGCAGCACGAGCGCACCAAGATGTTCCACTCCCTCCAGCTCTAGGCCCGCAGCGCCCTGACCACCATCTGCCAGGAGAGGCTCGGGGGGCCCCTTGAGACCCACGATGCCAGCTACCTTGACTTCTTCACCAAGCTTGTGGGGTGGCTCGAGGTGGGGACCAAGCGGGTGAATGGCATCATCGAAGATGAGTGCCGCGACCTCCTCAGCCAGGCGGCGACGCGCATCTTCAGCCATCTCCACGCCGATGCCAAATTTGACTTAGACAGGGTGATGGCCCCTATCCCCGAGGAGCTCCGCGATGGCCTCGGGAAGGCGGTGGAGGACCACGTGGATGCCCTTCTCGCGAATTTCTCCCACGGCAGCAGCGAGAGCTCCGGCGGTGTTGAAGAAGGCGAAGGCGACGACGACGAAGGCGACGACGGTGGAGATGGTGACGGCGCGTCCTCTTAGGCATTTTCTCTTTGTTTTACCTGTATCAGATCGATGTAGCCCTGTGGGGGCGTGAAAACATGACTTTTGCGTTTAAGTACTTTAATAATTTGCTGTAATTTGTGTTCCTCATGAGGCCCTCTCGTGTGGCTTGTTTTCCACTTCTTGCGTTCCTTGGTGCTCTACGTCGTCATGACCCAGCCCCCGAGCGGGCTACGACCGTCACTGGTATGCTAGGACGCGTGCCTAGGCAAGGCCAGAGGGTGTAGGGCTCTGAGGGGCGGTAAGGGCTCTTGAGGCGCGATGCTCAGGGAGCCCCCCTTTGACGTGCAAGCGGCTTGTGCAAAGGAGAAAACATCAGCACTCAGCAAGGTTGCGGGGAGAGAAGAGCTTGAATGCACCGAGAGCGGCTTGAGAGGTGTTTTTAGACTTAGCTTTTTCCGCGGAGTGTCGCGCTCGCTGTGTCGTGGCCTCGGAGTATGCCTCGTGAGGATCTTGCTCGTGAGACCTCCTGTTGGAACTTGGTGAGGATAGCCGCCGCAGGCCGCCTCGCGAGGCAGCGCCCCCGAGGCCTCCTGTAGGCTTTGTCAGGAGGTGGCTTGACGTAGGTTACCTCGCGAGGCAGTGCTCACGAGGCCTTCTGCGTGCCTTGTTCCTGTGATAACTGCATACCGACAAGTTTTAAGAAGGGAGGAGCAGTGCACGCTTGTGCAGATGCTCTTAGTGTATCAGTTTTGAACTTTTGAATCTCAAGGCCAAGGAGTTACAGTAGCAAGTGGAGGGTAGTACATTCAAATTCGAATCCAACAATATAATATTCGGTGCCATGCATTAACATTTTGCTAGTCAAATATGTGGTCAAACTTTAACTCAAAATACGACGGGGACAAGTAAACCTGGCAAGAAGTAGTAGTACGTAGTACTGTTCTCTAGAACCATCATTGTACTATCAATGTAGGGAAAGTACACCTGCGTACTGCAGACCTTCTTGCTGCTCTATTCATGCGCGTAGCTGGCCCGCTCAGCCACTCCTCTCACGCACACACTATTGCGGGGGCAAAACATTTGAGTTCTTTCATACCGCGAGAGTAGGCTTTTTCTTTTCCACTAGTACACGCGTACGTGCATAGCACGTGCAATGTTCAATTTATGAATACAACTTTTCCATGATTTTCGCAAAAGAAAGAAACAATCACATGGCTGTAGAAAAGTCTAACAAATCAACTATTCTACTCCCTCCATCCCATAACATTTTTCAAGCTAATTTTGTACTATAAGGAGCAAAGTCCATGTGTGCAACGCAACAAGCTACAGAGTACTTTAGGTCCAGGTCCAGGGCCATATTGCACAGTTCCTAATGCGGCGCCAGGCTTTTCTGGCTCCTCCAGCTTAATTGGGAGGCGCCATTAAATATGACAGCTAAGGAAGCAGCAAGCGAGGGGTTGCTGCTACTCTATGCGAGCCACGAGATGATGGCGCATGCAAAATTATATGGGAGGGAAAACCCGTGCACGTGGCTGTTGGTGTATAAAACATGGGTATTTTATACCCTAACTTATGCACAGGCAGTGGTAGAAGCCTTGATGGCCAGGGCTTGCCGGGAATCCTCAACATTAAGACAAAGCATCGATAAAGCACTTGGCTAGTGCTGACGATACAATCATCACTTGCCGGCAAGGCGTGAGCCGGCATGGTCAAGGCCCGGCAAGCTCCGTGCCGGTAGGCCTTTGCTGACTCCTCTCCGCTCCACCTCATCAAGCAGCTAGTCACTAATCTGTGAGGTGTCGAGCAAGCGGGCAGTTTGGTTAGGGTTGTCAGGGCACGTGGTAGCATGCTGGAAGGAGGATTACCTTTAATAACACCCGTCCAGAAGGCGTGTCAAGATAATAGGAGGTAGTTGGGCGAGCGGTGCAGGAACCTTGCCGGGGCTCCTCCTCCACACGACACCTAACGGTGCATTTATTGTGTTTGTCCTAATCCGGCAGAGTTAGGTATGATAGCATTGTTTGCTATCTAATCAACATGTAATGACTGTTTTGCCACCGTGGTTACCCCTTGTGCTATAAAAGGAGGGCCAGGGCAACCTTTACAAGGGTCGACACTTTGCTCATTCTGCATGTGTAGCTGCTCTTCCTGCACCTTGCCGGCAAGAAGCACTCCTTGTACTTGAGTTCAAACACACCCAATATACATAGCAGGAGTAGGGTTTTACACCTCATGGTGGCCCGAACCTGGGTAAATCCTTCGCGTTTATTGTTGATTCTGCTCTTTGTGCTTGCGCATTCCCCTAGTCGAACCGCAAAGGGGCTAGATGGCCCCATAGATGATCGTACACACGACATCTTTGGCGCGCCAGGTAGGGGGATCGCTTGCGCGAACCTGGATCAACAGTTTGCGCGTCAACTTCATCTCCATCATCTTCGATGGCGCCCAAGAAGAAGGGCGCATCCGCAGCAGCTCCATCGACTTCCAAGCTTCCGTCGCAGACGCCCACAGGCGGCACAGATGACCCCGCTGGCGCAGGTGGCATGATACATCTCCAACGTATGTATAATTTTTGATTGTTCCATGCTATTACAGTATCAATCTTGGATGTTTTTATATGCAATTATATATCATTTTTTGGGACTAACCTATTAACCTAGTGCCTAGTGCCAGTTGCTGTTTTCTGCTTGTTTTTGGCTTTTCAGAGAATCAGTACCAAACGAAGTCCAAATGCCACAAAACTTTTTGGAGATTTTTTCTGGACAAAAGAGACCTCGGAGACTTGGAGAGGAGGCCAGAAGGTTCACGAAGCCTCCACAAGGCAATAGGGCGTGGCCCCAGGGAGCCTTGTGGGGCCCTCGTGGCTCCATTTGACCTAGTTCCACTCCTATAAATTCACAAATATTCAGAAACCATCAGAGAGCCAGAAGAAAAAACCTTTCCGCCGCCGCAAGCCTCTGTTCTTCTACGATCCCATCTGGAGGCCTTTTCCGGTACTCTGTCGGAGGGGGAATCGATCATGGAGGGCTTCTTCATCAACCTTGCTGCCCCTCCGATGATGTGTGAGTAGTTTACCACAGACCTACGGGTCCATAGGTAGTAGCTAGATGGCTTCTTCTCTCTCTTTGATCTTCAATACCATGTTCTCCTTGATGTTCTTGGAGTTCTATCCGATGTAATCTTATTTTGCGGTGTGTTTGTTGGGATCCGATGAATTGTGAGTTTATGATCAGATTGTTCATGAGAAGTATTTGAGTCTTCTCTGAACTCTTTTATGCATGATTACATATAGCTTTGTATTTCTCTCCGATCTATCGATTTGGTTTGGTCAAATAGATTGGTTTATCTTGCAATGGGAGAGATGCTTTGTGATGGGTTCAATCTTGCGGTGCTCAATCCCAGTGACAGAAAGGGACATGACACGTATTTGTATTGTTGCCGTTAAGGGTAAAAAGATGGGGTTTATTCATATTGTTTGAATTTGCTTCTCTACATCATGTCATCTTGCTTAAGGCGTTACTCCGTTTTTATTAACTTAATACTCTAGATGCATGCTGGATAGCGGTCGATGAGTGGAGTAATAGTACTAGATGCAGGCAGGAGTCGGTCTACTTGTCTTGGATGTGATGCCTATATACATGATCATTGCCATGAATCCGTCTTAATTATTTTCTTTTCTATCAATTGCCCAACAGTAATTTGTTTACCCACCGTATGTTTCTACGCTCGAGAGAGAAGCCTCTAGTGAAAACTATGGCCCTCGGGTCTATCTTTATCATATAAAAAACATAAAAATACCTTGCTGCAATTTATTTACTTTTATTTAGTTTAGTAATTTACTTTATCAATTTATCTCTATCAGACTTAATCCTTGCAAGTAACCGCTAAGAGGATTGACAACCCTCTTATTGGCGTTGGGTGCAAGTGTTTGCTTTTGTGTGTGTAGGTGCTATTTAGTGGATCTTGCTTGGTTCTCCTACTGGGTTGATAACCTTGGTTCTTAACTGAGGGAAATACTTATCTCTACTATACTGTATCATCCTCTCCTCTTCGGGGAAATACCAACGCAGTCTACAAGTAGCATGGCGCAGGAGGTGCAACCGGTGCGGACAACACGGAAGGAGTCACCGGTGTAGGTGGCGCAGGTGGCGTAGCCAGCACCGGTGGACCAGGCGGAGCACACAACACCAATCAGCAGCTTCCTCGCCAATCTGCCAATCGAAGCCACAATGGTACAGGCGGCGCAGATGGCCAACTCCCGCCTCCTCGACGCACCGGCGAACGAAGCCACTGGAGCAACACCATCCGGACCGGTGGAAGCCAAGACCCAGCCGCCGTGGTGTCTAAGGATACCGCTTCAGGACGCACATCGTGACCATCGCAAGATGGGCACGACACGAATCCGAACGCCGCTAGCGGTTCCGGGCGGCGACGTCCAAATGGCAAGACACCTGTTGATCAGCCGCAAGATCTTCAGGCACCACCTCCACCGCGTCAGCCCGCTGTTCGGCATGAGCCGCAGCAGCAAGAGCGACATCTCATTCTTGGCTCCCAGCCATGCCAGTTACAGCAGCAGAGGCCATGGCATGGGCACAGATGCTGTTGAATTTCCCTCCAGCTGCTGACAAGATGGATGAGTGGAGAGCCACCATCCAGAGCCTCATCAGGTTTGCTGAAGCCAACAGCTCGCAGTAGGCGGGACCTTCACGATGTCCAGTGACAGCACCAACAGATGGCCGCACCAGAGGGGCGTCACAGACGGTGCAGTCACCCCCACAACAACAACATCGGCAGCCGCGGCAAACTCACCGATCCGCTGAGCCCGATGAGATGTCAATGGCTTCTTCGGATACGAGCGCGGCAAGATCAGCGTCAAGTGCTGCAAGATAGACGAGCAGAAGATGCTCGCACTACCATTGAACGGCACGAGGAGGCGTGCCGTCAATCTAACGTGCACAACGGCCAAGTCGTTGATGAGCCTGGCCCGGGGTTGGTGGGTATCTACCTTATGAGGTTGGGTGCCCGGCCTTCACTCATGAGCTGCGGCAAGTCCGCTGGCCGTCAACCTGGGCCTTCAAGCCTGAGTTGCCGGAGAAGTACGATGGCAAGCTTAACCCGACAGAATTCTTGGGCATCTACACGATCACCATGCAAGCTGCCGGGGGAAGAGATGAAAAGATTCTCGCCAACTATTTTCCATTGGTGCTCAAACCCAATGTAAGATCTTGGCTGATGAACTTGCCGGAGGATTCCATTTCTTCATGGTCTGATCTGTGCAACGAGTTCATTGGTGATATTACCGGAGGCCACAAGGCTCCTGGTCAACCCAGTGACTTGCAAGTGATCCCACAAAGTGACGGCGAGTCCCTGCAAAAATATATTCAGAGATTCAGTCATGTGCACTGCAACATTCCTGATGTGCACCCTGCAGCTGTGATTGCTGTCTTTCATACAAATGTGTGCAATCGAAAGATGTGGGAAAAGTTGAATATCCGACTGCCAAAAACCGTCAACGAGTTGTATACGTTGGAGGATAAATGTGCACGGGCTGAAGAAGGGAGAAAACTTCCTGGAGAGGGTGCTGGCGATGAAGTTGACTCAGAGGACGACAACGCCGCCACCCCGAAGAAAAAGGGTCGGAAGCGCAACAGGAAATGCAAAGGCAAGACAATTATGGCCGTTGAGGGCTCCGGCAACTCCAATGCCGCCAAGAAAGCTAAGACAACTCCAACTCCAATGGTTCATGCTCCATTGCACCTCTCGTTTGCTTTGCCCTGTGCACAAGTGGTTCTGTATCCCTGTGAAGACAAAGGAAGTCAAGTCAAATGACAATCAAGACAAGATCAAGATTTGATGAAGATAAATGATTATGCTTACTCCTCGTCTTTGGGCTCGCTGAGAATGGAGAGGTCGTATCTCACTGGCGGAGGCGACTCCCTGGCCCTCTTGATTGCCAGTGGAGGCGAAGATGCTTGTTGAGAAGACCCAACTTCACCGGAAACTCCTTGCTGGGAAGGTGGACGTTGAGCTCGAGGGCACCGACTCGATTGCCAGCGCACTTCTTACAGTTGGCCAGTTCTGGTGGTCGTTTTCTTCATGGTGGGACCAGCCCCTGATGAAGAAGGGCGCACTACCTCCTGGCTAGACGCTTTCCGGAGAAAGCGCGCTTTCTTCTTCGGACCTTGAAGATCTCCTTCTTCTTCGGGTTCGCCGGCAACCTCTTCTCCGACAGGCTCTTCTTGGTGCTCTTCGGCAACCTCTTCGTCAGGGGTCTCTTCCCCCTCCTCAGTTGCCGCGGCCCGGGAACCGCTGGCCTTGCCGGCCTTCAAAGCTTCCTCAGCTCTATAGGCGATATACGCCAACTCTTCATCCCTGGTGGCTTGGATGTGGTCCTTCTCTTCTCGGGTGGCCCTCTCCGTCAAGTTGGAAGCCCAAGTCATTTCATCTTCAAGTGAGGGAAGCTCCCAATCAGGTTCGACTCCATGAGCATTGCATGCTGGCATCATCGCTAAGATGGAATCCTTGGCAGAATTGATGTGCAGTGGTATGACTTGTGCCGGCAGGTGAAACTTGCTGGAGATTTTGAAGAGCTGATGCCATAGGCTGATGTGTTGCATAACCATCAAGTTGTCAACCAGCCCTGGATATATCCGCATAATATTAGCGGCATTCTGTTACTCCCAGGTGTACCTTTGCCTTTTCTGCAGCGGCGCGATGTGTCGCCGGAGGAAGTCAGCTCCCACCATTTCTATGGTTAGCTCGGCAGACTTGAGGCGAGCGATCTGGTTCAGTGTCGGGCCAAGCTTCTTGTCGCTGGCGCCAAAATCACTCCAGTTCTTGCCGCGGTCAATCTTCTCCGTGCGCGGCAAGCAAAAATTGGGGAAGTCCTTCTCCTTAATCCAGCACCATTCTACCCGCCATTCCTCCCATTTCAGATGCAGCAACCCGGCAAGATACTTTCCCTTAGCTTTGGCCCGGGGAATCCATGTCACGCTGCCAGAAAGCGCATCGCCCTCAATGCGGGGAATGAAGAGGTGCCGAAAAAGGTCGACATTGGGGACGACCCCGACAAAATTTTCACACATATGGGCGAAGACTGCCATGCAGGTCATTGCGTTTGTGGTAAAATCCAGCAGTCGAAACCCGAAGGTGTACATCAATTCAGTGAAGAAATCTGAATATGGGGGAACCAGGCCGTAGTAGAAGTATGTGCAGAAGAACGGGTATGCTTCTCCAGCGACCTTGGTGTCAGCAGGGAGCACTACGGGAGCCTTATGATCCTGGGTGTCCCTCCCCCACATATACGCATTCTCCCTCCGCCGCTGCTCCAAGTCTGCCTTCCGCTTCTCTGCTTTGGAGTCGATAGGCTTGGCGGGTTTATTCCCCTCTGTATTGGCCTTCTTGGGCGCCATGAGGGCTCAGGAGGAAAGGTTGGAGATGGAAGAGGCGGGAGTCAGTGGCGGCCGCGACGGCGGGATCTGCTTTGACGAGAGGAGGAAGAAGATGCAGCGAAGGACAAGGGTGAATGAGTAGCGCCTCCTCGCGGTTGCCTTTTTATGGGGAAGGCGCGGGGAGGCTGGCTCTTTGCTGTTCGACATGGCAGCGCTTTTGCAGGCGCACTACCACAAACCGTCGCTCCAGTCCACCACTCCTGCGACCCGCATTAAATGCGCGACGTGGGCGTGCGACAGAAAATCATCACCACAAGATTTTACGGTGGTAATTTCTTACCACGTGTCTGTGCATTGTTTGGGCCTAGCCTAACGACGCTTCGGACGCGCGTGTGGCCCAGGCCTGGGGGCTCCTGTCGGTGTATAAAACATGGGTAGTAGCCTTGATGGCCAGGGCTTGCCGGGAATCCTCAACATCAAGACAAAGCATCGATAAAGCACTTGGCTATTGTTGACGATACAATCATCACTTGCCAGCAAGGCACGAGCCAGCAAGGTCGAGGCCCGGCAAGCTCCGTGCCGGCAGGCCTTTGCTGACTCCTCTCCGCTCCACCTCATCAAGCAGCTAGTCGCTAATCTGTGAGGTGTCGAGTGGGCAGGCAGTTTGGTGAGGGTTGTCAGGGCACGTGGTGTCATGCTGGAAGGAGGTTTACCTTTAATGACACCTGTCCAGAAGGCGTGTCAAGATAATAGGAGGTAGATGGGCGAGCGGTGCAGGAACCTTGCCGGGGCTCCTCCTCCACATGACACCTAATGGCGCATTTATTGTGTTTGTCCTAATCCGGCAGAGTTAGGTATGATAGCACTGTTTGCTATCTAATCAACATGTAATGACTGTTTTGCCACTGTGGTTACCCCTTGAGCTATAAAAGGAGGGCCAGGGCAACCTTTACAAGGGTCGACACTTTGCTCATTCTGCATGTGTAGCTGCTCTTCCTGCACCTTGCCGGCAAGAAGAGCTCCTTGTACTTGAGTTCTAAAACACCCAATATACATAGCAGAGTAGGGTTTTACACCTCACGGTGGCCCGAACCTGGGTAAATCCTTTGCGTTTATTGTTGATTCTGCTCTTTGTGCTTGTGCATTCCCCTAGTCGAACCGCAAAGTGGCTAGATGGCCCCATAGATGGTCGTTCGCACGACAGTGGCTGCGCTATCCGCGACCACTAGTACAACGCAACATAGAATTCCTATTTGTCGCTAGTAGATTGTTCCTTATACATATTGGAGTATTTATTAAAAAACTAACCAGCCATACCAAGAAACCACCACTCTACAAAAATTATCAAAAACATACCAAAAATTCTTAATCCATCGTGAAAAACTACCAAGTGCCGATTAGGCTCGTTTAAACCCATGTGGCACCTTAAGTCAACGCCGTCTCTTTGACCGGCAAGTTAGGCGTTATGACTTGTGGGACCTACATGTCAGTCTCAAAAAAAATAATCCCCGAGTCACCTCGTACCTCCGGCCCGTCCACCTAGTCATCATCAGCCATGGGAGGCAGCCACCGCCGCCGGCTGAAAGCGAGGTCAAAAGCGCCGGCGGCACGGAGCCCATCTTGCGGTAGCGGAAGCCAACTCGACGCGGCGCTCGCGGCCGCTAGCTAGCCAATCTAGCACACAACCTGTTGGATGCATCCAGCTGCTTGTGTGCAAGCTTTGCTAGCTAGATTGGCACGGCGGTGCGGCGGCTTGCTCACGCGTGCCGCGCTAAGGCCAGCCATCCACCTCGGGCGGAGGCCAGCGCGGCGGCTCGCTCGCGCATGCCGTGCTAAGGCCAGCCATCCGGCTCGGGCAGAGGCCAGCGCGGCGGCTTGCTCGCACGTGAGCCGCTCTTGGGCCAGCCAGCCAGCCCGTACGGAGGCCAGCGCGGCGGCTTGCTCGCGCGTGAGCCGCGCTCGGGCTAGCCAGCCAGCCCGTGCGGATGCCAGCGCGGCGGCCGGCCCGTCCGGTGGAGCGTCGGCCAGCTCACCCATCACCGGCGCCGGCGACGAACACGCTTGCGAACTGTTTGAAGAAGAGGATAGATGCTCACATGTGGGTCCCACCTGTCATAACAGTCAACACTACGGTCAAACATACGGTGTTGACTTAAGGTGCCAAGTCACCACGGACGTGTGGGCCAACCCTGTCATAAACGGGTTTAAACGAGCCTAATCGGCACTTGGTAGTAGTTTTTTGGCACGGATTGAGAATTTTTTGGTATATTTTTGGTATTTTTTGTACAATAGTTTCTTGCTAGGGCTGGTTGAAAGTGGTAGTTTTTTGTTAAATACTCTACATATTGCATGTAGGAGTGAAAGTTATGTTTGGAAGTCAATAAGCATGCCTAGTTACATAGTACGTATGTGTACGTACGACAATGGGTGACTAATATCTTGATGGAAAAATCGAAACTATGGAAATACAAACGTATTATTGTTTCCATAAACTTGGATCTACATTCTATTAAGCGGATGAGCATGTGGGGCCTTAGCACGATGACTTCCTGACTGTCTAAAACAAGGTTTTCCCGTCTCCGGTAAGGAGGAGGATGAATGCGGCGTGCCTTCGGCTCGCTCTAGTGCCCGTAGTCATCGCTGGGTGGTCTACAAACGTGTAGATGTATTTTTTCACGTCTCGTGTTCATTGTACTGCCACGACTGTTGATGAATAGATCGTAAGTATTTCGCAACAAAACCTTGGTTGAGTGTGTGTGCGAGCGAGAGATCGTGCGTGTGTGTGATATGGAGAAACTAAGGCGGAGATAAGAGAGTCATTGTGTGTTTGTGTGTGTGTGAAAGATAGAGAGAGACCTATGGGGCTATGTGTTGTGTAACGTGGAGGCAGATAGACATAGTGACAAAGTGAGTGTGTGAGATACGCATGCGGACATAGGGAGAGAGAGGTGTGAATTAGAGATACGGGGAATTTTGGTGTGCATGTGAGTTAGAGAGAGAGAGAGAGAGAGAGAGAGAGATAGGGAGATATATATACTTGGAGCTGGAGAGAATATACAAGGGTGTGTGTCTTAAAAGAGGGATCCAGATAGATGGCGTGGTGTGTGTATCGTGTCTGTTTTGTGCGCGCGCGTATGTGTGAGAGGGAGGGTGTGTGTGTGTGGAGAAGAGAGACCACTGATGATGTAAACCTAGTAGGGGAGGTGGATGATATGGCATGTGTGTCCCAGAGAGAGAAAGGCACATTTCTATTAGTGGGATAGCGTGGGTGCAGGCGGGGGTGCGTGCTATATATATGGAAGAGACATCGAGTGTGTGTGTGAGAGAGAGGGGTGCGAGAGAGAGAGAGAGAGAGAGAGAGAGAGCGAGGGAGAAAGAGATGGAGGTCGATTGTGTGCGAAAGTGGCCTATAGATAGGGAGACGAGGTCGATGGTGTTCGAAAGTGGCCTATGTATGGAGACACAAGGAAAGCGATTCATTGTGTGCGTCAGAGAGACTTCATGAGAGATCTAAATAGATGGTGGAGAGAACATCACGCGAGTTTGAGATCGATTATACGCTAGAGATCTATGGAGAGAATCGTGACATATAGAGGGAAGGAGGGTCGGGTACGCATGTGGAGAGATGGAAAGAGGAGAGAGGTGCACAAGGAGAGGGAGGGTGTTTGTGTGTAGTGGGGGTGGTGTGTGATATGTGTATCAATGTGAGAGAAAGAGAGATAGAGAGATGCATGGTGGAGAGCGTGTGAGAGCCAGATATACCTAGGGAGAAAAATGCTAGGGGCAGTGTGTTTTGTGTGTATGGGAAAGATACACAGCTATAGTGTGTGTGTGCTTGGGAAAGAGAGATGCCGGGAGACCTAGAGAGTGGGGGAACAGATGTGTGCATGTCCGAGAGACAATGAGATATAGACCTATATTGGGGTTCAGACCTTGGAGAGAGAGAGAGGGGGGATAATGTGTGCGCGTGTTTGTGTCCGGGGGAGAGAAAGGCTTGCGTGGGGGGGGGGGAGGGGCCGGGGTGGTGTGCTTCAGATAAAGAGTGAGGTGTGTATGTCTGAGAGACATAGACGTAATTAAAATACATGGTCAAGAGTGTGTGCACTCATGCTTGATCAATTTTTTTTCATATTTTGGACTATGGGATAGCGATACTTTTGAACATGTGAGGTATATTTTGAAGTACCCGAATTACTGACTTAAGATTGGAAATTCTGAATTTGACTAGATTTTTTTTTAATTTATTTAAATGGGGGTACAATTTTTAACCCGGATTGCGTGATTTCAAATTCATATATCAAACCTAGAGATATACACATACGATCGTGTTCAAACCTGATAATCATCCACTTTATTCATACACATACATATTTGTTTGTGTCATCATATTTAGGAGAAACACATTTGAAATTTCATTTGAATTGGAGCATATAATGGTATTTGCTTGCACTAGCTCAATGATCCATATTTGAATTGAATGGACAATCTAAGTTTCGAGTTGGAGACATTGATTTTCGAAACTTGCACCTTTTTTTTCACGTGCACAGCAAATAAATACTCGGCCATGATTTCATAGTCGGTTGTACAAGACGAGAACACATAATTTCAGCCGCTAAAAGCTTTCAAAGTTCCCGCTCACATCGAAATTTCTCGCGCCTGAAAGTTTAGCCCTGCGATATTCCTCTTTTACCCCTGCCACATCAACGGAAAAGGGCTGCTTTGGTAACTCCATTGTTTTCCCCTCTTTACCCCCAACATTCTAACCCAGAACCACTCCCCTCCCCGCCTCCCCCCTCCCCAAGCCTCCAAATCTAGTCCTCCGCCGCGGCGGTGCACCTCACACCCCGCCGGATCTACCTTCCACACCTTGGACCCCCCAGTTGCCAACTCACCACTGCACCGGAGCCGCTTCAGCGACTGGCTTGTCCACTGCACCAGATCTCCTTGACCGCCATCATGGTCTAGCGCACCGGATCTGCTTCACCGGCGCCCTCGTCCACCACAGTGTAGGCCCTTCACCGACGCCCTCGTCCGCCACATCGCTGGCCCTTCATAGAAGCCCTCATCCACCGCAACAGATCCGCCTCACCAAAAGCACTGTACACCACATTGGATGTGCTTCGCCGACGCCTTCGTCCACTGCACCGGACCCGCTCGACGGATGCCATATTCAACTCCACCGGCCCAGCTTTACTGCCGCCGCCGCCTCATTAGGTTATTTCAATTATTACTCCTTTGGTTTTTCTCGTCTTTATTGTACAACAGTTCACTTACCACATATCAGCTTTCTTGGATGTTGACAGGCGTCGCTCCTAAGCACCGGAGCTGCTTTACCAACGGCGACAGCTGGCCCAACTTAACCGCAACACGAGCACCATCGACGAGCTTTCACATATGACAACAATGCCCATACGCTGCCGAGAATCAGGTACTATTCTCCAACGGCCGGCGCCTATGTTCACCTTCTTAGCATAAACACCGCACCTTCGAATTTCTTGAGGGCATCATTCAATTTTTTATGAGAGGCATTATTCTGCTTGCACCTGTAGGTCCAAACATGTGGTGGTGAACAGGTTATATGTGCTAAATTACAAATCAGTGCACCTGTAGTTACAATGCTTTTTCTTTGTCCTAAGTATTACTGTACTTCCTAGATATTACTGCCTCCAATTTTACTTCTTGGATGCTATATTTAGGATAATGGTGTTGTTCTGATGTCACCTCTTGGTTACAATTATTTTACTGGACTGCTTCTATGTTCTCTATGCTAAATTACACATCAGCAAACTAGCTTGTAGTTCCGCTGCTTTTGGTTCGGCTTAACCTACATTTTTCAATGCTAGCTATTACCGCACGGCTCCGAGCCTCTGTTCATAATTTTATGTGCGTTATTGATCTTCACAAGTTGCATGACTAATTTTTTGCTTTTATTCATTATGGAGCTGCCAACCGCATGAAGCAAAATGCTTTTTCTTTTGGGCTGGCACCTCGAACAAGCATAAAAATAGAGTGAAGCACACATATTGTCGTGTAAGCACATGCGCTTCTTTCATTAGTTTAGATGAATCATTGATGTTCAATTTGAACAGTGCATGTGATTAAAATTAGTTTTACCAAAATAGAGGGGGAAGAATAAACTACAACGACTAGATTTGCATGCATGGAATGCTGATGACATCTTCAAAGAACATTGCACCAGCAGCGAGCTTTCATAGCGACATATGGTAAGCCAGTGTGTTTTAGTTACTTTGAAATGTCATGCGTGTGGGCTGCTGCTACTTGTGATCTGTGTTGATTTTTCCCTGAAGAGGAAGGGATGATGCAGTACAGTAGAGATAAGTATTTCCCTTAGTTATGAAACCAAGGTTATCAATCCAGTAGGAGAATCACGCAACCCCTCGTTAACAGCACCTGCACACAAACAACAAATCCTTGCACCCAACGCTTACAAGGGGTTGTCAATCCCTTGGCGGTTAATTGGAAGATTAAATTGTATGATGATAGATAAATAGATTGAACTAAAATACAAAATAAAATTATTTAAAGTAAAAGTGCAGCAAGGTATTTTTAGGATTTTTAATATATGATTTAGATAGACTCGGCGGCCATAGTTTTCACTAGAGGCGTCTCTCATGAAAATAGCATACGGTGGGTGAACAAATTACTGTTGGGCAATTGATAGAAAAGCAAATAATCATGACGATATCCAAGGCAATGATCATGTATATAGGCATCACGTCCGAGACAAGTAGACCGACTCCAGTCTGCATCTACTACTATTACTCCACACATCGACCGCTATCCAGCATGCATCTAGTGTATTAAGTCCATAAAGAACGGAGTAACGCCTTAAGCAAGATGACATGATGTAGACAAAGTAAACTCACGCATGAATAAACCCCATCTTTTTACCCTTAATAGCAACGATACATACGTGTCATGTCCTTTTCTGTCACTGGGATTGAGCACCGCAAGATCGAACCCATTACAAAGCACCTCTCCCATTGCAAGATAAATCAATCTAGTTGGCCAAACCAAATCAATAGATCGGAGAGAAATACGAAGCTATAATAATCATGCATAAAAGAGTTTAGAGAAAACTCAAATAATATTCATGGATAATCTGATCATAAACTCACAATTCATCGGATCCCAACAAACACACCGCAAAAAGTGATTACACCAGATAGAACTCTAAGAACATCGAGGAGAACATTGTATTGAAGATCAAAAAGAGAGAAGAAGCCATCTAGCTACTAACTATGGACCCGAAGGTCTATGGTAAACTACTCACGCATCATCGGAAGGGCAGCAAGCTTGATGGAGAGCCCCTCCTTGATCGATTCCCCCTCTGGCGGAGTGCCGGAAAAGGCCTCCAGATGGGATCTCTCGAGAACAGAAGCTTGCGGCGGCGGAAAAAGTATTTCGTGGACTCCTCTATTGGTTTCCTAATTTTAGAGAATTTATAGTGGAGGAATTAGGTCAAACGGAGCTATGTGGGCCCCACAAGCCACCAGGGCACCCCCCTGGGGCGCGCCGTGGTGTCTCGTGGGCCAGTGCTTCATCTTCACGTCTCCTCCCGAAGCTTCTAGTGTTTGTTATGTCCAGAAAAAAATCTCCAAAAAGTTTTGTGGCATTTGGACTTCGTTTGGTACTGATATTCTGGAAAACCAAAAACAGGCAAAAAACAGCAACTGGCACTGGGCACTAAGTTAATAGGTTAATCCCAAAAAATGATATATAATTGCTGTAAATATATATAAAAACATCCAAGATTGATATTATAATAGCATGGAACAATCAAAAATTATAGATACGTTGGAGACGTATCAGCATCCCCAAGCTTAATTCCAGCTCATCCTCGAGTAGGTAAATGATAAAAACAAATTTTTTGATGTGGAATGCTACCCATCATATTCATCATATATTCTTTTCTTTATAGCATGGACTTTTGGACTTGAATGATTCAAAGCAATAGTCTATAGTTTGACATGAAGATATAAATACTCAAGCATACTTACGAGCAACCATGTCTTTCAAAATATCAACGCTAAAGAAAGTTATCCCTAGCCCATTATGCTCAATCATTGATCCATTCATGAAACACACTCAATATTAGCTACACACAATGCACAAGTATGACAATAGTGCTCTCTAGTTGGTGCTTTGTAAGAGAAGATGGAGACTCAAAATAAAAATAAAAATTGCATAAAAGTTAATAGATAGGCCCTTCGCAGAGGGAAGCAGAGATTTGCAAATGTGCCAGAGCTCAAAGCTTAAATTAGAGAGATAAAATTATTTTGAGAGGCATGCTCTTCCTGTCAATGAAAACGACCGAGAATTCCCAATATCTTCCATGCTAGACACATCATAGGCGGTCCCAAACAAAAAGTAAAGTTTATTTCCTTTCCACCATTCTTTCACAATCCATGGCTAGCCGTATCCACGGGTGCCCTCCATACCAACACTTTCCAAGGAATTTTGTTGTTATTATTTTTTGATTCATTGTGTTGTTGGGCATCCCTATTACCAACCACTCTCTCGTGCAATGACAAGTGAATAAACACTCATCGTGAGAATAACACACCTAGCATGGAAAATATTTGCCACCCCTTGCCACTTCATGAGTGGTACGGGCACACAAAACGGAAAATTATTTTGAAAATTTTAGAGTTGGCACATGCAAATTTACTTGGAACGGCATGGCAATACCGCATATAGGTAGATATGGTGGACTCATTTGGCACAACTTGTGTTTAAGGAGTTTGGATGCACAAGCAGTATTCTCGCTTAGTACAAATGAAGGCTAGCAAATAGATTGAGAAGCAACCAACCAAAAAGCGAAAACGGTCATAAACATGCATTGAACATAACTAACACCGAATAATGCACCATAAGTAGGATATAATTTCTTTGCATAACTATTGACTTTATGTGCATGCATAGGGAATCACAAACCTTAACACTAATATTCTTACTAAATCACAATTACTCACTAACATGACTCACATATTATCATCTCCATATCGCAAAACGATTGCAAGGAATCACACTTATCATATCCAATGATTTATATGAAAGTTTTTATTATATCCCTCTTGAATATTCATCACTTTGGAACCAAATTCATATCTTGTGCAAATTACCATTGCTATTATCAACTCTCAAAAATAAATAAGTGAAGCATGAGAGTGCAAATATTTCTTCAAAATTTATCAACTCTCAAAATGATATAAGTGAAGCATGAGAGTTCAAATATTTCTTCAAAATTTCAATCTTATCAACTCTCAAAATAATATAAGTGAAGCATGAGAGTTTAAATATTTCTTCAAAATTTTAGCCACCGCCGTGCTCAAAAAGATTTAAGTGAAGCACTAGAGCAACTGCCTAGCTCAAAAAATTTAAGTGAAGCACATAGAGTATTCTAACAAATCATGATAAACGTATGGCTCTCTCAAATAGGTGTGTCCAGCAAAGATGATTGTGACAAACTAAAAAGCAAACAAAGCAAAGACTCATATAATACACGACGCTCCAAGTAAAACACATATCATGTGACGAATAAAAATATAGCTCCAAGTAAAATTACCGATGGTTGGTAGAAGAAAGAGGGGATGCCTTCCGTGGCAACCCCAAGCTCAGACGCTTGAGTCTTCCTTGAATATTACCTTGGGGTGCCTTGGGCATCCCCAAGCTTAGGCTCTTGCCACTCCTTAGTCCTTCATCCATCCTGATCTCACCCAAAACTTGAAAACTTGAATCACACAAAACTCAACAAAACCTTCGTGAGATCCGTTAGTATAACAAAATAAATCACCACTTTAAGTACTGTTGCAAACCCATTCATATTTTTATTTTTGCATTATACCTACTGTATTCTAACTTCTCCATGGCTTATACCCCCTGATACAATCCATAGTTTCATCAAAACAAGCAAGTAGTGCATCAAAAACAAAGTCTGTCAAAAACAGAACACTTTGCAGATATCTATTTCAAAGCTATACTTATGTAACTCCAAAAATTCTGAAAAATTAGGACAACGTGGAAAATTCATATAGAAATACTGTGTAAAAATTTCAGATTTTTCTGACGCTCCAGTACAGAACCAAAATTCCAGCACTGGACGCAAAACTTTCTGTTTTCCAAACAGCATCAATTATACTATCTTCCAAATCATCCCAAAGGCTTTACTTGGCACAAACACTAATTAAAAACACAAAAACACAATCATAACTGTAGCATAATTATGAAAACACACAAGAATTTATTTTATTCATTGGGTTGTCTCCCAACAAGCTCTTCTTTATAGCCATTAAGATAGGCTTGAGGTTTCAATGATGCTCTCATGAAAGATAATAAATGAAACACAAGAGAGCATCATGTAGCATGTGAAAAACACATTTAAGTCTAACATACTTCCTATGCATAGGCATTTTATAGGCAAACAAATTATCTAGACAAGCAAAACATAGCACATGCAAGGAAGAGGAAAGAAACAATAACAATCTCAACATGAAGAGAGGTAATTTAGTAACATGAAAATTTCTATAACCATATTTCCCTCTCTCATAATAATTACATGTAGTATCATATTCAAATTCAACGATATAGCTATCATAAACTATATTCTCTTTACGATCCACATGCATAAAAAATTTATAATCTTCCAAAATAGTGGGATTATCATCAACGAAAGTCATGACCTCTCCAAACCCACTTTTATCAAAAAATTCATAAGATTGAACATTCTCCAAATATGTGGGATTATTTTTACCTAGAGTTGACACTCTTCCAAACCCACTTTCAATATTATTGCAAGCATTATTATCAATATCATATTCATCATGATGCTTAAATAAATTTTCAAGATCATAAAAAGCATTATCACCCCAATCATGATCATTGCAATAAGCAGAAGACATAACAAAATTATCATCCCCAAGCTTGTAGCTTTGCATATCCTTATCACAATAGACATTAGTAGAATTTATAATAGCATCATTGCAATCATGCTTTTCATTCAAGGAGCTATCAAGTATAGGAACAATAGCAATAATTTCATTTTTAACAAAAGGAACTATAGCAAGTTCATTTTCATAAGTATAATTAATATTGGCATCATGGCCACAAGAATAGCAAGCATCACGTTCATCAAGAGGTGATATTTCAACGGAATCATAATTATCTATAGATTCATGCATATCATTATTCTCTTCCAAAGTAGCAGACATTCTCTTAATAAATTCTTTAACATAGGCATTCAAAGCATAGTTTTCATAGCAATATTTAAGTATGTCAAAAATTTCAGATTTGTAGAGAGTAACATCATACTTTTAAATCAAAGAAGCAACTTCATAAGCACCCTTAAAAGCAAAAAATTCTTCAATTTGTTCGATATCATAGTAACTATAAACACCCTTCGCATAAGAAGATAAGATTTCATTATCATTAAACTCACATAGGTAGGGAAGGTGTTTTTTAGGGTTCTTAGAGCAACAAGTAAAATCATAAATTTCACATAGATTCCAAGTATAGCATAGCAAACAATTTATTTGACGCCATAAGAGTCTCCCTTTTTCAGACAAACAGTGACGCAAAAAATGAGCATGCTCCTTTAAAGATTTTCCCTCAACTAAACTAGTTGGGGTTTCAGCACGAGCACAAGTGGATCAAAGATGATCCAAGTAGAAAACTTTAAGTGGATCCATAGTATCTTATATTTTTGCTTTTAGTTTCTGTTCTTGTGTGTTCGACATGAAGGCAATAAAAGTAAGCAAGAAAGTAAAAATATTTTTGTGTTTTTGCGATAAAAAATTTTAGAAGTGGGGGAGATGAAAACGAGAGGCAAAGCCAAATAAAATAAATGCAAGGAGATGTAAGTTTTATGCATAGGTACTTGATAGATGTTGATGAGGTCTCCCCGGCAACGGCGCCAGAAATTCTTCCTACTACTTGTGATCTGCGTTGGTTTTTCCCTGAAGAGGAAGGGATGATGCAGTACAGTAGAGATAAGTATTTCCCTCAGTTATGAAACCAAGGTTATCAATCCAGTAGGAGAATCACGCAACACCTTGTTAACAACACCTGCACACAAACAACAAATCCTTGCACCCAACGCTTACAAGGGGTTGTCAATCCCTTGGCGGTTAATTGCAAGATTAAATTTTATGATGATAGATAAATAGGTTGAACTAAAATACAAAATAAAATAAGTAAAGTAAAAGTGCAGCAAGGTATTTTTAGGATTTTTAATATATGATTTAGATAGACTCGGCGGCCATAGTTTTCACTAGAGGCGTCTCTCATGAAAATAGCATACGGTGGGTGAACAAATTACTGTTGGGCAATTGATAGAAAAGCAAATAATCATGACGATATCCAAGGCAATGATCATGTATATAGGCATCACGTCCGAGAGAAGTAGACCGACTCCTGCCTGCATCTACTACTATTACTCCACACATCGACCGCTATCCAGCATGCATCTAGTGTATTAAGTCCATAAAGAACGGAGTAACGCCTTAAGCAAGATGACATGATGTAGACAAAGTAAACTCACGCATGAATAAACCCCATCTTTTTACCCTTAATAGCAATGATACATACATGTCATGTCCCTTTCTGTCACTGGGATTGAGCACCGCAAGATCGAACCCATTACAAAGCACCTCTCCCATTGCAAGATAAATCAATCTAGTTGGCCAAACCAAATCAATAGATCGGAGAGAAATACGAAGCTATAATAATCATGCATAAAAGAGTTCAGAGAAATCGCAAATAATATTCATGGATAATCTGATCATAAACTCACAATTCATCGGATCCCAACAAACACACCGCAAAAAGTGATTACACCAGATAGAACTCCAAGAACATCGAGGAGAACATTGTATTGAAGATCAAAAAGAGAGAAGAAGCCATCTAGCTACTAACTATGGACCCGAAGGTCTGTGGTAAACTACTCACGCATCATCGGAAGGGCAGCAAGGTTGATGGAGAGCCCCTCGGTGATCGATTCCCCCTCTGGCGAAGTGCCGGAAAAGGCCTCCAGACGGGATCTCTCGAGAACAGAAGCTTGCGGCGGCGGAAAAAGTATTTCGTGGACTCCTCTATTGGTTTCCTAATTTTAGAGAATTTATAGTGGAGGAATTAGGTCAAACGGAGCTATGTGGGCCCCACAAGCCACCAGGGCACCCCCCTGGGGCGCGCCGTGGTGTCTCGTGGGCCACTGCTTCATCTTCACGTCTCCTCCCGAAGCTTCTAGTGTTTGTTATGTCCAGAAAAAAATCTCCAAAAAGTTTCGTGGCATTTGGACTTCGTTTGGTACTGATATTCTGGAAAACCAAAAACAGGCAAAAAACAGCAACTGGCACTGGGCACTAAGTTAATAGGTTAGTCCCAAAAAATGATATATAATTGCTGTAAATGTATATAAAAACATCCAAGATTGATATTATAATAGCATGGAACAAGTAAAAATTATAGATACATTGGAGACGTATCAGCTGCTTTCTTGGCTTGTGCCCTGAACCTGTAATCCTACAGAATTGTAAATAGTTCGGTTGCCTGCTTTGCTGTATTGCTTGATTAGAATGCTTGTTTGTTACTCCCTCCGTAAAATAATATTAGGGCGTTTAGATCATTACTTTAGTAATCTAAACGCTCTTATATTAGTTTACAGAGGGAGTACTTGTTAGGCTATACCTAAGTTGGCCAGTGTGTCAGAAGTGCCTGCCGTACTATCGTAAAGAAATGCATGCATACTTCATTTGACTCTTTAACTTTTCCTATGAACTCCACCACAAGACTGTCTTGCTAGTTTATATGAGGCCACACTGTTTAAGTGCTTTCACAGAATATTTCAACTGTTTATATGCTTGGGCAACTTAAATATAGCGGTGGTACACTGCCTTTCATGTAACCATTTTAATTTGTTTTTGGCTGATGCAACTTCGAACCATTTAAATTTAGCTTGCCATGCTCGGCAATAATTAGTATGTAGTTTACCATGTAAGCTTACTGCCTGGATCATGCGATAACTATCTATTATTTATGTCCAGCGGAAACCTTTCAGGATGCAGTTCAAACTAGGACACAATGTACATCCCCATGATCTATTTGTGGAAGCAGTGCGCCATCCATGTAACCAGATGGTAGCAGTTCAGAGGCAACCCCGTTGGAGAGCACAGATATTATAGTTCTTGAGTCTCTACTAGAGGCAGAAAGAGAGGGTGTGGCGGCCATGAATGAGGTAATCCTGATCATGAGGCTGGAAATTATGCAATTAGCTGCATGCATTATGCAAGCAAACCAAGAAGTGGAGCAAGTAAGATAGTTGCATTTGGAGACGGAGAAGGTCCTGCTGCTTCTGCTATCTGGAGCCCAGGCTAATCCTAGTTCTTCTTTAGAAACCAGTTGAAATTGTCATTAGATTAGTATACTTGCATGTTGTGTCATGTTTGTGAATGGATTATGTTGTAAGACCCCTTATTTGTTGTCCATGTCTTGTAATGATCTGATTTTCTTCGGCGAGGCAATCCTCAGTACTTGTAGGAGTGGACATAAGGTGAACTGTTTTTTGTGTGAGCAGATTATGTTGGATGAAATAACTGTTTGACTCAAAGTGGATTTAACCTTCTGAATTTGAGTATAATGGCATTTGTAAATCATATTCATATATAAAGGTGGAATACATCTTTGTTGTGCTTTTGAAGATATCTAGAAAAACATAGAATGATTTATAAAGATTCATAATGGAATACAAAAGGGATTCAAATTTAGTTGCCAGGGTAAACTTGAATGCTTATTCTCCCAAAATTCAAAACAAGCGGCAAAACACCCACTCCCACGTCGGCTGCCCGAAACCAGTATTTGGGATATGGAAATTGCTGTCTACCCCTGACACGCACAACCTATCGGCCCGATTTCCACTGCTCTAAATAGGGGTAGGTTTGTAACTTCACTCAGATGTGACACGACCGCCTCTCACCCCATTTAGACACGGTGGGCGCCAAACGTGGGCGGCAAAACACATTTGATTTAAGCTCGTCCCAAAGACCTCTCTCTCCCCCTCCATTTCCCCATTCATACACGGTGGGCGGCAAAACAAACTCTCCTCGGCCAAAATCGATCTAGGCAAATATTTTAAGTAGGGCCAGGTTTGTAACTTCACTCATACGTGACACAACCGCCCTACCTGTCAACCCCGTTCATACACCATGGGAGCCAAAACACCCTCTCCTCGCCTGAAATCGCTCTCGGCAAATATTGGGGAGATGCGAGATTACCGTCCTATCCCCAACCGACGTGACGTCCGAAATATTAAACGGGGGCTAAGTTCGTAACTTTCCCACATTTTAGACAAGCGTGTCCCAAAGTGGTCCCCCTCTCCCACCATTTCCACATTCATACACCGTCGACGCCAAAACACCCTCTCCTCGGCTGAAATCGCTCTCGGCAACTATTCGGGAGATGCAAGATTACCGTCCTATCCCCAACCGACCAATATCGCTCTGATGTCTGAAATTTTAAACGGGGGCTAGTTTGTAACTTTCCCCGCATTTGAGACAAGCGCGTCCCAAAGACATGGTTCCCCCTCCTCTGTCGCTCCATTTCCCCATTCGTACTCTGTGGGCGCCAAAACACCCTCTCCACCCCAGCCTCCTCCGTCCGCCACCCCATTCACCACCGTCCTCCTCCACCATGCCGGAGCAGCTACCCTGACGACGTCGTCCATTAAAAGAGATCGACGTCTCTCATCCACCACGCCGGATCAGGATCCTAGCATTGCGTCCTCTCCCTTCATCTGCACCATCGTCCACCTTGCCGTGGCCGCTCCTACAACCATCTCGTCCACGACAATAGGACTTATCCCCCATTGCCGCCGTCTGCCGTCTCAGATCTGCTTCCGCGCCGCCGACAGCCATAGCACCCGCAGCACCCTCAACGTATCAGCAGAGGCCTACACGGCGTCGCAAGAGAGGTGGTGCTCTTTCATATCTGCTTAAGTTATTGATCTCACCCGGAAAATAGATCGTCACTTGTTTACTGTACTTTCTTGTCCAGACCAAATCTTTAGTTGTTAGTTGAAAGCAAGCATTGGTTGCGAAGTAGCCTTTGTCCGGTTTGCACTTTCAGATCCGCCATGGCACGGTCAACACTATACTCGCAATGCTTATGGTTTTCCCCTTTTATATTCACTACCATCATCCTAGGTGCTCCGTGTCGTGCTAGCACTGCTCCTCAACCCATCAAGCGAAACAACATGCCACTCATATTTCCAAAGCTTAGTTGTTCAAATACGAATCTGATATGATACTGATATTACTAAAACGGAGAACGTTTAATTGGTCAGCTAATGTCCCTACATTAGTTTCGAAAAGCATGTGTGCCACATATAGAGAGACAACAGGGAATTGCATTTCTTTATGTGCTCTGGTTGATCATGGGTGGGCTACACACATTGTATTATCCAAAATCTGCTTGCTCTTCTTTAACATGTTCCTCTTCTGTTCTTATTAAGTATAGTAGTACAATATGTTCCTTGTCGGGAAGTGGTGTTGGTACATTTGCAGTCGACATGTATATTGGGTCGCTTCTGATGGATGGTTTCAACTATTCTAGTTGGTCTGCCATAATATCTAGGAAATGCTGGGAGCTGTGCCGCCTTTGAGAGTCTAGACTGATAGTAACAGTATTGCGCCTTCAGTTGAATAGAGCTGCCCCTGTAGGGGATCCGAAGCATTTCCAGCCGTACCGGCAATACAAGCCAATATGTTCCAGCTAGTTCCACTTTCCCGATTTCACTCGTGATGCTTAGGGTTTTCCCCTTTTATCTACACTACTATGATCCGCGTAGGTGCTTTGTGTCGTACTAGCAGCACTCCACCCTTCAAGCTAAACAACACACCACTCATAATTCCAAAGCTTAGTTGTTCAAATACGAATTTGATATGATACTGATATTAGTTAACAGACACACATTTAATTGGTCAGCTAATGCTCCCACTTGAGTTTCCAAATGCATGTGGTAACATATAGAGAGACAACAGGGAATTGCATTTCTTTGTCACTTGTTTACTTTACTATCTTGTCCATACCAAATCTTAGTTGTTAGTTGAAAGCAAACATCAGTTGCTAAGTAGCCTTTGTGCAGTTTGCAGCTTCAGATCTGCCATGCCACGGTCAACACTATACTCATCATGCTTATGGTTTCCCCCTTTTATGATCACTACAATCAGCCTACGTGATTCGTGTCGTAAGAGCACTGCTCCACCCATCAAGCTAAACAAGCTTAGTTGTACAAATTCGAATATGATATGATGCTGATGACAGAGACAGGTTTAATTGGTCAGCTAAATGTTCCTACTTTAGTTTCGAAACGCATGTGAGCCACATATAGAGAGACAGGAAGGAAGAGTACTTCTCTGTGCGCTCTGGTTGATCATGGGTGGGCAACAAACATTGTATTATCCAAAATCTGCTTGCTCTTCTTTAACATGTTCCTCTTCTGTTCTTCTTATTAAGTATATTAGTACAGTATGTTCCTTGTCGGGAAGTGGAGTTGGGACATTTGCAGTCGACAGGTATATTGGGTCGCTTCTGATGGATGCTTTCAACTATTCTAGTTGGTCTGCCATAATATCCAGGAAATGCTGGGAGCTGTGTCGCCTTTGAGAGTCTAGACTAATAGTAACAGTATTGCGCCTTCAGTTGAATAGAGCTGCCCCTGTAGGGGATCCGAAGCATTTCCAGCCGTACCGGCAATACAAGCCCATATGTTCCAGCTAGTTCCACTTTCCCGATTTTACTCATGATGCTTAGGGGTTTCCCCTTTTATCTACACTACTATGATCTGTGTAGGTGCTTTGTGTTGTACTAGCAGCATTCCACCCTTCAAGCTAAACAACACACCCTCATAATTCCAAAGCTTAGTTGTTCAAATACGAATGTGATATGATACAGATATTAGTTAACAGACACACATTTAATTGGTCAGCTAATGCTCCCACTTGAGTTTCCAAATGCATGTGGCAACATATAGAGAGACAACAGGGAATTGCATTTCTTTGTCACTTGTTTACTTTACTATCTTGTCCATACCAAATCTTAGTTGTTAGTTGAAAGCAAACATCAGTTGCTAAGTAGCCTTTGTGCGGTTTGCAGCTTCAGATCTGCCATGCCACGGTCAACACTATACTCATCAAGCTTATGGTTTCCCCCTTTTATGATCACTACAATCAGCCTACGTGATTCGTGTCGTAAGAGCACTGCTCCACCCATCAAGCTAAACAAGCTTAGTTGTACAAATTCGAATATGATATGATGCTGATGATAGAGACAGGTTTAATTGGTCAGCTAAATGTTCCTACTTTAGTTTTGAAACGCATGTGAGCCACATATAGAGAGACAGGAAGGAAGAGTACTTCTCTGTGCGCTCTGGTTGATCATGGGTGGGCAACACACATTGTATTATCCAAAATCTGCTTGCTCTTCTTTAACATGTTCCTCTTCTGTTCTTCTTATTAAGTATATTAGTACAGTATGTTCCTTGTCGGGAAGTGGAGTTGGGACATTTGCAGTCGACAGTTATATTGGGTCGCTTCTGATGGATGCTTTCAACTATTCTAGTTGGTCTGCCATAATATCCAGGAAATGCTGGGAGCTGTGTCGCCTTTGAGAGTCTAGACTGATAGTAACAGTATTGCGCCTTCAGTTGAATAGAGCTGCCCCTGTAGGGGATCCGAAGCATTTCCAGCCGTACCGGCAATACAAGCCCATATGTTCCAGCTAGTTCCACTTTCCCGACTTTACTCGTGATGCTTAGGGTTTTCCCCTTTTATCTACACTACTATGATCGGTGTAGGTGCTTTGTGTTGTACTAGCAGCATTCCACCCTTCAAGCTAAACAACACACCCTCATAATTCCAAAGCTTAGTTGTTCAAATACGAATGTGATATGATACTGATATTAGTTAACAGACACACATTTAATCGGTTAGCTAATGCTCCCACTTGAGTTTCCAAATGCATGTGGCAACATATGGAGAGACAACAGGGAATTGCATTTCTTTGTCACTTGTTTACTTTACTATCTTGTCCATACCAAATCTTAGTTGTTAGTTGAAAGCAAACATCAGTTGCTAAGTAGCCTTTGTGCGGTTTACAGCTTCAGATCTGCCATGCCACGGCCAACACTATACTCATCATGCTTAGGGTTTCCCCCTTTTATGATCACTATGATCAGCCTATGTGATTCGTGTCGTAAGAGCACTGCTCCACCTATCAAGCTAAACAAGCTTAGTTGTACAAATTCGAATATGATATGATGTTGATATTAGTAAGACAGAGACAGGTTTAATTGGTCAGCTAAATGTTTCTACTTTAGTTTTGAAATGCATGTGAGCCACATATAGAGAGACAGGAAGGAATAGTATTTCTTTGTGCGTTCTGGTTCATCATGGGTGGGCAACAGACATTGTATAGAAAGACTTGTAATATCTACAATATGCTTGCTCTTCTGCTCTTATTTAACATGATCCTATTCTCTTCTTCTTTAATAAATACAGTATGTTCCTTCTTTGGGAAGAGGAGCAGAGACATTTGCGGTCGACAGGTCAGGTCGAGTTGTTTTTCCTTAGTGTATTTTGAAGCTGTCATCTGCAAAGTATCATTACTTCTGGAGCTCTCAACAGCGAGCCTATATTTTGAGTAGCAGGCCACATTATATTAATGCACACACCAAATTACAGCACACATGGCATCTCTCAGAAGAATTGCACAGAGATAGCACATAGGGGTTTACAGGGAGGCACTATTGGATTAGAATCCCCTATGCATTACAAAGATAATCTCACTTATTTTTATGTTTTCATGCATGTTAGGTATTGAACATGATCATAATGAATATGAGAATGGGCACACCAGAGGAATATTGCGGAACAATCGACTGGCTAACAAACTTGGCATCAAGGGATTGAGATCCTGTCTGGATGCAATGGAACACACACGCTCCCCATCTACAGATTCCATTGCAGAATATGATCATAAAGACGATTCTAACCTAGATAGAGACCCAAGTCTATTTAGCTCTCCAGATGAGTCAGAGTCAGATGGCCTATCTTATTCACCCATCAAGGTGCTTGCTCTAACTTGGCAAGGTTGTATTGGTCGCATGTATCTTGCATTACTTCTACTTTATTACACCACCATCTGCTTAGTTTACACATCATCTATGAGAACATGCCATGCCTATCCATTTTCTGTACCTATTCCATGTGTTATCATGCCAGGTTTTTCCACTCAAATGTCGTTCTTTCATAATAGATGTCCAAAAGGAAGAGGGTGATTGCAGATCCTGAAGGAGTACAAACAAAGTATTTGCAAAAGGCGGTGATCCATTCTCAAGGGATCATAGGATCTCACAAAAATACTGCGCACTGCATTGCTCTTGTCAGTACCTCTTACCCTTTATCACCGTACGTACACTCAATGTTGTTTGATTATGTAGCATCACTGTGCTTGTTAGCTTCCTTATCCACCGTTTGCTCGAAATTATAAGATCTATATTTACACATAAATGTAGAATAAACCCAATGGTTATGAAGTTCTGGATTGCTCTTGTAATTACCTGTTGTCATGTACTCCCTCCATATCGAATTACTTGTTGCTCAATTGGATGTATTTAGAACTAAAATAGTGCTAGATACATCCATTTCAGCGACAAGTAATTCCGGACAGAGGTAGTATTACTGTACTTACATTGAGAGATAGTTGATTGTTTGGCATTACTTTGCATCTTATCTGCCCTGCCCTCCATTTTCTCCAAATTATCAGATCTATATTTACTCTTACCAAAATGTTGAATAAAGCCAATGCCACTGCACAAGTTGAGGTCTGCATTCCTCTTGTCAGTACCTTTTGCCTTGTAACACTGTACTTAATTGATAGCTATTTGATTATGTATCATCACTCTGCATCTGAGCTTCATTATCCTCTATTTCTTCCAATATTATTAGATCTACATTTACTCTTTACAAAATGTAGAATAAAGGCAACGCTTATGAAGAAGCTTCTTTGGGGAATTTCTTGAATTATCATTCCATTGACATGGAGAAGGGCTTTGTCGAGCCCATGTTAACATGTAATGTAAGTCCATCCTTCTCAAGTCTTCAAACTTTGTTCTAGTATAGATTTGGATAGGCATCATTTCCTCCACTGCTTTTTTACTTTGGTGTTTGCATCAGATTGCATGTTTGCAACAACTAGCAGTTTCAAATTGTAGTTGCAAAAACATGTTCCTTATTCATACCATCCACATTAATTAGAACAGATCCATTGATTCTCTTTAGCCCTGCATGTATGCCTGTGTTCTAGATCTCTAATCCGGTGGTGTGGTGAAGCTGCCCATGCCTGCATCAACTCATTTGCTGCTTTGTCTTAACTGATTTTGCCGATGATACGGGCAATGCCATATTATGTTAATGCGATTTTAAATTGTATCTCTGAATTTGCGAATATAAAATGGGATGGAATTGTCACACACTGACCATCGTTGCTTATATATTTGTGAAACCTGTTCTATGTCTCCTTGTTTCTCTTTCAGAGTAATATCTCTGATGCCAGGCTGAACTTTAGGGAAGATAGTGAGCCAAACCCATTGCTGGTACCTATCACTTGTATTGTAGTGAAGAAGGTAAACCATCTTGAAGAGAGCGAGATGAACCCAAGGTCACGTCTTGATGAAGACAGTGAGTTCAAGCTACTCACCAGCAGCTGTGACACAACCTTGGTTAAGTTGCTGCCTGAATCAGTTCAACTTCTTCAGTCTCAACTACAAGCTGAAAGACTTGGTGCAGCTCAGGTCCGACTTGAAGTCCAATCTCTAACGAAGATCACAGTGGACACCCGTGTGTACTTTATAGCTCCGCAGCTAGAGCTAGAGGATTTAACATTCAGACAACTGAGGTCTCATCAGCTTGTTCAGCTGCTTGTGCTGCAGCACCGGGGCAGGGCTAACGTTTCTTGAACTATGTTGAAGTGCTGTTGGTTTTGTATATTATTTTGTCGGCATGTTTTTTGCACTGGTGGCGACCTTTGATGCCCAGTGTATGTAATCTGCGGTTTGGTTGCCCTTTATTATCATTGGTGGCGAACTTTGATGCCTAGTGGATGTAATATTCCATAATTTCATTATTGTATTGTCTAGGTTTATTCTTAGTCGGTATGTTGGAATTTAGGCCGATAGCTTCAACGGAGCTCAACGGCCCACTACGTTATCGGTCGGTCAGTGGTATATAAAAAGAAATTACGCTGCCCAAATGGGCCGGCCCGTAACTAGTTATATGGGCCGGAAAGTCGGCCTATAATCAACTCGGGCCATTATTAGGCCTAAACGTAAACTAGTTTTGGGCCTTTAACAGGCCGAGTAAAACGTGGGCCTTAGTTGGGCCAGAAATTTCCATGGGCTTTTAACAGGTTGAAAAGTAGATTGGGCCTGAATCGAGCCGAACAATTTATGGGCCGAAAGCAGGCCAAAACATAAGTAGGCCCATGATTGGCCCAATAACATACGAGCCGTTAACAGGCCAAAATTTATCTCAGGCCTTGGTTGGCCCAATAAAATTATGGGCTGTAAGCAGGCCGGATGCAAAGTAGGCCATAATTTGGCCCAACTATGTCATGGGCCTTTAACAGGCCGTTACTCAGGTTGGGCTGAAATTTATCCACGAAGAGAATGGGCCGTTAAGAGGCTGAAAGTCACTTCGGACTAGATATAGGCCCAGATGTTGCACGGGCCGTTAAATGGCCGAAAGTTAAACCGGGCCGAAAACGGCCCATATGCAGCAACGGCGGCTAACAGGCCGAAACGAATATCGGGCCGAACTGTTAAACGGGCCTTTAACAGGCCGAGATAGAAACCGGGCCTACAATGGGCCCAAAAGCACAGTGGCCTGTTAACGGGTCAGATCTGTTATGGGCCGTAATTTGGCCCAAAACACAATCCGATATGGGCCATAATTTGGCCCAAACCATGGCAGGCTGTTAACGGGTCGGTCCACTAGTGTGTGACAAAATCTTGTGGGCTTTGGCTGGGCCGACCCATTTAGGTTGAATGGGCCACTGTTGGGCCATGCCACGTGTCGACGTATCATAGGCGCGTCTCGTCCATTGGACGAATGACATCTGTCGCAACGCCGAGCTGACACGTGGATCCGCCGGCGAATGAGAAATTTACACGTGGAAAATCGCCATAGGTCAGGGCTGCTAACGGGTTATCGGATCCAAACCGGAACCCGATAGCTTAACGGCGACCCGTTATGGTGGATGCCACGTGTCGGTCACCCTTGACGAAAACACTTCCATGACACGACATTTATCATCATGGAAGTAGACACTTTCGTGATGATAATTTCAGTATTGTCATGGAACACTTGTACGACATCACATGTATGACTATCTTGATTCTGTCATAAAATCGTCACGGATGTACATGCATGACAGAAAACATGACCTACTGTCACAAAGACGTATCATCACGGAAGTGTTTTTTTTGTAGTGAATGCATCAACAATAAAATTTTATTTACCCTTCTTGTGTTTAATGACATAAGGGAAAGTCTCAATGAATTCAACCCATTTAGCATGTCTACGGTTCAGTTTTGCGTGACTTTTAATGTGTTTCAAAGATTCATGATCAGAATGTATAACAAATTCTTTGGGTCATAAATAATGTCGCCGTGTTTCCAAAGTCCGAACAAGAGCATATAATTCCTTATCATAAGTAGAATAATTTAGACTAGGCCCATTCAAGTTTTCAAAAAAGTACGCAACAGGTTTACCATGTTGTAATAACACACCTCCTAATCCAATTCCACTAGAATCACATTCAAGCTCAAAAGTCTTATTGAAATCAGGAAGTTGGAGTAAACGAGCATGTGTCAACTTATCTTTCAATACAGTGAAGGCTTCTTCATGTGCGGTACCGCAAACAAAAGGCACATCCTTCTTTGTAAGCTCATTGAGAGGGGCAGCAATGGTGCTGAAATCTCTCACAAAATGCCTACAGAAACCAGCAAGGCCAAGAAAACTCCTCGCTTGTGTGACCGTTTTGGGCTGCGGCCAACTCTCAATCGCTTCAATCTTGGCTTTATCAACTTCAATTCCCTATGGAGTAACAACATAGCCAAGAAAAGATACTCGGTCGGTGCAAAAGGTGCACTTCCCAAGGTTACCAAACAAACGTGCATCACGTAAAGCAATAAAAACAACACGTAAATGTTCCAAATGTTCCTCCAAAGATCTGCTATAAATCAGTATATCATCAAAATAGACTACCACAAATCGTCCAATGAAAGCACGTAAAACTTCATTCATTAATATCATGAATGTGCTAGGTGCATTAGTTAACCCAAAAGGCATGACTAACCACTCATATAAGCCAAACTTAGTTTTAAATGTTTTTTCCATCCATCTCCCAATTTCATACGAATTTGATGGTATCCAGTACGCAAATCAACCTTGGAGAATATGGTAGAGCCACTTAATTCATCAAGCATATCATCTAGCCTAGGAATAGGATGACGATAGCGAATAGTAATATTATTAATGGATCTACAATCAACACACATACGCTATGTACCATCCTTTTTCGGCACTAGAATAATAGGAACAACACAAGGACTAAGGGATTCACATATTTAACCTTTGTCGAGCAGCTCCTGTACTTGACGCATAATCTCCTTCGTCTCCTCTGGATTGGTATGGTGTGGCGCATGGTTGGGCAGCGAAGCACCGGGAATTAAGTCAATATGATGCTCAATCCCTCGAATAGGTGGTAATCCCGGTGGCACGTCTTGGGGAAAGATGTCAGCGAACTCCTGCAAAATGTTAGTGACAGCAGGAGGCAAAGAGGGAGGCATGTCCTCGAATGAAAATAATGCCTCTTTGCACACAAAAGCATAGCAAACAGATTTGCTAAAATCTAGATCATCAATATCAGATTTGGTGGCAAGTAAACATCCACTTTTCAATTTAATTTCAGAGGCAACACTAGATGATGGTTTGCTATTAGGCTTAATTTGTTGCTCAAATTCTTTTGCCACAATCTGATTTTCACTCTTGTTTTGCTCCTGTTTTGCTTTACTAGCTCTGTGAAGATCATCTTTCAAAATGTGTTCAGGAGACATAGGAAGCAAAGTAATATGTTTATCCTTATGCACAAGAGTATACTGATTTTTCTTACCAGGGTGTATAGAATTTTTATCGAATTGCCATGGTCTACGAAGTAATAGGGAGCATGCTTGCATGGGTACCACATCACAATCAACATAATCAGCTTATGTAGAGATACTAAAATGCACACGAACAGTACGTGTTAGCTTCACCTTGCCAATGTTGTTGAACCATTGTATGTAGTAAGGATGAGGATGTGGTGTGGTGGTGAGAGACAGCTTCTCCACCATCTCCATGCTAGCCAAGTTGTTGCAACTCCCTCCATCAATAATGACGCGGACAGAACGTTCCTTCACAACTCCCTTTGTATGGAACAAATTGTGCCTCTAATTTTGCTCAGCATATGTTACCTGCACACTCAAAACACATTGAGCAACTAAACTTTCATACCTGTCAGCGTCTTCAGTAGCCATGTATTATGTCTCTTGTTCAGAATCATCGCCACCATGTTCTTCACTTGCAATAAAAGCAAAAGTCTCCTCATCATAATCGCTAGCGGACTCATACCCACCGTCCTCAGTAGCAATCATCAAACGCTTTGATGGGCATTGGCTCGCGTAGTGACCTCCACCCTTGCAACACTGATAAATAATATCATGTGTTTGTCCTGTTGATGCCGTGTATGAAGCAGAACTCTGTGCTGGCCTCAAAGGTGTGCTCTTGGCGGATGGTGGTGGTGGTGCCTATTTTCTTGTATCGCGGTTGGAGTTGCCAGCTGAAGTAGGCGGCGCAGTAGAACATGTGGAAGTAGAGGATGCACGTGGTGTCCATGGTGAAGATCGACTTGCAGAAAAGTTAGTCCGTGCCATGGCGTGTCGATCCTGCACTTCACGTTCAGCTTTGCAAGCAAGATGGAATAAACAAGTGACATTGTTATAATCCTTATACTCTGAGATGGTTTGAATTTCTCTGTTTAATCCACCCATAAAACATGCAAGCATAGCTTCATTATCTTCAACAATACCACATCAAATCATTCCAGTTTGTAATTCTTGATAATATTCCTCTACAAAAAATTTCCCTTGTCTTAAACGCTGCAATTTTTTAAGAAATTCATGTTGATAATATGGTGGAACCCAACGAGTATGCATAGCAATTTTCAAAGCAGCCCAAGTAGTTGGGATATTATCATGATATAATCTACAATGTTCAGACCACCAAACAGAAGCAAAACTAGTGAATTCACAAACAGCAGCAGAAACACGTCTATCCTCAGGATATTGTAAGCATGTTAAATGTTGTTCAGTTTCTAACTGCCAAGTAAGATATACATCAGGAATATATTGGCCCTCAAATGGCGGAATATTCAATTTCAGTTTAGGGACATGGTCATTATCTCGTACCTGCGGTGGTGGTGCAGCCCTACCGTTGCGATTGTAGGCATGTGGACGACCAGGTGCTGGTGGTGGTTTCACGTACGTAGTTCTGATTTGGATTAACCTCATCCTCGTAATCACCCTCGTGTTTGTCGTACTCCTCGATAGTAGCAGTAGGAGCCACAGAAGCATCAACAACAGTAGTAGCGGCACGAGAATGTTGGCCTTGCTCAACAAGAACACGCATCACTCGTCGTACTTGATCGGAGCGACGTGGAGGTGGTTGTTGTTGTTGTTGCAACAGTGCAGCAGGGGCAGTAGGTGGTGGTGGTAGACGCGCGAGCACTTCATTGAACTTGGCCTCCAACTTGTTGTAAATCGTCTTCTCAATGCCATGTATCCTCTCCATCGTCTGTCCAAAGCTATTCAGCATGTCTTGCACCTGTTCACCCAACATTTGTTGAAATTTATCATGTAGCTCCTTCTTTGTCATGTTCTTCCAGTCCAACTCGTTCTCTTGTGATCTTGGCATGGTTAGCAGCAATAGAAACACACAAGAATATGTCCTATAGATTACTAATAGGATGTGTTGTGGTGGACAGTCACAAATCCGTCAAGCAAATCACAAATTCTTACTCGTTCTTACTAAGCAGCAGGTGGTGATGAGCAACCGTTGTCGTGAAACTCTCAAAGCTTGGATAGAGCGATTGCCAGGTGGTGTCAAACGCACGATGTAGATGTATGTGGAGCTGGGAAGGCTTAAAATATGGTAGCAAAAATGTCAACAATAATCAATTCAGAGATGCAAAGTTGAATAAATGCTCAACGATGGTACTGTGCTGGTCCTAGGCTAGATTGTGCTAGAGACGCGAGTCTAGAACTCTAACAAAATCACGGCACTACATGTAAACAAGGGGGATGCACACTGAATTTTTTTGGCGCTTTTTTTTTGCTAAAAATCACTATGATGGCGAGTGTCTCAAAACGCTTCCCAAGGCCTAAAAACAGGATAGGCATGAAATAATTTTTGATGTTTTCGGAACTTTTTTGGACACAAACGAAACTTTTTCCTGAAACGTGAAGGAACTTTTCTAGACACTAGAGGTGGAACTTTCTCTGGACTCTTTTTTTTAAGTCACCTCTCTTCTACGGACGGGGCAAAATTGGAGAAATCCGAAACCTACTCAGACACGGCAACACAAAACTATGAATTAATGGAACTCGAAGGCAAACCAAAGATGTGATGGAAGTGGACTTGGACTCGTTGCGAATATGAGTGGGAATTGGACTCGGATTGGCGGCGGATATGCGGTGGTATATCTGGACTCGGATTGGTGGCGGTGAAGATGGTGCGGTGGTGGTGTATGGCGGCGACGATGAAGATGGTGCGGTGATGGTATATGGCAGCGGCGATGAAGATGGTGCGGCGGCGGCGTGACAACTTGTGGACAGAACTCGAAACTCTAAAGGACTAGACGCTAAGACCAACAACTCGACACGACAGTGCAACAGCAAATTCAACAAAGCAAAACATCAAACAAAAAATTGCAAAAGGCTCAGATTGGTTCGGATATGATGATCTACCCTAAATTTTTTGTGTGGCTTTTTCGTGGACTATAGGTATGAAGAACAGATGCGATCTAAACTTTGAAAAACTGGAAAATCTCACCGAGCAACCTGGAAATCCGATACCACTTGATAGAGGCAAAGGTGTCCCGATGTTTCGATGAGACGTAGCTATCATTTTTGGTGGAATTCGACTTTGACGATCCGACTACGAATGTACGAAGACGTCGCGCCTTAGCAATCGCTAAACCAACTCCAAGAGGTTATTGACCATGACGGAGCACAATCAACCTGACCACGAGGGTCTATTTCCTGCACTCAAATGAAGAACACGCAAGAAAATATGAATCCAATCTGGATATTGCGAATTTAATAGGAAAGCTTTACTGATCAAAGTGGGGTTCTGAAACGTCTTGGTCTGGTCGTTGAACACAAAGGAAGGACGCGAGTTGCAAATATGGCAAATGTTGGGGATGTTCCCCGTAGATGAGACCAGGCAAAGAGGCTGGAGGCCCTATGGGTCATCCCATTTCCGGGTCACGACAGGACAGCAAGAAAGGCTGAAGGCCCAGAGCGAGACCCGGCAGGAGGCCGATTCTCACATGAGTCCTATGGGCTGGCTCATGCAGAGGCCCAGAGGAAGAATTTTCCTAACTTGGAGAACAAGGCTAATAAGAGTTAGAGTAGGATACGGGTTAAGAGTATGACCCGGAATCTTCTGCAAAACTAGGGACTCAACCTATTATATAAAGGGGAGTCCCTAGGACCCAAAGACTAAGTTACAATCTCTCGAAAGCTAGTTTAGCGAATTCGCACCTTGTAATCGAGATCCAAAGCAATATCAATCAAGCAGGAGTAGGCTTTTACCTCCACCGTGAGGGGCTGAACCTGGGTAAACTTGCATCCCTCGTTTCCGATCAACCCCGTTCAAGCTTCCACCTCGTTAAGATGGCCTCACCACTATGTCCTTTCACAAGGACATCTGCCATGACAAAACCACGATAGCTAACTTCAATCTAAACAAAACCCAAGTCTAAAACGACGCCCTAAGGGCTGTATTTATAGGGAGATAGAGGGGAATTTCGTCCACCCTTGGCAAGGTGGGACTAAATTCTGTCCGAAGTCATTTTCCCTATTAATACCGACTCTAAAAACAACCTATTAAGTGTATTTCGAAATTACATGGGCCTGGCCCAAAAATAAGGTGGCGCATCACCTATATTAAGCTATGGACGAAAATTATGAAAGTCCATCTTGTATATTTCGTCCATGTCCTTGGATGTCATCATGGTTGCTTCAAAGTGCTGAAAACTCCACTGGACACTCCATTCTTGTTCCCTTCGCGTGCGCCTTCATATCCACGCTTGATCCTGCTCCAGTGTTCATCCTTATTGTCCATGCTAGGCCCTTCATTAATAAGCAACACAAATGTATCCAATTTAGGCAACATCATATTCTCATGAACACCAGAATCATTACCAAGAAACGAAAGTACCTGGTAATTTAATTGGCATGCGCGAGCTCTAGCAATTGGTCCAGTATGTGTAGTAGCAGGGGTTGTGAGTGTAACTGTGGTAGTGATGTCTTCATCACTTATTCTTCTCATATCTCCATCTCACCCAAAACTTGAAAACTTCATTCACACAAAACTTAACGGAACCTCTTGAGATAGGTTGGTATAATAATAATAAATCATTCACTTAGGTACTGTCAAGACAAGATTCATAATTATTCCCAATTGATGTCTATTATATTCAATCATTTCCACAATTTATATCCCCCAATATAAGCCATAGAAACCTTAAAACAAGCAAACAAAGAAAACAAAACAGAATCTGTCAAAAACAAAACAATATGTAAAGATCTAATTTTTCATCACACTTACGTAACTCCAAAAATTCTGAGAAATTAGGACAACACAAAAATTTTGTAAGGAAGTATTATGTAAAAAATTCAGGATTTTATCGCGTTCCAACAGAGAACAAAGATTCATACACTGGACACAAAAGTTTCTCTTTCTGCACAGAACCAAATAAACAATCATTCACATCACCCTAAAGGTTTAACTTGGCACTTTATTGAAATAAAATATACAAACACAATTACTACAGTAGCAATAATCATGTTGACACACTGAAAGCAAAATAAAATAAAGGATAACTATTGGGTTGCCTCCCAACAAGCGCTATTGTTTAATGCCCTCTAGCTAGGCATAATGTAGTCTATAGCATCTCATCAAAGGAAAGATCATCCATGTTTCTCTCATATTCCCTCCTTCAGTAACAAGTTTTCTAATAGGCAAGCACAAATAATTTAAGGGACTATATTTAGTAGGTTCAACATTCATAAGATCAATTTTAGGCGGAGAAGATTCATCATTAGGTCCTTCATTAGTAATAGCAACCTCCTCATTGTATAGATTCCTATAGACGTGATTTGATTTTTTTCTCAAGTTCATAATCCAACCCTACATTTTCTAGAGAAAATTTACCATTAGTGTGCTCAAAAAGTTTTTCAACCAAAATTGAAGGTGGAGCCCTTTTCCTTATATTCTCATCAGAAGCTTCATAATCTATAGATTTTAAGTTTCTTAAAACATCTTGATCATAAAGAACTTATTTAACAGGAGGACACTCACGGTTTATTCCATAATAAGCAAACATCTCTATATCTTCTTTCATTATAAACCCAAATTTGTGCACTAAGAAAATAATAGCAATTCGTTTAGCTTTAGGATCACGAATATTGGGGAGTTCAAGAAACACTCTTTGCATGACAAGATGCATATGTATAAATTTCTTTCATGTTCAACCACAAGCAATATTGTAGCATCCACGTAACTAGCAGTTTTTGCAAGAATAGAACCCCCTATTGCCGGTATAGTTCCCACACAAGTAAAGAATTCCTGAATAACATTTTTTTCCAATAATGTCCCCACTACCTATACATAACTTTTTTGTTAGCAAAACGGAAGGCACTTCTTTATCATGAGAATCATTATCATAAATAGGGTTTTTAGGTATTTCTACATGATTATCTCTAGAATTGTCTTTACAAGAAATTTTATCTCTTCTAGGAGTTTGATCTCTCACAAGATTTAACATGGCAGCTTTAATATGAAAAGAGTCTACACTACTGGCAGGAGGAGCAATAGGAGTACTAATGAAATCATTATTATTAGTATTAGAGAAATCACAAAGCTTGGTATTTTCAGGAGTAGACATAGTGACAAAGCAAGCAAAGATAGCAACACAAGATATTTTTGGTATTTTGGAAATTTTTGGCAAACAAAGAAGAATGCAAATAAAAAGGCAAAAGGCAACTAGACAAGAAAGAAAATCAAGCAAAAGAAAAGTTGATGCGGAGCATCCTACGAACATCACCATGTCAAGAGTCCGTTGGGCAAGTGACACGTGCGACATCTACTTCACATACATAAAGGTGAATCATCTCCTTTACACGTGTTCACTTGACCCCTTCGAGGATGGTATACTACTTGACACTCCTCTCGTGTGCATGCATAGGTATTGCCGGAGCTTCACGGATGTCGAGGAGGAGTGCAAGCGCCAAGGAACACCTACACCATCCGCGAGGGAAGCATGGAAGCAACGACGGAAGAAGACGGAGCTGCTGAAGCTACAGCGGCCGGACATCCGGCGCCTGCGCCACAGAAAAGGGCAGCCTCAACTGGCGGCCAGAGAGCATCAGCGGCCGGACATCCGGCGCGACCCCGGACATCCGGCGTCTCGCGAACGGCCGGACCTCCAGGCCGCAGCCGGACATCCGGCGCCGCCTACACTCGTGGACAGGGCCCGAGGCCAATGTATCTCTCTCTCCCCCTCCCACTTCGTGGCTAGACTATAAATACTTCTTCCCCCCTCATTCTAGGGTTAGCTAAGATTAGAACTACACATTGGAGCTTAGCTCATGTACCTCCCCTTGTGGGATTCCTCTTGAGAGAGAAAAGACTCCATTGGAGTTCAAGATCTCCATATGGAGAAGATCCCGAGCGGATTCAAGTCCTCCACATGTGGAGAAGGATCTACCTAGATCATCAAGACCTCATCTCCTCTTAGATTTGGGATGAACTCTACCATGTATCTTTCCCTTTATTGTTCATGTAGCTTGTGATCTTGTGTGTTTGATAGTCTAGTGGATGTGTGATTGGACTTGTTCATGAGTGTTTCTCTTGTGATTTCCCCTTGTTCTTCCCCGTGTTCTTCGTGTTCTTCGTAGGATCCCCTCCAATTCATGAAAGATCGTCAATTGGGGTTCCACCCTACATCATCTTGGTATCATGAGCCACGTTGGTCACGAATTTGGAGCCCTACCCCCCACTTTCTAGCCTAATTTTGTTTGTTCTTGCCCAATTTCAAAAATCCCAACCAAAAATAGCCCCACCAATTTTTTTGCATTTTGTTGGTTCTTGTGAGATTTTGTTGTGTTTGATCCATGATTTTGTTTTTTTACAAGTGGATCTAGCTTCCCCACCACGAAATCCATCCAAAAATTTGTTTCCCCCCATCAATTTTGACCCACAAATCATCAATTTTCGCCCCAAATCGAGTTTCGAAGTCCAAATCCCGATCTGGAATCGTCGGGCCGGACATCTGGGCCATCGGCCCGGACATCTGGGCCATCGGGCCAGACATCCGGGTCCCCGGCCGGACATCCGGCACCTTGAGTACAAAAGCTGACGCGGTTCTGGACATACAGGCCCGGAAATCCGAGCTCCCCCCCGGACATCCGGCCCCTGGGATTTCAGCCTCCCGTGTTTCACCGTTTTGACCATAACTAATTCATCCGTAGTCCGATTTTGACGTTCTTTAGCTCGTTGGATAGGTATTGACATACCCCATCCCACAAAAATACTTCCACAACCATTTGACTCCATCAAATTTTGAGTATTTTTGCATCTTTGCCTAGGTCCTCCACCATATCATCCGCAAAACCACCATAGCTTTCCGCAACCTAACCCATTTTGATCCCCATTGCATTTGTGGTTGCTTAACTTGTGATTTGAGTCTCCTAAGGTGTTTTAGCTACTTAGGGACAGTTATTTCTTCATCAACCACCACCTTAACTTCCGCATACCCTTACCCACCATACACTTCCGCCACCCTAACCCAATTTTGTTTGAGATTTTGAGTTTGCGGTTTCCGTTTCCTAAGGTGTTTCGCCTAATTAGGAACGGTTCAACATTGACATCACCGCCACTCATCATCGCCACAGACTCGACATCGACAACGACCACTTCACCCTTTGACACCGCAACCGTAAGCAAGGACGGTAACTTCGATGACATCATTGTGCATTTCCTTGCCATTGCATTGATCACCTTGAGCCTGTTGCGTTACTTTCCTATCGAGACTAGCGAGTTGAGAATTGTCGGGCCACGCTCATTGTGCACCTTAGTGATACGCTTACGCTGCATAGCTACATTTAGTGTGCAATCATCTTGCTATCATCATTGTGCCATAAGTCTCTCTCGTGCATATCTTACATACTTGTCTCATATCTTGGCTCGAGCATCAAGCATTGTGGCAAAGCATATATAAAAAAGAAAAAGAGCAAAAAGCTTTTAAGCAAAAGAGGAGATACAAAAGAGCTTGTAAGAAATAGAAATAGCATTGAGCCATTTTGCATCGTACATACTCTGGGAGCATACATACATAGCATACTTGGGATTGAAGACGGCATGTTTACTCGCTTAGGTTGGTGCACAAGTGTATCTAGCCCATTTGAGCAATCGAGCTATTGTCTCTCTAGTATCCGTGCAACACGAGCTTTTTCCGTGGTAACACATTTTGTGCTCATTCCTTGGTTGCGCGGATCCCATTTATCTATCCGTGTGTGTGTTTCCTTGTGTCACAATAGTTATTGATCTATTTGCTTTACATTGCAATTTTGTGAGTCTTCCTCAACATTTTCAATATCTTGGACTAACATTTGCTTGAATTTTGTGCCACTTATCCTAACCAAGTCACTCGATAAGCTTTACTTGTAGGTGTGAGTGAACAAGTCCAGTACCAATTCCACTCTTCTCTCAATTCACATTGAGTGACGCGGGATACATCCTCAACTTTGGGAAAAGGTATCTTGGTATTGTTTATCTCATTTCCTACTCACCTTTGCTCGAGTCTTCTGATGGATAGGCAAAGCACATCTACTTCGGTCTACAACAACAATGACGAGTTTGATGCCATGAAGAACCACTTGGACGCCAAGATGGATGCTCAAATGGAGGATCTCAAAGCCCTCATCAAGACCAGCAAGATGTCTTCCTCATCTTTGAGAAGATGCTCAAGTGCACATGCTTCCGAGCTACCATCTCCGGCAAGATCACATCGGCATCGACACCATCACCGACAAGAACGTGAAGGTCAAGAGCTCAACACCAACCACCGCTCTACGACTTCACCATCTACCTTGGCATCTTCGCCAAGTGACTTCAAGGCATCTTCGCCTTTGGACATGCGGTATCTTCGCCGACAAGCACCTCAAGATTATGGCCAAGAAAAGCTCCCCAAGCTCAAGTCCGCAACTTCCACGAGCTACTATGACCTTGACATCAACTACGTGATTCCTTTCTATGGGACTGAAGACCCCAATGTGACGCCCCCGACTCGTCCGTGCACTAATCATACACGCAAATGCACACGATCAAGTCTAAGGACTCACGGGAAGATATCACAACACAACTCAAGACACAAAATAAAATAATACAAGCTTTATATTACAAGCCAGGGGCCTCGAGGGCTCGAATACATAAGCGCGAGTCATACAAGCATCAGCGGAAACAAAAGTATCTGAGTACAGACACAAAGTTAATCAAGATGCCTTAAGAAGGCTAGCATAATAGCGACACTGATCGAAAAGGCGAAGGCCTCCTGCTTAGGGCCTCCGAACTACTCCTGGTCGACGGGCTCATCGTAGAAGTAGTAGCCTCCGGGGATCTCCTGCTCCTGGGCTCCATCGTCTGGTCGCAGCAATCGGGTATGGGGAAAAAGATGTAGCAAAGCAACCGTGAGTACTCATCCAAAGTACTCGCAAGACTGACATCAGAACTATACTAAATATGCATTAGTATCAAAGGAATGGGGCTATATCTTTGGACTAAATTGCAGAAATGCCGGAATAGAGGGGGAGAGGCCTGGCCTATCGAAGACTAGCATCTTGAAGCATTGTTGCAGCATCAGAAGAGAGTAGAGTATAGTAACATATAACAGCAATCATATATTGTAGTAATGCCCTGAGATCCTTCCTCGACTACCCTGCGAGAAAGTGATCCCGAGAGCAGTAATAGCAATTTATCATTGTAACAGTATCCATTTGTAGTTGTAGCAGATCAGGATACAACTCCGAGCGTCCTGTTACCATGGACACGGCTATTCGAATAGATAACTTCCCTGCAGGGGTGCACTACTGTTACCCAACACGCTCGATTAACTCTGGCCGGACACACTTTTATCGGGTCATGCCCGACCTCGGCTGATCGACACGACGCAGTCCTAGCTAGGCTCAACAGAGAGGTCCCCGCCAGTCTACATCCTAAGCGCTCAGGGGTCTTGGGCCATCGCCCTTTACACTCCGGGTCGTTACATGCAGGGTGAAGCCAGGCACCACCCGTGTGCTGGATGGCGCTGGTCCGTCCCGGCCGCAATGCTGAACTGGACGTCTGACAGAGCTTTCGGCTGATACATACGGCGTAGAGGGCCCCATTAAACCATTATCCCACGTGGTGGTAGTGCGTATAGGCCAGTGGCCAACTCATATCAAATACCCTAATCCGTTAGTCGTGTTTAGTATCTCGCAGAGACGAACTGGGTTCCTGTCGCTCTGACTAGTTATCTCACGGACCACGACCAGGGACCAGGCCCACCTCTCAACTAGGTAGTCTCCGCCTGCCCTGTCGTTCCGACTACAGTGAAAGTTCTGCGTCGGCTGTTGGAACAAGTCCCGAGCTACCACCACATTGGGTGGTACCGCTAACAGCCAGCCGACACAGGACTCTCTCACGGGTACCCTTGGGTTAAACCCGTCTTGTTTCATTAGCTCGCGGGCACTCTTGGAGCCGGCCCGACTTTACAGTTTAAGTATTGCAATATGTAAACATTTCCGTGATCATCACCCAGAGTGATCACGGCCCGATAACAAGCCTGGCAATCGGACAAGGGAGAAGGGCCAGCTGATGAAACAAAACATACCTAACTAAGCATCATGGGATAGCAGGTAGGTATAAGCAGCAGGCGACAAAATCAGGCTATGCATCAGAATAGGAGCTATCGGAATAACAACAAAAGCAATTCTAATGCAAGCATAAGAGAGAGAGAGTGGGCGATATCTGGATGATCAAGGGGGTTTTGCTTGCCTGGAGGCTCTGCTGAAAGGGGAAGAAGGATCGTCGGTGACGTAGTCGTAGTCTGAAGTGTCGTTGGCAGTCTCGGGGTCTATCGGGAGAGAAGAGGGGAAGAAACAATAAATACACGGCAAACAATGCAACACAAAGGCCTGACAAGGCAGTACGCTATGCTAGGGGTGATCTATCGCAGTACTACACATGGCAGACGAAGCGGGAAATTAACTGGAACATTTTCCCGGTTTCGGACATCTGTCAGACAGATGAACCGGAGGGGAAGGTTCCATGTTTACAGTGCTGGAGGCATCTGACAGGTATGTGGATGGCATAATCGGATTCTTCACATTTTTCCGATCGTTTTTCATATATAAATTATTTTCATCCGAGTTACGGTTTATTTTATATGATTTTTCGAAGTTTTAATAATTTTCTGGAATTTCTGTAATTAATTTAATTATTAAATCCGAATTATAAACAGTAAGTGGAAATGCTATGTGTACCTAGTTTTGCACCCAACTGACCAGCACAGAGGCTGACCAGTGGGCCCATTGGCTGGGTCAACAACCCAGTCAGCAGAGGCTGACTGGTGGGCCCTAGTGCTGAGTCAGCACGCTGATTTAGCGGGGCCTATCCATTTAAACAGTAACTGCGGCCCACATGTCATACACTGTGTACTTAACCAGTGCTTATTTTAATCAAAGGGTTATTTAGAGGGGGTCCACCGGTAAGTGTCTCTTAGCAGATGATTTAATCTAACTGGTGATTAACACTAAGCTAATTAGCTGACAGCGGGTCCGGTGAACAGTGACCACCGGCGGCTAAACGCCGGCGTCGCAGCACGCAGCGGCGACTCGCCGAAACGCGCTACAGGCAGCGGTTAGCGACACGGCTAGGCCCATTTGGATGGGCGCTGAGCCGCGCATCCAGTGGGGGTAAAGGCCGGACGAGGGGACGCCGGAATTGACCGGACGTCGAGCTACGTGGCGGCACGGCTACGGCCGTGGGGAGAAACGAACGCACGAGCTCGAAATTGAGCTCGGGATAGGGGGAAAAAATAGCGCGCGCTCACAGTGGACTTGTAGCAGGGGCCGATGAGGCGTGGGGAGCCCGGCGTCGAGCGAATCGACGGGAAGAAGCCACCGGAGCCGTAGGCGATGCGGAGCTCGGTGCGGAGGGTACGGCGCACCACAGCACGAACGGAGTCGAGGAGTCGAAGGAGGAGACGAGCGCGAAGCTGCCGAACACTAGAACGGGGCACGGGGAACGCGGTGGCCGCGAGAGCTCATGGGGGCGCGGCCATGGCGGTACTGTGGGCTTGAGTGCGGGCGAAGGGAGGGGGGTCCTATCGTTCTAGGGTTTGCGAGGGAGAGAAGGAGAGCGAGAGGGTCCCTATCCGCAGCGGGGGACCGCGGGATGGCCGACAGCGCGCCAATCCGTGCGCAGACGGCGTGCACGCGCCGGCGCCCTGTTCCTGGGGCGAGGAGGACGAAAGGCCAGCCACAGTGGGCTGGGCCGCACTGTTGGGTCGTCTGGGTTGAGTGCACAGTGCACTTTTCCCCTTTTTCCATTTTCTTTTCTGCTTTACTCTTTTCACCACTGTTTGCAAATTAATTAGCAACAATTTCACTTTTGTAAAATATGAGACTTAGCCACATGAATACAGTGCAATATCTAGCACTGCCATAAAAAGGTTTGGTGATTAAATGATTTCATTGTAATTTTGAATAATTGAAAATGGATTAAATGCTATTGTTGTGTCACTGCTTCTGGTTGTTAGAGTCACCTAGGCAATTTGGGTGATGTTGTTTTCCTGAACATAATTAGTTATGGATTATTTGTTAATTAATGAACATTTTAGTTTCCAATTTGAACAACTTTTATGTTTCACTTCATATTTGAATTTGAATTTGAGTTGGAATTTGAAATGAGATATGATGCAAATGATGATCAAGCACTGTTAATCATGGTGACTTGGTATTGTCAAAAGGTGATCACTGTAGCTTAATACATGGGGATGTTACACCCAAGGAGTATCTCGAGTGGGAGCGCAAGATGGATGACTACCTCAAGCTACATCAAGTCCCCTCCAAATATCAAGTGAAGTGCGCCACAAGTAATTTCCAAGACTGTGCATTGACATGGTGGCTTCACACACCTTCGAAGAGCTTCAACATGAGTTGGCCCAAGATGAAGAAAGCGATGCGGCGAGAGTTTTGCCCTACACCTACACGGAACATCTTCTTCACCAATTGGAGAACACCATCCAAGGATCCAAGTCCCTCGACGAGTACTTCATGGAGATGAAGCAAGCCTTGTGAAGAGACGGCGTGGACGACCCCATTTGGATGATGTTCCACTTCATGATGGGATTGAACAATGACATCTCCAAGACTGTCTTCCTCGACAACTACGAGTCCCTCGACGACATATACTTTGGAGCTCTCAAGGCGGAACCAGAACTTATGAAGGCCAAGGCTTCTCCACACCAAGCACACTTCGCGACGACCAAGCTCCACGACAGCGAGCATGAGGATAGTACCACCATGATGTCCAAGCCCGACGAGCTCCAAGTTGATGCTCCCAAGTTCGACTTCACCGCCATCCCTCTTTGTGGCATTGACAATGCCGAGTCTAGCATGACTCTTTTTGAAGACGGCGCGGCGACGACTATGACTACGGAGCCTCTCAAGGAACAAGATTTGGAGGCGAGCAACAAGGTGGCGAGCAAGGATGATGCTTCCCTCTTTGGAGGCAAGAGTGAGATGATCGAGCATGGGATTTTCCCTTTAGTCATGGAGGCAAATGATGATGTGCCATCTTCGGCTTTCATCCACGGCGACGACGACGATGACTTGAGTGACATGAGCACCCATATTGAGAGTGAGAGCGAGTTCACCACTAGCCCCATATATGATGAGATGCCCCAATTCCCATGTGAGGAGATCCACAACCCCCACCACTTGAGTGAGATGAGTGACTCCACCATATGTGACTTCGAGTGCATCAATTTTTGGGAGTGAGTGAGCCATCACATAGAGAGAATGAGGTAGTTGATAGGGCATGTGAGGCCATTTTGATTTCTAACAACTTAACCTCTACCTCTATTGTGTCTTCTCATTTGGTGCTAGGTCCCATATATGATGACGCGCCGACCCTCGACGACTTCGTCCCTCCTATGGACAAGACGATGGCCATGGTGGAATATGATGCACCCCCCACATGGTTCCATCAAGTTGAAGATGATGACCACAATTTGGTCTTTGACACCTCACCTACACCACATGAGTGGAATGACAAAGGTAACATAGGTGAAGGTGATGCTCTTGTCCCACCAGTGGACATTGATTGCTTGCATGATGTCGATCCTCCTATTGCCATGCTTCATGCTAGTATGATTTCCCCATGCGATGATTTACCCATTTATGATGAGTTTGATGATTGCCATGTGGAGTCTATTAGTTGTGATGCCATGTTGCATAGGATTTCTTATGTGAATTCTCTTGGTCACATCATGTTTGACGATCCGCTTGACTTGTCATATGCTATGCATGAGATCAACCATATGTCATATTTGCAATCTCGTCATAGTAACTATGCATATGCCATTAAAATGAACCCAATTTGCACATATGGCATAGATGACTGTCAGGCCATTGGGAACCAGGGTACCACGGCCCGTCTGCCTGCGGCCTAGGAGACGACGCTTGACGAAGGCCCAAGACATGGCCCATTTAAGGGCGCCACGAAGCGAAGACATCTCGTGAGGCACCAGCCTCCCGAGGACCCCTCCTCAAGGCGCGAGCCACCAACACTTAGCCGCAGCAGCGGCGGAAGCCTCGCGAGGCGGCCCCCCGTGGCGGTCGCCCAAAGCCATCCGAGCCTGACGTCAGTCGTGCGGTCCTGTGCCCAACACATGGGCGACGCGCGTGGCGACGAACGGCGGCAGAGGCATGGTCACCCTGTCGTGCTCCGTGCTAGCGCTCTCGCCGTAGCCTCGCCATGGTCACCCTCGGTTTGTAGGAACTAGCTCGCCCACAGTGTTTGAACCTTCAGGTCCCCAGAGCCCCGGTTCTGACATTTGGCGCCCCAGGTAGGGGGCGACTTCAGTTCTTCCCACCTCCTCACCACCATGGCCGACACTCGTCGTGAGCGCTACGCGCACAGGGCTGCCAGGGTGGCCCTGGCGGAGCTGGTCGCCCATGAGGACCGTCGACGCCGCGCCGCCGGCGCCGTCACCGAGCCCGCTGCGAGGGAGCAGCAGGCTTCCTCCCTCGACCCGTCTGTGCAGGTGGACGGCCACACGGCCACAGCCTCCTCGCTCGCTCGTCGCGACGCGCCGGCCCCGTAGGCTGCACTGCTCATGGCGCGCGAGCTCCTGCGCTACCGCCCCACCGACGCCGGCTACGACGCTTGGCTCGGCCGCATCACCGAGCTCGTCAATGCCACCGAAGACGCCCCGGTGCCCTCTTACTCGCTCCTCCCTCTGCCATCTCGTGCCGGGGACGTGGCGCATGATGCGCCTTCTCTGCCTCCTCTGCCTAGCGAGGGCGCCAGGCGCCACCCTGATGCGCGGGCACGCGAGCCATCCCGCGGCGCGTCTTCACCGGACCATGGCAAGCCCAGTTGCCAGATCATCCGACGCGCACCACCCGACGCGCGCGTCCTCCTCGAGCGGTAGTGCCAGCGCCAAGACAGGACCATCCAGGAGGTCGTGGCCGCCGTCCGCCAGAACCATGCCGCCCTCGCCGGTGGCGTCCCTTCCAGCTGCGGGGGCTGCCGCGCCTTCACCCGCGAGCTGCGCCGCATGGTGTGGCCTACCAAGTTCAACCCGGACCTGCCTCCGCGCTACGACGACACCCCCAACTCCACAGAGTTCCTGCAGCTCTATGCACTGAGCATCGAGGCAGCGAACGGCGATGACAAGGTCATGGCGAACTGGTTTCCCATGGCCCTCAAGGACGGCCCGCGCTCATGGCTCATGAACCTCCCCGAGGCGTCCATCTCCTTGTGGGCAGAGCTCTGTCGGAAATTTGTCGCCAACTTCAAGGGCACCCACGAGCGCTCCCTCATGCTCAATGACTTGCGCACCTTGTGCCAGCGCCCTGACGAGACTCTCCGCCAGTACATCCAGCGCTTCAGCAAAGTGCGCAACAAGATCCCGTGTGCCTCTGAGGCCACCATCGTCTCCGCGTTCTCCAATGGCGTCATGGACGTCCGGATGCGCGAGAAGCTCGCCATCAATGACGAGCTCGACTCCGTGCTCGAGCTGTTCGACCTCGCCGACAGGTGCGCCAAGGCCGAACAGGGCCGCCTCTTTGCGCACAACGACCCCAACGCGGCGCCAGATGCCGCCAGGGCCAAGAGTAGGGACGCCAAGCGCAAGGGCCCTGCCGTGCTCACGGCGGAGCCCGAGCAGAAGTGTGGCCGCAAGCGTTACGAGCCCAAGAGGGACATCCGCCCTCTCTGCGCCTACCATAACTTGCACTCCCACAGCATCGAGGACTGCCATGAGCTCAAGCTGCTTCGCGATGAGCGCCTGGGCCGCCGAGGCGACCGTAACGACCACAGTGCCGGGCACGGAGGCGGCCGCTGTGGCAACCGTTGGGGAGACCGCAACGGCAATGGCAACTTCCGGCCGGGCTGGCGCGACTAGCCTCACGAGGCCGCCTGGCGTGATCAGCCTCGTGAGGCCAACCCTCAGGCCAATGCCACTCTTCCACCGCTGCCACTGCCACCGCGAAGGAATGACGGCAACCAGCCTAACAAGGGCGCTGGGGGCTATTAGGAGCCTTGCGTGGTGGCTTGCATCCTTGGCGGGGCCCAGGCCCCCGCATCCAACTGCCACTTCAAGTTGTTCTCTCGCGAGGTGAACGCTGCCCTCCCGAGGCCAGAGGCCACTCGACCCCTCAAGTGGTCGCAGTACGCAATCACCTTCGACTCCAACGATCACCCCAAGTCTTTAAGCACTGTGGGCACGGTCCCCATGCTGTGCACCCCCACCATCAGCAACGTCGCCGTCACCAAGACGCTCATTGACGGAGGCGCCGGCCTCAACGTGATCTCCATCGAGATCTTCGAGCAGCTCCAGGTGCCCTACGACCAGCTGATGCCGACCAGGCCCTTCTCCGGAGTGACTGATGGCTCCACCATCCCTCTGGGGCAAGTGCGCCTCTCCGCCACCTTTGGCACCCGCAAGAACTACCACACCGAGCTCATCGACTTCGACGTGGCACACATCGGCCTGCCGTACAACGCCATTCTGGGCTTCCCGGCACTCGCCAAGTTCATGGAGGCGACCCACCATGCCTACAACGTCCTCAAGATGCCGGGATGCAGCGGCATCATCACCGTCTGCTGCGATGAGAAGGACGCGGTTCGCTCCCTCGGGAGCGCCTACAAGGCTGCCGCCTCCGCCTATCCTACCGACGAAGACGTCGCCGAGCCTCATGAGGCCGCACCCGCGAAGAGGAAACAGTTGTCCTCTCAGGACCACGTCGAGACGAAGAAAGTGTCGGTGGACGGCAGTGGCTCAGACCCTGCCTTCACCATCGGCACCAGCCTCTCTCCTGCATAGGAAGACGCGCTCGTCACCTTCCTTCGGGCAAATTCAGATGTGTTCGCCTAGACGGCATCTGATTTGTCCAGTGTGCCGAGGGAGGTGATCGAGCACCATTTAGCGGTGTGCCCCAACGCACGCCCCGTGAAACAGAAGGCACGGTGCCAGGCACCAGAGAAGCAAGATTTCATCGTCAAGGAAGTTCAGAAGCTCCAAGAAGCGGATGAGGTGCGCCATCCCGAATGGCTCGCCAACCCAGTCGTGGTGCCCAAGAAGTCCGGCAAGGAGCGAATGTACGTCGACTTCACGAGCCTCAACAAGTTCTGCCCCCAGGATCCTTTTCCACTGCCCCGCATCGACCAGATCATGGACTCCACCGCCGGGTGCGAGCTGCTATGATTCCTAGACGCCTTCTCGGGCTACCACCAGATCAAGATGGCAACCGAAGACGTGGAGAAGACGGCCTTCATCACCCCCTGCGGTATATTCTGCTACATATGCATGCCCTTCAGCCTCAGTAGCGCCGGAGCCACCTTCCAGAGGCTGATGCGCATCGCCTTGGGCCCCCAGATGGGAAGGAACGCCGAGGCCTACGTCGATAACATTGTTGCCAAGACTCGCGAGGCCTGGTCCCTCCTCGCGGACCTCAAGCAGACATTCGACAATCTGCGCAAGGTCAACCTCAAGCTCAACCCAGACAAGTGCGTCTTCGGGGTTCCCTCCGGGAAGCTGCTTGGCTTCCTGGTCTCCCACCGTGGCATCGAGGTCAATCCCGAGAAGATCAAGGCCATCGAGAAGATGCACCCTCCCCAAAGCCTCAAGGAGATGCAGCACCTGGCGGGATGCATGGCCTCGCTTGGGCGATTCATCTCCAAGTTCGGTGAGCGAGCCCTGCCAGTCTTCAAGCTCATGAAGAGATCCGGCCCCTTCAAGTGGACTCCCGAGGCCGACGCTGCCTTCGAAGACCTCAAGAGGTACCTCACGAGCCCGCCCATCATGGTCGCACCACGCTCTCGTGAGCCCTTGCTCCTATACTTGGTAGCCACTCCCCAGACGGCCAGCGCGGCCCTGGTAGCACTTCGAGAAGAGCGCGTCTGCGTACAAAATAAGCCTGCCATGCCACCGCCTCCTGAGGCCGTGTCGTCGCCTGCCGAGGACCTTCCTCAGGAGGCCTCCAGTGAGCTACGTCGCGAGCCGCCTCCCAGGCCCCCTGAGCCTCATGAGCCCCTTGGCCCCCCTGAAGACAAAGGTGCCATGACAACTACACACCTCGTCGATCACCCGGTGTACTTCGTTAGCACAGTGCTGCAAGATGCGCGCGAGCGCTACCCCATGCAGCAGAAGCTCCTCCTCGCGCTCCTCGTCACCTCCAGGAAGCTGCGCCACTACTTCCAGGGCCATCCCATCAAGGTGATCTCATCTTACCCCCTGGAACAAATCCTGCGTAGCCCCAACGCCGCTGGCCGTGTCGCTGAGTGGAACATCGAGTTGCAAGCTTTCGAGATGGAATTCTGCACCACGAGAGTGATCAAGGGTGCAGCCCTGGCTGACTTTGTAGCGGAATGGACGGATGCACCCCAGGAGGATCCTCGCGAGGCCGAATCCCTCTTTCCTGGGGACGAGGCGCCTGGCGGCTGGACTATGCACTTCGATTGCTCCTTCTCCCGGCAGGGCGCAGGGGCTGGCGTCATACTCACTTCGCCGACAGGAGACAAGCTCCACTACGCCGTCCAGTTCTGCTTCAAGCGCGATGACAAGGTCTCCAACAACATCGCAGAGTACGAAGGCCTCATCGCCGGACTCAAGGCTGCCTCTGCTCTAGGCATCAAATGCCTCACCATCAAGGGCAATTGGCAGCTCCTCGTCAACTTCTCCAACAAAAGCTACAAGCCCAAGGATGAGCACATGGCCGCCTATTTGGAAGAGGTACGTAAGCTCGAGAAGCGTTTCCTTGCCCTGGAGCTCCAGCACATTCCTCGCGGTGGCAACAAGGAGGCCGACGACATCGCCAAGCGAGCATCTCGCCGCAAGCCTCAGAACCCCGGCATCTTCGAGGAAAGGCTCCTCAAGCCATCAGCAACACCGCCTGCCGCGAGCGCCACACTGCTTCATGTGGAGCTCCCACCCGCACCACCCATGGGCGCACCAGACTGCGGCCCAGACTCAGGAGCCCGCCTGCTGCTGGCCCTCGAACCCCAAGTGGATAGCTGGGCCGCTGAGTTCAAGGTCTACTTACTTCACGGCACCCTCCCGGAGAAGGACTCAGAGGCAGAGCATGTGGCTCGCCAGGCCACCACTTACTGCTTGAAGGACGGTGAGTTGTACCGCAGGCACCCCAATGGCGTCTCTCTGCGGTGCATCTCTGAAGAATAAGGTCGTGAGCTGCTCACCGACATCCATGGAGGAGACTGTGGCCACCACTCCTCATCACGCACCCTCGTCGGCAAGGTCTTCTGCAGTGGCTTCTACTGGCCCACCGCGCTTCACGACGCCACCGAGCTGGTCCAATCCTGTGAAGCTTGTCAGTTCCACGCCAAGCAAATCCACCAGCCGGCGCAAGACCTCCAGACGATTCCTCTCTCGTGGCCCTTCGCGGTCTGGGGGCTGGATATCTTGGGATCCTTCCCTCGCGCACCTGGCGGCTACCGCTACCTCTATGTCGCCATCGACAAGTTCATCAAGTGGGCAGAGGTTGAGCCCGTGTGCACCATCCGGGCAGGCTCTGCCGTCAAGTTCATCAAGGGCCTCGTGAGCCACTTTGGCGTCCCCAACCACATCATCACTGACAACGGCTCCCAGTTCACAAGCGGCCTCTTCAAGTCATACTGCACCAGCCTCAGCACACAGATCTGCTACGCCTCTGTGGCGCACCCGCGAAGCAACGGCCAGGCCGAGCGTGCCAACGCTGAGCTCCTCAAGGGCCTCAAGACAAGAAGCTTCAAGAAAAAGCTCGAGGCCTGCGGCAAGGGCTGGCTTGACGAGCTACAGTCTGTGCTATGGTCGATCCGCACGACAGCAACCAAGCCTACCGGCGAGACTCTCTTCTTCCTCGTCTATGGAGCCGAAGCAGTCCTTCCTTTTGAGCTCAAGCACGGCTCTCCGTGAGTCCTCGCGTTCGATGAGGCTCGTCAGGACGGCTCGCGAGAGGCTGACCTGCTGCTCCTCGAGGAACCCCGTCACCAGGCCGCTCTATGCGCCGCCAGATACCAGCACGCTCTGCGTCACTATCATAGCCACAACATATGCCCATGCACCCTCGAAGTCAGCGGTCTCGTCCTGAGAAGGATCCTCTCCAGAGAGGGACTCCACAAGCTCTCACCCATGTGGGAAGTTCCTTTCAGGGTTGCTCATGTCTCCAGGCCCGGCGCCGCCCGACAGGAGACGGAGGACAGAGTTCCTGTGCCCAACACATGGAACATCCAACACCTTCGCAAGTTCTACCCATGACCCTCACGCGTACGAATGAAGTGGAGCTGTACACACTCCGGAGCCTCTCATTGCGTTTGCCTGATGGGCCCGCGAGAGCTCGCGCCCACGTCTCAGTGGAAGCCCCATGCTCCGCGCTAGCGGAACGTCCCACGCCTAGTGGAAGCCCCATGCTCAGCGCTGGCGGAACAATCATCTGAGGGCGCCCCATGGGCTGCACCAACCTCAAGCTGATCCATGCCAAACACGGCAACCTCTTCTCCTTTGGATGTGAAACTGAGGGCGCCCCACGGGCTGCACCAACCTCAAGCTGACCCGTGCCGGACCCGGCAGCCACATCTCTTTTTGGTTGTGTAATGAACTTATTATTATGCTGCAATTAAGCTTTATTTCCTAAGATATTTTATGTGTTGCTAAGTTGATTGCCTCAGGAGCTGTGTACGGTCGCGACCTTCCTCCTACGCATCTCGTGAGCGGGGTCTGGACACGGTGCCGGTGCTCAGGTCCGTCCCAGCAGTGCTGCAAAACCCAAGTGATCGAGCTCTGGCTCGCGGGCCTGCTCCCATGCACGCCACCTCACCAAGGTCCTTGGTGTCTCGTCTCCTCGCGTGACGCCCACGAGCAAGCTAGCAAGCGTGCATCGCTGCCCCTCTTTTTGTGAAATCGATATGAAGTTTTCACAGGAATAAGGCACTCAAAGGCCTCGCGAGGTGACTCTCGACAAGACGCCTCCGTAAGCCCTCAGGGAGCCTCGCGAGCCAACCTCGGCGACCGTCTCCACCTAGTGCTAGCGGGAGGCCTCACGAGCAAGAACCTCGCGAGGCGCACTCTGTAGCCACGATACGGCAAGCGACACTTGCGAAAGAGCTAAGTACAAAAACACCTCACGAGCCGCTCTCGGCGCCCCTCAAGTTTTCCTCTCCCCGCAACCTTGCTGAGTGCTGACGTTCTCTCCTCCGTGCAAGCTGCTTGCACGTCAAAGGGGGGCTCTCTGAGCATCGCACCTCAGGAGCCCTTACCGCCTCTCAGTGCCCTACACCTCCTGGCCTTGTCCAGGCAACGCGACCTGACATACCAGCGATGGCTGTAGCCCGCTCGGGGGCTGGGTCCTGACGACGTAGAGCACCAAGGCAAGCAAAGAAAGGGAAATAGGCCTCATGAGAGAGCCTCACGAGGAAACACACATTGCAGCAAATCACAAAATACTTAAGCAAAAGGCATTGTTTTTCACGCCCCCACGGGGCCACATCGACCTATTACAGGAACAAAAGAGAGGGGCCAAAGGGGAGCACGGCACGTCTTCAAGATCCGACTCGGGCACTACCTGCGCCTAGTCGGAATCTTCCTCTTCGCTCTTTATGCGCGGAGAGCTGTCGTTGCTTCCGCCCCCGCTGCTGGAGTCGGTGCTGCCTTCGCTGTAGCTTCCACTGGAGGAGTCGGAGCCGCTGCCACTCTCGCTCTCCGCGCAGCACTCCATGCGGGTACCGGAGACCCCGAAGAACTTCACAAAGAGAGTGGCGGCTCCGTCATACTTGAACTGAAGAAGATGCCCCCGCCTTAGGCCACGGGCACGGGCAAACGACTTCCACCCCTGCTTCAGGAACATGAAGCCAGCGGGGGAGAACTCGGTCGCCACCCAGGAGGGGCCGTTGCAGCAGTCGTCCGCCTGCAGCCACAGACCCAGGGGCCCGCTGCCCTCCATTGCTCTCGCAAAGAAGTCAGGGAGTCGGAGCCAGCTGCAGGGTCGGCGATGAAGCCCCACGACAAACTCGTACGCCGCCTCCGCCATGTGGAATCCCGCCTGGGGAGGACGGGCGGCCGCCCCGCCGCGCCCGCCTCGGCCGCGGGCGCCGCGCCCTCCACGGCTACGAGCGGCGGCCCTTCCGCGAGCGCTGGGGCCTGCTTCGGCGGCCGCCGAGGAACGCCCCCGGCCCCGAGGAGGAACCCTCATGGCAGTAGCGGATGCGCGGGCTCGCCCTCTACCCCTCGCCATCGTAGCGGTGGCCCTGGAAAGAGCAAGGAAGAGTGAAGGGTGGGAGAAGGGGAGATGCAGAGATAGAAGATGGCAGGGGAGGCCTCTACCTTCCCCTTTATAACACCTTGTGAGGATGGCCCCCTTGCCGCTCCGTCTTCTTCGACATCGGGAATCGAGGTAGCGAAGGGAAGCAATGACGGCCTGCGCCCCGCGCGGGCAGGCTTTATGGCAGGCGCAGGCGGTTACCCAGGCGTAGAGGGGAAGTGGCGGCCACGCGTCGAACCTAGGCCCCGCAGTCTGTTAGGGCCCACGCTGTTTCGCTCCCAACGGGCGGGAACGTGCGTGCCACGGTCCCGGGGGCTACTGTCGGGCCATTGGGAACCAGGGTACCACAGCCCGTCTGCCTGCGGCCCAGGAGACTATGCTTGACGAAGGCCCAAGACGTGGACCATTTAAGGGCGCCGCGAAGCGAAGACATCTCGCGAGGCACCAGCCTCCTGAGGACCCCTCCTCAAGGCGCGAGCCACCAATACTTAGCTGCAGTAGTGGCGGAAGCCTCGCGAGGCTGTCTCCCGAGGTGCCCCCCCGAGGCGGTCGCCCGAAGCCATCCGAGCCTGACGTCAGTTGCGCGGTCATGTGCCCATCACATGGGTGACGTGCGTGGCGACGAACGGCGGCAGAGGCCGCGCCAGCGGGCACAGACAGAGAGGCTTTCCTTTTTGATGCTAAAGGGGCAGCCCCAACTGCCCATCTCCAAAGCAAGTCCCAAGGACTGCCCGTTTGGTGAAAGAAGACCAAGACAGCAAGGCGCGCAGGGCAGAGATCACCACCGAGCCCACCGGCGCATCATGGATCACGCTTTTGCAGGCGAAGACCACCTTTAGTTAGGATAGCCTGAGCGCCTAGCCCCTATCAAAAACCCGCCATGTGTGGCAACCCTTCCCGCCTAGATTTTAAGGGGAAGAGGACTAGGGCGGCTATAAAAGGGACAGAGCTGCCTTTATAGGGGGGATCGATTCCTTCGGCACCTACCTTGTACGCAAGAACGTCTTCTTGCTCACAGCAATCCCAACCACAAGCAAGAGTAGGGTTTTACACCGCAAGGTGGCCAAACCTGGGTTGCCGTCGTGTCCCCTGTCGTGCTCCACGCTAGCGCTCTCGCCGTAGCCTCGCCATGGTCACCCTCGGTTGGTAGGAACTAGCTCGCCCCCAGTGTTCGAACCTTCAGGTCCCCGAAGACCCAGTTCCGACAATGACAAGCCCATGGTTATTGGCATTTGTTTTTCTTGTGATGATATTGATATGCTTCCTTTGCATCATCGTTCATATATGCCATGCCATGACCACCTAGCTTCGGATATGCATTGTTTTCCATGTTGTCAATTGATACGTCTCCGTCGTATCTACTTTTCCAAACACTTTTGTTCTTGTTTTGGACTCTAATTTGCATGATTTGAATGAAACTAACCCGGACTGACGCTGTTTACAGCAGAACTACCATGGTGTTGTTTTTGTGCAGAAATCAAAGTTCTCGGAATTGGACGAAACTTTTTGGAGATTTTGTATGGAATAAATAAAAATTACTGGCGCAAGAATCAACAGAAGAGGGGACACCTGTTGCCCACAAGGCAACAGGGCGCGAGCCCCCTAGGGACGCGCCCTGATGCCTTGTGGGGCCCACAGGCGGCCGTCTGACCTAATTCCAACGCTGTAAATTCACTTTCCCCGAGAAAAAAATAAGAGAAGAAGTTTCATCGCGTTTTACGATACGGAGCCGCTGCCACCTCCTGTTCTTCATCGGGAGGGCTGATCTGGAGTCCGTTCGGGGCTCCGGAGAGGGGGATTCGACGCCGTCGTCATCATCAACCATCCTCCATCACCAATTTCATGATGCTCACCACCGTGTTTGAATAATTTCTCTGTAGGCTTGCTAGACGGTGATGGGTTGGATGAGATTTATCATGTAATCGAGTCAATTTGTTAGGGCTTTGATCCCTAGTATCCACTATGTTCTGACATTGATGTTGCTATGACTTTGCTATGCTTAATGCTTGTCACTAGGGCCCGAGTGCCATGATTTCAGATCTGAACCCTTTATGTTTTTATGAATATATTTGAGTTCCTGATCCTATCTTGCAAGTTATATGCACCTATTATGTGTTATGATCCGCATACCCCAAGGTGACAATAATTGGGATTCTTTCCGGTGATTACCGTAGTTTGAGGAGTTCATGTATTCACTATGTGCTAATGCTTTGTTCCGGTTCTCTATTAAAAGGAGGCCTTAATATCCCTTAGATTTCCTTATGTACCCCGTTGCCACAGGAGGGTAGGACAAAAAATGTCATGCAAGTTCTTATTATAAGCACGTATGACTATATTCGGAATACATGCCTACATTACATTGATGAATTGGAGCTATTGTGTATCGCCCTAGGTTGTGACTGTTATATGATGAATGTCATCCAACATAATTATCCATCACCGATCCAATGCCTACGCTTTTCGCATATTGATATTTGCTAAGTTACTTTCGTTGCTGCTGCTGTTACAATCACTACAAAACTGCTACTGTTACTGCTACTGTTACTACTGCTATCAAAACTATCATACTACTGTGCTACTAAACACTTTGTTGCAGATATTTAGTTCTCCAGGTGTGGTTGAATTGAAAACTCAACTACTAATACTCACAAATATTCTTTGGCTCCCCTTGTGTCGAATCAATAAATCTGGGTGAAATACTACCCGCGAAAACTATTGCGATCCCCTATACTTGTGGGTTATCAAGACCTTTTTCTGGCGCCGTTGCCAGGGAGCATAGCTCTATTTGTTGAGTCACTTGGGATTTATATCTGTTGGTCACTATGAAGAATCTGAAAGACGCTAAGACCAAGATCGTTCCCTCTAAGATGAGGGGAGGTAAGGAACTACCATCTAGCTCCGCACTTGATTCACCTTCTGTTTTGAGTAGGCTTGCGACACCACCACCTGCTATTCATTCTGATATGTCGCAAGTTATTGATGATACTACTTCTGCTATGAATGAAACTATTGATGATGCTAGTACTATGATTGATGGTACTGTGCCACTTGGTGAATTTCTTGATGAACAAATTGCTAGAGCTAAAGAAACTGAAAATGTTGAAACTCATTGATTCACCTATTATGCCTAGCTCTCCTACTAGAGTTGAAATGCCTAAGATATCTTATGGTTATGTTTTTTATAGGGAGACAGCTAGGGCAATTCTTTCTTGTAATGATAGAGATGAAGATAGAAAATTGCTTGCTGAGTTGAAAGAAAAATTTATGAGGGAGAGAATGAAATATGATCCTATGTTTGCTACCTCTCCCATATTTGTTACTAACAAGGATTATGAATTCTCTGTTGACCCTGAGTTAATTACTTTGGTTGAATCTGATCCTTTCCATGGATATGAAACTGAAACTGTTGTGGCACACTGTCGGTGTACTAAGACATGGGTGCCTTCATACCCAGACTTGTGCACAGGCAGTTGTAGCCTCTATGCCGGCAAGGGCTTGGCAGAGGGTAACTACGACTCAAGACTCAACACCAGGACCGTGAAGAAGACCTCAAGGCAGGTCATCAAGAACTACTATTCTCAATGAGGAGATCGACGCTGCCGGCAAGCTCTGCCCCGGCAAGGTGGAGACCAAGGTTATGGTTGCCGGCAAGCTCCCTTGCCGGCGAGCAAAGCCCGGCAAGCTCCGTGCCAGCAGGCTTGTTGTGTCCCATTACCGTTCCACCTCACCATCGACCAGATAGGTTCGTATGCTAGGTGTCGAGCGGGCAGGTAGTCAACATAGCCAGCCAAGGCACGTGTCAGCACGCCACGCCAAGATTAACTTTAATGACACCCGTCCCTGGGACGTGTCGAGACTACAGAAGGGCGCCAGGACCGGTGGTACAGATCTTTAACCCAAGGCCTCGCCTCCCCAACGTAGCACCTAACGGTGCATTAAATGCGTTTGTCTTACCCCGTTGGACGATAGACGTGATGACGGTTCAAGTCACTATTCTTACTCTGTAATGACCGTATTAGCCATTGTGGTAACCCCTTGGCCTATAAAAGGAGGCCCATGGCTACAGGTAGAACGGTCGATACCCAGCTCAATTACACGTCGTAGCTGCATTTTCACGAGCACCTTGCCGAAAAACTGCGCTCCCTGTAACCAGAGTTCATATACGATCAACCACAGAGCAGGAGTAGGGTTTTACGCTCATAGCGGCCCGAACCTGGATAAATCCCCCGTGTGTTCTTGCACTTACTAAAAACATGCTCTTTGTCCCATGCATGTCCCCAGAGCCGAATCGCAAAGGGACCCGTTCGGTCCCATAGATAGTTGTTTCCCACGACATCTTTGGCGCGCTAGGCAGGGGGATTGCATGTCACAAATCAGTTCTTTGGTAGTGTGAGTACCAACTTCATCATTTTCGTCGATGGCGCTGAAGAAGAAGAGTGGAGCCACGAAAGCTCCTACCGCGTCCAAGCCACCTTCCGAGGCGGCGCAGCTGGTGCGGGCACTATGGTTGGGACGGGCGGTGCAGGAGGCGCAAGTGGTGCGGGTGCCCAGCACCCCCGCCATGATGCTGAGCCTAGCCACAGGACTGGCGACGTCGCAGCCGGTCAACTTCCAAGACATTCTGGTGAGCGCAGTCATCATAGTAATGTAGTTCATACTGTTGCGACCCAGAACCCAGCCGCCGCAACGTCCCAAAACGTAGCGGCGACGTCCAACAACGGCACGGGGAGGCGTACGCCGCGACCATCGCAAGATGGGCATGACACGCTCCCCCACGTTGCTGGCGGTTCCAGACGACCGCAAGGCAGGATCCCCGTGCAGCAACTTCCGATTGCTCACGGAGCGCCGCCGCCACCCCCGCGTCCGCCTGTTGGCAAGCATGAGCCGCGGCGGCACGGACGTAACGATGCTCCTTCTGGCTCCGCCAGGAGTCGAGCGACGCCTCGTTCTGTGCTCCCGGCCATGCCAACCACGGCGGCAGAGGCCATGGCGCGGGTTCAAATACTTTTGAACTTCCCACCAGGCCCAGACAAGATGGACGAATGGAGAGCCACCATTCAGAGTCTCATCAGTTTTGCCGATCCCGGCAAAACACAAGATGTGGGGCCCTCGTGGCGACCACCCACCATGCTGGCAGGACCCTTCGACTACCTTGCCGGAGACGCCGCGCAAATGGTGCAATCGCCTCGGCACCCCCCACCATCTCAGCGGCCAGCCCGGCGATCAGACGACCATGACGTGCTGTCTATGGCCTCGTCAGATCCACGGTGCCGCCAAGATCAGTGTCAAGTGCTCCGCGAGCGGTGCGACGAGGACGCCCGCACGAAGATCGTGCGGCACCGGGAAGCACGTCGCCAATCTGATGACCGTGCCAGGCCGGCAGTGAATGTGCTCGCTCTAGTAGCCGCTGGGTACTTGCCCTACGATGTGGGGTGCCCAGAGTTTACTCGTGAGCTGCGGCAAGTTCGCTGGCCGTCCACCCGTGCCTTCAAGCCAGAGCTGCCTGACAAGTACGACGGCACGCTCAACCCAGTCAAGTTCCTTGGCATCTACACCATCGCGGTGGAGGCTTCTGGGGGGCGGGACGAGAAAGTGCTCGCCAACTACTTCCCGTTGGCACTTTGGCCCAACGTCAGGTCATGGTTGATGAACCTGCCTGAGGGCTCCATCTCTTCTTGGGCGGATCTGTGCCATCATTTCGTTGGCGCTTACTAGGGTGGCCACAAGCTCCCAGGCCAGCCCAGCGATTTGCAGGTGATCCCCCAAAGAGACGGAGAGAACCTCCGCAAGTACGAACAACAGTTCAGCCGTGTGCACCACAACATCCCCGACATCCATCCCGCAGCTGTGGTTGCTGCATTCCACACGAATGTGCGCAACCACATGATGCGGTCAGAGATGAATGTCGAGCAGGTCAAGACCATCAACGATCTATACACCTTGGCGGATAGGTGTGCACGTGCTGAGGAAGGGAGGCGACTCCCCGGGGAAGATGCGGGTGCAGACGTCGATTCCGAGGACGACGACGCATCAACCCCATAGAAGAAGAACAGGAAGCACAACAAAAAGAACAAGAATAAGACTGTACTGGCCGTCGAGAGCTTCGGCGACACCAACACCACCAAGAAGCCGAAGGCAGACATCCCCGGCAAGGAGGTTGCCGGGTGCGATGATTGCCGGGAAGCTGCGGCAGGCGAGAAGGCCGACAAGACCAGCGGGCCATACTGCAAGATCCACCGCACCAAGGGCCACGATCTCCAACAATGCCGGCAAGTAGAGCAGCTTGCCAAAAAACAGAAGCAAGAGTACGAGAAGCGTGACAAGGAGAAGGCCCAAGATGGTGCTGGTGGGTCCGGCAAGTAAGACCATGGTAGCCGCAGAGGGCGCCGTGGCAAGGCCAAGCAGCCAAAAGAGAAGGTTGCTCAGGGCCAGCAAGAAGAGGATGATAGTGATGAGGACGGAGGCGGGTCCGGCAAGGAGTTCCAAAATGCGGTGGATGCCATGTGTGTTGACGGAGGCGCATCTTTGCACTCCTCGCACCGGCAACTAAAGCAGTGGATCCGTGAAGTCAATGCAGCGGAGCCGGTGATGGAGGCACAGAAGCCACTCAAGTGGTCACACTCGCCCATCGTCTTTGACGCCGAGGACCACCCTGATCGCACCACTGTGGTCGGGTGTTTGCCGTTGTTGGTTTCACCAACAATTCGCAACCTCAAGGTGACGAAGATGCTGGTTGACGGTGGGGCGGGCTTGAACTTGATCTCCCCAGATGTGATCAAGAGGCTACAAATCCCCGACAAGGATCTCGAGGAGACAGGCAGTTTCCAAGGGATCAGTCCGGGGAGGAACAAGTCGAAGGGCCAAGTCACGTTGCCGGTCACGTTCGGCAGCAAGCTTAACTATCGGACGGAGAAGATTACTGATACGTCTCCAACGTATATATAATTTTTGATTGTTCCATGCTATTATAGTATCAATCTTGGATGTTTTTATATGCAATTATATATCATTTTTTGGGACTAACCTATTAACCTAGTGCCCAGTGCCAGTTGCTGTTTTCTGCTTGTTTTTGGCTTTTCAGAGAAACAGTACCAAATGAAGTCCAAATGCCACGAAATTTTTTGGAGATTTTTTTCTGGACAAAAGAACCCTTGGAAGCTTTGGGAGGAGGCCAGAAGCCTCACGGAGGCTTCACAAGGCAACAGGGCGCGCCCCAGGGGGGCGCGCTGTAACGCCCCGGACATACCCACCGGTGGTCGTTACTCCTGGCGGGATCTAGACTGGCCCCACAGATAAATACTAGTCTTTCCTGTGCAGTTTGTCCTTACTCGTGCGCACCCGGGACCAACTTCCCGGTCGGTCACCCATCCTGAAATTATTCCAAGCTGAGCACGCTTAACTTTGGAGTACTTTCCGAATGGGCTCCCGGAAAAGAAGGAATTCCATAATTATATGAGTAGTCAAGCATCCTTATTAAGCCAGGACATCACATACACCCGCACTCAGAGGAACCAACGTCCTCGTCGGGCCACAGGAACGTTCCCTCTTGGCACATACGTCTGTGCATCCAGTCTGGTACATGTGCCATGCCGTGTGCCACGACGGGTCACAAACGTCATGCACAACATGACCGCGCACCTGTCCGCAAACATCCGTGTAACCGCGAGGGTCGGCTTTGATACCAACTTGTAACGCCCTGTACATACCCGCCGGTGGTCATTACTCCTGGCGGGATCTAGACTGGCCCCACAGATCAATACTAGTCTTTCCTCCGCACTTTGTCCTCACTCGTGCGCACCCGGGACCAACTTCCTGGTCGGTCACCCATCCTGAAATTACTCCAAGCTGAGCACGCTTAACTTTGGAGTTCTTTCCGAATGGGCTCCCAGAAAAGAAGGAATTCCATATTTATATGAGTAGTCTAGCATCCTTATTAAGCCAGGACATCACATGCGCCGTGTTGCCTTGTGGGGCCCACGTGACTCCGTTTGACCTAATTCCACTTCTATAAATTCACAAATATTGGGAAACCAACAGAGAGACAGAAGAAATAACCTTTCTGCCGCCGCAAGCCAATGTTCTTTTGCGATCCCATCTGGAGGCCTTTTCCGGTACTCTGCCGGAAGGGGAATCGATCACGGAGGACTTGTACATCAACCTTGCTGCCCTTCCGATGATGTGTGAGTAGTTTACCACAGACCTATGGGTCCATAGCTAGTAGCTAGATGGCTTCTTTTCTCTCTTTGATCTCCAATACAATGTTCTCCTCGATGTTCTTGCAGTTCTATCCGATGTAATCTTCTTTTGCGGTGTGTTTGTTGGGATCCGATGAATTGTGAGTTTATGATAAGATTATTCATGAGAAATATTTGAGTCTTCTCTGAACTCTATCATGCATGATTTTTATAGCTTTGTATTTCTCTCTGATCTATCAGTTTAGTTTGGCCTACTAGATTGATTTATCTTGCAATGGGAGAGGTGCTTTGTGATGGGTTCAATCTTGCAGTGCTCAATCCCAGTGACAGAAGGGGACATGACACATATTTGTATTGTTGCCATTAAGGATAAACAGATGGGGTTTATTCATATTGCTTGAATTTGCTTCTCTACATCATGTCATCTTGCTTAAGGCGTTACTCTGTTTTTAACTTAATACTCTAGATGCATGCTGGATAGCGGTCGATGAGTGGAGTAATAGTAGTAGATGTAGGCAGGAGTCGGTCTACTTGTCTTGGACGTGATGCCTATATACATGATCATTGCCATGAATCTGTCATAATTATTTGCTATTCTGTCAATTGCCCAACAGTAATTTGTTTACCCACCGTATGTTTCTGTGCTCGAGAAAGAAGCCTCTAGTGAAAACTATGGCCCCCAGGCCTATCTTTATCATATCAAAAACCGAGAAATACCTTGCTGCAATTTATTTACTTTTATTTTAGTTAGTAGTTTAGTTTATCTATTTACCTCGATAAGATTTAATCCTTGCAAGTAACCGCTAAGAGGATTGACAACCCTCTTATTTGCATTGGGTGCAAGTGTTTGCTCTTGTGTGTGCAGGTGCGCTTAACGGAATTTTGCTTGGTTCTCCTACTAGATTGATAACCTTGGTTCTTAACTGAGGGAAATACTTATCTCTACTGTACTGCATCATCCTCTCCTCTTCGGGGAAATACCAACGTAGACTACAAGTAGCAGGAAGAATTTTTGGCGCCGTTGCCGGGGAGACATCATCAAAATTACCAAGTACCTTTGCACAAATTATCATTCACTTTCATTTACTTTATTTACCTTTTGTTTGCATTTGCCTCTTGTTTTCATCTCCCCCACTTCTAATTTTTTTACAAAAACACAAAAATATTTTATTTGCTAGTATGCTAGTTCGGTCACTATGTCATTAGAAGAATTTCGTGATAGTTTCTATAGCAGAAGATTGTCTGAAGTTGAAAATGTTACTAAGAGTTTAATGACCTCGCAATTTGAGCAAAATAAATTCTTTTCCGAAGAGCTTAAGGAACACTCTAGCTTGTTGGATGCCATTAATAAACAACTTGAAGATGTTAATCTAGAAGTATCTAACCTTTAGGCTCAACTTGCTAACACTGAAAATTTACTAGGAAAAATTTCGGATAAACAAACAACTCTAGTAAATTGGATGGCTGCCAAACTGGAATCACTACCTAGCAATGAGGAAGATATTAAAATGATTGGTGTCACTCCTATTGAATCATTATTTAGTAACAAAAAACTTGATGAAAACGGGACTGGAGAATAGTCAACTTTAGATAGAAGGAGTCCCACTTGCTTGGAGGGTGATAATCTTGATCGTAAAAATGAAAAAAGTGGGTTTGGAGAGGTCAAAACTTTAAATAGTAATGCACCCACTACTTTGGTTTACAAGGACTTTAATTATGATAGTTGTTCTTTAATTGAGTGTATTTCCTTGTTGCAACCCATGATTAATTCACCAAATGCATATGAGCAAAATAAAGCTTTCACTAAACACATTGTAGAAGCCATGATGAAAGCACATGAAGAAAAACTTGAGTTGGAAGTATCAATTCCTAGAAAATTACAAGATGAATGGGAACTATTTAAGTAAAAAATTAAAGATTATGAATGTAATGCTCTTTGTGATCTTGGTGCTAGCGTTTCCACTATACCAAAGTCTTTGTGTGATGTGCTAGGTCTCACCGACATGGATCCTTGTTCACTTAATTTGCATCTTGCGGATTCCAATATTAAAAAGCCATTGGGTAGAATAAATGTTCTTATTCTTGCAAATAGAAATTATGTGCCCGTGGACTTTATTGTTCTTGACATTGAATGCAATCCTTCTTGCCCCATAATACTTGGTAGGCCTTTTCTACGAACGATTGGTGCTATTATTGATATGAAAGAAGGTAATATAAGATTTCAATTTCCATTAAAGAAAGGGATGGAACACTTCTCTAGAAAGAGAATTAAAACACCTTATGAATCTATTATGAGGGCCACTTATGGAATTAACATGAAGGATGACAACACTTGAAACTATGCATTATGCCTAGCTAGGGGCATAAAACAATAGCGCTTGTTGGGAGGCAACCCAATGAATAAAATAATTTTTTGCTTTTATCTTATGTTCTTGAGTGTTTACACAATTATATATTCTGTTATGATTGTATTTTTATGTTTTAATTAGTGTTTGTGCCAAGTAATGCCTTTGGGATGATTTGGAAGATAGTATGATAGATGCTGTTGGAAAACAGAAACTTTTTTGTCCAGTGCTGTAATTTTAGTTTTTCACTGGAGCATCAGAACCTTCTGAATTTTTTTACACAGTATTGATATATGAATTTCCCACGTTCTCCTAATGTTTCAGAATTTTTGGAGTTACAGAAGGATGACTTTAATTCAGATCTTTACAGACTGTTCTGTTTTAGACAGATTCTGTTTTTGTTGCATAGTTTGCTTATTTTGATGAATCTATGGATCGTATCGGGGGGTATGAGTCATGGAGAAGTTGGAGTACAGTAGCATTATGCCAATATTAAATATGAATCAATTTACAACAGTACCTAAAGTTTAAGATTTGTTTGTTATACTAACGGATCTCACGAGGTTTCTGTTGAGTTTTGTGTGCTGAAGTTTTCAAGTTTTGGGTGAGACTACGACGGATAAAGGAATAAGGAGCGGCAAGGGCCTAAGCTTGGGGATGACCAAGGCACCCCAAGGTAATATTCAAGGAAGACTCAAGCGTCTAAGCTTGGGGATGCCCCGGAAGGCATCCCCTCTTTCGTCTACAATCTATCGGTAACTCACTTGGAGCTATATTTTTATTCATCACATGATATGTGTTTTACTTGGAGCGTCTTGTGAAATAGTTTGTTTGCTTTTGTTTGATTTTTAGTTTATCACAATCATCTTTGCTGAACACACCTTTTTGAGAGGGACACACATTATTCGTGATTTGTTAGAATACTCTATGTGCTTCACTTATATCTTTTGAGCTAGGCAGTTGCTCTTGAGCTTCACTTATATCTTTTAGAGCACGGCGGTGGTTATATTTTAAAGAAATAGTTGCACTCTCATGCTTCACTTATATCTTTTTGAGAGTCTCATGATAGCAATGGTAATATGCACAGGTTATGAATTTGGTCCTGATATGATAGGTATTCAAGAGGGATATAATAAAAACTTTCATGTAGATCACTGAATATGATAAATTTGATTCCTTGCAATAGATTTTTGATATTAAGATGGTGATATGTGGGAGGTATTAGTAGATAATTGTGGTTTAGTAAGAATAATTGTGTTAAGGTTTGTGATTCCCGAAGCATGCACGTATGGTCTGTCGTTATGCTAAGAAGTTGGAGCATGATTTATTATTGATTGTCTTCCTTTGTGTGGCGGTCGGGGGCGCGCGATGGTAAACTCCTACCTACCTCCCCCCTAGGAGCATGCGTAGTAGTACTTTGCTTCGAGGGCTAATAAACTTTCGCAATAAGTGTGTGAGTTTTTTATGACTAATGTGAGTCCATGGATTATACGCACTCTCACCCTTCCGCAATTTGCTAGCCTCTTCGGTACCGTGCATTGCCTTTTCTCACAGCGAGAGTTGGTGCAAACTTCGCCGGTGCATCTAAACCCCGTGATATGATACGCTCTATCACACATAAGCCTCCTTATATCTTCCTCAAAACAGCCACCATACCTACCTATCATGGCATTTCCATAGCCATTCCGAGATATATTGCCATGCAACTTCCACCGTTTCGTTTTCATGACATACATCATCATTGTCATATTGGTTTGCATGATCATATAGCTGACATAGTATTTGTGGCTCAGCCACCGTTCATCATTGTCATACATGTTACGCTAGCATCATTGCACATCCTGGTACACTGCCAGAGGCATTCATATAGAGTCGTATTTTTGTTTTAGTATCAAGTTGTATTGTTGAGTTGTAAGTAAATAGAGGTGTGATGATCATCATTATTAGAGCATTGTCCCAGTGAGGTAAGAATGATGGAGACTAATGTGTCCTCAAAAAAGTGGGGATGAGGTCCATGAGATCGTTCTAAAATAAAAAAATGAAAGAAAAAGAGAGAAGGGGCAATGTTACTATCCTTTTCCATACTTGTGCTTCAGAATAGCACCATGTTTTTAAGATAGAGAGTCTCCTATTTTGTCACTTTCATATACTAGTGGGAATTTTTCATTATAGAACTTGGCTTGTATATTCCGATGACGGGCTTCCTCAAATGGCCGAGGTCTTCATGAGCAAGCAAGTTGGATGCACACCCACTTAGTTTTCATGTTGAGCTTTCATACACTTATAGCTCTTAGTGCATCTGTTGCATGGCAATCCCTACTCCTCGCATTGACATCAATTGATGGGCATCTCCATAGCCCATTGATTAGCCTCGTCGATGTGAGACTTTCTCCATTTTTGACTTCTCTTATTTATCCCTACCACCATTACTCTATTCCACCCATAGTGCTATATCCATGGCTTGCACTCATGTATTGCGTGGGAGTTGAAAAAGCTGAAGCGCGTTAAAAAGTATGAACCAATTGCTTGGCTAAAACCGGGGTAGTGCATGATAAATATTTTGTGTGAAGAAGATGGAGCATGACAGGATTGTATGATTTTGTAGGGATAACGTTCTTTACATTTTTATTTTGAAAGACATGATTGTTTATTAGTATGCCTGAGTATTGATGTCTTTATATCAAATTATAGACTATTGCTTTGAATCACTTGGATCTTATTATTTATACCATAAGGGAGATTACATGATGAAACATGATAGGTAGCATTCCACATCAAAAATTCTGTTTTTATCATTTACCTACTCGAGGACGAGCAGGAATTAAGCTTGGGGATGCTTGATACGTCTCCAACGTATCTATAATTTTTGATTGTTCCATGCTATTATAGTATCAATCTTGGATGTTTTTATATGCAATTATATATCATTTTTTGGGACTAACCTATTAACCTAGTGCCTAGTGACAGTTGCTGTTTTTTGCTTGTTTTTGGCTTTTTAGAGAAACAGTACCAAATGAAGTCCAAATGCCACGAAACTTTTTGGAGATTTTTTTTGGACAAAAGAACCCTTGGAAGCTTCGGGAGGAGGCCAGAAGCCTCACGGAGGCTTCACAAGGCAACAGGGCGCACCCAGGGGGGCGCGCTGTGTTGCCTTGTGGGGCCCACGTGACTCCGTTTGACCTAATTCGACATCTATAAAATCATAAATATTTGGAAACCAACAGAGAGCCAGAAGAAATAACCTTTCCGCCACCGCAAGCCTCTGTTCTTCCGTGATCCCATCTGGAGGCCTTTTCCGGTACTCTGTCGGAGGGGGAATCGATCACGGAGGGCTTCTACATCAACCTTGCTGCCCTTTCGATGATGTGTGAGTAGTTTACCACAGACCTACGGGTCCATAGCTAGTAGCTAGATGGCTTGTTCTCTCTCTTTGATCTTCAATACAATGTTCTCCTCGATGTTCTTGGAGTTCTATCCGATGTAATCTTCTTTTGCTGTGTGTTTGTTGGGATCCGGTGAATTGTGAGTTTATGATAAGATTATTCATGAGAAATATTTGAGTCTTCTCTGAACTCTTTCATGGATGATTTTTATAGCTTTGTATTTCTCTCTGATCTATCAGTTTAGTTTGGCCTACTAGATTGATTTTCCTTGGTTCTCCTACTGGATTGATAACCTTGGTTCTTAACTAAGGGAAATACTTATCTCTACTGTACTGCATCATCCTCTCCTCTTCGGGGAAATAACAATACAGACTACAAGTAGCAATTACCTTCGACGTCGTCAAGATGCCGCTGCCGTACAATGTGATTCTGGGCCGCCCAGCCCTGGCAAAATTTACGGCCGTGTCGCACTATGCGTACAACGTCATCAAGATGCCGGGACCGATGGGAGTCCTCACCATCATGTCAAACCACAAGGACGCAATCATCTGTGCTGACAAGCTCTACCGGGAGGCAGCGGCGGCAGCTGCCATCGAGGCACTTGCTCCTACCGTCAAAGCTCCCGGGGGAGGTAAGAAGAGGAAGTCTGGCAAGACCCCTGATACGGACTCCGGGAAGCACACTTTAGAGTGCAACATGCCCATCGAGGACATACCAGAGAGCTCTACCGGCAAGAGCAAGAAAGCCAAGGCCTCTGCGCCCCCTGATACGGAATCCGGGAAGCGCACTTTAGAGTGCAGCATGCCCGTTGAGGACATACCAGAGAGCTCTACTGGCAAGAGCAAGAAAGCCAAGGTCTTTGCGCCGGCGACCAAGCGAGTCTCTGTGAAAGAAGATGGGATGAGCAGCACTTTCTCTACAAGTGCCATTCTCAGTGACGAGCAGGAAAGCGAGCTCGTTGCCTTCCTACGGGCGAATGTCGATATGTTTCCTTGGCAAGCATCTGACATCCCCGGTGTTCCTAGGAAGGTAATTGAGCACCACCTTGCTATCTGCCCTCATGCAAGGCCCGTCAAGCAGAAGATCAGAAAGCAAGCTTTGGAGTGGCAAGAGTTCATTGCCGAGGAGATTAAGAAGTTAGAAGCAGCATGCCTGGTTAGAGGAGTGCTACACCCTACGTGGTGGTGCACAAGGCGAACGGGAAGTGGAGGCTTTCTATCGACTTCACTGATATAAATAAAGCATGTACCAAGGACCATTTCCCTTTGCCACGCATTGACCAGACTGTAGACTGCACTGCCGGCTGTGACCTACTCTCTTTCCTTGATGCCTATTCTGGTTGTCATCAGATTTTTATGGCCAAGGAAGATGAGGAGAAGACCGCATTCATCACTCCATGTGGCACATACTAGTTTTTGCGTATGCCTTTCGGACTAAAAAGTGCCGGAGCGACCTTTGCCAGAGCGGTCCAGATTGGTTTTGAGCCACAACTGCACAGAAATGTGGAAGCTTATATGGATGACATCGTGGTCAAAACCAGAGACAAGTCAACACTCATCCAGGATCTCAAGGAAACTTTGGTCAACTTGCGCAAGCTCAACTTGAAGCTCAACCCCGAGAAGTGTATGTTTGGTGTTCCATCCGGCAAGCTCCTTGGTTTCTTTGTGTCACAGAGAGGGATTGAAGCCAACCCCGACAAGATCAAGGCAATTGAGCAGATGGAAGCACCGAGACGCGTCAAGGATGTCAGGCGCCTTGCTGTCTGCGTTGCCACCCTCAGCAGGTTCATCTCCAAATCAGCAGAGCACGCCTTGCCGTTTTTCAAGATATTGAAAAAGGCAGGTCCAGTAAACTAGACTCCGGAAGCGGAGGCTGCACTCCAAGATTTGAAGGAGTACCTGTCCTCTCCACTAGTCCAAGTTGCACCTAGGCCGCAAGAGACGTTGCTGCTATATCTAGCGGCAACGAATCAAGTGGTTAGTGCTGCACTTGTGGCTGAAAGAAAGGCCGATGAGGAAGAGGTAGCAACTGCAGAGCCACGACTCGACGAGCTGGAATCTTCTCCGGCAAGGTCAGGTGCCGACAAGACAGAGATTGTTCAAGCCAGCCAGCCAGACCAGCAAGTTGTGAAGAAGAAGATGGTGCAGCGCCCAGTCTACTTTGTCAGCTCCCTCCTGCAAGGGGCTAGGTCAAGGTACTCCGGTGTGCAAAAGTTGCTTTTTGGCCTTCTCATGGGCTCAAGGAAGCTGCGCCATTATTTTCAAGCACACCTAGTCACCCTTGTCACTCGCTTTTTGTTACAACACATCTTGAGAAATCCAGAGGCAACCGGAAGGATTATGGAGTGGGCACTGGAACTATCAAGTTTTGATCTGAAGTTTGAGAGCATCTCGATGATCCAGAGCAGAGCCTTGGTGGAATTCATTGCAGAATGGACTCCAACGCCAGATGAAGAAAAACCAGAGATCTCTCTCCCCGGCAAGGAAATAGTTGACGATTGGGTCATGTACTTTGACGGCGCTTTCACGCTGAAAGGCGCCGGTGTCGGTGTGCTCCTTATCGCGCCCACTGGAGAGCACCTCAAGTACGTGGTCCAGATGCACTTCCCCAGGGAGCAGGCCACCAATAACACTGCTGAGTACGAGGGTTTGCTTGCTGGTCTACGCATTGCAATTGACCTCGGTATCCGGAAATTGATTATCAGAGGTGACTCGTAGCTTGTGGTGAGGCAGGTTAACAAAGATTACCAAAGCCCTTTGATGGAGGCATATGTCGACGAGGTGAGAAAGTTGGAAGAGCACTTTGACGGTCTGCAAGCAGAGCACGTTCCTCGTGCCTGGAATGAGATTGCCGACGACCTGTCAAAGCTTGCCGCCCAAAAGATGCCTGTGGAACCAGGACCTTTTGTGCTCCAACTAACTCAGCCATCCGTTACCCCATCGTAGCTGGCGAAGAAAAGAAAACAAGATGTTGATGGTTACTTTCCGGCAGAGCTACCCGTAGCCGCCAAGAAAGCAGATACCACTGACAAGCCGCCCTTTGCCGGTGAGCCGCAGCATCTGGCAAGCCAGATCCTTGCCGTCGAAGCAAACGCTCCCGCAGAGGAAGAAATGCATTTATTCCTTGTCGTCAAGCCACAAGCTCCGGCATGGGCGCAGCCGATTGTCCAATTCCTCCGGACAGGAGACCTTCCCGATGAGCAATAAGATGCAGAAAGAGTGGCCCGTCAATCAAGGATGTATAAGTTTATTGACAGCACCTTGTACAGGAAGAGACCAAATGAGGTCAAATTGAAATGCATCTTCCGGGAAGATGGACAAAGGCTGTTGGAAGAAATACATGAAGCAATGTGCGGCTCTCATATTGGGTCACGCGCACTTGTTGGCAAGGCGTTCCGTCAAGGATTCTACTGGACGACAGCCCTTCAAGACGCCTTGGCGGTGGTTATCAGGTGCGAAGCATACCAGTTCCACTCCAAGGACATCCACCAACCAGCTCAAGCCCTCCAAACCATCCCTCTTTCCTGGCCCTTCTCGGTCTGGGGGCTCGACATTGTCAGCCCTTTCCCCCGTGCTACCGGGGGCTTTGAATTCTTGTACGTTTCAATCGACAAGTTTACAAAGTGGCCTGAAGTAGAGCCAGTAAGAAAGGTGATGGCACAGTCAGTTATCAAGTTCCTCAAAGGATTGGTTACCCATTTTGGTGTACCCAACAGGATCATTACTGACAACGGCACCCAATTCACGAGTCACGCCTTCACAGCATATTGCCAAGAACTTGGAAATAAGATCTGCTATGCCTCTGTTGCTCACCCAAGGAGCAATGGGCAGGTAGAGAGGGCAAATGCGGAAGTGCTGCGTGGTTTAAAGACTAGGACTTTTGACAAGTTACACCAGTGTGGGAGGCAATGGGTGGAAGAATTGCCGGCGGTTCTTGGGTCAATCAGAACGACACCAAATCGAGCCACTGGCCAGACACCCTTCTCCCTTGTGTATGGTGCAGAAGCGGTACTCCTCACAGAACTCAAATATGGGTCACCTCGAGTCTTGGCCTTCGATTAGGGGGACCAAGATGAGCTGCGGCATGAAAATGCCATCCTCATTGAGGAAGATCGTTTCCGGGCTGCTGTCCGTGCTGCACGGTACCAGCAAGCTTTGCGCTACTACCATAGCCGCAAAGTGAATGCCAGGAACCTTGAGGAAGGCGACCTTGTTCTTCGTCGGATTCAATCCATGAAGGGTAAAAACAAGTTGACGCCGAAGTGGGAGGGCCCTTACTGGGTATTATGAGTCTCTAGGCCCGGCGCAGTCCGCCTAGAGACCGAAGATGGCACTCCGGTGCTTAACTCATGGAATATTGAGCATCTTCGTAAGTTCTACCCATAAGGCACGATTGCCGGGCTGCCCGGCAACCTACTTTGTACAAGTTTACCGTCAAGGCATGTAAACCTTTGTACAAAGCCGGGCGCAGACCCCATGCATAATAAATAAAACTAAGTGTTTCACAATTATTTGTCCAAATGCATATTTATTTATGTGTTGCATGTAGTCTTGTGTTACAGTCTTTGCCTTGCATAAGGTGGTTAACGAACCGTCAAGGTTCCAGTCTCCTCTTTTCTCTTCTTTCTTTTTCCTAAAGGAAGGAAGAAGTGACGGTTAAGGATACGAAAATTCATGTTCAAGATATCGCCCTATGGCAAGAAGTACAGCAAGGAATGAGCTAAGTTGCGAAACTTTGAAATAAATTCTTTGTTGTAGTTGTGGCTCTCCTTGAACAATTTCGGCCCTTGTATGAGAAACTTGCACGCTAAGGAACCTTGCCGTGATCGACTGCGCTCTTGCTTTGCTTCGAGTCCGCTCGGCAACCTAAGTAGCTGCATTGTGATCGGCGAGCGTGATCTTGCCGGCAGCGGCACTTCCGACAAGCTGCTGAGGACTTGTTCGTCAAGTACTCGCGGCAAGGGTGTGCACACCCGCAAGTCTCCGGCAAGCGTAGGGTACAAAAATCATGCAAAGACAGAATAGAATAAGGAGAACAACACGCATACGTCCATTCAAAATATGAACTATAGCAACTGTTAAACCTTTGGATACAAAAGATATCTTCCATGCCCCCACGGGGTTACATCAGTTTTGATACAGGAACTAAGGAGAGGAGCCTAGGAGGAGTGCAACTCACCTTCAAGACTCGACTGGGGCAATACTATGTGCCCAGTCGGAGTCGTCGCCTTCGCTCTTGATACGCGCGGAGATTTCGTCGCTCTCGCTCTCGCTCTCACCGGTGGAGTCGGTGCCGCTGCTTCTCTCACTTTCCGCGCAGCATTCGATGCGGCCGCCGGAGACCCCAAAGAACTTCATGAAGAGTGTGGCAGCTCCATCGTACCTAAACTGAAGAAGCTGTCCCTGCCTTAGACCACGGGAGCGGGCGAAGGACTTCCACCCCCACGTCAGGAACAGAGAGCCGGCGGTGGAGAACTCGGCCACCACCCAGGAGGGGCCGTTGCAGCATCCATCTGCCTGTAGCCACAGGCCCGAGGGCCTGCTGTTCTCCATCACCCTCGCAAAGGGATCCGAGAGCCGGAGCCAACTGCGAAGCCGGCGGTGTAGCCCCACGACAAACTCGTGCGCTTCTACCGCCGTGTGGGACTCGTGCGCCGTCACCGCCGTGCGGGCTTCCGCCTGAGGGGGAAGGACGGCCGCCCCGCCCCATCCGCCATGCCCGCCTCGTCCAGCGCCCTCCACGGCCGCGGGGGGCAGCTCTACTGTGGGCGCCAGGGCTGGCACTCACAACGACCACCGAGGAATGCGTCCGGCCCCGAGAGGGGACCCTCGAGGCGGAACCGGATGCGCGGGCCCGACCTCCACCCCTCGCCATCGCAGTAGTAGATCTCAAGGAAGGCAAGGATGAACTAAAGGTTGGAGGAGGAGAATGGCAAAGGTAGAAGATGAGTGAGGAAGATTGCCACTCCCCCCGCCCTCTTTTATAGCGCCCTAGGGGGATTACTCTCCCTGCCGCCTCGCCTCCCTTAATGATAGAAATCGAGGAAGGGAATGCAAGAAGTCAGCCGAAATGAGCAGCGCCCTCCACATTTTCCCTTTTTATGGGGAAGGCATGGGGGCTAGCTCTTTTCTGTCCTATGTGGCCGCGCTTTTCAGGCGCACCACCTCCCGCCGCCATTCCGCTCCACCTCTCCCACACCCACATTTAATGCGCATCGTGGGCGGGTACGGTAAAAGAGAAGATTATGACAGTTATCCTCTGCCACGCGCTGCCTGTGCACTGTTTGGGCCTAGCCCAATGACGCCTCGCATGCGCGTGTGGCCTAGGCCTAGGGGCTCCTGTCGGTGTACTAAGACATGGGTGCCTTCGTACCTAGAGTTGTGCACAGGTAGTTGTAGCCTCCATGCCGGCAAGGGCTTGGCAGAGGGTAACTACGACTCAAGACTCAACACCAAGGCCGTGAAGAAGACCTCAAGGCAGGTCATCGAGAACTACTATTCTCGATGAGGTGATCGACGCTGCCGGCAAGCTCTGCCTCGGCAAGGTGGAGACCAAGGTTATGGTTGCCGGCAAGCTCCCTTGCCGGCGAGCAAGGACCGGCAAGCTTCGTGCCAGCAGGCTTGTTATGTCCCATTACCGTTCCACCTCACCATCGACCAGATAGGTTCGTATGCTAGGTGTCGAGAGGGCAGATAGTCAACATAGCCAACCAAGGCATGTGTCAGCACGCCACGCCAAGATTAACTTTAATGACACCCGTCCCTGGGACGTGTCGAGACTACAGAAGGTTGCCAGGACCGGTGGTACAGATCTTTTACCAACGGCCTCGCCTCCCCAACGTAGCACCTAACGGTGCATTAAATGCATTTGTCTTACCCCGTTGGAAGATAGACGTGATGACGATGCAATGCACTGTTCATACTCTGTAATGACCGTATTAGCCATTGTGGTAACCCCTTGGCCTATAAAAGGAGGCCCATGGCTACAGGTAGAACGGTCGACACCCAGCTCAATTACACGCTGTAGCTGCATTTTCCCGAGCACCTTGCCAGGAAATTGCGCTCATTGTAACCAGAGTTCATATACGATCAACCACAGAGCAGGAGTAGGGTTTTATGCTCATAGCGGCCCGAACCTGGATAAATCCCCCGCGTGTTCTTGCACTTACTAAAAACCTCCTCTTTGTCCCATGCATATCCCCTGAGCCGAATCGCAAAGGGACCCGTTCGGTCCCATAGATAGTCATTTCCCACGAGCTCCTGTCGGTGTCCTAAGACATGGGTGCCTTCGTACCCAGACTTGTGCACAGGCAGTTGTAGCCTCCATGCTGGCAAGGGCATGGCAGAGGGTAACTACGACTCAAGACTCAACACCAAGACCATGAAAAAGACCTCAAGGCAGGTTATCGAGAACTACTATTCTCGATGAGGAGATCGACGCTGCCGGCAAGCTCTGCCCCGGCAAGGTGGAGACCAAGGTTATGGTTGCCGGCAAGCTCCCTTGCCGACGAGCAAGGCCCGGCAAGCTCCGTGCCAGCAGGCTTGTTATATCCCATTACCGTTCCACCTCACCATCAACCAGATAGGTTCGTATGCTACGTGTCGAGCGGGCAGGCAGTCAACATAGCCAGCCAAGGCGCGTGTCAGCATGCCACGCCAAGATTAACTTTAATGACACCCATCCCTGGGACGTGTCGAGACTACAGAAGGGCGCCAGGACCGGTGGTACAGATCTTTTACCCAAGGCCTCGCCTCCCCAACGTAGCACCTAACGGTGCATTAAATGTGTTTGTCTTACCCCGTTGGAAGATAGACGTGATGACGGTGCAAGTCACTGTTCATACTCTATAGTGACCGTATTAGCCATTGTGGTAACCCCTTGGCCTATAAAAGGAGGCCCACGGCTACAGGTAGAACGGTCGACACCCAGCTCAATTACACGTCGTAGCTGCATTTTCCCGAGCACCTTGCTGGAAAACTGCGCTCCCTGTAACCAGAGTTCATATACGATCAACCACAGAGCAGGAGTAGGGTTTTACGCTCATAGCAGCCCGAACCTGGATAAATCCCCCGCGTGTTCTTGCACTTACTAAAAACCTGCTCTTTGTCCCATGCATGTCCCCTGAGCCGAATCGCAAAGGGACCCGTTCGGTCCCATAGATAGTCGTTTCTCATGATATCTTTGGAATTCGTCCACCTTGCGCAGCCATCGTGCCTACGAGGGGTCGGAATAGACCGGAGAAGGCGACTGGCCCGGATGTGGAGGTGGGGGAAACGGAGTGGGCGGCGCTGCGGAGGGGCAACATCGTCCTCAAGCCGGTGCTGGAGGAGCATGACCTGGTGGAGCATTATGCGATCATGTGGGGTAAGGATACTAAAGCCCACTCAACGCTGAGGTTCTTCCCGGCTCCGTACAGCCCAGTGATGACAAGTACCCCTTCTTCACCGCTTACTTCTATTGCGGGCTTGTCCCTCCTTTCTCTGAGTTTTTCTGCGAGATCATGTATACATACGGGTTCCATCTCTTAGATTTCACACTGAATGCCATGACCTGTTTGGCCGTTTTCGCGCATTTCTACGAAAACTTTGTCGGAGTAATGCCCAACACAGCTCTGTTCCGACACTATTTCATCCCCCGCATTGAGGCGGATACCCTCTCCGGCTGTATTGCTTGGATTCTTAGGGACGGGGACGCTTATCCCCTTGGGCTATTTGATCGGAAATGGAGCGAATGGCGCGGAGAGTGGTGCTGGATCAAGGATGATAAGTTCCCTGACTTCTGCAAGCTCAGAACGAAGAAGGTAAGACGCGTCGAGAGCTGGGACCACTTTGATGACAAGGATGCCCAGCTCGACAAGGATGATAAGTTGTCGGGAAGGCTGCGCCCAGGGGATTGCGGCTGCCACCTTGACGCCGGCGAGCCCTTGGCTTGCCGACTCAGTGTGTGCTTCCCCCTTGCGGACAGTCTTCTTGGCAACAGTCTGTCACGCCCAATATGCGGTCCAATTCTCAAGGGACTCGAAAATCCCACTAAGGATAGAAGCGCATATCGAACACGCTTGCAAGGTGGATATCATTACATCGAACCATGTACATAATAGATGGGGATACATTCAAATACATACAGTCATCACAGGAGTACATCGATACATAGCAAACACCATACAGAAGAGTAGAATCCGACTACGGATGAAACACAAACAAAAAACAGGAACGACATCCACCCTGCAATATCAGGCTGCCGACCAGGAACCTATCCCAAGATTGACGAAGATGAAGAAGCAGAAGAAGAACTCCAAAAGCAAACGCGCATCGCTCTCGCGTCAGATCATCGCGTTACCTGTACCTGCAGCTGTTGTTGTAGTAATCTGTGAGCCACGAGGACTCAGCAATCCCATAACCATGGGTAGCAAGACTATCAAAGCTTAAATGGGTATGGAAGGGTAAGGTGGTGAGGTTGCAGCAAGCACTAAGCATTATATGGTGGCTAACTTACGAGTACACGAATAAGAAGAGCATCTACGCAAAACGGTCGCAAACTACAAATGATCACTAAGTGATCCTGAACAGCTACTTACGAGTCAAACATAACCCCACCGTGTTCTCTTCTCGAACTTCCTCAAAAAGAGACGGTCACGGTTACGCACACGGTTGGTGTATTTTAATTAGGATTTAGTGTCAAGTTCTCTACAATCGGAGGTTACAAATTTCCAAGTCGCCACATAACCACGGGCACGGCTTCGCGAAAGATTTAACCCTGCAGGGGTGCTCCAAGTAGTCCATTATAAATTACCACACGCATCCGATGGAACATCCTCACACCATGATAACACGATGCTTACGATAAGGAATGCCGGTGGACAAGTCATTCGTAACAGGTAAAACTAAACCAGCAAGACCTCCCGACGTGTCGATGATCCCGATAGGAGCCGCATATCTCGTTCTCAGGACACGACGGATAAGCGACGCGTACAGGTGCCAAATACCCCAAGTTGCCAAGGGGCGGCCCCGCACAGTGCTCTAGTTTGGACCAGCACCATCAGCACTGGCCCACCTGTATTATGTGGAATTAAGAATCCTCAGGTTCATGACGCCCTATGCAAAATTAATTATTTAATTCAGTATTATTATGTTGGCAAATGTTAAAACCAATGTTGGGCCTTGCTGGAGAAGTTTATCCTAAAACGAATGATCAGGGGGGTTCCCATATGCCCCACATGTGTTAGAAGCGCTCATCAAGGAACATAACACCGGTATTACGGAAGCTAGGGCGGCATGAGTGGAACAAAACACCAGGCAAAAGGCCGAGGCTTCCACCCATTGCCAAGTATATAAATGCATTAATTAAATAGAGAGATATTGTGATATCCCATGATATCCATGTCCCTACATGGAACAACCTGATACTGCACCTGCAACTAGCAACGCTATAAGAAAGGGCTGAGCAAAGCGGTAACATAGCCAAACAACGGTTTGCTGGGTAAGGGTGGTTAGAGGTTGTATCATGGCATATGGGAGGCTGACATATATGTGGTAGGAAGCGCGACATAGCGATAGCATCGAGACAACTAGCAAGCAAAGATAGTAAATATATCCAAGGTCATGATCATCTTGCCTGAAATCCCGCTCGGAAGAAGAACGAGTCCATGAAGAAGACGAACCAACGTAGTCGAACGAATCCTCACAATCGCAACGAAACCGGAACTATCGAGAAGAAGCACAACCGGAAAGAAGCAAACAACGTGGTAAACACACAAGCATAAACATGGCATGATGCACAATCAAATATGATGCATGACAAGATTAAATGTTTTTAAACATGGCAAGGGATGAAGCATAAGCAATCCATACAACTAGGCAAGTTTAAATGAGGCCGGAAACACAAACAACAATTCCGGTATCTCCCCATATGCAAATTTCGAAATTGGTACTGATCTGAATTAAACACAATGTTAAAGTTGTTAAACAGGAAGTTAACATGCATCATGATGATCTACACGTTTTTCTAATCAAGTTGCATATGTAGAACATTTAATTCAGAGCTACGGCCTAGAAGATATGAGCTAAACAAGTTTAACATGGCAATAATGCAAAATGCATGCAAACAACAACCACCAACACTCAAATCAAGGATGCAACATGACAAAATAAAACTACACACAAATCTAAGCAAGTTTGATATAGGACATGATTAAAACGGAGCAACGGTTCAACAATTACAAGCAACACAAGTTATAATAGCAATCTGCCCCAAAACAGTAGCATAGCATTTTGCAAGCATCAAAACTACATGCTACAGGCACATGATGGGCACAAACTTGATATGCACTTGAAATAGACATTATATACTCCAATTTATCTTAAAGGTTCAGGTTCATTGGCATCAAGGTTAAGTCAATATGATCCATGCAAAATGCAATGTTCTGCTAAACAGGGCATATACATGAGCAGAGTTAATATGATGACATGTTGGAGGCATGAAATAAATATGCTACAGCAAGATTACATGGCAACCAAGGGCATGGCATCAAAGTAGACATTACATAGACCAAATCACACGAAGGAACCACATGCATATGAGCTATAGATTAGTGGTAACCATCAAGCAAAGTTGGCAAGTTTTATCACAGACAGTTTCTACTTAAAACAGCAACATTGACTAGGCATGTTTACAAGCTCATGGCAGTCACATCATGGCATATCATGGCATGAAATAAATACTACCAGCAAGAACACATGAAAATGCTCCAAAGTCATGTTGACAAGTTGCTCATATGGTGCATGCATTAAATCACACAAAAATGACAAAGTGACACATATTAACAGTTTTCTGCAGTTTAACAGCATGATGCACTTTTGCAACAGAGATTATGACATGTGGATGAGTCCTAATAGGAATGCAACATCAACCATCATGTAGAGCACGAAGAGTAGATCATTTTACATATATAAATCATCATCATAGGACAAACATGCACAAAGTTACAAGCTCTAGAAAATGCAACATGATGCTGAAAATACTGAGGATTTAGTCGTTTTTTTCTCAGAACTGAGCGTCGTATAGTAAAACGTGCACAGGGCGTCGGGTTGAGCGGGGCGCTCACCTAGGGCCTAACAGGCCTCGCTGGGCTGGGCCCTGGCAGAATGGCAGGCTGGCGCGGGGGCGAGGCGGGGCTGGCCGGCTGGGCCGCGGGTGGCTGGGGCCCACGTGCGAGGACGAGCGGGACGAGTAGCTCCCTTCTCGATCCCGAGCAGGGCCATTGCGGCGGCGGCGGCTTGGCAAGGCGAGGATGCAGGGGGCCGAGGTGGCAAGGAGGAGGCCGGGGACAGGCGCCGGAGGCCGGATCCGGTGGCGGCCTATCTGTTCCCGGCGGCGACGGCGAGACCGGCGAGCTCGAGGGCAGGCGTCCATGGCGGGCTCCTGGCAGCGGCGGCAAGGATTCCTGTGAGAGAAGTAGGGTGAGGTGAGCCAGGGAGAAGCGGAAAAAGAAGAGAGAGGAGAGGGGCACGGCGGCGCTGTCCTGATGGAGGTCGCCGGCGACAGCGAGGCGAGGCGGCGCTCGGGACTCCCTCCCGATCCAGATCGGATCGAGGAGGAGCTCTTTTTCCTGGTGGCTGCGGGCGAGGGAGCTGCGGGCGGCGGTGGTTCGGGCTCGGGTGGGCCGGATCTGGGCCTGGCGGGCCCGGTGCGGGAGGTGAGAGAAGGTGGCGGCCGGGGGTTTGCTGGAGCTGGCGGCGGGCGTGGATTTCGAGGGAGGGCTAGGTTTTTCCTGAAATGGAGGGGCTGCCTATTTATAGACAGGGGCTAGGGATTAGGGGATTTAGTCCGTTTTCGGAACGTGTGATCTCGATCAGACGGTCCGAAACGGAGGGGGTAGCTAGATGGGTTGGATGGGCTGTGTAGAGGGGGTTGGGCTACGAAGAGAGGGAAGTGGTGCAGCCCGGCAGGGTTTTCGGAACACCGAAAACGTCCGACTGTTTTGACCGGCTATAGTGCCGCTACAGGTTATCCGTTGGGGCATCAAACGGCCTCCGAATGGGACAAATTTGGCAGGCGGTCTACCTACAATATAAATAGACCGCGCGCCAACTTCCAACCCATTCCGAGAACATTTTTATCCCACTTATAAAATAATATTTCGGAGGTGCCGCGGGCGCGTGCGAGTGTGGTTGGACTCAGAACGGACAACGGAAAGAACGGGGAGAAAGACAACTACGAACGGATGCAAGTCTTATGAAAACATGCGGATGAGATGCACACGATGACATGACGAAGTTCAACAAGCAAACGAATCACACGGCAACGACGGAAATAAATGGAAGGCATCTGGAGCATCGGTCTCGGGGCATCACAACTCTCCTCCACTAACAGAAGATCTCGACCCGAGATCTTAGGAAGAAACCGGAAGATGAAGAGGTAAAACTAAGTTGCTTCTTGACAAAAGAATGAAACCAATGAACCTTGAGACGTTGAAAAGACATGAGAAAAGGTTTCAAAGACATAAAGAGTTGACAAAGAAGATGAATGAATTGAAACCACTCTGGATGAAACGAGATGGACAAAGAATGAGGAAGAACGAATTTTGAACAGCACTCCGGCTGAAAAGAGAAGGAATAGAGCATGAATTAGTCAAAATGAGATGACACTTCGAAGAGAGCAACAACGCAATGCCTCCGGAACGAAAGAATAGAAGCTAGATTGTTGGAAAGAAAAGAACGGAGAAGAAAATGACAACTTCTCCCACAAATGAATTTGAAAAGCATCCTCGCAAAGAAGGATTGAACGGAGTTGTTGGAAAATCAACAACGAAAAGAATAATCTTGTCGTGGGCTTATGGAAAACATCTCAAAACTTGAGGTGAAATTCTGCCACTACGGAAAGAATTGATTGCTTGAGAGCAACATAGAGATGAAAAACTTCTTTCACCGAAAGGATTTACGAGAGAACTTGGATCATTGATAATCACCACAATAGCAACAATCCATCGGAAAGGCTTTAGGTGAAATCTATACCAAGATAGCTATGAGAAAGAAATGATGGTTTTAAATATATAATTCTTGACAATTTCTCTTCGAGACTCCTCATGAATCAATAATGGTATAACACCATCACCAAAGATAAGGGAGAATGACTTGCACCTCGGAATGCAAGAAGGAGAATACTTGAGCTCCAACAAGAATCTTGAAGAAGACTTCGAGAACGGATTAAATACTTAACGAACCACGAAGAAGAAACTCTCGAAGAACTCCGGATAGAAAGGATGCTAGAAAAGAAGTGAAGGCTGAAGAACATGATGAAGCCTTGCAATGATTTAGATGGAGCTTCGTGACAAGATAATGAGAAAAGCTTTGAACTCCGGACAAGAAAGACGAGCAACTAAGAATCGAGAATTTATTCATCATGAAACAAGAATAAGAATTATGATATGTCTATCCTTCATCAAAATAAATTGATGAAAAGCAATGGATTTGCATACTACTTATTCTTCTTGAAAAGATTAAAGAGAGATATAGCGCCAACTTGCGCAAGTCTTCGACGAGACACCGGTAGGATTTTGAAAAGACGGCCTCCGAAGAATCGAAACTGGAAAGAACTCAAGAAATGCTCCGGGTGGGTATGAAAAGGATTTCTCATAATCGAAAACAATTGTGAGGATGGCACGTAGCTAGAACCACGAATCTTCAAGAGAACGGATGAGAGAAAATCTTCTTCGGTCTTTAAAGCCGAGAATGACGACGAGAACCACCATGAAGAATTTGTGAAATACTCCGGGATAATGAAGAATAGAATGGTTGTGCCAAAGATGAAAAGAATTTGAAAGCGATCTCAAAGAAGGCAATTGACTGATGAGAACTCATTGGTACGTCAAAGATTGAAAGATTTCAAGAATAACTCCGGAAAAATTAAAAGAGTCAGGTAAGATCCTGGGAAAAGACCTGTGGGTTAGTGCCCACTCAAAAGAAACACCATTTGGAACAACTGCTTGAAATAGGGATTGCACCGGTTGAATTAAAAGGCTTGACAGAAATAACAACCTCGAGATATGTCGAACGGATCTTGAATGGAAAGATGGATCTTCTGAGATAATTTCTTCGCACCGAAAAAGAATAGAGAGAGGCGAATAAAGAAGAGAAGCTTGGATACGAACTTCCAACATGGGAAAATATTTGAATCAACGAAAAGGGATATGATCAACAACGAAGCTTGAATTTAGACCACCGGAGAAGATACGATAATGAAGAATGATGAGCTTGAAGCTCCTGAGGATCTTCATGAGAATCACCGGATAAGAACATTAAAGGAAAAGGATGAATAGGCTTCTCATGAATAAAATGGATACTTGATTTGAGATCTCTGACTCCGCGACAAAAAAGGGTGGGAGGGTGGGGAAAATAAAGACAACTTGGGACGGATGAAACGAACGCCGTTATGAAACATGAGAATTGATCTTGCGAATGTTGAAAGGATCGGATTAACTTGAAGAGAAAGCAAATCGGGTGAAAATAATTTACATGAAGGATTAGCAATCCCATAGAAATATGAGAACACCGCTTAGGAAAGGTTTAGAATCCACACTTGACTTCGAAGCAACTCGAATACCCCACTCCAGAACAAAACAAAGGATCTGGCTTGCAGAATAAGCCGGAACAAACATATGATAGAGATTTCGTCCGAAATTTTTGTGGTGGGGCCCACACGGGCTCAATCTTACAGTGGCCATCCGTACAAGGTAGTGTACGAGACTACGAAGTGTTCCCGAATCGTAGCGAAGCTACAAGGATTCTTTAAGACGCAACGAGCACCATTGTAAAAACGACCGTGAACAGGCGGACCACTAGACGTCGAACCCCAATCTCATATCATGCATCTGTCGGAAAGATATGTTGGGGAACGTTGCATGGGAAACAAAAAATTTCCTACGCACACACAAGATCTATCCATGGTGATGAGCATCTACGAGAGGGAGAGTGAATCTACATACCCTTGTAGATCGCTAAGCGGAAGCGTTAAGAAACGCGGTTGATGTAGTCGAACGTCTTCGCGATTCAAATCGCCGAGTGTCCCGCGATCTCATCACGATCCATCTCGCGATCCAATCTCGATCCGTCCCACGATCCCATCACGATCCGTCCCGTGATCAAATCATGAATCGTCTCGCGATCCTGATCACGGTCCTTCCGATCTAGCGCCGAACGGACGGCACCTCCGCGTTCAGCACACGTACAGCTCGATGACGATCTCCGCCTCCTTGATCCAGCAAGAGAGAGAGCGGAGAGGTAGAAGAGTTCTCCGGCGGCGCGACGGCGCGGCAGCTATGGTGGTGGAACAATTCCGGCAGGGCTTCGCCTAAGCACCGCTGAAACTAGACTAGAGGAGAAACCGATCTAGATGAAGTAGAGGGAGCACGTGGCAATTAGGGTTATTTTTCTCCTCTAAATCCTCTAGTATATATAGGAGGGAGGGAGGGGAGGAGGCAGCCTCAAACCCTCAAGGGCTGGCCGAAATTGGAGGTGGAGGAGGTGGACTCCTCCACTTCAATCCTAGTCCAAATAGGACACCTTCCATATTTGGTCTCCCTTCCCTTTTCTTTGGGGTTTTTCCTTCCCCACTTATTCCTAGCCGCATGGGCCTTGTAGGGCTGGTTTGCCCAGCCCACTAAGGGCTGGTGCAACCCCCCTCAGGCCCATGTGGCCTCCCAGCGTGGGTGGCCCCTCCCGATGGCCCTCCGGTACTCCCAGTACACTACCGGAAATACCCGAAACTTTTCCGGTGGCCAAAACGGGACTTCCTATATATCAATCTTTACCTCCGGACCATTCCGGAGCTCCTCGTGATGTCCGGGATCTCATCCGGGACTCCGAAACAACCTTCGGTCACCAATCATACATAACTCAATTCTACCGAAACGTCACCGAACCTTAAGTGTGCAGACCCTGCGGGTTCGAGAACTATGTAGACATGACCGAGACACCTCTACGGCCAATAACCAATAGCGGGACCTGGATGCCCATATTGGTTCCTACATATTCTACGAAGATCTATATCGGTCGAACCTCTATGTCAAGGATTCAATTAATCCCGTATGCTGTTCCCTTTGTTCTTCGGTATGTTACTTGCCCGAGATTCGATCGTCGGTATCTCTATACCTAGTTCAATCTCGTTACCGGCAAGTCTCTTTACTCGTTCCGTAATACAAGATCTCGTGGTTAACACTTTAGTCACATTGCTTGCAAGGCTCATTGTGATGTTGTATTACCGAGTGGGCCCTGAGATACCTCTCCATCACACGGAGTAACAAATCCCAGTCTTGATCCATGCCAACCCAACAGACACCCTCGGAGATACCTGTAGAGCACCTTTATAGTCACCCAGTTACGTTGCGACGTTTGATACACACAAGGTATTCCTCCGGTGTCAGTGAGTTGCATGATCTCATGGTCATAGGAACAGATACTTGACATGCAGAAAACAATAGCAATAAACTGACACGATCATATGCTACGTTTATAGTTTGGGTCTTGTCCATCACATCATTCTCCTAATGATGTGATCCCGTTATCAAATGACATCTCATGTCCATGGCTAGGAAACCTTCACCATCTTTTGATCAACGAGCTAGTTAACTAGAGGCTTACTAGGGACACAGTGTTGTCTATGTACCCACACATGTATTTGAGTTTCCAATCAATACAATTATAGCATGGATAATAAACGATTATCATGAACAAGGAAATATGATAATAACCAATTTATTATTGCCTCTAGGGCATATTTCCAACAGTCTCCCACTTGTACTAGAGTCAATAATCTAGTTCACATCACCATGTGATTTACATTCTTATGAATCTAACACCCAATGAGTTCTGGGGTTCGATCATATCATGCTTTGCATGTGAGAGAGGTCTTTAGTCAACGGGTCTGCGACATTCAGATCCGTGTGTACTTTGCAAATCTCTATGTCATATTGTAGACACTTCTACCACACTCCACTTGGAGCTATTCCAAATGGCTGCTCCACTATATGTATCCTGACTACTATTCAGAGTCGTCCGGATAGGTGTCAAAGCTTGCATCGACGTAACCCTTTACGAGGAACTCTTTATCACCTCCATAATCGAGAAATATTTCCTTAGTCCTCTAGTTACTAAGGATAATCTTGACCGCTGTCCAATGATCCACTCCTGGATCACTCTTGTACCCCTTGACAGAATCATGGCAAGGCACACATCAGGTGCGGTACACAGCATTGCATACTATACAGAGCCTATGGATAAGGCATAGGGGACGACCTTCGTCCTTTCTCTTTCTTCTGCCGTGGTCGAGCTTTGAGTCTCACTCAACTCCACACCTTACAAATCAGGCAAGAACTCTTTCTTCGACTGATCCATTTTGAACTCTTTCAAAATCTTGTCAAGGTATGTACTCATTGAAAGTCTTATCAGACGTCTTGATCTATCTCTATAGATCTTGATGCCCAATATTTAAGTAGCTTCATTCTAGGTCTTCCTTTGAAAAACTCTTTTCAAACGACCCTTTATGCTTTCCAGAAATTCTACATCATTTCCGATCAACAATATGTCAACCACATATACTTATCAGAAATTCTATAGTGCTCCCACTCACTTTATTGTAAATACAAGTTTCTCATAAACTTTGTATAGACTCAAAAACTTTGATCACCTCATCAAAGCGTATATTCCAACTCCGAGATGCTTGCTCCAGTCCATAGAAGGATCGCAGGAGTTTGCATATATTTTAGCATCTTTAGGACTGACAAAACCTTCCGGTTGTATCACATACAACTTTTCCTTACGGATACCGTTAAGGAAACGATGTTTTGACATCCATCTGCCAGATTTCATAATTGAAAAATGCAGCAACTGCTAACATGATTCCAACAGACTTTGAGCATCGCTACGGGTGAGAAAGTCTCATCGTAGTCAACTCCTTGAACTTGTGATAAACCCTTTGCCACAAGTCGAGCTTTATAGACGGTGACATTACCGTCCGCGTCCGTCTTCCTTTTAAAGATCCATTTGTTCTGAATGACCTTTCGCCCTTCAGGTAATACTTCCAAAGCCCATACTTTGTTTTCTTACATGGATCCCATCTCGGATTTCATGGTCTTAACCATTTCTCGGAATCCGGGCCCATCATCGCTTCTCCATAGCTCGTAGGTTCGGTGTTGTCCAACAACATGACCTCTAAGACAGGGTTGCCGTACCACTCAGGAGCAGTACGCGTCCTTGTCGACCCACGATGTTCGATAGTAACTTGATCCGAAGTTTCATGATCATCATCATTAACTTCCTTTTCAACTAACGTAGGCTCCACAGAAACAACTTTCTGCGCTGCGCTACTCTCAGGTTGAAGTAAAGGTTCAACAACCTCATCAAGTACTATCTTCCTCCCACTCAATCTTTCGAAAGAAACTCTTTCTCGAGAAAAGACCTGTTTTAGCAACAAACACTTTGTGCTTGGATCTAAGATAGAAGGTTTACCCAACTGTTACGTTAGGGTATTCTATGAAGATGCATTTGTTCGCTTTGGGTTTGAGCTCATTAGGTGAAAACCCTTTTTCACATAAGCGTCGCAGCCCCAAACATTAAGAAATGACAGCTTAGGTTTCCGCCAAACCAAAATTCATACGGTGTCATCTCAACGGATTTAGATGGTGCCCCTTTTAAAGTGAATGTGGTTGTCTCTAATGCATAACCCTAAAACGATAGTGGTAAATCGATAAGAGACATCATAGTTCGCACCATATCCAATAGAGCATGACTACGACGTTCGGACACACCATCACACTATGGTGTTCCAGGTGGCGTGAGTTGTGAAACAACTTCCACATTGTCTTAAGTTGTATACCAAACTCGTAACTCAGATATTCACCTCCACGATCATATCGTAGACATTTTATCTTCTTGTCACGATGATCTCAAACTTCACTCTGATTTTGTTTGAACTTTTCAAACGTTTCAGACTTGTGTTTCATTAAGTAAATATACCCATATCTACTCAAATCATCAGTGAAGGTAGGAAAATAACGATATTCACCGCACACTATAATACTCACTGGACCGCATACATCAATATGTATCATTTCCAATAAGTCAATTGCCCGCTCCATCATACCGGAAAACGGGGTTTTAGTCATCTTGCCCATGAGGCATGGTCCGCATGTCTCAACCGATTCGAAATCGAATGAGTCCAAAGATCCATCAGCATGGAGTTTCTTCATGCGTTTTACACCAATATGACATTTAGCGGCAGTGCCACAAGTATGTGGTACTATCATTATTAACTTTGTATCTTTTGGCATCAATATTATGAACATGTGTATCACTACGATCAAGATTCAATAAACCACTCTTATTGGGTGTATGACCATTGAAGGTATTATTCATGTAAACAGAATAACCATTATTTCTTTTTAAATGAATAACCGTATTGCAATAAACATGATCTAATCACGTTCATGCTTAACGCAAACACCAAATAACATTTATTTAGGTTCATCACTAATCCTGAAGGTAGAGAGGGCGTGCGATGGTGATCACATCAACCTTGGAAACACTTCCAACACTCATCGTCACCTCACCCTTAGCTAGCTTCCGTTTATTCCGTAGCTTTAATTTCGAGTTACTAACATTTAGCAACCGAACCGGTATCTAATACCCAGGTGCTACTCGGAGTACTAGTAAGGTACACATCAATAACACGTATATCAAATATACTTCTGTCGACGTTGCTAACCTTCTTATCTACCAAGTATCTAGGGTTGTTCCACTTCAGCGACCGTTCTCCTCATAATAGAAGCACTTAGTCTCGGGTTTGGGTTCAACCTTGGGTTTCTTCACTGGAGCAGCAACTGGATTGCCATCCATGAAGTATCCCTCCTTGCCCTTGCCCTTCTCGAGACTAGTGGTTTCACTAACCATCAACACTTGATGCTTCCTTCTTGATTTCTACCTTCGCGGTGTCAAACATTGCGAACAGCTCAGGGATCATTATTTCCATCTCTGGCCTTTTATAGTTCATCACGAAGCTCTAGTAGCTTAGTGACAGTGACTTGGAGAGCTATATCAATCACTATCTTATCTGGAAGATCAACTCCCACTCGATTCAAGTGATTGTAGCACTCAAACAATTTGAGCACATGCTCAACGATTGAGCTATTCTCCATCATCTTGCAGGCAAAGAATCTTGTTGGAGGTCTCATACCTCTCAACATGGGCACGAGTCTGAGATCCCAATTTCAGCTCTTAAAACATCTCATATGTTCCGTGACGTTCAAAACGTTTTGGAGCCTCAATTCTAAGCCGTAATGCATGACACACTGAACTATTAAGTAGTCATCGGAACGTGCCTGTCAGATGTTCACAACATCTAGAGACGACGCTAGAGGGGGTGGTGCACCGAGCGGTGCATTAAGGGCATAAGGCTTCTGTGCAGCAATTTGAGGACAATCCTCAGATCACGGACCCAGTCCGCATTATTGCTACCATCATCTTTCAAATCTATTTCTCTAGGAACATATAAAAATTCAAGGGAGCTACAGCGCGATCTAGTAATCTACAACATAATTTGCAAAGACACTTTGACTACGTTCATGATAATGAGTTTAGTTAATCATATTACTTAAAACTCCCACTCAAATTGACATCCCTCCGGTCATTCGAGTGTAACATGATCCAAATCCACCAACTCAAGTCCGATCATCACGTGAGTTGAGGTGGTTTCAATGGTGAACATCTTCATGTTGATCATATCTAATATATGACTCATGTTCGACCTTTCGGTCTCTTGTGTTCCGAGGCCATGTCTGTACATGCTAGGCTCGTCAAGTTTAACCCGAGTGTTCCGCACGTGCAACATGGCTTACACCCGTTGTATGTGAACGTAGAGTCTATCACACCCGATCATCACGGCGTGTCTCGAAACGACGAACTTTCGCAACGGTGAACACTCGGGGAGAACACAATTTATCTTGAAATTTAAGTGAGGGATCACCTTATAATGCTACCGTCGTCCTAAGCAAAATAAGATGCATAAAAGGATTAACATCACATGCAAATCATAAGTGACATGATATGGCCATGAACTCGTGCTTTTGATCTCCATCTCCAAAGCACCGGCATGATCTCCATCGTCACCGGCATGACACCATGATCTCCATCATCTTGATCTCCATCAACGTGTCACCATGAGGTTGTCGCGCCGACTGTTGCTTCCACGACTATTGCTAACGTTTAGCGATAAAGTAAAGCATTACATAGCGCTTAATGATTGACACGCAGGTCATACAATAATTAAAGACAACTCTATGGCTCCTGCCAGTTGCCGTACTCATCGACATGCAAGTCGTGATATTCTATACAACACATGATCATCTCATACATCACATATATCTCATCATGTAATTGGCCAGATCACATCACAACATACCCTGCAAAAACAAGTTAGACGTCCTCTAATTGTTGTTGCAAGTTTTACGTGGCTGCTACAGGTATCTAGCAAGAACGATTCTTACCTACGCAAAAACCACAACGGTGATATAAAAGTTGCTATTTCACCTTCTACAAGGACCGCCTCTGTCGAATCCGATTCAACTAAAGTGGGAGAGACAGACACCCGCCAGCCATCTTATGCAACAAAGTTACATGTCAGTCGATGGAACCGGTCTCTCGTACGTGGACGAGTAAGGTTGGTCCGAGCCGCTTCATCCCACAATACCGCTGAATCAAGAAAAGACTAAGGAGGGAAGCAATCTGAATATCAACGCCCACAAACTCCTTTGTGTTCTACTCGAGATCTCATCTACGCATAGACCTAGCTCAGATGCCACTGTTGGGGAATGTTGCATGGGAAACAAAAATTTTCCTACGCACACACAAGATCTATCCATGGTGATGAGCATCTACGAGAGGGAGAGTGAATCTACATACCCTTGTAGATCGCTAAGCGGAAGCGTTAAGAAACGCGGTTGATGTAGTCGAACGTCTTCGCGATCCAAATCGCCGAGTGTCCCGCGATCTCATCACGATCCATCTCGCGATCCAATCTCGATCCGTCCCACGATCCCATCACGATCCGTCCCGCGATCAAATCATGAATCGTCTCGCGATCCTGATCACGGTCCTTCCGATCTAGCGCCGAACGGACGGCACCTCCGCGTTCAGCACACGTACAGCTCGATGACGATCTCCGCCTCCTTGATCCAGCAAGAGAGAGAGCGGAGCGGTAGAAGAGTTCTCCGGCGGCGCGACGGCGCGGCGGCTATGGTGGTGGAACAATTCCGGCAGGGCTTCGCCTAAGCACCGCTGAAACTAGACTAGAGGAGAAACCGATCTAGATGAAGTAGAGGGAGCACGTGGCAATTAGGGTTATTTTTCTCCTCTAAATCCTCTAGTATATATAGGAGGGAGGGAGGGGAGGAGGCAGCCTCAAACCCTCAAGGGCTGGCCGAAATTGGAGGTGGAGGAGGTGGACTCCTCCACTTCAATCCTAGTCCAAACAGGACACCTTCCATATTTGGTCTCCCTTCCCTTTTCTTTGGGGTTTTTCCTTTCCCACTTATTCCTAGCCGCATGGGCCTTGTAGGGCTGGTTTTCCCAGCCCACTAAGGGCTGGTGCAACCCCCCTCAGGCCCATGTGGCCTCCCGGCGTGGGTGGCCCCTCCCGATGGCCCTCCGGTACTCCCGGTACACTACCGGAAATACCCGAAACTTTTCCGGTGGCCAAAACGGGACTTCCTATATATCAATCTTTACCTCCGGACCATTCCGGAGCTCCTCGTGATGTCCGGGATCTCATCCGGGACTCCGAACAACCTTCGGTCACCAATCATACATAACTCAATTCTACCGAAACGTCACCGAACCTTAAGTGTGCAGACCCTGCGGGTTCGAGAACTATGTAGACATGACCGAGACACCTCTACGGCCAATAACCAATAGCGGGACCTGGATGCCCATATTGGTTCCTACATATTCTACGAAGATCTATATCGGTCGAACCTCTATGTCAAGGATTCAATTAATCCCGTATGATGTTCCCTTTGTTCTTCGGTATGTTACTTGCCCGAGATTCGATCGTCGGTATCTCTATACCTAGTTCAATCTCGTTACCGGCAAGTCTCTTTACTCGTTCCGTAATACAAGATCTCGTGGTTAACACTTTAGTCACATTGCTTGCAAGGCTCATTGTGATGTTGTATTACCGAGTGGGCCCTGAGATACCTCTCCGTCACACGGAGTAACAAATCCCAGTCTTGATCCATGCCAACCCAACAGACACCCTCGGAGATACCTGTAGAGCACCTTTATAGTCACCCAGTTACGTTGCGATGTTTGATACACACAAGGTATTCTTCCGGTGTCAGTGAGTTGCATGATCTCATGGTCATAGGAACAGATACTTGACATGCAGAAAACAATAGCAATAAACTGACACGATCATATGCTACGTTTATAGTTTGGGTCTTGTCCATCACATCATTCTCCTAATGATGTGATCCCGTTATCAAATGACATCTCATGTCCATGGCTAGGAAACCTTCACCATCTTTTGATCAACGAGCTAGTTAACTAGCGGCTTACTAGGGACACAGTGTTGTCTATGTACCCACACATGTATTTGAGTTTCCAATCAATACAATTATAGCATGGATAATAAACGATTATCATGAACAAGGAAATATGATAATAACCAATTTATTATTGCCTCTAGGGCATATTTCCAACAAGATATTCTAGGTTACTACTGGAATTCCCACCTAAGAACTCCCGAAACTTCTTGGTTATAAGATCAGGTTGCGGATATGGGAACCTACTCAGCACACAACAACAATAATATCCTAATCAGCTGCAACCAATCCGCAACCTTCACACACGACCAAGAAACTTTGCAAATCCGTCTACCTCAGACCTTCGAATACACAGCGATACTAGTCACGGTGGATCATCCGAGCTATCTCCTCTAGTACTGGGGAAAAGTCACGGCACTATTTGCCACCACAAAAAGTATAGAAGCGTTTCGATGTCGGCGTCCTCTGGTATTCAGGAACTGAAACGATAGCGAATGTGACAAAAACACCTTGGAGCACAACTCCCCGGGTCCAATCCATACGGTCAGGAGGCACCAAGACAGAATTCCTGTCACAACGATATCATAACGATTCGAAAATACCCGCGTGATCCTAAAAAAAAATTGAGTGAGAAGAGTAGTAGAATCAAACACCTACGTCACAATTCGTCACCAGAGCGACGAAGGGGATAAGGAATAAAAAGAAGTCCTACTCTCCGATATATAACTAGACTCAAAATAGCTTTTCTTCTATACTCGCCAACGGTTCGATCAATCAAGGGGGCTCCTATGGTCGGTCGAGGCTCTGATACCAACTTGTCACGCCCAATATGCGGTCCTATTCTCAAGGGACTCGAAAATCCCACTAAGGATAGAAGCGCATATCGAAGACGCTTGCAAGGTGGATATCATTACATCGAACCATGTACATAATAGATGGGGATACATACAAATACATACAGTCATCACAGGAATACATCGATACATAGCAAACACCATACAGAAGAGCAGAATCCGACTACGGATGAGACACAAATGAAAAACAGGAACGACATCCACCCTACTAGCCCAGGCTGCCGACCAGGAACCTATCCCAAGATTGACGAAGAAGAAGAAGCAGAAGAAGAACTCCAAAAGCAAACGCGCATCACTATCGCGTCAGATCATCGCGTTACCTGTACCTGCAGTTGTTGTTGTAGTAATCTGTGAGCCACGAGGACTCAGCAATCCCATAACCATGGGTAGCAAGACTATCAAAGCTTAAATGGGTATGGAAGGGTAAGGTGGTGAGGTTGCAGCAAGCACTAAGCATTATATGGTGGCTAACTTACGATTACAAGAATAAGAAGAGCATCTACGCAAAACGGTCGCAAACTACAAATGATCACTAAGTGATCCTGAACACCTACTTACGAGTCAAACATAACCCCCCCGTGTTCTCTTCTCGAACTTCCTCGAAAAGAGACGGTCACGGTTACGCACACGGTTGGTGTATTTTAATTAGGATTTAGTGTCAAGTTCTCTACAATCGGAGGTTATAAATTTCCAAGTCGCCACATAACCGCGGGCACGGCTTCGCGAAAGATTTAACCCTGCAGGGGTGCTCCAAGTAGTCCATTATAAATTACCACACGCATCCGATGGAACATCCTCACACCATGATAACACGATGCTTACGATAAGGAATGCCGGTGGACAAGTCATTCGTAACAGGTAAAACTAAACCAGCAAGACCTCCCGACGTGTCGATGATCCCGATAGGAGCCGCATATCTCGTTCTCAGGACACGACGGATAAGCGACGCGTACAGGTGCCAAATACCCCAAGTTGCCAAGGGGCGGCCCCGCACAGTGCTCTAGTTTGGACCAGCACCATCAGCACTGGCCCACCTGTATTATGTGGAATTAAGAATCCTCGGGTTCATGACACCCTATGCAAAATTAATTATTTAATTCAGTATTATTATGTTGGCAAATGTTAAAACCAATGTTGGGCCTTTTGAGAAGTTTATCCTAAAACGAATGATCAGGGGGGTTCCCATATGCCCCACATGTGTTAGAAGCGCTCATCAAGGAACATAACACCGGTATTACGGAAGCTGGGGCGGCATGAGTGGAACAAAACACCAGGCAAAAGGCCGAGCCTTCCACCCATTGCCAAGTATATAGATGCATTAATTAAATAGAGAGATATTGTGATATCCCATGATATCCATGTCCCTACATGGAACAACCTGATACTGCACCTGCAACTAGCAACGCTATAAGAAAGGGCTGAGCAAAGCGGTAACATAGCCAAACAACGGTTTGCTGGGTAAGGGTGGTTAGAGTTTGTATCATGGCATATGGGAGGCTGACATATATGTGGTAGGAAGCGCGACATAGCGATAGCATCGAGACAACTAGCAAGCAAAGATAGTAAAGATATCCAAGGTCATGATCATCTTGCCTGAAATCCCGCTCGGAAGAAGAACGAGTCCATGAAGAAGACGAACCAACGTAGTCGAACGAATCCTCACAATCACAACGAAACCGGAACTATCGAGAAGAAGCACAACCGGAAAGAAGCAAACAACATGGTAAACACACAAGCATAAACATGGCATGATGCACAATCAAATATGATGCATGACAAGATTAAATGTTGTTAAACATGGCAAGGGATGAAACATAAACAATCCATACAACTAGGCAAGTTTAAATGAGGCCGGAAACACAAACAACAATTCCGGTATCTCCCCATATGCAAATTTCGAAATTGGTACTGATCTGAATTAAACACAATGTTAAAGTTGTTAAATAGCAAGTTAACATGCATCATGATTATCTACATGTTTTTCTAATTAAGTTGCATATGTAGAACATTTAATTCGGAGCTACGGCCTAGAAGATATGAGCTAAACAAGTTTAACATGGCAATAATGCAAAATGCATGCAAACAACAACCACCAACACTCAAATCAAGGATGCAACATGACAAAATGAAACTACACACAAATCTAAGCAAGTTTCATATAGGACATGATTAAAAAGGAGCAACGGTTCAACAATTACAAGCAACACAAGTTATAATAGCAATCTGCCCCAAAACAGTAACATAGCATTTTGCAAGCATCAAAACTACATGCTACAGGCACATGATGGGCACAAACTTGATATGCACTTGAAATAGACATTATATACTCCAATTTATCTTAAAGGTTCAGGTTCATTGGCATCAAGGTTAAGTCAATATGATCCATGCAAAATGCAATGTTCTGCTAAACAGGGCATATACATGAGCAGAGTTAATATGATGACATGTTGGAGGCATGAAATAAATATGCTACAGCAAGATTACATGGCAACCAAGGGCATGGCATCAAAGTAGACATTACATAGACCAAATCACACGAAGGAACCACATGCATATGATCTATAGATTAGTGGTAACCATCAAGCAAAGTTGGCAAGTTTTATCACAGACAGTTTCTACTTAAAACAGCAACATTGACTAGGCATGTTTACAAGCTCATGGCAGTCACATCATGGCATATCATGGCATGAAATAAATACTACCAGCAAGAACACATGAAAATGCTCCAAAGTCATGTTGACAAGTTGCTCATATGGTGCATGCATTAAATCACACAAAAATGACAAAGTGACACATATTAACAGTTTTCTGCAGTTAACAGCATGATGCACTTTTGCAACAGAGATTATGACATGTGGATGAGTCCTAATAGGAATGCAACAGCAACCATCATGTAGAGCACGAAGAGTAGATCATTTTACATATATAAATCATCATCATAGGACAAACATGCACAAAGTTACAAGCTCTAGAAAATGCAACATCATGCTGAAAATACTGAGGATTTAGTCGTTTTTTTCTCAGAACTGAGCGTCGTATACTAAAACGTGCACAGGGCGTCGGGTTGAGCGGGGCGCTCACCTAGGGCCTAACAGGCCTCGCTGGGCTGGGCCCTGGTAGAATGGCAGGCTGGCACGGGGGCGATGCGGGGCTGGCCGGCTAGGCCGCGGGTGGCTGGGGCCCACGTGCGAGGACGAGCGGGACGAGTAGCTCCCTACTCGATCCCGAGCAGGGCCATGGCGGCGGCGGCGGCTTGGCAAGGCGAGGATGCAGGGGGCCGAGGTGGCAAGGAGGAGGCCAGGGACGGGCGCCGGAGGCCGGATCCGGTGGCGGCCTATCCATTCCCGGCGGCGACGGCAAAACCGGCGAGCTCGAGGGCAGGTGTCCATGGCGGGCTCCTGGAGCAGCGGCAAGGCTTCCTGTGAGAGAAGCAGGGTGAGGTGAGCCAAGGAGAAGCGGAAAAAGAAGAGAGAGGAGAGGGGCACGGCGGCGCTGGCCTGATGGAGGTCGCCGGCGACGGCGAGGCGAGGTGGCGCTCGGGACTCCCTCCCGATCCAGATCGGATTGAGGAGGAGCTCCTGCTCCTGGTGGCTGCGGGCGAGGGAGCTGCGGGCGGCGGCGGTTCGGGCTCGGGCGGGCCGGATCTGGGCCTGGCGGGCCCGGTGCGGGAGGTGAGAGAAGGTGGCGGCCGGGGGTTTGCTGGAGCTGGCGGCGGGCGTGGATTTCGAGGGAGGGCTAGGGTTTTCCTGAAATGGAGGGGTTGTCTATTTATAGACAAGGGCTGGGGATTAGGGGATTTAGTCCGTTTTCGGAGCGTTTGATCTCGATCGGACGGTCCGAAACGGAGGGGGTAGCTAGATGCGTTGGATGGGCAGTGTAGAGGGGGTTAGGCTACGAAGAGAGGGAAGTGGTGCAGCCCGGCAGGGTTTTCGGAACACCGAAAACGTCCGACGTTTTGACCGGCTATAGTGCCGCTATAGGTTATCCGTTGGGCATCAAACGACCTCCGAATGGGACGAAATTTGGTAGGCGGTCTACCTACACTATAATAAGACCGCGCGCCAACTTCCAACCCATTCCGAGAACATTTTTATCCCACTTATAAAATAATATTTCGAAGGTGCCGCGGGCGCGTGCGAGTGTGGTTGGACTTAGAACAGACAACGGAAAGAACGTGGAGAAAGACAACTACGAACGGATGCAAGTCTTATGAAAACATGCGGATGAGATGCACACGATGACATGACGAAGTACAACAAGCAAACGAATCACATGGCAACGACGGAAATAAATGGAAGGCATCTGGAGCATCGGTCTCGGGGCGTCACACAGTCATCTTGGCGGGAGGAGGGCAAGGTGGTTCTTCTTCCTCTTCCGTCTCCTCCTCGCCCGAAGACCCCTCGAGTTGCTCCTCTTCTTCTTCCCCCTCCTCAGATTCCTCAGCCCGCTCTTCCTCGCCAACATACTCATCAACATGCTCCTGGGAACAGCTTCCTCCGCTGATTTTCGGAGTTGCGTCCCGCTTCTTGGCCTGGCCCTTGGTTGGCCGAGGATGAGTTGCTTTTATCTATGCCAGAATAGAAGCCTTGGCGGTGTTGTTGCACAATCGGATCACCCTCGCCGGCAAGTCAAAGTCTCAACCCTTGTTGAAAATCCGGCAGATGAGCAGATAGTGCCCCATCACCATCAAGTTGTTGTCAGGACCTTGATGCAGACGCATTGGGTTAGTGGGGCCCTTGTAATCCCATGCTTGCCGGCCTTTTCTGTGCAGCAGTGGGGTGATCCAATGGCGAACGAAATCTACTCGCACCTTCTCAATCGTCAAGCCGGCCTCTTTCAGAGCAAGGATTCAGCGCAGCGCCACTCTCAGTTTGGCATCATTGGGGTCGACGTGGTTCCAGCTATCAGGCTTCGCAACCATCTCGGTCCTGAGATGGCAAAAGGCTGGGAAATCTTGCTGCTTGACCCAGCACCAATCAGCCCGCCACTCGTCTCATCTGGAGTGAAGCTCGCCGTCCAAGTAGTACTTCTTCGAATTTCCCCTTGGGACCCAAGTGACGCTACCAGATAGAGCGCCCTTCTGATGGGCCCGAGGGATGAAGAAATGCCAGAACAGAGCTACATTTGTAGCTATTCGCACAAAATTCTCGCACAAGTGCGCAAAAGTTGCCAGGCAGGTGACCGCATTGGGTGTAAAATCAAGCAGCCTGAGCCCGAAGGCGTTCATCACCTCAACAAAGAAACCAGAAATGGGTGAACACAGACCATAATAGAAGTACCCAGTGAAGAAGTGGAATTGGTCGTCAGCAGGAGGAAGAGATCCAGGAAGCACCACTGTGGCTTCATGATCTTTCGTTTTACTCGCGTACACATACACGTAGTCCCTCGCCAGAGCGTCTGCTGTAAGCGTCGGAGGGAAAACAACATGGTCCCGCCGTTGTGCAGCCCTGGCGGCTTTCTTCTCAGCCGCCGCCGAACTTGGGGCCTTCCCGCCTCTCTTCGGCACCATGGCAAGGTGTGAGGGGGGGCGCAGCTGCGTTGCGCGCCGGCGGAAGCAAAGGGCGTGCTCTGCTCTTGTGCGGTGGCGGAAGCAGGGGGCGCGCTCTGCTTCTGCGCGAGGTTGAAGACGACGACGAACTGGCTAGATTGGGAAGAGGGGATGAATGAGCAGCGCCCTTCGTGGTTTCCTTTTTTATGGGGAAGGCGCGGGGGCTGGCACTTTTCCGTCCTACGTGGCTGCGCTTTTCAGGCGCACCACCTCCCATCGCCGTTCCGCTCCACCACTCCCACACCCGCATTTAATGCGCATCATGGGCGGGTGCGGTAAAAGAGAAGATTACAACAGTTATCCTCTGCCACGCGCCGCCTGTGCACTGTTTGGGCCTAGCCCAATGACGCCTCGCATGCGCGTGTGGCCCAGGCCCAGGGGCTCCTATCGGTGTACTAATACATGGGTGCCCTCGTACCCAGAGTTGTGCACAGGCGGTTGTAGCCTCCCGTCCGGCAAGGGCTTGACAGAGGGTAACTGCAACTCAAGACTCAACACCAAGACCGTGAAGAAGACCTCAAGGCAGGTCATTGAGAAGTACTATTCTCGTACAGAAGAATTGAAGCTACCTTTGCCGGCAAGTTCCGCCCCGGCAAGGTGAAGACCAAGGTTATGGTTGCCGACAAACAAGGCCCGGCAAGCTCCGTGCCAGCAAGCTTGTTCTGTCCCGTTACCGTTCCACCTCACCATCGACCAGATAGGCTTGTATGCTAGGTGTCGAACGGGCAGGCTGTGAACATAGCCAGCCAAGGTACGTGTCAGCACGCCACGCCAAGATTAACTTTAATGGCACCCGTCCCTGGGACGTGTCAAGATTACAGGAGGGCGCTGTTGACGCTCAAAAGTGGCACGGTCATAAAGAGTAGCTTGAAGTTATATCAAGATGAAGTCAAAATTATGATTGTAAATCACCATTGGATGACCCTTTTAGAGAAGATCAAAATTCATATGAAGATGGTCCAAGACGGAGCTCTTATGCAATAATTATGACAAGTTCAGAGATGCTCATGTTGACACCAGATTAAAGAATGGCATGAAACTCAATTAATATGGCCTCTTATGGAAAGCTTTTCAACATGAAAGTTGTGCGTCTCGTCGAAACGGTTGATTTTGATATAAAATTCGTCTAAATCCGAGGTCATATGCAAAAGTTAGAGCCATCTGAGTGCGGCCTTGTCCCTCCAGGGCGGTAGTACCGCTCCCATAAGCGAAAGTACCGCTAAGCGGTAGTACCGTATTTTACTACCGCGTCTACTACCGCTTATGAAAATTCTTCTAGTATCCCGATACCCTTACTCGGTAGTAGAGCGGTACTTAGCTATGCTCAGAGCGGTACTACCGCCAAGAGCGGTACTACCGTGCCCAGAGCGGTACTACCGCTTGCCGTCGCGCAGACTCGGGCAGATTTTGGAGAGTCCGAGTTTGGATAGCGTTTTTGACCCTTTGGAAGGAAATCTAGGACGTGAATTGATGTAATTTCTTGTAAGGAAAGCCTAGATGAATCCTTTGCTTGTACGGGAAGTCCAACCCCCTCTTAAATAGAAGAGGTGATGGCCGATTGAACAACACACAATCGATCTATCAATACAATTTACCTTTACTTTCTGTTTTTTCTACTTTTCTTCGCCGATGTTCTAGCCACCCTAGGGCTCGGTTCTTTGTTGCTTTGCTCGGAAAGCATCCGTCCCTCACCACGAAAGCGCGCGGATCATCTTTGCTGCTTTGCGCCGAAAAGCAGTCGTCCCTCCTCTCCGAAATTGAGGAACCCCTTTGTTGCTTTGCTCGAAAAGCATCCACCCCTCGCCGCGAAAGTGCGAGGACTGTCTTGTGTTGGCGCGGTGCGATTTTCCTCGCCAACACAAATTGGCGACTCCGCTGGGGATGAAGCTTTGAACGGTCTTCGGCCCGTTCTTGATTCGAAGAGATCGTCATCTAGGGCTTGCAATCTACAAAGGTAATATGAATACCCAATTCCCTACTGTAGATGCAAATACCTCATATGGTGTTTCTAGATCATCCAATGACTATACTCTATCGGCCAGCCCTAGATTTTCCAATCATGCATCTAATTACGTGCATAGGCCGATTCAAAGTAATTTACATGCTTCAAGTTCTTACGATACTAGTGACATGCACCATATGTACTCCAACTCTCATGCATCGGCAACCCCACAAATCCATATGCCGGTGAACGACATGACGGGTTTGTTTAATCAATTTGAGCACAATGAGCATAATGTATCGGCTAGCCCTAGTTTTATCAATCATGCATCTAATTATGTGCAAGGGCGAATGCAAAATAATCTTCATGCTTCAAATTCTTATGATACTAGTAACATACACCATATGTATCCCAACTCTCATGCATCGGCAAACTCACAAATTCATATGCCGATGAACAACATGATGAGTCCAGTTAATCAAATTGAGACACCCCATGTAGGAACTTCCAATAGTATGCAACAAAGTGTTTCAACTTTTTATTCATCGGCAAATAATTTACAGAATGTTAATCCAAACATGCCGGTAGACAGGAGAATTGGCCATGTTACTGCTAGCTATTCGGCCAGTTACCCTCAACCATCATATGCTACACCTCATGTTAGTAATTTTTCAGCGCTGTACGCAACCGTAGATATTCATAATTCGGCCCCGCACCTTCATGGTTATAGCCGAATAAGTACGGAAACACAAACTGGCGACTACAACCAACTCGGTGTAAACCCGCCGGGTTACAATCAATTCGGTACGAACCCTCACCGAATTGTAAATAATTCAGAGACTATGCCGCCAGCTGCCAGTACCGGGATTCCATATGGGCCGGTACTTGATTCACATGTTAATGATCCTCCGTTGCAAACTTCATATGCTCAAACCGTATTGCCGGAGAATCCACCACATGCCGTTGTTCCACAAACCTATGTTAGTGCGAAAGATCAGGTGATTAACATACCGAGTCGATACGGTTTAGCGCCGAAAGGAATACACGTGCCGTCATCTAATACTGTAGCATATAATGCATGCTCTATGCAATTCGAGAATTTCGGCAACACCTCATTGCCGAAAGAATCTGAAAGTATTATGACACAAAGAACGCCGAGTACTTCCAATCTGCTCGGCGACAAGAAGAACAAGGGCAACATCCACTCGGACAAGATGACCACCGATTCCAATAACAATAGCGACATCAACCCAAACAACATCATCCCTGCCGCCATGGAAGATCTCTCGGAGGAAGATCGGCTGGAGATTGAACGTGTAATTGAAGAGCAGAGGAAGATGATGCTGGCGGGATTCCAGAAGACTCGGAACGGTGTTATCAAGAAAGTGGCTATGCCAAGCGCTATGCAGAGTATTTCAGATCCACTCGGCACTGAGGTAAAACAATCAAGTGAAGACCTTGCTCATCTAATTAATGCACCCCCTACACAATTACAAAGTTTCGGCAACCCTAACAATTCATTGCCGAAAGATCCTAAAAGCGTTGGGGGGCAAATCGATCTAGAGCGGGCTGAAATTGAAAGGGGAGTTAAAGCCGTGCGCGATAGGGCGCAAGTACTTCGCCAAGAGAGAATTGATAAGGAATTGGCTCAAAGAAAACAAGCCTTGCCAATTTGTAGAATCAATGAAAAGAAAGATGATTCGGAACATGAAAGTGCTTCGGTTGAAAAAGCTGAATCAAGTATTATATATTCCGAATCCATCAAATCTAAGGAGGCAAGTGTTATTGAGAAAGGGCATGACAAGCACGAAACAGTTGTGTTTGAATTTTCTAAAGTTGAGAAAACCTTTTTCTTGCCCTATGAGTTCTGTGCCAAATAAATTGATAAGCATCAGGAACAAAGTGATATGGCCGAACAAAGTTTGGTTAATGATGAACATCAAGAACACGAGCGTGCAGCTGAGCAAAGTTCGCTTGGTAATCATCCGAGTGATGAAGCACGGAATCAAGAAAAAGATGATGACAAGACGTTGGGAAGCTATCCAAAGATGAAGCAAGATATTATTCAAGTCACACCACCATCGTGCTCTCCCAACATATTTGAAGAGGTATGCCTAACAAGTAATTTACCTACTTTCAGATTTGGTCACAACTTCATAGTTGATGCATCTATTAGAAAAATTCTCATAAGTAATTTTGAAAGACCAATGAAGAGGGGTGATTCACTTGTTAGCAATAAAATTGTTATAAAGCATATCAGTCAACACATTGTACCATTAGAGGAGACCGATAGTGACTTATTATTGCAACCAAAGTTTTTCCCATTGTTCTATGTGAAGTTTATATCTAAAAGTTTAAAGCCAAGATTAAATTCTATTGAGAAAACCGATGCTAGTATAATATATTATCCAAAGACATCAGAGATAGAGTATGATACACAATGCATAGCCGAATGGGGTGATGCCAAATCTGAACCATTCGTCTGCTTACCTCTAAAGCAGTTCTCACACAAAGATTGGCTAGAAGACAAAAGGTTTACTTTCAATTCAAACATGTGTGATCAAATCTTTAATTTGTTGCTGAAAAATAATTACATGAGAATTCTTGATCACCATGTCAAGCCGTCAATCCAAGGACAAATATATTGTAAATTGCATGATTCGTTCAAGCATACTTTTGAGGACTGCACCTTGTTTCGGCAAATAGTTAAATCGGCCATTGATAACGGACGATTGAGACTTGTTGAAACACCAAGGGACGATCATGCTACTCCTATTGGTATTGATAGCAAAAAGTCTTTGCATCAGCTGCTTCAGGCCGATCCATATAAGGACAAGAAGATAAAAACTGCAGGTAATGAAATCAAGCTTTCAAGTGCAAAAAGTATTCATGAGCACAACGATAATATTCTTGAAGGTGAAGGTTCTATCAAAGTTACAATGAAGACGCCAAGCACTGGGGGGCAACATGAAAATCCAAAGATCGATGCATGCAAAGTCAAAGAAAGCAAAGGCCGAGGTAAGCACAAAAGTAAAAAAGCCGAAAGTCACTTTCGCGCAGCTGTTGAAAAAATATTAGAAAATGAGTGAAGAGAAAAATGCTTATCGGCCAACTAATGCAAAAGCATCAAGATCACCCCCTAGGCGCAAATATGAGGATCGGTATTGGCAAAGTGAGAATTTCAATGCAACGTATTCATATCCTTATTTTGGGCCGCTAATGCCGATGCCATGGATACCTCCCTATGCTTATGCTAATCAATATTCGTCATGGGACAGGTATAATTCGAGGGCATATTATCCATCTTATTTTGAACCATCTCATCAAAATTATGCAGCTCCTAGAAGATACACATCTGATGAAAAAGAGCATAACAAAGACCGTTTCAATCATAAGGAATCGGTCCGGAGCTCAAAAAATAAGAGAGAGGTGGTCAAACAAGTATATCGAGTCAAAAAAGATGGTCGTACATGTGCTACTTCAAATTTTATTTCAAATGATAAAGAGCCAATTAAAGTGTTAACATTGGCTGCTAGAGACAAAGAAGTCAAGAAAGTATATAGCGTTAAAAGAGATGGTCGCAAGAGTGCTAATTCAGATTTATCTTAAAAGATAAAGAGCCAATTAAAGAGTTAAAATTGGCTACAGAAGGCAAAGAATTAAAGCAATCAATTGTTAAAAATCAAAGTGCCAAATCTGAAGAAAAGAACTTGAAAGTGCACAAGACCAAAAAAGAATTGCCATTGGTCAAAACAGGATCACAGCCGGGGTGCCCACTCGGCTTATCATATTGGCAAAGGAAAGAATTACAAAAACTTAGTGCACAAGAGTTGAGAAAGAGGAACATGGCATGGGTTCCCAAGAGGAGTAGTCAAAATAAAAACGATGTGCAAACTTCTATTGCGACAAGTACAACAAAAGTGAAGAAGGAGAAAGAATCTCATAAGAAATTAAGCCGAAGGTTTTCATCCACAAAAAATAATCTTCGGTTAGCACATCATTCATATTCTCCAACCATGCCATTGATACCTTTACCATGGAATTCATCCCCAGGTATGATTGGTTACCCTCCATGGGCTTATTTTGATCCATGGATGCAATACAATTTCTTACATCATGATAGGGTGTTACCAAATCACTACACATTTGATTAGTAATATTTTTGTTGATCATTCAAATGGCCGAAATATTTGATTTGTTATTCCATTTGTTTATTTCGGCTATACATGCTTTGGTGGATGAATTCTACATGTCACTTATTATAATGGCCGATATTTTTCTATCGTCCTAAGAATATGTCAATACATGGCCGGTGTAGTATTCTAACATCGTCCGTAGTTCGATTGGAAAGTGAGACAAGGTCCGTGCGCATGGAAATTTATATGCTTGCATGGAGTTGAGATATTATGACCGATGCCATTCAAAATATGTTGCGACCAATTCATAGTAAAATTGGTGAGTGGGCTTATGCTTTGCTTTGATATGATTTGGCCTATAAATCTTCCAAATTTATGAGAGGCCAAATCATTGTTAATTTTATTATTGAGCATCGGATTTATGACATGCATAATATTGATATTAACCTTGTCTCTCTATTACTATGGAGATTATGTTTTGATGGTTGAATTCATAACAATGGCCAAGGTGTTGGTGTTGTTTATATATCTCCTTATGGTGCTATTTTGTGATGCCTTATACCGCTTAAAATATTTATGCACAAATGATCAAATCCGAATATGCATTGTTATTCGGATTGGAGTTTTTACTTGCTATAGGTACTATACATGTTGAGGCTTTTGGTGATTCGTTATTAGTAGTACAACAAATATCCAAAGTTTTTCAGTGTTTGGACGAATCACTTAATGTTTATCTTAATAAGTGTCTAGATATAATTTCTATTTTGGATTATTTTAACATTGCTCATATATCTAGACATGATAATTGGAGAGCAAATGAGTTGGCACAGCAAGCATCTGACTATCATGTTGATCATGGCATGTTTTATATTTCTCAAAGGCCGATGACTAGCTTCGCCAATGAAGATGCCGAACCAGAGCTTACTGCTTCGGCCACTAACGAAAATTCTAGTGCAGGTGGAAATCAAGACTGGAGGAAGCCCATTATTGATTACTTGCGTGATCCTAGTAAAAGGGTGGACATGACCGTTCGGCGTAAGGCTTTCAAATATACGATGATAGATGATAATCTTTATCGCCGAATGGTGGATGATGTTCTTTTAAAATACTTGGATAAGGACCAAGCAAGAGTTGCTATGGGAGAGGTTCATGAAGGAATTTGTGGCACTCATCAGTCGGCCCCCAAGATGAAATGGTTGTTACGACGTGCTGGATTTTATTGGCCGACGATGATTAATGATTGCTTCAGGCAAAATCAAGGATTCAAGAAAACTCATTGTTGATTACCTGCAAGAACCTAGCAGAAGGGTGAACAATATGGTTCGGAGGATGGCTTTGAGATACATATCTATGGAACTTTATCACCAGATTGTTAATGAAATTGAGAGGGTTTCACCCAAGTTTGCATCAAAGATTCAAACAAGTAATGGCCGATATATACTTATCGCCCTAAGCACATGCAAAATGGCCGATGGAGAATTGACATCGTTCCTAGAACCAACATGGTACAAGTTATTTTTCGGCACGCTTGCTTTGCCGAAAAACAGGGGGGCATGTGTTGACGCTCAAAAGTGGCACGGTCATAAAGAGTAGCTTGAAGTTATATCAAGATGAAGTCAAAATTATGATTGTAAATCACCATTGGATGACCCTTTTAGAGAAGATCCAAATTCATATGAAGATGGTCCAAGACGGAGCTCTTATGCAATAATTATGACAAGTTCAGAGATGCTCATGTTGACACCAGATTAAAGAATGGCATGAAACTCAATTAATATGGCCTCTTATGGAAAACGTTTCAACATGAAAGTTGTGCGTCTCGTCGAAACGGTTGATTTTGATATAAAAATCGTCTAAATCCGAGGTCATATGCAAAAGTTAGAGCCATCTGAGTGCGGCCCTGTCCCTCCAGGGCGGTAGTACCGCTCCCATAAGCGAAAGTACCGCTAAGCGGTAGTACCATATTTTACTACCGCGTCTACTACTGCTTATGAAAATTCTTCTGGTATCCCGAGACCCTTACTCGGTAGTAGAGCAGTACTTAGCTATGCTCAGAGCGGTACTACCGCCCAGAGCGGTACTACCGTGCCCAGAGCGGTACTACCGCTTGCCGTCGCGCAGACTCGGGCAGATTTTGGAGAGTCCGAGTTTGGATAGCGTTTTTGACCCTTTGGAAGGAAATCTAGGACGTGAATTGATGTAATTTCTTGTAAGGAAAGCCTAGATGAATCCTTTGCTTGTACAGGAAGTCCAACCCCCTCTTAAATAGAAGAGGTGATGGTCGATTGAACAACACACAATCGATCTATCAATACAATTTACCTTTACTTTCTGTTTTTTCTACTTTTCTTCGCCGATGTTCTAGCCACCCTAGGGCTTGGTTCTTTGTTGCTTTGCTCGGAAAGCATCCGTCCCTCGCCACGAAAGCGCGCGGATCATCTTTGCTGCTTTGCGCCGAAAAGCAGTCGTCCCTCCTCTCCGAAATTGAGGAACCCCTTTGTTGCTTTGCTCGAAAAGCATCCACCCCTCGCCGCGAAAGTGCGAGGACTGTCTTGTGTTGGCGCGGTGCGATTTTCCTCGCCAACAGGCGCCAGGACCGGTGGTATAGATCTTTTGCCCAAGGCCTCGCCTCCCCAACGTAGCACCTAACGGTGCATTAAATGCGTTTGTCTTACCCCGTTGGAAGATAGACGTGATGACGGTTCAAGTCACTGTTCATCCTTTGTAATGACCATATTAGCCATTGTGGTAACCCCTTGGCCTATAAAAGGAGGCCCACGGCTATAGGTCGAATGGTCGACACCCAGCTCAATTACACGCCATAGCTGCATTTTCCCGAGCACCTTGCAGGAAAACTGTGCTCCCTGTAACCAGAGTTCATATACGATCAACCACAGAGCAGGAGTAGGGTTTTATGCTCATAGCGACCCGAACCTGGATAAATCCCCCGCGTGTTCTTACACTTACTAAAAACCTGCTCTTTGTCCCATGCATGTCCCCTGAGCCGAATCGCAAAGGGACCCGTTCGGTCCCATAGATACCTTACTAAGTTGAATGATATTGCCACTCTATTTACTCATGAGGAAAAAATTCGCTACTTTTATATTCCTAAGTTGCTTCCTTTCTCATTAAAGGGTGATGCTAAGAAATGGTTTAATACTCTTGCTCCTGGTTGTGTGCATAGTCCCCAGGATATGATATACTACTTCTCTGAAAAATATTTTGCTGCTCATAAGAAACAAGCTGCTTTATAGGGAATATTTAACTTTGTGCAAATTGAAGAAGAGAATCTCCCTCAAGCTTGGGGGAGGCTTCTTCAATTACTTAATGCTTTGTCTGATCATCCTCTTAAGAAAAATGAAATACTGGATATCTTTTATAATGGACTAACCGATGCTTCTATGGACTACCTAGATAGTTGTGCTGATTGTGTTTTCAGGGAATGAACTGTTGGACAGGCTGAAGAACTATTGAATAATATATTGAGAAATGCCGATGATTGGACACTTCCTGAACCACCACCTAAGTCAACTCTGAAGAAAAGAGGTATTCTATTCCTCAGTCTAGAAGATATGCAAGAAGCTAAGAAATCTATGAAGGAAAAAGGTATTAAAGTTGAAGATGTCAAGAATCTGCCACCTATTGAAGAAATACATGGACTTGATATCCCGACATAGGTAGTAGAGGTAAATTCTCTTCATAGATTCAATGAAAGTGATATTCCCTATAATAAGTCTGCTAGTCAATGCTTGGATGAATTTGATAACTACATTGTTAAGCAAGAACACTTCAATTTATATGTTAGCAATCAACTAAAACGAAATGCCATCATGATTGAACGCTTGAGTGATTTGATGTTTAGAACTGCTAATGATGTTAAATGCTTGAGTAAACATGCTTCTATGGTTCAGACTCAGTTAGAACAAATAGCTAAATCACAAAATGATTTGCTTGATGAGATGAATAACAAAAAGAATGATCATGTTGTTAGAGTTGTTACTAGAGGAGGTAGAATGACTCAGGAGCCCTTGTATCCTGAAGGTCATCCTAAAAGAATTGAACAAGATTCTCAAAGAAATAATATTGATGTACCTAGTCCATCTAGGAAGAAAAAGAAAAAGAACAATGATAGGACTTTGCATGCTTCTAGTGAACCTGAGGTAGAAAAGCCTCCTGAGAATCATAATGATGCTTCTATTTCTGATGCTGAAACACAATCTGGTAATGAACATACACCTAGTGATAATGATAATGAAGATGTTCATGTTGATGCTCAACCAGATAATGATGTAGAAATAGAACCTGCTGTTGACCTTGATAACCCACCTCCTAAGAATAAAAGATATGATAAAAGAGACTTCGTTGCTAGGAAACATGGAAAAGAAAGAGAACCATGGGTTAAAAAATCTATGCCTTTTCCTACTAAACCATCTAAAAACAAGGATGAGGAAGATTTTGAGCACTTTGTTGAAATGCTTAGACCTGTCTTTTTGCGCACTCGCTTGATTGATATGTTGAAAATGTCTCCCTATGCTAAATACATGAAAGATATTGTCACTAAAAAAATAAAGATACCTGAAGCTGTAATTTCCACCATGCTTGCAAATTATTCTTTTAAGGGTGGAGTACCTAAAAAGCTAGGAGATCCGGGAATACCTACTATAGCATGCTCCATTAAAAGAAGTTATGTTAAAACTACTCTATGTGATTTGGGAGCCGGTGTTAGTGTTATGCCCTTCTCTTTATATAGAAGACTTCATTTGAATAACCTCACACCTACTGAAATATCTTTGCAAATGGCTGATAAATCAACTGCTATACCTATTGGAATTTGCGAGGATGTGCCTGTTGTTGTTGCAAATGTTACTATCTTAACGGACTTTGTTATACTTGATATGCCTGAGGACGACAACATGTCGATTATCCTTGGAAGACCCTTTTTGAATACTGCAGGGGCTGCTATTGATTGCAATAAAATCAAGGTTACTTTTCATGTCAATGGTAATGAGCATACGGTTTATTTCCCGAAGAAACAAGCTTCAGTGAATGGTATCAATTGTATTGAAAAGGTTTCGACAATCACTTTTGGGGGATTCAATTTTCCTCTTCCTACTGTCAAAAAGAAGTATGAAATTCTTATTGTGGGGGAGATGCATATCCCCGTTAAGGTAACTTAGTGTTATACGAAAATTCTTCGGTTTCATGTCACTCAGAAATAGTTTGTTAATAAGACTTGATCAACCTTATTAATGGATTCTTTTTGAAGGGCATGTGGTCGATGAATTTAGTAAGCACAACTTTCCGTAATCTTAGTTTGCTCTCTGTTATTTTTAGTTTTAATGAAATAAAATGCCATGATTATCCTGTTTTCTAAATTATCCGTGCAATAAAAAATGGCCCAAAAATAAAAGTGCTCAGAATGCAATAAAATTTTAACATGATTTTTTCTGGAATATTTAAGATTTTTTGGCACTGAAAACAACCCAGGGGGTGCACCTGTTGCCCACAAGGCAACAGGGCGCGGCCACCCCCCAGGGCGCGCCAAGATGCCTTGTGGGTCCCACAGGGACCCACCCACTTATCTATTCAGCCTACTTCATCTCCTACCTCCAGAAAAAAATCGTGGTAGCTCTCTCTCTCATGTTCTTGCTCCCAAACCTGAGATTTTCGATCTCTTTGCTCGGAGCTCCGTTTCCGAAACTGTTTTGAGGGATTGCTCCTTGGTATTTGACTCTCCCATTGCTCCAATTAGTTTTTGCTTTAGTGGATTATATTTTGCATAAATTGCTACTATTGGTGCTACTGAAAATGAGCTTGTATGTTAAATTCTTTGAGTTCTAAGTAGTTTGAATGCTTGATATAGCCTCTAGGCACTTGTATGAGTACTTGCTATCAATATGGTGAAGTTTTGTTAACATCTTTTTGTGGTCCAAAAATTTTCAGAAATTTGTTCTTAGGAAAATGAACTTTTTTCGGAGGGGTTCTTCGAGCCGGAGCTCCAAGGGTGTCCTTGGGGATGCCTATGACCACGACCTCAACATTATGCGTAGGATGGAGGTCCGACCGTGCGAATGGCCGCACAACACCTTCATGAACGAAGCCGGGCTCCGTCAAGAGTTCGCACAATTTGTTGCGAACGCCGGGCTGACCGACTTCCTCGCAGATGAGTGTGACCAGCACCACATCCTTACAAATTCCTTTGTGCAAAAAATTTATTTCATGCCTAGGCTTGATATCCCCATGGTGCGTTTCGATTTATATGCTGAACATCATGAGTTAACGCTAGATGAGTTTTGTGAGATATGCCTGATCCCTTCGGATGGGGATTCGAGGGAGCCTCGGCCTGAGGAGTTTGAGGACTTCCTTCGTACTTTAACTGTGGGGGAATTTAGGGGTGTGTCAAAAGCCCGTGTTACTAGCTTGAATATTCCTGATGTGCACTACTTTGCTTTATTCATAGGGAAATGCTTGACTGCCAGGGAGAAAGGTGGTACGCTCAGTGCCCCTGGCCTCGCCGTCTTGCATCGTGCTATTCACGGCGATAGAACTTTTAGCTTGGGAGCTATCATTGCACGCCGCCTGCACACCAACAGGACTAAGGGTAAAGTCCATGGTGGTATTTATGCTTCACGCCTTGTGAAACGTTTTAATGTTGCTATCAGCCCAAATGACTACTTGTTGCCCAAGGTTTATCTAGACCAACAGTGCATGATCGATCACCACTTTACTGATGAATCTGAACCTCCGCAATATATTCGTTATAACCTGATTTTCAGCGAGAGAACTCGCGATATTATTCCGTTGCTTGCACCCTCTTTGTTTGACTCTCATGCCAGGAATGGATACACCATCATGCCGGCGGACATCATAGCTTACAGGAATGAGCTGGCCGCAGCAGAGAACGAGGTCCAGCAGTGGGACCCTCAAGTGCCTCCGCCCCAGTACTATCCGTCCGGTCCTGATGGATACTACGGGTGGTGATTGCCAAGCTAGGCCAAAAGCCTAAGCTTGGGGGAGTACGTATCTCTCACCGACATTACATTCATGTTCACACATTCATTCCAGTTGTCGGTGTTCATCCTTTTTCATTGTATATCCACGCTAGTTTTATTTTCGCCTTCTTCTTGTGTGTTTGAAAAACTTCAAAAACCCAAAAATATTTCTCGCTTCTTTTCGGTTTTTCTTTCTTGTTTGTTAGTTTGTAGTATTAAAAGAAAACCCAAAAAGATTTCTCGTTTCTTCCTTTACTTGTTGGGAGCTCTCCCGTGTAAATAGTTTTTCTCGTTTTTTGTTTTTCTTTGTTAATTTGCTTTCCTTCAGAAAAACTAAAAAACTCCAAAAATATTTCAGTGTGTTTCTCTGAATTTCTTTTGTTTTTGTTGAGTCGTAGTAGGGAGAAGACCACGATGAAAATGTTGAGTGGCTCTCATATGCTTTATTGTTGATCTAACGAAGAGCCAATTTTACCTCGTCTTCTCCCATGAATAAAATGTTTGCAGATTTCAGCTTAGTCCACGGCACACTTGCACTATTATTATTTTCACATCATTTGGTCATGCAAGTGAAAGGCAATAATGACGATGATTTGATGAAGTGACTGTGGCAAGGAAAAGCTCGCATGAACTCTTCTTGTTTTTGTTTTTGTAAATATGTTTAACTCAGTATCCATGATTCAGCATATTATGAGTAAACATGTTTGTGATGACAATTAGAGATTATAGTTGCTCATGCCATGCTTAAGTAGCTAGGAGTGGATAATGATTTATCTTGGATGTCAACATGCATTAAAATGGTTATGATGTAGTATGTTAATATGGTATCCTCCTCTGAATGTTTCACGTGGCTTGACTTGGCACATGTTCATACATGTAGTTGATTCAAAACCAACATAGCATCCACGGTATTTATGTTCAGGGTGTCTATATCCTACTCATGCTAGTATTCAATGTTAATTATTCTCAATGCGTGATCATGACCGTTTTCGCTCTCTAGTTGGTCGCTTCTCAACCTATTTGCTAGCCTTCGCCTGTACTAAGCGGGAATACTGCTTGTGCATCCAAAATCCTTAAACCAAAGTTGTTCCAGGTGAGTCCACTATATCTACCTATCTGCGGTATTACTCTGCCGTTCCAAGTAAATTTGCATGTGCCACCTCTAATCATTCAAATAAACATCCATTTTGTGTGTCTGTACCGCTCATGGAGCGACAGGGGGTGGTCAGTATCTTCCATGCTAAGCGGGTTATTCTCATATGAGTGTTTATTCACTTGTCATTGCACGAGAGAGGCTGGTATTTGGGATGCCCGGTCCTATGCTCAAAATCGAAATTACATAATGCAACCAAACTCCCCCGGAAAGTTGTTGGTATGGAGGGCACCCGAGGATTCGGCTAGCCATGGCTTGTGTTGGTATGGTGGAGGGGGAGTAAACTTTACCTTTCCACTTGGGAACCGCCTATAATGTGTTTAGCATGGAAGATATTGAAAATTCTCGGTCGTGACGTTGACAGGAAAAGTGCTCCTCCCAAAATTGTTTTCATCTCTGATTTAAGCTTCGAGCTCTGGCACCTCTGTGGAGGGCCTATCTATTTACTTTAATGTTATTTTCCTTTTATTGCTGAGTCTCACCCTCTCGTTATAAGCACCAATCCTGAGAGCACTATTGTCATCCTTATGCATTGAGTATAGTTAATGTTGGGTAAATCATGACTGGATCTCTTCTACCCTGAATTACAATGTTAAGTCGCTGCTTGAACTTTGGAGGTGCTCTGCATTTATGTTTTGCTTTCTCAGAAAGGGCTAGCGAGATACCATGTTATCATATTATACCATGATTGTTTTGACAAATTGTTGGCATTTGAGATATGTTATTATTGCTCGCTAGTTGATTATGCCATTGATATGAGTAAATGTAGTTTTTAAGTGTTATTATGAGCATGGTTCGTTCATGATCTTTGCTGAAAACTTGGGTACTATTTAAGCTTATATAAGGATACAAGAACAAAAGAGTTCGTAAAAGTTTTCTTTATCACTTTCAATTTATCAACTGAATTGCTTGAGGACAAACAATGAGTTAAGCTTGGGGGAGTTGATACGTCTCCGTCGTATCTACTTTTCCAAACACTTTTGCTCTTGTTTTGGACTCTAATTTGCATGATTTGAATGAAACTAACCCGGACTGACGTTGTTTTCAGCAGAACTACCATGGTGTTATTTTTGTGCAAAAATCAAAGTTCTCAGAATTGGACAAAACTTTTTGGAGATTTTTTATGGAATAAATAAAAATTACTGGTGCAAGAATCAACAGAAGAGGGGCCACCTGTTTCCCACAAGGCAACAGGGCGTGACCCCCCTAGGGCGCGCCCTGATGCCTTGTGGGGCCCACAGGTGGCCGTCTGACCTAATTCCAATGCTATAAATTCACTTTCCCCGAGAAAAAAAATAAGAGAAGAAGTTTCATCACGTTTTACGATACGGAGCCGCCGCCACCTCTTGTTCTTCATCGGGAGGGCTGATCTGGAGTCCGTTCGGGGCTCCGGAGAGGGGGATTCGACGCCGTCGTCATCATCAACCATCCTCCATTACCAATTTCATGATACCCACCACCGTGTGTGAGTAATTTCTCCGTAGGCTTGCTAGATGGTGATGGGTTGGATGAGATTTATCATGTAATCGAGTCAATTTGTTAGGGCTTCGATCCCTGGTATCCACTATGTTCTGAGATTGATGTTGCTATGATTTTGCTATGCTTAATGCTTGTCACTAGGGCCTGAGTGCCATGATTTCAGATCTGAACCCTTTATGTTTTCATAAATATATTTGAGTTCTTGATCCTATCTTACAAGTTATATGCACCTATTACGTGTTATGATCCGCATACCCCAAGGTGACAATAATTGGGATTCTTTCCGGTGATTACCGTAGTTTGAGGAATTCATGTATTCACTATGTGCTAATGCTTTGTTCTGGTTCTCTATTAAAAGGAGGCCTTAATATCCCTTAGATTTCCTTATGGACCCCGCTGCCACGGGAAGGTAGGACAAAAGATGTCATGCAAGTTCTTATTATAAGCACGTATGACTATATTCGGAACGCATGCCTACATTACATTGATGAATTGGAGCTATTGTGTATCGCCCTAGGTTGTGACTGTTATATGATGAATGTAATCCAACATAATTATCCATCACCGATCCAATGCCTACGCTTTTTGCATATTGATCTTTGCTAAGTTACATTCGTTGCTGCTGCTGTTACAATCACTACAAAACTGCTACTGTTACTGCTACTATTACTGTTACTACTGTTACTACTGCTATCAAAACTATCATACTATTGTGCTACTAAACACTTTGCTACAGATATTTAGTTCTCCAGGTGTGGTTGAATTGACAACTCAACTGCTAATACTCACAAATATTCTTTGGCTCCCCTTGTGTCAAATCAATAAATCTGGGTGAAATACTTCCCGCGAAAACTGTTGCGATCACCTATACTTGTGTGTTATCATCAATTTTCTCCATATGATGTTTCTGCTATTGCGCATGAAGAGACCCCCATAGTTTTCTCATCCATATTAGGAGATTTTGATCCATCCTATACATTGCATGATCCCGATAAGTATGTGCACAATATGCTCCCCATGAATAAAAATGATATTGATGTGCCATATCCTTGCATGCTCAATTTGTGTCCCCATCGTGTTATACATAACAACTATTCTTTCATGATGGATGACATGTTCATATACCATGCCTCAAATTTCTTTGAGCATTGCTTGTTTTGTGCTAACTCTCACGTGCACATACACATCATGATGGACGATGTGTACGTTTACCACGCACACACTTTCTTTTACTTGTGTCTTTCTTGTGTAGGTCATCACACTTACTCGTCAACCTCGCAAGCGCACGAGTTGACGAAACGAGCTCTAGAGAGCAATGAAGATGTGTGCCACCATGGAGTGCTTACCCTCCACCCGCCCTCGACACGACGAGCCTTCGCGCATTTCTTCTACATGTCCCTCACATGTTTATGGGTTATTGTCCATTACATATTATATGCCCATCTTGCCATGTTCACTTTGCATGATATGCTCATTCCTATGCCTTTGCCATGCATTTGTGACCCATGCTTTGCATTTCACATAATCCTTGATTCTAGTACTTATATGTGTATTTGCAAGCTTGGTGGACATATTGATTGTTATTTCCATGTTCCATGCTTGTTGGCCCATTCCTATGATACTTGCCCCATTATTTGTCTTGTTTGCGATATGTCATGCGCATTGCCTATGCTTATTATTTGCTCACATGACATGATTGCCATGATTTCCTCTAGTGTGTTGCATTTTCTCTCCACTAGTTTGCATGACATGATTACTATAATTGCTTGCCTTGTTGCATCACCGATGATTCATACTTGCTCGTTTCATGCGGTTGATAGCACCTATTCCCATGCTTTGCACATGATTGATATTGCTTCTTGTCATATATCTCCATATGTTGCATCTCTCATGCTAGATGATTTGCCATGTATTGACTGCAACAATGCTATTAGTCTTGCTAATGAGATTGCCCCCATAGCTTTCTCCCATATACTTGGAGCTTTTGACATATTTCATATGAAGCATGCTTGTCTTCCTTCTTTGCACCATATGCATAGTGCTATGAACATTAAGATTATTGCATCATATTATTCATGCACTTGTGATACTAATGGTTATGTGCAAGAGAAGAGAACCATCATGATGGATGATGTGTTTATCTACCATGCACATACGTTCTTTGCTTTGTTGTGTGCATGTGTAGGATCGTTTGACCCCGTGTCAACTTCAACTTCCCGTGAGTTGACCATTCGAGCTCTTGAGAGCGAGTCACTTTCGACCGACGTGCTTCTACAACGCATTTTCTACCACTTCGGCATTGTGAAGGATGCACAAGGACATGCTTTCGAGGTGATATCCTTCTCTTTCGAGAACCCCAAAATGATGAGCATGAATATTGTGGATCATACTTCATGTGTTGCTTGCACCATGACACTTATTGGTCATCTTCGACCACTTATTTGCACACATGCTAGAGATATTGCTTTCACTCATGATTGCCACATTGCCATGCCTCATGATATATAGCCCTTGTGTGTTGCATCGAACATGATTATCCCATGCTATTCCCATGTGTTTGATTGCAACAATGTCATTTCTTCACATATGCCATGTCCCATGGATTGTTACATGCTTGAATTGATTGCCTCACACATGATGAACAATCATTCTTTCCATTGTGTTGAGAGCCACACTATCTTCACTACACCCTATGCATACTATGCTTGGATTGTCTTGCACCTTGGATTGCCACATGTGTTTAGACATCTCATCTTTTTTGGTGTTGTGAATGATTCATATGCCTACCATCGACCTTGATGCATGCTTGCTATGACCTCAAGGAAGATGCTTATTCACTTGTCACACATATTTGCATCCCTACCTCACATTTGCATGCTTGGTCCTATAGATTGCTATTGCTACTTGCCTTTGCGCATGATGCCTTTAATTGTGCTCAATTGATATGCCTACATGACATGCCACTATCCTTTGTCACACCATATGATATGCATGATGACGACACTTGTTGGGTGAATCACCTCTTGAATGATTAGTTTTGCACTAACGCTAACCACATTTGTTTTTCCAAGTGTTTGTTGTCTTTGCTCCTTTTGAAGGAATCATGAGATGGTGCAACATTGAAGAGTGCCCATTTCGAGCTTCAAGATGAAGAGTGCTTGGTGATCGTCCACTTCTACACGGCGACGACATCTCTTTCCCATGGTGATTTGGTTTTTGATCCGAGGACGGATCTTTTCCAAGGGGGGGGGATGATGCGGAGCATCCTACGGACATCACCATGTCAAGAGTCCGTTCGGCAAGTGACACGTGCGACATCTACTTCTCATACATAAAGGTGAATCATCTCCTTTACACATGTTCACTTGACCCCTTCGAGGATGGTATACTACTTGACACTCCTCTTGTGTGCATGCATAGGTATTGCCGGAGCTTCATGGATGTCGAGGAGGAGTGCAAGCGCCAAGGAACACCTACACCATCCACGAGGGAAGCATGGAAGTGACGACGGAAGAAGACAGAGCTGATGAAGCTACAGCGGCCAGACATCCAGGCCAAGGGCCGGACATCCGGCGCCTGCGCCACAGAAAAGGGCAGCCTCAACTGGCGGCCAGAGAGCATCAGCGGCCGGACATCCGGCGCGACCCCGGACATCCGGCCTTCCCCTGGAAATCCGGCGCCACATGTACAGCAGCAAAGGCCAACTCCAGGCCGGACATCCAACCCGTGCCCCGGACATCCGGCGTCTCGCGAACGGCCGGACATCCGGGCTCCAGCCGGACATCCGGCGCCGCCTGCGCGCGTGGACAGGGCCCGAGGCCCATGTATCTCTCTTTCCCCCTCCCACTTCGTGGCTAGACTATAAATACTCCTTCCCCTCCTCATTCTAGGGTTAGCTAAGATTAGAACTACACATTGGAGCTTAGCTCATGTACCTCCCCTTGTGGGATTCCTCTTGAGAAAGAGAAGACTCCATTGGAGTTCAAGACCTCCATATGGAGAAGATCCCAAGCGGATTCAAGACCTCCACATGTGGAGAAGGATCTACCTAGATCATCAAGACCTCATCTCCTCTTGGATTTGGGATGAACTCTACCATGTATCTTTCCCTTTGTTGTTCATGTACCTTGTGATCTTGTGTGATTGTTAGTCTAGTGGATGTGTGATTAGACTTGTTCTTGAGTGTTCCTCTCGTGATTTCCCCGTGTTCTTCGTGTTCTTCGTAGGATACCCTCCAATTCGTGAAAGATCATCAATTGGGGTTCCACCCTACATCAAAAGTGTTTGTGCGAAGGCACCTGATTTTGTAGATGATGTCTCCCCGACAACGGCGCCATAAATTCTTCTGCTACTCCCATAAGAGTTGTTGGATTCCCTGACGAGGAAAGGTGATGTAGCATAGTATCAAATATATTTCCCTCAGTTAAGAACCAAGGTTTATCGAACCAGTAGGAGCCACCACACTAACAACATTATCAGTAGTTGCACACAAACAAATAAAATTGCTTGCACCCAACAAAGGCAAGGGGGTCATCAGTCCCCTTGTTCTTGCTAGTTACAAGATTAAAAGCAAATAGTGATAGGCAAACCGGAAAAAATAGTAAAAGAAAGCAAAGAGCAATTTGTAGGAGTTTTTGTATTAGTGGAGAATAGACCCGGGGGGCATAGGTTCACTAGAGGCATCTCTCTCGAAAGCATGTAGTGGCATGGTAGACAAATTACTGTTGGGCAATTGACAGAATAGCGCAAATTATAACTATGATAATTCATGGCATAATCTCACATAGGCATTACGTCTGTGATAAGTAGACCGTTAATCCAACTGCATTTACTACTATTACTCCACCCCAAAACTGCTATCCGGCATGCATCTCAAAGTATTAAGTTCAAAAGAAATTGAGTAACGCAATAAGAAAGATGGCATAATGTAGACAGGAAGATATCAATCAATATGACCAAACCCCATCGTTTTACCCTTAGTGGCAATAACACAATAAATGCCTTTGTCCTTTATGTCACTGGACAAGATCACCACAAGATTGAACCCACTACTATGCATCACTCCCTCTGAAGATCTACTCTTCTATCTTGGCCAGAGAAAACTCATAGATCAGAAAGCATACATAGCTATAAAATTACACAAAAGAGAGACTCAAAGAGAATCAATATAAATCAATGAAGAATTTGATCATAATCTACAATTCATCGGATCCAAACAAACATGCCAAAAGAATTACATTGGATGGATCTCCAAAGAGATCTTTGTATTCAAGATCAAAAAGAGAGAGAGAAATCCATCTAGCTACTACTATGGACCCATAGGTCCTGGTGTAACTACTCACACATCATCATGGAGGTAGAAAGGTTGATGAAGATGGACTCCCCAATGATTCCCTCCTCCGGCAGAGTATTGGAACAGGGCTCCAGATGGGATCGCTTTGGAATAGAGGCTTGTGGCGGCGATAAAATTCTTCCGGGTTCGCTTCTGATGGTTAGGGAATATTGGGGTATTTATAGGCCTAGAATTAGGTCAAACGGAGGCTCCGGGGGGCCATATGGGCAGGTGGCGCGGCCACCCCCTGGCCGCGCCATCTGTCCATGTGGCTGCCTCATGGGTCCCCTCGACCTCTCCCAAAGCTTCTAGGGTCTCTTGTTGTCCAGAAAAAATCGTAAAAAAGTTTCGTCATGTTTGGACTTCCGTAGGTATTGTTTTTCTGCGAAACCAAAAACATGCAAAAACAAGAACTTGCACTGGACAGTAAAATTAATAGGTTAGTCCAGAAAAATAATATAAAATGGCTTGTTTGTGGGACTATGCATTGTATGATGATTGTCCTAAAAGGTCCCTAGTCGAAATGGTTGTGTGGATGCGCAGCTAACTAGACTAGCATATGACATGGTGGTTGGCTCGGTCTCACTAGCCATGGAGCATTGGATGCTAACCGGATAATATGGACTCAGAAAGATCTGGTCGGATTCGACATAGTCGGATCCGAGTCCAGATAAGGTCCGAGTCGGACAAACCCAACTATGAGACGCAGCGATATGTCATCTGTGAGTCTCTAGTACAACATACGTTCTATGTCCTACGACCTGAGCTGGCGCATGTACTCGGGTTGGTGACAGACCTGCTTTGCGCCGACCAAATGCTACTCCGTAACTGGGTAGTTATAAAGGTTGGTTTCGGGCTTGTCCAGACCCATGCTGCGAGACATGGTCGAGCAAGATGGGATTTGCCCCTCCGACTAGGAGAGATATACTCTGGGGCCCTCGTGTGATCCGACCAAGATAAGCATGGCCATGCAACAAGGATTATGAGAGAATCCGGTTTGTGGTCCGCATCACTAGAACGAGAAAGAGGTCGGGCTAGCACAAGGATGAAAGACTCGCCTTGAACCCGACAACATATATCGTGTGGCAAAGGGAACAGAAGTGTGACATGTTGTACAGGTTTGCCAACCGGCTTCATTGTCTACTTGGTGGTTGGCGCGCCTTGCTAGAGGCCGCTACCAACCGAGCAGGTCGGAGGTGATCCGAACTGCGGCCGAGTTGACTTGAACCTAAGGGGTCGCGCGCTTAAGGGAAGGAACCTGTGAGGCTGGGTCCGAATCCATGAGTCAGATGTGATCCTACCTATACTCGGCTCCAGGCCAAACAGACTTTGGGCTTTAGGATCCGTGCGAGGCCCAAGTATTGAGCCTGCGACAGATGCCTATATAGTGCATGTGCGGCACACTCATTTGGTTGATCGCTTTGGCGCCATCACTAGGGCTTTGCATGTGTTGCAAGTAGCCACCTCCACTCACCACCGGTTGTGTGATCAGACCTAGCAGTCCGCCGCACGAAGTTCCTCCTGCACGCGCGGATACCATTAGAGGCAGTGCACTTGCGCCACTCCGGCTAACCTGTTCGTGGGATCCGATCGGCTACGTGGGAGATCGACGAGGAGGAGACGACTCCGGAGACGCGCTGCCTCAACTCTACTTCCGCTGCATGGCACTGCGCATCTAGTGGTAACTGATGGTGTCCTGGACTAGGGGGTACTCACCACATCGTCTCCCGACCAGGTGGGTTGAGCCGAGGACCCCCATGGCGGTTCATTCGTGGGCCACTTCGGGCAGCCCATGACGCATACACGGAAGGCTCCACAAGACTTGGCGCACAAGATAAGGACTGTTCTAAACCCTAGGCCTCCGGTGCATATATAAACCAAGGCCAGGCTAGTCAATAGATGACATCTCATATTCATTAGAACAATCTCGTGGTAGATACATGTACTCTGTACTACACCCCATATGAATACAATCAAAAGTAGGACGTAGGGTATTATCTCTTCGAGAGAGCCCGAACCTGGGTAAAATCCTGTGTCCATGTTACCATCGCTCCAAAACGCCTAGCTTAGGACCCCTACTACGAGATATGCCAGATTTAGAACCGACATTGGTGCTTTCATTAAGAGCCTGCTAGGTGATCGTCATGGATCTACAGGATGATCAGGTGATATTTTTTCAGTTAGATCTGTTTTACGTAAATCATCTTTTTCGCAAGTCATTGCTTCCTTGTCGTGCTATTTTGTTTGTAGTCAGATCAGGACTCATAATCAAGAAATTTTAACGATGGCCACCGTACCATCGCCTGAAGTACATCGGATCCGGACTCTACTGCGGCTATTACTAGCATAGCCAACTCACGAATACGCGTTACCCCGTGCGCCGTGGAAGTTCCCGAAATAGCACGCATGCGGCGGCAGCCTAGATTTGAGGGTTTGCTGTGTGGGTCAACGCAGGAACAAAAATCAGTCTGGCGGCGGCGATCCAGCCGAGGAGCAGCGCACATGGTCGATTAGAATTCAACTCGGTGGTAGCACGCACCAGGAAGATTCGTTTCTTGCCCTTTTCCTTTTTTATTTTTTATTCACCCCTAATCGGCCTTTGATCTTTTATTACTTTTTTGGGAAGTGCGCAGACCAGAGAACTACTAACCTGATTGAGTACTATTTGCAGCACGGTACCCTATACATAGCTAGTACGGATCAGTTCTAGTAATTTAACTACTAGTACTACTACTTCTACTTCTAGTATTGGTGAATCATCATGCAAGGATCATCTGATTCTCGTTACTAGTTCAGTACAGACCGGTCACGGTCATCATCGTCGAACAGGTTTTATTTTTCTTGGCTATTCTTTTAGCACGTAAAATTATTACGCACGGAATATTTTCTGTTGGTTTGTACTGCATTATGTTTGCAGAGATATTCTACCGACGCTCGTACGTGATGTCGGTCCGGCCAGCCTTTCACCTCGGCCAGCCGAGCTACGTCGACATCGACCTCGCGCCAGGCCACATCTCTTTTAATAATTTATTTTGCATAAATAATTCTGTAAAGAATTTCTATTTATTTATTTTATTATTATTATCTGGTTTTGTGCTACTTCATGCATGCAGATAATCAATCTCGAATATGCCACGCCGCAACCTCGGCGAGCTGACGTCGTCGTTCCTCCTACATCGACCAAGTTGTGGCGTCACCTCGGCGTGCATCCCTCTACCGGCATCTCCGTGCTGCCACTCCGTGTGGGCCGACCTCGGCACTCAGGCTCCGGCGTCTCCCCAACGACCTGCTCGACCACCTCGGCTAGACCGGGGGCTTCACCATCTCTTCATCAACCAACTTCGGGGACTTCGGCGTCACCAACCGACCAGCTTCGTCACCTCGACTGGACAAGGGGTTTCGCCTCGCCACGTCGACCGCGCTACGTCGCCACTTCATTAAGCTGAGCTCTTCGCTTGGACACCTCGGGACCGGCTTGGGAGCTGGGACCTCGACTCGTCGCAAGCTCAGCCCACGCCAACACCGAGCACATTAACCAGCTAAGTCGCTTTCATGCTCTCTTTTTTAATTTTTGTTCGGTTCGACCAAGCATCATATTTATGTTAAATAAAATCTGTTTGTTAAAAACGAGGTTTGTTAAAAACCACTTTCTTTACCCAAGTTAACTAGGGGTCCTTAAATTTATATGAGCCGTTTTATAATAAATATTTTTTCTTCTAAGTTGTTGCAAAGTCTTTTTCTAACAGTCCTTTTTCAACTCGAGTGTATGGTCAATAGCCGGATAGCCTGGTTTCTCTTTAAAGCCGCTCGAGTTTAGTTCGCTAAATTGGCCTCTAAGAAGCACTCCGCCTTCGGGATACGGAGGTTGAAGCCGAAGGCTGACCTACTTGAAGTTTAGAGATTGGATGTGTCATGTTAAAGCACGACGGAAGGAAAAATTTATTTTAAGACCAATTTTCGGATTGGCAACAAAAAACTTGATTTAGTTTGGACGTCAAGTTTTTACATAAGTTTTTTGGCTTTTCGAGCTTATGGCACTTTTAAGCTATTTGTATGTTTTTCTTTCAGGAGGCGGGACATCCTCGTGACCGAGGTGCCATGCGTAATAATTCAACTCGGGAGATCTTTTCCGACCCGCAGCTCGGCATCTTTCCTGCCGACCTACACCTCGGCATTGGCGAAACGCACATGACTAGTTCCCGAGGAGATTCGATCCTCAGGTTGGTCGGCTACACCCAACCTGAGTCTCGGGGGATACTGTGTGTCTCCAGCATAACTCTCGCGGTGCAACGTCGGATGCCTTTGAAGCATCGGCAATATCAACGGGGGGCTGTGACTAGAGCCGAACCCACCAAAAGCCAAGGTACTCCAAGGAGTCCTCGGCAAAACGTTCTCGGATATTGCTTTATATGCATCAGTTTCGAATTGTGTCTTCGGTCAATAGTTGGGTTGCCCGGCTCCTGTGTTTGCCTCCTACGTTCCGCTTTGTTCGGCTAGGTGTGCAAAGGGAGAACCACTGCGATTGTACTTCCGATTTAACTGGTCAAGTACCTCAATGGAGAAAGCCAAAAATTGACTGTCACAATAAGCACAAACTGGTCAGCAATCCGATGACTGTGTCAAACTATAGATCGATAGAGGTTACCCCATGGGCCTTTCATAAAATTGGCCGAAGTGTTAATGGCTTGACCTCGGCTGACGCCGAATACTAATCGGGGGCTAGTAACTGGTCTCCCAACTTTAAGCTCCTATGACTAAGTGAAAGTTATAAAGCCTGGATATCTGATTGCCTCGTTTCCGCTAACACAACCGCCTCCGGGCACCGAGACGTCGGCTAAGGGTTGTCTTGTTACTGCGGAAACACCCTGTGTAGCATCTACAAAGGGGTAGAAGCCGACGATGGGCCACTCTCAAATGATAAACGGTCGTAAAGGAGTCAAAATAGCATATAGCATAAAAGCATTTGTATTCAATATACGAGTGCAGCCTTCCGTAATCATCGTTATAAAGCCATAAATATGCATCAATTTGACTTAAGATTTTGGCCAAGCTGGGTTGCCTGGCTCCCGTGCTTACCCCTTACGTTCCCGATTGTTCGGCTAGGGGGTAAAGGGAGCACCTCCGTGATTGTTACTTCCGGGTCATCCGGGCTAGTACCTCAGGCTGGGTGAAGCCGAAAGCTAGCCATCTTAAGAATATAATCGGTCGGCAACGACGGAAGTGAAAATTTTGGTTCATTAAAGACCACAGAGTTCGGGAACTTTTCCCAAACTAAATCCTCAATATTTTCCTCCCACATTGATCGGAGTTGAGGTTTCACGTTCATGGTCAACATGATTGCCTGGGAAAAGGAACTTATAAAGGAACTATTTTTCCCAGAAGATGTTTCTTACGTTAAATAGTAATATAACATATCTCTCCGCGTACCTTTGTTTATAAAGCCATATGGCCGGATTGCCTTGTTTTCCGTAAATCTTTGCCCTTATAAAGGCTTTATAAAGTAGGAAAACACTCCTTGGCTACTGGCCGAGGAGGTTGAAGCCGATGGTCGGTCAACAAAGTTTTGTACAATGCGGATCCGAGCATTAATGATGTAAAGTACTTGGATACATAGAATCATTACACATAAATTGTGATTAAAATCAATTTACTCCGGATATCGATCCTTAACTCGACCACCCTTGCCCAAATTAAGGCTCGGGGGCTACTGGGCTTTGCACTTCTCACTTAAAAGCCATTAACGGGTTACATCGATCCCCTGATCTGGTGTTGCCACCCGACCAGTGGCTCGGGGGCTACTGCATCGACGATTCAATGCAGACAATTTACAAAGTGCAAAATAGTTTCCGAGGAGATTATGATCCTCAGGTTGGTCAGCCGCACCCAACCTGAGTCTCGAGGACTATGCACACCGCGTTTCCATTCCTAAGTATGCTGCCGAGCTAGGAGTTGATCCTCAGGACGATTTCGTGAATCGACCTGAGTCTCAGGGGTTACTGGGATCAGCAATTTTATGTTTTCCTTTAGGTGCATCCCGGATTTTAGGCCGGCACACACCTTGAGGGCTACTGGCTATATATCTTGGCAGAAAATAAATTGCACCAATTGGAAAAAATATCCGCAAAAAATCAGCCCAAGACCGAGGTGGTGCAACACATCGGAAGCAGTTCGGTATAAAGCTTGGCTGCGAGTGGTTGGCTCCTTAGAGAACTTTTTTGGCGTTAAGCTCGGATATAGACCGGCGTTGGAGCTCGGCTGCTAAAATGTACCTCGGATGCAGACCGGCATTGGAGCTCGGCTGCAAGAAGACACCTCGGATGCAGTCTGGCACTGGAGCTCGGATGCAAAGAGGACACCGCCGCGCTGGAAACACTTCGAACCTGAGGTGTGGGGTAAAAAATAACAGGGCATTGATAAAGTCCGAGAACCTAAAGGAACTCCTTGGATACCCGACGTCTGAACTCTTCGGATATACCTCGGCGATCTTCGAGATCGGAGATGCGAATATTTGTTGAACCAATTTTCAAGACCGAGGACCGAAGACGAAGAACAGTTCGGAAGAACCGAGGAGCGTCCCCAACTTGAAGACCGGTTCAGGGGGCTACTGACGGTGTCCTGGACTAGGGGGTACTCACCACATCGTCTCCCGACCAGGTGGGTTGAGCCGAGGACCCCCATGGCGGTTCATTCGTGGGGAACTTCGGGCAGCCCATGACGCATACACGGAAGGCTCCACAAGACTTGGCGCACAAGATAAGGACTCTTCTAAACCCTAGGCCTCCAGTGCATATATAAACCGAGGCCAGGCTAGTCAATAGATGACATCTCATATTCATTAGAACAATCTCGTGGTAGATACATGTACTCTGTACTACACCCCATATGAATACAATCAAAAGTAGGACGTAGGGTATTATCTCTTCGAGAGAGCCCGAACCTAGGTAAAATCCTGTGTCCATGTTACCATCGCTCCAAAACACCTAGCTTAGGACCCCTACTACGAGATATGCCGGATTTAGAACCGACAGTAACGACCTGTGATCCACATCCCGTAGCATGTTCCTGTTTGTTCTGCGCATAGGAAAATTTTAATTTGCAGTCGACGCACCCTACCATAGAACCCAACAGTGGTATCAGAGCCTCTGCTATAGGATTTAGATTCAGATCGGATACATATTTGATATGTGGAGGTGGTAGATGAGATCTGTTATCGTTTATGAGATTGGCGATGTGCACGGTTGATGAGATCAATTGCACATGGGGGTTGTTGAGGCTATGTTTTCTAATGATCAGAATCGATGAGGTCGTGCCACAACCTACCCCTACCGGTCGGTTTCCGCCATCGGGGTTATCTGTGAAACGTAAATCCGAATCGGATTTGCGATGATAGATAAGATCGGTCAGATCGGAAAATTCAGCGTGATCGGAATACATATGTGATCTATGATTTCCGAAAACGTCGTATGCATAGGGCCTTGTATTTCGTACACAATCACTCAAACCGGTAGAATGCGATTCTATGCATAACTTTGTTTTGCAGGTTTGATGTGAATAGTATGGCTCATATGTATGTGATGCATGTGTGTAAATTATACATGGCCTGCGCATCATGATTTGTCAGCCGGCAGGAGCCAAAGTGCTGTCATTATAATGTATAATGACCTGCGTGTCGACTTGTGATTCTGTGTAAAATTCATTACTAGTTGTAGTAGTTGAAGGACAGACATCAAATTCGTGGCTTGGCGTCCCGGCGTGACGAACAAGGTGGAGTTCCTAGATGGTCATAGGAGTCGGAGCCGACCTGGAAGAACTTCCATGAAGGAGCCATACTATTTCATAATATATGTTTATTTGTGATTGTTATGCTTCTTGTTTCTATGCATGTTAAAATGGTAGAAAGATCCCTCATAAATATCAAGTTTATTTGCCATCCCCGATGTTGCACCTTCGCACGTCAAGTACGTCTAGTAGTGGGCTCATAAAATTGGAGTGCTACTAGGTGTCCTTGAACTGAAGGGTTCGTGTCGGACACGGACATGCACTGCATCAGGTTGACATGACAAGGCTATCAAAATGGTTTTGGGCCTTGTGGCAAAGAAGGTGGGGAGCCGGGGTATAAGATACCTTCCCGACCGACAGGAGTCGCATAGAGATGCGATTAGCAAAGAGTTGCTTACCGGATAGGCACGTTGGCTAGCAGTGATGCTAAAGCTCACTAGTCGCATGCGCTAGTCGGATCCTGAATCACTGAGAGTTTGCGGAGGGATGCCGACTTCAGTGGGAGTATTTCTGTTTAGGCTTGAATTACTCTACATAAACACATTGCTTAGTGATTGCATATTTTTCTGTTGTAGATCAATGGCACCACCTGCTCAACCCAACTTTGCATTGAAATCAATTCTGGAAAAGGATAAACTAAATGGAACAAACTTTACCACCTGGTATAGAAATTTGAGAATTGTTCTCAAGCACGATAAAAAGGAACATGTTCTAGAGGATCCACTTCCAGAGGAACCTGCCGATAATGCTAATGCCACAACCAGGAATGCCTACCAGAAACTCGTTGATGAATCAACGGAGATCAGCTGTCTGATGCTGGCTTGTATGGAGCCCGATTTGCAACAGCATTTCAAAAACGTTGAGGCTTACGATATGATCGAGAGTCTCAAGAGCATGTTTCAGACACAGGCTAGGACCGAAAGGTTCAATGTCTGGCGGTCCTTGATGGATTGGAAGCTGAAGGAAGGTGATCCACTGAGCCCGCATGTGATCAAGATGATCGGAAACGTGCATGCTTTGGATCGGTTAGGCTACCCGCTCTTGGATGAGCTGGCTACAGATGCAGTTCTGGGTTCTCTTCCACCTAGCTATGGGATGTTCATTTCGAACTATCATATGCACGGTATGGATAAGAAGCTAACTGAATTGCATGGGATGCTCAAGGTGGCAGAGTAGGATATTAAGAAAGGCATGCATCAAGTGTTGATGGTGCAGAAATCGGCTAAGTTCAAGAAGAGTTGGTCCAAGAAGAAGGCTAAGGCAAAGGGCACGGAGACAGTAACCTCCGCCGCTGAGCCAAAGTTAGGACTAGACTCGAAGACCATTTGCTATCATTGCAAGGACACTGGTCACTGGAAGAGGAACTGTAGCAAGTGGCTTGCCGAGCATGGCAAGAAGGCTGGGAGTGCGACTTCAGGCAAAGGTACACTTGTTACATATGTTATAGACATTTACCTTGCTGACATACCTAGTAGCTCTTGGGTATTTGATACCGGATCGGTTGTTCATATTTGCAACTCAATGCAGGGGCTGGTAAGAACTAGGCATGTGGCACAAGGGGAGATTGACATCAAGGTCGGCAACAAAGCAAGAGTTGATGCGTTGGAGGTCGGCACGATGCAGCTCTAGCTTCCTTCCGGATTTATTTTGGAATTGAATAATTGTTATTACATTCCCGCACTTAGTCGGAACATTATTTCTGCCTCATGCTTGATGAGTCAGGGTTATGAATTCAATTTAAAGGACAATGGTTGTTCAATATCTTTGAATGGAATGTTCCACGGCTATGCATCCATAGTTGATGGGTTATTTATTCTGAATCTGGAAACGGAACATGTCTATAATATGAATGTCAAGAGGCATAAGCCTAATGAGATAAATCCGACATACTTCTGGCATTGCCGGCTTGAACATATTAGTCTGAAACACATGAAGAAGCTCCATGATGATGGGCTCCTAACTTCGTCCGACTTCGGGTCGTTCGAGACATGTGAATCATGCTTGCTCGACAAGATGACTAAGTCTCATTTTGCAAAGAGTTGCGAGAGGGCGTCTAAGCTGTTGGAGCTTATACACAGCGATGTGTGTGGTCCAATGAGCACAACTGCCAGAGGTGGCTATCAGTACTTCATGACTTTTACCGACGACTTGAGTAGATATGGATATATCTATTTGATGAGGCACAAGTCGGAAACTTTTGAAAAGTTCAAAGAGTTTTAGAACGAGGTAGAAAATCAGCTCGGCAAGACTATAAAGCTTCTACGATCTGATCGTGGACGTGAGTACATGAGCCAGGAGTTTGATAATCATCTGAAAAGCCAAGGTATAGTACCTCAGCTCACACCTCCGGGCACACCACAGAGAAATGGCATGTCAGAACGGAGGAATTGTACCTTGTTAAACATGGTTCGATCTATGATGAGCAAATCGGATTTACCCTTGTCATTCTGGGGATACGCTCTAGAAACTGCAGCTTTTACACTCAACAGATTACCATCTAAATCCGTAGACAAGACACCACATGAGATGTGGACTGGGAAGAGTCCCAAGTTGTCTTTTCTAAAGATTTGGGGTTTTGAAGCATTTGTCAAGCGACTTATGTCAGACAAGCTTACACCCAAGTCGGATAAGTGCATATTTGTGGGATACCCGAGGGAAACGTTGGGATATAGCTTCGACAACCGCGAAGAGAACAAAGTGTTTGTTGCTCAAAACGGGGTCTTCCTTGAGAAAGAGTTTCTCGGGCGGGAAGCCAGTGGGAGGCAGGTGCAACTCGAAGAAATTTGAGAACCACTTGGGGACAACTCGGCCGGTGATGCGATCATACTGGAGTCTGTCAGGGAACCCGAGGTGGAAGTGGCACCGGAACCATGGAAGTCAGAAAGATTGCGCAGAGTGTGCGATGTGTTGTTGCTGGAAAGCGACGAGCCGGCTACATATGCGGAAGCGATGGTGAGCCCGGATTTCGAGGCATGGCTGGAAGCCATGAGATCTGAGTTAAAGTCCATGGATGAAAATCAAGTCTGGGACTTGGTTGATCCGCCGCCTGGCATCACTGTCATTGGTTGCAAATGGGTCTTTAAGAAGAAAACCGATGTGGATCTAAATGTTCAAATCCACAAAGCTTGGCTTGTCGCTAAAGGTTATGGGCAAGTTCAAGGAATTGACTACGACGAGACCTACTCGTCGGTAGCGATGCTGAAGTTGGTGAGTATCGTACTAGCTATAGCTGCATATTTCGATTACGAGATATGGCAAATGGATGTCAAAACGGCTTTCCTTCACGGAAATTTAACCGAGGACGTGCATATGATACAGCCCGAGGGTTTTGTCGGTCCGACTAGCACTAGTAAGGTATGCAAGCTCAAGAGATCCATTTATGGGTTGATGCAAGCATCTCGAAGTTGGAATATTCGTTTTGATGAGGTCATCACTGGTCTCGGTTTCATCAAAAGCGAAGAGGACGCTTGTTTATACAAGTAGTTGAGTGCGAGCTCGGTAGTGTTTTTGATCCTGTATGTGGATGACATATTGCTGATCGGAAATGATGTTTCGATGCTGAACTCGGTCAAGGAATCATTGAATGGAAAGTTTTCGATGAAGGACCTCGGTGAAGCAGTTTACATATTGGGCATTAAGATCTATAGAGATAGATCGAGGAGGCTGCTTGGCTTAAGCCAGAGCACGTACATAGACAAAGTGTTGAAACGGTTCAACATGAGTGAGGCCAAGAAGGGGTTCTTGCCTGTCTCACATGGTATAAGGCTAAGTGAGACTGAGAGTCCTTCGACATCTGATGAGCGAAGCAGGAAGAGCAGGATTCCGTATGCCTCGGCAATCGGATCCATCATGTATGCCATGATATGTACTCGGCCCGATGTTGCTTTTGCGATAAGCTTAACAAGCAGATACCAGGCCAACCCAGGTGAGAGTCACTGGGCAGCGGTAAAGACTATTTTGAAGTACTTGAAAAGGACTAAAGAGATGTTCCTAGTTTATGGAGATGAGGAGGAGCTCCGCGTAGAGGGTTACCCCGATGCTAGTTTCCAAACCGACATAGATGATTGTCGATCACAGTCCGGATTCGTGTACGTCATGAACGGAGTAACAGTCAGCTGGACGAGGTCCAAGCAAGATACGGTGGCCGATTCTACCACAGAAGCCGAATACATTGCGGCTTGTGAAGCTGCAAAGGAAGGTGTTTGGATCTGGAACTTTCTGGATGATCTTGGTGTTTTCCCAGCCTCAGTAAAACCGTTGGACCTTTATTGTGATAATTCTGGTGCCATCGCATAGGCCAAGGAGCCGAGGAATCACTACAAGACCATACACATAGATCAGAAATATCACCTGATACGAAAGATCGTAAAGAGTGGTGATGTGGAGTTATAAAAAATTCACACGGATGCAAATGTTGCAGATCCGTTGACTAAGCCACTTCCACAACCCAAGCATGAGGGGCACGTTAGAGCTATGGGCATACGATGTCTATTTGATTGACTCTAGTGCAAGTGGGACACTGTTGGAGATATGCCCTAGAGGCAATCATGTATGATGATATTTCCTATGTGTTTATGAATAAAGATAGTCCTTGGACATTATCGATGATGTGTATCAGCAAGTACGTGACTTGTTTGTGGGACTATGCAATGTATGATGATTGTCCTAAAAGGTCCCTAGTAGAAATGGCTGTGTGGACGCGCAACTAACTAGACTAGCATATGACATGGTGGATGGCTCGGTCTCACTAGCCATTGAGCATTGGATAGTAACCGGATAATATGGACTCAGAAAGATCTGGTCGGATTCGACATAGTCGGATCCGAGTCCAGATAAGGTTCAAGTCGGACAGACCCAACTATGAGACGCAGCGATGCGTCATCTGTGAGTCTCTAGTACAACATAAGTTCTATGTCCTAAGACCTGAGCTAGCGCATGTACTCGGGTTGGTGACAAACCTGCTTTGGGCCGACCAAACGCTACTCCATAACTGGGTAGTTATAAAGGTAGGTTTCAGGCTTGTCCAGACCCATGCTGCGAGACATGGTCGAGCAAGATGGGATTTGCCCCTCCGACCAGGAGAGATATACTCTGGGCCCCTCGTGTGATCCGACCAAGATAAGCACGGCCATGCAACAAGGATTATGAGATAATCCGGTTTGTGGTCGGCATCACTGGAACGAGAAAGAGGTCGGGCTAGCACGAGGATGACAGACACGCCTTGAGCCCGACAACATATATCGTGTGGCAAAGGGAACAGAAGTGTGACATGTTGTACAGATTTGCCAACCGGCTTCATTGTCTACTTGGTGGTCGGCACGCCTTGCTAGAGGCCGCTACCAATCGAGCAGGTCGGAGGTGATCCGAACTGCGACTGAGTCGACTTGAACCTAAGGGGTCGCGCGCTTAAGGGAAGGAACCTGTGAGGCTGGGTCCGACTCCACGAGTCAGATGTGATCCTACTTGGACTCGGATCCAGGCCGAACAGACTTTGGGCTTTAGGTTCCGTGTGAGGCCCAAGTATTGAGCCCGCGACGGATGCCTATATATAGTGGAGGTGCGGCACACTCATTTGGTTGATCGCTTCGGCGCCGTCACTAGGGCTTTGCATGTGTTGCAAGTAGCCACCTCCACTCGCCGCCGGTTGTGTGATCGGACCTAGCAATCCGCCGCATGACGTTCCTCCTGCACGCGCGGATACTGTTAGAGGTGGTGCACTTGCACCGCTCCGGCGAACCTGTTCGTGGGATCCGATTGGCTACGTGGGAGATCGAGGAGGAGGAGACGACTCCGGAGACGCGCTGCCTCAACTCTACTTCCGCTACATGGCACTGCGCGTCTAGTGGTAACAACCTGTGAACCACATCCCGTAGCATGTTCCTGTTTGTTCTGCGCGTAGGAAAATTTTAATTTGCAGTCGACGCACCCTACCGTAGAACCCAACAGTTTATCCCTACATTGTAACCGACATGTGTAAACCCTGGGTACCCTCGGCGTCTATATAACCCATGGGGTTTAGTTCATGGAGGCATACGCATTCACCTATGCAAGGTTTAGAGCTTAGACAATACTCATACGATCTCGATGTAGATCAATCTATACTCTATACCCCATCATTATCAATAATAAGAAGCATGACGTAGGGTTTTACCTCATCAAGAGGGCCCGAACTTGGGTAAAACATCTTGTCCCTACTTTCCCTGTTACCATCTAGCTCTGATCATCAAGCTTGGGACCCCCTACCCGAGATCTGCCGGATTTAGCACCAACATTGGTGGCCCATACAGGTCCCACCAGGTGATCACGAGAGCCCGATGGCAGAACTTCGGATTGACGATAGCGTTGGCTGCGGGGATATCTTTGCCCCCGGCCAACTTTTCGCTTTCGGCGGCATTGTATTACACGCCGACTCCACTGGCCATCTCGGCCAAGTGGAGAACCTTACTCTAGGCCAAACCCTTCGGTTCGGCAACCTGGAATACACCACGGACTCTCGCGGTGAACTTGTCTTCTCGGGCTAGCTTTTAGACCGACTCGAGGATCCCTCGGACGTCATTGCTCATGAACCAGATTCGATCTCGGAGCAGGTCCATGACGAGATCCACTCCCCGGACCCGGCATCGAGCTCAGATCCAAACATTGTCTCGCTGGCTCGAGCATCAAACCCCATCAGTGAAATTTCCAAGGCAGTGTTATGCCACGCCTCGGCCATACTTCAGGTCAGCTCCCCCTACCGTTAAGACATGGGCGAGGCCGAACTCTCTGCTCTAAACGGGATGACAAGTAGAATCCAGAATCTCAGCCTCTCAAACGGTCAGGCTTCGATCCATGATAGGGTCGGAGGTGAGTACAAAGGTGTGCAAATTTTTGTCCCACCCGCCACCCATGAAGTCGCTACTGTCGAGGATTTAACCGATGCACCAGAGCACGCCTCTGGAAAAAACACAAATTTGGATGAAGTCAATAGCGATCCATCGCAGGATCCACTTCCGATAGTAACCGAGGAGACCGAAAGCCGAGCGGCTCCCTCCGCCCAAGACGTCTGCATGTTGGATAGAACAAGGGAGGAGGACGACCCCGACAACCAAGATTATTATCTAGAGACCGAGGATGATTTAATCCTTGGAGCCGATGAATTTAATATCCTCGAGGAGCCGTTTTCTTACCCTCGTTTGCAGGCTTTCCACCGGCGGTTGATAAATACCGCCAAAAGAATGAAACAGAAGTCCGAACTGCTTCGAGTCGAGCAGGACAGACTAAATGAAAAAATGGACTAAGGGCCTTATCACTGAGTAAGAAGTTGAGCAAAAAACCATCGGCAACAAGTAGCGACACCCCTAGAGGAACTCCTTTTTAGAAGTCGGCCAGGAGGTCGCCGGCTCCCCACGGTCAATGCTGGGTTGGGCCATAGATCTGGACAGTACTTCTCAAAGTCAGTCGATGCTAACTGGTCGGCACCATAACCCTCTTGTGGAACGACACCATCACGGCAAAGAACCAATCCCACTTCCGAATAACTATGATCCACGGGACATGCCTGACTCGCTACCCGGAGCTTCTGTAGGTTCTACCCACAGATCCCATGAACAACCACCTGCTAGACAGGCGGGGCAACTGGCCTGGATGGCCAAATACAGCCAAGCACGTGATTACAAGGGTAGTCAAGAAGTGACAGCATCAGACGTTTGGCAAGCTGCAACACGGATCCGAGGAGCAGCTCACCCAAAGTTTTTTACCAACAAGGTGATGCAGTATCCATTCCCCGCTGGGTTTAAACCCATTAATATTGAGTGATACGCCTCCAACATATCATAATTTTTTATTGTTCCATGCTATTATAGTATCAATCTTGGATGTTTTATATGCAATTATATGTCATTTTATATCATTTTTGGGAACTAACCTATTAACCTAGTGCCCAGTGCCAGTTGTTGTTTTTTGTTTGTTTTTGGTTTTTCAGAAAATCAGCACCAAACGGAGTCCAAACGCTACAAAACTTTTTGACGATTTTTTTCTGGACAAAAGAGACCCTAGAAGCTTCGGGAGATGACCAAAAGACACACGAGGAGGTGACAAGGCAACAGGGCACGCCCTCTTACCTTATGGGCCCCACGTGGCTCCTTTTGACCTAATTCCACTTCTATAAATTCTCAAATATTGGGAAACCAACAGAGAACCACCTCGAATAACTTTTCCGCCACCGCAAGCTTTTGTTCTTCCGCGATCCCATCTGGAGGCCTTTTCCGGCACCCTGCCAGAGGGGGAATCGATCACGGAGGGCTTCTACATCAACCTTGCTGCCCTACCGATGATGTGTGAGTAGTTTACCACAGACCTACGGGTCCATAGCTAGTAGCTAGATGGCTTCTTCTCTCTCTTTGATCTTCAATACAATGTTCTCCTCGATCTTCTTGGAGTTCTATTCATTGTAATCTTCTTTTGCGGTGTGTTTGTTGGGATCCGATGAATTGTGGGTTTATGATCAGATTATTCATGAGAAGTAATTGAGTCTTTTCTGAACTTTATTATGCATGATTTTTATAGCTTTGTATTTCTCTCCGATCAGATTATTCATGAGAAGTAATTGAGTCTTATCTCTACTGTACTGCATCTCCTCTCCTCTTCGGGGAAAATCCCAACGTAGCTCAAAAGTAGCAGGAAGAATTTCTGGCGCCATTGCCGGGGAGAAGTCACGTCAAAATAGTCTTCCGTCAACTTGCCAATTTCTGGCGCCATTGCCGGGGAGACATCATCAAAACCTATCAAGTACCTTCGCACAAACTATCATCTACTTGTTCTACTTTTTATTTGCCTTTTTATTTTGCATTTGCCTCTCATTTTCATCTCCCCCACATCTCATAAAAACTACAAAAACATAAAAATATATTTATTTGCTCGTTTTCTTGCTTTGCCATTATGGCTAATTCTTTGCTCATTGCTTGTACTCCCGAGAATGAAGTGCTTAATTTTAAACAAAGGGGAGGAGAAAGTTTAAAAGATGCTTGGTATAGGATTTGCGATGCTCAAAATAGATCAACTCATAAGCAATCCACCACTGTTTTGCTTCGCAATTTTTATGTTGCTATTACTACTTGGTATAGATTTGTGCTAGACACTATTACCATAGGGAATTTCTTGAGTAGTCACCCTAATGATGCTTTCAATGCTATGGGAAATTTGGTAGGATCACCACCTATAACTATTAATGAAACGGCATTGACTTTGGAACATGTTATGCGAAGATTAGAAGCTATTGAAAATAAAATGCCTACTGTAGAACATATTGAGAATTTAGATAAAAAGGTTCACAATCAAGTCACTCAATTTGGATCTAAGGTAGGAACTACATTAAAAATGCTAAAGGAGAAGGAACCAATTATTAATGAAAGAGTAGAACAAAGTCCCGCTAGAATTGATAAGTTGGAGGAAATCATTAATAATTTAGGTTCACTTTTTCTTCTGTTAAGGCTATTGAGAGAACTCCTCCTCTTAAGAATTCCAAGTTTATGTATGTTTCTAAGAATAAGGGTGCCACATCTAGTAAAGGAAATGAGGATCTTAAAATGATTAGCTTGCACCCCAACTTCATTGATATAATAAAGGAACCTATTTATGAAAGCAAATTCCTCAACTTTGTCCCTGGGAGTGTGATAATTAAAAACTCTTATTCTAAACCTCCTAGGAAGCATGGTTGTATAATTGAGGAATTGGATGTGAAGGATGATAATACTGGAAACATGCATTATTCCTAGCTAGGGGCATAAAACAATAGCGCTTGTTGGGAGGCAACCCAATATTTATCTTTATTGCAATTTTTATTTTCTTGTGTCACACAATAATAGCTACTGTTATGATTGTGTTTTTATCTTTTATTTAGTGTTTGTGCCAATTAATGCCTTTAGGATGATTTGGATGATAGTATGATTGATGTTGTTTGAAAAACAGAAAGTTTTGCACCCAGTTCTGAAATTTCTATTCTGTACTGGAACGTGATCAAATACTGAATTTTTTACAGAGTATTGGTATGTAAATTTTTTACTTTGTCCTAATTTTGCAGAATTTTTGGAGTCACAAAAGTTTGATTTTTATTCAGATCTTTACAGACTGTTCTGTTTTAGACAGATTCTGTTTTCTATTGCATAGTTCTCTTATTTTAATGATGCTATGGATTATATCGGGGGGGGGGGGGGGGTATAAGTCATGGAGAAGTTAGAGTACAGTAGCATTATGCAAGAATTTAAAAATTAATCAATTTATAACAGTACCTAAAGTTTAAGATTTGTTTGTTATACTAACGGATTTCATGAGGTTTCTGTTGAGTTTTGTGTGCTGAAGTTTTAAAGTTTTGGGTGAGATCACGATGGACGAAGGAAAAAGGAGTGGCAAGACCCAAAGCTTGGGGATTCCCAAGGCACCCCAAGGTAATATTCAAGGAAGACCCAAGCATCTAAGCTTGGGGATGCCCCGGATGGCATCCCCTCTTTCGTCTACAATCTATCAGAATATCACTTGGAGCTATATTTTTATTCATCACATGATATTGATACGTCTCCAACGTATCTATAATTTTTTATTGTTCCATGCTATAATAGTATCGATCTTGGATGTTTTTATATGCAATTATATATCATTTTTTGGGACTAACCTATTAACCTAGTGCCCAGTGCCAGTTGCTGTTTTCTGCTTGTTTTTGGTTTTATAGGAAATTAGTACCAAACGAAGTCCAAATGCCACGAAACTTTTTGACGATATTTTTCTGGACAAAAGAGACCCTAAAAGCTTTGGGAGGAAGCCAGAAGCCTCACGAGGAGGCCACAAGGCAATAGGGCACGGCCCCAGGGGGGAGCGCCCTGATGCCTTGTGGGCCCCTTGTGGCTCCTTTTGACCTAATTCCACTTCTATAAATTCTCAAATATTCAGAAACCGTCAGAGAGCCACCCCGAATAACTTTTACGCCGCCGCAAGCCTCTGTTCTTCTGAGATCCCATCTGGAGGCCTTTTTCGGTACTCTGCCGAAGGTGGAATCGATCATGGAGGGTTTCTTCATCAACCTTGCCGCCCTTCCGATGATGTGTGAGTAGTTTACCACAGACCTACGGGTCCATAGCTAGTAGCTAGATGGCTTCTTCTCTCTCTTTGATCTTCAATACCATGTTCTCCTCGATGTAATCTTCTTTTGCGGTGTGTTTGTTAGGATCCGATGAATTGTGAGTTTATGATCAGATTATTCATGAGAAATATTTGAGTCTTCTCTGAACTCTTTTATGCATGATTGTTATAGCTTTGTATTTCTCTCCGATCTATCGATTTGGTTTGGCCAACTAGATTGGTTTATCTTGCAATGGGAGAGGTGCTTTGTGATGGGTTCAATATTGCGGTGTTCAATCCCAGTGACAGAAAGGGACATGACACGTATTTGTATTGTTGCCATTAAGGATAAAAAGATGGGGTTTAATCATATTGCTTGAGTTTACTTTGTCTACATCATGTCATCTTGCTGAAGGCGTTACTTTGTTTCATACTTAATACCCTAGATGCATGCTGGATAGCGGTCGATGGGTGGAGTAATAGTAGTAGATGCAGGCAGGAGTCGGTCTACTTGTCTCGGACGTGATGCCTATATACATGATCATTGCCATGAATCCTTCATAATTATTTGCTTTTCTATCAATTGCCCAACAGTAATTTGTTTACCCACCGTATGCTCTGCGCTTGAGAGAGAAGCCTCTAGTGAAAACTATGGCCCCCGGGTCTATCTTTATCATATATTAAAATCCAAAAATACCTTTCTGCAATTTATTTACTTTTATTTTATTTAGTATTTTACTTTATCTATCTATCACTATCAGAATTAATCCTTGCAAATAACCGCTAAGAGGATTGACAACCCTCTGATTTGCGTTGGGTGCAAGTGTTTGCTTTTGTGTGTGTAGGTGCTGCTAAAGGGATTTTGTGTGGTTCTCCTACTGGATTGATAACCTTGGTTCTTAACTGAGGGAAATACTTATCTCTACTATACTGCATCATCCTCTCCTCTTCGGGGAAATACCAACGCAGTCTACAAGTAGCAGGAAGAATTTCTGGCGCTGTTGCCGGGGAGACATCACCAAAATTTATCAAGTACCTTCGCACAAACTATCATCCACTTGCATTTATTTTATTTGCATTTTCCTCTCGTTTTCATCTCCCCCTCTTCTAAAACAATTTTACAAAAACACAAAAACATTTTCATTTGCTTGTCTACTTGCTTGCTAGTTTGCTTGCTCTACCACAATGGCTAGTTCTTCACTTGTTACTATTACCCCTGAAAATGATGTGCTTAATTTTAGACAAAGGTGAGGAGAGAATTTAGAAGATGCTTGGTATAGGATTTGCGATGCTCAAAATAGATCAAGTCGTAAGCAATCCACTGTCGTTCTTCTTCGCAATTTTTATGTGGGAATCACTACTTGGTATAGATTTGTGCTTGACACTATTACCGGAGGGAATTTCTTGATGTGTCTCTCTAGGGACGCTTTCAATGCTATGGGGAATCTAGTGGGATCACCACCAATCATTATTAATGAAACAACATTGACTTTGCAACATGTTATGCAAAGGTTAGAAGCTATTGAAAATAAAATGCCTACTATTGAACATCTTGAGAATTTAGACAAAAAGGTTCATAATCACATTACTCAATTTGGTTCTAAGGTGGGGATTACATTGAAAACCCTTAAGGAAAAGGAACCAATGATTAACGAAAGGATAGAACAAAGTCCCGTGAGAATCGATAAGTTAGAGGAGAATATCAATAATTTGGGTTCCGCTTTTTCCTCCGCTAAAACTATTGATAGGACTCCTCCCACTAAAAATTGCAAGTTTATATATGTTCCTAAGACTAAGGGCGCCACTTCTAGCAAGGGGAATGAGGATCTTAAAATGATTAGTGTGCACCCCAATTTCATTAATATAATAAAGGAACCTATCTATAAAAGCAAAGTTCTTAATTTTGTGCCTAGGAGCGTGATGATAAGAAACCCCTTTGATAAATATCTTAGAAAGAGTGGGTGCGTAATTGAGGATTTGGAAACAAAGGATAACAACACTTGAAACTATGCATTATGCCTAGCTAGGGGCATAAAACAATAGCGCTTGTTGGGAGGCAACCCAATGAATAAAATATATTTTTTGTTTTACCTTCTGTTTTTGTGTGTTTACACAATTATAGCCTCTGTTATGATTGTGTTTTTATCTTGTAATTACTGTTTGTGCCAAGTAATGCCTTTAGGATGATTTGGAAGATAGTATGATTGATGCTGTTGGAAAACAGAAACTTTTGCGTCCAGTACTGGAATTTTGATTTTTGGCTGGAGCGTGATAAAACTCTGAATTGTTTACACAGTATTGATATATGAATTGCCCACGTTTTCCTAATTTTTCAGAATTTTTGGAGTTACAAAAGTATGACGTTAATTCAGATCTTTACAAACTGTTATATTTTAGACAGATTCTATTTTTGTTGCATAGTTTCCTTATTTTGATGAATCTATGGATCGTATCGGGGGTTATGAGTCATGGAGAAGTTGGAGTACAGTAGCATTATGCCAATATTAAATATGAATCGATTTACAACGGCACCTAAAGTTTAAGATTTATTTGTTATACTAACGGATCACACGAGGTTTCTGTTGAGTTTTGTGTGCTAAAGTTTTCAAGTTTTGGGTGAGACTACGATGGATAAAGGAATAAGGAGCGGCAAGAACCTAAGCTTGGGGATTCCCAAGGCACCCCAAGGTAATATTCAAGGAAGACTCAAGCGTCTAAGCTTGGGGATGCCCCGGATGGCATCCCCTCTTTCGTCTACAATCTATCAGTAACTCACTTGGAGCTATATTTTTATTCATCACATGATATGTGTTTTACTTGGAGCGTCTTGTGCTATAGTTTGTTTGCTTTTTAGTTTGTCACAATCATCTTTTCTGATCACACCTTTTTGAGAGGGACACACATTATTCGTGATTTGTTAGAATACTCTATGTGCTTCACTTATATCTTTTGAGCTAGCCAGTTGCTCTAGTGCTTCACTTATATCTTTTAGAGCACGGAGGTGGTTATATTTTAAAGAAATAGTTGCACTCTCATGCTTCACTTATATCTTTTTGAGAGTCTTGTGAATAGCAATGGTAATATGCATGGGTTATCAATTTGGTCCTAATATGATAGGTATTCAAGAGGGATATAATAAAACTTTCATGTAGACCACTGAATATGATAAGTTTCATTCCTTGCAATAGTTTTGCGATATTAAGATGGTAATATGTGGCAGGTGCTAGTAAATAATTGTGGTTTAGTAAGAATAATTGTGTTAAGGTTTGTGATACCCGAAGCATTCACGTATGTTCTGTCGTTATGCTAAGAAGTTGGAGCATGATTTATTATTGATTGTCTACCTTATGAGTGGCGGTCGGGGACGAGCGATGGTCTTTTCCTACCAATCTATCCCCCTAGGGGCATGCGTAGTAGTACTTTGGTTCGAGGGCTAATAAACTTTCACAATAAGTATGTGAGTTCTTTATGACTAATGTGAGTCCATGGATTATACGCACTCTCACCTTTCCGCAATTTGCTAGCCTCTTCGGTATCGTGCATTGCCCTTTCTCACATCGAGAGTTGGTGCAAACTTCGCCGGTGTATCCAAACCCCGTTATATGATACGCTCTATCACATATAAGCCTCCTTATATCTTCCTCAAAACAGCCACCAAACCTACCTATCAAGGCATTTCCATAGCCATTCCGAGATATATTGCCATGCAACTTCCACCGTTCCGTTTTTATGACACACATCATCATTGTCATATTGCTTTGCATGATCATATAGCGGACATAGTATTTGTGGCTCAGCCACCGTTCATCATTTTTTATACGTGTCACGCTAGTATCATTGCACATCCTGGTACACCGCCAGAGGCATTCATATAGAGTCATATTTTTGTTCTAGTTTCGAGTTGTAATTTTCTTTTGAGTTGTAAGTAAATAGAAGTATGATGATCATTATTATTAGAGCATTGTCCCAGTGAGGAAATAAAAAAAAAGAAAAAAAAAGAGGCCAAAAAAGGAGCCCACGAAAAAAAGGAAAGAAAAATAAATAAATAAATAAATAAGAAAGCAAAAAATGAGAGAAAAAGAGAGAAGGGGCAGTGTTACTATCCTTTTTCATACTTGTGCTTCAAAGTAGCACCATGTTTTTCATATAGAGAGTCTCCTATTTTGTCACTTTCATATACTAGTGGGAATTTTTCATTATAGAACTTGGCTTGTATATTCCGATGATGGGCTTCCTCAAATGCCCGAGGTCTTCATGAGCAAGCAAGTTGGATGCATACCCACTTAGTTTTCATGTTGAGCTTTCATATACTTATAGCTCTTAGTGCATCCGTTGCATGGCAATCCCTACTCCTCGCATTGACATATATTGATGGGCATCTCCATAGCCCGTTGATTAGCCGCGTCGATGACAGACTATCTTCTTATTTTTGACTTCCCCTTATTAATCTCTACCACCACACTCCATTCCACCCATAGTGCTATATCCATGGCTTGCGCACATGTATTGCGTGGGGGTTGAAAAAGCTGAAGCGCGTTAAAAAGTATGAACCAATTGCTCGGCTTGTCATCGGGGTAGTGCATGATAAATACTTTGTGTTAAGAAGATGGAGCATGACAGGATTTTATGATTTTTAGGGATAACTTTCTTTAGCATTTTTATATTGAAAGACATGATTGTGTATTAGTATGCCTGAGTATTGATGTCTTTATATCAAATAATAGACTATTGCTTCGAATCATTCGGATGTTATTATTCATACCGTAAGAGAGATTACATGATTAAACATGTTAGGTAGCATTCCACATCAAAAATTCTATTTTTATCATTTTCCTACTCAATGACGAGCACGAATTAAGCTTGGGGATGCTTGATACGTCTCCAACGCATCTATAACTTTTTATTGTTCCATGCTATTATAGTATCAATCTTGGATGTTTTTATATGCAATTATATATCATTTTTTGGGACTAACCTATTAACCTAGTGCCCAGTGCCAATTCATGTTTTCTGCTTGTTTTTGGTTTTTCAGGAAATCAGTACCAAACGAAGTCCAAATGCCACGAAACTTTTTGACGATTTTTTTTGGACAAAAGTGACCTTGGAAGCTTCGGGAGGAAGCCAAAAGCCTCACGAGGAAGCCCCTCGTGGCTCCTTTTAACCTAATTCCACTTCTATAAATTCTCAAATATTCAGAAACCATCAGAAAGCCATCCCGAATATCTTTTATGCCGCCGCAAGCCTCTGCTCTTCCGCGATCCCATCTGGAGGCCTTTTACGGTACTCTACCGGAGGGGGAATCGATCACGGAGGGCTTCTTCATCAACCTTGCTGCCCTTCCGATGATGTGTGAGTAGTTTACCACAGACCTACGGGTCCATAGCTAGTAGCTAGATGGTTTCTTCCCTCTCTTTGATCTTCAATACCATGTTCTCCTCGATGTTCTTGGAGTTCTATCCGATGTAATCTTCTTTTGCGGTGTGTTTGTTGGGATCCAATGAATTGTGAGTTTATGATCAGATTATTCATGAGAAATATTTGAGTCTTCTCTGAACAATTTTATGCATGATTGTTATAGCTTTGTATTTCTCCCCGATCTATCGATTTGGTTTGGCCAACTAGATTGGTTTATCTTGCAATGGGAGAGGTGCTTTGTGATGGGTTCAATCTTGCGGTGCTCAATCCCAGTGACAGAAAGGGACATGACACGTATTTGTATTGTTGCCATTAAGGATAAAAAGATGGGGTTTAATCATATTGCTTGAGTTTACTTTGTCTACATCATGTCATCTTGCTTAAGGCGTTACTTTGTTTCATACTTAATACCCTAGATGCATGCTGGATAGCGGTCGATGGGTGGAGTAATAGTAGTAGATGCAGGCAGGAGTCGGTCTACTTGTCTCAGACATGATGCCTATATGCATGATCATTGCCATGAATCCGTCATAATTATTTGCTTTTCCATCAATTCCCAATAGTAATTTGTTTACCCACCGTATGTTCTGCGCTCGAGAGAGAAGCCTCTAGTGAAAACTATGGCCCCTGGGTCTATCTTTATCATATATTAAAATCCAAAAATACCTTGCTGCAATTTATTTACTTTTATTTTATTTAGTATTTTACTTTATCTATCTATCACTATCAGAATTAATCCTTGCAAATAACCGCTAAGAGGATTGACAACCCACTTATTTGCGTTGGGTGCAAGTGTTTGCTTTTGTGTGTGTAGGCGCTGCTAAAGGCATTTTGTGTGGTTCTCCTACTGGATTGATAACCTTGGTTCTTAACTGAGGGAAGTACTTATCTCTACAATACTGCATCATCCTCTCCTCTTCGGGGAAATGCCAACGCAGTCTACAAGTAGCAGATATGAGTTTTACTTGGAGCGTCTTGTGCCACAGTTTTCTTTTCTTTGTTTGTTTTTTAGTTTGCCACAATCATCTTTTGTTGAACACACCTTTTGAGAGGGACACGCATTTATCGTGATTTGTTTGAATACTCTATGTGCTTCACTTATATCTTTTGAGCTAGGCAGTTGCTCTACTGCTTCACTTATATCTTTTAGAGCATGGCGGTGGTTATATTTTAAAGAAATAGTTGCACTCTCATGATTCACTTAAATCTTTTTTAGTCTAATAAATAGTAATGGCAATTTGCACGGGTTATAAGATTAGTCCATAAAGGATAGGTATTCAACAGGGATATAATAAAAACTTTCATGTAGATCACTAAATATGAAACGTGTGGTTTAATGATATTGATGTCGTAATATGAAAGGATATTGGTTCATGATCATTGGTTAGTAGAAATATCGGTATTAAAGCTTGTTATTAACTTCTCATCTAACTGTTAGTCATGGCATGGTGAGGAGGTCCGAGCATTTTTATGTCTGAAATGAAATCCTTGAGTGCTGTTACAATCGGGGGTGCGCGATGGTTAACTCCTACCAACCTCCTCCCTAGGGCCATGCGAGTAGTACTTTGCTTCGATGGCTAATAGGCTTTGCAATAAATATGTGAGTTCTTTATGACTAATGTGAGTCCATGGATTATACACACTCTCACCCTTCCGCAATTTGCTAGCCTCTTCGGTACCGTGCATTGCCCTTTCTCACCTCGAGAGTCGGTGCAAACTTCGCCGGTGCATCCAAACCCCGTGATATGATACGCTCTATCACACATAAGCCTACTTATATCTTCCTCAAAACAGCCACCATACCTACCTATTATGGCATTTCCATAGCCATTCCGCGATATATTGCCATGCAACTTCCACCGTTCCGTTTACATGACACACATCTTCATTGTCATATTGCTTTGCATGATCATATAGCTGACATAGTATTTGTGGCTCAACCACCGTTCATCATTTTTTATACATGTTACGCTAGATCATTGCACATCCTGGTACACTACTAGAGGCATTCATATAGAGTCATATTGTTCTAGTATCGAGTTATAAGTAAATAAAAGTGTGATGATCATTATTATTAGAGCATTGTCCCAGTGAGGAAAGGATGATGGAGACTATGATTCCCCCACAAGTCGGGATGAGACTCCGGACGAAAAAAAACAAAAAAAGAGGCCAAAAAGAGCCCAACAAGAAAAAGAGAAAAATATATAATAATTAGAGAAAAAGAGATAAGGGGCAATGTTACTATCCTTTTCCACACTTGTGCTTCAGAGTAGCACCATGTTCTTCATATAGAGAGTCTCATGAGTTGTCACTTTCATACACTAGTGGAAAATTTTCATTATAGAACTTGGCTTGTATATTCCGATGACGGGCTTCCTCAAATGCCCGAGGTCTTCATGAGTAAGCAAGTTGGATGCACACCCACTTATTTTCAGGTTGAGCTTCCATACACTTATAGCTCCTAGTGCATCCGTTGCATGGCAATCCCTACTTCTCGCATTGATATCGATTGATGGACATCTCCATAGTCCGTTGATCCACCGAGTTGATGCGAGACTTTCTTCCTTTTTGACTTATCCTATTAATCCCTATCACCGCATTCTATTCCACCTTGTGCTATGTCCATGGCTCACGCTCATGTATTGCATGAAGTTGAAAATGCTGAAGCACGTTAGAAGTACGATCCAATTGCCTGGTTTAACACCGGGGTGCGCATGATTTATATTTATGCAGTGAAGGCGGAGTCATGCCATGCTAACATGATAAAATGAGTGGGGAATAACATTCGTTAAGGATCATATATTTTGAAAGTTTAATGATTATTCTTCTTATATTCATGGATATTTTTATGTTGATATTGTTAATTCATCACTTCTTAGTATTTATACTATAAAAAGAGATTACATGATAAACATGTTAGGTAGCATTCCACATCAAAAAATCTGTTTTTATCATTTACCTACTCGAGGACGAGCAGGAATTAAGCTTGGGGATGCTGATACATCTCCATCGTATCTATAATTTTTTATTGTTACATGCTATTATAGTATCAATATTGGATGTTTTATATGCAATTATATGTCATTTTTTATAATTTTTGGGAACTAACCTATTAACCTAGTGCCCAGTGCCAGTTGTTGTTTTCTGCTTGTTTTTGGTTTTTCAGAAAATCAGTACCAAACGGAGTCCAAACGCTACGAAACTTTTTGACGATTTTTTTCTGGACAAAAGATACCCTAGAAGCTTCGGGGGAGGACCAGAAGACCTACGAGGAGACGACAAGGCAACAGGGCGCGCCCGGGGGGGTGGATGTGCCATGTTACCTTGTGGGCCCCACGCGGCTCCTTTTGACCTAATTCCACTTCTATAAATTCTCAAATATTGGGAAACCAACAGAGAACCACCTCAAATAACTTTTCTACCGCCGCAAGCTTCTGTTCTTCCCCGATCCCATCTGGAGGCCTTTTCCGGCACCCTGCCGGAGGGGGAATCGATCACGGAGGGCATCTACATCAACCTTACTGACCTATCAATGATGTGTGAGTAGTTCACCATAGACCTGTGGGTCCATAGCTAGTAGCTAGATGGCTTCTTCTCTCTCTTTGATCTTCAATACAACATTCTCCTCGATCTTCTTGGAGTTCTATTCGATGTAATCTTCTTTTGCGGTGTATTTGTTGGGATCCGATGAATTGTGGGTTTATGATCTGAATATTCATGAGAAGTAATTGAGTCTTTTCTAAACTTTATTATGCATGATTTTTATAGCTTTGTATTTCTCTCTGATCTATCCGTTTGGTTTGGCCAACTAGATTGATTTATCTTCAGCGGGAGAGGTGCTTTGTAATGGGTTCAATCTTGCGGTGCTCTATATCCCAATGATAGAAAGGGACAAGACACGTATTTGTATTGTTGCCATTAAGGGTAAAATGACGGGGTTTATTCATATTGATTGGTTTTACTTTGTCTACATCATGTCATCTTGCTTAAGGCGTTACTCCGTTTTCATTAACTTAATACCCTAGATGCATGCTGGATAGCGGTCGATGGGTGGAGTAATAGTAGTAGATGCAAGCAGGAGTCGGTCTACTTGTCTCGGACGTGATGCCTATATACCTGATCATTGCCTTGAATATCATCATAACTATGTGCTTTTCTATCAATTGCCCAACAGTAATTTGTCTACCCACCGTATGCTATGTGTTCGAGAGAGAAGCCTCTAGTGAAAACTATGGCCCCCGGGTCTACTTTAAACATAAAAAGAAAGCCTAAATATACTTGCTGCAATTTTATTTATTTTATTTTGTTTTGCAATTTATCTATCTACCACTACAAGATTTAATCCTTGCAAGTGACGAGTTCAAGGGGATTGACGACCCTCTTGCCCGCGTTGGGTGCAAGTATTTGCTTTTGTGTGTGCAGGTGATGTTCACGAGGCTTTGTGTGATTCTCCTACTGGTTCGATATCCTTTGTTCTCACTGAGGGAAATACTTATCTCTACTGTACTGCATCTCCTCTCCTCTTCGGGGAAAATCCCAACGCAGCTCACAAGTAGCATCGAGCCATACGATGGAACCACGGATCCAGCAGTATGGATTGAGGATTTCCTCATGCAAGTTAATATGGCCCAAGGTGATGACCTTCATGCCGTCAAGTACCTGCCCCTAAAGCTTCGAGGACTGGCGCGCCATTGGCTTAATAGCTTGCCCAAAAACTCAATAAACAGATGGGATGCGCTCGAGGAGGTTTTTCGAGCTAACTTTCTAGGGACTTATGGTCGATCTTCGGACGCCGATGACCTCGGCCTGATCGTGCAGAAGCCCGAAGAGTCCACCATACAATTTTGGAATCGGTTCCTAAATAAAAAGAACCAAATCATGGACTTCCCGGACGTGGAGGCAATCGTTGCTTTTAAGCACAACATCCGCCATGAAAGGCTCGCTCGAGAGATCGGGCAAGAGAGACCCCGAACAATGGCGGCCCACACTTATTTAATGACTAGATTCTGTACGCGGGAGGATGTACGGTTGAGAAGGTAGGTCTAGAGGGGGATGAATAGACTCTTAACCAACCAAAGGTGCAGTTTTTAGTTTTCTTGGAATTTAAGCAGATTTTGGTACTAGTTAAGATATCACCAAGTCTTTCTACACATGCATATCTAGAGATAGAGCAGCGAAAATAGTAAAGCATGCAAATTGCGCGGAAAGTATTGGGGTAGCAAAAAGAAGATCAAACGCAATGAAGACACGGTGGTTTTTGGCATGGTTCCGATAGGTGGTGCTATCGTACGTCCACGTTGATGGAGACTTCAACCCACGAAGGGTAAGGGTTGCGCGAGTCCACGGAGGGCTCCACCCACGAAGGGTCCACGAAGAAGCAACCTTGCATATTCCACCATGGCTACCGTCCACGAAGGACTGGCCTCACTCGAGGTAGATCTTCATGAAGTAGGCAATCTCCTTGCCCTTACAAACTCCTTGGTTCAACTCCACATGATCTTGGAGGATCCCAAGTGACACCTAACCAATCTAGGAGACACCACTCCCCAAAAGGTAATAGACGGTGTTGATGATGAACTCCTTGCTCTTGTGCTTCAAATGATAGTCTCCTCAACACTCAATCTCTCTCTCACAGATTTGGCTTGGGTAGGAGAAGGATTGGAGTGGAAAGCAACTTGAAGAGGCTAGAAATCAAGGTTCAAATGGTTGGATTGGAATCTCCTGATCTCAACACATGAGTAGGTGGTTCTCTCTAAGAAAATGTATGGTGGAAGTGTAGGCATGTTCTGATGGCTCTCTTAGAGAGTAAGTGGTGGTGGAAGGGTATAAATAGCCTTCACCAAAAATCCAACCGTTACACACTTTTGACCCAAAATTGATGGGACCGAAGGCAAACTCGGTGAGACCGATTAGTGTAAAAAGTATGAACTTTAGGATTTTTGATGGGACCGAAGTGGAACAACTCGGTGGGACCGAAAGTGCAATGGCTAGGGCAGAGCTCAGTCTCGGAAATTCTGATTATTTCAACTCGGTGATTTTGAAGTGAAATAATGGCATTACAGAAACTTGGCAAAGCCATCTCGGTGAGACCGAGATCCTTTTCGGTGAAATCGAATTCCTAGGGTTTGGTAGTGGCAATATGAATGAGTAGTTTCAGTGGGACTGAGATAGAAGTTTAGGGTTTGGACAGATGTGATTGTGGGAGAATGGCTGAGGGTTTTGGAGCAATACCACTAAGCACCTTGAGCAGCACCCTCATCATTAACACCTCAACCCATTTTAATAGTATTGGCTTTCCTAAGGGACTCAATGTGATCTTGGATCACTAAAATGAAAATGAAGAGTCTTGTGGATGCCAAACTTGTCCTTAACATTTTGAAGGGTACCACATCTTCTTGTCCTTGCCATGCCATTGTTGAACTTGTCTAAAATATACTGGATAAAATTGTTAGTCCAACAACATGCATGTTGACATTGATTACCAAAACCACCAAGGGAGCAAATGTGCTTTCAATCTCCCCCTTTTTGGTAATTGATGACAACATACATCAAAGCTTCAAATAAAGATGTAATAGAATATTGTATGAAAGCTTTGAAGAAAACATGTAACATGTATGAGCTCCCCCTATAAATGTGCAGCTAGTAAATAATGATAGCTTATGCAAAGTAGAAGCACAAAGTAAAGGAAACGCACATGTAACATGTATCTTGGCTATATGTATCAGAGCAATAATAAACAAAATGAAGTTTAAGTACCCTCATGTCCATGACTATTTTCTTGCAAAAAATATGTGCACAAGCAAGAAGTCATCATGCAAATGAGTATGATGCACATACTTACCTTGAAGTTCTTGATCGTGTACCTGAAGAAATACACTTGAGAAAACAGGGTTAGATAACACAAGATAATTTCTCCAAGAAAAGACACAAGACCAACAAGAAAACCAAGATTGGGATGACATGTAGAAGAAAGTATCACTGAGTGAATATACATGTCCCCAAAATAAAGATGAAATAGAATTAGTTAACTCTCCCTAAAAGAACTTCCTCTCCTGCTGAATCTAGCATTGGATATTGGGAGTAGGTAGGGTGAGAAAACTAGAGCAAACAGAAAACAGATCATGTTTCTCCCCTCTTAGAAACATGTAGGGTCCTCTCCTCTTGTAAAATGCATCACTCTCCCTTAGGATATACCTTTGACATGGAAGAGGTTATGGTGATAAGCTTTGATGTGCATCTCTCTCCCCCTTTGACATCAATTTCCAAGAAGGGATAGCTTCAAGGTTATTGGTCAAGTGGGTGTGGTCCTTGAGAAACACAACTAGCCATTGAGTAGTTCCAGATGCAAGTAGAGGGAAAGAATCATTGAGTGGAGCTAGAGCAAAAAACAGAAAAAAAAATTGACAGAAAATTCATTTGAGCAATAAAGTTGGTGACTCCGAGTTGTAATTTGGTGTGACCGAGTTTAGTGTAGATGGAAAATTTTGTCAACTCAGCTCACTAGGCAAGAAACTCTCACAAAGATTTGCAATGAATTTACTAAGAAACTAGCTAAGAGAAAAGAACACAGAAAAGAAAGAAACAAAGAAACATCTAGATGAAGTTTTTGTTCTTTGAAAAAGAAACACTGAAAAGACACAAGAGAACTTCATCTAGAGGGGTCGGCGACTAGGTCACCTATGTTAGAGTATATTGATTTAGGAGTCAACTGAGAACACTTGATCATAGGTCATACTCATCGTTAAGCTCAAAATGGGGTTTCCATTTTTCATTTAAGCATTTCAATGTATTCACATCTTGTTGAGTTGCTTTAGCTCATCTCTTTGAGTAAAGCTTCTCTAAGATGTGAGAAATTACATTGGGGTTTTGGTGGTGATGTTCATCATGTAGTTGAACTTGAAGTGGATGCTCATGGAGTGAAGTTGGGAGAAATCCTATCATTTATAGTTCATCTTCCTACATGGATTAGATTTGCAAGAAACAACATATGTATCCAAAATGACAAGAATGAAGTATAGAATCAAATGTTGTCAAATGATATGTTTAAGTTGTCTTGTTCCTTGGCACACCAAATATTTAGATACTTGGTCCAATTTTCTTGCTCAAAATAGAAGTTTGTGAGCATCCTTATGGAGTGATGTTCAGCCAAGTACCTACAAGAGGTTAGATACAATACAAGGGAGCAAAGTGTCAAAGATGTAATATAATCATAGAGGTATCAAGGATTAGTCAAGAATGCTCATGCCCTTGCATGCATCCAAGTGAATCTCTAGTTCACGTTTGAAGCATCAATGATATTCAACTCACTCCTCAAGTGACAAAATACCTTCTCATCAAGAGGTTTAGTGAAGATATCCGCTAATTGCTTGTCGGTACGAACATGCTTAAGGTGAATGTCACCTTTAGCAACATGATCTCGAATGAAATGGTGACGAACCTCAATATGCTTAGTTCGAGAATGTTGCACGGGATTGTGTGCAATCTTAATAGCACTCTCATTGTCACATGTCTCACATGCACACCATAGTCTTTAAGAGTTTGTGTCATCCGTAGTAATTGAGCACAACATGATCCCGTGGCAATGTTTTCCGCTTCGGCGGTAGATAGAGATACCGAGTTTTGTTTCTTGGAGGACCAAGACACAAGAGATCTACCAAGAAATTGACATGTACCCGAAGTGGATTTTCTATCAACATTGTCTCTGGCATAGTCCGAATCAGAATAGCCAACAAGATTGAAGGAAGATCCTTTGGGATACCAAATGCCAAAGTTTGGTGTATGTAACAAGTATCTCACAATTCTTTTCACAGCCTTAAGGTGACACTCTTTTGGTGCCGCTTGGTATCATGCACACATGCACACACTTAGCATAATGTTGGGACGGGAGGCACATAGATATAGCAATGAACCAATCATAGATCGATAAACCTTTTGATCAACAGGTTTTCCATCCTTAGTCAAGTCAAGATGTCCACTTGTGGGCATGGGGGTTTTCATACATTTGCTTTCTTGCATGTTGAACTTCTTGAATAAGTTCTTGGTATATTTTGTTTGAGAAACAAAGGTACCCTCCTTAGTTTGCTTGATTTGCAAACCAAGAAAGAATTTGAGTTCACACATCATAGACATCTCATACTTCTCTGACATCAACCGTCCAAACTTTTCACTAAAAGAGGGATTAGTAGATCCAAAGATAATGTCATCAACATATATTTGGCATACAAATAGTTCTCCATTAACCCTCTTAGTGAACAAGGTTGAATCAATTTTCCCAATTTCAAAACCTTTTTCAAGAAGAAACTTTGTCAAGCATTTGTACCAAGCTCTAGGGGCTTGTTTGAGACCATAAAGAGCTTTACGAAGTTTGTAAACGTGGTTAGATTTCTTGGGATTAACAAAGCCGGGAGGTTGTTTAACATAAACTTCCTCCTCAATTTCACCATTTAAGAAAGCACTTTTAATATCCATTTGGTAAAGAGTGATATCATGGTGATTGGTATAAGCAAGTAAAATTCGAATGGACTCAAGTCTAGCAACGGGGGCATAGGTCTCACCATAGTCCATACCTTCGACTTGAGTGTAACCTTGTGCTACAAGACGAGCCTTGTTGCGTACAACTTCTCCATCTTCATCTTGCTTGTTTCGAAACACCCATTTGGTTCCAATGATGTTTTGCTCATCCTTGGGCTTCTCAACCAACGTCCAAACATGATTCCTCTCGAAGTTGTGTAGCTCTTGATGCATTGCATTTACCCAATCGGGGTCCTCAAGAGCTTCTTCAACCTTCAAGGGTTCAACACTAGAGATGAATGAGTAATGCTCACAAAAGTTAGCTAAACGAGATTTAGAGCGAGTGATTCTCCCGGATTTGATGTCGCCAAGAATTTGTTTGACGGGATGATTCTTGTCAATTCTTGCTCTAACTCGAGGTAGCTTTTGCTTGGGTTGTGGTGAGGCTTCCTCATCATCATCTTCTTCTTTGTTTGTATTGTCGTTGTTCACTTGTGGAGGTGGAGAAGGAGGGTGAGGTGGATCATCTTGTTGCACTTCCTCATTCCCTTCGTCTTGACGTGTTCCACTTGTGGATGCCTCCATATCAACTTGCGGTTCACCTTGATGTGAAGTTGGGGCTTCCACTTGAATGGATGAAGTACTCTCCTTTACCTCCATGGGATGAATCTTGCCAATAGACAAGTCTTGGATTGCTTCCGATGGTTCTTGATCTCCTACATCAATTGGCAATTGCTCGACTTACGAGCCGTTAGTCTCATCAAACTTCACATCTACCGTCTCTTCAACTTTTCGAGTGAAGTTGTTCTAGACACGGTAAGTGTGAGAGTTCGATCCGTAACCAAGTAGGAAACCTTCATGAGATTTAGGAGCAAATTTTGAACGATGATGCTTATCAAGAATGTAACATTTTGAGCCAAATACTCGAAAGTATCCAACTTGTGGCTTGTTACCGGTGAGTAGTTCATACGCCGTTTTTCCAAGAAGCTTGTGAAGGTAAAGTAGATTTGTAGCATGACAAGCCATCTCAACCGCTTCCGTCCAAAAGTGTTTTGGCATCTTGTATTCATCTAGCATTGTCCTTGCCATTTCAATAAGAGTCCGGTTCTTCCTCTCAACCACTCCATTTTATTGAGGTGTGTACATAGTCGAGAACTCATGTGAGATGCCTTCTTCGTCAAGAAAGGTATCCTCATTGGCATTCTTGAACTCCGTTCCGTTGTCACTCCGCACCTTCTTGATCTTCACTTCAAATTGATTTTGGGCCTTCCTAGCGAAGTTTTTGAAGATCTTTTGTACCTGCGATTTGTCATCAAGAAAGAACACCCACATAAATCTGGAAAAATCATCAACAATGACCAAACCGAAAGAGTTACCACCAAGACTTTTATAGGCATTGGGACTGAAAAGATCCATATGAAGCAGCTCTAGTGGTCTTCTTCTGGTCATGATGTTCTTCACGGGATGGCTTCCTCCAACTTGTTTTCCTGCTTGGCAAGCACTACAAAGTCTATCCTTGTCAAAGATATCATCTTTCACACCAAGAATATGATCTCCCTTAACAAGTTTATCAAGATTACGCAAGCCAACATGTCCAAGCCTTCTATGCCATAACCAACCTTTAGAAGATTTAGCAATTAAACATGTACGAGGTTGGGCTCTCTTAGTGAAATCAACAATGTATAGATCACCTCTAAGAATGCCAGTAAAGACCATATTATGATTATCTCGATGAAACACTTGGCAATCTACTTCGGTAAATAGAACATTGAAACCAAAGTCGGCTAGTCTAGATACGGAAAGAAGATTGTAACCAAGAGATTCAACAAGCATAACATTTTGAATGGAGCTATCATTGGATATGGCCACCATACCAAGGCCAAGTACCTTACCCTTGGAGTTGTCTCCTAAAGTCACATACTTGCGTGGACCATCATTTTTTGCAAGCTCACGAAACATGTCTCTGTCTCTGGTCATGTGATCCATACATCCACTATCGAGAATCCACTCTTTTCCTCTGGCCATATAATCTCGAAGATTTGCCATGAGACTAAGATTCCTCATACTCTTCTCATATTCGATATCAAATTCCTCGTCCTCATCATAATATCGATGCTCAACATCATCATCAACATGTATGTGATCATCACCTAGGGCAATGGATTTGTTAGTATCATGATCATGACAATGTTCAAGTTTATGAATTCTAATGGCTTCCGTGATAATGTTACTAATAGTTCTAACATCTCCTTTAGCACACATAAGATCACGAAGCTCAAATAAGCAATCATCAAAGTTAGGATCACTAGGCTTCATCTTGTGAAAAGCAATAGTCTTATGAAGAATCTCATCAAGATTCTTTAAAGAGTAGTTGGGATATTTCTTTTCCAAGTCATTCCATAGAGTATAGGCACACTCAAAGTTTTGCATACAACCAAGCACAATTTTAGGTAATCCTCTAATGATAAGATTGATGGTCTAAGATTACGAAGCATGTCAATTTCCTCTTCATGAGTGGGATGCAAGGGATCAATGGGAGGCACATAAGGATTATGAATGTACTTGCTCAAGTTAAATTCATCAAAGATATCAAGCATCTCACCCTTCCAAAAGTGATAATACTCCCCATTGAGAATAGGCACTCTATGTCTAAGACTCCCCAAAGTAGACACATCCATCTCCCTCCAATGGTGATTAAACCAAAGCAATGGAGACCAAAGCTCTGATACCAATTGTAGGGTCAAGGAGATAGGTCTAGAAGGGGGTGAATAGACTCTTAACCAACCAAAGGTGCAGTTTTTAGTTTTCTTGGAATTTAGGCAAATTTTGGCACTAGTTAAGATATCACCAAGACTTTCTACACATGCATATCTAGAGATAGAGCAGCGGAAATAGTAAAGCATGCAAATTGTGTGGAAAGTAATGGGGTGGAGAAAAGAAGATCAAACGCAATGAAGACATGGTGGTTTTTGGCGTGGTTCCGATAGGTGGTGCTATCGTACATCCACGTTGATGGAGACTTCAACCCACGAAGGGTAACGGTTGCGCGAGTCCACGGAGGGCTCCACCCATGAAGGGTCCACGAAGAAGCAACCTTGCCTATTCCACCATGGTTTCCGTCCAGGAAGGACTAACCTCACTCAGGGTAGATCTTCACGACCTAGGCGATCTCCTTACCCTTACAAACTCCTTGGTTCAACTCCACATGATCTTGGAGGCTCCCAAGTGACACCTAACCAATCTAGGAGACACCACTCTCCAAAAGCTAATAGACGGTGTGTTGATGATGAAATCCTTGCTCTTGTGCTTCAAATGATAGTCTCCTCAACACTCAAGCTCTCTCACACACAAATTTGGCTTGGGTAGAAGAAGGATTGGAGTGGAAATCAACTTGAAGAGGCTAGAAATCAAGGTTCAAATGGTTGGATTGGAATCTCTTGATCTCAACACATGAGTAGGGGGTTCTCTCTTAGAAAATGTATGGTGGAAGTGTAGGCACGTTCTGATGGCTCTCTTAGAGAGTAAGTGGTTGTGGAGGGGTATAAATAGCCTTCACCAAAAATCCAACCGTTACACACTTTTGACCCAAAATCGGTGGGACCGAAGGCAAACTCGGTGAGACCGATTAGTGTAAAAAGTATGAACTTTAGGCTTTTCGGTGGGACCAAAGTGGAACAACTCGGTGGGACCAAAAGTGCAATGGCTAGGGCAGAGCTCAGTCTCAAAAATTCTGATTATTTCAACTCGGTGATTCCGAAGTGAAATAATGGCATTACAGAAACTTGGCAAAGCCATCACGGTGAGACCGAGATCCTTTTCGGTGAAACCAAATTGCTAGGGTTTGGCAGTGGCAATATGAATGAGTAGTCTCGGTGAGTCCGGATGAAGAAGTTTCGGTGGGACCGAGATAGAAGTTTAGGGTTTGGACAGATGTGATTGTGGGAGAATGACTGAGGGTTTTGGAGCAATACCACTAAGCACCTTGAGCAACAACCTCATCATTAACACCTCATCCCCTTTTAATAGTATTGGCTTTCCTAAGGGACTCAATGTGATCTTGGATCACTAAAATGAAAATGAAGAGTCTTGTGGATGCCAAACTTGTCCTTAACATTTTGAAGGGTTCCACATCTTCTTGTCCTTGCCATGCCATTGTTGAACTTGTCTGAAATATACTAGATAAAACTGTTAGTCCAACAACATGTATGTTGACATTGATTACCAAAACCACCATGGGAGCAAATGTGCTTTCAGAGGATAACTGGATTACCCACAGCAATCGACCTCGACGCATCACGTGCCCCACCACACCCAGCACAAGTGACGCCGACGAGGAGGCAGTCAATGCCGCAGCCGCAAATCAACACAGAAGCAATAAACGAAAGCCAACTCAAATGGATGGAGAGGGTCCATCAACGTTGGATAGGATACTAGACAGGCCATGCGCCATCCATGGTACCCCCGACAAGCCGGCTACTCATTCTAATCGAAATTGCTGGGTGATCAAGCAGGCTGGCAAGATAGCTGCCGAGCACCAGGACGAAGGCCGAGATGGTAATAACAATAAAGGTCCCTCCAAACCAAGCTTTGTCGGCCAAAAAAGGTTTCCTTCCGAGGTGAAGGATGTCAACATGCTATATCCTACTCACATCCAAAGGGGGCAATCACGGGTCACCCGCGGCCACGTACCCAATCTGCCTCATCAGAGAAGAAGGTCGGGCTTTCCGATCACACGCGAGTTGATAAAGAGCCCGGAACAACCCCGTTACGGGGAGCATGCTGAATGAGTACTTGATGCCATCGTGGACGGCTTCCACTTAAACCGCGTGTTGATGGACCGCCGAAGCAGTTTTAACCTGCTCTATGCCGACACCGTCAGAGAGATGCATATAAACCCGACAAGGATAAGACCAAGTGAAATGGTGATAAAAGGTTTCAGGCTAGGGGTTTGGACGCAAAGCATCGGAAACATCACACTCGAGGTGGTATTCGGCACGCCCGAAAATTTTTGTAGGGAAGCCTTAATCTTCGAGATAGCACCCTTTCATAGCCATTACCAAGCACTCCACGGGTAGCCTGCTTTTGGCTGTTTCCACGTCCTCCCACGATATTGTAATCTAAAACTTCAGATGGATGGACCCAACGGTATAATGACATTACACAGAAACAAGGCATTTTCAACTTTAGAGGGAAAACAATCCACGACCTTAGTGGCCGGGGTACAGGAAGCCGAGGAACAAGTAACCAAAGATGCGACAGGTAGCGGGGCCACGTCAGGCGACCCTAGGAGCGCAACGCACCCTGTCAACTCGGAGAACACCCCGGTGCACACCAATGGCACCCCTCAATAGGGGTACGCGCTCCGTTGTCCCCACAACATGATCGAGGACTACGTTCCTCGGATGCACAACTTCGCGTTGAAAATACCATGGGGAGCTATGGAGCATGTGTAAGACTGAAGAACAGGGGCAGTTCGGATCGACCGATGACCATTCATAAATACATCGCCTTAGAATATAACCTGGTTCAACCGGGGGCTAGGCAAGCAGCCTCTAGCTGCCTGGGGATACATCTTCACCGAAGAACGTCCTTTCGAGACGGTTGCCGACCACATGCGTTCAAGCAAAAATGGCTCAATCGATCGGGTAAAGATGAAACCCTCTTCCGGCTTAGACGAAAGAACGGTGGGGGGCATACATAGAGAGGCATAAAGGAGAACGGTGATAAACGCCGGCTCCATTGTTCAAACTCTGGCGCATTCTCCCTACCTCGCCCCCCCTTCTCATTGCACATTGTTATGTTGCTTGTGGCTGCATTTATTTGGATTGTATGGTTCAGTCATCATTATGAATAAAAATCGAGGGGGGGAGGAATTCGAGCTTCTCTTTTTTCCTCTTTCTTTCAGTCCGAGCATAGCTACTAACATATTACAATCTTTCTTTCTTTTCGAACAGAAATTAAAAAAGGAGGTCTTCCTTTGACTTCGGCCCCTTATATGTATCTGAGGTATCTTAGGATGCTCTCGGCCCTCAAGTCATCAGTATTTTTGCATTATATGCATCGATTTCGAGTTGTGTCTTTGGTCAATAGTTGAGTTGCCTGGCTCCTGTGCTTACCTGTTATGTTCCCGCTTAGTTCGGCTAGGAGGTAAAGGGAGAATCACTGTGATTGTTACTTCTGGTTTAACCGGTCAACTGCCTCAGTTGGAGAAAGCCGAAAACTGACTGTCACAACACGCGTAAATCGGTCAGCAAACCGTATGCAGTGTCAAACTAAATATAGCCGACGGAGGTTATCCGAGTAAAACGAAGGGCCTACCTTTTTGAAAAAGCCAATTAGTGGGTGGATCGACCGCGGCTAGCCGAGCAGTCGACATATACCGGGGGCTATTAAGTTGCCCCCAAACATATGCTCCTACTACTAAGTGTAAGTTATTCAGCCTTATAGTCTGATTGCCTTGTTTGTTCTGATAAAACCGCCTCTGGGCACCGAGACGTCGGCTAAGGGTTATATATCAATAATAGACACCCGCAGTATATTCTACTAAGGGGCAGAAGCCGACGACTGGTAAACTACATCCTCGAAAAATCGTAGCAAGAGTCAAAATGAAGAATTAAAGATAACCCCAGGGGGCAAATGTCTTACAAAAGGAACATCTCGGCATACCGAGGAGAATAGACATAGATGATCATTGGAGACCATCTAGGATTCTATCCTTGCTGCATTTGGTCTCAGTCACACGCGCAGCTGGCATCACTTTCATATAATATTGCTGAGGTCGTCGGTCTTTCCCTTCAGAAGGACCATGCGCGATCTCCTCCATCTGCATAAGTGGCCAGTGCGTCTTCACAGCCGCATATGCCTCCCGGGCACCCTCCAAACATGCAGAATGCTTCCACAATTTGAACCGCAGAACAGCTCCTCGCAGCTTCTACGCCAGACCGAAGAGGGTGGTGGGCAGCTGCTCGGCTAGCCACAAGGCCATGCAGAGGTCTTCCATAATCGACCGAGCAAGACAATGTAGCTCGCTGATTTGCTTGAGTTGGTTACCGAGGAGTTGGGTCCGAGGAGGATCCTAGAACTGCAGCCAAAACGAGGCCTCCGCAGTCCTGCCTTCGTGACGGCCATAATACTGGCATGCCTGCTCCGCGCTAAGAGGAAGATCCGCGAACTCACCTGACAAACGCCACCTCTGCGTTATCACGGGGAACCCCTCACGATCGAAAATGCAGTGTAGTAAGTATGGCTTACCAGCAGCTATGTTGGTAGCCTACCGAAGTTCCTCCTTGGTCGCCCCCACCTGAGTCATGGCCTCCTGGCAGTCCACCTTTAGCTTTTTCAGCTCGGTGGCATCCTTGGAAGGGAAGCCTTCAAGGCCTTGCTTTCCGAAGTCACGCTCTTCAGATCCTCCTCAATCTCAGCGATTCGCTTCTCCGACGCCACTCGATTCTTCTGCTCGGCAGCCAGTTCCTTCGCGCTTTTAAGCGCCGCAGCCTTCTACTACTCGGCTTCTTGCCGAACTATTTCAAGCTCGGCTCCCAGGGTAGCAAGATCTTTTTCAAATGCTGTAAGAACATATGACCGCATTCAGATTAGTATTAAAGCTATTCTTGACAGACGAATTAATGAACATGCAACAATACATTACCTTGTGCCTGGCCAGCTTGTTGCCGCATCAACTTAAGATTCTCCTCGGATCACGCCAGTTTTCTCTTCATTTCTTCTACTTCCGCCGAGGTAACAGCGGAAGTAGAGGAGGAAACCTGCATCGAAATATACGTGCCAATCAAAAACGGAGCATCACGATTCGATCCTCTAGTCGGATTTAAGCTTGGGGAAGCTGAACGTCTCCGACGTATCTATAATTTTTGATTGTTTCATGCTATTATATTATCATTCTTAGATACTTTTTATGCAATTTTATATCATTTTTGGGGACTAACCTATTAACTCAGTGCCTAGTGCCAGTTGCTATTTTCTGCTTGTTTTTGGTTTTACAGGAAATCTATACCAAAAGGAGTCCAAACGCTATGAAACTTTTTGACTATTTTTGTCTGGACATAAGAGACCTAGAAGCTTCGAGGGAGGACCAGAAGACCTACGAGTAGATGGCAAGACAACAGGGCGTGCCCTGATGTCTTATGGGCCCCTCGTGGCTCCGTCTGATCTAATTCCAGCGCTATGAATTCTCAAATATTTCAAAAAACCCAGCGAGCCACCTGAAACAATTTTTCCGCCGCCGCAAGTCTCTGTTCTTCCGCGATCCATCTGGAGGCCTTTTCTAGTACTCTGCCGGAGGGGGAATCGATCACGAAGGGCTTCTACATCAACCTTGTTGCACCTCCGATGATGTGTGAGTAGTCCACCACAGACCGACGGGTCCATAGTGATTAGCTAGATGGCTTTCTCTCTCTCTTTGATCTTCAATACAATGTTCTCTTCGGAGATCGATCCGATGTAATCTTCTTTTGCGGTGTGTTTGTTGGGATCCAATGAATTGTGGGTTTATGATTTGAATATTCATTGAAAATAATTGCGTCTTTTCTAAACTTTATTATGTATGATTGTCATAGCTATGTAATGCTTTTCGATCTATCCATTTGGTTTGGCCAACTAGATTGATTTATCTTCAGTGGAAGTGGTGCATAGTAGTAGGTTCAATCTTGCGGTGTCCTCACCCAGTGACAGCATGGGTAGCGAGGCACGTATTGTATTGTTGCTACTAAGGAGAAAATGACGGGGTTTAATCATATTGCTTGGTTTTATTCTGTCTACATTATGTCATCTTGCTTAGAGCGTTACTCTGTTTGTCATGAACTTAATACCATAGATGCAGGAAGGAGTCGGTCGATTGGTCGAGTAATAGTAGTATATGTAGACAGGAGTCGGTCTACTTGTCACGGACATAATGCCTATGTACATGATCATGCCATGAATATTGTCATAACTATGCGCTTTTCTATCAATTGCCCAACAGTAATTTGTCTACCCACAGTATGTTATTTTTATGAGAGAGATGCCTCTAGTGAAAACTATGGCCCCCGGGTCTATTTTAATCATATTACAAAAACCCAAAATACCTTGCTGCAATTTTCTTTCTTTTTATTTACTTTACAATTTATCTATCTACCACTACCAGATTTAATCCTTGCAATTAACGAGTACAAGGGGATTGACAACCCTCTTGCCCGCGTTGGGTGCAAGTATTTGCTCTTGTGTGTGCAGGTACTGTTAACGGGTGTTTGCGTGGTTCTCCTATTGGTTCGATAACCTTGGTTATCTACTGAGGGAAATACTATCCGCTACTATATTGCTTCACCCTTCCTCTTCGGGGAAAATCCCAACGCAGCTCACAAGTAGCAGAAAGAATTGTTGGCGCCGTTGTCGGGGAGACATCATCAAACACTTACAGGTTCCTACATTCACATTATCATTTACTTGTTCTACTTTTTATTTGCTTTTATTAGTTTCATTAAAAAAATCAAAAACACAAAAATATTTTATTTTGCTTGTTTGCTTGAAGTTGCTATCATGTCTGGGTTTGAGAAAGTTAATGATGCTCCCGCCACTAGTGCGGAACCTTTTGATCATCATGCTATACTATTAAGTCTTATGAAAAATGAAAATACTAAGAAGCTTTGATGAAATTGCTAATAAATAAACACTTGATAATCTTGCTGATGATGATCCTGATAAGAAAGAGGAAACCACTATTATGCATACAAAAAGGCTCTGTATAGGTAGTGGTAATATTATTGGAAAAGGTGTTATTCAAGATTTCTTTACTTGTGCTGGCTTGCTACCTATGATAGGGGGAACAATTCTTGCTATAACTACTAGTCTCGCGGATGCCATATCTTTGCTAATAGTTGAATTGGAGAGACAATTTGTGCACATGCATCCTGTTATACAAGGGATATTTCTAGAATTTTCTAATATGCATGATCCTTCTGTTAAGCGTTTGGCCACGATATTTCTAGTTCACGAATTTAGCCACATTATGAGGGAGACTAGAGAGATATTTGCTTACTATAGAATAGTGAGTGCCCTCCTATAGAAGAAATTCTTTATGATCAAGAAGAGATAAGAAGGTTAAAATCAACAGACTATGCTGCTTATAATGACAATCTTAGGAAAAAGCCCCCCCCCACCTATCTTGATTAATAACATTTCTGAACAAAATGACCAATTTGCTATAGGTAATAATGGACTAGATCGTGTGCTCAAATAAAGGTTGTGAAAATATCTCTATAGAAACTTATACGATGAAGAAATATCTATCACTTATAAAGGACGAAAGGAGGATCCTCCACCTCCTAAACTTGATCTCATGGATCCGGATCCTATTAAATTCAGTCCTTTTAATTACTTTTGCTTGCCTATTAGGAAACTTGCTGCTGAAAGAAGGGAGTATGAAATGAATATGGATGACCTCCCTTATGCTTATGACCATACTTGAAACAATGCAATATGCCTAGCTAGGGGCATAAAACAATAGCGCTTGTTGGGAGGCAACCCAATAGTTATCTTAAATTTTGCTTTTTATTTTATGTTTTGGTGTGATGACACAATTATTGCTACTGTAATGATTGTGTTTTTATCTTTTAATTAGTGTTTGTGCCAAGTAATGCCTTTGGGATGATTTGAATGATAGTATAATTGATGTTGTTTGAAAACAGAAAGTTTTGCGCCCAGTATTTGATTTTACGTTTTTTACTAGAACAACAGAAAAAATTTAAAAATTTACACAGTATTGGGATAAAAATATTTTACGTGTTCCTAATTTTTCAGAATTTTTGAAGTTACAAAAGTATGGATAAATATTCTGTCATTATGTACTGTTCTATTTTAGACAGATTCTGTTTTTTATTGCATAGTGTGCTTGTTTTGATGATGCTATGGATTATATCGGGAGGTATAAGTCATGGAGAAGTTAAAATACAGTAGATACTATGCAATAAAAATTATAAATCAATTTATAACAGTACCTAAAAGTGGATGATTGATTTATTATCCTAACGGATCTCACGAAGTTTCTGTTGAGTTTTGTGTGCTGAAGTTTCCAAGTTTTGGGTGAGATCACGATGGATGAAGGAATAAGGAGCGGCAAGACCTTAAGATTGGGGATGCCCAAGGCACCCCAAGGTAATATTCAAGGAAGACCCAAGCGTCTAATCTTGGGGATGCCCCGGACGGCATCCCCTCTTTCATCCACAATTCATCGATATGTTACTTGGAGCTATATTTTTATTCATCACATGATATGAGTTTTACTTGGAGCGCCTTGTACCAAAGTTTTATTTTGTTTGCTTGTTAGTTTTCCACAATCATTGTTTGCTGGACACACCTTTTGAGAGATACACATTCGTCATGATTTGTTTGAATACTCTATGTGCTTCACTTATATCTTTTGAGCTATGCAGTTGCTCTTGTGCTTCACTTATATTCTTAGAGCACGGCGGTGGTTATATATTTTATAGAAATTATTGCACTCTAATGCTTCCCTTAAATATTTTTGAGATTCCTAAATAGGAAGTGGTAATATGCACGAGTTATAAGACTAGTCTGAAAATGGTAGGTATATAAGAGTAATATAATAAAAAAAATCATGTAGATCACTAAATATGAAACGTATGATTTAATTATATTGATGTCGTAATATGAAAGGGTATTAGTTCATGATCATTGGTTAGTAGAAATATCGATATTAAAGCTTGTTATTAACTACTCATTTAAGTGTCGGTCATGGCATGGTGGGGAAGTTTGAGCATTTTTATGTCTGATTAAAATCCTTTGTGTTGTTTGAATCGGGGGTGCGCGATAGTTAACTCCTACCAACCTCCTCCCTAGGGGCATGCGAGTAGTACTTTGCTTCGAGGGCTAATAAAACTTTCACAATAAGTATATGAGTTCTTTACGACTATTGTGAGTTCATGGACTAATACAGCACTCCCACCTATCCACCTACTGCTAGCCTCTTCGGTGCTGTGCATTGCCCTTTCTCACCTCGAGAGTCGGTGCAAACTTCGCCGGTGCATCCAAATCCCGTGATATGATACGCTCTATCACACGTAAGCCTCCTTATATCTTCCTCAAAACAGCCACCATACCTACCTATCGTGGCATTTCCATAGCCATTCTGAGATATATTGCCATGCAACTTCCACCGTTCCGTCTTATGACATGTGTGTTCATCATCATATTGCTTTGCATGATCATATAGAGCTGACATGATATTTGTGGCAAAGTCGCCGTTCATCATTGTAGTACATGTTATGCTAGATCATTACACATCTTGTTACACTACCAGAGGCATTCATATAGAGTCATATTGTTTCAGTTTATCGAGTTGTAAGTAAAAAAAAGTGTGATGATCATCATTATTAGAGCATTGTCCCAGTGAGGTAAAGAATGATGGAGACTGATGAGTCCTCCAAAAAGTGGGGATGAGGTTCATGATATTGTACTAAAAAAAGAGGCCAAAAAGAGCCCAACAAAAAATGAGAGAAAAAGAGAGAAGGGGCAATGCTACTTTCCTTTTACCACACTTGTGCTTCAAAGTAGCACCATGTTCTTCATATAGAGAGTCTCCTAAGTTGTCACTTTCATAAACTAGTGGGAATTTTTCATTATAGAACTCGGCTTGTATATTTCGATGACGGGCTTCCACAAATGCCCAAGGTCTTCATGAGCAAGCAAGTTGGATGCACACCCACTTAGTTTCAGTATTGAGCTTTCATACACTTATAGCTCTAGTGCATCCGTTGCATGGCAATCCCTACTCCTCGCATTGATATCGATTGATGGGCCTCTCCGTTGCCTATTGATCCGCCGAGTTGATGCGAGACTTTCTTTATTTTTGACTTCCCTTATGAATCTCTACCGCCGCACTCTTTTCCACCCGTAGTGCTATGTCCATGGCTCATGCTCATGTATTGAGTGGAGTTGAAAATGCTGAAGCGCGTGGAAAAGTATGATCCAATTGCTTGGTTTGACACCGGGGTGCTCATTATTTTTATTTATGCGGTGAAGGCGGAGTCATGCCATTCTTACATAATTCAATGAGTAGGGATAACATTCGTTGAGCATCGTATATTTTGAAAAAGTAATGATTATGTTCTTGTATTCATGGATATTATTATGTTGATATCAATTACTTCATCATTTCCCAATATTTATACCGTAAAAAGATTAAATGATAGACATGCTAGGTAGCATTCAACATCAAAAAAATTGTTTTTATCGTTTACCTACTCGAGGACGAGCAGGAATTAAGCTTGGGGATGCTGATACGTCTCCGACGTATCTATAATTTTTTATTGTTTCATGCTATTGTATTATCATTCTTAGATACTTTTTATGCAATTTTATATCATTTTTGGGGACTAACCTATTAACTCAGTGCCTAGTGACAGCTGTTGTTTTCTGCTTGCTTTTGGTTTTACAGAAAATCTATACCAAATGGAGTCCAAACGCTACGAAACTTTTTGACGAATTTTTTTTTTGCACATAAGAGACCCTAGAAGCTTTGGGGGAGGACAAGAAGACCTACAAGTAGACGGCAAGACAACAGGGTGCGCCCTGGGGGGTAGGCGCGCCCTGATGTCTTGTGGGCCCCTCGTGGCTCTGTCTGACCTAATTACAGCTCTATAAATTCTCAAATATTCCAAAAACCCCAGAGAGCCACCCGAAACAATTTTTCCACCGCCGCAAGTCTCTGTTCTTCCGCGATCCCATCTGGAGGCCTTTTCCGGTACTCTGCCAGAGGGGGAATCGACCGCGGAGGGCTTCTACATCAACCTTGCTGCACCATCGATGATGTGTGAGTAGTCCAGCACAGACCTACGTGTCCATAGTGATTTAGCTAGATGGCTTTCTCTCTCTCTCTCTTTGATCTTCAATACAATGTTCTCTTTGGAGATCGATCCGATGCAATCTTCTTTTGTAGTGTGTTTGTTGGGATCCAATGAATTGTTGGTTTATGATTTGAATATTCATTGAAAGTAATTGAGTCTTTTCTGCACTTTACTATGTGTGATTGTTATAGCTATGTAATGCTTTCCGATCTATCTGTTTGGTTTGGCCAACTAGATTGATTTATCTTCAGTGCAAGTGGTGCATAGTAGTAGGTTCAATCTTGCGGTGTCCTCACCCAGTGACAGCAGGGGTAGCGAGACCTGTATTGTATTGTTGCTACTAAGGAGAAAACGACGGGGTTTAATCATATTGCTTGGTTTTATTCTGTCTACATTATGTCATCTTGCTTAAAGCGTTACTCTATTTGTCATTAACTTAATACCATAGATGCAGGCAGGAGTCGGTCGATAGGTGGAGTAATAGTAGTAGATGCAGGCAAGTGTCAGTCTACTTGTCACAGACGTAATGCCTATGTACATGATCATGCCATGAATATCGTCATAACTATGCGCTTTTCTATCAATTGCCCAATAGTAATTTGTCTACCCACCGTATGCTATTTTTATGAGAGAGATGCCTCTAGTGAAAACTATGGCCTCGGGGTCTATTTTAAACATATTACAAAAACCAATAATACCTTGCTGCAATTTTTTTTTGCTTTTTATTTACTTTGCAATTTATCTATCTACCACTACCAGATTTAAACCTTGCAATTAACGAGTACAAGGGGATTGACAACCCTCTTGCCCGCGTTGGGTGCAAGTATTTGCTCTTGTGTGTGTAGGTATTGTTGACGGGTGTTTGCATGGTTCTCCTATTGGTTCGATAACCTTGGTTCTCTACTGAGGGAAATATTATTCGCTACTATATTGCTTCACCCTTCCTCTTCGGGTAAAATCCCAACGCAGCTCACAAGTAGCATGGCCTCAATGGCCTGCTGATGCCCGAGAAGCTCAACCCTGTTGGGTTTGAGCTGTGGCGAGGAAGCCCTCCAGGTGTCACCCTCCAATAGAGGGGCAGGAGGTGTTTGAGCCCGACCCGACGATTTTGGAGTCGGCGGAACAGGGGAGATGGGGCGTCAGGGCTCCAGATCTTCTCGGACCAGGGAAACTTTGCCCCCTGGTCCTCGGGCGTCAAGTCCCTCCTCGGCACTAGAGGCCGAAGGAACAGAGTGAGAAGTCGCTTCCCTGGCACTATCTTGAGCAGGCGGGGGATCACTCACCGTCTCGGAAGAGCTCTGAGCCATCGCGGCAGGAGGAAGACCGCCCTCGTATTCGTCTTCCCCCGGCCGATTACCCACAGGGCTGCAAATGAAGCGGCAGAAAGAAGAGACGGGAAACGTCAGTCGAAAACATCTTTAGAAGATAAAATACAACCTTTTTTCCTCTGGGCGTACCCGAGGACTTAGGTTCTCCTCGGAAGAGCTGGAGCTGCTCAGCCCCACGCTCACGGCGGTCTGGCCCGCCGAAGTTGAATGGGCCTTCCTCGGACGTTTCAACATCCGAGGAGAGGCCGTTTCGGCGGCATCCTCGAATGTCGCTCTCTTTCCACCCTTAGAAGCAGGGTCCTCACTATCGCCCTCCACGGCGGTCGGATCCGAAGAGGAGTTGTGGCTAGACTAGCTCTTGGCTCAGTCATTCTTCTTCCCCTTCCCTTTCTTGACAGGGACCTTGTAGGGGTCCTCGGTCAGCAGCTTCACAAACTCTGGGGGCACGGGGACCTCAGGCAGCGGAGGGAGAGGTGACATCCTCCTAACGCGCTCGCTCCATTCCTGCGAATAAAACACGTGTTGCAACTCAGTTAAGGGACAACCAACAAAACAACATGCATAAGGAAAGCTTACCCCCGTCGGGGGATTGTTGTGACTAAAGCCCAAGTCCGTGACCTGGGGCGCGGCGTCTTCCTTCCTCGTCTTGAAAAGGAACTTCCACATCGCAGTGGGGCTCGCCCCATGATAGACCCGAGTGAGCGTCGTCTCATCCTCTGGCTTATACCTCCACATCAGAGTAGCACGGATCCGAAGAGGCAAGGCATGGTGAAGGAGCATCACATTGACCACGTCTGCCAAAGTCACGCCCGAGTCGACCACGGCCTTCAATCTGCCTTGAAGCACCCTAACCTCCTCCGCGTTCACCCCCGGGATGTCCCTCTCGTTCCAGGAAAATAGCCTTTTCGGGCCCTCGGCCGAGAAGGCTAGACCTACTTGGTCGTCGGACAGGTAAAACCATTCCTGCTGCCACGACTTCACGGTCTTGATAAAAGACCCCTCTGGCCAAGTAACTCGCAGGATCTTGCTCACCATGGCCCCGCCACAGTCGGTGAGCTTGGAGCCACTCCTGTGCGGCTTAATGCCGAACACCTTGAGCCAAAGCCCAAAGTGAGGCTCCACATGAAGGAAGGCCTCGCAGATGGTAATGAAGGAGGCGATGTGGAGAATAGAGTTCGGGGCTAGATGGTGGAAATCTAACCCGCAAAAGAACAGAAGACCTCAGACAAAGGGGTGAAGAGGAAATCCGATGCCTCGGAGGAAGTGAGAAATGTAAACCACCCGCTCCCCCTCGTGGGGAGCAGGGATAGTGGAGGATGAGCGAATGGCGCCACCCTCGATGGGAGAATGGAACTTCGCTGTGGGTGAGATATAGCCACCCCTGGAGCTCGGTGACGGCACCGACGGTGATGATGGATTGCATCCATTGTCTTGGGGTGCTGGCGGTTTTAAGCGCTAGAGCAACTGCGTCGTCTCCCTCGCCGGCCATTGGAAATGGAGGAGGCTGGGATGAGATTGGGATTGGAAGCAGATCTCAGGGCGCTGGAGCTCAAGGGAAGCTGGGAGCAATGCGGCGGAGGGTTGGAGGCGTGAATAGAGTCAATTTCCCCTCTTTCATTTTATAGGTCTGTAAAAGGCCAAGGGTTACCCCCACGCCGCGGTAAAATCACCAGTTCCCAATGCATCGTGCAGTATATGCGCGCAAGGATTAAAGCACTCTTGTTTGATGGCATGGCTAAAAATCCGGAGCACGATCCCATTATTGTTGGGACGTGCCAATGAAAGCCGTCTCGGGCCGCGCTGTGTCGAGCATTAATTGTTGGGAACCTATTTTTGGCCACCTAGCGGTGATGTTTCGGTTCTCGATAAAAAGAGGACGCCGGAGTTTGACCTGGTCAGACATCCCTTTGAAGCTAAGTAAGCAGGAGGACTATATTCAGCTAAGATTACTATGCTCTGCTCAAAAGGTGGATTTGTCAAAAGTCAGCTCCTCTATCTGATAGGCACAAAGACACTTGGTCACGACTAGGGAAGCCAAGAAGACCTCGGAGCCGAGCTGGACCTCGGAATCAGAAGCCAATGTGGAGATGGAACTCGCCTCCAAAGCCAAAGACTCAAGTTTATACAACCATCCCAAAGAAGACACATAATATCCTCGACTTGAAGACTAGTTCAGGGGCTACTGTTGGTGTCCTGGATTAGGGGGTGTTTGCCACGTATGTCCGCCAACTAGGGGCTGGGCCGAGGACCCACCGAAGACTGATGAATGGGCCATGCTGGCCCTGGCCCTTGGCATAATCAAGATGAAGATCTCCTGGAGGCTTGGCGTACACTTCAAGCGTATTTTAAATAGTTGGCATATTTATCCCTACATTGCAACCGACATGTGTAAACCCTAGGTACCCCTGCCGTCAATATAAGCCATGGGGTTTAGTCCGTAGAGGCATACGCATTCACCTGTGCAAGGTTTAGAGCTTAGAGAATAATCATACGATCTTGAGCTAGATCAATCTGTACTCTGTACCCCATCATTATCAATAATAAGAAGCATGACGTAGGGTTTTACCTCATCAAGAGGGCCCAAACTTGGGTAAAACATCATGTCCCTACTTTCCCTGTTACCATCTAGCTTTGATCATCAAGCTTGGGAGCCCCTACCCGAGATCTGCCGGATTTAGCATCGACAATAGGACTATGCATTGGGAGGCGAGAGCGACAGAGACTTTTTCCTACCATAGAAATTGCTACATACGGGATTGAAGGGGGGGCAATATATCTTAATGCTATGGTTGGATTTTACCTTAATGAACATGTTAGTAGTTGCGGATGCTTGCTAATAGTTCCAACAATAAGTGCATAGAATTCCAAGTAAGGGATGACATGCTAGAAGAGGCCTCTCCCACATAAAAACTTGCCATCGGTCCAGTATCTTAGCTAATTGCCTAGGGACAATTCTGCACACCATACCACCACTATTCCACACTCGCTATTTGTATTATAATGTATAATTTTATGTTTATGTTCTTCGGTATCTTGCAAAGTTATCCCTTTGCACCCACTTCATAGTTTTATTTCTCGTTTCTAGATAAAAGCAAACCCTCAGTGTACATAGAGTTGTATCAGTGGAAAATAGGACCTGAGAGAATATTGATCTTACCTTTAGCTCCTTGTGGGTTCGATACTCCATACTTACCACTTCCATCTTTGGAAAGTGCTCCGATGATTCCTTGCACTTGGGGATTATCAAGCTCTTTTCTAGCGTCGTTGCTGGGGAGCAATAGCGTAGGGTGAATATTTTTCGTGTATGCTTGTTTGCTTTTATCACCAAGTAGATTTTTTTTTCTTTTTTGATTTCATTTTCTCGTTTTCTTTCTTTAGTTATGGGTAAAACAAACAAAAAATTAAAAATGCAAAATACAAAAAAAAATACTTGCACTCTTATGCCTAGCTTAATGGCTTTAAAGAAAGCGCTGCCTGGGAGACAACCCAGAAGTTTTAGAGGGTCTTTTTCTTCTTTTTGTGTGCCTTTAAACTTTTCAAAAAAAAATGGGAACCTAGAAGTTTTTTCAAAAAGAGAAGTGATTGGAAAGTGGTGCATTGAAGAAGTGAGGGTCGACCTTGAACACTTGTGTTCATGCTCATGGAAACAATGTACAACTTTTCATGGAAGTTTCTCATAAAAATAATTATCACCTTGTATATACCATTGTACCATAACAATAATGCGACAAGGCTTTTAGGATGATTAAATTGCATGTTTGATGTGTGTTGTGCAGAAACAAACAATTTTGCTGTAGTATCTGAATTATCATATTTTACTGGAACGTGCAAATTTTCTGAAATATTTACACAGTACTTTCATACAGTTTTTTTATCACGTCCTAATTTCTTAGAATTTTTGGATTTACAGAAGGATACTTTTAGAATTATTGCTACAGACTGTTCTGATTTTGACATATTGCTGTTAATGTTTGGTTATCTGCTTGTTCTAGAGTTTTCATGGCTTATATTGGGCGATATAAATTGTGAAATTATAGTATACAGTAGCTAATGTTTGAAAATAATTATGCAACTTGTCATGACAGTACATGATTGGGTGATTTATTTTTATGTGTACTAACCTATCTCACGAGTTCTGTTGAGTTTTGTGTGGATGAAGTTTTTAAGACCCAGGGGAGACACCGACATGAGAGGAACAAGGAGCCGCAAGAACCTAAGCTTGGGATGCCCAAGGCACCCCAAGGTAATATCCAAGGAGACCGAAGCGTCTAAGCTTGGGGATGCCCCGGAAGCTGTCCTCTCTTTCTTCTTCAACAATTATCGGTATGTCTCGGTTGGACCTAAGTTTTTATTCGTTCCCATGATATGTGCAAAGTCTTGGAGCGTAATTTTTCTTTCTTTTGAATAAATATACACTATGTTTTTTGGGGATAATTTCATATGGTCCGTGGTTGATTTATAGAATGCTCCATGCACTTCACTTATATTTCTTGAGTATGTCTTTATAGAATGCTCTTTGCGCTTCACTTAAATCTTTTGAGTTTGGCTTTATATAATGCCTCGTGTGCTTCACTTATATATTTTGAGCTTGGATATTAGTCTCTCTATATTTATGCTATTTGTAGAGTGTTGTATGAACTTCACTTATATATTTTAGTGTGTGGATGAAATTATCATTGAAAGTGGGTTTGAAGAGGTCAATTTTAGATATTATTTATCCCACTATTTCAGAGGGTGACACATTTCATGTGGATTACATTATCATTTAATGTGGGTTGGAAGAGGTCAAACTTTAGACATTAGTATTGATCCCACTATTTTGGAGAATCCCCCATTGAATAAGTATGATCGTGCTTCACTTATATCTTTAGTAAAAATTTATGAATGAATCACATGTCATGTGCTTCATTAATTATATGTATATTGAGAAGTAAACATGGATCCTTCATTTAATCCATTAAAATGGAAGTGATCCAATGATAGTGCATATCTTTAATCAAAGTAAGGGAGTTATATTATAATGACAATGAGCATTTGTTTTATTAAGTTGAACCTATGATGTTGTGGTGGTAAGTATCTCCTAGTGAAGGACGGAGGATTGGCTCGGCACATGTTTAAACATGGCTGGTAAATTCCAAATTCAGCCTTGGTGGTACTCAAGTTTGTAGGTTATCATCATGATTATATTTTCTCAATAGTGTTACTATTAGAGAATGCATGATTGTGGTTTTTGTGCTTGGTAAAGTGGTTACCCCCAGTCTTTTGCTAGCCTTTCCCTGTACTAAGCGGAAATAATGCTTGTGCATCCAATCCTTCAAACAAGTTTATGCCACGAAGTGTCCACCATACCTACCTATATATGGTATTTCACTGCCATTCCAAGTAAATTTGCATGTGCCACCTCTAAACCTTCAAATAAACTTCTGTTTTGTGTGCTTGTACAACTCATGGAACGGTGGGGGTAGTCATTACCTTCCATGCTAAATGTGTTTTACTCACGAAGAGAGTTTATTCGACTTGTCAAATTTATGAGAGAGGCTAGTAATAGGGATGCCTAGTCCTAATAATAATAATAAAATAACCAAAAAATATATGGAAAAAGGCACTCCCCGGAAAAATTGAAAGTTGGCAGGCACCCGTGGATTCGGCTAGCCATGGCTTGTGTTGGTTATGGTGAAGGGGGAGTGCAAAACAATGGGAATCGCCATTAACTTGTTTAGCATTGAAGATATTGGAAACCTTTGTCGTAAACTGTTGACAGGAAAAGTACACCTCTCTATTTCAAACAAAATGAGCTCGGGCATGTGCTAATCTCTGCTTCCCTCCGCGAAGGGCCTATCTATTTACTTTTATTGCTGAGTTAATTTCATCTTTCTTTCTTGTGGCACCACATATTGAGCATGGGGATCACTCTTAGCTTTGTATGCATTCTTCTAATAGTAATTTGTTGAGCATTGTATAAGTAATGGTTATCTTCAAATTAAGGTACCTAGTTGTCGGAAGAGGGGCTCTGGGAACCCTGGTTCGATCACTGGGGGCCTGCTCACTTCCTAACAACCAGATGGTGACCATGGCGAGGCTACGGCGAGCGGAGCACGACGGGAACGCACACGCACAAGGCACAACAGGGGCACGAGGAGCTACCCAAGTTCGGGCCACCAAGTGGTGTAAAACCCTACTCTTGCTTGTTTGGGATTGCTGTGATGATAGCGCTCTTGCGTACAAGGTAGATGAAGGTAAAAAACGTCCTCCTCCTAAGGTAGCAGCACTGCCCCTTATATAGCTGCCTTAGTCCTCTTCCCCCGAAAATATTGGCAGGAAGGGTTGCCACACAACGGCAGTTCAAAGGGGGACAGGCGCTTGGTCTTATCCTGACAAAAGTAGTCTTCGTCTGCAAAGAAGCAGTCCATGACGCACTGGTGGGCTTGCCCATGACAGCTGCCCTAGCGTGCCGTGTCATGGTGGTCTTCTTACACCAAAGTGGTAAGCATTGGGACTTGCTTTAGGGGAGGCAGTTGCAGCTGTTCCTTTATCACCAAAGAGGAAATCCTCCCTGACCACGCCTGCTGGCACGGTACCTGTTGTTGTTGTCGCCTTGTGCAGGTGCGTCACCCACGTGGTGGGCACGCAGCCGTGCAACCGGCGCTGCGCGGCTCCCCCGCGCGGAGGGCCGCGGGAGGCCGCCTCGCGAGAGAGGTCTCGCGAGGCTGCCTGCCGCGGAAGGTGGTCTTCGGTAGCGCCTTCCCTCGCAGAGAGGGCCCTCGCGAGGCGTCTTACTTCGCGGCGCCCACGGCTGGGCCGCCTCTTGAACTCCTCGCGAGGCGTTGCTTCCTGGGCCGCAGGCAGATGGCCCGTGGTACCCCGGTTTACAATGGGCCGACAATAGCCCCCGGGCCCGCGACGCGCACGTTTCCGCCCGTTGGGAACGAAACAGCGCGGGGCCTAAGGAGACTGTCGGGCCCAGGTAGGGACGCATGGCCGCACGACGGGACATGGGCGCCCCCACTTCCCCCATGACGCCTGGGTAACTGCCCATCTTGCCATAAAACCGACCTGGGCGGGGCGCAGCACCATCATTGCCTTCCTTTGCACCATTCGCCTCCGTCGCGCCCCGCTCCTTGCGCTCTCCTCCTCCTGCTCCCAATTTTCCTGTGTGACCATGGCTCCCGCCTCCAAGAATGGCAAAGAGACAGCGGCGGCGGAGCTGGAGCCGGCCCTGCTGAGGTCCATCATCCTCAACGAGGAGGGGCTGGACAAGGTGCGCCCCATGACGGCCTGCGACCACAACGAGTGGAAGGCCACGCGGATCTGGCCGGCCTCGCGCCAGGCTGGCGATGTGGAAGCCCTGACCTTCCCCTTCTTCATCCATACCATCTTCGCCGGCCTGGTACCTCCCTTCTCTGACTTCTTCTGCGCCATCCTCGCCCACTATCAGATCCACGCTCTCCACCTTCAACCCAACTCCGTCCTCCTCCTTGCCATCTTGATCTGGTGGTAGCCTGAGAAGGCGTCCAGAAAGCACAGCAACTCGCAACAGCGGTGGATTCCACGATTTGGTCGATCCGTGGCAACGGGAAGGGGTCCTTAGGGAAGGCCTTGTTGAGGCTGGTGAAGTCGACGCACATTCACCCCTCGCTGCTGTGCTTGGGGACCACGACAGGGTTGGCGACCCATTCGGGGTGGCGCACCTCGCAGATGACTCTTGCCTCCTGCAACTTCTGAACTTCTTGAACGATGAACTCTTGCTTCTCTGGCGCCTGGCGTCGTGCCTTTTGCTTCACGGGGCGTGCGTTGGAGCACACCGCTAAGTGGTGCTCGATCACCTCCCTCGGCACACCGGACAAATCTGATGTTGTCCATGCGAACACATCAGCATTTGCCCGGAGGAAGGCAATGACCACGCCTTCCTATTTGGGAGAGAGTCCGTTGCCGATGGTGAAGGCGGGCCCGGAGCCACTGCCGTCCACCAACACCTTCTTCGTCTCGGCGCGTCCTTGAGAGAACAGTTGCTTCTTCTTCGCGGGTGCGGGCTTGGTAGGCTCGACGTCGTCCTCGTCGGCGGGGTGAGCGATGGCAGCAGCCTTGTAGGCGCGCTCGAGGGAGCGCACCGCATCTTTCTCATCGCAGCGGATGGTGATGGCATCGCTACAGACCAGCATCTTGACGGTGTTGTAGGCCTGGTGGGTCACCGCCATGAACTTGGCGAGCGTGGGGTAGCCCAAGATGGCGTTGTAGGGCAAGCTGATGTGCGCCATGTCAAAGTCGACGAGCTCGGTGTGGTAATTCTTGCGGGTGCCGAAGGTGACGGGAAGGTGCACTTGCCCCAGAGGCAAGGTTGAGCCATCGGTCACGCTCGAGAAGGGCCTCGTCGGCATCAAGCGCTCGTAGGGCACATGGAGCTTCTCGTAGATTCACAAAGTTTCCATGGGCATGAACAAAGTTCAAGGAGCTCCCCCACTTCAACGGTGCTCGTCTTTCTTACTTTCACTTTCCTTTTTGAAAAGTTTTAGGTTCCCCTCTATATTTTTTTTTGTTTTTAAACTTTATAAAAGCACTCAACAGAAATAAATGACTCTCTAAAACTTCCGGGTTGTCTCCCTGGCAGCGCTTTCTTTAAAGCCATTAAGCTAGGCATAAAGTGCTCAAGTAATTGATCCACCCGGATCCCAAGGTATATCAAAGCCAATTTTAATTAACAATGATTTGTATTTTAGTAGTGAGCACAAAGCAACATATATCATGCAATGACGAAGTCTAACTCTCTTCCTATGCATCGACATGTCATAAAAGAACAATTCATGCACATCAAGTAAAGGCCAATGCATAGTATAAACAGTTTCTTGCAATTTTATCGCATTGGAAACATAGAGAGGCGGAGATGTAGTTCCTCTCTCATAATAATTGCAATTAGGAGCAGCAAGCACATGCATATTATATCAATCAAAATTATCATGTGCAATAGTAAAATGCAACCCATCAATATAATCCTTAATAAGCGCAAATTTCTCCGTTATAGTGTAGTTTGGAGAATTCAAAAAGATAATAGGACTATCATGTGTGGGTGCAATAGCAACAATTTCATGTTTAACATAAGGAACTATAGCAAGTTCATATCCATAAGCATAATTCAAATTGGCATCATGGCCACAATCATAGCAAGCATCAATTTCATCAAAAAGGGATATTTTAAACGAATCCAAGGGATCATAGCAATCATCATAGCATTCATCCTTCGGTAAGCACGAAGGGAAATTAAACAATGTATAAGTTGAAGAATTACTCTCATTAGAAGGTGGGCACGGGTAGCTAATCCGCTCTTCCTCCTTTTGTTCTTCGCTCTCCTCGTCATCTTTTTCATCCAATGAGTTCACAGTGTCATCAATTTCTTCTTCCATAGATTCCTGCAAAATATTAGTCTCTTCTTGGACAGCGGAGACTTTCTCAATAAATTCATCAATATCGGCATTGTATTTATAATTCTCATAGCAATATTTAAGTATAACAAAATTTTCAGATTTGTAAACGGCATCATCACAATCTTCATACTTTTCAAACAAAGATTCAATTTCATAAGCACCCTTAAAAGCAACAAATTCTTCTATTCGTTCCACATCATAGTAATCATATATACCATTAGCATAAGAAGCCAAGGTTTCATTATCATTAAATTCACATGAAAAGGGAAGGTGTGGAGCCTTCATCCTAGAGCAACAAGTATAATCATATCTCAAGCATAAATTCCAAGCATACCAATGCAAATAATAAATTTGATCCCATAAGAATTTTCCTTTTTGAGACAAGCGATAATCCCTAAAGTATTCCCGTTGATCCAAAGTAACTCCCATTATCAAGTTGAATAGAGTTTTATCAGGATTATCAAAGTAGTATTTAATGTTTTCCACATAACGAGCATCGAGGGTTTTAGGAGGTTCCCCATCTCCATGAGTAGCAAGTACAACTATTTTTTTTGGTGTTTCGTGTACCATATCCATAACTGAAGATATAAAACAACTTAGAACAGAAAATAAAATCTACTTAGTGATAAAGCAAACAAGCACACACGAGAATATCAACCCCACCCTATTGCTTCCCGGCAACAGCGCCAGAAAAAGGTCTTGATAACCCACAAGTATAGGGGATCAATTATAGCTTTTTCGATAAATAAGAGTGTCGAACCCAACGAGGAGCTAAAGGTAGAATCAATATTCCCTTCAAGTTCTATCGACCACCGATACAACTCTACGCGCACTTAACGTTCGCTTTACCTAGAACAAGTATAAAACTATTTTGTAGGTGATAGGATAGGTTTGCAAGAATAAAACTAGATGTACTTTGTGAGAATAAAACTACGAGTAATTTGCAAGATAATAAAAGTTAGTTGTTTAGTAGAAATCTTTTGTAACACAAGAGAATGATTTATCCCTAGGCAATCGATAACTAGACCGGTAATCATTGTTGCAATTTTATATGAGGGAGAGGCATGAGCTAACATACTTTCCGTACTTGGATCATATGCACTTATGATTGGAACTCTAGCAAGCATCCGCAACTACCAAAGATCATTAAGGTAAAACCCAACCATAGCATTAAGTATCAAGTCCCCTTTACTCCCATACGCAACAACCCCCTTACTCGGGTGTAAGCTTCTGTCACTCTAGCCGCCCACCATAAGAGAATTATGAACGTATTGCAAACCCTACAGAGGGAACCCCTCACGCTTGTGCGACATGGAGGGCGCCATAGGACAGCACCAAAATAAAACATACAACTCAAACCAATCACGATCATCAATCAACCCATAGGACAAAAAGAATCTACTCAAACATCATAGGATGGCCACAAATCATTGGATAATAATATGTAGCATTAAGCACCATGTTTAAGTAGAGATTACAGCGGGGAGAAGAGGTGTTACACCGCTGCATAGAGGGGGAGAGAGTTGGTGTTGACGGCGGCGAAGTTGTTGGTGTAGATCGCCGTCACGATGGTTGCCCCGGCGGCGTTCCGGCGCCACCGGGAGAGAGGGGGAGAGAGCCCCCCTTTTTATTCTTCTTCCTTGGCCTCCCCCCTAGATGGGAGGAGAGTTCCCCCTATGGTCCATGGCTGCCATGGAGGCGGAGGGGCAGGAGCCCCTCCGAGATTGGATTTCTCTCTCTCTCTTCTCTTCTGTTTCGCGTTCCTGCTTTCTGGCCCATCACCGTTTCTTAAATTCCCGGAGATCCGTAACTCCGATTGCGCTGAAATTTTAACACGATATTTTTCCGGATATTAGCTTCCTTGGGCCCGAAGAATAGCACCAACCAACCTACGAGGGCCTCACGAGGCACCACGGCGCGCCGGGCCCCCCTAGCGCGCCCTGGTGCCTCGTGGGGCCCACGAGCACCGCCTTGCGTTGATTCCACCTCCCAAAAATCACATATATTCCAAAATAATTCTCCATAAAATTTTATTGCATTTGGACTTCGTTTGATATGGATTTTCTGTGAAACAAAAAACAAGCAGAAAACAGGAACTGGCACTGGGCACTGGATCAATATGTTAGTCCCAAAAATAGTATAAAATGTTGCCAAAAATATGTGAAAGTGGTAGAATATTGGCATGAAACAATCAAAAATTATAGATACGACGGAGACGTATCAGTAGCCCCCGGCGTTCTTGTCAGGAAGATTGTCGTTGTTCCCGCCAAGGCGCGACGGGGCAGCGTTGGCCTGAGGATTGGCTTGCCGCGGCTGGTTTTGCCAGCCCTACCGGTAGCCGTTGTTGCCGTTGCCATTGCGGTCTCCCCAGCGGTTGCTACTGCGCCGCCTCCGTGGCCTGCGCCGTGCTCGTTGCGGCCGCCGCGCCCGTCCTGGTGGCTGTTGCGAAGCAGCTTGAGCTCGTGGCAATCCTCGGTGCTATGGGAGTGCATGTTGTGGTAAGCGCAGAAGGGGCGTCCTTCCTTCTTGGCCTCGTCGCGGTCGCGTCCGCGCTTCTACTCAGGCTCTGCTACAAGCACGACAGGGCCTTTGCGCTTGGCGTCTTTGCTCTTGGTCTTGGCGGGCAACCGGTGCCGCGTCAGGGTCGTTGTGGGCGAAGAGGTGTGGCACCCTGGCTCAGAGCAACCGGTTTACCTTGCATTGCCAGCCCAGAGATCAAGTCTTCTGGCAATACACAACAACTTGGTACAGAAAACAACCGCTTTATTGATCTCTAGCAGATACATAGGTTCAAATATTACAAGATAAGCGAGGCCAAGCGGCACACACGGTACGGTTGCACTTATGTACATTATTTAGTGGACATCTCAGGGGCCTCGATGATAACGGGAACTACTACGCGGCGGTGGAACGATGATGTAGCGGAACTCCACTCCACAGGGACACTACTGGGACACGGCCTAGATTGCGACATACTGCTCGACATCGACGCCTTGCACGACTTCTCCTGCATCTGGCATGATAAGCCAGGTGAGTACTTTGAATGTACTCGCAAGCTCACAGCAGACAAAGCAAATATGACAAACAATAACAATGCATTTAGCAAGTTTGATGCATGAACCTGAACATGATTGCTACCATGCTTACTATATGAGTGAAATACAGCCAGGGTCCCTTGGACCAACTTACCATCTCGGGGTTACCTCGTAACCACCGTCAATAACTTACCAACGTGATCCTCATGTGATCACAGTAATACCACTCATAGTGATCCTCACACGATCACCAACTTCTGCATGTGCCATCTTTTGGAGCTTAGTGTGCAGGTTTATTTATTTCTGTTGATCCACGGTGTGACCTACTACGAACTGTGTCCATATCCGAGGACGCGGCTATCGATAGATTATACACTCTGTAGAGGTTAGTACACTGTACCCACACCACGGAATTCATGGCCTCGTGCTCCCATTCGGGTGGACAAACGATATTCCGACAAAACCAATCTATTGCATGACACTCTCCCGGCCACTCCGACAAACTCCCCTTTGGGCTATGTCATGGGTGGCCCCGATGTCAACTCATGACATCCGCCACCTCTGTGACTGCCACCGTCGTGGCCAAACAAAACAATTCGTCCCAAACGGGGACCTCGGTACCGTAAAACTCGGGCACACAAGGTTATGACTGCCTACTGGGCCAGGGTAGCACAAGTGCACAACCTTCCCTAGTAGGAGGCACCGGTGAGAGGCATGACAATAGACCGAATTAGGGCCTCCCCATCCAGGCAAGTGTGGTTGCACTGGTGAGCTCGATTCGGTGGCACCATGACTCGATCAACAGTATGTTCAAGTTGAATTAACATCAAGTTTAACTTGAAATAAAAATGATTCGAGCCATAGTATGTGAATGGATGCACGGGTCATGATCATGCGTATCGAATGCATCATGTTACCATGAGAGTATATGACATGATCTCTACTGCACACTTTGGCAAGAAAACATATTCACTACTGCATAACCTCAAAATGACATGGAATAACTACAATGCAATAAGTTTTATATAGAAAAATATTTTAATAGTGAAGCATATATGAATTTAATTCAAATAAACCATTGTCATAGCAATGCCATCCTTGCATATGAATGTTGTGGCTTGCCTTGGTTTAGAGGAGTGTCACAATACTCCTGGTCTTCTCCAACACAACTAGGAGCTTCTGAAAATATTTTAAATGCAAAAAGAAAATGTTACATAAAGCATTTTATTTCACCAGAAATTCCAAACAGCAAGGAAAATTCTGAAATTTGGCAAGCATAAACTTTAGCTCAATACAAACCAGTAGCAAAAAGAATCAACTCATTTGGACTTATAGAATAGAAATTAGAGCTGGTCAAACTTGGGGTTAAAATCTGGATTTAAATGAATTTACAGAAATTCCCACAAAGGGCCACGTCGAAGGCGTATTCTGTGAATACGTCTCCACTTAAAAATGGTTCGGGAGAGAGAGAGGCTGACAGGTGGGGCCCCCTGTCAGGGTTAAAAGGGAGAGAGAGAGGGAACAGGGGAGCGGTGCTGTCGCCGGTGATTCTCCGGCGAGGAGACCACGGCGGCCGCCGGCGATGGTCGGGATGGATCCAGTACATCATGGCAAACACGCACGTACCCGAGGCAATGGCTGGGGTGGACAGACGGCGTCGGGATGTTCTTCTCCAGAGACGGTGGTGGCGGAGCTTGTTGGATACGGTGATTCCGGCGACGATCCGGCGAACCAACGGTACCGTCGAGCTCAGGAGATCACCACGACCTCGATGGGAGCAGAGAGCGAGGCTGGGGATGACTGGAATGAGTGCATGATCCAGGGGGGTCCGCGGCGGATTCCGGCGATGATCGGCGGCAGGAGGCCCTCCCGGCCTTGTCACGCTTGCTGAGGAGTGATTTGTGGCCAGTGGAGGTGAGAGTGATGGCTAGAAGGGCTCGGGAGTGTCTCTATTTATAGATGGCGAGGTGGCCGTGCTGGGGACTCCGCCGGCGACGAGCTGCAGAAGAAATGAGAGAGGGAGGAGCTCGGGCGCGACATGGAGGAGGGGTAGTGGAGCACAGCTACGCGGTGCACGCACGCGGACACAGTGCGGCGCACTACGCGGGACAGACGGAGCACGCGCGCGCATTGTTACGCCCGCTAGTGCCTCGGCTACGTCCGGCGAGCTGCTTGCCGGCATCGGGGAGGAACAGGGAGAGGCTAGGTGGCGCGCTAGAGATTGCTGGGAGGCTAGGACATGCTGCGGTGGCGAGAGGAGAGCGAATGGGCGGCAGATGAGGGGCCCGATGCACAGAGCGCGGCGAGCGCATGCCAAACCCCGTGCACCCACGCGGTCACCACGTGCACTGGCACACGCGGTGCTTTGGGCGATGCCAGACCATGTCAAAGGTGAAGTCCCTTCAACGTGGTGCCTAGAGATGCGCTTGGTTTGACATCTGGCTCACTGGACATGACTTGAGCTTGATGACTGGACCGCTGGGACCCACTGTCAGCCACTAATAGCTAGGCTGGGTACATTTCGCTGGGTACCCGTAGCAAATACTGTTTTTGATAATTCGAATTAAAATAAATCAGTAAATTCCAGAAAATGTTTAAATCTTTGAAAAATCATAAAAAATAAACCGTAACTCGGATCAAAAAGTTTTCTACATGAAAGTTGATCAGAAAAATGAGACGAATCCGAATATGCCCTCCATTTAAATGTCACATGCCCACAACACCGCAAACATGGAACCTTCCCCTTCGGTTCATCTGTCTGACAGATGCCCAAAGCCGGGAAAATATCCCCAGATATTTTCCCGCCCTGTCTCTTACGTGTAGTGCTGCATTATGTCACCCCTAGCACAGCTTATTGCCATGCCATGCATCTATGTTGCATTGTTTGCTTTTATTTATTGTTTCTTCCCCCTCTTTTCTCCTGTAGACCCCGAGACCGACGTTGCTGCCGAGTACGACTACGCCCCTAACGACCAGAACTTTTTAGCAGAGCTTCTAGGCAAGCAAACCCCCTTGATCATTCCAATTTCACCTATTCTTTCTCTCCCATGCTTGCATTAGAATTTGCTACTGTAATTGATTGCTCCTATTCTGATGCATAGCCTGTTTTTGTAACCTGTTGTTGTTACTTTACTTGTCATCCTAAACTGCTTAGTATAGATTGGTTAGTGATCCATCTGTGGCCCCCATCCTTGTTCCAATTGCCCCGCTTTAGGACCAGCGCCCCGATTGATGTGATCGTTGGGCTGAGACCAGCACATCACCGCACACCCCTCTAAGTTGTACGACTCTGCAGGACTACTATCGAGTGCCGAGGGTGATACCTCGTACTACACTCCTGATGATATCTCTATAGTATAGCACATCGGTGGTGATTGCATAGGGTGATTCCTTGCTCTCCCCTTCCCGATGATGACTCTGTCGTACAACCCCTCAAGTGTGGACAATCGAGGGTGATTCCTCCTGGTTCTCCTTGACGGATTACATCGAGTAGGAATCCAACGAGGGTGATTCCTCGGATTCCCCCTTGATGTGTTGGACACATGGATACTTTGACTTTACTATAGTTACTTGATAAAGTCGGGTCGGCCCCGAGAGGTACCCGCGTGTGATGTGGAATCGGGTTGACCATGAGGGTACCCGTGTGATGATTACATGGCACGACCAGGCATTCCTAGCCCTTGCCGTAAGTCCACGAGAAGGGGCGACAGGACCACAGATCGTGGATCGCTGATTGTCACCGCGAGCTCCCAGAGCATTAACGGGTTAGGATATGTGATCTGAGTAGGCCTCTGGCCTTTTCGCACTAACCACCACGCGGGAATAAGTATGGACACTCGGCGTCGTATGTATCAGACGAAGCACTCCAGATGTCAGCAGTTGAGCGGCACGCGCCGGGTTGGACTGGGAAAGCCTGCGCTTGTATTAAGGGGGCTAGGTCTGCTCACCGGCCGTGTACACAACGCGCAGGAGTGCAAAGGACGATGGGCCCAAGACCCCTAAGCGCTTAGGGTGTAGACCGGCGCGCTGGTCTCTCTATTGAGCCTAGGTAGGACTACGACGTGTCGATCAGCCGAGGCCGGGCATGGGCCGAGTTGGTGTATCCGGCCAGAGTTAATCGAGCGTGTTGGGCAAGTTGGTGCACCCCTGCAGGGAAGTATATCTATTCGAATAGCCGTGTCCACGGTAACAGGACGCTCGGAGAGTATCCCGACCTACTACAACTAGAAATGGATACTTGTGATGCTAAATGGATATGTGGCTCCGGGATCGCTTTCTCGCAGGGAGACGAGGAAGGATCTCTGGGCATTGTTGCTACTACTTACTACTTACTATGTACTAATCTGCACTCTTCTAAATGCTGCAAGATGCTAGTCTTCGATAGGCTAGGCCTCTCCCTCTATTCTGGCATTCTGCAGTCCAGTCCACAGATACAGCCCTCTTTTGATACCGATGCATATCTAGCATAGATCTGATGTAAGTCTTGCGAGTACTTTGGATGAGTACTCACGGTTGCTTTGCTTCCCCTTTTTTCCCCATACCCGATTACTGCGATCAGATGACGGAGCCCAGGAGCCAGCTGCTACCGCCGACGACTACTACTACCCTACCAGTGGAGCCTACTACTACGTGGAGACCACCGACGACCAGGAGTAGATAGGAGGCACCCAGGCAGGAGTCCTGCGCCTTTTCAATCTAGATGTCGTTGTTTTGCTCAGCCTTCTCAAGGCATCCTTGTCTAATTATGTCTGTACTCAGATACTGGTGCTTCCGCTGACTCTTGTGTATCCCGAGCTTATGTATTCGAGCCCTCAAGGCCCCTGGCTTGTAATATAAAGCTTGGATGACTTTTATTTGTGTTTAGAGTTGTGTTGTGATATCTTCCCGTGAGTCCTTAGGCTTGATCGTGTGCATTTGCGTGTATGATTAGTGCATGATTAAGTCGGGGGCGTCACAGCAAAAATCCAGGGTGTTACAAGAGGCGGCCCTCTTCAGCCTTGGTGCACCTATCAGCGAGGTCGAACAGCGCGACCACGGTGTCGGGCTCGTCGTTGATGGAGAGCTTCTCGCGCATCCTGACGTCCGTGAAGCCGGAGGAGAACGCGGAGATGATCGTGGCGTCGGAGGCGCGCGGGATCTTGTTGTGCACTTGGCTGAAGCGTTGGATGTACTTGCGGAGGGTCTCGTCAGGGCGCTGGTGCATGGCGCGTAGGTCGTTCAGCGTGAGAGGGCGCTCGTAGGTGCCCTTGAAGTTGGCGATGAACTTCTGGCACAGCTCGGACCACGAGGACATGGAAGCCTCGGGAAGGTTCATCAGCCACGAGCGCGTGGCGTCCTTGAGGGCCATGGGGAGCCAGTTCGCCATGACCTTGTCGTCACCGCCCGCAGCCTCGATGCCCAGGGTGTAAAGCTGCAGGAACTCCGTCGGATTGGGGGCGCCGTCGTAGCGGGGAGGCAACTTCGGCTTCAACTTCGCAGGCCACACCACGCGGCGTAGCTCGCGAGTGAAGGCGCGGCAACACCCGCTACAGGAGGCGACACCATTGGTGAGAGCGGCACGATTCTGGCGCCCGGCTGTTGCAACGTCCTGGATGGTGTGGTCTTGGCTGGCGCTGCTGCTCGAGGATGACGCGCGCGTCTGGCGCCGCGCGCCAAACGATCTGGCTGCTTGCATCGTCGTGGGGCGGCGATGACGCGTCGTGGGACAGCTCTCGCGCGCGCGCCTTGGCGATGGCCCGCGACGTCGCCGAGTGGAGGAGGTAGAGGAGGCGCGCCGTGCTATGCCTCCGCGCCACGCGGTGACGGAGGTGGCAGAGAGTGATACGTCTCCAACGTATCTATAATTTTTTATTGTTCCATGCTATTATATTATCAATCTTGGATGTTTTTACATACATTTACAGCAATTATATATTATTTTTTGTGACTAACCTATTAACTTAGTGCCCAGTGCCAGTTGTTGTTTTTTGCCTATTTTTGGTTTTCCAGAATATAAGTACCAAACGAAGTCCAAATGCCACGAAACTTTTGGAGATTTTTTTTCTGGACATAACAAGTACTGGAAGCTTCGGGAGAGGGCCAGAAGATGGAGCAGTGGCCCACGAGGCACCAGGGCGCGCCCCAGGGGGGGTGGCGCGCCCTGGTGGCTTGTGGATCCCACACAGCTCCGTTTGACCTAATTCCACCACTATAAATTCTATAAAATCGGGAAACCAACAGAGGAGTCCACGAAATACTTTTTCCACTGCCACAAGCTTCTGTTCTTGAGAGATCCCATCTGGAGGCCTTTTCCGATACTCCGCCGGAGGGGGAATCGATCATGGAGGGGCTCTACATCAACCTTGCTGCCCTTCCGATGATGCGTGAGTAGTTAACCACAGACCTTCGGGTCCATAGTTAGTAGCTAGATGGCTTCTTCTTTCTTTTTGATCTTCAATACAATGTTCTCCTCGATGTTCTTGGAGTTCTATCCGATGTAATCACTTTTTGCGGTGTGTTTGTTGGGATCCGATGAATTTTGAGTTTATGATCAGATTATCCATGAATATTATTTGAGTCTTTTCTGAACTCTTTTATGCATGATTATTATAGCTTCATATTTCTTCTCCGATCTATTGATTTGGTTTGGCCAACTAGATTGATTTATCTTGCCATGCGAAGAGGTGCTTTGTAATGGGTTCGATCTTGCGGTGCTCAATCCCAGTGACAGAAAGGGACATGACACGTATGTATCGTTGCTATTAAGGGTAAAAAGATGGGGTTTATTCATGTGTGAGTTTACTTTGTCTACATCATGTCATCTTGCTTAAGGCGTTACTCCGTTCTTTATCTACTTAATACACTAGATGCATGCTGGATAGCGGTCGATGTGTGGAGTAATAGTAGTAGATGCAGGCAGGAGTCGGTCTACTTGTCTCGGACGTGATGCCTATATACATGATCATTGCCTTGGATATCGTCATGATTATTTGCTTTTCTATCAATTGCCCAACAGTAATTTGTTTACCCACCGTATGCTATTTTTATGAGAGAAGCCTCTAGTGAAAACTATGGCCCCCGGGTCTATCTAAATCATATATTAAAAACCCTAAAAATACCTTGCTGCACTTTTACTTTATTTATTTTATTTTATATTTTAGTTCGATCTATCTATCTATCACATACAATTTAATCTTGGAATTAACCGCCGAGGGATTGACAACCCCTTGTTTGCGTTGGGTGCAAGGATTTGTTATTTTGTGTGCAGGTGCTGCTAACGAGGTGTTGCATGATTCTCCTACTGGATTGATAACCTTGGTTTCATAACTGTGGGAAATACTTATCTCTATTGTACTGCATCTCCCTTCCTCTTCAGGGAATTACCAACGCAGCTCACAAGTAGCAGGAAGAATTTCTGGCGCCGTTGCCGGGGAGACATCATCAACATCTATCAAGTACCTACACATAAAACTCTCATGTCCTTGCATTTACTTTATTTGCCTTTGCCTCTCGTTTTCATCTCCCCCACTTCTAAAAAGTTTTACAAAAATACAAAAATATTTTCCGTTTGCCTTTTGCTTGTTTGATTGCTTGCTTTATCATTATGACTAGTTCTTCGCTCATTACTATTACCCCTGAAAATGAAGTACTTAATTTTAAACAAAGGGGAGGAGAGAATTTAAAAGATGCTTGGTATAGGATTTGTGATGCTCATAATAGATCAACTCGTAAGCAATCCACCACAATCCTTCTTCGTAATTTTTATGTGGGTATTACTACTTGGTATAGATTCGTACTTGATACTATTACCGGAGGGAATTTCTTGATGTGTCCCTCTATGGATTCTTTCAATGCTATGCGAAATTTAGTGGGATCACCACCTATCACTGTTAATGAAACAACTTTGACTTTGGAACATGTTATGCAAAGGTTAGAGGCTATTGAAAGTAAAATGTCTACTATTGAACATCTTGAGAATTTAGATAAAAAAATTCATAATCATATCACTCAATTTGGTTCTAAGGTAGGAATCACATTGAAAACCTTAAAAGAGAAGGAACCGGTAGTTAATGAAAGAATAGAACAAAGCCCCGCTAGAATCGATAAGATAGAAGAAATTATTACTAATTTGGGGTCAGCTTTTTCCTCCGTTAAGAATATTGATAGAACTCCTCCCAATAAAAACTGCAAGTTCATATATGTTCCTAAAACTAATGGTGCTACTTCTAGTAAGGGAAATGAGGATCTTAAAATGATTAGCGTGCACCCAATTTCATTGATATAATTAAGGAACCTATTCACAAAAGTAAAATTCTTGATTTGGTGCCTAGAAGTTTGATGATGAGAAACACCTATATTAAATCTATTATAAAAAAGGATGTGTGATTGAGGAGTTGGAAACGAAGGATGACAATACTTGAAACTATGCATTATGCCTAGCAAGGGGCATAAAACAATAGCGCTTGTTGGGAGGCAACCCAATGAATAAAATAAATTTTTACTTTTTTGTTTCTGTTATTGTGTGTTTTCATAATTATTCTACTGTTATGATTGTATTTTTGTATTTTTAATTAGTGTTTGTGCCAAGTAAAGCCTTTAGGATTATTTGGAAGATAGTATAATTGATGCTGTTTGGAAAACAGAAAGTTTTGCATCCAGTTCTGGAATTTTGGTTCTGTACTGGAGCGTCAGAAAAATCTGAAATTTTTACACAGTATTGGTATATGAATTGCTCACGTTGTCCTAATTTTTCAGAATTTTTGGAGTTACAGAAGTATAGCTTTTAAATAGATCTCTACAGACTGTTCTGTTTTTGACAGATTCTATTTTTGATGCACTGCTTGCTTGTTTTTATGAAACTATGGATTGTATTGGGGGGTATAAGCCATGGAGAAGTTAGAATACAGTAGGTATAATGCAAAAATAAAATATGAATGGGTTTTCAACAGTACTTAAACTAGTGATTTGTTTTGTTATACTAACGGATCTCACGAAGGTTTTGTTGAGTTTTGTGTGATTGAAGTTTTCAAGTGTTGGGTGAGATCACGATGGATGAAGGAATAAGGAGTAGCAAGATCCTAAGCTTGGGGATGCCAAGGCACCCCAAGGTAATATTCAAGGAAGACTCAAGCGTCTAAGCTTGGGGATGCCCCGGAAGGCATCCCCTCTTTCTTCTACCAACCATCGGTAATTTTACTTGGAGCTATATTTTTATTCGTCACATGATATGTGTTTTGCTTGGAGCGTCGTGTATTATATGAGTCTTTGCTTTATTTGCTTTTTAGTTTGTCACAATCATCCTTGCTGGACACACCAATTTGAGAGAGCCACACGTTCATCATGATTTATTAGAATACTCTATGTGCTTCACTTAAATTTTTTGAGCTAGGCAGTTGCTATAGTGCTTCACTTAAATCTTTTTGAGCACGGCGGTGGCTATATTTTGAAGAAATATTTAAACTCGCATGCTTCACTTATATTATTTTGAGAGTTGACAAGACTAAAATTTTGAAGAAATATTTGCGCTCTCATGCTTCACTTATATCTTTTTGAGAGTTGATAATAGTAATGGTAATTTGCACAAGATATGAATTTGGTCCCAAAGTGATGAATATTCAAGAGGGATATAATAAAAACTTTCATATAGATCATTGGATATGATAAGTGTGATTCTTTGCAATAGTTTTGCGATATGGAGATGATAATATGTGAGTCATGTTAGTGAGTAATTGTGATTTAGTAAGAATATTGGTGTTAAGGTTTGTGATTCCCTATGCATGCACATAAAGTCAATAGTTATGCAATGAAATTATATCCTACTTATGGTGCATTATTCGGTGTTAGTTATGTTCAATTAATGCATGTTTATGACCGTTTTCGCTTTTTGGTTGGTTGCTTCTCAATCTATTTGCTAGCCTTCATTTGTACTAAGCGGAAATACTGCTTGTGCATCCAAACTCTTTAAACCCAAGTTGTGCCAAATGAGTCCACTATATCTACCTATATGCGGTATTTCCATGCCGTTCCAAGTAAATTTGCGTGTGCTAACTCTAATTTTCAAAATAATTTTCCGTTTTGTGTGCCCGTACCGCTCATGAAGCGGTAGGGGGTGGACAATATTTTCCATGCTAGGTGTGTTATTCTCACGGTGAGTGTTTATTCACTTGTCATTGCAGGAGAGAGTGGCTGGTAATAGGGATGCCCAGTCCCACAATGAAATCAAAAATTAATAACAACAAAATTCGTTGGAAAGTGTTGGTATGGAGGGCACCCGTGGATACGGCTAGCCATGGATTGTGAAAGAAAGGTGGAAAGGAAATAAACTTTACTTTCTATTTGGGAACCGCCTATGATGTGTCTAGCATGGAAAATATTGGGAATTCTCGGTCGTTTTCGTTGACAGGAAAAGCATGCCTCTCAAAATATTTTTTATCTCTCTAATTTAAACATTGAGCTCTGGCATTTGCAAATCTCTGCTTCCCTCTGCGAAGGGCCTATCTATTTACTTTTATGCAATTTTTATTTTTATTTTGAGTCTCCATCTTATCTTATAAAGCACCAACTAGAGAGCACTATTGTCATACTTGTGCATTGAGTGTGTTTCATGAATGGATCAATGATTGAGCATAATGGGCTAGGGATAACTTTCTTTAGCGTTGATATTTTGAAAGACATGGTTGCTTGTTAGTATGCTTGAGTATTTATATCTTCATGTCAAACTATAGACTATTGCTTTGAATCATTCAAGTCCAAATGTCCAGGCTATAAAAGAAAAGAATATATGATGAATATGATAGGTAGCATTCCACATCAAAAATTCTGTTTTTATCATTTACCTACTCGAGGACGAGCAGGAATTAAGCTTGGGGATGCTGATACATCTCCAACGTATCTATAATTTTTTATTGTTCCATACTATTATATTATCAATCTTGGATGTTTTTATATACATTTACAGCAATTATATATCATTTTTTGGGACTAACCTATTAACTTAGTGCCCAGTGCCAGTTGCTGTTTTTTGCCTGTTTTTGGTTTTCCAGAATATCAGTACCAAACGAAGTCCAAATGCCATGAAACTTTTTGGAGATTTTTTCTGGACATAACAAGTACTGGAAGCTTCGGGAGAGGGCCAAAAGATGGAGCAGTGGCCCACGAGGCACCAGGGCGCGCCCCAGGGGGGTGGCGCGCCCTGGTGGCTTATGGGGCCCACACAGCTCCGTTTAACCTAATTCCACCACTATAAATTCTCTAAAATCGGGAAACCAACAGAGGAGTCCACGAAATACTTTTTCCGCCGCCGCAAGCTTCTATTCTCAAGAGATCCATCTGGAGGCCTCTTCCGATACTCCGCCGGAGGGGGAATCGATCACGGAGGGGCTCTACATCAACCTTGCTGCCTTTCCGATGATGCGTGAGTAGTTTACCACAGACCTTCGCATCCATAGTTAGTAGATAGATGGCTTCTTCTCTCTTTTTGATCTTCAATACAATGTTCTCCTCGATGTTCTTGGAGTTCTATCCGATGTAATCACTTTTCGCGGTGTGTTTGTTGGGATCCGATGAATTGTGAGTTTATGATCAGATTATCCATGAATATTATTTGAGTCTTTTCTGAACTCTTTTATGCATGATTATTATAGCTTCGTATTTCTTCTCCGATCTATTGATTTGGTTTAGCCAACTAGATTGATTTATCTTGCCATGGGAAGAGGTGCTTTGTAATGGGTTCGATCTTGCGGTGCTCAATCCCAGTGACAGAAAGGGACATGACACGTATGTAGCGTTGCTATTAAGGGTAAAAAGATGGGGTTTATTCATGCGTGAGTTTACTTTGTCTACATCATGTCATCTTGCTTAAGGCGTTACTCCGTTCTTTATGGACTTAATACACTAGATGCATGCTGGATAGCGGTCGATGTGTGGAGTAATAGTAGTAGATGCAGGCAGGAGTCGGTCTACTTGTCTCGGACGTGATGCCTATATACATGATCATTGCCTTGGATATCATCATGATTACTTACTTTTCTATCAATTGCCCAACAGTAATTTGTTTACCCACCGTATGCTATTTTTATGAGAGAAGCCTCTAGTGAAAACTATGGCCCCCGGGTCTATCTAAATCATATATTAAAAACCCTAAAAATACCTTGCTGCACTTTTACTTTATTTATTTTATTTTATATTTTAGTTCGATCTATCTATCTATCACATACAATTTAATCTTGCAATTAACCGCCGAGGGATTGACAACCCCTTGTTTGCGTTGGGTGCAAGGATTTGTTGTTTTGTGTGTAGGTGCTGCTAACGAGGTGTTGCATGATTCTCCTACTGGATTGATAACCTTGGTTTCATAACTGAGGGAAATACTTATCTCTATTGTACTACACCTCCCTTCCTCTTCAGGGAATCACCAACACAGCTCACAAGTAGCAGAGAGCGGGAAAGCACCGGGGCGTCTCCGGTGGCGTTGACGAGCTCGGTGATGCGCGCGAGCCAAGCGTCTCCAGCGGCGTTGACGAGCTCAGTGATGCCCGTGCGCGGAGCTGTCGTCGTGTTCTCTGTAGGGTCACGGTCGTCCGTAGGTGTTCTGCAGCCTCCGCCCGCACAAGCCGGAGAGAGACCGTTACCGATGGTGAAGGCGGGCCCGGAGCCACTGCCGTCCACCGACACCTTCTTTGTCTCGGCGCATGCTTGAGAGAACAGTTGCTTCTTCTTCGCGGGTGCGGGCTCGGCAGGCTCGACGTCGTCCTCGTCGGCAGGGTGAGCGGTGGCGGCAGCCTTGTAGGCGCGCTCGAGGGAGCACACCGCGTCTTTCTCGTTGCTGCAGATGGTGATGGTATCGCTGCAGCCCGGCATCTCGAGGGTGTTGTTGGCGTGGTGGGTCACCGCCATGAACATGGCGAGCGCGGGGTAGCCCAAGATGGCGTTGTAGGGCAAGGTGATGTGCGCCATGTCAAAGTCGACGAGCTCGGTGCAGTAATTCTTGCAGGTGCCGAAGGTGACGGGAAGGTGCACTTGCCCCATAGGCAAGGTGGAGCTGTCGGTCAAGCCCGAGAAGGGCCTCGTCGGCATCAAGCGCTCGTAGGGCACATGGAGCTTCTCGAAGGTCTCTATGGAGATCACGTTGAGGCCCGCGCTGCCGTCGATGAGCGTCTTGGTGACGGCGACGTTGTTGATAGTGGGCGTGCACAGCATGGGGATGGTGCCCGCAGCCCTCATGGACTTGGGGTGGTCGTTGGAGTCGAAGGAGATCGGGTACTGTGACCACTTGAGGGGCTGGGAGGCCTCAGGCCCCGGGAAGGCCGCGTTCAACTCGTGAGAGAACTGCTTGAAGTGGCGGTTGGATGAGGGGGGCTGGGCCCCACCAAGGATGCATGCCACCTCGCAAGGCTCCTGGTAGCCCCCGGCGTTCTCGTCAAGAAGATTTCCGTTGTTCCCGCCAAGGTGCGACGGTGCGGCATTGTCCTGAGGATTGGCTTGCCGCGGCTGGTTCTGCCAGCCCTGTCGGTAGCCGTTGTTGCCGTTGCCGTTGCTGTCTCCCCATCGGTTGCCGCTGCGGCCGCCGCACCCGTCCTGGCGGCTGTCGTGAAGCAGCTTGAGCTCGTGGCAATCCTTGGTGTTGTGGGAGTGCATGTTGTGGTAAGCGCAGAAGGGGTGTCCGTCCTTCTTGACCTCGTCGCGGTCGTGTCCGCGCTTCTGCTTAGGATCTGCTGTAAGCACGGCAGGGCCTTTGCGCTTGGCGTCTTTGCTCTTGGTCTTGGCGGCGTCCGGTGCCGCGTCAGGGTCGTTGTGGGCGAAGAGGCGGCCCTCTTCAGCCTTGGCGCACTTGTCAGCGAGGTCGAACAGCATGACCACGGTGTCGTGCTCGTCGTTGATGGAGAGCTTCTCGCACATCCTGACATCCATGATGCCGGAGGAGAACGCGGAGATGATCGCGGCATCGGAGGCGCGCGGGATCTTGTTGCGCACTTGGCTGAAGTGCTGGATGTACTTGCGGAGGGTCTCGTCAGGGCGCTGGCGCACGGCGCGCAGGTCGTTGAGTGTGAGAGGGCGCTCGTAGGTGCCCTTGAAGTTGGCGACGAACTTCTGGCACAGCTCAAACCACGAGGACACGGAAGCCTCGGGAAGGTTCAACAACCATGAGCGCACGGCGTCCTTGAGGGCCATGGGGAACCAGTTCGCCATGACCTTGTCATCACCGCCCGCAGCCTTGATGCCCAGGGTGTAAAACTGCAGGAACTCCGTGGGATTGGGGGCATCGTCGTAGCGGGGAGGCAACTTCGGCTTGAACTTCGCAGGCCACACCACGCGGCGTAGCTCGCGAGTAAAGGCGCGGCAGCCCCCGCTACTGGAGACGACACCATTGGCGAAAGCGGCACGGTTCTGGCACCCGGCTGCTGCTATGTCCTGGATGGTGCAGTCTTGGCGCTGGCGCTGCTGCTCGAGGATGACGTGCGCATCTGGCGCCGCGCGCCGGACGATCTGGCAGCTCGCGTCGTTGTGGGGCGGCGAGGACGCATCGTGGGACAGCTCTCGCGCGTGCGCCGCGGCGATGGCCCGCGACGTCACCGAGTGGAGGAGGTGGAGGAGGCGCGCTGTGCTCTGCCTCCGCGCCACGCGGCGACGGAGGCGGCAGAGAGCGGGAAGGCGCCGGGGCGTCTCCGGTGGCGTTGACAAGCTCGGTGATGCGCGCGAGCCAGGCATCTCCGGCGGCGTTGACGAGCTCGGTGATGCCCGCGCGTGGAGCTGTCGCCGTGTTCTCTGCAGGGTCGTGACCGTCTGTAGGTGTTCTGCAGCCTCCGCCCGCACAAGCCAGATAGAGACCGTTGCCGATGGTGAAGGCGGGCCCGGAGCCACTGCCGTCCACCGACACCTTCTTCTTCTCGGCGCGTGCTTGAGAGAACAGCTTCTTCTTCTTCGCGGGTGTGGGCTCGGCAGGCTCGACGTCGTCCTCGTCGGCGGGGTGAGCGGTGGCGGCAGCCTTGTAGGCGCGCTCGAGGGAGCACACCGCGTCTTTCTCGTCGCAGCGGATGGTGATGGTATTGCTGCAGCCCGGCATCTTGTGGGTGTTGTAGGCGTGGTGGGTCTCCGCCATGAACTTGGCGAGCGCGGGGTAGCCCAAGATGGCGTTGTAGGGCAAGCTGATGTGCGCCATGTCGAAGTCGACGAGCTCGGTGCGGTAATTCTTGCGGGTGCCGAAGGTGACGGGAAGGTGCACTTGCCTCGGAGGCAAGGTGGTGCCGTCGGTCACGCCCGAGAAGGGCCTCGTCGGCATCAAGCGCTCGTATGGCACCTAGAGCTTCTCGAAGGTCTCTATGGAGATCACGTTGAGGCCCGCGCTGCCGTCGATGAGCGTCTTGGTGACGACGACGTTGTTGATAGTGGGCGTGCACCGCATGGGGATGGTGCCCACGGCCCTCGTGGACTTGGGGTGGTCGTTTGAGTCGAAGGAGATCGGGTACTGTGACCACTTGAGGGGCTGGGAGGCCTCAGACCCTGGGAGGGCCGCGTTCAACTCACGAGAGAACTGCTTGAAGTGGCGGTTGGATGAGGGGGCCTGGGCCCCACCAAGGATGCATGCCACCTCGCAAGGCTCCTGGTAGCCCCCAGCGTTCTCGTCAGGAAGATTGCCGTTGTTCCTGCCAAGGCGTGACGAGGCGGCGTTGGCCTGAGGATTGGCTTGCCGCGGCTGGTTCTGCCAGCCCTGCCGGTAGCCGTTGTTGCTGTTGCCATTGCGGTCTCCCCAGCGGTTGCCGCTGCGGCCGCCTCCGCGGCCTGCCCCGCGCTCGTTGCGGCCGCCACGCCCGTCCTGGCGGCTGTCGCGAAGCAGCTTGAGCTCGAGGCAATCCTCGGTGCTGTGGGAGTGCATGTTATGGTAAGCACAGAAGGGGCATCCGTCCTTCAAGGCCTCGTCGCGGTCGCGTCCGCACTTCTGCTCAGGCTCTTCTGCAAGCACGTCAGGGCCTTTGCGCTTGGCGTCTTTGCTCTTGGTCTTGGCGGTGTCTGGTGCCGCGTCAGGGTCGTTGTGGGCGAAGAGGCGGCCCTCTTCAGCCTTGGCGCACCTGTCAGCGAGGTCGAACAGTGCGACCACGGTGTTGAGCTCATCGTTGATGGAGAGCTTCTCGCGCATCCTGACGTCCGTGACGCTGGAGGAGAACGCGGAGATGATCGTGGCGTCGGAGGCGCGCGGGATCTTGTTGCGCACTTGGCTGAAGCGCTGGATGTACTTGCGGAGGGTCTCGTCAGGGCGCTGGCGCACGGCGCGCAGGTCGTTGAGCGTGAGAGGGCGCTCGTAGGTGCCCTTGAAGTTGGCGACGAACTTTTGGCACAGCTCGGACCACGAGGACACGGAAGCCTCGGGGAGGTTCATCAGCCACGAGCGCGCAGCGTCCTTGAGGGCCATGGGGAACTAGTTCACCATGACCTTATCGTCACCGCCTGCAGCCTCGATGCCCAGGGTGTAAAGCTGCAGGAACTCCGTGGGATTGGGGGCGCTGTCGTAGCGGGGAGGCAACTTCGGCTTGAACTTTGCAGGCCACACCATGCGGCATAGCTCGCGAGTGAAGGCGCGGCAGCCCCCGCTACTAGAGGCGACACCATTGGCGAGAGCGGCACGGTTCTGGCGCCCGGCTGCTGCAACGTCCTGGATGGTGCGGTCTTGGCGCTGGCGCTGCTGCTCGAGGATGACGCGCGCGTCTGGCACCGCGCGCCAGATGATCTGGCAGCTCGCGTCGTTGTGGGGCGGTGAGTACACGTCGTGGGACGGCTCTCTCTCGCGCACGCCGCGGTGATGGCCCGCGACGTCGCCGAGTGGAGGAGGTGGAGGAGGCGCGCCGTGCTCTGCCTCCGCGCCACGCGGCGACGGAGGTGGCAGAGAGCGGGAAGGCGCCGGGGCGTCTCCGGCGGCGTTGACGAGCTTGGTGATGCGCGCGAGCCAGGCGTCGTACCCGGCCTCGGTGGGGCGGTAGCGCAGCAGCTCGCGTGCCATGAGCAACGCGGCCTGCAGATCCGGCGGGTCACGGCGGGCGAGCGAGGATGCCGTGGTGGTGAGGCCAGGCGGTTGCACGGATGGGTGAAGGGAAGAAGCCTGCTCCTCCCCCACCGTCGGCTCGGTGGCGGCGCCGGCGCGCCCACGGCGGTTGTCGTTGGCGATGGGCTCCGTGCGGACCACCCTGCCGGCCCTGCGCAGGGCGCGCTCGCGTCGGGCGTCGGCCATGTCGGTGTCGCGGTCGAATGCATGAAAGCTGGGCCCCTACCTGGCGCGCCAAATGTCGGAAGAGGGGCTCCGGGAACCCTGGTTAGATCACTGGGGGCTTGCTCGCTTCCTAACAACCAAACGGTGACCGTGGCGAGGCTACGGCGAGCAGAGCACGACGGGAACACACACGCACAAGGCACGGCGGGGGCACGAGGAGCTACCCAGGTTCGGGCCACCAAGCGGTGTAAAACCCTACTCCTGCTTGTCTGGGATTGCTGTGGTGATAGCGCTCTTGCGTACAAGGTAGAAGAAGGTAAAAAACGTCCTCCTCCTAAGGTAGCAGCACTGCCCCTTATATAGCTGCCTTGGTCCTCTTCCCCCGAAAATATTGGCGGGAAGGGTTGCCACACAACGGGAGTTCAAAGCGGGACAGGCGCTCGGTCTTACCCTGACAAAAGTAGTCTTCGTCTACAAAGAAGCCGTCCATGATGCGCTGGTGGGCTCTCTCATGACATCTGCCCTAGCGCGCCGTGTCATGGTGGTCTTCTTACACCAAAGTGGTAAGCTTTGGGACTTGCTTTGGGGGAGGCAGCTGCAGCTGCTCCTTTATCACCAAAGAGGAAATCCTCCCTGACCGGCCTGCTGGCACGGTACCTGCTACTATTGTCGCCTTGTGCAGGCGCGTCACCCACGTGGTGGGCACGCAGCCGCGCAACCAGCGATGCGCGGCTCCCCTGCGCGGAGGGCCTCGGGAGGCCGCCTCGCGAGGCTGCCTGCCGCGGAAGGTGGTCTTCGGTAATGCCTTCCCTTGCGGAGAGGGCCCTCGCAAGGCGTCTTGCTTTGCGGCGCCCATGGCTAGGCCGCCTCTTGAACTCCTCGCCAGGCGTTGCTTCCTGGGCCGCTGGCAGATGGCCCGTGGTACCCTGGTTTCCAATGGGCCGACACTAGTCATCGTCTCTATTTCATTGGTTGCTTTATGTGTGCAATATAATCCTGAAAGATTCGTGAGATACTTTATTACCACTTTATGATATGTTGAACCTAATGGAATGTTGCTACTTGTTATTAGAGTTATCATTGCCTATGTGATCAAATGTTTGTTCTATTCTAACATTCACACTTCAAAAATTATTCTTTTTATTGTCTACCTACTCGAGGACGAGCATATGGATTTAGCTTGGGGATGTTGATACGTCTTCAACGTATCTATAATTTTTGAAGTATTCATGTTATATTTACATAATTTATTAATGCTTTTGGTGCACTTATATATTATTTTTATGGACTAACCTATTAATGTAGTGCCTAGTGCCAGTTCCTGTTTTCTGCATATTTTTTGTTTTACAGAAAATCAATATCTAGGAAGGTCCAAACACCCCGACAATTATTATGTTTTTTATGGAATATATGTGATTTTGGGTGAAGGAATCAACGCAAAAAAGTGCCTGAGGGCCCCACATGGTCAGGTGGCATGACCACCCCCTGGCCGCGCCCCTGGCCCATGTGGGCAGCTCTTAGGTCGGTTGGAGCTCTCCTTCAGCCGCAAGAAAGCTAATTTCTGGAGAAAACCCCCCTCAAAACTTTAGCCCGATCAAAGTTACGGATCTCCGGCTATAAAAGAAATGGTGAAAGGCCAGAAAACGACAACGAAACAGAGAAGAAAGCAGAGAGAGATCCAATCTCAGAGGGGCTCTTGCCCCTTCGGGCGCCATGGAGGCCAGGGACCAAAGGGGAGAACCTCTCCCTATCTAGGGGGAGGCCATGGAGGAGCAAGCCAGAGGGGAGCCTCTCTCCGCTTCTCTCCTGGTGGCGCCGAAGTGCTGCAGGGGGAACCATCGTCGCGGTGACCGTCTTCATTAACGTCGCCGTCTTCATCACCTTCCTCATCTCTTTTCAGCGGTTCACTCTCCCGTAGCCCGGTGTAATCCCCTACTTGAACATGGTGTTTTGATGCTATGAATTATTATCCAATGATTTGTCATCGCTATTGTGTTTGAGTAGATTTTTGTTGTCCTATGGGTTAATTGGTGAATTGCTATGATTGGTTTTAATTGCTTGTGGTTATGTTACTGTCCTTTGGTGCCCATCATATGAGCGCGCGCATGGATCACACCATAGGGTTAGTTGTATGTTGATAGGACTATGCATTGGGAGACGAGAGCAACATAAACTTCTTCCTATCATAGAAATTGATACATACGGGATTGAAGGGGGGCCAATATATCTTAATGCTATGGTTGGATTTTAGCATAATGAACATGTTAGTAGTTGCGGATGCTTGCTAATAGTTCCAATCATAAGTGCATAGAATTCCAAGTAAGGGATGGCATGCTAGAAGAGGCCTCTCCCACATAAAAACTTGCCATCGGTCTAGTACAACAACAACAACAACAACAACAACAACAACAACAACAACAACAAAAGCCTTTAGTCCCAAACAAGTTGGGGTAGGCTAGAGGTGAAACCCATAAGATCTCGCGACCAACTCATGGTTCTGGCACATGGATAGCAAGCTTCCACGCACCCCTGTCCATGGTTAGTTCTTTGGTGATACTCCAATCCTTCAGATCTCTCTTTATGGACTCCTCCCATGTCAAATTCGGTCTACCCCGCCTTCTCTTGACATTATCCGCACACTTTAGCTGCCCACTATGCACTGGAGCTTCTGGAGGCCTGCGTTGAATATGCCCAAACCATCTCATACGATGTTGGACCAGCTTCTCTTCAATTGGTGCTACCCCAACTCTATCTCGTATATCATCATTCTGGACTCGATCCTTCCTCGTGTGGCCACACATCCATCTCAACATGCGCATCTCCGCCACACCTAACTGTTGAACATGTCGCCTTTTAATCGGCCAACACTCAGCGCCATACAACATTGCGGGTCAAACCGCCATCCTATAGAACTTCCCTTTTAGCTTTTGTGGCACTCTCTTGTCACAGAGAATGCCAGAAGCTTGGTGCCACTTCATCCATCCGACTTTGATTCGATGGTTCACATCTTCATCAATACCCCCATCCTTCTGCAGTATTGACCCCAATATCGAAAGGTGTCCTTCTGAGGCACCACCTGCCCATCAAGGCTAACCTCCTCCTCCTCGCACCTAGTAGTACGGAAACCGCACCTCATGTACTCGGTTTTAGTTCTACTAAGCCTAAAACCTTTCGATTCCAAGGTTTGTCTCCATAAATCTAACTTCCTATTGACCCTCGTCCGACTATTGTCAACTAGCACCACATCATCCGCAAAGAGCATACACCATGGGATATCTCCTTGTATATTCCTTGTGACCTCATCCATCACCAAAGCAAAAAGATAAGGGCTCAAAGCTGACCCCTGATGCAGTCCTATCTTAATCAGGAAGTCATCAGTGCCGATATCACTTGTTCAAACACTTGTCACAACATTATTGTACATGTCCTTGATGAGGGTAATGTACTTTGCTGGGACTTTGTGTTTCTCCAAGGCCCACCACATGACATTCCACGGTATCTTATCATAGGCCTTCTCCAAGTCAATGAACACCATATGCAGGTCCTTCTTTTGCTCCATGTATCTCTCCATAAGTTGTCGTACCAAGAAAATGACTTCCATGGTCGACCTCCCAGGCATGAAACCAAACTGATTTTTGGTCACGCTTGTCATTCCTATTAAGCGGTGCTCAATGACTCTCTCCCATAGCTTCATTGTATGGCTCATCAACTTAATTCCACGGTAATTAGTACAACTCTGAACACCCCCCTTGTTCTTGAAGATTGGTACTAATATACTCCGTCTCCATTCTTCTGGCATCTTGTTTGCCCGAAAAATGAGGTTGAAAAGCTTGGTTAGCCATACTATCGCTATGTCCCCGAGGCCTTTCCAAACCTCAATGGGCATACAATCAGGGCCCATCGCCTTGCCTCCTTTCATCCTTTTTAAAGCCTCCTTGACCTTAGACTCCTGGATTCGCTACACAAAACGCCTGCTGGTATCATCAAAGGAGTCGTCCAGTTCAATGGTAGAACTCTCATTCTCCCCATTAAACAGCTTGTCAAAGTACTCCCGCCATCTATGCTTAATCTCCTCGTCCTTCACCAGGAGTTGGTCTACTCCGTCCTTGATGCATTTGACTTGGCCAACATCCCTCGTCTTCCTCTCGCGGATCTTGCCCATCTTATAGATGTCCCTTTCGCCTTCCTTCGTGCCTAACCGCTGGTAGAGGTCCTCATACGCCCGACCCCTTTCTTCACTGACAGCTCGCTTTGCGGCCTTCTTCGCCATCTTGTACTTCTCCATGTTGTCTGCACTCCTATCCAGGTATAGGCGTCTGAAACAAACTTTCTTCTCCTTAAGAGCCTTCTGGACAACATCATTCCACCACCAGGTATCCTTAGCTTCGCTTCTCCTTCCCCTAGACACTCCAAACTCCTCCGAGGCCACCTTACGAATGCAAGTCGCCATCTTCATCCACACACTATCTGCATCCCCTCCTTCCTCCCAAGGGCCCTCCTTAATGACCCTCTCCTTGAACGCCCGAGCTACCTCCCCCCTTGAGCTTCCACCACTTCGTTCTAGCGACTTTGGCACGCTTATCCCACTGGACACGAATCCGGAAGCGGAAGTTAGCAACCACCAGCTTATGCTGAGGGACAACACTCTCTCCAGGTATCACCTTACAATCTAGGCATGCACGCCTATCTTCTCTTCTCGAGAGGATGAAATCAATCAGGCTAGAGTGTTGACCACTATTAAAAGTCACTAGATGTGATTCTCTCTTTTTAAAAAGGGTGTTAGCTACGATCATGTCGTAGGCTCGAGCAAAGCTTAAGACATCTTCTCCTTCTTGATTCCTGATGCCATAGCCAAAGCCCCCATGCACCCCTACAAAACCTGTGTTAGATGTACCCACGTGGCCATTGAGGTCTCCTCCTATGAAGAGCTTCTCACCAATCGGTACGCTCCTAACCATGTCCTTCAGGCCTTCCCATAACTCCCTCTTGGTGTTCTCATTGTGGCCTACTTGCGGGGCATACGCGCTGATAACATTGAGAACTAAGTCCCCAACTACTAGGTTGACCAGGATAATCCGGTCCACACGTCTCTTGACGTCTACCACTCCATACTTGAGGCTCTTGTTGATCAAGATGAACAAGAGCCTACGCCATTTCTGTTTGCAGCCGTCCCCGTGTACCATAGCTTGAAGCCGGTATCCTCCACCTCCTTCGCCTTCTGTCCCCTCCATTTGGTTTCTTGGACGCAAAGGATATCAACACCTCTCCTCACCGCTGCATCAACTAGCTCCCGAAGCTTCCATGTTAGAGACCCTACGTTCCAGCTACTTAAGCGGATCCTCCTAGGCTCGGCTAGCTTCCTTACCCTTCGCACTCGTCGAGTCAAATGCGAAGACCCTTGCTCATTTTCCACTACATCCGGGCGCTGATGTAGCACGCCACTAAGGATGCGATGACCCGATCCTCGCTCACTTGCCACCATATCCAGATCAAGATACGGCGCGCCACCTGGGGGGTGACGGCCCGGCCCTTGCCCATTTGACACCACACCCGGGTTCCGATGTGGTGTGTCGCTGAGTGGGTTACGCCCCAACGAAAATATTTTGGGTTTCATCTCCATAAGAGTGGCTGAGTTTTTACATTGGCTCGCCAAGCCTATCACAACCCTCCTCCTTTACCCGGGCTTGGGACCGGCTATGTTGAGACAACATAGACGGAGTTGCCATCGGTCTAGTATCTTAGCTAATTGCGTAGGGACAATTTCGCACACCATACCACCACTATTCCACACTCGCTATTTATATTATAATGTATTATATTGTAATATATTTGTTTAGACAACACCTACTTTTATGTTTATGTTCTTCGTTATATTCCAAAGTTACCCCTTTATACCCACTTCGTAGTTTTATTTCTCGTTTCTAAATAAAAGCAAACCCTCGGTGTACGTAGGGTTGTATCAGTTTCATGAGAGAATATTGATCTTACCTTTAGCTCCTTATGGGTTCGACACTCCATACTTACCACTTTCTTCTTTGGAAAATGCTACGATGATTCCTTGCACTTGAGGATTATCAGAAGGTTTCAAATATTTTCTTATTGGATACCTAAACTCGTTGTAGCTCATCCAGCAAGCAATGGTTGAACATGTTCAGAGTTATGGATCGTCACGACATACACATGCTGCATTGGTCGCTCCTGCCGCTGACGGTGGAGACCAACTGTTCTGAAGCGGTTGCCTTGGTAAATCCATAAACGACCAACACGTCGCGATATTCTTCTAGGATTCATGCTATTCGTGAGCTTATCAAGGAAAAAGACGAGTCAATTGTTAATATAAACTGCGAAGCCAACTATGTGAGTTACAGTTTAGTGAAGCAGTAGAGAGCATGTGAAAACGGCAGTGTAGTTTCATAATTTTCCCTCAGAAATTGCCCTTGTCATGAATTAGCTAAAACTACCTTGTACAGTGTTATTGGCCCCCTTTATATTTTGTGTTAAATTTTAAACGTAGATTTGACTAACAAAATATACGTTGTATGTCATAAAACTTATATTGTTAGATTGGTATTTGAAATAAGTTTTGGATGATACTATTTTTATTGTGTATAACTTATTTTTTTAAGTTAAATCGAAGGTCAAAATTTGACCCAAAATACAAAAGGCTAATATACCCGGACCATAATAGTATATTAATTTTTTCCCTGAAAAAAAAACCCATCATCTCGAAGGGGCGTGGACGGCGACGGTCCTCCCGGCCCGTGCGGTCCACGCTGCTGACGCCTTCCACGCAACGCAAGGGCAGGCTGGGACAGAGCCAGAAGCCACTCGGTTTCCTATAAAGCCCCTCGTCTCGCCTCAAAATGGCCAAATCACAACACCGAGCCCAAACTAACCCCCGGCTGCTCCAGCTCCCATTCCTCGCCGGCGAGCTCACCGGACACCGCCCGAAGCCAAGATGGTAAGCGGATCTAGTCTTCTCCACCTAGATTGAAAGGGATGCTCCCCTTGTCGGGACGGATCGGTGCTGTTCGGTTAGGAGCGGATCCGGATCTAGATCTGCGTGTGGGATCCTCGCCTTGACACCTTTGATACGATCCCTTCGTGCTCTCGATTCTGATTTGGTCCTGGTGTTTGCGCTTGGTTGGGAGAAATAGGTTCTATCATTTTCGTGGATCCTCGTGATACGTTGGTTTCGTGCAGTTTTGGTCTAGCAGTGCTCGGATCGTTGTGGATTTACCGTGAGCATCGAGCCTTTTACGGGAATCGGATGCTGTAGTTTTATTTCTCGCGGTGAGGATGGATCAGGAATCGGTAGATACAGGAATGTTATTTGAGTTGAATTAATCTGGAAATTAAATATTTATATTTATGTTCTCCGTCAAGTCTTCATAATGGGGAGATCGGATGATTTGCCACGATTTATTCCGTCTTGGAATAATTAGTACTAATGAATTAGTGATGACTCTTCACATAGAAATGGGATATTTCTATTTGATATTGCCATCAGAATTCGTACTTTGGGATTGTGTGGTGGAATCAAGAGCATGGGTAGAAATCTCAGTGGTGACGTGCTAAATTGCATGCAGTCGTGCACTTGTTCGATGTTCAAAGTGTTCGATGTAATTCTCTAGTGTGCACCAAAACCTCTGTAGTATGTTGCGGGTGGAACAACTGCTGATCTTTCATTCTGCTAAACATAGACGGTGACTGCAAATGTTGCTCAAAATATCATGTAAACATTGTCGTGTTTAGGTTTCATAGTAGTGTGTACATTTGGGAAAAATGATGCACCTTTTCTCGGTAATGAAATATTGATGCCACCACAGAAAAGTAAGCATGTTGTGATGTAGTGGTGGCACTGTCGTGGGTCGTCACTTGGTTAGTAAACTGCCTACTAGGCAAGAAAAAGTATTGGTGAACTCACTATTGTTGGCTGGAAGGTCAACTGACAACTGCACGTGACTGGCTAATCTACTGATAGTTTTGCTATCATTTGACCCTCGTATATGTGGAGTTAGCAGTTTGAGTGCTTATTTATATTCTTCAATGTATCGTTTTTTCGCTGAACGGTGGCCTTTCTCTTTCTGTATGGCAGACTACTTCGAGGCGCCTTGCTGACAGGAAGACAGCAAAGTTCCAGAAGAACATCACCAAGAGGGGTTCGGTGCCTGAAACCACTGTGAAGAAGGGGAATGACTATCCTGTTGGACCTATAGTGCTTGGATTCTTCATCTTTGTGGTCATCGGATCATGTACGCATTCCAATCTTCTCTCAATCTCTTATGTTCAATCTACTTTACTGCCACTTGTCACATGCTCACTTACATAGCATTTGTCATCAGCCACTTTGCTTTGAAAAAATATTTACTGGTGACTGTTTCTTAAATCTTATCTTTTGTCATGAGTATGATTCCATGAACATTTTGGTCATTCATGTCCTATGTAAAGAGTGCGCATATATATTCTTCTTTAGAGTCCTGCGCTAGGTAATCTTTGACACTGATCTTGTGTGCGCATTCTGGGAGTCATTGACCTATTTTCCTGACTGTTTCATTAATGTAAAGCTATTGCAAGATTCTAATAAACCCTTTGACTCGAAAGCAACATAACTAAGATTGTGCAGGAACCGACATGTTGCATCTATCTCATGATTTTCCTCAACTTACGTTGTGTAGTTCTGCCATTTTTTCCTGCTTGTCCATATGGAACTTGAGGGTTGTCTACGTCCTTGCTGTTTGTCTGTCTTTCAGCATAACTAAGATGAATTGTTTCATCTTAGTATCGTAGCTTGTAATCTCAACAGAAAGATCTTCTAGCTGATTTGCCTCTTTTAACATGCTACAACTCTGTCTCTGCAGCTCTGTTTCAGATAATCAGGACAGCGAGCAGCGGTGGGATGGCCTGAACACCGTCATACATTAATACAGTTGCAGCTAAATTCGTTTGATGTTGTCATAGTTTGTCTTCTTAAAAGTACCTAGCTTGAACTGATGTTGTAAGAACTGTAAAGAGAGTTATCAATCTTATACATGTTAAATGGACAAGTTTGTCTCTGGTCACTGTTTTCAGTCATATTTGCATGTTGAAGCAACCTCTTTGTTTGCAACAAAAAGCCTATGAGAAATAACCCAATTTGAGCTAAATGCAGAACCGATGCTTTGTGTTACCATTGTCGATTTGTGGTTGGGCGAACCCCGTGTGACCGTCGCAACCATCGCTGAGCTGTGGTTGATTTGGTCGCATCCCTAGGCCGTTGTGTCCGTCATGACGCCTTCGTGAGCTATTCGGGCCGGAATCGAGTTTGGTGCCCTCCAGTTCCATGAAATTCCTCTTTTTTTTTTGCCTTTTTGTTATTTGCTGTGAGCTAGGGCATGTGGCCAGAATCGAGTTTGTTTGGTGCCCTCCAGTTCCATGAAATTCCTCTTTTTTTTTTGCCTTTTTTGTTATTTGCTGCGAGCTAGGGCTTGTGCGGACGAATGATGTTATATTGTGTAGATGAGTTCGCATGATTCCTCCTTGTACGATGATTCCTCCTTCGAAGAGGAATATGTGTGAGGACGATGAGGACATAGAAAAACAAGCGGTCAAAGCATGGCGGTTCCGATGTCAGCTGTGTTTTGTAGGAGGCGGCTAGATTATCACAATAAGCTCATGCTTGATTACTTCTATGCAAATCCGGTGTATTCAGAGCGATACTTTCGGCGCCGGCCTAGAATTGCCTAGAATTTGTTCCTCCACATTGCTAACCCTGTTAAAGAGCATGCTTGATTCTTTGTGTTGAGATGGAATTGTGCTGAAGATCTTGGACACAACACTATCTAGAAGGCAACTGCGGTATTCCGCATGATAGCATATGGTATTCCTATAGATTTGATTGATGATCACCTCGCAATGGGAGAGAGCACTTGCATCAAATGTGTGAAGCAATTTGCGGAGGCGGTGGTTGAAGTCTTTGTGACACATTACTTGAGATCACCCAATGCTTAGGACACTCGGAGGTTTTTGGAGATGAACATAGTACAGAGTTTTCCACGGATGCTCGGCTCAGTTGATTGCATGCATTGAAGGTGGAAGAACTGCCGGCATGGACAACTCACCGGCACGTGAAGGATCCCACCATCATTCTTGAAGCCATTGCAGATCATGAGACATGGTTTTGGCATGCCTATTTTGGAATGCGTGGAGCTTGCAATGACCTCAGTGTGCTTCACCGATCCACTCTTTGCATAGTTGGCCTATGGGGATTCGCCACCATTGAAGTTTCAAGCAAATGGTCGCGCATGCATGGGCTACTACCTAGTGAATGAGATATATCCAAAGTAGGCAACCTTTGTGAAGCCAGTTCCAAGCCCCCAAGTTAAGAAACAACTTAGTTTCTATAATGCCCAAGAAGCAGCTAAGAAGGATGTGGAGAGGGCATTTTCAATTTTGCAAGCCCGGTTTGCTACTGTGCGTAGACCAGCTCGGTTTTGGGACCAATAAATCATTTGGTACTTCATGACAGCAGCTGTGATCTTGCACACCATCATCATTGAGACATGGCCAAAATTTGGATTACTCGTACTATGACTTCATGGGAAGGGTAGTGCATCCGCGCGGAAGGGGAAGACCGCATTTGACACTTTGTTCAAGTACACAAAGAAATTCCACATGCGGATACTCATGATAGTCTTCAAAAAGATTTCATTGAGGAGTGGTGGACTTGGAATGAACAAGACAACTAGTTCCACTTCTATGTTTTATGTTATGTTTGATCCACTTTGTGTTATGTTTTAAGAAAAAATGTGTTGAATTTTGAGATGCAAATTGATGAACTATGTAGTAATTAAGTACTACTTGCTTTTCATTTTCTTGGATTTATTCAACATGAGTTTCTTATTATTTAGAGCATTGCATATGCACAATTATGTGAGGTAGAAGTAGAAGCTGAAATTTAGGTATCCAGTTTCTAGGCTAGCTGTAAAAGCCGACAGTTTTTTGGATACCTAAATCCTTCTCTCTTCACACCTGAAGTTGTTTTTAGGTATCCAGTTTTAGAATAGCCGTTGGACATGCTATTAGAGGTGCATGGCCTAGTACCATTTTGGAGTATCTTACCAAAGCACATGGGTTGCATCCGGTGTGATGAGGACATCCCTAGCAATCCACAAGACGCCCCGATAAATGCGTAGATATTGAGCGGATCCACACGAAACGGCGCCGGGCCAGCTCTCCTCAGGGCCAGGGCATCAGGAATGCGCGATGTGCGGGGCAACATCGAAGCCATGTGGGAAGCCAAGGCGCGTTCCGAGCGCCGTGACAATGAGGTAGATCGACCATCTGTAACAGCCCGGGGGTTTACCCCAAATTAGAAATTGTTTGCTATTTTATTTTTTGCATCATAAGCATTACATCAACATCATATTGCATTAAATAAATAAATTATTTGGGTATTTATTTTGCCATTTTGTTAAATGGCGAATAAGTAAACCCTTCTCCCTTTCGATGTTCTGCACAAAGACTCGCCTCAAACCATGCACCTGGCATTTGTGTGATATTTGAGAGTTACCCAAATTATTTTACAATTTTGACAAAAGCCTAGCTATCACTCGTATTTCAAACCCATTTGTTAAATTAAATGGATTCTTTTCTAAATAAAAATTAAACAAAGTCCAAATTGGTTGATTATTTCTATGTGGCCTTTTCATAGTCTAGAGAGGTCACATATAAAATTTAATCCAATTTAGAGTTCATTTAAGGCCCAAATATTTATTATAAGGGTGCTATAGTCATTTAATTAATAAAAAACAAATTGTTTATTAAGCATTCCCTCCGTTCCAAATTATAAGATGTTCTAACTTTTTTCCGATTCGGGTGTATGTAGGCGCATTTTAATGTGTTTGTTCACTCATTCAATCCGTATGTAGTCCATATTGAAATATCTAAAACATCTTATAATAGTGAACAGATGGAGTAAATATGTGCACTCTTGTTGAGCTTGGCCCATTATAACCACAACTTTCCTACGCCCTTGGCCGCATACTAACTAAACCGCATCCACATCTCAACCCGACGAACCCTAAACCTAATGGGCCCCTTCCCACCCCACCTAACTCTAAGGCCCAATGCCTATCTGGACTATAAGGCCCATCCGACCACCTCCTCCCACCTGCCCCGCTAACTCTAGACGCGAGGGGAGAGATTTTTCTCAATCCAAATCAAGCCCCCGTCTCGACCGTCTCACAATTTCATAATTTCAAAAATTGGTCACACTTTTGTAAAATAAAATCAAATTTCGAAACGTTTACACACAAGTTGGCCTCGTCTCAGCGTGCTACGATCCCTGCCGTTCGCTCCTACGTGCAAAGCTAGCCTCATACCAAACACACAAGCAAACACCTTAGTTGATCTAGCAGGATGTGCGGGTGTAGCTTTTTTAAGCGGCAATGGCTTTTTTAAGCGGCAATGGTCAAACATTTTTGAGCGTGTAGCTGTACGCGAACATGGTAACTTTCTTGTTTTATATACTGTTTTTTGAACATGTCATCGGGGGCGAGAAATCCCCACCTGAATATGATCTCTATTCAAAGAAAATGATCCAGTTTATGAGGGAAACTAGGTCAAAAACCGTGATCCGGTTTATGAGGAATACCAGATCGAAAACCTTGATCCAATTAATAAGGAAAACCGGACCCAAAAACCATACAGCCTGAGAGGTACAGAAACAGAAAAGTACAAAAACGTCCCTTACATGGTTACAACATAAGGCAAAGGCCAACCACCTAGAGAAGTAGGTGATTGGATGGATCAGCACAGGTTATGCCGAACCATCTACAAGGCATCACTAGCAAGACAACAAGGTGGCAACCTCAGAGGTCGCCGCGAGAGCACACAAGCAGCAGCAACATCGAAGCCACATACAGAGGATGACGCAAAGGTTCCACCACCAGGGGGGCTGCATCATTGCCAACCCCAGTCATCGCAGACCCAACATTAGGGTGGTTGCCCCGTGGCGAGGTGAGGATGACAGAGGGAAACGCCGACTCAACGAGCTTGCACAAAGAGAATGTCAATTCATCACCGGAAGGGATTGTTAGTTTGTGGGAAGTAACGTAGGAGTGACAAGCTCACGGAGAGGCCTTAGAAGAAATTATCTCAACCAATGGAGGACAAATACAACTACCAGGTAGCGAGAACAAAGGATTCAAGCAATAGGCCAGACATAGTTTAGCAGTATCGTGGGAAAACGATGATCTATGGGATCGAGAGGATCCCTTTGCGGTTCAGAAGTGGGATCAAAATACTACAAAGAGCAGAGCTAGTAGATATGAGCACGAGCAACGATTTATCCAGGTTCGGGCCGCTATGAGCATAAAACCCTACTCCTGTTCTGGTGGTTTGATTGTATGTGAGCTCAAAGGTCACAAAGAGCGCAGCTTGCCGGCAAGGTGCGCGAGAAGTGCAGCTACAGCGTGTAGTTGAGCTGAGAGTCGACCGTTCTAAGTGTAGCCGTGGGCCTCCTTTTATAGACCAAGGGGTTACCACAGTGGCTAATATGGTCATTTACAGAGTATGAATAGTAACTTGCACCGTCACCACATCTATCTCCAGACGGGGTAAGACAAGCGCATTAAATGCACCGTTAGGTGCTACGTCGGGGAGGCGAGGCTTTGGGCAAAAGATCTGTACCACCGGTCCTGGCGCCCTCCTGTAATCTTGACACGTCCCAGCGACGGGTGTCATTTAAAGTTAATCCTGGCGTGGCATGCTGACACGTGCCTTGGCCAGCTGCGTTGACTACCTGCCCGCTCGACACCTATCATGCGTGCTTATCTAGCCGATGATGAGGTGAAGCGGTAATGGGACAGAATGAGCTTGCCGGCGCGGAGCTTGCCGGGCCATTGCTTGCCGGCAACCAGGGTCTTGGTCTTAACCTTGCCGGTACGAAGCTTGTCGGCAAGGGCATTCTTGATCTTCAGTACTAGAATAATACTTCTCGATGACCTACCTTGAGGTCTTCTTCACGGTCTTGTTTAATCTGAATCTTGAGTCATAGTTATCCTCCGTCAAGCCCTTGCCGTCAGGAAGGCTACAACTGCCTGTGCACAAGTCAGGGTACAAGGGCACCCATGCTTTCGTACACCGACAGGAGCCCCTGGGCCTGGGCCACACGCGCATGCGAGGCGTCATTGGGCTAGGCCCGAACAGTGCACAAGCACGCGTGGCAGAGGATAACTGTCATATCTTCTCTGTTACCACGCCCCCATGACGCGCATTAAATGTGGGCGTGGGAGAGGTGGAATGGAACGGGCGCGGGGAGGTAGTGTGCCTGAAAAGCGCGGCCACGTAGGACGGTAAAAAGCCAGCCCCAGCGCCTTCCCCATAAAAAGAAATCCGCAAGGGGCGCTGCTCATTTACCCCTTTCCCCCAATCTCGCTATTGCCATCATATTCTTCCTTCCCGCCTCCTTGCGCCCGACTCCTCGCATCTCCTTCCTCGATTCCGTATGTGTATGTGGATCTAGTGTATGTGTGACTTGTGATTGTGTCAATTGAGTGATTTGTGTTCTTGTGTTCTTGCCTTTTCCCCCTCCAATTGTGAAAAGATCGACAAATTAGGGTTCCAGCCTACATCATCTTGGATCAGAGCCATGTTGATTCACAATTTGGAGTCCTTCCCCTCCATTTGCTACCCTCAATTTTGTTGTTTTTCCCCAATTTCGAAAATTTCCACAAAAATAGCCCCACCATTTTTTTTGTGATTTGTTGGTTTGATGATGTTTTGTTGATTTTGATCCATGGATTTCGTGTGTTGCAAGTGGATCTACACTTTCCCATCATCCCCACCTCGAAACCCCCCTCAAAAATCCCCAAAAATTTCTTTTCCACCGATTTTCGTGATCTTCCCGAGCTCCACCGCGCGGAGTTTACTTGCCCGGACGATCCGGACCAGGACCCGGATCATCCGGACGAGCCCGGATCAGCCGGACCGAGGCCCGGATCATCCGGCTACCTCTGACCATGGCTGAATTTTTTTTCCAGCAACATCCCCACCACCGCCACCACTTCTGCATAGCCTTACCGAACCCCACCATAGCTTCGCCACCTTCACCTATACCCCTAGACCGCCACCACTATTTGACATTTTCTTTGAGATTTTGAGTTGCGGATAACCGTTTCCTAGGGTGTTTCGGCTAACTACGCACGGTTCGACATCGACTTCACCGCCACTCATCATCGCCACAGACTCGACATCGACAACGACCGTCTCACCATCGTGACACCACCACCGTAAGCAAGGACTGTAAACTCGACGACAACTCGTTTATTCCCTTGCCATTGCATTGTTACCCAAAGGCCCACTTTTGCGTCGCTTTCCTACGAGACTAGCCATTTGAGTATTGCCGGGCAACAATACTTGTGCACTCTAGTGTTACCATTCCGCATAGCTATTATCATATCATCTCTTGTGCCAAGATTTTGTTCCCGCATATACATCATTGCTACCATCGTGAGAGCATTTCGCATAAGTGGCCAAAGGAAAATATCAAAAGAAAGAAAAGCTTTTAAGCAAAGAGAAAAGAGCAACAACAAGCTTGTGAGCAATAGCCATAGCATCGCCACATTACATATCATATTTGATCATCTTGGATCATCGTGACAAGTTCACCGGGACTCATACATACAAAGCATACTTGAGATAGAAGTTGATCGTTTGTCTCCAATAGGTTGTGCACAAGTGTTGTATCCGCCTATTAAGCAATCGTGTTAGCGTCTCTCTAGAGTTGTGCAACACGAGCGTTTCTGGGTGTTCCACATTTTGTGCTCATTCCTTGGTTGCACGACCTCATTTATCTATCCGTGTGTGTGTTTCCGTGTAACTTTGCTTTTGGTCTACTTGTTTCACTTGTGAATTTGCGAATCTTTCTCAACATTATTGATATCTTGCTTACAATTGCAAATACTTTGTGCCACCATCCTAACCAAACTCCTCCAAAAGCTTTACTTGTGTAGGTGTGAGAATTGACATGATCCGGTACCAATTGCACTATTTCCATAATATCATATCGAGTGATCATTGATCCATCTTCAACATTGGATAAGGTACATTGGTCTAGTTCGTTCCTTTCTTCCACTAACACTTGTTTGAGAATCATGGATAGGCCAGGCACTTCTACGAATCCTCTCTTCGACGAGCATGACGATGCACCGAACGACTACGTCACCAAGGCACATCTCTTTGGCGTCCAAAGAGCCTTACATCAAGAAAGTGAAGCTTTGGGTGAACGCATCGAACAACTCGCCTCCGACTTTCGACAAACTCTTGACGACAAGCTATCATCTCAAATGGAAGAGTTCCGTACCATGTTGTTCAACCGCGCTTCTTCCACTTCATCAAGTTCAAGATGAAGACGGCGCCACTCAACCCGCAACTCTTCGGACACTTCTTCGGATGCAAGTCTTCCATGAGCACGCTCTCATCTCCCACAAGTACATGAAGACTGGCAAGCTTCAAGAAACCCATTCTGTGGCAATGGTTTGCAAGACCGTCTTCGAGAGCACGAACGACAAAACCGGCAAGCGCAAGTGAACATGGAGCAAGATCAAGTTCCACAACGCCAACGTCATGTACACCAAGACGACGATGCTCTACTACAAGAACGACAACGTCGTGAGGAGCAAGCACTTGAAGCTCAACGTGCCCTATGAGAACAAGAAGAGGCACTCCAATGCGAGCAACAAGATGATGCCGCACGGAATGAGGAGCACCAACAGATGAGGAACCGTGCAAGAATTCCACGCCCTCGACGTCAAGCCAATCAAGATGAGCACGAAGAGCAAGAGCTAGAAGATCCTCCTCCACGACACGAGCATCATCGCCATCGCCAACAACGCAATGAGGAGCACTACGGCAAGCTCAAGTTCAACATGCCTAAATTCTCCGGTGGAAATGATCCCGAAGAATACCTCTCATGGGCATTGAAGGTCGACAAGATATTCCGTCTTCACAATTACGAAGAGGAAAAGAAGATTGCCATGGCATCTCTTGAGTTCCAAGACTATGTTCTCATTTGGTGGGAGCAAGTTATTCAACGACGCCAAGAGAAGGGCGAGCCACCAATCACCACTTGGAATCAAATGAAAGATGTCATGCGAGCTCGCTTTGTGCCTACACACTATAGCCGTGACCTCTTCAAGAAGCTACAACTCCTCAAGCAAGGCACCAAGTCCGTTGAAGAATACTACCAAGAAATGGAGATTGCAATGATATGAGCCAATGTCAAGGAAGATGATGAACAAACTATGGCGAGATTCTTGAATGGCCTCAACCATCCCATCAAGAAAATTGTGGATTTCCAACCGTACTCCAACCTCCTCGAGCTAGTGCACCAAGCAACCAAAGCGGAGCGACAAGTACAAGAGGACTACAAGTACTCCAAGTACTCTTCCAAGACCTACGGTTCATACACTCAAGCTTCAACGACTTCTACAACTCCTTCCATGACTCGATCTACACCAAGTACCGGTGACAAGTCAAGCTCCAAGCAACTTACGACATCTTCGAGTCGTCATACAAGTACATTCAAGCAAAAGCCTTCATCATCAACAACTCCTACGGACGACACCAGGACGAGTGATATCAAGTGTTTCACTTGCAAGGGACGAGGCCAAAAATCATTTGAGTGCCCAACATGACGCACTATGATACTCAACGCCGACGGCACCTACGACTCCATGAGTGAAGATGAAATGGAAGCCCTCGAGCAAGTGGCCATGCACCGCCAAGTGAATGAAGATGAAGTGTCGGTGTACTAAAGTTTGGGTCTTTTAGTACCCCATACTTGTGCACGGACGGTTGTAGCCATACCAGCGGCAAGGCCTGCCGGAGGACAGCTGGAAACAAGTACAAGATTATCAAGAAGGCGTTCAAGCCAAGGATCAGAAGACAGAAGATCGAAGGCTGGATTCCCGGCAAGATACTTGTCGGGAAGGCTCGCGAAGACCCGGCAAGGATTCGCACCCGGCAAGATCCCGTCGCCCTGCCACCGCTCTAGCGCAGCAAACAGCCTGTCGTTTAGGGTTTATCCTCCTGGGTGCGTGTCATGGCATTAGCGGCGGATGGGGTTAAGCGGTGCTGATGGGACGGGCTCTTTTTCCGTCCCCAAGAAAGTAAGGGACACCTAAGTGGAGCATTTAATGCGTTTTGTCCTAAGTCGTCAGTGATAAGCATGTAAACACTGTAGCAACTTTACACCTCTTGTACTTGCTGTTCACCACTGTTGGTGACCCCTTTGTCATATAAAAGGAGGCCCAAGGCGAAGCTACAGGGGGGAAGAGCTTTTCTGGCCCAGCTGCATGCGTAGCCGCCCTTCTTGCGTACTGTTCACCAAGAAGCGCTCCGTGTATCTGAGCTCAAACACCCACAATAAACCAAAGCAGGAGGAGGGTTTTACGCTACTCAGCGGCCCAAACCTGGGTAAAAATCCCCGCGTTGATCGTTGGATCCTCTCTTTGTGTACATCTTCTCCCCAGCAGAACCGTAAAAGGGATCCATGCGGCCCCATAGGTGTCGTACGCCGACATCTTTGGCGCGCCAGGTAGGAGAAGAGGTTGCGCGAACCCGATCTAGCGGTCAGCGCGCCAGTTCTTGATCACTTTCGTCGCCATGGCTCCCAAGAAGAAGGGCGCTACGGCGGTTGATCCATCCGCGTCCAGTCTGCCCGTACCCACACAGACGGGCGACGGCATAGGCGCTGGTGGAGGAGGTGGAGGTCTCGAGCCTCCACGACGTTCTGGCGATCAGAGCCAGGCGAGCGGCGTCGTTCGCAACGGCGACAACGACCCGCATACTGCTAGGTCTAAGGACGGAGCCGTGCTACCTACGGGTGGCGCAGCGAACTCCAAGGACGGGACAGCGCCTTCCAAGACACCCACGCCGGCGCATGCGCTGCGGCCTTCTCAGGTCGTGCGCGACGGGCAGCGCCGCGACGTTGGTAGTTCTAGGCGCCCCCATGCAAAGACCCCTGCACATCACTCCCAAGATGCACGGGGCCAGCATGCACGCCAACACGCCGGTGGAAGCAGGGCGCGACCGCAAGACCGTGATGGAGCTCCTTCTAACGCAGTTAGGAGTCAGAGCACCTCACGTTCTTCGCACCTTTCACCGCCACCTACACCGGCGGAAGCGTTGGCGCGAGCGCGGCTGCTCCTAGATTTCCCTCCTGCCGCGGAGAAGCTAGAAGAGTGGAGATCTGCTATTCAAAGCCTCATCGGCTTGGCTAATGATGAAAGGCCGCAACAGGCGGGGCCTTCGCGGCGGTAGTCTACTGAGCCGGTGCGTGCTGATGGCGAAAAGACCGGAGGCGGTACGACTACGATGTACTCCCCTCCGCGACGACAACAGCGGTCGCTAACTCGGCGGGTTGACGCCCGTGATGACGATTCCACGGCGTCGTCTGATGCGCGAGCTTGCCGCGATCTACGTCAAGTTCTTCGGGAACGGAACAAAGAAGACGCTCGAACTACCATCGAGCGGCGGCGGGAAGCGCGCCGTCAATCTGACAGGCGCGCGGGACCCACTGTGGACGAGCCTGCGCCGGGGTATTCTGGTAACTTGCCTTACGAGGTGGGTTGTCCAGCGTTTACTCGTGAGCTGCGGCGGGTCCAGTGGCCCAATTCCCGAACTTTCAAGCCCGAGGTGCCAGAGAAATACAACGGCAAGACCCACCCGTCATAGTTCCTGAGCATCTACACCATTGCGGTGCAAGCTGCCGGAGCTCGAGACAACAAGATACTCGCCAACTTCTTCCCATTGGTGCTTAAGCCCAACGTCAGGTCGTGGTTGATGCATTTGCCGGAGAATTCCATTTCCTCCTGGGCAGATTTGTGTCATGAGTTCGTTGGCGCCTTTACTGGAGGCCACCAGGCTCCTGGTAAGGAAAGCGATTTACATCTCATCCCCCAGAAAGAGGGAGAAACCTTGCGCAAGTACATACAGAGATTCAGCCGTATACAGCACAACATCCCAGACGTTCATCCTGCCGCGGTTATCAGCGCGTTTCATCAGAATGTGCGCAACCGCAAGATGCGGGAAGAGCTGGCGATGAACAAAGTCAGGGATGTTGCCGAGCTCTATGCTCTGGCTGACAAATGTGCTCGGGCTGAAGAGGGAAGGAGATTCCCCGGCGAGGATGCTGGCGCAGAAATCGACTCTGAAGGCGAAGCCGCCACCACCTCGACGAAGAAAGTCCGACGGCGTAACAGGAAGCGCAAGGGCAAGGCCGTGCTTGCCGTCGAGGGATCCGGCAACACCAGCACCGCCAAGAAGATCAAGGCTGATGGCCCCAACAAGGAAGTTGCCGGGTGTGCATCATGTCAGGCCTTGGCGGTTGCCGACAAGCCGGAGGGCTCCGACAAGCAGTACTGCAAGATCCATCGCACCAAGGGTCACGATCTCCAAAACTGCCGGCAAGTTGAGCAGCTTGTCGAGAAGCAGAAAGCTGAGTATGAAAGGCGAGACAAGGAGAAGGCCCAGGATGGTGCTGAGGGGTCTGGCAAGAAACGCGGTGGTCGAGGAGGTCGCCGCGGCAAGGCCAAGCAACCAAAGGAGAGGCCCGCTCGAGGCCGCAACAAGGAAAAGGGGGGTGACGATGAGGACGACGAGTCCAGCGAGCACGAGTTCCAGAAAGCTACAGAAGCCATGTGCGTTGACGGAGGCGCCTCGTTGCATTCCTCTCACCGCCGACTCAAATAGTGGGCACGCAAGATTAACGCGACAGAGCCGTCGGTCGACGCCCGGAAACCACTGAAATGGTCCAACACGCCTATCATCTTTGACGCAGAGGATCACCCTGATCACACAACTGTGGTCGGGTGTTTGCCATTGTTGGTTTCACCAACGATCCGCAACCTCAAGGTGACAAAGATGTTAGTTGACGGTGGGGCCGGTTTGAACTTTATCTCGCCTGATGTGATCAAGAAGTTGCAAATTCCTGACGAAGATCTCGAGGAAATGGGCACGTTCCAAGGGATCAACCTAGGAAGGAGCCAGCTGAAGGGTAAGGTCACACTACCAGTAACATTTGGTAGTGAGCTGAACTACAGAACAGAAAAGATCGTCTTCGACGTCGCCAAGATTCCATTGCCATATAATGGGATTCTTGGTCGTCCGGCGTTGGCCAAGTTCATGGCGGCATCACACTACGCCTATAATACACTGAAGATGCCCGGGCCGATGAGCGTCATTACTATCAACTCCGACAAGAAGGATGCGCTTATCTGCACCGACCAACTCTACCGGGAGGCAGTTGCAGCACCTGCCACCAAGGCACTTGCTCCTGCCGCCGAAGCTCCCGGGGGGAAGAAGTCCGGCAAGACATCTTCTAGCACACACTCCGGCAAGCGCACCTCCTCGGAGTGCTGCGCTCCCGTTGAGGATGTGCCGGAGAGCTCCGCCGGCAAGAGAAAGAAATCCAAGGCAGCTCCACCAGCAACTAAGAAGGTGCCCGTCAAGGAGGATGGTACAGGAGGAACTTTCACCGTGAGTTCCACCCTCGATGACAAATAGGAAAGCGCGCTTATTGCCTTCCTGCGGGCGAATGTCGATGTGTTTGCATGGCAACCATCTGATATCCCCGGTGTTCCCAAGGAGGTAATTGAGCACCACCTTGCTGTCTGTCCTCATGCATGGCCCGTCAAGCAGAAGGTTAGGAAGCAAGCTTTGGAGCGGCAATAATTTATTGCCGAAGAAATCAGGAAGCTGGAAGCGGCAGGTTTGGTTAGAGGAGTGCTCCATCCAACATGGTTGGCCAATCCAGTTGTAGTGCGCAAGGCGAATGGAAAATGGAGGCTGTGTATCGACTATACAGATATCAATAAAGCCTGTCCAAAAGATCCTTTTCCCTTGCCGCGCATTGACCAGATTGTGGACTCCACTGCCGGCTGTGATTTGCTGTCGTTTCTTGACGCTTATTCAGGGTATCATCAGATTTTCATGTCAAAGGAAGACGAAGAGAAAACCGCATTTATCTCCCCATGTGGCACGTATTGCTTCATACGCATGCCTTTCGGGTTGAAAAGTGCTGGTTCAACATTTGCAAGAGCGGTCCAGATCGGTTTTGAGCCCCAGCTACATAGAAATATGGAAGCTTATATGGATGACATAGTGGTTAAAACCAAGGACAAGGCAACGCTCATACAAGATTTAGAAGAGACATTTGCAAATCTGCGCAGGATCAATCTGAAGCTCAATCCTGAGAAGTGTGTGTTTGGCGTTCCATCCGGCAAGCTTCTCGGGTTCTTTGTGTCTCAACGTGGAATCGAAGCAAATCCCGACAAGATCAAGGCAATTGAGCAGATTGAAGCACCAATACGTGTCAAAGATGTGCGTCGACTTGCCGGCTGCGTTGCTGCTCTGAGCAGGTTCATCTCCAAATCTGCTGAGCGCGCCCTGCCTTTTTTCAAAATCTTGAAGAAGGCAGGTCCAATGAAATGGACTCCGGAAGCGGAGGCAGCGCTGTAGGACTTGAAGAGGTACCTCTCCTCTCCGCCAACACTAGTCGCGCCTAAACCACAAGAGTCGTTGCTGCTATATTTAGCGGCGACGAATCAAGTGGTTAGTGTTGCATTAGTGGCGCAGAGAGAAGTCGACGAAGAAGCAGCGGCAGCAACAAGCCCGTCAAGCGACAAGCTGGGATTCTCCCCGGCAGAGTCTGGTGCTGACAAGGCAGGATCTACGCAATCAAATGAAGCAACGCAGAAGAAGAAGATGGTGCAGCGCCCAGTCTATTTTGTCAGCTCCCTGCTACAGGGGGATAGGTCAAGTTATTCTGGCGTGCAGAAGTTGCTCTTCGGCCTCCTTATGGCCTCGAGGAAGCTACGCCATTATTTCCAGGCACATGAAATCACCGTCGTCACTCGCTTCCCGTTGCAGCAGATTTTACGAAATCCAGATGCGACCGGCAGAATTGTGGAGTGGGCGTTGGAACTGTCAAGCTTTGGTCTCAAATTTGAAAGCACTTCGACTATTCAGAGCAGAGCCTTGGCGGAGTTCATTGCAGAATGGACACCGACGCCAGACGAAGAAATTCAAGAGACAACTATCCCCGGCAAGGAAACAAATCGAGAATGGATTATGTACTTTGACGGGGCTTTCTCGCTGCAAGGCGCCGGTGCTGGCGTGCTGCTTGTCGCACCCACCGGAGAGCACCTCAAGTATGTAATTCAGATGCACTTTCCCCAGGAGAGATCGACAAACAACACTGCAGAATATGAAGGGCTGCTTGCCGGTCTCAGGATCGCGGCGGACCTTGGAATTAAGAAGCTCATCGTCAAAGGTGACTCGCAGCTTGTCATCAGGCAAGTTAACAAGGACTATCAGAGCCCGTTGATGGAAGCATATGTAGATGAAGTGAGAAAGTTGGAGGAGCGTTTTGACGGGTTGCAAGCAGAGCATGTTCCTCGTGCGGAGAACAATATTGCCGACGACCTGTCAAAACATGCTGCCCTCAAGTTACCTGTGGAACCAGGAACTTTTGTGCTCCACTTAACTCAGCCATCCATAACACCATCGAAGAGGCAAGACAAGAGGAGAAAGTTGAGTTCCGACCAGTACTTTCCTGCAGAGCTTCCAGAAGCCGCCGGCAAGGAAGTTGCCGGGAACAACGCCAAGCTTGCCGGGGAGCAACAGGCTCCGGCAGGGCCTCAAGCCCTTGCCGTAGAGACAAACGCTCCCACGGCCGAAGATATGCCTTTGGTCCTTGTTGTCGAGCCACAGGCTCCAACATGGGCACATCACATCGTCCGGTTCCTTCAAACAGGAGAACTCCCTGAAGAACAGGAAGAAGCGGAGAAAGTAGCCCGTCGGTCTAATATGTACCAGTTTGTGGACGATGTCCTGTACAGAAAGAGACCGAACGGTGTGAAATTGAAGTGTATTCCTCGGGAGGATGGACTAGAGCTGTTGGCAGAGATACATGGAGGCATATGTGGCTCCCACATGGGCTCAAGAGCTCTTGTCGGTAAGGCATTCCGGCAAGGTTTCTTTTGGCCAACTGCTCTCCAGGATGCAACTGCACTAGTAACCAAGTGTGAAGCGTGCCAGTTCCATTCAAAGAAATTGCATCAGCCAGCTCAAGCTCTTCAGACAATCCCTCTTTCCTGGCCATTTTCGGTCCGGGGGCTCGACATATTGGGCCCTTTTCCCCGCGCTGCCGGGGGCTTCGAGTACTTGTACGTTGCTATCGACAAGTTCACGAAGTGGCCGGAAGTGGAAGCAGTGAGAAAGGTGACAACACAATCAGCCGTCAAGTTCTTCAAGGGACTAGTATGCCGTTTTGGTGTGCCAAACAGGATCATCACCGACAATGGCACGCAGTTCACGAGCCGCACCTTCATGCAGTACGTCCAAGACCTTGGCGGCAAAATCTGTTTTGCTTCTGTTGCTCACCCGAGGAGCAACGGCCAAGCGGAAAGGGCAAATGCTGAAGTGTTGCGAGGTCTCTGGACAAGGACTTTCGACAAGCTGCACAAGTGCGGAAGACGCTGGATTGATGAGCTGCCGGCGGTTCGTTGGTCAATCAGAACGACACCAAATCGAGCTACTGGCCAGACACCCTTCTCCCTAGTCTACGGGGCAGAAGCAGTTCTCCCCACAGAACTCATATACGGGTCACCTCGAGTACTCGCTTATGATGAGCTTGAGCAAGAGCAGCTGCGCCAAGATGACGCCACGCTCCTTGAGGAAGATCGTCTTCGGGCTGCTGTGCGAGCTGCACGCTACCAGCAAGCCTTGCGCCGCTATCATAGCCGCAAGGTTCATGCCCGAAGCCTTGAGGAAGGCGACCTTGTTCTTCAGCGCGTTCAGTCGGCCAAGAATTCTAACAAGCTGATGCCGAAGTGGGAAGGCCCTTATCGGGTAGTACGAGTCACCAGGCCCGGCGCAGTCCGCCTAGAGACCGAAGATGGCATTCCAGTGAGCAATTCCTGGAATATCGAACACCTTCATAAGTTCTACCCATAAGGCGCGGTTGCCGGGTTGTACGAGTTTTGCCGGCAAGGCATATGATCCTTTGTAGAAAGCCAGGCGCAGACCCTGTGCATAGTTGAATAAACTTAAGTGTTTTACAATTCTTGTCGATTTTCATGTCAATCTATATGCATGCTTGTCTGAGATCTTGTATTACACCTGCTTCCGGTAAGCGTTAATGAACCGCCAAGGTTCCATATCTTTCTTTTCTGTTCTTCTTAAAGGACAAAAGGTTTCCCCGCGTGCAAGTTTGCCGGGGGGGAATGATGGTATGGACACCGACAGGCGACGTTCAAGTTGACATTTTGCAATAAGGAGTACAGCGACGAAAAGCTAAGTTGCAAAACTCTTAAGCAAATTTTTATTCTAGAATTATTTTCCTTGAACGATTTCGGCTTTTGTATGGAAAACCTGCACGCGAAGGAACCTTGTCGTGATCGGTTGCGCCCTTACTTTGTTTCGAGTCCGCTCAACAGCTTAAGTGGCTGCACTGAAAATGTCAAGATATCTTGTCGGCAGCGACACCTCCAGCAGGCTGCTAAGGATCCGCTCCTCAAAGCGCTCGCGGCAAGGGTGCGCGCACCGGCAAGTTTCCAATAAGCGTAGGGCATGTACCATACAAAAAAAGAAATCAGACAAGAGAAATAGCATACGTTCATCCAAAACATAGCAAGTTATATTACTGGTCGCTGCGATTCTAACTTAAGATAAAACTGTCTTTGGCATGGAATGGTGGCGACAAAATGGAGCGAAGCGGCTAGTCCCTGCGCTAGCCTTCGACCCTCTTGACTTGGCTCACTCTGTCGACGATGGGCGCGACAAGCCCTTCGAGGGCCCTGAGGTCTGCATCCTCCGGCAAGCTAGCGAGAACGTTTGTAAGGTTGATGCCGGGGTTCTTGTGCACCACTTTGACAAGCACCTTGAGGAGGACGACCCGGCAGAGTTTGCGGGATTCGTTGGCCAGATGGGTTGCTCGGTCAGACTGGAGCAGCTTGAGGGCGTCAACGATGCTCTCGAAGAACATGGTCAGCTTGGCGCTCGAAGACACCCTATCATCTGAAGAGTAGTTGAAGTTTTTCAAGCCCATGGTGGACAGTTCTGTGGCAAGCCTTTCCGCGACATCGACAAGGCGCTCAGTCCAAATCTTCACACCTTTCTCAAAGTCATTATAAGTGGCGGCGGCGCTGTTGAGCAGGCTCTTCTCACTCTGGAGATCTTTGATCAAAGCCCTCTCGCGAGCTTTGCCGTTCTCAAGGGACTCCTCCAGCGTTGCCAGCTTTAGTGTCAGATCAGCGATGGATTCATTGGCTGAGACGAGCTCCTTGGTCTTGCCGGACATGGCGGTTTGCATCTCCGCCAGACTGTAGAGAGTTTTCTCTCTGTCGGCTTTGAGCGTTGAGATTTCCTTGCCATGGTCCTCGAGATCTGCTTCCAGCCTCTTCACTTTATTGCCCAGCTCATTCTTGGCGGCCTCTGCAGCTTCGGCGGCATCGATGGCTCCCTTTAACTTGCCGACATGGTCTATGGCCAGAGCTTCGAGTGTTTCCTCGTGTCTCTGCTCCAGTTCCTGGGTTCGCCGCGCGACAAGCTCCTCGATCTCTTCGTCCTTGCCGCGGAGCTTGGCGGCAAGCGCCTCCTCACGAGCGGCAAGGTCTTCTTCATAAGCATCGAGCCTGACACGGCATTCCGTTAAGCGAGCTTCCTCTGCAGCAGCCTGCTGCGCGGCCTCCTCCTGTGCCTTCTCGGCATCGGACTTCTTTAAGAGGGACTCACTCCAACTTTGATTCAGTTGGTCCCGGCCAGCCGTCAGTTCTTGGAAAGCCTCAGCGTACCAGACTTGCACCTCTTCGACGCGCTTCTGGAAATCTGCCTCCGCTGCTTTAATGACTGCCGCCCTGGAGTCCAACTTCTCCTTTCGGGTGCGGTGGAGCACCTAAAGCTTTTGAAAGATTTTGCTCATGGCTTGGAGGAGCTGTTCTTCCCTGGACCCGCTGCTGCTGGCGCATGGCTCGTCGACGATCTTAAGTCCAGCGGCGGCGATGACGTCTTCATCAAAAATTTCTCCTTCGGTTGGCACCCCAGTGCTTGCCATCCCTGGTATGCTGACGAACAGGTTGTCGCCAACCTTAAGGTATCTGCTTGACGGGGGGCGTCGGATGTTGACAGTTGATCCTCGACAACCGCCTCACCGGCAGCTGGGGGCTCCGCGACTGGTGTAGCGCCAGGCGCTCCCGTGGCATGAATGCCGTCAGTATGGTCGCCGGTCTCCTTGCCGGCCCCCTCAGCAGACCCCTTGGTGGTTTCTTCCTGTGCGGCCTTGGCGGCCTCGTCAGCTGCGACTCTGTCGGCCTCGGCGGCAGCATCCTTGGCGGTCTGTTCGATGACAATATCAACATCCATTTGTTCCATCGAAGGAAGATCTGAAGACCAAGAAAGGAAACAAGATGAGACCGAAGTTGAAGTTCAAGAAGACAAAAATAAAGAAAGAATGATAAGTGCACCAAGGCAAATGGTTTACATGTGTCGAGCTGTTGAGAGGTGGTTTCTCCTTTCCCGGCAACATGGGTTGCCGATGTAGGATTGCCAGTGCCCGTGCTTGCCGGCTCCTCTTCAACGCGAATGGGCTCGCCAGTGGAAGCCCTTGCCGAAGGTTCATCTCTGGGCGGCGTGGTTGACGGAGGCGGCACGTCAGGGACGGGCTCCAATGGCTCTCCTTGTTGCCGTTCTTCTCCTACAAGCCCGGTGATGTCAATAGCGAAGATATTCACCCCAACGCTCGCCAGCGGAAAATGAGTAGAGGGCTCACACTACGGGCTGAGTTGGGGGCTGCGTCGAGGGCTGGGCTCCGGGCTGATGACGATGGGCTCCGGCGCACCTGCGGTGCTTGCCGAAGGCTCATCACCCGTTGAAGTCTTCGCCTTCTTCGCCATCCTTTGCGCCAATGTTTCCGTATCTCTGTGGAGACAAGCCAAAGCAAAACAAATGAGTTAAGCAAAACCAGGAATTCAGAAGTTGAAAGATGCGGCAAGGACCCTTACTCTTCTTTTTCCGGACTAAAAGCGGAGATGTCAAAGTCAACCTCCGCTGCAGTGTCCGTGCGACGGGGTGGAGAAGGGGTCCTGGGACGCTTGGCTGCGGCAGAAGCAGTAGGTTGATATGATCCTGCTGCTCCAGCTTTTGGTGCCGTCGTATGAGACGCCCCCGCCGCTCCAGTTGTTGCCGCGGTCGTGCGTCTCGTACGTCGCACGGGTTGCTGTTGGGTTCCTTGCCACTGCGCAGCCTTGCCGGCCGTCCCCTTGCCGGGAACCTCACCACTCGAGGAAGGTTGATGTGTTGGGACGCCAGAGACGGCTTTCCGAAGAACACGTTTCTTCTTCTCTGGAGCTGGGGGCTCCTCGTGCAGCTGCTCCTCAGTTGTGTCTTCGACAGAAGAGCTCCCGGCAATCGTGCCACTCTGCTCCCCGGCAATTTCACCTTGCTCGGCAAGGGTCTCCTCTGACATTATTTCTTCTTCACTGGTTTCCTCTTCCGCGAAGCCAAAGCTGCCGGCCTCCGCGGCTAGATTCACCTCTTCCGCCCCGCTGGTGATGTAAGCCACTTCGTCATCAGTGGTAGGGCAGATAAGGGTTGGCTCTTCCCGGATGGCTTTCTCCGACAAGTTATCAAAGAACTCCTGTGCGTGCTCTGAGGATGGCTCTTCCCAAGTTCCGTCGAGGCCGTGGGCATTACACACCGGCATCATGGCGATGATTGAGCTCAAAGCAGAGTTGTTGCACAGGGGAATTACGCCAGCCGGCAACTTATATTTCCCGTCAGGCCTGAACAGTTTGTGGCAGAGAGCTGTGTGCTGCAAGACTGTCAAGTTGTTGTTTGGACCAGGGCACAGCCTCATGATATCTACTGCATTCTTGAACTCCCAGGCTGGTCTCCCTTTGTTCTGTAGAGGGGCGATGGGGTGGCGGAGGAAATCAGCGCCAATCATTTCTATTGTGAGCCCGGCAACCCTGAGACGGTGGATCCTGGTAATTGCGATTGCGAGCTTCTCATCTTGAGGATCGAGGCCGCTCCAGTCCTTGCCGCGAACCACTTTCGTTTGTCGGGACAAACAGAGCGGCTGAGGATCTTTCTCCTTAATCCAGCACCACTCGGCCCGCCATTCATCCCACTTCTTACGGTAGAGACCGTCTGGGTATATCTCTTAATTCCATGCCCTTGGAATCCAGGTGATAGAACCAGAGAGGGCGTCTCCTGTTTGGATACGGGGAATGAAATAGTGGCGAAAGAGGGCTGTGCTGGGAACTACTCCGGCGAAATTTTCACAGAGATGGGCAAAGACTGACATGCATGTCACAGCATTCGGCGTAAAATCCAAGAGACGGAAGCCGTATGTGTACATGATGTCGATGAAGAAATCAGAAAATGGAGGGCAGAGCCCACAGTAAAAGTAAGCGACAAAGAAGGGGAATTTATCTGGACCGCCCTTGACGGAAGCTGGGAGCACGCATGTAGCTGGGTGAGCCCTCGTCTCCTTTCCCCACATGCACATGTACCGCTCAATCAGGGTGCGCATGTCAAGCGTCGGGGCGAAGACGACGTGTTCCTTCCGCATCTCCACCAGATCGATCTTCTCCGTTTCTGCATCCGAGTCGACGGCTTTCACCGCTTTGCCCTTGCTTGCTTTGGGCGGCATGATGACTGTGGAAGCGGAGGCCGAGGATGGTGAGGGCGTGGAGGTGGCGGATGGATGGGAGAGGCTCTGTTTCAAGCTCGAGGAAGAAGGCAACGACGGTCTTCCAGATTGGAAAAGATGAGAGGTAAATGAGCAGCGCCACTGCGGATTCCTTTTTATGGGGAAGGAGTGGGGCTGCCTCTTTACTAAACCAATGTGAATGCGCTTTTACGAGCGCACTGCTACTGCAGCCATTCCGCGCACGTATCCCACGTCCTGCATTTAATGCGTGTCGTGGGGGGGGGGGGGGGCGGTAAATAAGAGGATTACGATAGTTAACTCCTGCCACGCGTGCCCGTGCACTGTTTGGGCCTAGCCCAACAACGCCTCGCACCCGTGTATGGCCTAGGCCCGGGGGCTCCTGTCGGTGTACTGAAGTTTGGGTCTTTTAGTACCCCATACTTGTGCACGGACGGTTGTAGCCATACCAGCGGCAAGGCCTGCCGGAGGATAGCTGGAAACAACTACAAGATTATCAAGAAGGCGTTCAAGCCAAGGATCAGAAGACAGAAGATCGAAGGCTGGATTCCCGGCAAGATACTTGCCGGGAAGGATCGCGAAGACCCGGCAAGGACTCGCACCCGGCAAGATCCCGTCGCCCTGCCACCGCTCCAGCGCAGCAAATAGCCTGTCGTTTAGGGTTTGTCCTCCTGGGTGCGTGTCATGGCATTAGCGGCGGATGGGGTTAAGCGGTGCTGATGGGACGGGCTCTTTTTCCATCCCCAAGAAAGTAAGGGACACCTAAGTGGAGCATTTAATGCGTTTTGTCCTAAGTTGTCAGTGATAAGCATGTAAACACTGTTGCAACTTTACACCTCTTGTACTTGCTGTTCGCCACTGTTGGTGACCCCTTTGTCATATAAAAGGAGGCCCAAGGCGAAGCTACAGGGGGGAAAAGCTTTTCTGGCCCAGCTGCATGCGTAGCCGCCCTTCTTGCGTACTGTTCACCAAGAAGCGCTCCGTGTATCTGAGCTCAAACACCCACAATAAACCAAAGCAGGAGTAGGGTTTTACGCTACTCAGCGGCCCGAACCTGGGAAAAAATCCCCGCGTTGATCGTTGGATCTGCTCTTTGTGTACATCTTCTCCCCAGCCGAACCGTAAAAGGGATCCACGCGGTCCCATAGGTGTCGTACGCCGACATGAAGACACTCAAGTCTTTTGCTATAATGATTCAAGCCCCGCTCTTGTTGTCTCCAAGGTCTTGTCACTTCAACAACAACAAGACGAAGACCAACGTTGCCACATCTTCCATACCAAAGCCGGTATTGAAGGACATTCCGTCAAGGTCATCATCGACGGCAGAAGTTGCCACAACTTGGCAAGTGAATAGTTATGTTCCAAGCTACAATTAGTCAAGAAGAAGCACACTCGCCCCTACAAGGTCCAATGGTTGAGCGACTCCGGCACCATTCAATTGGAGCACACCATTCAAGTCTCCTTCAAGATTGGCGCATATGAAGACACCTTGGAGTGTGATGTGGTTCCCATGTCCGTATGCCATCTCCTACTTGGACGACCTTGGCAATTCGATCGCGGCGTCACCCACAACGGACGGACCAATCACTATAGCTTCAAGATGAAGGGCAAAGTGTTCGCTCTTCAACCCATGACGCCAAGTCAAGTCATCGCCGACAAGCAAGCATCTACCCATCGTGGAGAGACAAGTGAGCGAGTGAACCACCAAAAAGAGAGTGAGCGCCACAAGCCAAAAATGAGCGACTCCACGATGAGCGACAAAAGAGATCTAGTTCTTTTAGCCACCAAAAGAGATTTGAGGGATGTGAGTGAGAGCCCATCAAGTGTTCTTCACTTTGTGCTTTTATGCAAAGGTGAAGTTGAGCGGACTAATACTTCACAACATCTTCCTCTAGTGTTGTCTCATCTATTGCAGGAATACAAGGACGTGTTTCCCGATGAGCTACCTTCTGGACTTCCTCCTCTATGCGGAATCGAACACCGCATCGATCTCATACCCGGTGCACCTCTACCGAACAAGGCACCTTACCACGTCAACCCCGACGAGACCAAAGAGGTCCAAAGGCAAGTGCAACATCTCATGGAGAATGGGTATGTACGCGAGAGCTTGAGCCCATGTGCCGTTCTGGTAATTCTTGTGCCTAAGAAAGATGGTACCTATCGCATGTGTTCCGATTGCCGCCCTATAAATGCTATCACTGTTAGATATCGCCATCCCATTCCACGCTTAGATGACATGCTTGATGAACTTAGTGGAGCCACAATTTTCTGAAAAATTGACCTTAAAAGTGGCTATTATCAAATACGCATGCAAGAAGGTGATGAATGGAAAACGGCTTTCAAAACCAAATTTGGCTTGTATGAATGGTTAGTCATGCCTATGGGTTTATCGCAAGCTCCTAGCACTTTTATGCATGTGATGCATTATGTTCTTCGCAAATATATTGGCATTTGTGTTGTGGTTTACTTTGATGACATCCTTGTGTTTAGTGAAACTCTTTAAAATCATGTCAAACACCTTAGAGACGTATTGCAAGTTCTTAGAGACGAGCGACTTTATGCTAACATGGAAAAATGCACTTTTGGTGTTGATAAGCTTGTTTTCTTGGGCTTTGTTGTCTCATCTAAGGGTGTTCATGTTGATGAAGCTAAAATTGATGCTATTAAAAATTGGCCACAACCAAGCAATTTGCTTCAAGTGCGTAGCTTCCTTGTCTTAGCCGGATTTTATAGACGCTTTGTGAAGGATTTTAGCACTATTGCATCACCATTGCATGCATTGAGTAAGAAGAATGCACCATTTGTTTGAGGTCCATCCCAAGATGCCGCATTTCATGAGCTTAAGAACTTGCTTACACATGCTCCATTACTTGCATTACCCAACTTTGATAAAACCTTTGAAGTGCATTGTGACGCTAGTGGTAATGGAATAGGTGGTGTGTTAATGCAAGAGAAGCGACCCATTGCATATTTTAGTGAAAAACTCTCCGGTGCACAACTTAACTATCCTATCTATGACAAAGAATTATATGCCTTAGTGAGAGTATTACATGTGTGGGAACATTATCTTCGTCCACGTGAATTTGTCATCCATACGGATCATGAAACACTTAAGTACCTAAAGGGTCAAACGAAATTGAATAAGCGTCATGCTAAGTGGAGTGAGTTCATTGAGTCATTTCCTTATGTTATCAAGTATATCAAAGGTAAGGAAAATGTTGTGGCGGATGCTCTTTCCCGCAAGTGCATGTTGGTTACTCAACTTGAGTTGAATGTCATAGGATTTGAGCATATTAAATACTTGTATGAGCATGATTCGTCATTTGCAATTGCTTATGCCAAATGTTTACCGCATAAAACTTGTGTGCAATATTACTTGAAAGATGGTTATCTTATGCGAGCTAACAAACTTTGTATTCCCGAGTCTTCTCTTCATTTGCTACTTTTGCAAGAAGCTCATGGTGGAGGACTCATGGGACATTTTGGACATGATAAGACCTTCGCTACGCTCTCCAAGAACTACTTTTGGCCAAAGATGTTTCGAGATGTTTCACGCTACACCAACCGGTGCTCTACATGCCGCAAAGCTAAGTCTAAAGCTCAATCTCATGGTCTATATATGCCACTTCCTATTCCGTATCAACCATGCACTACTAGGAAAAGGGGTGCTAGTGGCGCACCTGTTTTCGCTACTAATGGCGCACTACAGGTGCGCCACTAGCACCACGCCATTAGAATTTTTTACTAATGGCGCACCACTGGTGCGCCATTAGTATCTGGTATACTAATGGCGCACCATGCAGTGCGCCATTAGTATAGCCCACGGTGCGCCATTAGTATGCCTCCCAGGGGCCATATTTACCCATGTGCTTTGGCATACTAATGGCGCACTGGTAGATGATGCGCCATTAGTGTGCTCTGGCTTACTAATGGCGCACTATGTGGTGGTGCGCCACTAGTATGAATATTAGGGATTTTTTTTTTCGTTTCTGATATTTTCACAGGTTACAAAATATATTATTTGACAGAATATAGCTAGCACCACACAGCAACAGCAGATTCATCGAATACAATAGAAGATTAGTCTCCGAATACAATTCATCATATTAGCTAGTCTCCGAATTCAAAAGACCGAACAAAGTTAGAACATTTACAAGTCTCGAGCTAGACCGCGAGTAGCGAGTTTGTCCACATTACAAGTCGATATCGATCATCTAAACTACCATCACATAGAAGAGAGCTGCGGTCATCACGATGAGCATCATCGCGATGAAACTGGTCTTCATCCGGTTCCTCCTCCGCTCCCTCCTCTCTCCCGCTAGATAGTGCGCGTATCTAGCTTCCGCCTCCGCCCTAGTGGTGTACCCTTTGTAACTGTTACCGCTGAAACGGTAAACCTGTTTCCGACACTCCTCCCAGTCGTCGTAGACTCCGGGAACCTTACCCTTGTACACGACATACGACGGCATCTCTATGCACTAGACAAACAAAACGTTAGTAGCAATTCACAGACAATACATAAGCAATATATAAGTATGCAACAAAAGGATCGGAAGAGAAAAGCAACACATTAATAGCACGATTCGTGGTCCTACTAATAAATAGCATCGATTACATATAAGTTGAACGACTGTCCAAACTAGAGAGCTAATCGATATTTCAGAACTACATACCATCACTACTTTCGACTCGACTCAGGGACCGGAGCGTGGATGAAGCCGCCGTCTATCATGATGGTCATGAAATCGCGGTCGTTGTCAGCCTGCATTTGTAGCGTTGTTTCTATGTCACTGTTGGACGGTTGATATCTAAGGTAGAACTGCCCCGAGGTACGAAGGACATCTTGATGGATGATTTCCGCAAACTCCGACTGGATGCGAAAGAATTCTTGTCTGATGTCCGTGTCCTGGATTGCCGACAAGCTTGCGGCCCAATCTTTGAGATTATTTGGTAGCAGAAGGTGATCATGGTCCCGCACGATCGCCCGCATGTGATGGAGGGCGTAGTAGGCATCCTTCTGACCGCCAGGCGGCTGCTTGACGCAGGGGAACATCGTAGTGTGGGCGAACACGTGCTTGCCGTACCTACGAATTGGCCTGTTGAAGGTGCCTCCAGATCTGGCGTAGCCGGGGAGAACATCATCAAGAACTTTCTTGATATTTGTGTAGTCTTTCTTCGACCGACGGTCCGAGTCAAAATACGTGGCCATGGAATATTTCGGGCTTAAGAGGATGAGTGTGCAATGTGTGTCACTGCACAAAACACGGAATGTTACAAAAAAAAAGAACGATCGAAATCTAAGAAATCATATGTTACGGGGCGATGAGGGGATGACTTACTCGGTAAAGTAAGTCACGAGGAAGTTATCCTTATTTGGGTTCGCCAGAATGACGCCTTCGAGGTATGAACTCGCGACTTGCCGGTCCCCAGCGCTGCCCAAGATCTTGGCACGCATGTAGAAGGGGTCGACTATCACGATGTCCGGGGTCTTGTCTCTAATGATCCGCATCTCCATACTCAGCGAAAATAGCCGAACGAAGGTGTAGTGCAGCGGATGAAGGTTAAACATAGCGAAGATGTCATCAAACCGCAGGACGATCATACCCCCGATGGCGCTATCCACAAAGCCCTTGCCCTCTGGCACCTTGGCCACGAAAACCGGGTATGCCACATCATTCTCTCGGAGACGCCGCTTCTCCAAAGAAAGAACACTGTCATGCAGACTCCGCATAGCACCGGTTGCAGCATTGAGCAGATTAGTCGGTAGCATCGGCCTACCCGCCACATGCACCCTCCTCGAGATATCCTTAGGTGAAGGTGGCCCGTCCTGAGCACGGATCGTACTCGGTGCCGGCTGGCTCGCACCCTTAATCTTTCTTTTCCGTCCCTTCTTCTTCTGCTGTAATGGGATCGAGTTCTGCTGAGAGACCGCCTTCTTGAGTGTGTTGGGGCTGATAATATTTCGCACCTCGGCTATCTGAGGCTCAGTGAAGGCGGCAGCTGGAGGCGTCTCCTGAGAACTGAACGCCAGACGATGCCTGTTGCAATTGGGTTTCTCCGCGGTACCAGCTAGATCGCGATCGTCTTTTGCAGGGTTGGGTTCTTGAGAAGGAGGCCCCAAGAATTCATCATCGTACCCATGTTCGTTGAAGTACTTATCGACTTTGGTAAATGTACCGTCGTCGTCGTCGTCGTCCGGATCCTGTGCCATATGCATGCCCGGATCCTGTGCCATATGCATGTCCGGCATGTCCGGTAGCGTTGCGGCGGTCTTGCCATGGCTTGGCGCCGGCACGACTGGCGGTGTTGTCTGTGGGGTGGTGTCCCCCGCCCCCAAACGAATCTGGCTCTTCGGCCAAAGCAGGGGCCAGCTTAAGCAGGCGCTGAGGGTCATCACATCGTCTTCGTCGGCCCCAGCGGGTCGAAACGGAGGTAACAAGTCGTCGCAGCCCCGCAGCACCCGAACCAGTTGAACCCTATACACGGTGGGTGGCATCGGATTACCGTGGAACACGCGGCTGCCCGGTTGAACGATTCTGGCCTTGGCGACATCGATCAGCTCGCCATCCACGAAGTGCAGAAGAGTGCATGGAACGTCGGCGACGCCCTGCGAAAACATGTAGGGCGTCAGGGATGCCCAGTCAAAGGCAAGGAGATGAAGTCATCGGCCGAGAGGCTTAATTAGTTACCGTGATGGCGTCGAGCTCGGCTAATGTCGAGGCACCGCCAACGGCGGGCGTGCAATTGACGGAGGGGCCGCTTGCTGCCGAGGTGCCGGCCGACGTATTCTTCCCACACCCGGGTGCATTAAGCTGCAATGCCGGCGCCGCCGCGGGAGACACCAATGCCGCCTCCGCCGGAGACACCAATGGCGCCGCCGCGGGAGACACCAATGCCGCCTCCGCCTGAGACACCAATGGCGCCGCCGGCGCGTTGCGCGAGTTGCTGCCCGTGAAGCTGGGAATCGGGGGCGGCCCCTGTTGGCCGCCCGCCACCCACGCCTGCAGCCCAGAAACCAAGGTAGGTATAATGGCGGTGATCGTCGCTCCCAGTTGGTCTCGCACTTGCTCTTCGACCATCTCCGGAATCCGCGCCACTTGTGCCTTGAGTTGTTGAACCTCGCGCTGCTGGCTTTCCGAGCTGGTCTTTCTCTCCTTTCGCCTAGCGGTATAGTATTCCGACCATTTTGTGGACAAGCCTTTGCCGGCCACACGACCAGCTGACGACGGCTTATTAAGCTTATCCTTGTTTTTCATTATGTTCAACGCCCTATTTAAAGGGGTGTCAAAAGGGGAGCTCTGAGACGACCCCGCGCTACTGCTTTCAGTGTCCTGCGGAAGGAACGTGAACCATTTAGAAATTTGGCTTCATTAATTAGAATGCAACCATATGGAGCTAATTACGCGGGGGTGTATTCCTTACTAGAACACGCTCAAGCGCCTTGGTCTTCGGATCCGTGGTAAGCTCCTTGGTTACCGGGTCAATCTTGTACCGGGCCCTGACATAGTTCCTGGTCTGCTTGTCACGGTATTTCTCGAAGCAGGGCGGTAGGCCTTGCTCGGCACGCTCCGCGTCCTCCTTGTCCCATATAGGTTCCGCCACTCTGTAACCGCCGGGACCGAGTTTGTGGACCCCTAAGTTCAAGTCCCGCATATCTTTCCCCCACTGACTTGATTCCCCGGATGCGTTGCTCTCGCACTTGATCTTGAACTCCCGGTAGTCATCTTCGCTGATTGAAGGATTTTTCTCCTTTATCTTCTCATAACTATCACCTTTTTCAATCATGCTCTTCACCGCGCCTCTCCAAGTAGCCAGGGCCTTGCTCATCTTCGTGAGGGCGGCACTGTTCACTTTATTCCCTGAGAGGCGTGTGTTTGCGAAGTCACCGGGGAACTTGTATCGTTCGTGCAGCTTCGTGAAGAGGAGGTTGCGCAAATTCCCTCGGTCACGATGCCTTAGGTTCTCGGTGTTGATCGAGACGGTGCTCCGGAGAATGCACCCGAGCTGAACCGAGTACCCCTTGACTATTTCTTTGGGCGCCGTTGGATGCCCCTCGGAGGACACTTCAGTAAATTCCTCCTTGACGGTGCCGAGCAAGTTCGGGCGCCGGTCCTTCCGTTGCCTCTTCGGTTGGCTGCCATTTGTGCGTGCGCCGCCATCATCAGTGGTGGCATCCTCGGCGGCACCATCAGTGGTGTCATCCCCGACGCCACTAGGGGTTGTGTAGTCGGGATCGGTGTCTTCTGCGGCGTCCTCATAGCGGTGAGGGTCTCCCTCCATCTCCTGGGACAGCTCCCAGAATGGCTTGCCGCCCGAACCGCCGACCTCATCGTTGTCGGCCATGTTCGCTCTAAATAGGAAAAAAGTTTGGACCTGTTAGTGTGTTGTTGCTAAGGTCCAAGTCCCTTCCTAACCCCCTTCTTCTTGTCTCCTCTCACTATCTCTCTCACACACATGTAGTTTATCGAGTGATGGACAAAAAAACAGTTGATCCTACTTAATTAAGTACTAAGATACCCCGGCCCATGCATTAGTCGCAAGTACCCCATATGTCCTATTTTTAGCAAAGTCATGCTAAAATTCACGGAAAATTTCAGCATGACCTTTGCTGAAAATAGGACATATGGAGTACCCGAATTTGCCGGAACGGAAGTTAATCGACATTCCGGCAAACTCAAGGGCCTCTCGGGGTACCTGCAAAATCATTATCCAAGGGTTATATACGCTGGCACTGGTTATATCTCTGCTTTGCCATTGTGAAATCTGTAGCCAAGGGTTATATACGCTGGCACTTTGTGTACTATGTTCGGAGGTCCAGTTCAATCATATAATATAAACTCTTCCGCCAATCGGCTGTTAACTTGATGTAGGTGAAGAGCCATCAGCAGCTATGTTGTGTTTGGCAAGTCACCTGCTAACATACTCAATGGTGCAACCCTCTTTGACAGTAGTCATCTACACACATTATCATAGAAATGAAAAAGAAACATTCTACTTTGTTCTAATTAATGAATGATCTGCTGCTTTTGAAATATGCCTATTTTTTTTTTACTTTCTCTGTGGTTTCTATCTTTTCTGATAGGTCAAAGCTAAGAAGGAAACATTTTCTACCTTTGAAGAGTTATTGGAGAAGTCTGAAAAGCCTTTACTGGTCGACTTCTATGCAACTTGGTAAGTGACCCACTAGCAAAGCTACTGCTCCTGAATGTATATATGGCCTAATACATCGCTTCTCTATACTAGATATACTATGAATTATGTCCATCATCATTGTGTTAAACCTTATGGAGCCAAGTTCGGTGGTGGCATGTCCTGTTCCTACTCAGAAAAATAATAACATACAAAAGGGCAGAAACACACATGATGATTCACACAAAGACAATTGTTTCAGACATAAATTAAAGAGCTCAAAGCTATAACTTACCACTATAGTTGTACAAGCTGCGAAAATTATGGCGTCGAAAAGAGTGGCTGACAAACTCCCCTAGCTGTTTGCTGATGTTTCTGTAAAATGAAAAGATAATAATATTCTAGGATTTATATGTGTAAATTTCACTTTAGAAAAATAAAAATAGATAGCAGGTAGATGTTACAGAAACTACAACCTAGAAAAATTAAATAGCAAGTAGATGGATGCTGGCACTTTACTGCATGCATACATTCCTCAATCAATACCATTGCTATGTTTGGTTGGTTTATACTGTCCGAGTTGTACTGACTGGTAACTAGTAGTTTAGTTTGTCAAATATTCCATGGCTTAATACTTTGATTCAAGAGCTGGCTATGTATGAATGGACGGATGTGTCTCATTGATTCAGAGCTGCTGCAGATTTAGTCAGTAGCAGTAGCAGTGTCAACTTGTTCAGTTAGCACAGATCTGCGTTATGCTACATATATATATATATATATATATATATATATATCTATTTATTTTTGTTTGTTGATGAAAGGTTAATGGATGATGCTTTCCTGTGTTGGTGACACAGAGAAAGAACTAGTGCACTGTGTTGTTGCAACTACACTGCACTACACAGAGAGCTAGGTAAATTTTTTGTGTAATCTTGAGGCATGCCCTCTTCCTCCTCTCCATAGTCCAGAAGATCAAAATCTAGTAGCAGCGGAAATTGAGACACGGTGTTACTCCCGTTCTTGGGGCATATGGTGCATCAGTACAACTCATGTGGCTAGTCCACCGTATGTGCCCCAAACTTACTTTTGTGTAAGGGTTGCCATTATGTTCCAAGGTAAGTAACAGGAAATAAGTTTTGCTATCTAACTCAAGGCATTTTTGTTAATCTACTTCTGTTTTGCAAATCTTAATAAATAAAAACCTGTAAAATAAACATAAGTGGCACAAATTGAGAAGTACAACAGAACCAAATGAGTGGGAGGGGGGAGTGGTGGCTACCTGCCTATGGAGTGGTCGCCGGCGTTGCTCCTGGGATGGGGGTCCTGGACCGGCGGTGGAGACGGGCTGATCTGCTGCAGAGGAGGGGGCGCACGGTGAGAGAGAGAGAGAGAGAGAGAGGGAGGGAGAGAGAGAGGGAGGGAGGGAGCGGGAGGCTTACCGGAGCGGGAGGCTTACCGGAGCGGAGGGGGTCGCCGGAGACGAGCAGGTAGGGGGCGGCGCGGCGGGCGGTCGTGGGAGAGGCGCTCGATCTGCTGCAGAGGAGGGGCGCGCACGATGAGAGAGAGAGAGAGAGAGGGAGGGAGGGAGAGAGAGAGGAAGGGAGGGAGAGGGAGGCCACCGGAGCGGAGGGGGTCACCGGAGACGAGCAGGTAGGGGACGGCGCGGCGGGGCGGCGGTGGAGCGGGCGCGGGGGGCGAGGGGGATCTGGCGAGGGAGAGGGACAGCGCGAGATGGACAGAACGCACCTACACACAGAGGGGGGAAGGTTAGCAATGGCGCACCATCTAGGGGTGCGCCATAAAAACATGAATAGCAATGGCGCACCTTCCCCTGGTGCGCCATAAAAACAGTGATAGCAATGGCGCACTTTTAAGGGGTGCGCCATTACTATTAGTACTAATAGGTTAAAACAATTGCGTGTGTGGCTATGGACAGAACCACTTACATGGCCTAGTGGTTGGTCCCTTGATACATTAAGCAAGTCACCCGGCCGGCCAGGTTCGAATCTTGGCAACCCCATTTTTTGCACCTTTTTTAAAATTTTATTTTAACCTTATGATAAACATCCAAACACTTTAAAATAAACACATGGCAATTTTAATATAATATAAAGTAATATAATATATGTTTAAAAGATCTTTAATAATATTTCTAATTAGACCACGTACTTAAACCATTGTGATAATTTAAGATTTGAGATAAAAGAAAAGGAAAATGCAAATGGAGTGATAAAACCATTGTGCAAAGATTTAGAATTAGATGACATGGTTGAAATCAAGTGATACATGTAATAATTTAGTTGCATGTAATAATTGAGCTTGCCACTGACACACACACACGTGGCCGACACGTCGTGATTCGATCTTAGCTATCTTTTCACAATCTTCTTGCCCTTCTTTCTCGCGGTTGAATAATTTAGCCCCGGAACCTCTTGAATTGATCTTCTCTTGAACGGACGTCCTTTAGGTAGGGTGGTCCTGCTTCTTCTTGTGGTGTATGGTACTTCATCGTCGTCGTCATCTTCCATCTTCGGGTCGCCGTACTTGTCGAAGTCTTGCTCATTGGCGACTCCATCCATTCCGATGATGTTCCTTTTGCCTCTCCTCACGACAACACGACTGGGCTTTGGCGGGTCGGTAATGAAGAAGCATTGGTCCACTTGGGAAGCCAGTACCCATGGCTCATTTTTCGCGGTGACGTTTGCGCCCGCGGTCTTGGATTTGGCTTCGGGTATAACCATGGTGGTGAAATACCGGTCTTCTTTTAGGACGCTCTTGGCCCATCTGACACGGAACATCGGGACCTTCTCTCCAGCGTAGCTCAGCTCCCAGATCTCCTCGATCCTTCCGTAGTATCTGTCCTTGTCGTTACCGGTGTAGGATTCCATCGTTACCCCGGAGTTCTGATAATCGCTCTTCATGTCCTTTCCCTCTGTGTAGAATGTGTAGCCGTTGATATCGTACGCCTCATACGTCATCAGGTTGTGCTCGGCGCCCTGTGACAAGGCGAATATGAGTTTTTCTTCCGCGGAAGAATCCTCATGTAAAGGGTATGACAGAAGCTTCTCCTTGAACCAACGCTTGAAACATGAGTTGTGCTCTTTGATTATATCTCCGTCCGTCCTCTGTTGGCCTCGGTCATTGTACGTCTTCTCAATAAAGGTTTTGTGCTCTACCACCCAAGGATCGACCACGTCTATGTGTTGTAGCGCGACTAGGTTTGCTCTTTCAAAGTCGGCGAGTCGACCCTCGAAGTCGACATGCATTTCGTGGCGACCCTCGCGGTGACCCCATCCAGCGAGCCTGCCGCGGTGCCTGTTGACGGGCAGACCAATGGGGTTCTCGATGCCTAGATAATTCGTGCAGTAGGAGATGCACTCTTCGGTCAGAAAGCCCCTGGCTATGCTTCCCTCTGGACGTGACATGTTGCGAACGTATCCTTTGATGACACCATTCATCCTTTCGAACGGCATCATGCTGTGCAGGAACGTCGGCCCGAGTTGGATGATATCCTCCACGATATGGACCAGCAGATGCACCATAACGTCGAAGAATGCGGGCGGGAAGTACATCTCAAGCTCGCATAGTATCACCACGATCTCTTCCTGTAGCCTTCTGAGTTGCCTCACGCCAACCGACTTTCGAGAGATGACGTCGAAAAAGTTGCATAGGCCAAATAGCGTTTCACGGACGTGCGCGTCCATGATCCCACGGATTGCAACTGGAAGTATCTGCGTCATCAGCACGTGACAGTCGTGAGACTTCATCCCGCTGAACTTCTGCTTCGCTGAGTCTAGGTATCTGCTTATCTTCCCCGCGTAACCGTAAGGAAGTTTTACTCCTACGAGGCAGGTGAAAAACTGCTCGATCTCCTCCTGACTTAGAGTGAAGCACGCGGGAGGGAAGTCATTTCCGATCTTCTTGGCCTTTTTGCCTTTGCGACGACTTTCCGTGTCCATCGCCTCATCATCATCATCATTAGCGTGAAGCTCCTCCCTGATGCCCATTGATTTCAAGTCTGCCCTTGCTTTCGGCCCATCTTTGGTCCTCTCTGGCATGTTGAGCAGGGTACCAAGCAGACTCTCGCACACGTTCTTCGTGATATGCATGACATCAAGGCTGTGAGGCACACGGAGGATCTTCCAGTACGGCAAGTCCCAGAAAACAGACCTCGTTTTCCATACCTTCAGCAGCGGCTCTGGCGCCTTTCGCTTCTTTCCCGACGGTGGCACCTTTCCCGGCTCTGGCGCTTTTCCCGGCGGTGGGCACTCTTTCCAATTTTTCAACAGCTCGTCTATTTCCTCGCCGCTCCTCGTACGCGGGCGTCTTCGGGGTTCGGTTTCACCATCGAACAGATCCTTGCGTTTTCTCCATGAGTCATCGTCGCGAAGCCACCTTCGATGTCCCATGAACACGGTTTTCGAAGACCCGGGATCTCTATCTAGCTGGCGATACGTTGTGTCATCCATGCACCTGACGCATCCAGAAAATCCGTGGACCACCTGCGCCGCGACATATCCGTAACCGAGATAGTCGTGCACCGTCGTGAGCAGTGCGGCTCTCATAGGGAAATATTCTTTCTCTACGGCGTCCCACGTATTGGCTGGCGTTTTCCACAGCGTGTCTAGCTCCTCTTTCAGCAGCCCCAGATACAGATTGATGTCGTTCCCTGGTTGTTTCGGCCCTTCAATTAGCATACTCATTTGAATGTACTTCCTCTTCATGCACAACCAGGGGGGAAGGTTGTACATCCACACAAACACAGGCCAGGTGCTATGTGTGCTTCTCTGGCTGCCAAACGGATTGACTCCATCGGTGCTCGCGCCCAGCACGATGTTCCTTGGATCGTCCCCAAATTCTGGGTGTTCGAAGTTCAACGCTTGCCACTGGCTCGCATCCTTAGGGTGACTCAGCATCTTGTCTTTTTTATTTATCTCCGGATCATTTCCGTCATCTTCTCGCTTCTTCTCCTCCCTATCCGCGTGCCAACGCAGGAGCTTTGCTGCCTTAGGGTCCGCGAAATACCGCTGCAGACGAGGCGTGATCGCAAAGTACCACACCACTTTTCGAGGAGCTTTCTTCCTCTTCTTGTATCGAGTGACGCCGCACACCGGACATATGGTAGACTTCGCGTGCTCGTCCCGATAAATGATGCAATTGTTCATGCACACATGGTATTTCACGTGCGGTAAATCCAGAGGACACACGATTTTCTTCGCCTCCTCGAAACTGGTCGGGCACTTGTTCCCCTTGGGAAGACGTTCGTGCGAGAATGACATGTTCTCGTCGAAGCATGCGTCGGTCATTTTGTGTTTTACCTTCATCTCCAGAGCCATGAGCGTTACTTTCAGGCGGGTATCCTCGGGCCTGCATCCTTCATACAATGGAGTAACCGCGTCTATCTCCAGTTGATCCAGCTTGGCTTTCTCTCGGGCGGCAACTCTTGCGTTATCCGTCTGCTTGAGAAGCAGCTCTTGAATATGAGGGTCCTGCACCCAGCCCATCGATGGTCCATCGTCGTCTGCTCCGGCATCTTCATCTTCATGATCATGCCCTTCGTCTTGATCTTCCTCATCATCATGTCCGGCATCTTCTACATGATGACTGTGTACTGCATCACCGTCGTGATCATGTCCTGGAGATTCTTCGTCTTCTCGCCCGCCCTCGCCGCGATGGTTGCCTTGCTGCCCTTCCTCATTTCTTGCCCGGCCCCCATGGACGACTTCATAGTCATCTTCATCACCTTGCCACCGATAGCCATCCATGAAACCACGCAAGAGCAGGTGGTCCCGCACCTGCCCGGAATCCGGGTCCCCAATAAGGCTCTTCAGCTTGCATCTTCGACACGGACATCTTATCTCCGTCTCGTTCTTTTGAAGTATCTCGGCCTTCGCGGAGCTCAAAAACCTATTCACGATGCCTTCGGTCATCGTGCGGACCATGGTCGCTTGCGGGGTAGAGCAAAACAATATTTTAGAACCAAGAAAAAATTTGGCATGACTTTGCCTAAAAATAGGACCAAAAAGAATGCATAGTGCCAAATTCTCGCCGAAACGGAAATGAATCAACATTCCGGCAAAATATTGGCAACTATCGCATTTCAAATACCGGTACCTGCAAACACAAACATATATGCAACACCACAAACATATGCAACACCACAAACATACATAGATCTAGCAAGGCCATAAAAAGTGCATGTGCACGTTGTTGGAGCGAGGGAGAGAAAAAAAGTAGATCTACAACATAAAGATAGCTTTCCCCTTACTTACCTATCAAAAAAAGGTAATTTAACCACCTAATTTTGATGAATCTATGGTGCAAATGAGGTGAGGAGGAGGAGGCAGCCGACACAATCTTGGAGGAGGAGGTGGAGAGAATGAAGTGGGGAAAGTGAGTGTGTAGGTGTGGCTGTCCAAAATATCTAGCTGGTCCCAGGTTACTAATGGCGCACCACCCATATATGCGCCATTAGTAACCCTGGTTACTAATGGCGCACCGGCTTGAGGTGCGCCATTAGTAGTTTTGCAAAAAAAAAAAAAAATTAGTAGTGGCGCACTGTGTTGGAAGTGCGCCATTACTAGTTAAACTAGTAATGGCGCACTCTTCCCTGGTGCGCCATTAGTATTTTTGGAAAAATGAAAAAAAAACATTTGTCACTAATGGCGCACCGTGGGTCTGGTGCGCCATTAGTGTCTACCACACTAATGGCGCACCAACTCATGGTGCGCCATTACTATATAGTAGTGGCGCACCACATGTCTGGTGCGCCATTAGTAGCCATATCATCTATAGCCCTTTTCCTAGTAGTGATGGGAAGACATTAGCATGGATTTTTTGCTTGATTTGCCTCGTACTCAAAATGGCAAAGATTCTGTATTTGTTGTTGTGGGCCATTTCTCTAAGATGGCACATTTCATTCCTTGCAACAAGATAGACGATGCTTCACATGTTGCAAATCTCTTTTGTAGGGAAATCTTGAGATTGCATGGAGTGCCCAAGACAATTGTATCGGACCGCGACGTCAAGTTCCTAAGCTACTTTTGGAAGACCCTATGCGCCAAGCTCGGAATCAAGCTACGATTCTCTTCGGCGTATCATCCGCAAACCGACAGCCAAACGGAGGTCACCAACCGCACGCTATCCACACTCCTTCGCGTGTTGATCAAGAAGAACATAAGGGAGTGGGAGGAATGCTTACCCATCGCCGAGTACGCCTATAATCGAGCAAGACATTCGACTACCGGCAAGTCCCCCTTCGAGGTCGTCTACGGCTTCAACCCATTGTCTCCATTGGACATCCTACCGCTACCACCCCAAGAATGCATCAACATGGACGCGAGTGCATGAGCCAAATACCTCAAGAAGGTGCATGAAGATACAAGGCACGCAATCGAGCACCAAGTACAACAACTCGCGACCAAGGTCAACATCAACAAGCACCCCATGGGGTTCAACCACGGAGATCTTGTGTGGCTACACCTACGCAAAGAACGCTTCCCCAATGAACAAAAGTCAAAACTACTTCCTTGAGCTGATGGACCGTCCATGGTGCTAGCACGCTACAATGACAATGCCTACAAGATCAACATACCGCACGACAAGTACAACATGAGCGACATCTTCAACGTCAAGGACTTATCTCCCTTCCATGGTGATGTGGATCTCGATCCGAGGACGGATCTTTCCCAATGGGGGGGGAGATGATGCGGAACATCCCGAGGTCATCCCCATGGACTCACCTTCGTCATCTCAAGTGCCACGAGGACCTATGACACGAGCACGAGCAAGAGCCATCGAGAACGAGGTGACATCACTCCTCTCGCAATTTCCCTTCGAAGCATATGAGACATGGATGCTACCTTAAGCGGAGATCCTATGCATACTCAGGTACCAAGGAGATCATCATGGAGAAGCTAAGGAGCAAGGCCGAACGAAGGAGAAAGACGGACGCGAAGACGGAGAAGGAAAAGGGCAAATCAGCACTTGCCCGGATGATCCGGACCCAGGCCCGGACGATCCGGGTCCAGGTCCGGATGATCCGGCCGGATGGCGCACGAGTACATCAGCCAGAAAAGTGAAGCCGGATCATCCGGACTCCGACCCGGATCATCCGGACGGCGGCCCGGATGTCCGGCCCTCCCGCAGCCGATTCTGACCTGCCCGGACGTTCGGGTGACCGCCCGGATCATCCGGGCTCCCGACAGCCGGATCGTCCGGACCACCACCCGGATCGACCGGGCACCCTGCAATGTGTGTGTGTTGGCCCGAGGCCCATGTAACTATTCCGTCCCCTAGACAATAAATACCCCTCCTCCTCCATGTTTTAGGGTTAGCAAAGTATTAGGCTCTTGAGATTAGAGCTTTGCTCATCCATACCTCTCCCATGGAGATCAAGACCTCCATGAGACTCATGTGAGAAGATCCACTCCGGATGTCAAGACCTCGACTCCTCTCCGGATCGGGATGAACTAGCCACCGTGTATCCCTCCGTGTTGACTATGTATCATGAATCCTCGTATGTGTATGTGGATCTAGTGTATGTTTGACTTGTGATTGTGTCAATTGAGTGATTTGTGTTCTTGCCTTTTCCCCCTCCAATTGTGAAAAGATCGATGAATTAGGGTTCCACCCTACATCAGAGGTGGAGGAGAGTACTTCGTCCATTCAAGTGGAAGCCCCAACCTCACGTCAAGGTGAACCACAAGTTGGCGTGGAGGCATCCACAAGTGGAACACGTCAAGACGAAGGGAATGAGGAAGTGCAACAAGATGATCCACCTCAACCTCCTTCTCCACCTCCACAAGCGAACAACGACAACAACAACAATGAGGAATACAATGATGATGATGATGATGATGAGATAGCCTCACCACAACCCAAGCTAAAGCTACCTCGAGTTAGAGCAAGAATTGACAAGAATCATCCCGTCGAACAAATTCTTGGCGACATCAAATCCGGGAGAATCACTCGCTCTAAATCTCGCTTAGCTAACTTTTGTGAGCATTACTCATTTATCTCTAGTGTTGAACCTATGAAGGTAGAAGAAGCTCTCAAGGACCCCGATTGGGTGAATGCAATGCGTGAGGAGCTACACAATTTCAAGAGGAATCAAGTTTGGACGTTGGTTGAGAAGCCTAAAGATGAGCAAAACATCATTGGAACTAAATGGGTGTTTCGGAATAAGAAAGATGAATATGGACAAGTTATACGCAACAAGGCTCGTCTCGTAGCTCAAGGTTACACACAAGTCGAATGTATGGACTATGGTGAGACCTATGCCCCCGTTGCTAGACTTGAGTCCATTCGCATTTTACTTGCTTATGCCAATCACCATGATATCACTCTTTACCAAATGGATATTAAAAGTGCTTTCTTAAATGGTGAAATTGAGGAGGAAGTTTATGTTAAACAACCTCCCGGCTTTGTTAATCCCAAGAAATCTAACCACGTTTACAAACTTCGTAAAGCTCTTTATGGTCTCAAACAAGCCCCTAGAGCTTGGTACAAATGCTTGACAAAGTTTCTTCTTGAAAAGGGTTTCGAAATTGGGAAAATTGATTCAACCTTGTTCACTAAGAGGGTTAATGGAGAATTATTTGTATGCCAAATATATGTTGATGATATTATCTTTGGATCTACTAATCCCTCTTTTAGTGAAAAGTTTGGAAGGTTGATGTCGGAAAAGTATGAGATGTCTATGATGTGTGAACTCAAATTCTTTCTTGGTTTACAAATCAAGCAAACTAAGGAGGGTACCTTTGTTTCTCAAACAAAATATACCAAGGACTTATTCAAGAAGTTCAACATGCAAGAAAGCAAAGGTATGAAAACCCCCATGCCCATGAGTGGACATCTTGACTTGACTAAGGATCGCAAACCGGTTGATCAAAAGGTTTATCGATCTATGATTTGTTCATTGTTATATCTATGTGCCTTCCATCCCGACATTATGCTAAGTGTGTGTGCATGTGTGCACGATACCAAGCGGCACCAAAAGAGTGTCACCTTAAGGCCGTGAAAAGAATTGTGAGATACTTGCTACATACACCAAACTTTGGCATTTGGTATCCCAAAGGATCATCTTTCAATCTTGTTGGCTATTCCGATTCGGACTTTGCCGGAGACAAGGTTGATAGAAAATCCATTTCAGTTACATGTCAATTTCTTGGTAGATCTCTTGTGTCTTGGTCCTCCAAGAAACAAAACTCGGTATCTCTATCTACCGCCGAAAAGCGGAATGCCGCGGGATCATGTTGTGCTCAATTACTATGGATGACACAAACTCTTAAAGACTATGGTGTGCATGTGAGACAAGTTCCACTACTATGTGACAATGAGAGTGCTATTAAGATTGCACACAATCCCGTGCAACATTCTTGAACTAAGCATATTGTGGTTCGTCACCATTTCATTCGAGATCATGTTGCTAAAGGTGACATTGACCTTAAGCAAGTTCGTACCGACAAGCAATTGGCGGATATCTTCACTAAACCTCTTGATGAGAAGGTATTTTGTCACTTGAGGAGTGAGTTGAATATCATTGATGCTTCAAACATGAACTTGGGATTCACTTGGATGCATGCAAGGGCATGAGCATTCTTGACTATTCCTTGATACCTCTATGATTATATTATATCTTGGACACTTTGCTCCCTTGTATTGCATCTAACCTCTTGTAGGTACTTGGTTGAACATCACTCCATAAAGTTGCTCACAAACTCCTACCTTGAGCAAGGAAATTGGACCAAGTATCTAAATCTTTGGTGTGCCAAGGAACAAGACAACTCAAACATATCCTTTGACAACATTTGAGTTTATGCTTCATTCTTGTCACTTTGGATACACATGTTGTTCCTTGCAAATCTAACCCATGTAGGAAGATGAACTACAAATGATAGGATTGCTCCCAACTTCACTTCATGAGCATCCACCTCAAGTTCAACTACATGATGGACATCACCACCAAAAACCCCAATGTAACTTCTCACATCTTAGAGAAGCTTTACTCAAAGAGATGAGCCAAAGCAACTCAACAAGATGTGAATACATTGAAATGCTTAAAGGAAAAATGGCAACCCCATTATGAGCTTAACGATGTGTGTGACCTATGATCAAGTGTTCTCACTTGAATCCTAAGTCAATATACTCTAACATAGGTGACCTAGTCGCCGACCCCTCTAGATGAAGTTCTCTAGTGTTTCTCTTGTGTCTTTTGAGTTTCTCTTTTTTTTAAACTTCATCTAGATGTTTCTTTCTTTTCGCTGTTCTTTTTTCTTTAGCTAGGTTCTTAGTAAATTCATTGCAAATCTTTGTGAGAATTTCTTGCCTAGTCAGCTGAGTTGACATAATTTCTCTTTACACTAAACTCGGTCACACCGAATTGTCCAACTCGGAGTCACCGATTTTATTGCTCAAAAGGAATCTGCTGTCAAATCCTTTTTGTGTTTTCTGCTCCAGCTCCACTCAATGATTCTTTCCCTCTGCTTGCATCTGGAACTACATCATGGCTAGCTGTGTTTCTCAAGGACCACACCCAGTTGACCAATAACCTTGAAGCTATCCCTTCTTGGAAATTGATGTCAAAGGGGGAGAGAGATGCACATCAAAGCTTATTACTATAATCTCTTCCATGTCAAAAGGTATATCCTAAGGGAGAGTCATGCATATTATAAGAGGAGAGAATGTTACATGTTTCTAAGAGGGGAGAAACATGATATGTTTTCTGTTTGCTCTAGTTTTCTCACCCTAGCTACTTGTCACGCCCAATATGCGGTCCTATCCCCAAGGAACTCGGAAGTTCCACTAAGGATAGAAGTGCATATCGAAGACGCTTCGTAAGGTGGATATCATTACAACATACCATGTACTGAAGAGATGAGAATACTAGATAAAGGCTTACGCTAGCCACAAGCTACAGCATGATTACGTCTATACATCAATACATAGCAACCATCATACAGAAGAGCAGGATCCGACTACGGATGAAATCAAACAAAAAAGAAGAACGACATCCACCCTGCTAATCCCAGGCTGCCAACCGGGAACCCATCCTATGATCGATGAAGAAGAAGAAGCAAAAAGAACTCCAAAAGCAAACATGCATCGCGCTCACATCAAATCATCGCTTTACCTGTACCTGCACCTGTTGTTGTAGTAAACTGTGAGCCATGAGGACTCAGCAATCCCATTACCATGGGTATCAAGACTAGCAAAGCTTAATGGGTATGGAATGGCTAAGTGGTGAGGTTGCAGCAAGCAGTAAGCATTGTATGGTGGCTAACTTACGAGTACAAGAATAAGAAGAGTAAACTATGCATAACGGTCACAAACTAATAATGATCAAGAAGTGATCCTGAACACCTACTTACGAGTACAAAGATAACCCCACCGTGTTCACCTCTTGGTTCAAATCTCACAAGAAGAGACGATCATGGTTACGCACACGGTTGGTGTATTTTAATTAGATTTAGTGTCAATTTCTCTACAACCGGAGGTTATAAATTTCCATGTCGCCACATAACCGCGGGCACGGCTCTCCGAAAGATTTAACCCTGCAGGGGTGCTCCTAGTAGTCCATTATAAATTACCACACGCATCCGATGGAACATCCTCGCACCATGATAACACGATGCTTATGATAAGGAATCCCGGTGGACAAGCCACTCATGAAAGGTAAAACTAAACCAGCAAGACCTGCCGACATGTCGACGATCCTGATAGGAGCGGCGTATCTCGTTCTCAGGACACGGCGGATGAGCTATGGTTACAACGACCAAGTCCACGAGTTGCCCCGGGCAGCGCCGCAAGCTTCTCTAGTTTGGACCAACACTCATGAGGAGCACTGGCCCGGGGTTGTTGATTAATTATCCTGGGGTACCGGTAAGTTCCTATGCAAGTTTTAGTTGTCATTAGGCAAATGGTAAAACCAATGTTGGGCCTTGCTGGAGAAGTTTATCCTAAAATGAATGATCAGGGGGGTTCCCATATGCCCCACATGTGTTAGAAGCGCTCATTAAGGAACATAACACCGGTATTACGGAAACTAGGGTGGCATGAGTGGAACAAAACACCAGGCAAAAGGCCGAGCCTTCCACACACAACCAAGTATATAGACGCATTAATTAAATAAGAGATATTGTGATATCCCAACATGTCCATGTCCCAACATGGAACAAACTGCAACTGCACCTGCAACTAGCAATGCTATAAGAAAGGGGTTGAGCAAAGCGGTAACATAGCCAAACAACGGTTTGCTGGGATGGTGGAAGATTAGAGGTTGTATCATGGCAATTTGGGAGGCTGACAAACAAGTGGTAGGTAGCGAGACATAGCGATAGCATCGAGACAACTAGCAAGCAAAGATAGTAGTGATATCCAGGGTAATGATCATCTTGCCTGAAATCCCGCTTGGAAGAAGACCGAATCCATGAAGTAGTCGAACGGAACATAGTCGAACGAATCCTCACACTTCGCAACGTAGCTGGAACTATCGAGAAGAAGCACAACTAGAAAGAAGCAAACAACATGGTAAACAAGCAATCATAAACATGGCATAATGCACAACCAAGTATGATGCATGTCCGGTTTAAAGATGCATGGCATGGCAAAATGCATCTATCAAATACTACACATTAAGTGAAGATCAATATGCAACGAGTTGCATATTAACGAAACTCCACAACAATTATTTAGTTCAATCCCATTTATGTACATGGCAAGATTAAATGTTGTAAAACATGGCAAGAGATGAAGCATAGACAATCTACCTATCTAGGCAATTTAAATGAGGCCGGAAACAACACATAACAATTCCGGAAAATCCCCATATGCAAATTTCGAATTTGGTACTGTTCTGTTCTAAACACAATTTTATAGTTGTTAAACAGCAAAAGTAAGTGCACCATGTTAATGTACGCATTTTTCTACCCCATTTACATATAAAGTTTATTTAATTCGGAGCTACGGTTATTTAGTTATGAAATAAACCATTTTAGCATGACATTTATGCAAATTAGTGCAAACATCAATTTTAAACATTTTTATCATGGATGAAAGTTAGATATTATGAAACTACATGGAATTCTAAGCATTTTACATATATGACATGATTCATTTTATTGCACGTTTATTTAATTATTCACATATTAAAACAGGGACATTTTCTGTAATTATGCAGTTCAGTGGATAATTGTCAAATTCGCAACAGGGAAAAAATACACTACGGGTCGAAACAGTGGGTGCGGCATAGCAAAGCATCGCCTAGGGCGCACAATAGAGGAGATTGGGCCTGGCTCACCATGGCTTGGCCCAGTCGAGGAGGAGGCAGGCCGGCTGGGGCGGCTACAGGGGCGCGGTGAGGCTGGGTCAACGAGGACGCGTGCCTCGGTCGTTGACGAGGATGGAAGGAGCACGGTGTCCGCGGCTACAGGGGAGAAGCAGAACTTGGCGCGGCAGGCTGCGGGCGAGCACGGATCCAAGGAGGGGAACTCGAGGAGGACCCGTTCCGGCCGTGGGGATGCGTTCTCCGGCGACGGGAGGAGACGAGGCGGACGGGGCAGGTGCTTCGGCGCCATGGACGTCCCTGCTGTGAGAAAAAGAGGGAGAGGGAGAGAAATCGTGGGAGAAGAGAGACAGAGAATGAAAAGGAAGAGAGGGAAAAAGGGGGTGGCCTGAGCTGGTTGCCGGCACTGGGCAGGGGCGGCGTCGTGCTCGGGGACGAGCTCCTGGCGTTCGACGAAGACGGCGCGTAGGTCCTCGAGTAGGAGAGGCTATGGGCACGGAGGAGCTCCACTCCTCTAGATCGAACAGGGAGGAGGAGGCGCTCGAGGCTGTGGGAGCTCGGGCTCATGGTGGCTTGCACGGGCGCGAGGACGAACTCCTGGAGGCTGGCGCTCTTGCGGGGCTCCATGGCCGAGGTGCTCTCCGACGGGTCTCCTGCAGGGCAAGAGGAGAGAGCAGGCCAGGCGTGAGAGAAAAACAGAGAGAAGGGGAAGGAAAAAAAGGGGCCCAGGGGAGCCCTGCTGCTGGCGCTCAACGGTGGAGGGAACTCCTCCGGTGGTGCTGCTGCTTGAGGTGGCGCGCGGGAAGCAGAGGAGGCCCCGGGCGCTGGCTGCTGGTTGGTGGATGGATGGATGGATCGAGCTGTGGTGGGAAGCGATGCTCGGCTGCGGGTGAAGAGCAGTGGCGGCGGCGGAAATCGAGGAAGGTGGTCGGAGGCTGGTTGGAGAGAGATGGATCTGGGAGGATCCCGAGGAAGGGGAGGCAGCGGGTGGCGGCGGCGAGGAGGATTGGATGGATGGGACGGCTAGGGTGTAGGGTTTGACTGATATATATATAGCAGATGATCTAAATGCGGTTTAATTGGAGCCCTACGATTTAAATCGAACGGCTCCGGCTGGTCTAAACAAAGAACCGAAGATGTTTGGGGTATTTTGGGATTGATCTGGACCTACCAGTCATGACCGGGCGGTTCGGGTTTGGGGAAGGTTTTCGGGCTAGGTTGCGAGGGGGTTTGTGCACTGTGCAGAGAAGCTGGACATTAGATGATAGGGGAAACCGAAGACAACAGGGTCCGCCAAAAGGCCACGGAGACAAGGGGGGTTTGATGGGCTCAGAGAAAAGAGAGAAGAGAGCAGCCCGGTTGGTCTGAAAGAGGACAACGATGGCAATGGGGAGAAACGACAACTACGACGGATGCAAGTTTTTGAAACGACGGTAACGGAGTGCCGATGCAATGCAAAATAAAATAGAGTAAGCAATATAACAATGGAAGAATCGGTCTCGGGCTGTCACAACACTCCCCCACTTACAAGTGATCTCGCCCCGAGATCTAAGCATGAGAAGAGGAAGAGGAAAAAGGAAGAGGTAAAACAAAGTTGCTTCTTGGACAAATGAGTGAAACCAATGAACCTTAAAGGTTGCAAAGGGATGAAAAATGGCATGAGGAACAAGCAAGAATTCGAAACGACTCCAGTTGAAACGAGATAAATAAGGAATGAGAAAGAAAGAATTTGGGCAGCACTCCGGTTGAAGAGAGATTCAAAAGCTTGATAAGATGAAAAGAACTTGAAAAGAAGGACACAACACTCCGGTAAAATGGATAAGCAAGGAAAGAACATGATCTTGGCGAAACGAGATAATGGGTCGAAGAGTGCAACATCACAATGCCTCCGGAATGAAAGAATAGAAACTAAATCGTTGGAAACAGAAGAACGGAGAAGAAAATGACAACTTCTCCCACAGTTGAATTTGAAAATCATCCATACAACGAAAGAATGAACGGATTTGTTGGAAAATCAACAACGAAAAGAATAAGCTTGTTGTGGGCTTATGGAAAACATCTCAAAATTATGAGGTGACAACCGGCCACTAACGGGAACAACTAATTGCTTGAGATCTCAAAGAGATGAAAACCTCTTTCACCGAGAAGAGAAGTAGAAGCTCGGATCATTGATAAACACCACAATAGCAGCAATCCTTAGGAAAAGCTTTAGGTGAAAATATAACCCAAGTTAACTCATTCCTGAACGAAGAGAAAAATGATGGATTTAAATATCTTATTCCTGACAACTTGCGAATCATGAAACACGAAGGGACATTGTCAAGAAAGACATAACACCACCTCAAAAGATAAGTGATAATGAATTGCACTTTGAAATTCAAGATGAAGAACACTTGAGCTCCATCGAGAATCTTGACGAACTTCGAAAATGAATTAAATATTTGATGAGCCAACATGAAGAAACTTTTTGGAGAACTCTGGAATGAAAGGATGCTAGAAAAGAAATGAAGGTTGAAAAGAATAAGATTGAAGCCTTGCAGTGATTTCCTTCCATCCTCGATAAGAATAGAGATGGAGCTTCATGACGAGACAACCGAGAAAACTTTGAACTCCAGAAAAAAAGTTGAACAACTTAGAACCAAGAAATGATATCATGAACGAACTCCGGAAGAAAGAATTAAATCACCTTGATGAAATAAGAATAAGAATTATGTCATGCTTATCCTTCATCAAATTAAATTGATGACAAGCAACGAATTTGGCATGCCACTTATTCTTCTTGAAATGAATTGAGGAGAGATATTGCGCAAACTTGGGAAGGTCTTCAACGAACCACCGGTAGGATTTAAAAAGAACGAATGAATTGATACGATACAAAGGAAGAGGAATGTTGAATGAACCACCGTAAGAATTGAAAACAAACAAAGAAAAAGAGAACGAATAGCTGGCAAGAGTTAGAAAATGAATGAAGATACATGAGGGAATTTAGATACAATAGAACGAAGAGATCATGAGCTGACTAGAGGATACTTGAACGATGCACCGGAAAAATTGGAGAACAAGAGCTGAAAGTTGAGAATGAAGAATTCTGAAATGATGGCCTTCGGAGGATCGACATTGGAAAGAACTCATGAAAATCTTCAGATGGGTATGAAAAGAATTTATCACGATCGAAACAATTGTGAGGATGGCATGAGGCTATAACCACGAATCTTCAAGAGAACGGATGAGGGAAATTCTTCTTTGGTCTTCCAATGCTGAGAATGACGACGAGAACCACCATGAAGAATTTATGAGATACTCCAGAATAATGACGAATAGAAAGGTTGAGCCAAATTTGAAAAGAATTTGAAAGAGATCTTGGAGAGGGATATGTCTGATGGAATCCATTCTTATGTCAAGCTTAGAAAGAACTTGAGAATAGCACCGGAAAAAATTAGAAGAGTCAGGTAAGATCATGGGAAAAGACCTGTGGGTTATGAGCCCACTCAAAAGAAACACCGTTGGAATTGATTGCTTGAAATAGAGATTGCACCGGTTGGATTTAAATGTCTTGAATGAGGTAACAACCTCGAAATCTCTCGAACGGATCTTGAATGGAAACACGAATCTTCTGAGATAATTTCTTCGCACCGGAAAAGAATAGAGAGAGGCGAATAAACAAGAGTAGCTTGGATACGAACTTCCAACACAGGAAAACATTTTAATAAAAGAAAAGGATAAGATGACCAACGAAATCTTGAATTTAGACCACCGGAGAAGAAAACGAGAATGAAGAATATTGAAGTTGTAGCTCCTGAGCATCTTCATGAGAATCACCGGTTAAGAACATTGAAGGAAAAGAATGGAGAGACTTCTCATGAATGAAACGGATACTTGATTTGAGATCTCTCACTCCACAAAGAAAAAGGGTGGGAGGGTGGGAAAAATAAAGACCACTTGGGATGGATGAAAAAAACACCGTTCAGAAACGTGAGAATTGATCTTGCGAACGTTGAAAGGATCGGATTAACTTGAAGAAAAAGCACACCGATTGAAAAGAATTGTCATGACAATCTCAATGATCAAAAGAATTAGCACTCCCATAGAAATATGAGAACACGACTTAGGAAAGGTATGGAATCAACACTTGACTTCGAAGCAACTCGAATACCTCAACGAAAACAAAACAAGGGTTTGGCTTGCAGAATAAGCCGGAAGAAACATATGATAGAGATTTCGTCCGAAATTTTTGTGGTGGGGCCCACACGGGCTCGATCTTACAGTGGCCATCCATACAAGGTAGTGTACGAGACTACGAAGTGTCCCTGAATCGTAGTGAAGCTACAAGGATTCTTTAAGACGCAACGAGCACCGCTGTAAAAACGACCGTGAGTAGGCGGAGCACTACACATCGAACCCCAATCTCATATCATGCATCTGTCGGCAAGATATCCTAGGTAACTACTTGAATTCCCACCTAAGAACTCCCGAAATTTCTTGGTTATGCGATCAGGTTGCGGGTCCAGGAACCTACTCATAGCAAAGAACAACCTAATCAGCTGCAACTGCATCTGCAACCCTTAACACACAACCGAGAAACTTTGCAAATTCGTCTACCTCAGACTTTCGAAAACACAGCGATACTAATCACGGTGGATCATCCAAGCTATTTCCTCCAGTACTGGGGAAAAGTCACGACACTATTTGCCACCACAAAAAGTATAGAAGCGTTTCGATGTCGGCGTCCTCTGGTATTCAGGAACTGGAACGATAGCGAATGTGACAAGAACCCCTTGGAGCTCAACTCCCTGGGTCCAATCCATACGGCCAGGAGGCACCAAGAACAGAATTCTGTCACACCGATATCGCAATGATTCCAAAAATACCCATGTGATCCTAAAAAAAATTTGAGTGAGAAGAGTAGTAGATTCAAAACACCTACGTCACAATTCCTCACCAGAGCGACGAAGGGGATAAGGAGTAAAAAGAATTCCTACTCTCCGATATATAACTAGATTCAAAATAGTTTTTCTTCTAAACTCGCCAACGGTTCGATCAGTCAAGGGGGCTCCTATGGTCGGTCGAGGCTGTGATACCAACTTGTCACGCCCAATATGCGGTCCTATCCCCAAGGAACTCGGAAGTTCCACTAAGGATAGAAGCGCATATCGAAGACGCTTCGCAAGGTGGATATCATTACAACATACCATGTACTGAATAGATGAGAATACCAGATAAAGGCTTACACTCGCCACAAGCTACAACATGAATACATCAATACATCAATACATAACAACCATCATACAGAAGAGCAGGATCCGACTTCGGATGAAATCAAACAAAAAAGAAGAACGACATCCACCGTGCTAATACCAGGCTGCCAACCGGGAACCCATCCAATGATCGATGAAGAAGAAGAAGCAGAAGAAGAACTCCAAAAGCAAACATGCATCGCGCTCACGTCAAATCATCGCTTTACCTGCACCTGCACCTGTTATTGTAGTAAACTGTGAGCCACGAGGACTCAGCAATCTCATTACCATGGGTATCAAGACTAGCAAAGCTTAATGGGTATGGAATGGTTAAGTGGTGAGGTTATAGCAAGAACTAAGCATTGTATGGTGGCTAACTTATGAGTACAAGAATAAGAAGAGTAAACTACGCATAACGGTCGCAAACTAATAATGATCAAGAAGTGATCCTGAACACCTACTTACGAGTACAAACATAACCCCACCGTGTTCACTTCTTGGTTCAAACCTCACAAGAAGAGACGATCACGGTTACGCATGCGATTGGTGTATTTTAACTAGATTTAGTGTCAAGTTCTCTACAACCGGAGGTTATAAATTTCCAAGTCGCCACATAACCACGGGCACGGCTCTCCGAAAGATTTAACCCTGCAGGGGTGCTCCAAGTAGTCCATTATAAATTACCACATGCATCCGATGGAACATCCTCTCACCATGATAACACGATGCTTACGATAAGGAATCCCGGTGGACAAGCCACTCATGAAAGGTAAAACTAAACCAGCAAGACCTCCTGACGTGTCGACGATCCCAATAGGAGCCGCGTATCTCGTTCTCAGGACACGGCGGATGAGCTATGGTTACAACGACCAAGTCCACGAGTTGCCCCGGGCGGCGCCACAAGCTGCTCTAGTTTGGACCAACACTCATGAGGAGCACTGGCCCGGGGTTGTTGATTAATTATCCTTGGGTACCGGTAAGTCCCTATGCAAGTTTTAGTTGTTATTAGGCAAATGGTAAAACCAATGGTGGGCCTTGCTGGACAAGTTTATCCTAAAACGAATGATCAGGGGGGTTCCCATATGCCCCACTTGTGTTAGAAGCGCTCATCAAGGAACATAACACCGGTATTACGGAAACTAGAGTGGCATGAGTGGAACAAAACACCAGGCAAAAGGCCGAGCCTTCCACACAGAACCAAGTATATAGATGCATTAATTAAATAAGAGATATTGTGATATCCCAACATGTCCATGTCCCAACATGGAACAAACTGCAACTGCACCTGCAACTAGCAACGCTATAAGAAAGGGGCTGAGTAAAGCGATAACATAGCCAAACAACGGTTTGCTGGGATGGTGGAATGTTAGAGGTTGTATCATGGCAATTTGGGAGGCTGACAAACAAGTGGTAGGTAGCGAGACGTAGCGATAGCATCGAGACAACTAGGAAGCAAAGATAGTAGTGATATCCAGGGTAATGGTCATCTTGCCTGAAATCCCGCTTGGAAGAAGACCGAATCCATGAAGTAGTCAAATGGAACATAGTCGAACGAAACCTCGCACTTCGCAACGTAACCGAAACTATCGAGAAGAAGCACAACCAGAAAGAAGCAAACAACATGGTAAACAAGCAATCATAAACATGGCATAATGCACAACCAAGTATGATGCATGTCCGGTTTAAAGATGCATGGCATGGCAAAATGCATCAATCAAATACTACACATTAAGTGAAGATCAATATGCAACGAGTTGCATATTGACGAAACTCCACAATAATTATTTAGTTCAATCCCATTTATGTACATGGCAAGATTAAATGTTGTAAAACATGGCAAGAGATGAAGCATAGACAATCTACCTATCTAGGCAATTTAAATGAGGCCGGAAACAACACATAACAATTCCGGAAAATCCCCATATGCAAATTTCGAATTTGGTACTGTTTTGGTCTAAACACAATTGTATAGTTGTTAAACAGCAAAAGTAAGTGCACCATGTTAATCTACACATTTTTCTACCCCATTTACATATAAAGTTTATTTAATTCGGAGCTACGGTTATTTAGTTATGAAATAAACCATTTTAGCATGACATTTATGCAAATTAGTGCAAACATCAATTTTAAACATTTTTGTCATGGATGAAAGTTAGATATTATGAACTACATGGAATTCTAAGCATTTTACATATATGACATGATTCATTTTAATGCACTTTTATTTAATTATTCACATATTAAAACAGGGGCATTTTCTGTAATTATGCAGTTCAGTGGATAATTGTCAAATTCGCAACAGGAAAAAAATACACTACGGGTAGAAACAGTAGGCGCGGCATAGCAAAGCATCGCCTAGGACGCACAATAGAGGAGATCGGGCCTAGCTCAACATGGCTTGGCCCAGTCGAGGAGGAGGCAGGCCGGCTGGGGCTGCTACAGGGGCGCGGTGCGGCTGGGTCAACGAGGACGCGCGCATCGGTTGTTGACGAGGATGGAAGGAGCACGGTGTCCGCGGCTACAGGGGAGAAGCGGAACTTGGCGCGGCAGGCGGCGAACTTGGTGCGGGCAAGCACGGATTCGAGGAGGGGAACTCGAGGAGGACCCGTTCCGGTCGTGGGGATGCGTTCTCCGGTGACGTGAGGAGACGAGGCGGACGGGGCAGGTGCTTCAGCGCCATGGACGTCCCTGCTGTGAGAAAAAGAGGGAGAGGGAGAGAAATCGTGAGAGAAGAGAGACAGAGAATGAAAAGGAAGAGAGAGAAAAAGGGGGTGGCCTGAGCTGGTTGCCGGCGCTGGGCAGGGGCGGCGTCGTGCTCGGGGACGAGCACCTGGCATTCGACGAAGATAGCGCAGAGGTCCTCTAGCGGGAGAGACTGTGGGCACGGAGGAGCTCCACTCCTCTGGATCGAACAGGGAGGAGGAGGCGCTCGAGGCTCCGGGAGCTCGGGCTCATGGTGGCTTGCACAGGCGCGAGGACGAAATCATGGAGGCTGGCGCTCTTGCGGGGCCCCATGGCCGAGGTGGTCTCCGACGGGTCTCCTGCAGGGCAAGAGGAGAGAGCAGGCCAAGCATGAGAGAAAAACAGAGAGAAGGGGAAGGAAAAAAGGGGCGCAGGGGAGCCCTGCTGCTGGCGCTCGACGGTGGAGGGAACTCCTCCGGTGGTGCTGCTGCTTGGGGTGGCGCGCGGGAAGCAGAGGAGGCCGCGGGCGCTGGCTGCTGGTTGGTGGATGGATGGATGGATCGAACTGTGGTGGGAGGTGATGCTCGGTTGTGGGTGAAGAGCAGTGGCGGCGGCGGAAATCGAGGGAGGTGGTCGGAGGCTGGTTGGAGAGAGATGGATCTGGGAGGATCCCGAGGAAGGGGAGGCAGCGGGTGGCGGCAGCGAGGAGGATTGGATGGATGGGACGACTAGGGTGTAGGGTTTGACTGATATATATATAGCAGAGGATCTAAATGCGGTTTAATTGGAGCCCTATGATTTAAATCGGACGGCTCCGGTTGGTCTAAACAAAGAACCGAAGATGTTTGGGGTATTTCGGGATTGATCCGGACCCACCAGTCATGACCGGGCGGTTCAGGTTCGGGGAAGGTTTTCAGGCTAGGTTGCGAGGGGGTTTGTGCACTGTGCAGAGAGGCTAGACATTAGACGATAGGGGAAACCGAAGACAACGGGGTCCACCAAAAGGCCACGGAGACAAGGGGGGTTTGATGGGCTTAGAGAAAACAGAGAAGAGAGTGGTCCGGTTGGTCTGAGAGAGGACAACGATGGCAATGGGGAGAAACGACAACTACGACAGATGCAAGTTTTTGAAAACGACGGCAACGGAGTGCCGATGCAAATAAAATAGAGCAAGCAATATAACAATGGATGAATCGGTCTCGGGCTGTCACACTACTCCCAATATCCAATGCTAGATTCAGGGGGAGAGGAAGTTCTTTTAGGGGAGTCAACTAATTCTATTTGATCTTTCTTTTGGGGACATGTCTGCTTCTGACAGAAGTATTCACTTTGTAATACTTTCTTCTACATGTCATCCCAAGCTTGGTTTCTTGTTGATCTTGTGTCTTTTCTTGGAGAAATTATCTTGTGTTATCTAACCCTGTTTTCTCAAGTGTATTTCTTCAGGTATATGATCAAGAACTTCGAGGTAAGTATGTGCATCATACTCATGTGCATGATGACTTCTTTCTTTTCCACATATTGTTTGCAAGAAAATAGTCATGAACATGAGGGTACTCCAACTTCATTTTGTTGCTCTGATGCATATAGCCAAGATACATGTTACATGTGTATTTCCTTCACTTTGTGCTTCTACTTTCCATAAGCTATCATCATTTACTAGCTGCACATCTTTAGGGGGAGCTCATATATGTTACATGTTGCCTTCAAAGATCTCATACAATCTTCTATTACATCTTTATTTGAAGCTTTGATGTATGTTGTCATCAATTACCAAAAAGGGGGAGATTGAATACACATTTGCTCCCTTGGTGGTTTTGGTAATCAATGTCAACATACATGTTGTTGGACTAATGCTTTTATCCAGTATATTTCAGACAAGTTCAACAATGGCATGGCAAGGACAAGAAGATGTGGAACCCTTCAAAATGTCAAGAACAAGTTTGGCATCCACAAGACTCTTCATTTCCATTTTAGTGATCCAAGATCACATTGAGTCCCTTAGGAAAGCCAATACTATTAAAAGGGGATGAGGTGTTAATGCTGAGGTTGTTGCTCAAAGTGCTTAGTGGTATTGCTCCAAAACCCTCAGTCATTCTCCCATAATCACATCTGTCCAAACCCTAAACTTCTATCTCGGTCCCACCGAAACTTCTCCATCCGGACTCATCGAGATCATCACTCATATTGCCACAGCCAAACCCTAGCAAATCGGTTTCACCGAAAAGGATCTTGGTCCCACCAAGATGGCATGACCAAGTTGCTGTAACGCCATTATTTCACTTCGGAATCACCGAGTTGAAATAATCAGAATTACCGAAACTGAGTCTGCCCTAGCCTTTGCACTGTCCCGCACACCTTGCCGGCAAGCTGCGCTCCATGTAACTTGAGCTCATCCACAATCAAACCACCAAAGAAGGAGTAGGGTTTTACGCTCACAACGGCCCGAACCTGGATAAACCACAGTGTGTTCTTGCATCTACCAACCCCGCTCTTTGTGGCATGCCAATCCCATAGCCGAACCGCAAAGGGGCCCTCTCGGTCCCATAGATTGTCATTTCTCCACGACACCAATCGACCGATAATCTAATGGAAAAAATCTATTTTACACATGTATGCATTCCCTGCTCGTCCATGCATCGCGTTACAAAGGCGGTGCACTGTTTGCTCTGCGCTACTCCATGTTGTACTGTTCGCTACAGGACAATGACACTGTGCACTAGAGAGATGACAGTGATTGCCACGAGGGGTGGACGGTGTGTTACAGGACAGGTGGCAGTGATTGCATTTGTGCATAAGCTACCATCGCTTTGGTATGTAGTGATAAGGGCATCTCCAACCGCGTCCCTCAATCGCCCGCAATCATTTTTGCCATTCAACATGGTGTCGCATGCGTCCGTGATACGTCTCAAACGTATCTATAATTTTTTATTGTTAAATGATATTATGTTATCATTTTTATATACTTTTTATATAAATTTATATTATTTTGATGGACTAACCTATTAATTTAGTGCCCAGTGCCAGTTCCTGTTTTCTGCTTGTTTTTGGTTGCGAAATCGATATCTACGGAGGTCAAAATACGTTGCCAATAGAACACATTTTTTTGGATAACAAGAAACACTAGAAACTTTGGGAGACGTCGGGAGGGGCCACCAGCCAGCCACAAGGGTAGGTGGCGCGACCAGGGGGGTGGCAACGCCACCTGGGCTTGTGGGGCCCTCGGTTACCGCCTTGACCTGATTCCACCGCCATAAATCCCTATAAATACCGAAACCATCCATCGTACCTCTAGAAGAATTTTATTGCTGCGCGCAAGGCTCTGTTCTGAAGAGATCCCATATGGAGCCCTGTTCCGGAGTTCTGCCAGAGGGGGAAGCCATTGGAGGAGGCCTCTCCATCGACCTTGCTTCCTCCATGAGCATGTGTGAGTAGTTCCTTCAGGACTTATTGGTCCATAGTAGTAGCTAGATGGTTCTCTCTCTTTTTGGATTTTCAATACCATGTTCCCCTTCTTCCTTGTGTGATTGGGATCAATCCGATGTAATTTTGCGGTGTGTTTGATGGGACATGATGAATTGTGAGTTTATGATCCGATTGTTCATTGAATCATATAGAATATTTTGAAGTTTCTTTGTTGTATAATTAAATAGCTATGTATGCTTTTCAATCTATTTGACTTCTCTGGGCAAGATTAATGAGTAGGTATTCAGAGGGAGTGGTGCATAGTAGTGGGTTCAATATTGCGGTGTTCTATATCCCAGCGATAGTATGTGGACAAGGCACGTATTTGTATTGTTGCCACTAAGATAAAACAACGGGGTTTAATGTTATTACTAGATTTCTTTCCGTCTACATTATGTCATCTTGCTTATTGCAATACTCTGTTTCTTGTAAACTTAATATCTTGAGATGCATGCTAGATAGCGGTCTTGGGGTGGAGTATTAGTAGTAGATTTCAGTAAGTTTAAGGGTCTACTTATCACGGACATAATGCCTATATGAGATTATGCCATAAATGATCATAGTCATAAAGATTGTTATTCTTGTCAATTGCCAACTGTAATTTGTTACCATGCCGTTTGCCTGCTTTCGAGAGAGATACCTCTAGCGAACCTATGGGCCCCGGGTCCATTCTCCATCAATACTTTCTTCTACAATAATTTCTTTTACTATTTGTTGTTTCAGTATACCACTATCTATTTGCTTTTAACGTTGGAACTAGCAAGGCAAGGGGCTTGACAACCCTCTTGCCAAGTTGGGTGCATGTATTTTGTTTGTTATGTGCAGGTACTGCTTATCTTGCTAGCTTACTGATTCCTACTGGTTAAATTAAACCTTGGTTCTTAACTAAGGTAAATACTTTGCTTCTGTGCTACATCACCCTTCCTCTTTAGGGAAACCTAACAACTCCTACGGGAGTAGCAAAGAAATTTCTAGCGTTGTTGCCGGGGAATCATCTTCTAGCAAATCAGGTGCCTTCACACAAACTACCTATTTTATTTGTTTCATTTCTTGTCTAGTTACCTTTTCCTTTTTCTTTGCTTGCATCTTTGCTTGCCAAAATTTTCAAAATACCAAAATGCCTCTTGTTGCTATCTTGTGTTTTGCTATCATGACTTGCCCTCCTTACCGCTATGATACCTGAATTGGAAGTTCTTTATTTTAAACAAAAACAGGGAGAGAGTTTGAAAGATGCTTGGTTTAGGATAATTGAGTCCCAAAATAATTCTACTATTAAAAATGATTTGAAAATTCTTCTTAGAAACTTTTATGTGGGTCTATCTATACCTAATACAAATATGTTGGATTATGCTGCTAAAGGGAATTTTATTGAAAACGATGTTACAAAAGCCTATGAGATGATAGAAGGAATAGTTGAGGGAACCCCTACTATAAAAGGATCCCCGTTTACCCAAGAGGGTATTCAAATCCTTGAGAAATTGATTGATATGCAATAGAATTAATTGATTTTAATAAAAATCGAGAATTATCTAAAACCCTCAACTCTAATTTGCAGCGTATGAGTTCTCATTTAGTAACTTGTAATAAAAGGCTTGAAACTCTTGATAAAAAGTTTGCTAAGATAGAAAATTCTAGAAGCTTTATCTATTTGCCCACAGATCTTAATTATGAAATTAATGGGAAGCGTAAGGAACACCCTGGATTTGAATAGAACCCTCCTTTAAAAAGAGTTGCTAAAGAATCGCTTGATGATAAAACTCGATATATTTGCATTATGCCAAGCTAGAGGGCATTAAACAATAGCGCTTGTTGGGAGGCAACCCAATATATATCTTTATATTTTTGCCCTATTTAGTGGATCTTTATATTCCTACTGTAGTAATTATGTTTGTATCTTTCCTTTTTATTTTTGTGCCAAGTTAAGCCTTTGGGATGAAATAGAAACTTTTGCGCCCAGTGTCTTAATTTTAGTTCTGTAACCCGTCACAAATTGTGTGCCATGTCCTAATTTTTCAGAATTTTCAGAGTTAGATAAGTATGGCTAAAAATTAGATCTTTATGTACTGTTCTGTTTTTCACACATTGTTGTTATGCTTTCTTTGACTGCTTGTTTAAGAGTTTTCATGTCCTATATTGGGGGATATAAATTGTGGAAATGATAGGATACAATAGCCATTACTTGTAAATAAATATGGATGTTGTCTTGACAGCACATGATTAGGAGATTTATTTTTTATGTATTAACCTATCTCACGAGTTCTGTTAAGTTTTGTGTGGATGAAGTTTTTAAGATCGAGGAGAGATAGAGATATGCGGTGAACAAGGAGTGTCAAGAGGCTAAGCTCGGGGATGCCCAAAGCACCCCAAGGTAATATTCAAGGAAGACTCAATCATCTAAGCTTGGGGATGCCTCAGAAGGCATCCCCTCTTTCGTCCTCAACAACTACTGATATGTCTTGGTTGGACCTAAGTTTTTATTTGCCCACATGACATGTGTTTTGCTCGAAGCGTCTTTTGCTTTTATTTTAGTTTTGTTTGCTGGTCATTACAATTATCATGTTCAGGTCACACTTTTTTAGAGATACACACATTAGTCAATTATTTATAGAATGCTCACTGATCTTCACTTATAACTGTTTGAGATGAGGCATTGCTCTTGTACTTCACTTATATTTGTCTGAGCATGGTGATATGTTATGTTTTTATAGAAAAGATTAGGACTATGCACTTATCTTTTTGGAGAGTTGAATAGGAATTGGTAATTTGCATGAATTATATGTTAGTCCTGAAAATAATAGGTATGTAGAAGTGGTATAATAAAAAATTGCATGAAAATTGTAGATCAATTGAACTGGATAGTCGGGTTCCTTGTAATGATTTTGAGATAGTGAGTGGGTTCTTATTTTTGTGTAGCCTTGAGGACTTGCGTGAAGTAGTGGAAAGGTATCATAAGGTCATAGATGTTAATACTTGTGGTCGTTTAAGTGAAACTGATTGTGAAGGGTCTAAGTTGAAGAACAATCAAATTAACCGCCATGTTGAATGGGTTTGGAAGCCTAGCGGACTCCGGTTTGTCAAACTCACCACTTGGACTGATCAGTCTCGTGGTTACCCGGTGTAGACTATGAAGTATTAGTGAGATGTTTTGGTTTATGAGTTGCGGTGTTTATAACACTTTCGCTATCCATATTTTGCTAGCCTCTTAGGTATCGTGCATTACCCACTCTCACATTGAGACATGGAGCATAGTTCGCGGGTGCATCCAACCCCGTGGGACGATACACTCTCTCACACATAAGCCTCATTATATCTTTTCAAAACAACCACCATACCTACCTGTTATGACATTTCCATAGCCATTCCAAGATATATTGTCATGCAACTTCCATTGTTACTATTCATCATATGAGTTGAGAATTCATTGTCATTTTGCTTTGCATGAACATAGAGCTGACATGATATTTGTGGCAAAGCTATTGTTCATCATTATTATACATATTACGCTAGATCATTGCACATCATGGTACACTGCCAGAGGCATTCATGTGTAGTCATCATTTTGTTTTCATATTATGAGTTGTAAGTAAAATAAAAGTGTGATGTATTCTAGAGTGTGCCCCTACCTGTGAGGAATATATATATAAAAGAGAGATACAAAATAGGCCAAAAAGAGCCCATCAAAAAAAGAGAGAAAAAGAGAGAGGGGGTGCACTACTATCCTTTACCACACTTGTTCTTCAAAGTAGCACCATGTATTTCATATAGAGAGTTTTCATAGAACAAATGCACGCCAGCGAGACCTGAGCAGGCGAGAGGCAGACAAGAAGGAAGAATAGACGAGTCGCTAACCTATAGGACTAGGAACACCCGCAATGGCAAACAGCGGAACTAGCCGAAGGAAGAGTGAATCTGGCACAACATGATAACCAAACGGCACAGAAACAACAACACCTGAAACAGAGAGGGAGAAAATAGGAAACCCACTGCCTGCCTGCCACAACCCCTTCCCTCATGACACTACAGTGCATGGGGGTTCGCGTTGTGATCACTCCAAGGGAAAGTATAACCAAACGACTGGTGACACATGTGACCAAAAGGGAAACACGATCCAACGGTAGCGTAACAATGTCTGGTACGAAACCAAGTGAATGTCATGACACACCCAGCCGAAGCAAAGAAAAATTGCACACAAACCCGAAACGAAAATCAATCCATTAAATGGCCCCAAGAAAATGCGCTTAAAGTGCTCAACGGCACCAACACTCGCAGCGCGACCCAAATGTAGGAACAACGCTACCTGCGAGGAAGAGAAGAGCCCGACTTGACGGTAACCAATAGCCGGATAGACCTTGCAGAGTCCAACATAAAAGTAGACAGAAAGGGGCCCGATCAAGCGACCTTCAATAGTAATGTGTCAAACTGATGAGATTGTCCATCCAAGGAGACCCGGTAGGGAAAACAACTGGAGAGACTTGGCAACGGCAAACAAAGAAAGATGACCGACAGGGCGACGATGTAGTCCCGATAATTATCCCAGACCCACCAGGAACAAGCCGAGGCGGAAGGGTACAGACCGAAGCGACCATCGGGTGGTGCTGGGTTAACGTGACAGCCCGCCGAAGTCAAGCGGATGGGTAGAACACCCAGAACGCATAGCCGGGTAACCATGCCAACCGAACAAGCGGCAAAGTGGTCCGATCATGAGGCGGGCAACAACCGGCCAGGCAGCGGACTGAACCAGATACACACACCCAGAACACTCCAACCGAGCAGCCCCAGGATAACCGAACAGACCCAACGGTATCGAACATCTGATTAGACACCAAAGATGAGGCAATCAACAGTCGGCCGAACAACAATCGAACCCCTGCCACGTTGCATCCACTAACGCAGGAAACGCACACGCAGCTATGCAAGACACTACACAAAGTGGCCCCGTGGGCGTCTCTAGTCCACGCGTCATGGTAAGACACTACACAAGGGCGTGTTTGGTTGTCATCTCATATATTGCCTGCATTGCATACTTGTCTCAGCTCAGCCTGGCTAAGCAAAAACAGGCCAAAAACAAACATCTGCATGTTGTTTGGCCGCCCGCATTGCATCAGTGGCCATTTTAGGGACGGCTGTTTGGTTGCACACATTTGTGCTTCAAGGGTCGGCAGATGCACACCACAGCTATTTGGCTGCGTGCACGTTTCTGTTCTACTGACCCCTTTCAAATGTAGTGGCCTTACCACCACATTTGTAGCACAACATCAGGCACAACAACAAAGAACAGACAGCAAGCAATGAACAACAGGGTAAACAACAGATTAACAGGCAAACTACTATAACTTCGGCCATAAGTTAAAGACAGCAAGGGCATCCCATGCCCCCTGCTTCACACCAAGGTGCTGATCCTGGCCAAAATATCAACAAGTTCACAAAACTTGTTCAAACGATCACCACAAACTACTAGCAGGTTCATACTTAACACTGAGTGCTAGTTCTAGAGCGCGAGAGAAATGTCGTTGATGCAGCTGTGCTTGGTGGAGTGAACCCTGCACATGATTGAGCTGTCATGGCTGTAGATTTGCACCTTCAGGCCAAGTCCGGAGATCCGCAGGACGAGGAGGTTGCTACTTGTGAACTGCGTTGGGATTTTCCCCGAAGAGGAAGGGTGAAGCAATATAGTATCGGATAAGTATTTCCGTCAGTAGAGAACCAAGGTTATCGAACCAATAGGAGAACCACGCAAACACTCCTTAGCATCACCTGCACATACAAGAGCAAATACTTGCACCCAACGCAGGCAAGAGGGTTGTCAATCCCCTTGAACTCGAGGATCAAATCTGATAGTGGTAGATAGATAAATTGCAAAGTAAAATAAAAGGAAGGAAATTGCAGCAAGGTATTTTTGGTTTTAGTAATATGATTAAAGTAGACCCGGGGGCATAGTTTTCACTAGAGGCATCTCTCTCATAAAAATAGCATACGATGGGTAGACAAATTACTGTTGGGCAATTGATAGAAAAGTGCATAGTTAGGACGTTATTCATGGCATGATCATGTATATAGGCATTATGTCTGTGACAAGTAGACCGAAATGACTCTGCATCTACTACTATTACTCCACCAATCGACCGACTCCTACCCGCATCTATGGTATTAAGTTCATGACAAACAGAGTAACGCTTTAAGCAAGATGACATAATGTAGCTAGAATAAAACCAAGCAATATGATTAAACCCCGTTGTTTTATCCTTAGTAGCAAAAATACAATACTTGCCTCGCTACCCCTTCGGTCACTGGGTGAGGACACCGCAAGATTGAACCTACTACTATGCACCACTTCCACTGAAGATCAATGAATCAACTTGGCCAAAGAAAATCGATAGATCAGAAAGCATTACGTAGCTATAACAATCATCCATAATAAAGTTCAGAAAAGACTCAATTACTTTCAATGAATAATCTAATCATAAACCCACAATTCATCGGATCCCAACAAACACACCGCAAAAGAAGATTACATCAGATCGATCTTCGAAGAGAACATGGTATTGAAGATCAAAGAGAGAGAGAGAGAGAGAAAGCCATCTAGCTACTAGCTATGGACTCGTAGGTCTGTGGTGAACTACTCACACATCATCGGAAGGGCAGCAAGGTTGATGTAGAAGCCCTCCGTGATCGATTTCGCCTCCGGCAGAGTACCGGAAAAGGCCTCCAGATGGGATCGCGGAAGAACAAAGACTTGCGGCGGCGAAAACATTGTTTGGGGTGGCTCTTTGGGGTTTTGGAATATTTTCGAATTTATAGCGCTGGAATTAGGTCAGACGGAGCCACGAGGGGCCCACAAGGCATCAGGGTGCGTCCTGTTGCCTTGCCGTCACCTCGTAGGTATTCTGGTCCTCCCCCGAAGCTTCTAGGGTCTCTTATGTCCAGAAAAAATTGTCAAAAAATTTCGTAGCATTTGGACTCCGTTTGGTACAGATTTTCTATAAAACCAAAAGCAAGCAGAAAACAGCAACTAGCCCTAGGCACTGAGTTAATAGGTTAGTCCCCAAAAATGATGTAAAATTGCATATAAAGTATCTAAGAATGATAATATAATAGGATGAAACAATCAAATATTATAGATACGTCGGAGACGTATCAGCATCCCCAAGCTTAATTCCTGCTCGTCCTCGAGTAGGTAAATGATAAAACAAAATAATTTTTGATATTGAATGCTACCTAGCATGTTTATTATGTAATCTTCTTACGGTATAAATATTGAGAAACGATAAAGTAATTGATATCAACATAATAATGTCCATGAATACAAGAACATAATCATTACTTTTTCAAAATATATGATGCTCAACGAATGTTATCCATACTCATCTAATTATGTAAGCATGGCATGACCCCGCCTTCACCGCATAAATATAAATCATGAGCACCCCGGTGTCAAACCAAGCAATTGGATCATACTTTTTCACGCGCTTCAGCATTTTCAACTCCACTCAATATATGAGCGTGAGTCATGGACATAGCACTACGGTGGAATAGAATGCGGTGGTAGAGATTTATAAGGGAACTCAAAAAGGAAGAAATTCTCGCATCAACTTGGCGGATCAATAGGTAATGGAGAGGCCTATAAATCGATATCAATGCGAGGAGTAGGGATTGCCATGCAACGGATGCACTAGAGCTATAAGTGTATGAAATCTCAACGGAAATTAAGTGGGTGTGCATCCGACTTGCTTGCTCATGCAGACCTCGGGCATTTGAGGAAGCCCGTCATCGGAATGTACAATGCAAGTTCTATAATGAAAAATTCCCACTAGTATATGAAAGTGATAACTCAAGAGACTCTCTATATGAAGAACATGGTGCTACTTTGAAGCACAAGTGTAGTAAAAGGATAGTAGCAGCATTGCCCCTTCTCTCTTTTTCTCTCATTTTTTTCTCTTCTCTTTTTTTAGAACAATCTCATGGACCTCATCCCCACATTTTGGAGGACTCATCAGTCTCCATTATTCTTTTCCTCACTGGGACAATGCTCTAATAATGATGATCATCACACTTTTATTTACTTACAACTCGATAAAACTGGAAAATACGACTCCATATAACATGTATTACAGTGATGAACGGTGGCTTTGCCACAAATATCATGTCAGCTCTAGTTGATCATGCAAAGCAATATGATGATGAACACACATGTCATAAGACGGAACGGTGGGAGTTGCATGGCAATATATCTCGGAATGGCTATGGAAATACCATGATAGGTAGGTATGGTGGCTGTTTTGAGGAAGATATAAGGAGGCTTATGTGTGATAGAGCGTATCATATCACGGGGATTGGATGCAGCGGCGAAGTTTGCACCGACTCTCGAGGTGAGAAAGGGCAATGCATGGTACCGAAGAGCCTAGCAATATGCGGAAAGGTGGGAGTGTTGTATTTGTCCATGAACTCACATTAGTTATAAAGAACTCATATACTTATTGTAAAAGTTTTATTAGCCCTCGAAGCAAAGTACTACTCGCATGCCCCTAGGGAGGAGGTTGGTAGGAGTTAACCATCGCGCGCCCCCGATTTTGACAGCACTCAAGGATTTCAATCAGGCATAAAAATGCTCAAACTTCCCCACCATGCCATGATCGACACTTAAATGAGTAGTACATAACAAGCTTTAATATTGATATTTCTACTAACCAATGATCATGAACTAATACCCTTTCATATTACTACATCAATATAATTAAATCATACGCCTCATATTTAGTGATCTACATGAAAGTTTTCATTATATCACTCTTATATACCTATCATTATCAGACTAGTCTTATAACCCATGCATATTACCACTTACTATTTAGGACTATCAAAAAAGATTTAAGTGAAGCATGAGAGTGCAATAATTTCTATAAAATATATAACCACCGCCGTGCTCTAAGAATATAAGTGAAGCACAAGAGCAACTGCATAGCTCAAAAGATATAAGTGAAGCTCATAGAGTATTCTAACAAATCATGATGAATATGTGTCTCTCTCAAAAGGTGTGTCCAGCAAACAATGATTGTGGCAAACTAAAAAGCAAAAGAAAACTATGGCATAAGACGCTCCAAGTAAAACTCATATCATGTGATGAATAAAAATATAGCTCCAAGTAACATACCGATGAATTGTGGACGAAAGAGGGGATGCCATCCGGGGCGTCTTCAAGCTTAGACGCTTGGGTATTCCTTGAATATTACCTTGGGGTGCCTTGGGTATCCCCAAGCTTAGGGTCTTCCCTCTCCTTATGCCTTCATCCATCATGATCTCACCCAAAACTTGAAAACTTCAGCACAGAAAACTCAACAAAAAGATCGTGAGATCCGTTAGTATAATAACCAAATCATAAACCTTAGGTACTGTTGTAAACACATTCATAATTAATCTTGCATAATACCTACTGTATTGTAACTTCTCCATGACTTATAACCCCTGATATAATCCATAGCATCATTAAAATAAGCACACTATGCAATAAAAAACAGAATCTGTCTAAAACAGAATAGTCTGTAAAGATCTGAATTAAAATCATACTTATGTAAATCCAAAAATTCTGAAAAATTAGGACAACGTAAAAAATTTGTATTCCAATGTTTTTAAAAAAATTCAGACTTTTATCACGTTCCAGTACAGAATAGAAATTTCAGAACTGGTCGCAAAACATTCTGTTTTCAAACAGCATCAATTATACTATCATCTAAATCATCCCAAAGGCATTACTTGGCACAAACACTAATTAAAAGATAAAAAAACAATCATTACAGTAGCAATAATCATGCAACGCAAGAAAAATAAAAATTGCAATAAAAATAAATATTGGGTTGCCTCCCAACAAGCGCTATTGTTTTATGCCCCTGGCTAGGCATAATGCATTGTTTCAAGTATTGTCATCTTTGGATTCCAACCTTCCCTTAAAAAGACTATTTTCATAAGCATTTCTCAAAAGTTCTCTTTTCTCAGCAATGCATTTCCTATTTGGGGAGCTCAAGTAATAAAAAGGATTGTCGTTGGCAATCTTAATGTTTTCAATATCATTCTTAACTGGGATATGATCATTATGTAACCCTTCATATGCAACGGTAAACTTATCATCAAGAGTAATTCTATCATTTATAAGACTTTTCTCATCGTACCCTTGTTGATTTGCTTCAACAATCCAAGCATATTGATCATTGGTGCTATTAAATAGATGTTGGATGAAAGCTATATGTGGGACCTTTTTTCTAGCGTTCTCCTCAAATTCATAACAATCCTTAGATTCAATCTTTCTAATAAAATCCTTATCTTAAAGGACCTCATCAACTAAAGGACATTCATAAATCATATCATAACGATCAAAGATTTCTCTAGCTTCTTGAATTATGTAGTCAAATTCATTCATAAGGATAATAGTAGCAATTTGCTTAGCCCCAGGGTTGTCTATGAGAGGGAGCTCAAAAAATAATCTTTGCAATGTGGGATGAGTACGAGCGAATTTCTTTTCAAGTTTACGTACTAGCATAACCACGGCATCAACATAGCAATTTGTTCTTTTAAGAATAGATTCTTCACTAGAAGGTAAGGATCCAGTGCAAGTAAAAAAAATCTTGAATAACACTTTTTCCAATAATGTTCCCACTACCAAAGAGAAGATGTTTTGTTTTCCAAATTACATGGGGATCATTATTATGTGATTCATTATCATGAGGATCCATATCAAGATCAAACTTAGGTGCATCCTCATAAATCTTACAATCCTTACTAGCACTTGCAGCGATGATAAACTTAGACATGATAGCAACTTCAAGCAAGCAAGCAAGCAAAATAAAATATATTTTTGAGTTTTTGATTTTTTTTTATCAAAACTAATAAAAGCAAATAAAAAGTATAACAAGTAAATGATAATGTGTATGTAGGAACCTGTAAGTGTTTGATGATGTCTCCCCGACAACGGCGCCAGAAATTCTTTCTGCTACTTGTGAGCTGCTTTGGGATTTTCCCCGAAGAGGAAGGGTGAAGCAATATAGTAGCAGATAAGTATTTCTCTCAGTAGAGAACCAAGGTTATCGAACCAATAGGAGAACCACACAAACAATCCTTAGCAGAACCTGCACACACAAGAGCAAATACATGCACCCAACATGGGCAAGAGGGTTGTCAATCCCCTTGAACTCATTAATTGCAAGGATCAAATCTGATAGTGGCAGATAGATAAATTGCAAAGTAAAATAAAAGGAAGAAAATTGCACAGTAAAATAAAAGGAAGAAAATTGCAGCAAGGTATTTTTGGTTTTAGTAATATGATTAATGTAGACCCGGGGGCCATAGTTTTCACTAGAGGCATATATCTCATAAAAATAGCATACGGTGGGTAGACAAATTATTGTTGGGCAATTGATAGAAAAGCGCATAGTTATGACGTTATTCATCACATGATCATGTATATAGGCATTACATCCGTGACAAGTAGACCGAAACGATTCTGCATCTACTACTATTACTCCACCAATCGACCGATGCCTGCCTGCATCTATGGTATTAAGTTCATGACAAACAGAGTAACGCTTTAAGCAAGATTACATAATGTAGATAGAATAAAACCAAGCAATATGATTAAACCCCGTCGTTTTATCCTTAGTAGCAACAATACAATAAGTGCCTTGCTACCCCTTCTCTCACTGGGTGAGGACACCACAAGACTGAACCTACTACTATGCACCACTTCAACTGAAGATCAATGAATCAACTTGGCCAAAGAAAACCCATAGATCGGAAAGCATTACATAGCTATAACAATCATACATAATAAAGTTCATAAAAGTCTCAATTACTTTCAATGAATAATCTGATCATAAACCCACAATTCATCGGATCCCAACAAATACACCGCAAAAGAAGATTACATCGGATCGATCTCCGAAGAGAACATGGTATTGAAAATCAAAGAGAGAGAGAGAAATCCATCTAGCAAATCACTATGGACCCGTAGGTCTGTGGTGAACTACTCACACATCATCGGAAGGGCAGCAAGGTTGATGTAGAAGCCCTCCGTGATCGATCCCCCCCTCCGGCATAGTACCGGAAAAGCCTCCAGATGGGATCGTGGAAGAACAGAGACTTGCAGCAGCGAAAAAATTGTTTCGGGTGGCTCTCTGGGGGTTTTGGAATATTTTAGAATTTATAGTGCTGGAATTAGGTCAGAGGGAGCCACCAGGGGCCCACAAGGCATCAGGGCACGCCTACCCCCCAGGGCGCACCCTATTGCCTTGCCGTCTCCTCGTAGGTCTTCTGGTCCTCCCCCAAAGCTTCTAGGGTCTCTTATGTCTAGAAAAAAACCGTCAAAAAGTTTCATACGTTTGGACTCCGTTTGGTACAGATTTTCTGTAAAACCAAAAACAAGCAGAAAACATCAACTGGCCCTAGGCACTGAGTTAGTAGGTTAGTCCCCAAAAATGATATAAAATTGCATATCAAGTATCTAAGAATGATAATATAATAGCATGAAACAATCAAAAATTACATATACGTCGGAGACGTATCAGAGGTCGCCGGGGACAATCCTGTGGCGGCGGTAGAAGTACTGCCAGCCCTTACCAAGGACCATGTGACGGTGTTCTAGACTAAGGGGTAGTAACCTGTATGGCACGCAATCCATGGGCTGGGCTTATGGCCCGCCAATCACTAAATAGAAGGACTACCGATGCTATGAACCTCGGCGTGATCAAGATGGAAACCTCCGAAGAATTGGCGTGTAGTTCAAGGATTGCTCTATAGCCGGCACGTTGACAACCGACCATGTGTGTGACCTAGGTACCCCCGGTGCATATAAGCCGAGGGTTTTAGTCATTAGACACACGATTACTAGCCATAGGGTTTAGAACACAATCATACGATGTTGAGGTAGATCATCTTGTAATCTGTACTCCGTCACATCAATACAATCAAAGAAGGATGTAGGGTTTTACCTTTCGAGAGGGCCCGAACCTGGATAAACATCGTCTCCCTTCGTCCCCTGTTACCATTGTTCCTAGACCTATTGCTCGGGACCCCCTACCCAAGATCTGCCAGTTCTAGCACCGACATTGGTGGCCCATGCAGGTCCAGTTGTCCGGTCGCTCTGGAATAATGGAGGCATCGATCAACGATCAGACCCAAAATGGTGTATCCTTTACGCCGGACTTTCAAGTCATCGGATCAACCGAAGAGCAAAAACATATCGGATCGCCCCTCCTCCCTCAAGGACCAAGAGGTGACGATCTCGAAACTACATCCGAGCCTCGCGCTCTACCTCCTAACTCAACCGAGGATCTTCATGTACAAACGAGCCATGAATCAGCACACCAATTGATAGAAGGTGGTGAGCCTAACCAGTCAGGAAGAGCCTGGAGCTCGGGCTCAAAGGGCAGTCCTACTGATCCGACCTCAGCACAACAACCTCGGGAGGAGCACTTCAGAGCATTAAGTCCGCAACAGGCGGGGGTCAAATTTTTGATCCCACCCACCCCCAGATCGAGTACTGCCCGAGTGACTCAGGACCACCCGATGTCTGGGATCTAATCTACGTCAAGCAACGACCTCACGAGATAGTTCGGCAATTCTAGATGCATTTCCTATTCTTCAAGAACAAAATTCCAGACAGCTGTGACTTACAAATCTTGGCGGCTTTTTGCCACAACTGCCAAGATGAGGCATCTTAAACGCCCTCGCTCATCGATGCGTTCAAACTTTTTCTAAGTTGTCGGACTTGGTATCAAGATTCTACGTCATGGAAGATGCCTGGTTGGCTCAAAAGGAGTAGAGGGATTCAATCCACGTTGAAGGAGCAAACCACGATAGGCATATACGGCTAAACGAGCGCCTTCGACGCTCTAGGGCTGAAGAGTCATCACGAAAAAGATACATCTCGTAGTTGATGCTAGTTGGTTTATTTGGTGGAAGATTATATGTTCAGATCTATTATGCTATTGAACGCCTCTCTGATCTTGGACATGAATATGATTTGTGAGTAGTCACTTTTGTTCTTGAGGAGATGGGAGAAGTCTTGTCATAAGTAATCATGTGAATTTGGTATTCGTTCGATATTTTGATGATATGTATGTTGTTGATTCTCTTAGTGGTGTCATGTGAACGTCGACTACATGACACTTCACCATCTTTGGGCCTAAGGGAATGCCTTGTGGAGTAGTAATTAGATGATGGGTTGCTAGAGTGAGAGAAGCTTAAACCCTAGTTTACGCGTTATTCTGTAAGGGGCTGATTTGGATCCATATGTTTAATGCTATGGTTAGAGTTATCTTAATTCTTCTTTCGTAGTTGCGGATGCTTGCAAGAGGGGGTAATCATAAGTGGGAGGCTTGTTCAAGTAAGAACAGCACCCAAGCACCGGTCCACCCACATATCAAATTATCAAAGTAGCGAACGCGAATCAAACAAACATGATGAAAGTGACTAGATGAAATTCCCATGTGTCCTCGAGAACGCTTTACTTACTATAAGTGATCGTCCCGGCTTGTCCTTTGCTACAAAAAGGATTGGGCCAACTTGATGTAATCTTTGTTACTATTGCTACTTGTCACTTGTTACAAATTATCTTGCTATCAAACTACTCGTTACCGATAATTTCAGTGCTTGCAGAAAATACTTTGCTGAAAACCGCTTGTCATTTCCGTCTGCTCCTCATTGGGTTCGACACTCTTACTTATCGAAAGGACTACGATTGATCCCCTATACTTGTGGGTCCTACGTCATGCTTTGATTATATTGATGTGATTGGTTATAGAGTACAAGATGATCTACCTCGAGATCGTATGATTGTGTTCTAAACCCTAAGGCTAGTAATTCTGTCCCTAAAGACTAAACCCCTCGGCTTATATATGCACCGGGGATACCTGGGTCATACACATGGTCAGTTATCAACACGTCGGCTACAGAGCAATCCTTGAAGTGCACACCAAGTCTTCGGAGGTTTCCATCTTGATCATGCCGAGGTTTGTGGCCTTGGTAGCCCTTACTTCTAGTGATAGGCGGGCCATGAGCCTGGCCCATGGACTGTGGGCCATATGGGTTAGTACCCCTCAATCCAGGACACCGTCAGTAGCCCCTGAACTAGTCTTCGACGCCAAAGACTGCAGCTTCCTTGGACGTGTCTCTTCAGCTTGATGTCTTTGGCTTGGCAGGCGAGTTCCTCCCTTGTCGACTCGTGTTCGGATTCAAGATCTTTAAAATGTCCTTGGCCTTCCCAAAACAGGTCCGAGTATCATACATCGGATCAGCCAGCTTTCCTTCTGAGCAACTCGAAGACTTGCACCCGGGGCCCCATCTAATGTGCCCCTGACTATTGTTTCATAATTTTTCTTGATTCTCGCTCAACTGGGAACATGCGCATTGATGGCGAGGCATCGAAGCGTCCCTTATGGCCTTAATTTACCTAGGTATTTAATGGGCTAGGGTCACAGCAACTATTTTACCCCAGCATTCCCCCATCTCGTCCCAGCGCCAAATCCTTCCAATCTAAGCTCAAAAAGCTCTTGCAATGTCAGGAGCCGCGAGCTCGTCGAAGCATCCCCACGGGCCTCTTTCGGGCGAATGGGGGAGTTCCTCCATCACCCGAATCCAACTAGACCAGCTTGCCACTTAGGGTTATCTGCCCAATTCTGATCTCACCTCCGCCCGCCCTGGCCTAATGTCCATCGACGGCAAGGTGCACGCTGATAATCAGCCCTCACCAAATGGGGATGAACGCGTTTGTTTTGTTCCTTTCCTTCTATGAGGTCTTGGATTTCCCATCCATCCATTCCTTAGGGTCTTCTAGAGTTTTATGGGATCCAACTCCACCATCTCACCCCCAACTCCATCTTTCACATCACGGGTTTCGTCGCCCTCTGCGAGATGTATCTTGGATGCGAGGCCCACTTCGGTTTATGGAGGAAATACTTTTGCTTGATGCCCTGCTCCCGAGATGGGAAGATTCATGAGGTTGGAGGGGCCGTGGTGTGACGAATTGCTGGGGCTGGTTTCCTCCTCGGCACCCCAAGAGAGGACGTTGAGACTTGGGCCTCTGAGTGGTTTTATATTGCCGATGTTCCCCTTTACGACCCGGTCCACTCCGGGCTCCCCGCCTTCTCCCCAGCACCTCTGAAGAAACGTCTAAATTGGCAGCCGAGGAGTTCATCATAGAGGGATGATGCCGAAGTGGCCCGCCTAGCAGCTCAAGTGTCTTGCCTAGCCCGCCATGGCCTAACCATCATTAATTTAATGGCCATGGTCATTCTTCGAGGAGTCCAACCTCTTTGGCAGCGCATTCATCCCTTGTTGCAATACAACGGGACAGATGATGCCACCTGATCCATGAGAAAGGGCTTCAAAGATCAAGCCACCATGGCGGCCGTGCTTACGGGTATTTATAAAGGAGAGGACAAGGATTTTTCCCAACGAAAATTCTTAGACGACCTCTCCTACTATCGTCCCATCGAAGCGGTGAGTTTCTGAAAGCACATTTGCTCCCTTGGCGGTTTTGGTAATTTGTAACAACATATATCTCATTGAACTAATGTCCATTCAAGTTAAAGATTTCAGGATGTTCAATGATTGGCATGGCAAGGACTAGAGATGTGGACCCCTCAAAATTCTAAGGACATGGATTGGCAAAAGCTCAAGACTCTACATTTTCTGTTAAGTGATCCAAGATCACATTGAGTGCATAGGAAAGCCAATACTATTAAAAGGGGATGAGGTGTTGCTTAATGTTCTTTTTGCTCAAGTGCTTAGTGACAGTGCTACAAAACCCTCAACCACTTTCTCCATCCAAATATGTCCAAAACCTACATTCCAACTCGGCCCCACCAAAAATTCCTATCCGGAGCCACCGAGTTCATCTGGACTTAGCCACTGCCAAAACCCTAACAAATCGGATCCACCGATATGGATCTCGGTCTCACCGAGATGGCCTTGCCAACTCTCTGTAATCGGTTGCAATTACTTCGGTCCCACCGAGTTTTGCCAATCGGTCTCACCGAGATGGCTTGCCAACTCTCTGTTGCCTTATTGCTTCACTTCGGTCCCACCGAGTTGATGCAATCGGTGACACCGAGATGAGGTTTGCCCTAACCATTGCACATCGGTCCAACTGAGTTGTTCCAGTCGGTCCCACCGAGATTCCTAACGTTCATATCTTTTACACAGTTCGGTGCCACCGAGATTTCTGATCGGTGCCACCGAGTTGGGTCTAAAGTGTGTAACGGTTGGATTTTGTGTGGAGGCTATATATACCCCTCCACCCCTTCTTACTCAGTAAGGAGAGCCATCAGAACATGCCTACACTTCCACCATACATTTTCTGAGAGAGAACCACCTACTCATGTGTTGAGATCAAGAGATTCCATTCCACCCATTTGAACCTTGATTTCTAGCCTTTCCCAAGTTGCTTTCCACTCAAATCCTTCTTCCACCATAGCCAAATCTGTGAGGAGTTGTTTGAGTGTTGGGGAGACTATCATTTGAAGCACAAGAGCAAGGAGTTCATCAACAACACACAATCTATTACCTTTTGGAGAGTGGTGTCTCCTAGATTGGTTAGGTGTCACTTGGGAGCCTCCAACATGATGTGGAGTTGAACCAAGGAGTTTGTACGGGCAAGGAGATTGCCTACTTCGTGAAGATCTACCCGAGTGAGGCTAGTCCTTCGTGGACGTAAGCCATGATGGAATAGACAAGGTTGCTTCTTCGTGGACCCTTCATGGGTGGAGCCCTACATGGACTCGCCCAGCCGTTACCCTCCGTGGGTTGAAGTCTCCATCAACGTGGACGTACGATGGCACCACCTATCGGAACCACGCCAAAAATCACCATGTCTTCATTGCGTTTGAAATCTCCGATCCCCTCCTTTACTTACATATGCAATTGTTTACTTTCCGCTGCTACACTCTTAGAATTGCATGTGTAGGGTGATGCTTGACTTGTATACTTGCTAAAATCTGCCTACAACTAAAATTGGGAAAAGGTTAGGTTTTTATTTGGTCAAGTAGTCTAGTCACCCCCCTCTAGACATACTTTCGATCCTACAAGTGGTATCAGAGCTTTGGTCTCTGTAAGCCTTGATTTCCATTGCTTTGGTGATCATAGCCTTGGTTTCACAACCTAGGAGAGTATGGTGTCTAGTGAGGGTAATTATCACCGTAGAGGTCCATATTTTGCTGGTACAAACTTTGCTAGTTGGAAACATAAGATGAAAATGCACATTCTTGGTCATAGCCCCGCCGTTTGGGCTGTTGTTCGTGTTGGCTTGCAAGGTGAATTCTTTGAGGATGGCAAGGAACCGGATCGTGAAGCAACCGCGAAAGAATTAAAGATGTTGCAATACAATGCTCAAGCTTGTGACATTCTCTTCAACGGTTTGTGTCCCGAGGAATTCAACAAAATCAGCCGCCTCGAGAATGCAAAGGAAATTTGGGATACTTTGGTTGATATGCATGAGGGTACCGAGTCCGTCAAGGAATCCAAGTTGTATGTGCTTCAAAGTCAACTTGAAAAGTTCAAGATGAAGGATGGTGAAGGAGTCGCTGAAATGTACTCTAGGCTTGCTCTCATCACAAATGAGATTGCTGGCTTAGGAAGTGAAGAGATGACCGACAAATTCATCATCAAGAAGATCCTTAGAGCTTTGGATGGAAAATACGATACCGTTTGCACATTGATCCAAATGATGGCCAATTACAAAGATCTCAAGCCCACGGAAGTCATTGGAAGGATTGTTGCTCATGAAATATCACTCAAGGACAAAGAGGAGCTACACAACAAATCAAGTGGCGCTTACAAAGCCTCAACCGATGCTCCAACAACTTCAAGTGACAAGCTAGTATCCAATGAGGAGATAAGCCTAATGGTGAAAAGATTCAACAAGTTCTACAAGAACAAAGGGAAAGAGATAAGATCTAGCTCAAGACACTATGAGAGAATATCATCAAGTCATGACCGAAATTGCTACAATTGTGGAAAACTCGGACACTATTCCAATGAGTGTACAGCTCCCTACAAGAAAAGAGACGAACCACCAAGAGGAAGACATAGAACAGATGAATCACCTCACAAGGAGAGAAGGAGTAGAGATGATCGTTATGAACGAAGACCCTCTCGAAGAAGCAAGGATTCAGAGAGGAAATACAAGTCATCAAAGACCTACACAAGAAGAAGACATCAAGCTCATGTTGGTGAATGGGTTTCCGGCTCCGACTCCGACAACCACTCCGAGAGAAGTTATCACTCCAACTCCGACTATAGTCAAGATGAAGGTGTTGCCGGACTTGCTCTTGTGTCATCCAACTCCTATGATCTCTTTGATTCACCAAATGAAGGAATTGGAAGATGCTTCATGGCAAAAGGCCCCAAGGTATCACACCCCGAGTATCTTGATTTCAATAGTGATGAAGATGATTTGCTTGGTGATGATGATTTACTTGTTGATAAGTCTAGTGATGTGAGCTATAATGAAAATGCTAGTAATTATGATAGTCAAGAGCAAATGAATGACAATGCTATGAAGGAGATTGAGCGTCTAACTAAAGAACTAAATGCTCTTAAGTTAGCTCATGAAACAACTCAAGAGGATCATAGAGAACTCATGAGAAGCTACGCTTCGAGAAGCTAAATTTAGAGCAAGAGCATGAGTTTCTTAAAGCTATCAATGACGATGTTCGAAAGAAGAGTTCTTCATATCTTGCCAAGCGTTTACTCTTGTCTACCTTTATGCCACAAGTTAAACCTAAGCAAACTAGTAACAAGGGTAAAAAGGGTTCTACCTCTAGTAGGAACAATAACAATGCTATATCCAATGTTGTTACTTCTAGTAGTTCTATTGATTCCACTAATGATTCTCTTAGCCAAGTTACACTTGAGCAAGAAAACAATCTATTGAAAGGAATTATAGAAAAAGGTGTCTACAAGAGTCTTGCCGGGAGTAAGCAATTTGAGGAAATTGTGCGCAAGCAAGGAAGGTACCGGAAGAACCAAGGTGTTGGTTTTGAACGAAAGTTCAATGCCAATGGAGTTGAGTGGGAAGAGGATCAATACCCCAAGACGAAGTTTGTTCCTAAACAAGAGAAGTATGATCCTACTTCCTTCAAGGGAACACAAGCTCAAGAAGATCTTCCACCACAACACCACAAGCTAAAAGGCAAGGACAAGCTTCAAGAAGAGATTGATTCTTTTGAAGAAGCACCTCAAGCCTTGGTCAAGTGGGTTCCTAAGACTTCGTCAAGTTCTACTTCATCAAGTGCTACTACAACTCCAAGGATTCCCATCAAGTTGATGTGGGTCCAAAAGAAGAAGAACTAGAGAGTTCTTGAGGGTGACTCCGCCAACAAACTTTACTCACATTCATTTATGGCAAGAACTTGTGCAATCAACTTCCACATCTTGCACTAGTTCATGGAGTCACAAACCCTCTTGTTGGTAAAGCAAGGGACAAGGTAGTCATTGCATTCATGGACATCATCATATGTGTATTTCACTCTATGTCTATAGATATCCTAGTATGTTCCTTGTGTGGGACTAACCCATGTAGGTATTGAAAGCACAAAACTCCAAAGGATTGGTCCCAACTCTTGATGGTCTACATCAACATTGAGCATCCACATCTTCAACATCTACTTGAAGTCATGATCGACAAAACCCAAGGTTAGTTCATCCCTCTTTGGCGGGATATCACATCTAGGGGGAGCTTTGCTCTAAGACTTGAGCTAAAGCAACTCTAATGGTGTGAACACATCAATGGTTTATGTAAAAGTGGCAACCCCACTTGTGCTTAAACGATGAGTATGACCTATGATCAAATGTTCTCATTTGACTCCTAAGTCAATATACTCATATATAGATGACCTAGTCATCGCGATTGCTTGATAGATGCTAGATTTGGTTGTGCATGTTTGACACATATTTCATTTGCTATCTTATTGTGTGAGCATGTTGGTTTGCATGTTTTTCTTCATTCGAGGACATCCATTTGTTGTTTTGATTGTCTTGGTTTTTCTGGCCAAGTGGATGTACAAGAATGCCTAAGTACCTTCTCTAGCTATCTATGCTTTCTTGTCTCAAATTCTATTCTTGCTTCATCACAAAAATTGAATAAGTCATTTGCGGACCCTCCGGGTGAGGTGCACTCGGAGTCACCGATCTGAAAGGGCTGAACCTCCAAAACCTTCTTTATCCATTTTGGTTGGACCAATTCACTCAAACTCGGTCAAACCGAAATCATATAGATTGATCTAGGTTTCAATCTCGGTGTCACCGATATGCTATACTGCTAGCAGTTACACATATCGGTGCCACCGAGTTATTTAACTTGGAGCCACCGACAGCTCGTGGGTATATATATATCTGGCGAGACCATACAGTTAAAATTTCTCGACCCCCTATGACCCCGTGCCCCATAGCTGCCGTTGCCCTCGTCTCCGGACTTCCTCGTTGCGTCCAGCGAGCTCTCGCCGCCGGAATCCGTCGCCGTCAACGGGAATCTTCCCCACCGTTGCTGCCGTAGAGGATCTCCACCAAGTTAGGGTGAGATTCGACCCCCTCCGTGTTCCACATTCTGATTCTATACATGGATGGATTGCCATTATTCTTGCCACAGATTGCAATGCTTATTCCACGAATAAAATTCCATAGAAAAGATTCGAGCAAAAAATTTAGGTTTAAGTTTCCGCCGTAAGCATCTCGGACTGACCGAATTGAGATTTTCGGAGTCACCGATTTGGCCCCAGGCCATTGCACTAGTACATCTCGGTGCCACCGAGAAGTACGAATCGGTGAGACCAAAAGTAACGTTTCGGTAAAACCCTAGCATCTCGGAGTCACCGAACCACATCTCGGTGTAACCGAAATGGTGTGTTTAGTTTCTGTAGAGTGCTTCGTGAAAGCACATTTGCTCCCTTGGTGGTTTTGGTAATTCATAACAACATATATCTCATTGAACTAATGTCCATTCAAGATTAAGATTTCAGGATGTTCAATGATTGGCATGGCATGGACTAGAGACGTGGACCCCTCAAAATGCTAAGGACAAGGATTGGCAAAAGATCAAGACTCTACATTTTTGGTTTAGTCATCCAAGATCACATTGAGTCCACAGGAAAGCCAATACTATTAAAAGGGGATGAGGTGTTGCTTAATGATCGTTTTGCTCAAGTGCTTAGTGACAGTACTCCTAAACCCTCAACCACTCTCTCTACCCAAATATGTCCTAAACCTAAAGTCCAACTCGGCCCCACCGATATTTCATACCCGGCCCCACCGAGTTCATCCAAGACTTAGCCACTACCAAACCCTAACAAATCGGATCCACCAAAATGGATCTTGGTCCCACCGAGATGGCCTTGCCAACTCTCTGTAATCGTTTGCATTTACTTCAGTCTCACCGAGTTTGCAAATCGGTCTCACCGAGATGGCTTGCCAACTCTCTGTTGCCTTATTGCTTCACTTCGGTCCTACCGAGTTGATGCAATCGGTGCCACCGAGATGAGGATTGCCCTAAGCCATTGCACTTCGGTCCATCCGAGTTGTCCGTATCGGTCCCACCGAGATTCCTAAAGTTCATACCTTTTACACAGTTTGGTGCTACCGAGATTATAGTTTCGGTGCCACCGAGTTGGGTCAAAAGTGTGTAACGGTTGGTTTTTGTGTGGAGGCTATATATACCCCTCCACCCCATCCTTCTCAGTAAGGAGAGCCATCGGAACGTGCCTACACTTCCACCATACATTTTCTGAGAGAGAACCACCTACTCATGTGTTGAGATCAAGATATTCCATTCCTACCATTTGAACCTTGATCTCTAGCCTTTCCCAAGTTGCTTTCCACTCAAATCCCTCTTCCACTATAGCCAAATCTGTGAGGAGTTGATTGAGTGCTGGGAAGACTATCATTTGAAGCACAAGAGCAAGGAGTTCATCAACAACACACTGTCTATTACCTTTTGGAGAGTGGTGTCTCCTAGATTGGTTAGGTGTCGCTTGGGAGCCTCCAACCAGATGTGGAGTTGAACCAAGAAGTTTGTATGGGCAAGGAGATCGCCTACTTCGTGAAGATCTACCCCGAGTGAGGCTAGTCCTTCGTGGACGTAAGCCATGGTGGAATAGGCAAGGTTGCTTCTTCGTGGACCCTTCGTGGGTGGAGCCCTCCGTGGACTCGCGCAGCCGTTACCCTTCGTGGGTTGAAGCCTCCATCAACGTGGACGTACGATAGCACCACCTATCGGAACCACGCCAAAAACCACCGTGTCTTCATTGCGTTTGAAATATCCTATCCCCTCTTTATATACATATGCAATTGCTTACATTCCGCTGCTATACTCTTAGAATTGCATGTGTAGGGTGATGCTTGACATGTACTATTGCTAAAATCTGCCTACAACTAAAATCCGGGAAAAGGTTAAGTTTTATTTGGTCAAGTAGTCTAATCACCCCCCCTCTAGACATACTTTCGATCCTACAAGTGTTATCAGAGCTTTGGTCTCCGTAAGCCTTGATTTCCATAGCTTTGGTGATCATAGCCTTGGTTTCACAACCTAGGAGAGTATGGCGTCTAGTGAGGGTAACTATCACCGTAGAGGTCCATATTTTGATGGTACAAACTTTGCTAGTTGGAAACATAAGATGAAAATGCATATTCTTGGTCATAACCCTGCCGTTTGGGCTGTTGTTCGTGTTGGCTTGCAAGGTGACTTCTTTGAGGATGGCAAGGAACCGGATCGTGAAGCAACCCCGGAAGAATTGAAGATGTTGCAATACAATGCTCAAGCTTGTGACATTCTATTCAACGGTCTATGTCCCGAGGAATTCAACAAAATCAGCCGCCTCGAGAATGCAAAGGAAATTTGGGATACTTTGGTTGATATGCATGAGGGTACCGAGTCCGTCAAGGAATCTAAGTTGGATGTGCTTCAAAGCCAACTTGACAAGTTCGAGATGAAGGATGGTGAAGGAGTCGCAGAGATGTACTCTAGGCTTTCTCTCATCACAAATGAGATTGCCGGCTTAGGAAGTGAAGAGATGACCGACAAATTCATCATCAAGAAGATACTTAGAGCTTTGGATGGAAAATATGATACCGTCTACACATTGATCCAAATGATGCCAAATTACAAAGATCTCAAGCACACGGAAGTCATTGGAAGGATTGTCGCTCAAGAAATGTCACTCAAGGACAAAGAGGAGCTACACGACAAATCAAGTGGTGCTTACAAAGCCTCAACCGATGCTCCAACAACTTCAAGTGACCAGCTAGTATCCAATGAAGAGATTAGCCTAATGGTGAAAAGGTTCAACAAGTTCTACAAGAACAAAGGAAAAGAAAGAACCTCTAGCTCAAGACACTATGAGAGAAGATCATCAAGTCGTGACCGTAATTGTTACAATTGTGGAAAGCCCGGACACTACTCCAATGAGTGTATGGCTCCCTACAAGAAAAGAGATGAATCACCAAGAGGAAGACATAGAAGAGATGAATCACCTCATAAGGAGAGAAGGAGTAGAGATGATCATTATGAACGAAGACACTCTCGAAGAAGCAAGGATTCAGAGAGGAAGGACAGGTCATCCAAGAGCTACACAAGAAGAAGACATCAAGCTCATGTTGGTGAATGGGTTTCCGGCTCCGACTCCGACAACCACTCTGAGAGAAGTTATCACTCCAACACCGACTATAGTCAAGATGAAGGTGTTGCCGGACTTGCACTTGTGTCATCCAACTCCTACGATCTATTTGACTCACCAAAGAAGGAATTGGAAGATGCTTCATGGCAAAAGGCCCTAAGGTATCACACCCCGAGTATCTTGATTTTAATAGTGATGAAGATGATTTGCTTGGTGATGATGATTTACTTGTTGATAGAGATAGTGATGTGAGCTATAATGAAAATGCTAGTAATCATGATAGTCAAGAGGAAACGAGTGACAATGCTATGAAGGAGATTGAGCGTCTAACTAAAGAACTAAATGCTCTTAAGTTAGCTCAGGAAACAACTCAAGAGGATCATAGAGAACTTCTAAGAACTCATGAGAAGCTACGCTTCGAGAAGCTAAATTTAGAGCAAGAGCATGAGTTTCTTAAAGCTATCAATGACGATCTTTGAAAGAAGAGTTCTTCATATCTTGCCAAGCGTTTACTCTTCTCTACCTTTATGCCACAAGTTAAATCTAAGCAAACTATCAACAAGGGTAAAAATGGTTCTACCTCTAGTAGTAACAATAACAATGCTAAATCTAATGTTGTTGCTTCTAGTAGTTCTATTGATTCCACTAACAATTCTCTTAGCCAACTTACACTTGAGCAAGAAAATATGCTATTGAAAGGAATTATAGAAAAAGGTGTCTACAAGAGCCTTGCCGGGAGTAAGCAATTTGAGGAAATTGTACACAAGCAAGGAAGGCACCGGAAGAACCAAGGTGTTGGTTTTGAATGAAAGTTCAATGCCGATGGAGTTGAGTGGGAAGAAGGTCAATACTCTAAGACAAAGTTTGTTCCTAAACAAGAGAAGTATGATCCTACTTCCTTCAAGGGAACACAAGCTCAAGAAGATCTTCCACCACAACACCACAAGCTAAAAGGCAAGGACAAGCTTCAAGAAGAGATTGATTAATTTGAAGAAGCTCCTCAAGCCATGGTCATGTGGGTTCCCAAGACTTCATCAAGTTCTACTTCATCAAGTGCTACTACAACTCCAAGGATTCCCATCAAGTTGATGTGGGTGCAAAAGAAGAAGAACTAGAGAGTTCTTGAGGGTGACTCCGCCAACAAACTTCAATCATATTCTTTATGGCAAGGACTTGTGCAACCAACTTCCACATTTCGCACTAGTTCATGGAGTCACAAACCCTCTTGTTGGTAAGGCAAGGGACAAGGTAATCAATGCATTCATGGACATCATCATATGTGTATTTCACTCTATGTCTATGGATATCCTTGTATGTTCCTTGTGTGGGACTAACCCATGTAGGTATTGAAAGCACAAAACTCCAAAGGATTGCTCCCAACTCTTGATGGTCTACATCAACATTGAGCATCCACATCTTCAACATCTACATGAAGTCATCATCGACAAAACCCAAGGTTAGTTCAACCCTCTTAGGGGGGATATTGCATCTAGGGGGAGCTTTGCTCTAAGCAATTGAGCTAAAGCAACTCTAATGGTGTGAACACATTAATGCTTTATGTAAAAGTGGTAACCCCACTTGTGCTTAAACGATGAGTATGACCTATAATCAAATGTTCTCATTTGGCTCCTAAGTCAATATACTCATATAGAGATGACCTAGTCATCGCCATTGCTTGATAGATGCTAGAATTGGTTGTGCATGTTTGACACATATTTCATTTGCAATCTTATTGTGTGAGCATGTTGGTTTGCATGTTTTTATCATTCGAGGACATCCATTTGTTGTTTTGATTGTCTTGGTTTTTCTGGCCAAATGGATGTACAAGAATGCCTAAGAACCTTCTCTAGCTATCTATGCTTTCTTGTCTCAAATTCTATTCTTGCTGCATCACAAAAAATGAACAAGTCTTTTTCGGACCCTCCGGGTGGGGCGCACTCAGAGCCACCGATCTGAAAGGGCTGAACCTCCAAAACCTTCTAATTGATTTCGGCCGAACCAACTCACTCCAACTCGGTCGAACCGAAATCACTTAGACTGATCTAGGTTTTCATCTCGGTGCTACCGATTAGACCAACTTGGTCGGACCGAGTTGATGTAACTGCAAGCAGTTGCACGTCTCAGTGCTACCGATTAGTTCCACTCGGTGCCACCGACAGCACATGGGTATATATATCCAGCGGCCCGTACGGTTGAAAATTACTTCAAACGTCATGCGCCTGCGCCCCATTGCTGCCACCCCTTTGGTCTCCGGATCGTCGCCGTCGTCGCCTGTGCGCCCTCGCCGCAGGACTCCGTCGCCATCAACGGTAATCTCCACCGCCGTTGCCGACGTAGAGAAACTCCACCGAGTTAGGGTGAGTTTCGATCCCTTTCGTGCTTCCATTTTACAATTCAATGCACGATTGGATTGCCTGTAATCTTGCCACGAATGCAATTCTCTTTCCACCAGAATAGTTCGTTTGAACGAGATTCGAGCAAAAAATTTAGGGTTAGGTTTCCGCCGAATGCATCTCGGACCAACCGATTCGAAATTTTCGGTCCCACCGATTTGGCTCTGGCCATAGCACTAGTACATCTCGGTGTCACCGAGTTGTGCGAATCGGTGAGACCGAAAGTAACGTCTCAGTGAAACCCTAGCATCTCGGAGCCACCGAAACCCATCTCGGTTTGACCGAAATGGCGTGCCATGTCTCTGTAGTGTGCTTCGGTGTCACCGAGATTACCAACTCGGTCCATCCGAACTGCATTCTGTGAAAACCTAAGACTAAAGTTTGAACTCATTTTATGAAAAACAATCTGCTTTTTGTGATGACTCATCTACTCTACCCATACCCAGCTATTCACAGGGTCAGCTCAGCAAGATGTCTAGTGGCAGTGACAGTCAGAATAGGTCTGAATAGCAGGCAGAGATGAGTGAAGGGTCAAGCCATAATGAGAGTTTCTATGAGGGAGAGAGGAGATCTCCAGACCTTCCTAAAGCTGCAACCAGAACAAGGAAGAAGAAAACCTCAGACAGTGAGGATGAGGATTTTGTTGCCAGTGAGACAGCAACCAAGAAGAAGAGAGTAGTGCTAGCTAAAGAGTACAGCTCCAAGCCTACATCTGTCAAAGAAAGAACAGCTATGAGGAAAGTGCCAAAACAGTCCATACAATTCACTCTTGAAGAGCCTAGTGAGGCAGCTGCAGGTGCTAAGAAGAAGAGGATAAGGAAAACTACTGCCCGTGTGATTGGCAGACCCTCCATGATGATTGATGAGGAGGAAGAGGAGGAGGATGAGCCAGCTGCTGCACCCCCTGCAAAAGCTCAGAAGCTCATGTCTGATGCTATCAAGACTGCTGCACCCTCTAAGTCCAAGCCAAAGGCATCAACACCCAAGAGATCAACCCGAAACATATCTGCTGTAGAGAAGAACAAGGCCCCAGTGCCTGAATCAACTGTTGATGAAGAGCCTCTAGTGCTCAGAAAGCTAAAGCCAAAGATACCAGACCATGACAACGCACACCCAGTAGCTGAGAACATGATGATGAGAAAGGACAAAGGACTGCGTCAATGGAGATTATCAGATCCCTATGCTATCAGAAGAAGGACTGCTTGTGATTATCGTTTTCACACTCGAGAGCAATAGGATTTTTATGAGACAGTATTGCTTGACAAGAAGCCCATAGTCAGTGACATGAAGTGGGTGGACTGGGAATACATCGATGAGAATGAGGACTATTTTGCCCACGTCCATGAGAGTTTCAGAATTGCAGGTGTTGATGAATTCGTTGGAAAGAAATTGACTAAGTGGAATGACGAGATGATCATGCAATTTTACTCTACTGCACACTTCTATCCAGATGGCAGAATAGTGTGGATGACTGAGGGTATTAGATACCAGTTTACCATCTCTGAGTGGGCAAATCTTCTTGGTGCACCCAAGGAAGAAGATGATGATTATGATGTATATGCCAAGCTCAAGTTTGATCACAATTCCATGATGAACATGTACACTGCTATTCCCCAGGAGGATCTTGAGACTCATAAGCTTGGATCAGTGAAGCATTTGCTGCCAGGATTAGCCACATCGAACACTATCTTGAGGTACACCTTGTTACCCAAGTCAGGCGATGATAAGATGATTCGTGGCCACTCCATAAATTTGCTGCATTTATTTGACACTCCTCAGAAATTCAAGGTGATGAGCCTGATAGTAGAGACTATCAAGAGGACAGTAGCAGATCAGAAGAGATCGTGTGGTTATGCTCCACATATTCAGTTGTTGATCAATTCCAAGGTTGGAACCAGCACGTATCTTCTTGATCGAGAGCATTTGCCACTTCGTCCAGATTTTGAGGACAACGTCATAGTGATGGATCCTTCGCATCCTACTTCTGCACAAGCTCAAGAGGAAATCCGCAAAGCACAAGAAGCTAAAGCAGCTCAGGAAGCAGCAGCTCCCAATGCTCCAATTGCGAATCTCAAGACACCAAAGGATCAAATGCAATATCTGCTTGAAGCCACTCTGAGGATTGAGCGAAGTCTGGCCAACCTCACCCAGACCCAGGCTAGTTTTGAGCGGATCATTGAGACCAAATTTCACAATTTGGATGTCAAGGTGACTGAGATTCAGACCACAGTGGAACAACTGCAAGGAGATGTAGATGCTGTCAAGCAAGCCAAATCAGATGACAGTGAAGATGAAAGACCGACCACAGAGCAGTTTTAGCAAGTGCCTAGGGCTGCCAGGTCAGCTGCGATACCAGTAGTGGATCCACGGACCACAGTATCTGCACCAGCCACCACAGCCACAGTGCCACAGCAGGTCTCCACTCCACCAGTCCAGCAGTCATCAGCAGAAGCATTCGCGGATGCTCTTATCTCAACGCCGTCTACGCACACCGGAGCAGCCAGCAGAAGGTCGCCTTCAGGAGCTTCGGAGGACCGTGCGTAGAGAGCCGACTAGTGCTATACGATTCAAACTTTTTGGTACTTGTTGCCAAAGGGGGAGAATTTGTATAGATCATAGGCTTCGAGAGAGAGTGTTTCGTTGGTTTTTCTCTCGAGTTCATTTGCAACTTGTTCGCTTGTTCGTTGATACTTTTTGTTATGTGTGTGATTGCTACAGTGTCTGTGAGATATTCTGTTTACGCTTATCATGATGTTTGATCATACTATGCCTATTGTGATGATCCATGTTTATCCCTGTCATTATCTGTATGATCATTCATTTATGTATCATTCCTTTATGTTGGTGATGCGTGCTTACTATTTCAATCATATCTTTTTGCGCGCTCCACCAAGATGTATGCGACATGGAAGAGTAACCCATAAGCCTAATCGATTGTGCATTTGCATTCAAACGCAAATTTTTAATAACGCACAAATTTAGGGTGAGCTCTTGCTTATCACATACTTCTCAAAGCGACGATGTATTTCATTCACTTAATCATCTGTCGAAGCTTTGATCTATATGTTGTCATCAATTACCAAAAAGGGGGAGATTGAAAGCACATTTGCTCCCTTGGTGGTTTTGGTAATTCATAACAACATATATCTCATTGAACTAATGTCCATTCAAGATTAAGATTTCAGGATGTTCAATGATTGGCATGGCATGGACTAGAGACGTGGACCCCTCAAAATGCTAAGGACAAGGATTGGCAAAAGATCAAGACTCTACATTTTTGGTTTAGTCATCCAAGATCACATTGAGTCCATAGGAAAGCCAATACTATTAAAAGGGGATGAGGTGTTGCTTAATGATCGTTTTGCTCAAGTGCTTAGTGACAGTACTCCTAAACCCTCAACCACTCTCTCTACCCAAATATGTCCTAAACCTAAAGTCCAACTCGGCCCCACCGATATTTCATACCCGGCCCCACCGAGTTCATCCAAGACTTAGCCACTACCAAACCCTAACAAATCGGATCCACCAAAATGGATCTTGGTCCCACCGAGATGGCCTTGCCAACTCTCTGTAATCGTTTGCATTTACTTCAGTCTCACCGAGTTTGCAAATCGGTCTCACCGAGATGGCTTGCCAACTCTCTGTTGCCTTATTGCTTCACTTCGGTCCTACCGAGTTGATGCAATCGGTGCCACCGAGATGAGGATTGCCCTAAGCCATTGCACTTCGGTCCATCCGAGTTGTCCGTATCGGTCCCATTGAGATTCCTAAAGTTCATACCTTTTACACAGTTCGGTGCTACCGAGATTATAGTTTCGGTGCCACCGAGTTGGGTCAAAAGTGTGTAACGGTTGGATTTTGTGTGGAGGCTATATATACCCCTCCACCCCATCCTTCTCAGTAAGGAGAGCCATCAGAACGTGCCTACACTTCCACCATACATTTTCTGAGAGAGAACCACCTACTCATGTGTTGAGATCAAGATATTCCATTCCTACCATTTGAACCTTGATCTCTAGCCTTTCCCAAGTTGCTTTCCACTCAAATCCCTCTTCCACTATAGCCAAATCTGTGAGGAGTTGATTGAGTGCTGGGAAGACTATCATTTGAAGCACAAGAGCAAGGAGTTCATCAACAACACACCGTCTATTACCTTTTGGAGAGTGGTGTCTCCTAGATTGGTTAGGTGTCGCTTGGGAGCCTCCAACCAGATGTGGAGTTGAACCAAGAAGTTTGTAAGGGCAAGGAGATCGCCTACTTCGTGAAGATCTACCCCGAGTGAGGCTAGTCCTTCGTGGATGTAAGCCATGGTGGAATAGGCAAGGTTGCTTCTTCGTGGACCCTTCGTGGGTGGAGCCCTCCGTGGACTCGCGCAGCCATTACCCTTCGTGGGTTGAAGCCTCCATCAACGTGGACGTACGATAGCACCACCTATCGGAACCACGCCAAAAACCACCGTGTCTTCATTGCATTTGAAATCTCCTATCCCCTCTTTATATACATATGCAATTGCTTACATTCCACTGCTATACTCTTAGAATTGCATGTGTAGGGTGATGCTTGACATGTACTATTGCTAAAATCTGCCTACAACTAAAATCTGGGAAAAGGTTAAGTTTTATTTGGTAAAGTAGTCTAATCACCCCCCTCTAGACATACTTTCGATCCTACACTTCGGTATCACCGAGATTATCAACTCGGTGGATCCGAAATGCCTTCTGTGAAAACTTGAAACTAAGACTTGAACTCAATTTTTATGAAAAATGTCTGCTTTTTGTGATGACTCATCTACTCTGCCCATACCCATCTATTCACAGGTCAGTTTTTCAAGATGTCAGATGCCAGCGATAGCCAGAATGTCTCAGAAGCACACACTGATCTCAGTTCAGGCTCTAGCCCTGAGGGAAGCTACTATGAGGAAGAGAGGAGTTCTCCTGAATTGCCCAAACCAGCTACTAGGGCAAGGAAGAAGAGAACCTCAGATGATGAGGATGCGGACTTTGTTGCTAGTGAAGCAATGTCAAAGAAGAAGAGAGTTGTGCTTGCAAAGGAGTATAGCACCAAACCTGCTGCCAAAGATAAATCTGCTGTAAAGAAAGTTACAAAGAAAACCATGACATTTACACTTGAGGAACCATGTGATACAGAGGAAGCTACTATAGGAAAGAAGAAGAGGGCAAGGAAGATAACTGCTCAGGTTGTGGGCAAACCCTCCATGAGGACTGATGAAGAGGAAGAGGAGGAGCCAACAGCTGATGTACCACCTACCATGACTCAGAAGCTCATGTCTGATGCTATGAGGTCTGCTGCTCCCACCAAATCCAAGCCCAAAGCTCCAGCACCCAAGAGATCCACAAGAAACATCCCTGCTACTGAAAAGAACAAGGCCCCAGTGCCTGAAGTTGATGCTTGTGAGGAGCCACTAGTGCTCAGAAAGTTAAAACCCAAGATTCCAGATCATGACAATGCTCATCCAGTTGCTGAAAACATGATGCTCGGGAAGGATAAAGGACTGCGTCAGTGGAGATTGTCAGATCCATATGCTGCAAGGAGAAGAACTGCTTGTGATTACCGCTTTCACACTCGAGAACAACAAGATTTCTATGAGACTATACTGCTTGACAAGAAGCCCATAGTCAGTGACATGAAGTGGGTGGAGTGGAAATATATTGATGCAAATGAAGACTATTTCCCCCATGTTCATGAAAGCTTCAGAATTGCTGGTGTTGATGATTTTGTTGGACAGAAGCTTACCAAATGGAATGATGAGATGATCATGCAATTTTATTCGACTGCACATTTTTATCCAGATGGTAGAGTTGTGTGGATGACTAAGGGATCCAAATACTAGTCAACCATCTCTGAGTGGGCTGCTCTTCTTGGTGCTCCAAAGGAAGAAGATGATGACATTGATATATATGCCAAGCTCAAGATGGACCACAATTCCATGGCAAATATGTACACGGCAATTCCTGAGAAAAATATTGAGTCTCACAAGCTAGGATCAGTGAAGCACTTGCTACCTGGTTTGGCCACCACCAACACAATCTTGAGGAACACTCTGTTGCACAAGTCTGGAGATGACAAGATGATACGTGGCCACTCCATCAACCTGCTACACTTGTTTGACACACCGCAGAAGTTCAAAGTCATGAGCCTCATTGTTGAAACTATCAAGAGAACCGCAGCTGACCAGAAGAGATCTTGCGGATATGCTCCACACATTCAGATGCTCATCAACTCCAAGGTTGGAATGAGCACATATCTTCTTGATCATGAGCATCTCCCATTGCGTCCAGAGTTCGAGGACAATGTAGTGGTGATGGACCCTTCACACCCTACATCTGCCCAAGCTCAAGAGAGGATCCGGGCAGCTAAGCGAAGTCTGGCCAACCTCACCAAAAACCAGGCTAGCCTAGAGCGGATAGTCGAGACAAAGATTGATGATCTTGATGTGAAGATCACTGAGGTACAGACTATTGTGGAGAAGCTGAAGGATGATGTTGATGCAGCCAGGGCAACTTCTGATGATAGTGGAGATGACAGACCGACGACTGAGAGATTCCAGACAGTGCCTAGGGCATCCAGGTCTGCTGCAGTGCCTGCTGCAGATATGAGGACTACAATCTCTGCACCTGCTGCTACTGCTATAGTGCCACCTCCAGTATATGTAGGAGATATGCCCTAGAGGCAATAATAAATGTTATTATTTATCTCCATGTTCCTGATTAAGTTTATGTTCCATGCTATAACTGCTATGGTTCTCGAGTCTGCAATAACCACGAGGCTCGAAGGAAGACTCATATGCACGTGTGGAATAATAAACGGTAAAATGTATTCCTAGTCTAGCCTCTAAGACTAGCTCAAGTGTTGCATGATGGTTATGTTTTCCTGATCATGGGCATGACTATGCCGGCAACTTTGAGGGCACATTGTTAGAAGAACACTTGTGTTGAATCGACCCGAATTGATGTTATGCTATGAGATACATTCGTCACAAGTTAATGGTTAATAACACAGAGAAAGTTAACATTTGCATAATTCCTTAGACCATGAGAGTATCGAGTTTCTTCATGCTTGCTTCATGAACTTTGGGGTTTGTTAAACATCATCCGTAAATGGGTGGCTATTACGGCGGCTTACGGGTTCATGGAAAAGTATGTCAAGGGACTTGATATCTCAAGATTGGGATTTGCTCCTCCGACGATGGAGAGATATCTCTGGGCCCTCTCAGTGTTACGGTATCCATCATCGTCTTGCCAGACACTTTGTGATTTGATCACGGGGATGCCGGAACACGGGAACGAGAAAAGAGAACAAAACCGGTAACGAGGTAACTGGCATTGTGGACAAGTGTTGATCCACGGGGATGCCGATAAATCTCACCTCGGGTGTTTGTAACATATCGCAAAACAATAGGAATAGCACACGACAACTGGAGGTTCACTCGAATATTTATTCGTGTGGGTATAGGGATCAATATGGGTGTCCACGGTTCCGCTTTTGATATTCGGTGTTATGAATAACATAAGGGCCATGCTTCCATCATGGATGGGATGTATGTCATGAATATTGATAATAATATATTACCTCCGTATTTACTTTCATAATTCATTTTAGAGTTTTACATACTCTAGCCCATTGCATAATGTTTGTTGCAAAAGGGTTGTTCATAAAAGAACAATTGTTGTTCAGTGTTATGAATAACATAAGGGCCATACTTCCATCATGAATGGGATCTATGTTATGAATATTGATGGTAATGTGATACATCCATAACACTGACGCTAAATGTCGCAAGACTAAGAGAATACCACACATGTGTGGCACTGCATTTGGTCACATTGGAGAAACCCGCATGGAGAAATTCCATAATGATGGATTTTGAAGTCGGTTGATTATGAATCATCTGACACTTGCAACTTTCCTCCGAAAAAGGAAGTGACTGAAATACCGTCCACAGGCCATAAGGAACGAGCAACGAACTTATTGGTGATCATACATTTTGATGTATGTAGTCCGATAAATGTTGTTGCTAGAAGTGGATTTATCTATCTTCAGAAATGACTCAAGTAGATATATGGATATTTACTTGATGAGACGTAAGTCTGGATCTTTTGAAATCATTCATAAGGTTTTAAAAAATGAAGTAGAAATTATTGTAACAAGAAAATTATGTTTCTGCAAACTAGATTGCCAAAAAGAATATTTGAGTTACAAGTTTAGCGAATGTCTGATGAGTTGTGAAAAGAGTTTCATAACTTACACCTCACGGAGCACCACTGTGAGTCGAATATCCGTGAAGATGTAATCAAACCATTTATGACATGGTAAGATCAAAGATGACATAAATTAATTTGCCATTATCCTTTTTAAAAGTAATGCTTTAGAGACTGCGGCTTTTACACTGAAAAGAGCTCCATCAAATATGTTGAAATGACTCCATGGTATGGTACACCCAACCATGTTATGTCTTTTCTTAACATTTGGAATATGGGGCTTGTGTAAAATATTTACAAACCTATTCCAAATCAGACAAGCGCTACTTTGTAGGTTATCCCAAGTTATTGGGTATTTCCCCACCACTATACCGAGGCAAAAGGTTTTGCCACAAAGAACGGTATGCTTTTGAAGAAAATGGTTCTTGCAAAAAGGTGAGTGGGAGGACAGCGCGACTCGACGAGATAACAGTATCTTTGTCATCAGATCAAAGGAAAGAAACCTTGGAAGTAATTCCAGAGTTTCCTACTGCGACTGATACGGAAGCCTCTACATGAGATGTATGGACTTCGGTCGAACTTGCAACTGAACCACGTAGGCAAAACTCGTGCAAACCTCTCAGGTGCACAAGCAAGATATTGTTGTTAGACAACAGTATACCTACGATACACAAGGAAGCGTTGATGGGTCGTAACTCTGGAATTGGCTAAATGCCAATATAATCCGAGATAGTTTCCATATAAATGATTCAAGATTATATCTTGATAAACCCTTCGCAAGACTTAGAGTCTAACAAACATTAATGGAACTATAAACTAATGTGGATAAAATGTTTTATCCATAAAGCTCGACTTGTTGCAATAACAAATTCAAGGGGTTGACTACGATGAGATTGTCTCACCGTAGCGATGCTTAAAGTCAGATCGGGTTAAACTAGCAATTAATACATATTTCAATCTTGAGATATGATACATGGGTGCCCAAAGGATTTCCATGTGATGGAAATGCAACCTAGGACTTGCATGTGATACAGTCCAAAGTATTTTGTCGATCCAGAGGATGCTAGTGAGTATGCAAACTTCAGAGTTCCAGCAATGGACATAAGAGAGCAAAATGGAGTTGGAATCTTCGTTTTTGATGAAATAGTCAAAAGAGTTTGATTTCATCAATGGATAACGAAGATGCTTGTGATTACAAGAAAGTAAGTGGGAGCATAATAATATTTCTAAAAACTTTGTGTTCTTGACACATTGTTGATTGGAAATAATATACATTTCTTGACACGAATTAGGACTTCATTGAAAATATTTTTTCGATGAAGTGCTTGGGCTAAATAGCATTGATATTAGGCATATTTATCTATGAGATAGAATTGCCTAATAGGTGTCCCAAAACATGGAAAGAGTTTTGCAAGACTCGGTGTGGAATAATAAATGGTAAAATGTATTCCTAGTCTGGCCTCTAAGACTAGCTCAAGTGTTGCATGATGGTTATGTTTTCCTGATCATGGGCATGACTATGCCGGCAACTTGGAGGGCACATTGTTAGAAGAACACTTGTGTTGAATCGACCCGAATTGATGTTATGCTATGAGATACATTCGTCACAAGTTAATGGTTAATAACACAGAGAAAGTTAACATTTGCATAATTCCTTAGACCATGAGAGTATCGAGTTTCTTCATGCTTGCTTCATGAACTTTGGGGTTTGTTAAACATCATCCGTAAATGGGTGGCTATTACGGCGGCTTACGGGTTCATGGAAAAGTATGTCAAGGGACTTGATATCTCAAGATTGGGATTTGCTCCTCCGACGATGGAGAGATATCTCTGGGCCCTCTCAGTGTTACGGTATCCATCATCGTCTTGCCAGACACTTTGTGATTTGATCACGGGGATGCCGGAACACGGGAACGAGAAAAGAGAACAAAACCGGTAACGAGGTAACTGGCATTGTGGACAAGTGTTGATCCACGGGGATGCCGATAAATCTCACCTCGGGTGTTTGTAACATATCGCAAAACAATAGGAATAGCACACGGCAACTGGAGGTTCACTCGAATATTTATTCGTGTGGGTATAGGGATCAATATGGGTGTCCACGGTTCCGCTATTGATCATTGATCGGAAAGTGTTCCGGCCATGTCTATACTTCACCAAACCTATAGGGTCACATGCTTAAGGGTCATCTATCTACTGAATACTAGACATGGAGTGTGAGAGAAAGTCGCCGGAAAAGTTTCGGAGACAACGGAAGAGTTCCGGAGAGAGAACATCGGAATAGTTTCGGTAAAACCGAAAAGTTGTTTCGGAGTATACCATTAAGTCAAAATGGTTTCGGCACACGCCTGGAAATTCTTGGAGGGTGCCCGAATTGTTCTGGGAACTTCTGGGATTTTTTCGGAGAAAAAAACCGAAAATGTTCCGGAGCTGCCGGAACCGCTTTGGTAGCTTTTCGCTGATGAAAATCATTGATCCGAAATTGTTTCGGAACATGTTCATAATTGTTTTAGTGGGTATTGGAAATGTTCTGGACCTACAGAAATATTTTCGGATTTAACGGACGCGAAAAAATGTCTTCATGAATAGGGAAAAGCACTTTTTGGGCTGGTTTTGGTGGGGTTTCCTTCTAGAAGGTATTCCCTATTTTTGGAGAGAAGATAAGGTGGATGGAAAGGTGGTGGGGCCCCCAAGGGGGCAGCCAATTTCATCCGTGGCATGGGGGCCCCCCCATGGGGCTTCCTTCCACCATTGGGTGGATAAGATCAACCCATCCTTATGTGGCGTGGTGAAATATCCAAGCCCCTTTTGGTCTGTTTCACCCATGGCCTCTACCCCTTGCTCCTTCTATAAATAGAGGTGGAGAGGGGTCTCCAAAATCAGAAATCTCTCTCACATACAAATGCCATGCATGATCTGGCTTTCTCTCTCCATCCCAGCTAAATAGTTTCGTAGAGCCGAAAGGCTGTCTGGGTTCCGGTGGGAACTAGTTCTGGACGGCGAAGCCCTACCGGATAGATGACACCGTATGTTTGCAACCCCGTAGAGAGGTCGTAGGTTCGATATTTTTGCCCGAGGGGCTGTTCGAGAGTGCCTCCCGAAGGGCTGTCCGAGTGACCGTCCGAGTTTTGAGGGTCCTCCCGAAGGGCTGTCCGTGACACCGTCCGAGGTACTGTCCGACCTCCTCCCAGAGGGCTGTCCGTGGGGCAGACGAGGGAGTACATCCTCGCGGTTGGGAGGTTGTAAATCCTAGCTGCGGGGATCTGCATCGACGATCTACATCAACTCTACTTCCGCTGCGCTACGAGTCAGTAATGATCGGATCGAAACCTTGTATGCAGTCTTCATAGTGGTCCTGGGCTGGTGCGTAGGTCGGAAATTTTTTGTTTTCTACTGCGTTCCCCTACAGTATCTACCACACCAGCCCAGCAGACTTTAGCTGAAGCCTTCGCGGATGCACTTCTCTTGTGACGCCCCCGGCCCGACCGTGCACTAATCATACACGCAAATGCGCATGATCAAGCCCAGGGACTCACGGGAAGATATCACAACACAACTCTAGACACAAAAAAATAATAATACAAGCTTTATATTACAAGCCAGGGGCCTCGAGAGCTCGAATACATAAGCTCGAGTTACACAAGCGTCAGCGAAAGCATTAGTATCTGAGTACAGACATAATTAGACAATGTTGCCTTAAGAAGGCTTAGCAAAACAGCGACAACTAGATCGAAAAGGTGCAAGCCTCCTGCCTCGGAGCCTCCTATCTACTCCTGGTCGTCAATCTCCACGTAGTAGTAGGCCCCGTCGGTGTGGTAGTAGTAGTCGTCGAAGGGATCAGCTGGCTCCGTGGCTCCGTCATCTGATCGCAGCAATCGGGTATGGGGAAAAAGGGGTAGCAAAGCAACCTTGAGTACTCATCCAAAGTACTCGCAAGATTTACATCAGATCTATGCTAAGTATGCATCGGTATCAAATGGAAGGGGCTGTATCTGTGGTCTTGACTGCAGAAATACCAGAATAGAGGGGAAGGCCTAGCCTATCGAAGACTAGCATCTTGCAGCGTCTTGCAGCATTAGAAGAGTGCAGATTAGTATCATATAATAAAGCAATAAGTATGTAGTAGCAAAGCCCAGAGATCCTTTCTCGACTCCCTGCGAGAAAGCGATCCTAGAGCTAACACATTATTAAGTAACTCAAGTATCCAGTTCAAATTGTAGTAGATCGGGATACTACATTGAGCGTCCTGTTACCATGGACACGGCTATTCGAATAGATAACTTCCCTGCAGGGGTGCACTACTGTTACCCAACACGCTCGATTAACTCTGGCCGGACAGACTTTTCTAGGTCATGCCCGGCTTCGGCTGATCGACACGACGTAATCCTACCTAGGCTCAGCAGAGAGGTCCCTGCCGGTCTACATCCTAAGTGCTCAGGGGTCTTAGGCCCATCGCCCTTTGCACTCCGGGTCGTTACACGCAGGGTGAATCCAGGCGCCACCTCTCTCTTGGATGGTGGCGGCCCAACCGTGCTACAATGTTGAACTGGACGTCTGACAGAGCTTTCGGCTGATACATACGGCGCCGAGGGCCCCATTAAACCATTATCCCGCTTGGTGGTAGTGCGTATAGGCCAGCGGCCAACTCAGATCAAATACCCAAATCCGTTAAGCGTGTTATTAGTAGCTCGCAGACACGAATAGGGCTCAAGGCTCACCTCCGACACCCTGCCGCACCGACTTGGTAACCCGCGGTCCAACGACCAGGGACCAGGCCCACCTCTCTCCTAGGTGGTCTCCACCTGTCCTGTCGTTCCGCCACAATAATCTCTCGCTGGTGCCCTCCTGGCTAACCCGACTTCCCAAAGTATTGAGGTAAAGGTCAAAGTACCCGTGTGTCCATAACATCATGGGGAATCCGAGGAATCACCCTCGATGGATTCCCACTCTCGATGAGTTCACACTTGATGGGCTGCACGACAGAGGCATCATCGGAGGTGGTGAAAGAGGAATCACCCTTGATAACCCACAACTGACTAGCTACGCTACAGAGATATCATCAGGAGTGAGGTAGGAGCAATCACCCTTGGCACTCGATAGTAGCTCTGCAGAGTCGTACAACTAAGGGGGTGTGCGGTGCTGTGTTCGGTCTATGCACATCGATCAGGTTGATCGAGTCTTTTGGTAGTAAAGCAGGGCAACATGGACAAGGGTGTGGGGCCATAGATGGATCGATAACCAGCCTATGGTAAGCATTTAGGATAGCAGGTAAGGTATCAGCAGCAGGTACAAAATCAGGCTATGCATCAGAATAGGAGCAATCAAATACGGCAGCAAATTCTAATGCAAGCATGGGGGAGAAGGAATAGGTGATATAGGAATGATCAAGGGGTTTTGCTCGCCTGGTTGCTTTGCAGGCGAAAAGGAATCTTCAACGGTGTAGTCGATCCCCGGTTTGTCAGCGGTCTCGGAGTCTACCGGAGAAGAAAAGGGGGAAGAAACAGATAAATACAAGCATACAAATGCAATCACTATGCATGAGATACCTAAATGATATGCAGGGGTGATATACTGCAACTCTAAATATTTTAGATGATTTAGGAATTTATTTGGAATTATTTATCCAAAGTCATGCTCTATTCATTTATCGGAAACATGCAAAAAGTTCCATGTTCATCTACTTAGGGGGTTCTAACATGAGTGCAGATGACATATTCGGATTCGTTGGATTTTTCTGATCATTTTTCATATATAAATTATTTTCATCCGAGCTACTGATTATTTTATATGATTTTTCAAAGTTTTAATCATTTTCTGGATTTTCTTGAATTTAATTTAAATTCAAAATTAAAATAGGAAAATGCTATGGGTACCCAGCTGAGTGCACACGGGAATGCACCCAGAGGCTGACAGTGGGCCCAGTCAACTGCACGGTCAGCAGTTGACTGGTCAGCGTTGACTAGTCAACAGGACCAGTGGGTCCCACCTATCATTGACTGATTTATTTAAACAGAGGTTTAATTTACCTAATTAAGTTAATTAGCTAGCGGGACCCACATGTCAGTGATTGTAACTAATTAATAGATTAAGTTTAATTAGTTATTTAGTTAATTAACGCGTGGGGCCCAGTGGTCAGTGGTTGACCAGTTGACTGGTCAACTGGGGCCCACCAGTCAATGCTGGGGCCTGCCCAGTCAGCTTGTTGACTCAGTCAACGGGTCAACTGGGTCCCCAGGCCCCACTGACAGCGACTCGGGGTGGGGCCCAGAGGTCGGCCACATCGGCGTCGGCGCCGGAGAAAGCTCCGGCGACTCTTTTTACGGCGGGCCCTCGCCGGAGTTGGCCGGAAACGCGGCAAGGCGGCCCGTTCTACGCGCGCGAGGTGGCGTTCGAGAGCTGGCGACGTCGCGCGTCGCGTGGCACTACCGGTTTGACCGGAGGGGGTGTGTTGCGACGGCGGCGACCACCGAAGGCGGCGGTGGCGCTCGGGCCCATTCGAAAACTAGGCGGGAGCGAGCTAACGAACTAGCTACGGGTGGCGTTAGACTCCAAGGGGGCCCTGGAGCGCGCCCATTGCACGCGCTGGTGCCGGAGAGCTCGCAGAGCTCGTGCGCGGTGGAAATAACGGAGCCGAGCTTCGGCTCTTGTGGACAGGGGAACTAGAGGCATGGGAGAGCAGGGAAGGATGGAGGCGATGCGGAGGCTCACCGTGCGGCACAAGACAGGCCCTTGGGGGCTTAGGAGCTGCAGATGGGGCTGGAATCGGCGGTGATCGCCGGTGACAGAAGAAGGGGGGAGGAGCTCGATCCGCTCGTTGTAGAGCTCCCCGGCTCCCGTAGAAGGTCAAGGAGGACGTAGCGGAGGACGGCGCTCCTCCCGGACACGAGCTGGCGACGCGGAGAGGCCATTGGCCATGGGTTGACGGCGACAAGGTCTCGGTGGGGCTCGGGTGGTGCGGGACCGAGCGAGAGAGAGCGAGAGAAAGGGAATGGAAGGGGAGCTAGGGGTCCAGGGGAGGTGTAGGAGGTCTTGCAGGCGTCTAGTGCTGTAGCCGCGCGCTGTCAAGCGCGCGCGAGGGGGGCCAGGGCGTGCGCGCGCTCTGCACGCGACAGCAGCACGAGGAGGGAGATGACCGGGCGAGCTGGGCTGGGCCGCGGCTGTAGGGGATGGGCTCTAGTGCACAGTAGGTTAGGCCCTTCTCTCTTATTCTTTTTCTGTTTGTTTATTTCTTTTCTGTTTTGCATTTTCTTTTGACAGCAAATGAGTTTAGAAAAATGTGAAACTTGCCAAATTAAATACTCTGCAATATTCTGCACTGCCACAATGGGTTTGGGATTTAAATGAATTCATTTGAATTTTTATTTAAATGAAATTATTTAAATAGGGCTGTTTAGGTACTGTTTTTGGATGTTAGGGTAAATTTGGAAATTCCAATAATGTTGGTTTTATTTTTATAATTGCTTTGGGATTATTTGCAATATTATGAACTATTTTGTTTGCATGTTTTAAGATGTAAATATTTGACTTGCATTTTAAATTTGAATTTGACTTTGATTTTTAACATGTGGCAATTTGGCTTGGTAAAATATGATGACAAGGCATTATTAGTGTGAGGTCACTGTAGCTAATCACTAGGGGTGTTACAAATCTCCTCCACTACAAGAAATCTCATACCGAGAATTAAGAGGTGGAGTAAAGGGGAAGGGATTGGTTACGAAATTGTAACGAGTCTTCTTGGCCTTGATTGTTCTCATCGAAGAGGTCGGCCCATTGCATTGACGTCTTCATTTTCCCTGCGTCATGCGTCAAGACGAAGCTGCCATCCTTTCTTCGGAGTCTTCATCGTACTTACGAAAGGAAAAGGGGGTAACTCCGGAAGGTCGGGCCTTTACAAGGTTGAGTATCTGGTAGGTAACTCAGGGAATGTGGCATATAGCATCTCTCGAATTGAAACTTAAGAAAAACATCGAGAGCAAAGTAAGAAGGTACAATAAAGAGTTTCAAGCGGATAGACAATCGTTCGATGCTTGAAACAGAGTGTGAAAGGGGTTCAGAGCAACGGGAATAAGTATTGCATCTGATACCAGAATAGATCATTTCTAGGAATGTGGCTCGTGATAACATATGAAGCCATGTGCAAATGATACTTCAGAATCAAGGTTGTACAGGAGAGTCAGGTTTCGATCATGTGGAATTGTCGTGAGTGTGGATTAAAAGTAGGAAGGGTGGTGACATCTTGCGCGGTCACGACAACAAGACGTGTCAGAGGAAAGTCTCTCAGCTATGTCGGCAACACGTCGGTACCATGGGCGGGGAATGAAGAGAACCATTTTCCTGCTCGCAAGGCGAGGCGGACCAATAGGCAGGGTTCTCGTCCATCGGTGGTTACCGGAATATCACCAACAATAGTAACAAGGTTTTATTTGGGGGTGTTGATTTAAGCAGGGAATTATCACTGCTCAGATAAAAGCTAGATTACAAGAAAGGTTAAACAGACCAATGGAAAGGAAAATGTGATTATCAGATTAAACAGACCAGTGGAAAGGAATAATTGCAGACAATCCAGCTCTCCGGGTGGATGTGAACACGAGAACCTAATGTTAGTGTGAGCAAAACTTTAACCCGAAAAGAAGAGAGAGCAGAATCCCAGAGTAAACGAGAGGAATAAAAGATCTTAATCCCATCCATTGGCGACATGGGCCCGTAAGCCACACAGCCATGTTAGTCAAACAACTTTTGGAGACTAGACTGAACTTCGGCCAAGGAATTGGAAAGGGGCTTCCTACAGGCAGTCGGCTCTGATACCAACTTGTGATGCCCCCGGCCCGACCATGCACTAATCATACACACAAATGCGCACGATCAAGCCCAGGGACTCACGGGAAGATATCACAACACAACTCTAGACACAAAATAAAATAATACAAACTTTATATTACAAGCCAGGGGCCTCGTGGGCTCGAATACATAAGCTCGAGTTACACAAGCGTCAGCGGAAGCATTAGTATCTGAGTACAGACATAATTAGACAAGGTTGCCTTAAGAAGGCTGAACAAAACAGCGACAACTAGATCAAAAAGGCACAGGCCACCTGCCTGGGAGCCTCCTATCTACTCCTGGTCGCCGATCTCCACGTAGTAGTAGGCCCCGTCGGTGTGGTAGTAGTAGTCGTCGACGGGATCAGCTGGCTCTGTGCAACGTCATCTGATCGCAGCAATCGGGTATGGGGAAAAAGGAGTAGCAAAGCAAGCTTGAGTACTCATCCAAAGTACTCGCAGGACTTACATTAGATCTATGCTAAGTATGCATCGGTATCAAATGGAAGGGGCTGTATCTGTGGTCTAGACTGCAGAAATGCCAGAATAGAGGGGAAGTCCTAGCCTATCGAAGACTAGCATCTTGCAGCGTCTTGCAGCATTAGAAGAGTGCAAATTAGTATCATATAATAAAGCAATAAGTATGTAGTAGCAAAGCCCAGAGATCCTTTCTCGACTCCCTGCGAGAAAGCGATCCCGGAGCTAACATATTATTAAGTAACTCAAGTATCTAGTTCAAATTGTAGTAGATCGGGATACTACACTGAGCGTCCTGTTACCGTGGACACGGCTATTTGAATAGATAATTTCCCTGCAGGGGTGCACTACTGTTACCCAACACGCTCGATTAACTCTGGCCGGACACACTTTCCTGGGTCATGCCCGGCCTCGGCTGATCGACACGACGTAGTTCTACCTAGGATCAGCAGAGAGATCCCCGCCAGTTTACATCCTAAGTGCTCAGGGGTCTTGGGCCCATCGCCCTTTGCACTCCGGGTCGTTGCGCGCAGGGCGAATCCAGGTGCCACCTCTCTCTTGGATGGCGCCGGCCCAGCTGTGCCGCAATGCTGAACTGGATGTCTGACAGAGCTTTCGGCTGATACATACGGCGCCGAGGGCCCCATTAAACCATTATCCCGCTTGGTGGTAGTGCGTATAGGCCAGCGGCCAACTCAGATCAAATACCCAAATCCATTAAGCGTGTTATTAGTAGCTCGCGGAAACGAATAGGGCTCAAGGCTCACCTCCAACACCCTGCCGCACCGACTTGGTAACCCGCGGTTAAATGACCAGGGACCAGGCCCACCTCTCTCCTAGATGGTCTCCACCTGCCCTGTCGTTCCGCCACAATAATCTCTCACGGGTGCCCTCCTGGCTAACCCGACTTCCCAAAGTATTGAGGTGAAGGTCAAAGTACCCGTGTGTCCATAACATCGTGGGGAATCTGAGGAATCACCCTCGATGGATTCCCACTCGATGTAACCGTCAAGGTGGACTTGGAGGAATCACCCTCGATGAGTTCACACTTGATGGGCTGCACGACAGAGGCATCATCGGAGGTGGTGAAAGGGGAATCACCCTTGATAACCCACAACCGACTAGCTACACTACAGAGATATCATCAGGAGTGAGGTAGCAGGAATCACCCTCGGCACTCGATAGTAGCTCTACAGAGTCGTACAACTAAGGGGGTGTGCGGTGCTGTGTTCAGTCTATGCACATCGATCAGGTTGATCAAGTATTTTGGTAGTAAAGCAGGGCAACATGGACAAGGGTGTGGGGCCACTGATGGATTGATAACCAACCTATGCTAAGCATTTAGGATAGCAGGTAAGGTATCAGTAGCAGTTACAAAATTAGGCTATGCATCAGAATAGGAGCAATCAAATACGGCAGCAAATTCTAATGCAAGCAAGGGGGAGAAGGAATAGGTGATATAGGAATGATCAAGGGGTTTTGCTTGCCTGGTTGCTCTGCAGGCGAAAAGGAATATTCAAGGGTGTAGTCGATCCCCGGTTCGTGAGCGGTCTCGGAGTCTACCGGAGAAGAAGAGGGGGAAGAAACAGATAAATACAAGCATACAAATTCAATCACTATGCATGACATGCCTAAATGATATGCAGGGGTGATATACTGCATCTCTAAATATTTTAGATAATTTAGGAATTTATTTGGAATTATTTATCCAAAGTCATGCACTGTTCGTTTATCGGAAACAGGCAAAGAGTTCCATATTCATCTACTTAGAGGGTTCTAACATGAGTGCAGATGACATATTCGGATTCGTTGGATTTTTCTTATCATTTTTCATATATAAATTATTTTCATCCGAGTTACGGATTATTTTATATGGTTTTTCAAAGTTTTAATCATTTTTTCGATTTTCTGGAATTTAATTTAAATTCAAAATTAAAATAAGAAAATGCTATGGGTACCCAGCTGAGTGCACACAGGAATGCACCCAGAGGCTGACAGTGGGCCCAGTCAACTGCACGATCAGCAGTTGACTGGTTAGCGTTGACTGGTCAACAGGACCAGTGGGTCCCACCTGTCATTGACTGATTTATATAAATAGAGGTTTAATTTACCTAATTAAGTTAATTAGCTAGCGGGACCCACATGTCAGTGACTATAACTAATTAATAGATTAAGTTTAATTAGTTATTTAGTTAATTAACGCGTGGGGCCCAGTGGTCAGTGGTTGACCAGTTGATTAGCTAGCGGCTCCGGCGACTGTTTTTATGGCGGGCCTTCGCCGGAGTTGGCCGGAAACGCGGCATGGTGGCCCGTTCTACGCGCGCGAGGCGGCGTTCGAGAGCTGGCGACGTCGCGCGTCACGTGGTACTACCGGTTTGATCGGACGGGGTGTGTTGCGACGGCGGCGACCACCGAAGGCGGCGGTGGCGCTCGGGCCCATACAAAAATGAGGCGGGAGCAAGCTAACGAACTAGCTACGGGTGGTGTTGGACTCCATGGGGGCCCTGGAGCGCGCCCATTGCACGCGCTGGTGCCGGAGAGCTCGCAGAGATCGTGCGCGGCGGCAATGGCGGAGCCGAGCTTCGGCTCTTGTGGACAGGGGAACTAGAGGCACGGGAGAGCAGGGAAGGAGGGAGGCGATGCGGAGGCTCACCGTGCGGCACAAGACAGGCCCTTGGGGGTTTAGGAGCTGCAGACGGGGCTGGAATCGGCGGTGATCGCCGGTGACCGAAGAAGGGGGGAGGAGTTCGATCCGCTCGTTGTAGAGGTCGCCGGCTCCCGTAGAAGGTCGAGGAGGACGTAGCGGAGGACGGCGCTCCTCCCGGACACGAGCGGGCGACGCGGAGAGGCCAGTGGCCATGGGTTGACGGCGAGGCAGTCTCGGTGGCGCTCGGGTGGTGCGGGACCGAGCGAGAGAGAGCGAGAGAAAGGGAATGGAAGGGGAACTAGGGGTCCAGGGGAGGTGTACGAGGTCTTGCAGGAGTCCAGTGCTGTAGCCGCGCGCTGTCGAGCGCACGCGAGGGGGGCCAGGGCATGCGCGCGCTCTGCAGGCGACAACAGCAAGAGGAGGGAGATGACCGGGTGAGCTGGGTTGGGCCGCGGCTGTAGGGGATGGGCTCTAGTGCACAGTAGGTTAGGCCCTTTTCTCTTTTTCTTTTTCTGTTTGTTTATTTCTTTTCTATTTTGCATTTTGTTTTGATAGCAAATGAGTTTAGAAAAATGTGAAACTTGACAAATTAAATACTCTGCAATATTCTGCACTGCCACAATGGGTTTGGGATTTAAATGAATTCATTTGAATTTTTGTTTAAATGAAATGGTTTAAATAGGGCTGTTTCGGTACTGTTTTTGGATGTTAGGGTAAATTTGGAAATTCCAATAATGTTGGTTTTAGTTTTATAATTGCTTTGGGATTATTTGCAATATTATGAACTATTTTGTTTGCAAGTTTGAAGATGTAAATATTTGACATGCATTTTAAATTTGAATTTGACAATGATTTTTAACATGTGGCAATTTGGCTTGGTAAAACATGATGACAAGGCATTATTAGTGTGAGGTCACTGTAGCTAATCACTGGGGGTGTTACATCTCTCAACGCCATCTAAGCACACCGGAGCTGCCAGCCGGAGTTCACCTTCAGGAGCTGCCGAGGATCGTGCCTAGAGAGCCGCATAGTCCTGTACCTATTCAAACTTTTTGGTACTTGTTGCCAAAGGGGGAGAATTTGTATAGATCATTAGGCTTCGAGAGAGAGTGTCTTACTTTTGCTCGTCATTTTCTTGTGTTTCTATTTCTATTTCTGCTTTGATCGTTATGTTTGTGAGCTACTATGTGTGTGACTGATCATACTCTGCTTCATGCTATGCTTAATGCTTATCCTTATCATTATCTTGTATGATCATTCAGTAGTGTTTTTGGTGATGCGTGCTTACTATTCCATTCATATCATTTTGCGCGCTCCACCAAGTTGTATGTGACATGGAAGAGTGACCCATGATCCTAATCGATTATGCATTTGAATTCAAGCGCAAATTATTAATAATGCACAAATTTAGGGGGAGCTCTTGCTTAGCACATACTTATCAAAGCGATGATGTATTTCATTCATTTAATCATTTGTCGAAGCTTTGATCTATATGTTGTCATCAATTACCAAAAAGGGGGAGATTGAAAGCACATTTGCTCCCCTGGCGGTTTGGTAATTTGTAACAACATATATCTCATTGAACTAATGTCCATTCAAGTTAAAGATTTCAGGATGTTCAATGATTGGCATGGCAAGGACTAGAGATGTGGACCCCTCAAATTGCTAAGGACATGGATTGGCAAAAGCTCAAGACTCTACATTTTCTGTTAAGTGATCCAAGATCACATTGAGTCCATAGGAAAGCCAATACTATTAAAAGGGGATGAGGTGTTGCTTAATGGTCTTTTTGCTCAAGTGCTTAGTGACAGTGCTCCAAAACCCTCAACCACTTTCTCCATCCAAATATGTCCAAAACCTACATTCCAACTCGGCCCCACCAAAAATTCCTATCCGGAGCCACCGAGTTCATCTGGACTTAGCCACTGCCAAAACCCTAACAAATCGGATCCATCGATATGGATCTCGGTCTCACTGAGATGGTCTTGCCAACTGTCTATAATCGTTGCAATTATGTCATGCCCAATATGCGGTCCTATTCTCAAGGGACTCGAAAATCCCAATAAGGATAGAAGCGCATATTGAAGACGCTTGCAAGGTGTATATCATTACATCGTACCATGTACATAATAGATGGGGATACAGACAAATACATACAATCAGCTCATGAATACATTAATACATCAATACATAGCAAACACCATGCAGAAGAGGAGAATCCGACTACGGATGAAACACAAACGAAAAACATGACAGACATCCACCCTGCTAGCCCAGGCTGCCGACCAGGAACCTATCCCGAGATCGACGAAGAAGAAGAAGAAGCAGAAGAAGAAATCCAAAAGCAAACGCGCATCACTCTCACGTCAGATCATCGCATTACCTGTACCTACATCTGTTGTTCTAGTAATCTGTGAGCCACGAGGACTCAGCAATGGGTATGGAAGGGGTAAAGTGGTGAGGTTGCAGCAAGCACTAAGCATTGTTTGGTGGCTAACTTACGAGTACAAGAATAAGAAGTGTAATCTACGCATAACGGTCGCAAACTAATAATGATCAAGAAGTGATCCTGAACACCTACTTACGAGTCAAACATAACCCCACCGTGTTCTCTTCTCGAACTTCCTCGAAAAGAGACGATCACGGTTACGAACGTGGTTGGTGTATTTTGATTAGGATTAGTGTCAAGTTCTCTACAACCGGAGGTTATAAATATCCAAGTCGCCACATAACCGCGGGCACGGCTTCGCGTAAGATTTAACCCTGCAGGGGTGTTCCAACCTGGTCCATCACAAACCAACACAAGCTGCGGTGGAAATACCTCAACCTTGAGATAGCCCGAAGTATCCTCGGAATCCCGGTGCACCAGACATTTCGACAATGGTAACGCAAGTCCACCAAGACCTCCCGGTATACCGACAATCCTGATAGGAGTCGCACGTACCTCGTTCTCAGGGCACACCGGATGGGCAAGACGTCGGGTTAGCTGAGACCCTGGTTGCCCAGGGGGCGCCGGACATCGCCCAGTTTGGACCAATACCATCAGCACTGGCCCACCTGTATTATGTTGAATTAAGAATCATCGGGTAGCGCTAACTCCCTATGCAAATTAATTATTCAATTCAGTATTATTATGTTGGCAAATGTGAAAACCAATGTTGGGCCTTGCTGGAAGCGGTTATTCAAAGCGAATTGTCAAGAGGGTCCCATTCCCCTGAGCATGTTAGGAACGCTAATCAAGGATCATAACACCGGTATTATGGAAACTAGGGAGGCATGAGTGGAACAAATCACCAGGCAAAGGCCGAGCCTTCCACCCAAAACCAAGTATATAGATGCATTAATTAAATAAGAGATATTGTGATATCCCATGATATCCATGTCCCAACATGGAACAACCTGCAACTGCACCAGCAACTAGCAACGCTATAAGAAAGGGCTGAGCAAAGCGGTAACATAGCCAAACAACGGTTTGCTGGGTAAGGGTGGTTAGAGGCTGTATCACGGCATATGGGAGGCTGACATATATGTGGTAGGAAGCGCGACACAGCGATAGTATCGAGACAACTAGCAAGCAAAGATAGTAGAGATATCCAAGGTCATGATCATCTTGCCTGGAATCCCACTCGGAAGAAGATCGAGTCCATGAAGAAGACGAACCAACGTAGTTGAACGAATCCTGACAATCGCATCGAAACCGGGACTATCGAGAAGAAGCACAACCGGAAAGAAGCAAACAACATGGTAAACACACAAGCATAAACATCGCATGATGCAGAACTAAATGTGATGCATGACAAGATTAAATGTTGATAAACATGGCAAGAGATGAAGCATAAGCAATCCATACAACTAGGCAAGTTTAAATGAGGCCGGAAACACAAACAACAATTCCGGTAAATCCCCATATGCAAATTTCCAAATTGGTACTGATCTGAATTAAACACAATGTTAAAGTGGTTAAACAGCAAGTTGACAAGCACCATGATGATCTACACGTCTTTCTAGTCAAGTTACATATGTAGAACATTTAATTCGGAGCTACGGTCTAGAAGATATGCACTAAACAAGATTAACATGGCAATAATGCAACATGCATGCAAACATCAACCACAAACACTCAAATCAAGGATGCAACATGACAATATGAAACTACACACAATTCTAAGCAAGTTTCGTGTAGGACATGATCAAAACGGAGCAACGCTTCAACAATTACCATCAACACAAGTTATAATAACAATCTGCCCAAAGGAGCAACATAGCATATTGCCAACATCAAAACAGCAAGCTAGAGGAACATGATGGGCACAAACTTGATATGCACTTAAAGTAGAGATAACATACTTCAAATCATCTTTAAGGTTCATGTTCATAGGCATCAAGGTTAAGTCAATATGATCCATGCAAAATGCAATGTTCTGCTACAGATTATGACAGAGCATATACATGAGCAGGGTTAACATGATGGCAACTTGAGAACAACAAAGAGACATGCTATAGGAGCTTTACATGGCAACCAAAGGCATGGCATCAAAGTAGACATTACATAGACCAAATGACACGAAGGAACCATATGCATAGGAGCTCTAGATTAGTGGCAACCAACAAGCAAAGTTGACAAGTTTTTAACAAACAACTTTGATTTAAAACAGCAACATTGACTAGGCATGTTTGCAAGCTCATGGCAGTCACATCATGGCATATCATGGCATGGAATAAATACTAGCAGCAAGAAGACATGAAAATGCTCCAAAGACATGTTGACAAGATGCTCATATGACATTTGCATAAAATCACACAAAAATGACAAAGTGACAAATCTTAACAGTTTTCTGCAGTAACATCATGAGGCACATTTGCAACAGAGATTACAACATGTAGATGAGTCCTATTATGCATACAACAACAACCATCATGTAGAGCACGAAGAGTAGATCAATTTACATGTAAAGATCATCATCATAGGAGGCGCAGGTGCAAAGATATGGCCCACACAAAATACACATATGCTGATAAAATCACAGGGACTTTGGACCTCGGGGAAACTGGGACAGCTCGATGCGGGATGGAGCGGTGCAGCGGTTGGATGGGGGGACGACAGCGTGCAACGGGACGGCACGGTCTCGGCGGCTCGGGCGGCGGACCCGACCGGGGGCTCGCCGGAGACGGTGACGACGGGGCCCGGCGAGGCGGCGCGGCTCGGGGCGGAGGTCTGGCGGGGCGAGGAAGGGCGGCCGGGGTCACGCTAGCGGGCTACGGCGAGGCAGGTCGCCGGCGGCGAGGCAGGTCGTCGGCGGCGAGGCGAGGCGCGGTGCGGGACGGTGGGTCGAAGGAGCTCGGGGCCCCTGACTCGGGCGCGGGCGGCTCGGTCCGGCCGGATCTCGCCGGATCCGGGAGCGGCGTCGACGGGGAGGCGGCCGGCATGGTCATCAGCGGCGGCGAAGCTCCGGCGCGGGGGCTCGTCGCCGGCGGCGTTAGGCGGAGGCGAGGTGCGGCGCTGGGGCGAGCGGGCTGCTCGGGCAGGGACGCATGGTCGGGCACGCGCGGGCCTGCGGCTGCGGCGGCTTCGAGCCCGGGCGGGCCCCAGATGGGCTCCGCGGGCCGCGGTGGTTGGTGGAGGTGCGCGGGGACAAGTGGCAGCGCTGGAGTGGCTGAGGATGGCGGCTGGTGGCGGCGCGGCCTGTGTCTGAGCGCCAAGTGGCGGCGGTGGGCTGGCAGCGCCGGATCCGAGGAAGGAGGCTAGGGGTAGGGTTTCCAAATGGGGAAGGGTGTCTGTTTAAATATGGAAAGGGGGCTAGATGAAGGGGTTTTGGGGGCTAATTTGAGCCCTCCGATCGCGATCCGACGGCTCCGGTCTGAGGGGGGGCTAGGCTGGGCTAGGTGGGCTGTGTAGAGGGGTTTGGGCCAAGAAGAGAGGGAACATGGCAGCCCGGCAGGGTTTTCGGAACACCGAAAACGTCCGACGTTTTGACCGGCTATAGTGCCGCTATAGTTATCCGTTGGGGCATCAAACGACCTCCGAGTGGGACAAAATTTGGCAGGTGGTCTAACTACGATATAACAAGACCGCACACCAACTTTCAACCCATTCCGAGAACATTTTTATCCCACTTATAAAATAATATTTCGGAGGTGCTGCGGGCGCGTGCGAGTGTGTCGGGTCTCGAAACGGACAACGGAAGGGACGTGGAGAAGCTGGCAACTACGAACGGATGCAAGTTTTTATGAAAACATGTGGACGAAAATGCACACGATGACATGGCAAGGTGCTACAAGCAAACGAATCACATGGCAACGACGGTCACAAAAGGAAGGAATCTGGAGCATCGGTCTCGGGGCGTCACAACTCTCCCCCACTAACAGAAGATCTCGACCCGAGATCTTAGGAAGGAACCGGAAGATTGAAGAGGAAGAGGAAAAAGGAAGAGGTAAAACAATGTTGCTTCTTGGACAAACGAGTGAAACCAACAAACCTTGAAGGTTGCAAAGAGTTGAAGAATGGCTTGAGGAACAAGCAAGAATTCGAAACCACTCTGGTTGAAACGAGATAGATAAGGAATGAGGATAAAAACGAATTTGGGCAGCACTCCGGTAGAAAAGAGAAGGAAAACTTGATAAGATGAAAAGAACTTGAAAAGAGAACATAACACTCCGGTAAAATGGATAAGCAAGGAAAGAACATGATCTTGGCGAAACGAGATAATGGGTCGAAGAGAGAAACATCACAATGCCCCCAGAACGAAAGAATAGAAGCTAGATCGTTGGAACGAAAAGAACGAAGAAGAAAATGACAACTTCTAGCACAATTGAATTTGAAAAGCATCCTTACAAACAAGGATTGAACGGAGTTGTTGGAAAATTAACAACGAAAATAATAAGCTTGTTGTGGGCTTATGGAAAACATCTCAAAACTTGAGGTGAAATTCTGCCACTACGGAAAGAATTGATTGCTTGAGAGCAACATGGAGATGAAAAACTTCTTTCACCGAAAAGAGAAGGAGAAACTTGGATCATTGATAAGCACAACAAATAGCAACAATCCTTAGGAAAGGCATTAGGTGAAATCTAAACCAAGATAACTCCAACGAAGAGGTTGATGGGTTTAAAATATCTCATTCTTGACAACTGTGAATCATGAAACATGAAGACAAATTGTCAAGAAGGACATAATACCACCTCAAAAGATAAGGTAGAAAGAATTAGCACTTCGGAATGCAATACGAAGAATGCTTGAGCTCATCGAAGAACACTTCGAGAATGAATTAAATCCTTGACGAACCACCATGAAGAACTTCGGTAAACAAAAGGATGATAGAAATGAAGGTTGAAAAGAACAAGATGAAGCCTTGCAATGATTTAGATGGAGCTTCATGACGAGATAATGAGAAAACTTTGAACTCCGGAAAATAAATATGAACGACTTAGAACCGAGAAATTGATATCATGGACGAACTCCGGAAGAAAGAATTAAATCACCTCCATGAACAAGAATAAGAATTGTGATATGTCTATCCTTCATCAAATAAATTGATGAAAAGCAATGGATTTGCACACTACTTATTCTTCTTGAAAAGATTAAAGAGAGATATAGCGCCAACTTGACGAAGTCTTCGAGGAAACACCGGCAGGATTTTGGAAAGAACAAATGAATTGATACGATAACAAAGGAAGAGGAATCTTGAACAAACCACCGTAAGAATTGAAAACGAACGAAGAAAAGAGAACGAATCGCCGGGAAGAATTAGAAACCGAACGAGGATACTTGAGGGAAATTAATTACAAGAGAACGAAGCGATCACGAGCTTATTGGAGACTACTTGAACGATGTACCAGAAGAATTTGAGAATGAGGGATGAACGTTGAGAATGGAGAATTCTTCTGAAATGACGGCCTCCGGAGAATCGAAAATGGAAAGAACTCATGAGATTCTCTGGATGGGTATGAAAAGAATTTCTCACGATTAGAAATGATTTAACAGGATAACATCAAGCTTGAATCATGAATCTTGAAGAGAACGGGGCAAGATTTAAGAGAACTCTTCTTCGGACTTCACGGTTGAGAATGACGACGAGAACCACCTTGAAGAATTTGTGAGATACTCCGGAATAATGAAGAATACAAAGGTTGAGCCAAAGATGATATGAATTTGAAAGTGATCTTGGAGAGGCATATGACTGATGAAATCCATTCTTACGTCACACTTGGAAAGAATTTGAGAATAACTCCAGGAAAATTAGAAGAGTCAGGTAAGATCCTGGGAAAAGACCTGTGGGTTAGGGCCCACTCAAAAGAAACACCGTTGGAACGATTGCTTGAAATAGGAATTGCACCGGTTAATTGAAAGACTTGAATGAGGTAACAACCCCGAAATAGCTCGAACGGATCTTGAATAGAAACACGAATCTTCAGAGATAATTTATTCGCACCGGAAAAGAATAGAGAGAGGCGAATAAACAAGAGAAGCTTGGATACAAACTTCCAACATGGGAAAATATTTGAATCAACGAAAAGGGATATGATCAACAACGAAGCTTGAATTTAGACCACCGGAGAGGAAAATGAGAACGAAGAATGACGAACTTGTAGCTCCTGAGCATATTCACGAGAAATCACCGGTTAAGAACATTGAAGGAAAAGAATGGACAGACTTCTCACGAATAAAATGGATACTTGATTTGAAAATTTTGACTCCGCAAAGAAAAAGGGTGGGAGGGTGAGAAAATAAAGACAACTTGGGATGGGTGAAATGAACTCTGTTGAGAAAACTGAGAATTGATCGTGCAATATTGAAAGGATCGAATTAATTCGAGGAGAAGCACGTCGGATGAAAAAGAATTGCCATGACAATCTCGATGATCAAGACGATTAGCACTCCCATAGAAATATGAGAACGCCGCTTAGGAAAGGTATGGAATCAACACTTGACTTCGAAGCAACTCGAATACCACAACAGAAACAAGACAAAGGATTTGGCTTGGAGAATAAGCCGGGACAAACATATGATAGAGATTTCGTCCGAAATTTTCGTGGTGGGGCCCACACGGGCTCGATCTTACAGTGGCCATCTGTACAAGGTAGTGTACGAGACTACGAAGCGTCCCCGAATCATAGCGAGGCTACAAGGATTCTTTAAGACACAACGAGCACCGCTGTAAAAACGACCGTGAGCAGGCGGACCACTAGACGTCGAACCCCAATCTCATATCATGCATCTGTCAGAAAGATATCCTAGGTAACTACTTGAATTCCCACCTAAGAACTCCCGAAACTTCTTGGTCATGCGATCAGGTTGCGGGTCCAGGAACCTACTCAGCAATCAACAACCTAATCAGCTGCAACTGCATCCGCAACCCTTAACACACAATCGAGAAACTTCGGAAATTCGTCTACCTCAGACCTTCGAAAACACAACGATACTAGTCACGGTGGATCATCCGAGCTATCTCCTCCAGTACTGGGGAAAAGTCACGGCACTATTTGCCACCACAAAAAGTATAGAAGCGTTTCGATGTCGGCGTCCTCTGGTATTCATGAATTGAAACGATAGCGAATGTGACAAGAACACCTTGGAGCTCAACTCCCCAGGTCCAATCCATACAGTCAGGAGGCACCAAGACAAAATCCCCGTCACAACGATATCATAATGATTCCAAAATACCCGCGTGATCCTAAAATTTTTTTGAGTGAGAAGAGTAGTAGAATCAAAACACCTACGTCACAATTCCTCACCAGAGCGATGAAGGGGATAAGGAGTAAAAAGAATTCCTACTCTCCGATATATAACTAGACTCAAAATAGTTTTTCTTCTATACTGGCCAACGGTTCGATCAATCAAGGGGGCTCCTATGGTCGGTCGAGGCTCTGATACCAACTTGTCATGCCCAATATGCGGTAATATTCTCAAGGGACTCGAAAATCCCAATAAGGATAGAAGCGCATATTGAAGACGCTTGCAAGGTGGATATCATTACATCGTACCATGTACATAATAGATGGGGATACAGACAAATACAAACAATCAGCTCATGAATACATTAATACATCAATACATAGCAAACACCATGCAGAAGAGCAGAATCCGACTACGGATGAAACACAAACGAAAAAAATGACCGACATCCACCCTGCTGGCCCAAGCTGCCGACCAGGAACCTATCCCGAGATCGACGAAGAAGAAGAAGCAGAAGAAGAACTCCAAAAGCAAACGCGCATCGCTCTCACGTCAGATCATCGCATTACCTGTACCTACATCTGTTGTTGTAGTAATCTGTGAGCCACGAGGACTCAGCAATCCCATAACCATGGGTAACAAGACTATCAAAGCTTAATGGGTATGGAAGGGGTAAAGTGGTGAGGTTGCAGCAAGCACTAAGCATTGTATGGTGGCTAACTTACGAGTACAAGAATAAGAAGAGTAATCTACGCATAACGGTCGCAAACTAATAATGATCAAGAAGTGATCCTGAACACCTACTTACGAGTCAAACATAACCCCACCGTGTTCTCTTCTCGAACTTCCTCGAAAAGAGACGATCACAGTTACGCACGCGGTTGGTGTATTTTAATTAGGATTTGTGTCAAGTTCTCTACAACCAGAGGTTATAAATATCCAGGTCTCCACATAACCGCGGGCACGGCTTCGCGTAAGATTTAACCCTGCAGGGGTGTTCCAACCTGGTCCATCACAAACCAACACAAGCTACGGTGGAAATACCTCAACCTCGAGATTGCCCGAAGTATCCTCGGAATCCCGGTGCACAAGACATTTCGACAATGGTAACGCAAGTCCACCAAGACCTCCCGGTATACCGACAATCCTGATAGGAGTTGCACGTATCTCGTTCTCAGGGCACACCGGATGGGCAAGACGCCGGGTTAGCTGAGACCCTGGTTGCCCAGGGGGCGCCGGACATCGCCCAGTTTGGACCAACACCATTAGCGCTGGCCCACCTGTATTATGTTGAATTAAGAATCCTCGGGTAGCGCTAACTCCCTATGCAAATTAATTATTCAATTCAGTGTTATTATGTTGGCAAATGTTAAAACCAATGTTGGGCCTTGCTGGAAGCGGTTATTCAAAGCGAACTGTCAAGAGGGTCCCATTCCCCTGAGCATGTTAGGAACGCTAATCAAGGATCATAACACCGGTATTACGGAAACTAGGGCGGCATGAGTGGAACAAAACACCTGGCAAAGGCCGAGCCTTCCACCCAAAACCAAGTATATATATGCATTAATTAAATAAGAGATATTGTGATATCCCATGATATCCATGTCCCAACATGGAACAACCTGCAACTGCACCTGCAACTAGCAACGCTATAAGAAAGGGCTGAGCAAAGCGGTAACATAGCCAAACAACGGTTTGCTGGGTAAGGGTGGTTAGAGGTTGTATCATGGCATATGGGAGGCTGACATATATGTGGTAGGAAGCGCGACATAGCGATAGCATCGAGACAACTAGCAAGCAAAAATAGTAGACATATCCAAGGTCATGATCATCTTGCCTGGAATCCCGCTCGGAAGAAGATCGAGTCCATGAAGAAGACGAACCAACGTAGTTGAACGAATCCAGACAATCGCATCGAAACCGGGACTATCGAGAAGAAGCACAACCGGAAAGAAGCAAACAACATGGTAAACACACAAGCATAAACATGGCATGATGCACAACCAAATGTGATGCATGACAAGATTAAATGTTGTTAAACATGGCAAGAGATGAAGCATAAGCAATCCATACAACTAGGCAAGTTTAAATGAGGCCGGAAACACAAACAACAATTCCGGTAAATCCCCATATGCAAATTTCGAAATTGGTACTGATCTGAATTAAACACAATGTTAAAGTGGTTAAACAGCAAGTTAACAGGCACCATGATGATCTACACGTCTTTCTAGTCAAGTTACATATGTAGAACATTTATTTCGGAGCTACGGTCTAGAAGATATGCACTAAACAAGATTAACATGACAATAATGCAGCATGCATGCAAACATCAACCACAAACACTCAGATCAAGGATGCAACATGACAATATGAAACTACACATAATTCTATGCAAGTTTCGTGTAGGACATGATCAAAACGGAGCAACGGTTCAACAATTACCATCAACACAAGTTATAATAACAATCTGCCCAAAGCAGCAACATAGCATATTGCCAACATCAAAACAGCAAGCTAGAGGAACATGATGGGCACAAACTTGATATGCACTTAAAGTAGAGATAACATACTTCAAATCATCTTTAAGGTTCAGGTTCATAGGCATCAAGGTTAAGTCAATATGATCCATGCAAAATGCAATGTTCTACTACAGATTATGACAGAGCATATACATGAGCAGGGTTAACATGATGGCAACTTGAGAACAACAAAGAGACATGCTACAGGAGCTTTACATGGCAACCAAAGGCATGGCATCAAAGTAGACATTACATAGACCAAATCACACGAAGGAACCATATGCATAGGAGCTCTAGATTAGTGGCAACCAACAAGCAAAGTTGGCAAGTTTTTAACAGACATCTTTGATTTAAAACAACTACATTGACTAGGCATGTTTGCAAGCTCATGGTAGTCACATCATGGCATATCATGGCATGGAATAAATACTAGCAGCAAGAAGACATGAAAATGCTCCAAAGACATGTTGACAAGATGCTCACATGACATTTGCATAAAATCACACAAAAATGACAAAGTGACAAATCTTAACAGTTTTCTGCAGTAACATCATGAGGCACTTTTGCAACAGAGATTACAACATGTAGATGAGTCCTAATATGCATGCAACAACAACCATCTTGTAGAGCACGAAGAGTTGATCAATTTACATGTAAAGATCATCATCATAGGAGGCGCACGTGCAAAGATATGGCCCACACAAAATGCACATATGCTGATAAAATCACACGGACTTTGGACCTCGGGGAAACTGGGACGGCTCGATGCGGGATGGAGCGGTGCAGCTTTTGGATGGGGGGACGACGGCGTGCAACGGGACGACACCGTCCCGGTGGCTCGGGCGGCGGACCCGACCGGGCGCTCGCCGGAGACGGTGACGACGGGGATCGGCGAGGCGGCGCGGCTCGGGGCGGAGGTCCGGCGGGGCGAGGAAGGGCGGCCGGGGTCGCGCTGGCAGGGTTCGGCGAGGCAGGTCGCCGGCGGCGAGGCGAGGCGTGGTGCGGGACGGTGGGTCGAAGGAGCTCGGGGCCCCTGACTCGGGCACGGGCGGCTCGGTCCGGCCGGATCTCGCCGGATCTGGGCACGGCATCGACGGGGAGGCGACCGGCCTGGTCATCGGCGGCGGCGAAGCTCCGGCGCGGGGGCTCGTCGCCGGCGGTGTTAGGAGGAGGCGAGGTGAGGCGCTGTGGCGAGCGGGCTGCTCGGGCAGGGAGGCGTGCTCGGGCGCGCGCGGGCCTGCAGCTGCGTCGGCTTCGGGCCCGGGCGGGCCCCAGATGGGCTCCGCGGGCCGTGGTGGTTGGTGGAGGCGCGCGGGGACAAGTGGCGGTGCTGGAGTGGCTGAGGGCGGCGGCTGGTGGCGGCGCGGCCTGTGGCTGAGCGCCAAGTGGCGGCGGTGGGCTGGCGGCGCCGGATCCGAGGAAGGAGGCTAGGGGTAGGGTTTCCAAATGGGGAAGGGGGTCTATTTAAATTAGGAAAGGGGGCTAGATGGAGGGGTTTTGGGGGCTAATTTGAGCCCTCCGATCGCGATCCGACGGCTTCGGTCGGAGGGGGGCTAGGCTGGGCTAGGTGGGCTGTGTAGAGGGTTTTGGGCCAAGATGAGAGGGAAGATGGCAGCCCGGCAGGGTTTTGGGAACACCGAAAACGTCCGACGTTTTGACCGGGTATAGTGCCGCTATAGTTATCCGTTGGGGCATCAAATGACCTCCGAGTGGAACGAAATTTGGCAGGCGGTCTACCTACGATATAACAAGACCGCACGCCAATTTCAACCCATTCCGAGAACATTTTTATCCCACTTATAAAATAATATTTCGGAGGTGCTGCGGGCGCGTGCGAGTGTGTCGGGTCTCGAAACGGACAACGGAAGGGACGCGGAGAAGCCGGCAACTACGAACGGATGCAAGTTTTTATGAAAACTGTTGGAAATATGCCCTAGAGGCAATAATAAATTGGTTATTATCATATTTCCTTGTTCATGATAATCGTTTATTATCCATGCTATAATTGTATTGATTGGAAACTCAAATACATGTGTGGGTACATAGACAACACTGTGTTCCTAGTAAGCCTCTAGTTAACTAGCTCGTTGATCAAAAGATGGTGAAGGTTTCCTAGCCATGGACATGAGATGTCATTTGATAACGGGATCACATCATTAGGAGAATGATGTGATGGACAAGACCCAAACTACGAACATAGCATATGATCGTGTCAGTTTATTGCTATTGTTTTCTGCATGTCAAGTATCTGTTCCTATGACCATGAGATCATGCAACTCACTGACACCGGAGGAATACCTTGTGTGTATCAAACGTCGCAACGTAACTGGGTGACTATAAAGATGCTCTACAGGTATCTCCGAGGGTGTCTGTTGGGTTGGCATGGATCAAGACTGGGATTTGTTACTCCGTGTGACGGAGAGGTATCTCAGGGCCCACTCGGTAATACAACATCACAATGAGCCTTGCAAGCAATGTGACTAAAGTGTTAGCCACGAGATCTTGTATTACGGAATGAGTAAAGAGACTTTCTAATAACGAGATTGAACTAGGTATAGAGATACCGACGATCGAATCTCGGGCAAGTAACATACCGAAGAACAAAGGGAACAGCATACGGGATTAATTGAATCCTTGACATAGAGGTTCGACCGATATAGATCTTCGTGGAATATGTAGGAACCAATATGGGCATCCAGGTCACGCTATTGGTTATTGGCCGTATAGGTGTCTCGGTCATGTCTACATAGTTCTCGAACCCGTAGGGTCTGCACACTTAAGGTTCGGTGACGTTTCGGTAGAATTGAGTTATGCATGTTGGTGACCGAAGGTTGTTCGGAGTCCCGGATGAGATCACGGACATCACGAGGAGCTCCGGAATGGTCCGGAGGTAAAGATTGATATATAGGAAGTCCCGTTTTGGCCACCGGAAAAGTTTCGGGTATTTCCAGTAGTGTACCGGGAGTGCCGGAGGGCCATCGGGAGGGGCCACCCACGCCGGGAGGCCACATGGGCCTAAAGGGGGTTGCACCAGCCCTTAGTGGGCTGGGCAAGGCAGCCCTATAAGGCCCATGCGGCTGGAATAAGTGGAAAAGGCATAAAACCCAAGAAAAGGGAAGGGGAACCAAATATGGAAGGTGTCCTATTTGGACTAGGAAGAAGTGGAGGAGTCCACCTCCTCCTCCTTGGTTCGGCCGCACCTAGGGGGGAAACCATAGGGCGCCAGCCCCCTCCCCCTCCCTCCTATATATACTAGAGGGGAGAGAGGGCCAAACACCCTAAGCCACGGTGCAGCCCTCTCTCCCCCCGTCTATACGGTTTTCCTCAAATCTGTTTTTGTCGGTGCTTAGGCGAAGCCCTGTCGGAACAGCTCCACCACCACCCCCACTACGCCGTTGTGCTGGCGGAGAACTCGTCTATCTCTTCGCTCTCTCTTGCTGGATCAAGAAGGCGGAGATCGTCATCAAGCTGTACGTGTGCTGAACGCGGAGGTGCCGTCTGTTCGGTACTTGATCGGGACGGATCGTGATTGGATCGCGGGACGCTCGGTGATTTGGATCACGAAGATGTTCGACTACATCAACCGCGTTTCTTAACGCTTCCCGCTTAGTGATCTACAAGGGTATGTAGATTCACTCTCCCTCTCGTAGATGCTCATCACCATGGATAGATCTTGTGTGTGCGTAGGAAAATTTTTGTTTCCCATTCAACGTTCCCCAACAGTGGCATCTGAGCTAGGTCTATGCGTAGATGAGATCTCGAGTAGAACACAAAGGAGTTTGTGGGCGTTGATATTCAGATTGCTTCCCTCCTTAGTCTTTTCTTGATTCAGCGGTATTGTGGGATGAAGCGGCTCGGACCAACCTTACTGTCCACGTACGGCAGACCGGTTCCATCGACTGACATGTAACTTTGTTGCATAAGATGGCTAGCGGGTGTCTGTCTCTCCCACTTTAGTTGAATCGGATTCGACAGAGGCGGTCCTTGTAGAAGGTGAAATAGCAACTTTTATATCACCGTTGTGGTTTTTGCGTAGGTAAGAATCGTTCTTGCTAGATACCCGCAACAACAACAATTAGAGGACGTCTAACTTGTTTTTGCAGGGTATGTTGTGATGTGATATGGCCAATTACATGATGAGATATATGTGATGTATGAGATGATCATGTATTGTATAGAATATCACGACTTGCATGTCGATGAGTACGGCAACTGGCAGGAGCCATAGAGTTGTCTTTAATTATTGTATGACCTGCGTGTCAATCATTAAGCGCTATGTAATGCTTTACTTTATCGCTAAATGTTAGCAATAGTCGTGGAAGCAATAGTCGGCGCGACAACCTCATGGCGACACGTTGATGGAGATCAAGATGATGGAGATCATGGTGTCATGCCGGTGACGATGGAGATCATGCCGGTGCTTTGGAGATGGAGATCAAAAGCACGAGTTCATGGCCATATCATGTCACTTATGATTTGCATGTGATGTTAATCCTTTTATGCATCTTATTTTGCTTAGGACGACGGTAGCATTATAAGGTGATCCCTCACTTAAATTTCAAGATAAATTGTGTTCTCCCCGAGTGTGCACCATTGCGAAAGTTCATCGTTTCGAGACACGCCGTGATGATCGGGTGTGATAGACTCTACGTTCACATACAACGGGTGTAAGCCATGTTGCACGTGCGGAACACTCGGGTTAAACTTGACGAGCCTAGCATGTACAGACATGGCCTCGGAACACAAGAGACCGAAAAGTCAAACATGAGTCATATAGTAGATATGATCAACATGAAGATGTTCACCATTGAAACCACCTCAACTCACGTGATGATCGGACTTGAGTTGGTGGATGTGGATCATGTGACACTCGAATGACCGGAGGGATGTCAATTTGAGTGGGAGTTTTAAGTAATATGATTAACTAAACTCATTATCATGAACATAGTCATAGTGTCTTTGCAAATTATGCTGTAGATTACTAGATCGCGCTGTAGCTCCCTTGTATTTTTATATGTTCCTAGAGAAATAGATTTGAAAGATGATGGTAGCAATAATGCGGACTGGGTCCGTGATCTGAGGATTGTCCTCAATGCTGCACAGAAGGCTTATGTTTTTAATGCACCACTCGGTGTGCCACCCCCCCTCTAGCGTCGTCTGTAGATGTTGTGAACATCTGACAGGCACGTTCCGATGACTACTTAATAGTTCAGTGCGTCATGCATTACGGCTTAGAATTGAGGCTCCAAAACGTTTTGAACGTCACGGAACATATGAGATGTTCTAAGAGCTGAAATTGGGATTTCAGGCTCATGCCCGTATTGAGAGGTATGAGACCTCCAACAAGATTCTTTGCCTGCAAGATGATGGAGAATAGCTCAATCGTTGAGCATGTGCTCAAATTGTTTGAGTGCTACAATCGCTTGAATCGAGTGGGAGTTGATCTTCCAGATAAGATAGTGATTGATATAGTTCTCCAAGTCACTGTCACTAAGCTACTAGAGCTTCGTGATGAACTATAAAAGGCCAGAGATGGAGATAATGATCCCTGAGCTGTTCGCAATGTTTGACGCCGCGAAGGTAGAAATCTAGAAGGAGCATCAAGTGTTGATGGTTAGTGAAACCACTAGTTTCGAGAAGGGCAAGGGCAAGTAGGGAAACTTCATGGATGGCAAGTCAGTTGCTGCTCCAGTGAAGAAACCCAAGGTTGAACCCAAACCCGAGACTAAGTGCTTCTATTATGAGGAAAACGGTCGCTGAAGTGGAACAACCCTAGATACTTGGTAGATAAGAAGGCTGGCAACGTCGACAGAAGTATATTTGATATATGTGTTATTTATGTGTACCTTACTAGTACTCCTAGTAGCACCTGGGTATTAGATACCGGTTCGGTTTGCTAAATGTTAGTAACTTGAAATAAAAGCTACGGAATAAACGGAGACTAGCTAAGGGCGAGGTGACGATGCGTGTTGGAAGTAATTCCAAGGTTGATGTGATCACCATCGCACGCTCTCTATACCTTCGGGATTAGTGATGAACCTAAATAAGTGTTATTTGGTGTTTGCGTTAAGCATGAACGTGATTAGATCAAGTTTATTGCAATACGGTTATTCATTTAAGTTAGAGAATAATGGTTATTCTGTTTACATGAATAATACCTTCAATGGTCATGCACCCAATAAGAGTGGTTTATTGAATCTTGATCGTAGAGATACACATGTTTATAATATTGATGCCAAAAGATGCAAAGTTAATAATGATAGTACCACATACTTGTGGCACTGCCGCTAAAGGTCATATTGGTGTAAAAAGCATGAAGAAACTCCATGCTGATGGATCTTTGGACTCATTCGATTTCGAATCGGTTGAGACATGCGGACCATGCCTCATGGGCAAGATGACTAAAACCCCGTTTTCCGGTATGATGGAGCGGGCAATTGACTTATTGGAAATGATACATATTGATGTATGCGGTCCAGTGAGTATTGTAGTGTGCGGTGGATATCATTATTTTCTTATCTTCACTGATGATTTGAGTAAATATGGGTATATTTACTTAATGAAACACAAGTCTGAAACGTTTGAAAAGTTCAAACAAAATCAGAGTGAAGTTTGAGATCATCGTGACAAGAAGATAAAATGTCTGCGATACGATCGTGGAGGTGAATATCTGAGTTACGAGTTTGGTCTACAACTTAAGACAATGTGGAAGTTGTTTCACAACTCACGCCACCTGGAACACCATAGTGTGATGGTGTGTCCGAACGTCATAGTCATACTCTATTGGATATGGTGCGAACTATGATGTCTCTTATCGATTTACCACTATCGTTTTAGGGCTATGCATTATAGACAACCACATTCACTTTAATTGGGACACCATAAGTTCGTTGAGATGACACCGTATGAATTTTGGTTTGGCGGAAACCTAAGTTGTCGTTTCTTAATGTTTGGGGCTGCGACGCTTATGTGAAAAAGGGTTTTTACCTAATGAGCTCGAACCCAAAGCGGACAAATGCATCTTCATAGAATACCCTAACGTAATAGTTGGGTGAACCTTCTATCTCAGATCCAAGCACAAAGTGTTTGTTGCTAAAACGGGTCCTTTCTCGAGAAAGAGTTTCTTTCGAAAGATTGAGTGGGAGGAAGATAGAACTTGATGAGGTTGTTGAACCTTTGTTTCAACCAGAGAGTAGCGCAGCGCAGAAAGTTGTTTCTGTGGAGCCTATAATTAGTTGAAGAGGAAGTTAATGATGATGATCATGAAGCTTCGGATCAAGTTACTATCAAACCTCATAGGTCGACAAGGACGCGTACTGCTCCTGAGTGGTACGGCAACCCTGTCTTAGAGGTCATGTTGTTGGACAACGACGACCCTACGAGCCATGGAGAAGCGATGTTGGGCCCGGATTCCAAGAAATGGTTAGAGGCCATGAAATCCGAGATGGGATCCATGTAAGAAAACAAAGTATGGGCTTTGGAAGTATTACCTGAAGGGCGTAAGGCCATTCAGAACAAATGGATTTTTAAGAGGAAGACGGACGCGGATGGTTATGTCACCGTCTATAAAGCTCGACTTGTGGCAAAGGGTTTATCACAAGTTCAAGGAGTTGACTACGATAAGACTTTCTCACCCGTAGCGATGCTAAAGTCTGTTGGAATTATGTTAGCAGTTGCTGCATTTTTCGATTATGAAATCTGGCAGATGGATGTCAAAACATTGTTTCCTTAACGGTATCCGTGAGGAAAGGTTGTATGTGATACAACCGGAAGGTTTTGTCAGTCCTAAGGATGCTAAAATATATGCAAACTCCAGCGATCCTTCTATGGACTGGAACAAGCATCTCGGAGTTGGAATATATGCTTTGATGAGGTGATCAAAGTTTTTGAGTCTATACAAAGTTTATGAGAAACTTGTATTTACAATAAAATGAGTGGGAGCACTATAGAATTTCTGATAAGTATATGTGGTTGACATATTGTTGATCGGAAATGATGTAGAATTTCTGGAAAGCATAAAGGGTCGTTTGAAAGGAGTTTTTCAAAGGAAGACCTAGAATGAAGCTACTTAAATATTGGGCATCAAAGATCTATAGAGATAGATCAAGATGTCTGATAAGACTTTCAATGAGTACATACCTTGACAAGATTTTGAAAGAGTTCAAAATGGATCAGTCAAAGAAAGAGTTCTTGCCTGATTTGTAAGGTGTGGAGTTGAGTGAGACTCAAAGCTCGACCACGGCAGAAGAAAGAGAAAGGACGAAGGTCGTCCCCTATGCCTTATCCATAGGCTCTGTATAGTATGCCAAGCTGTGTACCGCACCTAGTGTGTGCCTTGCCATGAGTCTGTCAAGGGGTACAAGAGTGTTCCAGGAGTGGATCACTGGACAGCGGTCAAGATTATCCTTAGTAACTAGAGGACTAAGGAAATATTTCTCGATTATGGGGGTGATAAAGAGTTCGTCGTAAAGGGTTATGTCGATGCAAGCTTTGACACCTATCCGGACGACTCTGAGTAGCAGTCAGGATACATATAGTGGAGCAGCCATTTGGAATAGCTCCAAGTGGAGTGTGGTAGAAGTGTCTACAGTATGACATAGAGATTTGCAAAGTACACACGCATCTGAATTTTGCAGACCCATTGACTAAAGACCTCTCTCACATGCAAAGCATGATCTGATCGAACCCAAGAACTCATTGGGTGTTAGATTCATAACAATGTAAATGACATGGTGATGTGAACTAGATTATTGACTCTAGTGCAAGTGGGAGACTGTTGGAAATATGCCCTAGAGGCAATAATAAATTGGTTATTATCATATTTCCTTGTTCATGATAATCGTTTATTATCCATGCTATAATTGTATTGATTGGAAACTCAAATACATGTGTGGGTACATAGACAACACTGTGTTCCTAGTAAGCCTCTAGTTAACTAGCTCGTTGATCAAAAGATGGTGAAGGTTTCCTAGCCATGGACATGAGATGTCATTTGATAACGGGATCACATCATTAGGAGAATGATGTGATGGACAAGACCCAAACTACGAACATAGCATATGATCGTGTCAGTTTATTGCTATTGTTTTCTGCATGTCAAGTATCTGTTCCTATGACCATGAGATCATGCAACTCACTGACACTGGAGGAATACCTTGTGTGTATCAAATGTTGCAACGTAACTGGGTGACTATAAAGATGCTCTACAGGTATCTCCGAGGGTGTCTGTTGGGTTGGCATGGATCAAGACTAGGATTTGTTACTCCGTGTGACGGAGAGGTATCTCAGGGCCCACTCGGTAATACAACATCACAATGAGCCTTGCAAGCAATGTGACTAAAGTGTTAGCCACGAGATCTTGTATTACGGAACGAGTAAAGAGACTTGCTAATAACGAGATTGAACTAGGTATAGAGATACCGACGATCGAATCTCGGGCAAGTAACATACCGAAGAACAAAGGGAACAGCATACGGGATTAATTGAATCCTTGACATAGAGGTTCGACCGATATAGATCTTCGTGGAATATGTAGGAACCAATATGGGCATCCAGGTCCCACTATTGGTTATTGGCCGTAGAGGTGTCTCGGTCATGTCTACATAGTTCTCGAACCCGCAGGGTCTGCACACTTAAGGTTCGGTGACGTTTCGGTAGAATTGAGTTATGCATGTTGGTGACCGAAGGTTGTTCGGAGTCCCGGATGAGATCACGGACATCACGAGGAGCTCCGGAATGGTCCGGAGGTAAAGATTGATATATAGGAAGTCCCGTTTTGGCCACCGGAAAAGTTTCGGGTATTTCCAGTAGTGTACCAGGAGTGCCGGAGGGCCATCGGGAGGGGCCACCCACGCCGGGAGGCCACATGGGCCTAAAGGGGGTTGCACCAGCCCTTAGTGGGCTGGGCAAGGCAGCCCTATAAGGCCCATGCGGCTGGAATAAGTGGAAAAGGCATAAAACCCAAGAAAAGGGAAGGGGAACCAAATATGGAAGGTGTCCTATTTGGACTAGGAAGAAGTGGAGGAGTCCACCTCCTCCTCCTTGGTTCGGCCGCACCTAGGGGGAAACCATAGGGCGCCAGCCCCCTCCCCCTCCCTCCTATATATACTAGAGGGGAGAGAGGGCCAAACACCCTAAGCCACGGTGCAGCCCTCTCTCCCCCCGTCTATACGGTTTTCCTCAAATCTGTTTTTGTCGGTGCTTAGGCGAAGCCCTGTCGGAACAGCTCCACCACCACCCCCACTACGCCGTTGTGCTGGCGGAGAACTCGTCTATCTCTTCGCTCTCTCTTGCTGGATCAAAAAGGCGGAGATCGTCATCAAGCTGTACGTGTGCTGAACGCGGAGGTGCCGTCCGTTCGGTACTTGATCGGGACGGATCGTGATTGGATCGTGGGACGCTCGGTGATTTGGATCACGAAGACGTTCGACTACATCAACCGCGTTTCTTAATGCTTCCCGCTTAGCGATCTACAAGGGTATGTAGATTCACTCTCCCTCTCGTAGATGCTCATCACCATGGATAGATCTTGTGTGTGCGTAGGAAATTTTTTGTTTCCCATGCAACGTTCCCCAACAAAAACATGTGGATGAAAATGCACACGATGACATGGCAAGGTGCAACAAGCAAACGAATCACATGGCAACGACGGTCACAAAAGGAAGGAATCTGGAGCATCGGTCTCGGGGCATCACAAATTACTTCGGTCCCACCGAGTTTTCCAAATCGGTCTCACTGAGATGGCTTGCCAACTCTCTGTTGCCTTATTGCTTCACTTCGGTCCCACCGAGTTGATGCAATCGGTGCCACCGAGACGAGGTTTGCCCTAACCATTGCACATCGGTCCATCCAAGTTGTTCCAGTCGGTCCCACCAAGATTCCTAATGTTCATATCTTTTACAAAGTTCGGTGTCACCGAGATTTCTGATCGGTGCCACCGAGTTGGGTCAAAAGTGTGTAATGGTTGGATTTTGTGTGGAGGCTATATATACCCCTCCACCCCTTCTTACTCAGTAAGGAGAGCCACCAGAACGTGCCTACACTTCCACCATACATTTTATGAGAGAGAACCACCTACTCATGTGTTGAGATCAAGAGATTCCATTCCAACCATTTGAACCTTGATTTCTAGCCTTTCCCAAGTTGCTTTCCACTCAAATCCTTCTTCCACCATAGCCACATCTGTGAGGAGTTGTTTGAGTGTTGGGGAGACTATCATTTGACTTATCTGCTGGAAGCCACCCTGAGGATTGAGCGAAGTCTGGCCAACCTCACCAAGAACCAGGCTAGCCTAGAGCGGATAGTCGAGACAAAGATTCATGATCTTGATGTGAAGATCGCTGAGGTACAGACTATTGTGGAGAAGCTGAAGGATGATGTTGATGCCGCCAGGGCAACTTCTGATGATAGTGGAGATGACAGACCGACGACTGAGAGATTCCAGACAGTGCCTAGGGCATCCAGGTCTGCTGGAGTGCCTACTGCAGATACGATGACTACAGTCTCTACACCTGCTGCTGCTGCTAGAGTGCCACCTCCAGTCTCTACTCCACCAGCCCAGCAGACGTCAGCTGAAGCATTTGTGGATGCACTTCTCTCAACGCCATCTACGCACACTGGAGCTGCCAGCCGGAGTTCACCTTCAGGAGCTGCCGAGGATCGTGGCTAGAGAGCCGCATAGTCCTATACCTATTCGAACTTTTTGGTACTTGTTACCAAAGGGGCAGAATTTGTATAGATCATTAGGCTTCGAGAGAGAATGTCTTGCTTTTGCTCGTCGTTTTCTTGAGTTTCTATTTCTATTTCTGCTTTGATGTGTGTGAGATACTTTGATCGTTATGTTTGTGAGCTACTATGTGTGTGACTGATCATACTCTGCTTCATGCTATGCTTAATGCTTATCCTTATCATTATATTGTATGATCATTCACTTGTGTTTTTGGTGATGCATGCTTACTATTCCATTCATATCATTTTGCGCGCTCCACCAAGTTGTATGTGACATGGAAGAGTGACCCATGATCCTAATCGATTGTGCATTTGCATTCAAACGCAAATTATTAATAATGCACAAATTTAGGGGGAGCTCTTGCTTATCACATACTTATCAAAGCGATGATGTATTTCATTCATTTAATCATTTGTCGAAGCTTTGATCTATATGTTGTCATCAATTACCAAAAAGGGGGAGATTGAAAGCACATTTGCTCCCTTGGCGGTTTTGGTAATTTGTAACAACATATATCTCATTGAACTAATGTCCATTCAAGTTAAAGATTTCAGGATGTTCAATGATTGGCATGGCAAGGACTAGAGATGTGGACCCCTCAAAATGCTAAGGACATGCATTGGCAAAAGCTCAAGACTCTACATTTTCTGTTAAGTGATCCAAGATCACATTGAGTCCATAGGAAACCAATACTATTAAAAAGGGATGAGGTGTTGCTTAATGGTCTTATTGCTCAAGTGCTTAGTGACAGTGCTCCAAAACCCTCAACCACTTTCTCCATCCAAATATGTCCAAAACCTACATTCCAACTCGGCCCCACCAAAAATTCCTATCCGGAGCCACCGAGTTCATCTGGACTTAGCCACCGCCAAAACCCTAACAAATCGGATCCACCGATATGGATCTCGGTCTCACCGAGATGGCCTTACCAACTCTCTGTAATCGGTTGCAATTACTTTGGTCCCACCGAGTTTTGCAAATTGGTCTCACCGAGATGGCATGCCAACTCTTTGTTGCCTTATTGCTTCACTTCGGTCCCACCGAGTTGATGCAATCGGTGCCACCGAGACGAGGTTTGCCCTAACCATTGCACATCGGTCCATCTGAGTTGTTCCAGTCGGTCCCACCGAGATTCCTAATGTTCATATCTTTTACATAGTTTGGTGCCACCGAGATTTCTGATCGGTGCCACCGAGTTGGGTCAAAAGTGTTTAACGGTTGGATTTTGTGTGGAGGCTATATGTACCCCTCCACCCCTTCTTACTCAGTATGGAGAGCCATCAGAACGTGCCTACGCTTCCACCATACATTTTCAGAGAGAGAACCACCTACTCATGTGTTGAGATCAAGAGATTCCATTCCAACCATTTGAACCTTGATTTCTAGCCTTTCCCAAGTTGCTTTCCACTCAAATCCTTCTTCCAGCATAGCCAAATCTGTGAGGAGTTGTTTGAGTGTTGTGGAGACTATCATTTGAAGCACAAGAGTAAGGAGTTCATCAACAACACACCGTCTATTACCTTTTGGAGAGTGGTGTCTCCTAGATTGGTTAGGTGTCACTTGGGAGCCTCCGACATGATGTGGAGTTGAACCAAGTAGTTTGTAAGGGCAAGGAGATCGCCTACTTCATGAAGATCTACCCGAGTGAGGCTAGTCCTTCATGGACGTATGCCATGATGAAATAGACAAGGTTGCTTCTTCGTGGACCCTTCGTGGGTGGAGCCCTCCATGGACTCGCGCAGCCATTACCCTGCGTGGGTTGAAGTCTCCATCAACGTGGACGTACAATAGCACGACCACCTATCGGAACCACGCCAAAAATCACCGTGTGTTCATTGCTTTTGAAATCTCTGATCCCCTCCTTTACTTACATATGCAATTGTTTACTTTCCGCTGCTACACTCTGAGAATTGCATGTGTAGGGTGATGCTTGACTTGTATACTTGCTAAAATCTGCCTACAACTAAAATTGGGAAAAGGTTAGGTTTTTATTTGGTCAAGTAGTCTAATCACCCCCCTCTAGACATACTTTCGATCCTTCAATTTCTTTGAGACACTTCGTACATCCGAGCAGTGTATTAATACTTCTGACTAGATGTTCAACATATCCGAGCAGGAGTGGAAGCGCTGGGTTGAGACGGTGCACTGTCCGGCTCCAAAGCTGGAGTCCTATGCTCGCGACGATGACCCTGGCATTCAGGACAAAATCAGCCGCCTCGAGATTGCAAAGGAAATTTGGGATAATTTGGTTGATATGCATGAGGGTACCGAGTCCGTCAAGGAATCCAAGTTGGATGTGCTTCAAAGTCAACTTGACATGTTCAAGATGAAGGATGGTGAAGGAGTAGCTGAAATGTACTCTAGGCTTGCTCTCATCACAAATGAGATAGCCGGCTTAGGAAGTGAAGAGATGACCGACAAATTCATCATCAAGAAGACCCTTAGAGCTTTGGATGGAAAATACGATACCGTTTGCACATTGATCCAAATGATGCCCAATTACAAAGATCTCAAGCCCACAGAAGTCATTGGAAGTATTGTTGCTCATGAAATAGCACTCAAGGACAAAGAGGAGCTTCACAACAAATTAAGTGGCGCTTACAAAGCCTCAACTGATGCTCCAACAACTTCAAGTGACAAGCTAGTATCTAATGAAGAGATAAGCCTAATGATGAAAAGATTCAACAAGTTCTACAAGAACAAAGGGAAAGAGAGAAGCTCTAGCTCAAGACACTATGAGAGAATATCATCAAGTCATGACCGAAATTGCTACAATTGTGGAAAACCCAGCCACTATTCCAATGAGTGTACGGCTCCCTACAAGAAAAGAGACGAATCACCAAGAGGAAGACATAGAAGAGATGAATCACCTCAGAAGGAGAGAAGGACTAGAGATGATCGTTATGAACGAAGACCCTCTCGAAGAAGCAAGGATTCGGAGAGGAAGGACAAGTCATCAAAGAGCTACACAAGAAGAAGACATCAAGCTCATGTTGGTGAATGGGTTTCCGGCTCCGACTCCGACAACCACTCTGAGAGAAGTTATCACTCCAACTCCGACTATAGTCAAGATGAAGGTGTTGCCGGACTTGCTCTTGTGTCATCCAACTCCTATAATCTCTTTGATTCACCAAATGAAAGAATTGGAAGATGCTTCATGGAAAAAGGCCCCTAGGTATCACACCCCGAGTATCTAGATTTCAATAGTGATGAAGATGATTTGCTTGGTGATGATGATTTACTTGTTGATAAGGCTAGTGATGTGAGCTATAATGAAAATGCTAGTAATTATGATAGTCAAGAGGAAACGAATGACAATGCTATGAAGGAGATTGAGCGTCTAACTAAAGAACTAAATGCTCTTAAGTTAGCTCATGAAACAACTCAAGAGGATCATAGAGAACTTCTAAGAACTCATGAGAAGCTACGCTTCGAGAAGCTAAATTTAGAGCAAGAGCATGAGTTTCTTAAAGCTATCAATGACGATCCTCGAAAGAAGAGTGCTTCATATCTTGCCAAGGGTTTACTCTCGTCTACCTTTATGCCACAAGTTAAACCTAAGCAAACTAGTAACAAGGGTAAAAAGGGTTCTAGCTCTAGTGGTAACAATAACAATGCTATATCCAATGTTGTTACTTCTAGTAGTTCTATTGATTCCACTAATGATTCTCTTAGCCAAGTTACACTTGAGCAAGAAAACAATCTATTGAAAGGAATTATATAAAAAGGTGTCTACAAGAGTCTTGCCGGGAGTAAGCAATTTGAGGAAATTGTGCGCAAGCAAGGAAGGCACCGGAAGAACCAAGGTGTTGGTTTTGAACGAAAGTTCAATGCCAATGGAGTTGAGAGGGAAGAAGATCAATACCCCAAGACGAAGTTTGTTCCTCAACATGAGAAGTATGATCCTACTTCCTTCAAGGGAACACAAGCTCAAGAAGATCTTCCACCACAAGACCACAAGCTAAAAGGCAAGGACAAGCTTCAAGAAGAGATTGATTCTTTTGAAGAAGCACCTCAAGCCTTGGTCAAGTGGGTTCCCAAGACTTCATCAAGTTCTACTTCATCAAGTGCTACTACAACTCCAAGGATTCCCATCAAGTTGATGTGGGTCCAAAAGAAGAAGAACTAGAGAGTTCTTGAGGGTGACTCCGCCAACAAACTTCACTCACATTCATTTATGGCAAGAACTTGTGCAATCAACTTCCACATCTTGCACTAGTTCACGGAGTCACAAACCCTCTTGTTGGTAAAGCAAGGGACAAGGTAGTCATTGCATTCATGGACATCATCATATGTGTATTTCACTTTATGTCTATGGATATCCTTGTATGTTCCTTGTGTGGGACTTACCCATGTAGGTATTGAAAGCACAAAACTCCAAAGGATTCCTCCCAACTCTTGATGGTCCACATCAACATTGAGCATCCACATCTTCAACATCTACATGAAGTCATCATCGACAAAACCCAAGGTTAGTTCATCCCTCTTTGGGGGGATATCACATCTAGGGGGAGCTTTGCTCTAAGACTTGAGCTAAAGCAACTCTAATGGTGTGAACACATCAATGCTTTATGTAGAAATGGCAACCCCACTTGTGCTTAAACGATGAGTATGACCTATGATCAAATGTTCTCATTTGACTCCTAAGTCAATATACTCATATATAGATGACCTAGTCATCGCCATTGCTTGATAGATGCTAGATTTGGTTGTGCACGTTTGACACATAATTCATTTGCTATCTTTTTGTGTGAGCATGTTGGTTTGCATGTTTTTCTTCATTCGAGGACATCCATTTGTTGTTTTGATTGTCTTGGTTTTTCTGGCCAAGTGGATGTAGAAGAATGCCTAAGTACCTTCTCTAGCTATCTATGCTTTCTTGTCTCAAATTCTATTATTGCTACATCACAAAAATTGAAAAAGTCATTTTCGGACCCTCCGGGTTAGGCGCACTCGGAGTCACCGATATGAAAGGGCTGAACCTCCAAAACCTGCTTTATGCATTTTGGTTGGACCAATTCATTCAAACTCGGTCAAACCGAAATCATATAGATTGATCTAGGTTTCAATCTCGGTGTCACCGAGTTGAACGTTTCGGCGTCACCGATTTGCTATACTGTTAGCAGTTACAAATATCGGTGCCACCGAGTTGTTTAACTCAGAGCCACCGACAGCTCGTGGGTATATATATCGGGCGAAACCGTACGGTTGAAATTTCTCGACCCCCTATGACCTCACGCCCCACAGCTGCCGTCGCCCTCGTCTCCGGACTTCTTCGTTGCGTCCAGCGAGCTCTCGCCGCCGGAATCCATCGCCGTCAATGGGAATCTTCCCCGCCATTGCCGCCGTAGAGGATCACCACCAAGTTAGGGTGAGATTTGACCCCCTCCGTGTTCCTCTTTCTGATTCTATACACGGATGGATTGCCATTATTCTTGTCATAGATTGCAATGCTTATTCTACGAATAAAATTCCGTAGAAAAGATTCGAGCAAAAAATTTAGGTTTAAGTTTCCGCCGTAAGCATCACGGACCGACCGAATTGAGATTTTCGGAGTCACCGATTTGGCCCCAGGCCCTTGCACTAGTACATCTCGGTGCCACCGAGAAGTACGAATCGGTGAGACCGAAAGTAACATTTCAGTGAAACCCTAGCATCTCGGAGTTATCGAACCACATCTCAGTCTGACCGAAATGGTGTGTTTAGTTTCTGTAGAGTGCTTCGGTATCACCGAGATTATCAACTCGGTGGATCCGAAATGCCTTCTGTGAAAACTTGAAACTAAGATTTGAACTCAATTTTTATGAAAAATGTCTGCTTTTTGTGATGACTCATCTACTCTGCCCATACCCATCTATTCACAGGGTCAGTTTTTCAAGATGTCAGATGCCAGCGATAGCCAGAATGTCTCAGAAGCACACACTGATCTCAGTTCAGGCTCTAGCCCTGAGGGCAGCTACTATGAGGAAGAGAGGAGTTCTCCTGAATTGCCCAAAGCAGCTACTAGGGCAAGGAAGAAGAGAACCTCAGATGATGAGGATGAGGACTTTATTGCTAGTGAAGCAATGTCAAAGAAGAAGAGAGTTGTGCTTGCAAAGGAGTGTAGCACCAAACCTGCTGCCAAAGATAAATCTGCTGTAAAGAAACTTACTAAGAAAACCATGACATTTACACTTGAGGAACCAAGTGATACAGAGGAAGCTGCTGTAGGCAAGAAAAAGAGGGCAAGGAAGACAACTGCTCAGGTTGTGGGCAAACCCTCCATGAGGACTGATGAAGAGGAAGAGGAGGAGCCAGCAGCTGATGTACCACCTGCCAAGACTTAGAAGCTCATGTCTGATGCTATGAGGTCTGCTGCTCCCACCAAATCCAAGCCCAAAGCTCCAGCACCCAAGAGATCCACAAGAAACATCCATGCTACTGAAAAGAACAAGGCCCCAGTGCTTGAAGTTGATGCTGGTGAGGAGCCACTAGTGCTCAGAAAGTTAAAACCCAAGATTCCAGATCATGACAATGCTCATCCAGTTGCTGAAAACATGATGCTCGGGAAGGATAAAGTACTGTGTCAGTGGAGATTGTCAGATCCATATGCTGCAAGGAGAAGAACTGCTTGTGATTACCGCTTTCACACTCGAGAACAACAAGATTTCTATGAGACTATACTGCTTGACAAGAAGCCCATAGTCAGTGACATGAAGTGGGTGGATTGGAAATATATTGATGCAAATGAAGACTATTTCCCCCATGTTCATGAAAGCTTCAGAATTGCTGGTGTTGATGATTTTGTTGGACAGAAGCTTACCAAATGGAATGATGAGATGATCATGCAATTTTATTCGTCTGCACATTTTTATCCAGATGGTAGAGTTGTGTGGATGACTGAGGGATCCAAATACCAGTCAACCATCTCTTAGTGGGCTGCTCTTCTTGGTGCTCCAAAGGAAGAAGATGATGACATTGATATATTTGCCAAGCTCAAGATGGACCACAATTCCGTGGCAAATATGTACACAGCAATTCCTGAGAAAGATATTGAGTCTCACAAGCTAGGATCAGTGAAGCACTTGCTACCTGGTTTGGCCACCACCAACACAATCTTGAGGTACACTCTTTTGCCCAAGTCTGGAGATGACAAGATGATACGTGGCCACTCCATCAACCTGCTACACTTGTTTGACACACCGCAGAAGTTCAAAGTCATGAGCCTCATTGTTGAAACTATCAAGAGAACCACAGCTGACCAGAAGAGATCTTGCGGATATGCTCCACACATTCAGATGCTCATCAACACCAAGGTTGGAACGAGCACATATCTTCTTGATCGTGAGCATCTCCCATTGCATCCAGAGTTCGAGGACAATGTAGTGGTGATGAACCCTTCACACCCTACATCTGCCCAAGCTCAAGAGAGAATCTGGGCAGCTGAGGCAGCAAAAGAACTCAGAAGGCATCTGCTGCCAATGCACCTATTGCTAACCTCAAGACAAAGAATGATCAAATGACTTATCTGCTGGAAGCCACCCTGAGGATTGAGCGCAGTCTGGCCAACCTCACCAAGACCAAGGCTAGCCTAGAGTGGATAGTCGAGACAAAGATTCATGATCTTGATGTGAAGATCACTGAGGTACAGACTATTGTGGAGAAGCTGAAGGATGATGTTGATGCAGCCAGGGCAACTTCTGATGATAGTGGAGATGACAGACCGACGACTGAGAGATTCCAGACAGTGCCTAGGGCATCCAGGTCTGCTGCAGTGCCTACTGCAGATACGATGACTACAGTCTCTGCACCTGCTACTGCTGCTACAGTGCCACCTCCAGTCTCTACTCCACCAGCCCAGCAGACGTCAGCTGAAGCATTCGTGGATGCACTTCTCTCAATGCCATCTACGCACACTGGAGCTGCCAGCCGGAGTTCACCTTCAGGAGCTGCCGAGGATCGTGCCTAGAGAGCCTTATAGTCCTATACCTATTCGAACTTTTTGGTACTTGTTGCCAAAGGGGGAGAATTTGTATAGATCATTAGGCTTCGAGAGAGAGTGTCTTGCTTTTGCTCGTCGTTTTCTTGAGTTTCTATTTCTATTTCTGCTTTGATGTGTGTGAGATACTTTGATCGTTATGTTTGTGAGCTACTATGTGTGTGAGTGACCATACTCTGCTTCATGCTATGCTTAATGCTTATCCTTATCATTATCTTGTATGATCATTTACTTGTGTTTTTGGTGATGCATGCTTACTATTCCATTCATATCATTTTGCGCGCTACACCAAGTTGTATGTGACATGGAAGAGTGACCCATGATCCTAATCGATTGTGCATTTGCATTCAAACGCAAATTATTAATAATGCACAAATTTAGGGGGAGCTCTAACTTATGACATACTTATCAAAGCGACGATGTATTTCATTCATTTAATCATTTGTCGAAGCTTTAATCTATATGTTGTCATCAATTACCAAAAAGGGGGAGATTGAAAGCACATTTGCTCCCTTGGCGATTTTGGTAATTTGTAACAACATATATCTTATTGAACTAATATCCATTCAAGTTAAAGATTTCAGGATGTTCAATGATTGGCATGGCAAGGACTAGAGATGTGGACCCCTCAAAATGCTAAGGACATGCATTGGCAAAAGCTCAAGACTCTACATTTTTGGTTTAGTGATCCAAGATCACATTGAGTCCATAGGAAAGCCAATACTATTAAAAGGGGATGAGGTGTTGCTTAATGGTCTTTTTGCTGAAGTGCTTAGTGACAGTGCTCCAAAACCCTCAACCACTTTCTCCATCCAAATATGTCCAAAACCTACATTCCAACTCGGCCCCACCAAAAATTCCTATCCGGAGCCACCGAGTTCATCTGGACTTAGCCACTGCCAAAACCCTAACAAATCGGATCCAACCATATGGATCTCGGTCTCACCGAGATGGCCTTACCAACTCTCTATAATCGGTTGCAATTACTTTGGTCCCACCGAGTTTTGCAAATCGGTCTCACCGAGATGGCTTGCCAACTCTCTGTTGCCTTATTGCTTCACTTCGGTCCCACCGAGTTGATGCAATCGGTGCCACCGAGACGAGGTTTGCCCTAACCATTGCACATCGGTCCATCTGAGTTGTTCCAGTCGGTCCCACCCAGATTCCTAATGTTCATATCTTTTACATAGTTCGGTGCCACCGAGATTTCTGATCGGTGCCACCGAGTTGGGTCAAAAGTGTGTAACGGTTGGATTTTGTGTGGAGGCTATATGTACCCCTCCACCCCTTCTTACTCAGTATGGAGAGCCATCAGAACGTGCCTACACTTCCACCATACATTTTCAGAGAGAGAACCACCTACTCATGTGTTGAGATCAAGAGATTCCATTCCAACCATTTGAACCTTGATTTCTAGCCTTTCCCAAGTTGCTTTCCACTCAAATCCTTCTTCCACCATAGCCAAATCTGTGAGGAGTTGTTTGAGTGTTGTGGAGACTATCATTTGAAGCACAAGAGTAAGGAGTTCATCAACAACACACCGTCTATTACCTTTTGGAGAGTGGTGTCTCCTAGATTGGTTAGGTGTCACTTGGGAGCCTCCGACATGATGTGGAGTTGAACCAAGTAGTTTGTAAGGGCAAGGAGATCGCCTACTTGATGAAGATCTACCCGAGTGAGGCTAGTCCTTCATGGACGTAAGCCATGATGGAATAGACAAGGTTGCTTCTTCGTGGACCCTTCGTGGGTGGAGCCCTCCGTGAACTCGCGCAGCCGTTACCCTCCGTGGGTTGAAGTCTCCATCAACGTGGATGTACAATAGCACCACCACCTATCGGAACCACACCAAAAATTACCGTGTCTTCATTGTGTTTGAAATCTCTGATCCCCTCCTTTACTTACATATGCAATTGTTTACTTTCCGCTGCTACACTCTTAGAATTGCATGTGTAGGGTGATGCTTGACTTGTATACTTGCTAAAATCTGCCTACTACTAAAATTGGGAAAATGTTAAGTTTTTATTTGGTCACGTAGTCTAATCACCCCCCTCTAGACATACTTTTGATCCTACAGTTTCTTTGAGACACTTCATCCATCCGAGCAGTGTATTAATACTTCTGACTAGATGTTCGACATATCCAAGCAGGAGTGGAAGCACTGGGTTGAGACGGTGCACTGTCCGGCTCCAAAGCTGGAGTCCTATGCTCGCGATGATGACCCTGGCATTCAGGAGGATTCCGAGCTCTCCCTTATTTTCAAAGATGGGTTCTTTTATCAAGAAGGCGTTGTCGGCTCCAAGGTGGCCCTTCTCCTTGATTTACCAGGGGCTCTGCCATCCTCTACGGTAAGCACTCCACCAGCTTCCTCTCGAGAGAGATCAGCCACTCCTAAGGTGCCGTGCACTCTGACTTCTCTCCCCAAGAGTCGCTGTTCGACTCGTCGGAAGACCGACCCGATCCCTCAACGGAATCAGGCGGGGGGCACCCAAAGCGGGGTTTGGCAACAAATTGCCGAGGAAGTGATGCGGGCCAACTCCTCCTTCAATAGGTAATGTTTTATTACAGTGGCTCTCTTAATGGACTTGCCGTGTGCTTTTAACAGCTGAATTCCAATAATATGCAGGCGTTCCATCCGAGCACCTCCACCAAATGGTGTGGCAAACATGAGTACCTTTGTGCCAAGGACCGTTGCGACCCATGCGCCCCCTCCTGAAGTTACTCCCGAGGATCCTCAACCAGAGACCTCAGGACCATTCTCGACCACCAACTCTGAGGTGGACATCGATATGCATCATCAGCGGAGGAAGACGTCCCTAAGGCACCCTGTCTTTTCTAACCAGGAATTTAGTGCCCTCAACGCGGTGGATGCATATCTCGGAGCCGCTCGAGTAGGTTTCGAAGATGCAGTGGGCATGCTATGCACCAGTCTACAGGTAACTCTCACTGAGATGTTTTAACAAGTCTCTTGTATGAGCCAAGTAGCCCTTCGGGAGGATAAATATGCATTCTTTTGAAAGGAAGCATGCCATCTGATATTGTATCTTCATGAATTATTTTATGTAATCCGAGGATCCTTTGGTAAAAAACCACTGCGATCCCCAGTAGCCCCCCAAGACACTTGTTGGATACACATCCGACGAGTGGATCGATAAGTTTTACAACTTTTTAAGAATAAGTGCGAAGCCCAGTAGCCCCCGAGCCTTAAATTGGACACGGGAGGCCAATTTAAGGATCTAGCTGTATTGATCACAACACGATAACTTGTTTTTTTGGAAACAGACAGCTCGGACGAAGAATGGCCGGTTGGTCGAGGAGCTCAAGGCGATGAGGTCCGAACTTGATGCTGTCAAGAAATTGATAAGTGATATTTTTACACTCATTTCAACCTCATTTAAACCGTATTATTTCATTAAAAGAGAGATATTCGCTCCGATATTGTCACTAATGACTAATAAGTGCGAGGGGTTCCACAAATCCTCTCTTTGATATTTTTCCACAGGAAATGGGCTAAAAAGGGAAGAAATCATGTGGGAGAAGGAAAGGAAGGAAATTGGAGAAGAGATAAGTCACCAGGAGGCGCCAGAAGGCCGCCAGTGTAAAAGATGGCGTTCCATGCAACCGCGAGCTCTCGCATGAGCGGTCGTTTGGCGTGGAAACCAAGGCAGGTCGTCCACCTGAACAACTTTTATAAAGGGGACCCAATCAAAATGTGAAAAGAGAGCGCGTTGGGAGAACGTCCAGCACAGCCACAACCCTTTCATCATCATCTTCATCAACAAACCCTAGCCGCCACCATTTGCATCTCCATAGCCATCTCCACCACCGTAGTTCTCTTCCATCTAGTTCATACTTGTAATCGTGCATCACACAAGGCATCCATTGTAAGACATATTGCAATCAATCAATCTCAAGATGTGTTCTTCAATGTTTTCTTCTCGCGGTCTGATCTCGATGTGTGAGTAGATCGGTAAGGTATGGGGTGAGGCATGAGCCTTGCAACCCCAGGTATTCGGTGAAGGGATCATTGGGAGTCTTTGAGATAACATCTTGTATGTGTGAAATAAAATTGTTTCGTGAAGTTTCTCTTGTCTTGTCCACGATCTTCATCCCTGCAGGTACCCAGGATCATAGAGATCGAGCACCGGTGAATCTAGGTGCAAGGGGACCGTGAAGTGTTATACTGAACACTGGTGACAGTAAGGATTGGTAGGGTAACATGGATCACAACCTTGGGGATTCATGAGGTGTAGTCATTGAACGCCCAAAGCTTTTGTCTGATATTATTATCTTAATTATTGAGGCACCCCCACGAGATGGATAGGGCTTGCGGTAGGACAACTGATTCTTGATGCAGGACTCGTGCCAGTTAAGATGTTATTTGGACACATCCCCCATTCCGATACGAAGCAGGCACCTCTTGACGGGTGACTTCCCGCGCACAAACTATTATCATTTTTTATCCCAACACCAATACATGGTTGTAAGCATTAAGGCCTCATCCCCATACCTTCTTTTTATTATAAGTGCTTGAATCACAATTTGCTTGCTGATCCGGTCAAAAGCTGGATTTGACACTTTAGCAAAAGCTTGCTAGAGACCATTGCTTCAAGGGGATCTTCCTCTTGTGGGTTTGATACCCAGGGTCACCTCTGGGGAAATAGGTGCAGGATATCCTTTCTTGTTCCAATACCGGATCAATAAAAAGGAGATATCAGAAATTCACAAGGGAGGCCCATGGTGAGTATTGAATACTCTTCATTACCAAATACACCAGTGTACACCTTAACAGGTCTTATGTTGATAGCAGCAGAAACCATTGGCCAACTTGAAAAGGATGTGAAAGATGCTCGAGAAGCCCTGAAGTACGCCAAGTCACAAGAACAAGCTGTCCATAGTGTGCTGTCTCGGAGAATTGATGAATGCAATAAGCTAAAGGCCCCCACCGAGCAGCAAGCTCTCGAGATTGACAGGTTAAAAGCCCAACTATCCGTGTCAGGGGGCGGAACAAGGAAATGAGTGGATCTATATCTGGTAATCATTCTGTGCCCCGACGGATGACAAATTTTATCATTCTATCCTATTTGAGGTCTTAACGTACTTTGTTTGTGCAGCCGTTTAAATGGCCAGCTGCCAGGCATAGAGGATTTCTCCTCAAAGGATGCGATAGAAGAGCTTATTGGGCTACATGAACTATCCCGAAGATCTATGAAGAATGCTTTTAAGGCTTTATGGCCAGATGAGACCATCCCGGAAGGGATGGCCAAACTTGCTGATTGCTTAAGAGGAGCTCGGCGCCGTTTACAGGCGTGGAAGATATCGGCTTGTCGAGAAGGTGCCCAAGAAGCCTGGGCGATGGTGAAGACACGCTACACCGAGCTCGATATGGAGTACCTTGCCGAAGTTGGTCCTTGTGGGCCAGATGGGAAGTAAATCCCCACTAGCTTGGTGTATGAAAATGTCATGCCAGCTGCTCAGTTGTCTCCAAAAGACTGCGCCCTCGATTCTTTGATAGATGGCCTTGAGTAAACGAAATTGTATTAAAATTCTAGGTGTAATGATTCTATGTATCAAAGTGCTTTACATCATTGATTAACTCAAATCTTTCATGTAACACTTTGTTACCAGCCATCAGCTTCCACCTCTTCAGCCAGTGGCCGAGGAGTGTTTTCCTACTTTTTAATGCCGTTATTAGGGCGAAGTTATTACGGACAGCAAGGCAATCTGGCCATACGGTTTGAAAAACAATGGTAGCAGAGAGGTATGTTATATTACTGTTTAACGTAAGAAACATCTTCTGAGAAAAATAGTTCCTTTATAAGTTCCATTTCTCAGGGTACTATGTTTAACATAAAAATATAACTTCACCTTCGGTCTATGCAGAATGGAAAAATTTAATTCGCAGAAAGGTTCCGAAGTCGTTGGTTTTAATAAACTGAAATTTTCACTTCCGTCATTGCCGACCAATTATATTCTTAAGATTGCTAGCTTTCGGCTTCACACGTCTAAGGTGCTAACCCGGATGAGCCGGAAGCAACAATCAAAGAGGTGCTCCCTTTACCCCCTAGCCGAACAATCAAGAACGTAAGGGGTAAGCACAGGAGCCAGGCAACCCAGCTTGGCCAGATCTTAAGTCAAATTTATGCATATTGTGGCTTTATAACGAGAGTTACGGAAGGCGGCGGTCATAAAAGAAAATATGAACGAAAAGAATATACGGGCTTAAAGCCCCTAACATAGCATGCCGAACACTTTAAAAGGAATCTGAGGTATTAATACCCCGGCTTAACCAAGCAATGCTTATTGAAATGTAACGAACTTTTAACAAAGTTTGCACAAGAAGGAGCAAAATTAAAAAAAAATACTCTATCTATAACTAGAGACATCAAAAAGAGGAGAACCTCTGTTTTATCCATAGAAGCATCAAAGCCGCACATCATTCCATGGATTTGGCTCCAGCCGATTGTTCGAAGGATCTCAGATGCAATAAGCGCCTCCTTCCAATACCTGGTCAATTATGAACGGTCCCTCCCATTTTATTGATAGTTTATGTTTCTGCTTCTCAGGATGGTGTCATAGTACCAGGTCTCCAACATTGAATGTTTTAGCGCGGACCTCACAACTTTGATAACACCATGCCTGCTGCTGGTAGAAAGTAGAACGTGCCCGAGCTACATCGCATTCCTCCTCAAGAGCGTCCAGGTCATCCTACTTGTCGAGCTCGGGCCCCCGTTCTTCATACGAGCGCACGCGAGGCGCATCATGAATGAGATCACTTAGGATAATAGCAACTGTGGCGTAGACCATAAAGAAAGGAGTGTAGCCCGTGGATCGATTTGGCGTGGTGCGCAATCCCCAGAGCACGGAATCAAGTTCCTCTACCCATTTACAATCAGATTCTTTTAAAGAGTGAACGAGCCGTGGCTTAATGCCGCTCATAATAAGCCCATTGGCGTGCTCAACATGTCCGCTGGACTGAGGGTGATACACCGAAGCGTAATCGAGCTTAATGCCCATTTTGGCGCACCAAGCCTTAACTTCCTTGGCGGTAAAATTAGACCTGTTGTCTGTGATAATACTGTGAGGTACACCATAACGATGAACCACGCCGGATATGAAATCCAGTACTGGCCTCACTTTAGTTGAGGTTACTGGTTGGCCTGGATCCATTTTGTGAACTTATCTACCATGACGAGTAGATGCTTCATTTTATGTGTACCCCCTCTAAGTGGGCCGACCATGTCTAGCCACCAGACCACAAAGGGCTAGGTGATCGGAATAGTCCGAAGAGCCGTAGCGGGCATGTGGCTTTGATTTGTGAATACTTCACATCCCGCGCATCTTTGGACCAGTGCCTTTGCATCTTCCCGAGCAATGGGCTAGTAAAATCCGGCTCCGAAAGCATTACTAACCAAGGTCCGAGGTGCGGCGTGATGGCCGCCCATGCCGGAGCAAACTTCCAAAAGGAACGGTTTGCCTTCCTCCTCGGATATACATCATTGGAGTACTCCCATGACACTTTTCTTATATAACTCGCCGTCGAGGACCTGATAAGCCTTGGATCTTTGAATGATCCGTCGTGCATCAGTTTGGTCTTCGGGCAGCTCTTTTCGGAGCATGTATGCGAGGAGCAGTTCAGTCCATGGCGCAATCACCGCCATGATCTCATGAGCCGAGGACGTCTCTACAATGGCCGAGCCACCAATTATCTCCTCGTCTAGTTCAATGATAGGAGGAACAACCTCTTCGGTGCCAGTTGATTTGACTACTTTATCCCCACATGCCATGATACAGATGGTATGAAAAGTCATTCCAGAAAAGTGTTTTCCGGGACCGTGTCGCGCTTTGCGCCCATCCTGGCAAGGATATCGGCAACTTGATTGCTGTCCCTAGGGATGTGGTGAAATTCTAGCCCCTCGAATCAAGCCGATATTGCCATGACGACATTCTGGTATGCTGTCATCTTTGGGTCCTCTGCATCAAATTCGCCGTTAACTTGAGAGATAGCGAGATTGGAATCTCCTCGGACTTCAAGACATCGGATTCCCATAGAGACCGCTATCTGAAGACCATGCAGAAGAGCCTCATATTTGGCTGCGTTGTTGGAATCGGTGTACATTATTTGCAATACGTATCGTATGTTATCCCGGGTTGGTGACGTAAGGATTACTCCAGCCCCTAGGCCGGCCAATATCTTCGAGCCGTCAAAGTACATTGCCAATGGGAATAAGTACTGTACTCTCTAGGGAGTTCGTCTTCCGTCCATTCTGCCACAAAATCTGCTAACACTTGGGATTTAATGGCTCAACGTGGGCGGTACATGCTTTCAAAGGGCAAGAGCTCGATTGCCCATTTGGCAACTCTACCCGTGGTGTCCGTATTATTGATTATATCATTAAGAGGTACTTCGGATGCCACTATGATCGAGGACTCTTGAAAATAGTGTCGTAGTTTCTGAGAGGCCATAAAGACTGCATAAGCTATCTTCTGGTAATGGGGATACCTCGTTTTACATGGGGTAAGTACCTCGGAAACATAGTAAGTAGGTATTTGTACCTGAAGCTTGTGGCCTTCAACGTCGCGCTTGACGACGAGTACTGCGCTGACGACTTGATTTGTAGCTGAGATATATAGCAACATCAGCTCCCCCGCCGTAGGTGCTGCTAGTATGGGGTTGGTATCGAGGAGTGTTTTAATTTCCTCCAAAGCAGCGCTTGCCTCGGTAGTCCATTGAAAATTCTTTGTTTGTTTTAGTAGCTTGTAGAGAGGCAGGGCTTTTTCGCCAAGCCAAGAAATAAAATGGCCCAGAGCGGCTACGCACCCAGCTAGGCATTAAACATGTTTGAGCTCCTTAGAGATTTCCAAGCGAGCGAGGGCTCGGATTTTGTTGGTATTTGCTTCTATTCCTCGATGAGAAACGATGAAGCCGAGCAGTTTGCCCACTGGTACTCCGAAGACACACTTCTCTGGATTGAGCTTTATATTATATGCTCGGAGATTGGTGAATGTTTCTCGAAGGTCATCCACCAGTTTGTTTATATTTTTTGTTTTGACAACCACGTCATCTACGTACGCTTCCACAGTCTTTCCAATCTGTGGCTCCAGGCATGTTTGAATCATGCCTTGGTACGTTGCGCCCGCGTTCTTTAGACCAAAGGGCATTGTGTTAAAATAGAATGGCCCGTATGGGGTTATGAAGGCTGTGGCGGCTTGATCCGATTCCTTCATCTTTATCTGATGATATCCTGAGTAGGCATCCAGGAAGCATAATGAGTCGTGTCCTGCCATAGCGTCCACGATATGGTCGATACGTGGTAAAGGGAAGGGATCTTCGGGCAAGCCTTGTTGACATCCTTGAAATTGACACGAAGGCACTAGGATTTGTCCTTCTTAGGTACCATAACCAGGTTAGCCAACCATTCGGTGTGTTTGATATCTCGGATGAATCCAGTTTCTAGTAACTTAGCCAGTTCCTCGCCCATAGCTTGCCTCTTCGGCTCCGAGAACCGCCGAAGTGCCTGTTTTATTGGTTTAAAGCCTTCTATAATGTTCAGGCTGTGCTCGGCAAGGTGTCTGGGAATACCTGGCATATCAGAAGGGTGCTAGGCAAAAATGTCCCAGTTTTCTCGAAGAAATGTGTGTAATGCTTTGTCCATGGCTGGATCCAGCTATGTGCCTATGGTCGCCGTTTTGTTGGCGTTTGTTGGATGCACCTGAAATTTGACTATTTCATCAGCTGGTTTAAATGATGTGAGTTTAGACATTTTGTCAAGGATGACATCGTCTCGATTGACGGTGGCGCGCAGAGCTGTTAACTCCTTGGCCGCCAAGGCCTCGGCTAATGATTCAAGGGCAAGTGATGCCGTCTTCTTCTCGGCTCTGAGTGCTCTGTCTGGGTTGCTTGCTATGGTGATTACGCCATTGGGTCCCGGCATCTTGAGCTTCATATAAGCGTAATGGGGCATGACGTTGAATTTTGTGAATGCTTCACAGCCCAAAAGAGCATGGTAACCACTTTGGAAGGGCACGATGTGGAAAGTCAACTCCTCAGACCGGTAGTTGTCGGGAGTTCGTGAGGTCGACGGGAGGGCGGGGCGACAGAGGCAGGGGGCTGCGCTGGTGGTCGCGGGCGGTCCGAGGAAGATCGTCAATAGTGGCTGGGGGGAGGTAGATGAAGGCCATCTGCCTGTTCTTTGTAGATCAGACGGTGCAGAAAAAATTGACTGACTTATTTGTTTTCAATCGACTATTATTTTCATAGGACCACAATTGGTGGTTTGCCGGCGGATTACCTGCACTTCCAAACCATCCCAGTGCTCATATTTCAAAAGCCTGGAATCTAATTTCATGTGCCATGCATATTCTAGAGCGATCATATGTGTGCCGTCATTTATTTTTGACCCACGTACTATCTGCTACTTGTACTACTTGTGCACACACTTCACCCATACTCTCACTATTGTTTTTTTATGCATGGGTATTTCAGACTCTGAAGCACTATTGTCAAATTCAAAAAATAAAAGAGAGCAATTGCTCCACTCTACATTGAGGATTAGCTCGAAGTGGTTGAACTCTCTGCAGGGTGCAGTGTCAGTAGATGAAGACAGTAAACGTAGATCTGTAGTTGATGGTCCCATTCACCATACACTACCATCGCAAGTGCTTTCTTTAACTTCGCGGTGTCATATGTGGTTGCATGTTAAATATGGTGTATAGCTTGTATTGCTTCTAATTTGGTTAAATTGCATCTGGTTAGTTTACACATTATACCTTTGAATATGACATGCCTTCCTATTTTTTGTACATACTACATCTGTCTATTAACCATGTTCTTACATCAAACTACTGTTCTTGTGTATCCCACGTCAAACTTCTGATGAGACACCTCTAACTTGACAGTGTGATCTTGGTTGCATCTTGCATATGATATCTAGCATGTACTGCTTCTAATTTGTTGAAATGCCACTTATGATGAGACGCTTTTAACTTGGCAGAGTGATATTGGTTGGATCTTTCATATGGTGTCTACCTTGTATTGCTTCTAATTTGGTTAAATTGCATCTGCTTAGTTTACACAATGTACTATGAATATGACATGCCTTCCTGTTTTTGGTACATACTACATCTGTCTATTAACCATGTTCTTATATCAAACTAATGTTCGTGTGTATCCCGCATCAATCACTTATGATGAGATAGTCACACCCGTGGGTTAGTGTGAGACATGCTACTCTTTTAAAGAGTGCAGTGTCATCCTCCCCACATGATTCTCAAGAAACAACAAGGCTAGATGAAGATAGTCAACGTAGCTCTGTAGTTGATGACCTCATTTCCCCTACACCACCATCGCATGTGCTTGCTCTAACTTGGCAGTGTCATATGTGGTTGCATGTTGCATATGGTTTCTAGATTCTAATTCTTCTAATTTGGTTAAATTGCATCTGCTATTCTGCTTAGTTTATACATTATACCTGTTAATGTGACATGCCTTCCTGTTTTTGGTACATATACTACATCTGTCTATTAACCATGTCCTTACATCAAACTACCGTTCTTGTGTATCCCGCATCAATCACTTATGATGAGACACCTTTAGTATATGCGGTGTGATATTGGTTGCATCTTGCATATGATTTATAGCATGTATTGCTTCTAATTTGTTGAAACGCCACTTATGATGAGACGCTTTTAACTTGGCAGAGTCATATTGGTTGCATCTTTCATGTGGTGTCTAGCTTGAATTGCTTCTAATTTGTTGAAATGCCTTCTGCTTAGTTTACACAAATAGGTGTGAATATGCCATGTCGTTCTATTTTTCGTACATATTCCATCCTCGTTTCATGTGTTTGCCTTACATCAAAGTAGTGTTCATCGGTATCATGCATGAATGAGTTTTGAAGAGTGAATTTTATTCCTTTTTCTTGTCGGTTTGACTTGACAATGCAAAATCAATAAAGCAGTGGGAAATTAGCAAGGCAGTGGATGATGGCGCTCATTTCGAGCAACTAAAATGGAGGGTCTCTACAGATTCTACTCCGCCATCCTCCCAAGAAGATTGGTAAGACAACGCATGCCTAGACAGTCAACGTCGTTGTGTTGATGATGAGCACATCTCCCCTACTCCACCATCACTGGTGCTCGCTCTAGCTTGGCACTATTATATGTGGTTGCATGCTACGTATGATGTCTAGCTTGTATTGCTTCTAATTTTGTTGAATTGCATCTGCTTAGTTTACAAATTATACTTATGAATATGACACATTTTCCTGTTTCTAGAACATACAATATCTGTCTATCACACCATGTTCTTACATCAAAGTACTACTATTGTGTAACCTGCAACAATCACTTATCATAGGACACATTTAACTTGGGAGTGTGATATAGGTTGCATCTTGCATTGTTTTCTAGCTTGTACTGCTTCTAATTTGTTGAAATGGCACTTATGATGAGACACTTTTAACTTGGTAGAGTGATATTCGTTGCATCTTTCATATGGTGTCTAGGTTTCATTGCTTCTAATTTGTTGAAATGCCTTCTGCTTAGTTTACACATCATAGGAGAAGACCCAGGGAGTGGCCAACTACCACCAGGGCGCCTGGGGGGGCAGGCGCGCCCTGGTGCCTCGTGGGCCCCCCTTTGCTCCGTTTGACCTAATTCCACCACTATAAATTCAGGAAAAATCAGAAACCCTGAGGGTAGTCCACGAAATACTTTTTCCGCCGCCGCAAGTTTCTGTTCTAGAGAGATCCCATCTGGGGTCCTTCTCCGGTAATTTGCCGGAGGGGGAATCGATCACGGAGGGGTTCTACATCAACCTTGCTGCCCTTCCGATGATGCGTGAGTAGTTTACCACAGACCTTTGGCTCCATAGGCAGTAGCTAGATGGCTTCTTCTCTCTTTTTGATCTTCAATACAATGTTCTCCTCGATGTTCTTGGAGTTCTATCCGATGTAATCACTTTTTGCGGTGTGTTTGTTGGGATCCGATGAATTGTGAGTTTATGATCAGATTATCCATGAATATTATTTGAGTCTTTGCTGCACTCTTTTATGCATGCTTATTATAGCCTCATATTTCTTCTCCGATCTATTGATTTGGTTTGGCTAACTAGATTGATTTATCTTGCCATGGGAAGAGGTGCTTTGTAATGGGTTCAATCTTGCGGTGCTCAATCCCAGTGACAGAAAGGGACATGACACGTATGTATTGTTGCTATTAAGGGTAAAAAGATGGGGTTTATTCATACGTGAGTTTATCTTGTGTGTTGGTATTATTCCCGAAGAGGAAGGGATGATGCAGCACAGTAGAGATAAGTATTTCCCTCAGTTATGAAACCAAGGTTATCGAACCAGTAGGAGAATCACGCAACACCTTGTTAGCAGCACCTGCACACAGACAACAAATCCTTGCACCCAACGCAAACGAGGGGTTGTCAATCCCTTGGCGGTCAATTGCAAGATTAAATTGTATGGGATAGATAGATAGATTGAAACAAAAATACAAAATAAAATAAATAAAAGAAAATGGCAGCAACATTTTTAGGGTTTTAGTAATCTGATTTAGATAGACCCGGGGGCCATAGATTTCACCAGAGGCTTCTCTCAAGAAAATAGCATACGGTGGGTAGACAAATTACTGTTGGGCAATTGATAGAAAAGCAAATAATCATGACGATATCCAAGGCAATGATCATGTATATAGGCATCACGTCCAATACAAGTAGACCGACTCCTGCCTGCATCTACTACTATTACTCCACACATCGACCGCTATCCAGCATGCATCTAGTGTATTAAGTCCATAAAGAACGGAGTAACGCCTTAAGAACGATGACATGATGTAGAGAAGATAAACTCACGTATGAATAAACCCCATCTTTTTACCCTTAATAGCAACGATACATATGTGTCATGTCCCTTTCTGTCACTCGGATTGAGCACCACAAGATCGAACCCACTACAAAGCACCTCTTCCCATGGCATGATAAATCAATCTAGTTGGCCAAACCAAATCAATAGATCGGAGAAGAAATACGAGGCTATAATAATCATGAATAAAAGAGTGCAGCAAAGACTCAAATAATATTCATGGATAATCTGATCATAAACTCACAATTCATCGGATCCCAACAAACACACCGCAAAAAGTGATTACATCGGATAGAACTCCAAGAACATCGAGGAGAACATTGTATTGAAGATCAAAAATAGAGAAGAAGCCCCTATGGACCCGAAGGTCTGTGGTAAACTACTCTGGCATCATCGGAAGGGAAGCAAGGTTGATATAGAACCCCTCCGTGATCGATTCCCCTTCCGACAGATTACCGAAGAAGGACCCCAGATGGGATCTCTCTGGAATAGAAACTTGCGGTGGCGGAAAAAGTATTTCGTGGACTCCCCTCAGGGTTTCTGATTTTTTCTGAATTTATAGTGGTGGAATTAGGTTAAACGGAGCAAAGGGGGGCCCACGAGGCACCAGGGCGCGCCTGCCCCCCCCCCCCAGGCGCGCCCAGGTGGCACGTGGCCACCCCCTGGGTCTTCTGGCCCTCTCCCGAAGCTTCTAGTGTTTATCTTGTCCAGAAAAAAATCTCCAAAAAGTTTTGTGGCATTTGGACTTCGTTTGGTATTGATATTCTGTAAAACAAAAACAGGGCAGAAAACAACAACTGGCACTGGGAACTACGTTAATAGGTTAGTCTCCAAAAATGATATAAAATTGTTGTAAATGATTATAAAAACATCCAAGATTGATAATATAACAGCATGGAACAATAAAAAATTATAGATACGTTGGAGACATATCAGCATCCCCAAGCTTAATTCCTGCTCGTCCTCGAGTAGGTAAATGATGAAAACAGAATTTTTGATGTGGAATGCTGCCTAACATATTCATCACATATTCTTTTATTTTATAGCATGGACATTGGACTTGAATGATTCAAAGCAATAGTCTATAATTTGACATGAAGATATAAATACTCAAGCATGCTAACAAGCAACCATGTCTTTCAAAATATCAACGATAGTTAAGGTTTGTGATTCCCGATGCATGCACATCAAGTCAATAGTTATGCAATGAAATTATATCCTAATTATGGTGCATTATTCGGTGTTAGTTATGTTTAATGCATGTTTATGACCGTTTTCATTTTTTGGTTGGTTGCTTCTCAATCTTTTGCTAGCCTTCATTTGTACTAAGCGGAAATACTGCTTGTGCATCCAAATCCTTAAACCCAAGTTGTGCAAATTGAGTCCACCATACCGACCTATATGCGGTATTTCAATGCCGTTCCAAGTAAATTTGCGTGTGCCAACTCTATTTTTCAAAATAAATTTTTCATTTTGTGTGCCCGTACCGCTCATGAAGCGGCAGGGGGTAGCCATTATTTTCCATGCTAGGTGTGTTATTCTCACGATGAGTGTTTATTCACTTGTCATTGCACGAGAGGATGGTTGCTAATAGGGATGCCCAGTCCCACAATGAAATCAAAATTAATAACAACAAAATTCGTTGGAAAGTGTTGGTTTGGAGGGCACCCGTGGATACGGGTAGCCATGGATTGTGAAAGAATGGTGGAAAGGAAATAAACTTTACTTTCTGTTTGGGAACCGCCTATGATGTATCTTGCATGGAAAATATTGGGAATTCTCGGGCGTTTTCATTGACAGGAAAAGCATGCCTCTCAAAATATTTTATCTCTTTAATTTCAGTCTTGAGCTCTGGCACATTTGACAAATCTTTGCTTCCCTCTGCGAAGGGCCTATCTATTTACTTTTATGCAATTTTTAATTTTTTTTTGAGTCTCCATCTTCGCTTACAAAAGCACCAACTAGAGAGCACTATTGTCATACTTGTGCATTAGATGTAGCTAATATTTGAGTGTGTTTCATGAATGGATCAATGATTGAGCATAATGGGCTAGGGATAACTTTCTTTAGCGTTGATATTTTGAAAGACATGGTTGCTTGTTAGCATGCTTGAGTATTTATATCTTCATGTCAAATTATAGACTATTGCTTTGAATCATTCAAGTCCAATGTCCATGCTATAAAAGAAAAGAATATCTGATGAATATGTTAGGCAGCATTCCACATCAAAAATTCTGTTTTTATCATTTACCTACTCGAGGACGAGCATGAATTAAGCTTGGGGATGCTGATACGTCTCAAATGTATCTATAATTTTTGATTGTTCCATGCTGTTATATTATCAATCTTGGATGTTTTTATAATCATTTACAGCAATTTTATATCATTTTTGGAGACTAACTTATTGACCTAGTGCCCAGTGCCAGTTGCTGTTTTCTGCCCTGTTTTTGTTCTACAGAATATCCAAACCAACACTTTCCAAGAAATTCTTCCTGCTACTTGTAGCTTGCGTTGGTATTATCCCTGAAGAGGAATGGATGATGCAGCGCAGTAGAGATAAGTATTTCCCTCAGTTATGAAACCAAGGTTATCGAACCAGTAGGAGAATCACGCAACACCTCGTTAGCAGCACCTGCACACAAACAACAAATCCTAGCACCCAACGCAAACGAAGGGTTGTCAATCCCTCGTCGGTCAATTGCAAGATTAAATTGTATGGGATAGATAGATAGATTGAAACAAAAATACAAAATAAAATAAATAAAAGAAAATGGCAGCAATATTTTTAGGGTTTTAGTAATCTGATTTAGATAGACCCGGGGGTCATAGATTTCACTAGAGGCTTCTCTCAAGAAAATAGCATACGGTGGGTAGACAAATTACTGCTGGGCAATTGATAGAAAAGCAAAGAATCATGACGATATCCAAGGCAATGATAATGTATATAGGCATCACGTCCAATACAAGTAGACCGACTCCTGCCTATATCTACTACTATTACTCCACACATCGACCGCTATCCAGCATGCATCTAGTGTATTAAGTCCATAAAGAACGGAGTAACGCCTTAGTAACATGACTCACATATTATCATTTCCATATCGCAAAACTATTGCAAGGAATCACACTTATCATATCCAATGATCTATATGAAAGTTTTTATTATATCCCTCTTGAATATTCATCCCTTTGGGACTAAATTCATATCTTGTGCAAATTAACATTACAATCATCAACTCTCAAAAAGATTTAAGTGAAGCATGAGGTGCAAATATTTCTTCAAAATTTCAATCTTATCAATTCTCAAAATAATATAAGTGAAGCATGAGAATTCATTTCTTCAAAATTTCAATCAACTCTCAAATTAATATAAGTGAAGCATGAGAGTTCATTTCTTCAAAATTTTAATCAACTCTCAAAATAATATAAGTGAAGCATGAGAGTTCATTTCTTCAAAATTTTAATCAACTCTCAAAATAATATAAGTGAAGCATGAGAGTTCATTTCTTCAAAATTTTAATCAACTCTCAAAATAATATAAGTGAAGCATGAGAGTTCATTTCTTCAAAATATAGCCACCACCGTGCTCAAAAGGATTTAAGTGAAGCACTAGAGCAACTGCCTAGCTCAAAAAAATTAAGTGAAGCAGATAGAGTATTCTAACAAATGATGATAACTTGTGCCTCTCTCAAGATTGGTGTGTTCAGCAAGGATGATTGTGACAAACTAAAAAGCAAACAAAGCAAAGACTCATATAATACAAGACGCTCCAAGCAAAACACATATCATGTGACGAATAAAAATATAGCTCCAAGTAAAATTACCGATGGTTGGTAGAAGAAAGAGGGGATGCCTTCCGGGGCATCCCCAAGCTTAGACGCTTGAGTCTTCCTAGAATATTACCTTGGGGTGCCTCGGGCATCCCCAAGCTTAGACTTTTGCTACTCCTTATTCCTTCATCCATCGTGATATCACCCAAAACTTGAAAACTTCAATCACACAAAACTCAACAAAACCTTCGTGAGATCCATTAGTATAACAAAATAAATCACTACTCTAAGTACTGTTGAAAAACCATTCATATTTTATTTTTGCATTATACCTACTGTACTCTAACTTCACCATGGCTTATACCCCCCGATACAATCCATAGATTCATCAAAACAAGCAAGTAGTGCATCAAAAACAGAATCTGTCAAAAAACAGAACAGTCTGTATGAATCTATTTAAAAGCCATACTTTTGTAACTTCAAAAATTCTGAAAAATTAGGAAAATGTGGGAGATTCATATACCAATACTGTGTAAAAAATTCAGATTTGTCTGACGCGCCAGTACAGAAACAAAATTCGGGCACTGGACGCAAAACTTTCTGTTTTCCAAACAGCATCAATTATATTATCTTCCAAACCATCCTAAAGGCTTTACTTGGCACAAACACTAATTAAGAACACAAAAACAAATTCATACCAGTAGCATAAATGTGAAAACACACAATAACAGAAAAAATTTATTTTATTCATTGGGTTGCCTCCCAACAAGCGCTATTGTTTTATGCCCCTAGCTAGGCATAATGCATAGTTTCAAGTATTGTCATCTTTCAAGTTGATTCCATAAGTGGCCCTCATGATGGATTCATATGGTGCTTTAATGTTATTCCTAGGGAAAAGTTCCATACCCTTTTTTAGTGGAAACTGAAATTTTATATTCCCTTCTTTCATATCAATAACGGCACCTATAGTTCGTAAGAACGGTCTACCAAGTATTATGGGGCAAGAAGAATTGCATTCAATATCAAGAACAATAAAATCAACGGGCACATAATTTCTATTTGCAAGAATAAGAACATCATTAATTCTACCCATTGTATTTTTAATCGTAGAATCCACCAAGTGCAAATTAAGAGAACATTCATCTATAATGGTGAAGCCTAGCACATCACATAGAGATTTTGGGATTGTGGAAACGCTAGCACCCAAATCACATAAAGCATTGCACTCATAATTTTTAATTTTAACTTTAATGGTGGGTTCCCATTCATCATATAATTTTCTACGAATTGAAACTTCTAGTTCTAACTTTTCTTCTAACGCTTTCATCATAGCTTCTACGATGTGTTTAGTAAAAGCCTTGTTTTGCTCATAAGCGTTGGGTGAATTTAACATGGATTGTAACAAAGAAATGCACTCAATCAAAGAACAATTATCATAATTAAAATCTTTGTAATCCAAGAGAGTGGGCACATCGCTATTTAAAGTTTTTACCTTTCCAAACCCACTTTTAGCAATTTTTTCATTAATATTTTCACCCTCCGAATTATGGGAACACCTACTAGCTAAAGTTGACTCTTCTTCAGTCCCCTTTTCATCAATTTTATATTGTATATTATTTTGAGAGTTGATTGAAATTTTGAAGAAATGAATTTTCATGCTTCACTTATATTATTTTGAGAATTGATAAGATTGAAATTTTGAAGAAATATTTGCACTCTCATGCTTCACTTAAATCTTTTTGAGAGTTGATGATAGTAATGGTAATTTGCACAAGATATGACTTTAGTCCCAAAGTGATGAATATTCAAGAGGGATATAATAAAAACTTTCATATAGATCATTCGATATGATAAGTGTGATTCCTTGCAATAGTTTTGCGATATGGAAATGATAATATGCGAGTCATGTTAGTGAGTAATTATGATTTAGTAAGAATATTAGTGTTAAGGTTTGTGATTTTCTATGCATGCACATCAAGTCAATAGTTATGCAATGAAATTATATCCTACTTATGGTGCATTATTCGGTGTTAGTTATGTTTAATGCATCTTTATGACCGTTTTTGTTTTTTGGTTGGTTGCTTCTCAATCTTTTGATAGCCTTCATTTGTACTAAGCGGAAATACTGCTTGTGCATCCAAAATCCTTAAACCCAAGTTGTGCCAATTGAGTCCACTATACCTACCTGTATGCGGTATTTCAATGCCGTTCCAAGTAAATTGGCGTGTGCCAACTCTAATTTTCAAAATAATTTTTCCGTTTTGTGTGCCCGTACCGCTCATGAAGCGGTAGGGGGTAGCCATTATTTTCCATGCTAGGTGTGTTATTCTCACGATGAGTGTTTATTCACTTGTCATTGCACGAGAGGATGGTTGGTAATAGGGATGCCCAGTCCCACGATGAAATCAAAATTAATAAAAACAAAATTCCTTGGAAAGTGTTGGTTTGGAGGGCACCCGTGGATACTGCTAGCCATGGATTGTGAAAGAATGGTGGAAAGGAAATCAACTTTACTTTCTGTTTGGGAACCGCCTATGATGTATCTAGCATGGAAAATATTGGGAATTCTCGGTCGTTTTCGTTGACAGGAAAAGCATGCCTCTCAAAATATTTTATCTCTTTAATTTCAGTCTTGAGCTCTGGCACATTTGACAAATCTCTGCTCCCCTCTGCGAAGGGCCTATCTATTTACTTTTATGCAATTTTTATTTTTATTTGAGTCTCCATCTTCTCTTACAAAAGCAAGGACTGCTTCAAGGCGAGGCACGAGGTGCTGACCGAAGCGGAGACCCGGCGAGAGACGACGCTGAAGGCCAAGGCCAACGCCGAGGCTGAGCTGGCCTCCCTCTAGCACCAGGTGGGGGGCATTACCGCCGTCGTGGAGCAGGCGAGGGACGAGGTGGCCCGAGCCCGGGGGCAGCAGCTCGAGCGCTCCAAGATGTTCCGCACCCTCAAGCTCCGGGCCCGTCGCGCCTTGGGCTCCATATGCAAGGAGGATGTCAGCAGCCCCCTCGAGGCCCACGATGCCAGCTACCTCGACTTCTTCACCAAGCTCGTGGAGCGGCTCTTGGTAGGCGCCAAGAAGGTGGGCGGAATCGTGGAGGAGGAGTGCCGCGATCTCCTTACCCAGGCAGCGACACGCATCTTCAGCCACCTTCTCCACGCCAACCACAACTTCGACTTTGACAAGGTTATAGCTCCCGTCCCAGAGGAGCTCCATGGTGGCCTCGGAAAGGTGGTGGAGGATCACGTGAACGCGCTGCACGCGTAGTTTGCCCATGGCACCAGCGAGAGCTCAGGCGGAGCTGAGGAAAGCGAAGACGACAACGGCAGCAGCAGTGGTGATGGTGATGTGTCCTCTTAGGCCCTTTCCTATTGTCCTATGCATAGTTAATCGTGGCCCCGTGGGGGTGTGAAGACAATGACTCTTGCTTAGACACACTATGACTTGTTGTAACGAACGCTTGCGCCCTCATGAAGCTTCCCCTTGAGGCTTGTTTTTCTCTTTTTGCTTGCCTTTTGTGCTCTACATCGTCAGGGCCCAGCCCCCGGGTGGGCTACAGCCGTCACTGGTATGTCAGGTCGCGATGCCTTGACAAGGCCAGGAGGTGAGGGCACCGGGAGCTAGTAAGGGCTCCCGAGGCGCGATGCTCAGGGAGCCCCCCTTTGACGTGCAAGCGGCTCGTGGAAGGAGAAACACTAGCGCTCGGTGAGGTTGCTAGAAAGGGAAGCTTGAGAGATGGCGATGGTGGCTCGCGAGGTAGTAGACTTAGCTTTTGCAGAGGGTAGCATTGGGCAAGCCGCAGCTTGCAGGGTGTGCCTTGCGGGGTTTTCGCTCACGAGATCTCCTCCTGAGATGACCGTCGTAGGTTGGCTCCCGAGGCAAGGCCTGCGAAGCTTCCTGAGACTCGAAGGGGGCACCTTGCCACTGAGCCACCTTGCGAGGGGTCCTCACGAGGCCTTCCAGGTGACCTGTTCCTGCAATAACTGCATACCAAAAGTCCCACCACAGGGGAGCGGCGTACGCTCGCCGGCTCGCTCATGAGGGTTACACGAGGAGATAAGACACCAAGGACCTTGGTGGGGTGACGTGCGCAGGAGCAGGCCCGCGAGCCAGAGCCCTGGTCGCTTGGGTTTTTTAGCGCTGCTGGGACTGATCCGAGCACAGCCACCGTGTCCAGCCCCCGCTCGCGTGAGGCTCATGAGGGATGCTGTGAGCGCGCACGGCTCGTGAGGCAAGAGATGACGAAGCGCGCCATGTATGAAAACTGAAGCTTTACTGATGCAAGATAATGAATTCCATTACACAACCGAAAAGAGATGTGGCTGCCGTGTCCGACACGGGTCAGTTTGAGGTTGGTGCAGCCCGTGGGGTGCCCTCGGTTACACACCCAAAAGAGAAAAGACGGCTGCCGTGTCCGGCACGGGTCAGCTTGAGGTTGGTGCAGCCCGTGGGGCGCCCTCAACTGATTGTTCCGCCAGCGCGGAGCATGGGGCTTCCACCGGGGTGTGGGTATGATCGCGGCTCGATCGTTCCGCCAGCGCGGAGCATGGGGCTTCCACTTGGGCGTGGGCATGATCGCGGCTCGATCGTTCCGCCAGCGCGGAGCATGGGGCTTCCACCTGGGTGTGGACAGGAGCTCTCGCGTGCCGTCTGGCGAACGCATTGAGAGTCTCCGGGGCGTGTACAACCCCATTTTGTTCGTACGCATGAGGGTCACGGATAGAACTTGCAGAGGTGTTGGATGTTCCAGAAGTTAGGCACAGGAACTCCGTCCTCCGTCTCCAGCCGGGCGGCGCCAGGCCTGGAGACATGAGCAACCCAGAAAGGGCCTTCCCACATGGGTGAGAGCTTGTGGAGTCCCTCTCTGGAGAGGATCCTATGTAGGATGAGGTCGCTGACCTCGAGAGTGCGAGGGCGGATGTTGCGGCTGTGATAGCGACGCAGGGCCTGCTGGTACCTTGAGGCACGAAGGGCGGCCTGACGGCGGCCCTCCTCAAGGAGCAGCAGGTCGGTTTCTCGGAGAGCCATGCTTAAGCTCTGACGGAAGGACCGCCTCAGCTCCGTAGACAAGGAAGAAGGGGGTCTCGTCGGTAGGCTTGGTTGCCGTTGTGCGGATGGACCATAGCACAGACTGCAGCTTGTCAAGCCAGCCCTTGCCGCATGCTTCGAGCTTTTTCTTGAAGCTTCTCGTCTTGAGGCCCTTGAGGACCTCAGCGTTGGCATGCTCGGCCTGGCCATTGCTTCGGAAGTGTGCCACCGAGGCGTAGCAGATTTGCGTGCCGAGGCTGGCGCAATAGGACTTGAAGAGGCCACTTGTGAACTGGGAGCCATTGTCGGTGATGATGTGGTTGGGGACGCTAAAGCGGCTCACGAGGCCCTTGATGAACTTGACGGCAGAGCCCGCCGGGATGGTGTGCACAGGCTCGACCTCTGCCCACTTGGTGAACTTGTCGATGGCGACGTCGAGGTAGCGGTAGCCGCCAGCCGCGCGAGGGAAAGGCCCCAGGATATCCAGCCCCCAGACCGCAAAAGGCCATGAGAGGGGAATCGTCTGGAGGCCTTGCGCCAGCTGCTGGATTTGCTTGGCATGGAACTGACAAGCCTCGCAGGCTTGGACCAGCGTTGTGGCATCATGCAGCGCAGTGGGCCAGTAGAAGCCGCTGCGAAACACCTTGCCGATGAGGGTGCGTGATGAGGAGTGGTGGACGCAGTCTCCGCCATGTATGTCGGCGAGCAGCTCGCGCCCCTGCTCCTCAGAGATACACCGCAAGGAGACGCCATTCGGGCGCCTTCGGTAAAACTCGTCGTCCTGTAAGCAGTAAGCGGTGGCCTGGCGGACCACGCGCTTTGCTTCCGAGTCCTCCTCCGGGAGAGTGCCTGGGAGCAGATAGGCCTTGAATTCTACAGCCCAGCTGTCCGCTTGGGGCTCGAGTGCCAGCAGCAAGCGGGCTCCTGAGGCTGGGCCGCAGTCTGGTGCGCCCATGGGTGGTGCGGGCGGGAGTTCTACGTGAAGCAGCGTGGTGCTCGCGGCTGGCGGAGCAGCTAATGGCTTGAGAAGCCTTTCCTCAAAGATGCCAGGGCCCTAGGGCTCGCGGCAAGATGCTCGCTTGGCGATGTCGTCGGCCTCCTTCTTGCCGCTGCGGGGAACGTGCTGCAGCTCGAAGCCAAGGAAACGCTTCTCGAGTTTACGTACCTCTTCTAAGTAGGCGGCCATGTGCTTGTCCATGGGCTTGTAGCTTTTGTTGGAGAAGTTGACGAGAAGCTGCGAGTCACCCTTGATGGTGAGACGTTTGATGCCCAGAGCGAAAGCGGCCTTGAGGCCGGCGATGAGGCACTCATACTCCACAATGTTGTTGGAAACTTTGTCGGTGTGCCTGAAGCAGAGCTGCACAGCGTAGTAGAGCTTGTCTCCTGTTGGTGAAGTGAGCATGACCCCAGCCCCCGTGCCCTGCCGGGGGAAGGAGCCGTCGAAGGGCATGGTCCAACCGCCAGGCGCCTTGTCCCCAGGCAGGAGCGATTTGTCCTCACGCGACTCCCCCTCGTACGGGTCTGTCCACTCCGCCACGAAGTCGGCTAGAGCTGCGCCTTTGACGACTCTGGTGGTGCAGAACTCCAGCTGGAAGGCCTGCAGCTCGATGTTCCATTCGGCGACGCGGCCAACAGCATTGGGGCTGTGCAGGACCTGCTCCAAGGGGTAAGAAGAGATGACCTTGATGGGATGGCCTTGAAAGTAGTGGCGCAGCTTCCTGGAGGCGACGAGGAGCACGAGGAGGAGCTTCTGCTACATGGGGTAGCGCTCGCGCGCATCCCTTAGCACCGTGCTGACAAAGTACACGGGGTGCTTGACGAGGCACCTAGTCGTGATGGTAGCTTGCTCTTCAGGTGGATCGTGAGGCTCGTGAGGCTCAGAGGGCTCATGAGGCTCACGAGGCTCCGGAGGTCCATGAGGCTCGGAGGGCTGGGAAGGCTCATGAGGCCTGGAAGGCTTTTCCTTAGCGCAGACGCGCTCCTCTCCCAATGCTACGAGCGCCGCGCTGGCCGTCTAGGGGGTAGCTGCCAAGTATAGGAGCAAGGGCTCACGGGAGCGCGGCGTGACCATGATGGGCGGTGTAGGATCGAAAGTATGTCTAGAGGGGGGGTGATTAGACTACTTGACCAAATAAAACCTAACCTTTTCCCAATTTTAGTTGTGGGCAGATTTTAGCAATAGTACATGTCAAGCATCAACCTACACATGCAATTCTAAGAGTATAGAAGTGGAAAGTAAGCAATTGCATATGTATGTAAAGGAGGGGATCAGAGATTTCAAACGCAATGAAGACATGATGGTTTTTGGCGTGGTTCCTATAGGTGGTGCTATCGTACATCCACGTTGATGGAGACTTCAACCCACGAAGGGTAACGGCTGCGTGAGTCCACGGAGGGCTCCACCCACGAAGGGTCCATGAAGAAGCAACCTTGTCTATTCCACCATGGCTTACGTCCACGAAGGACTAGCCTCACTCGGGGTAGATCTTCACGAAGTAGGCGATCTCCTTGCCCTTACAAACTCCTTGGTTCAACTCCACATCAGGTTGGAGGCTCCCAAGTGACACCTAACCAATCTAGGAGACACCACTCTCCAAAAGGGAATAGACGGTGTGTTGTTGATGAACTCCTTGCTCTTGTGCTTCAAATGATAGTCTTCCCAGCACTCAAACAACTCCTCACAGATTTGGCTATGGTGGAAGAAGGATTTGAGTGGAAAGCAACTTGGGAAATGCTAGAGATCAAGGTTCAAATGGTAGGAATGGAATAGCTTGATCTCAACACATGAGTAGGTGGTTCTCTCTCAGAAAATGTATGGTGGAAGTGTAGGCACGTTTTGATGGCTCTCCTTACTGAGAAGGATGTGGTGGAGGGGTATATATAGCCTCCACACAAAATCCAACCGTTACACACTTTTGACCCAACTCGGTGGCACCGAAACGATAATCTCGGTAGCACCGAACTGTGTAAAAGATATGAACTTTAGGAATCTCGGTGGGACCGATATGAACAACTCGGATGGACCGAAGTGCAATGGATTAGGGCAATCCTCATCTCGGTGGCTCCGATTGCATCAACTCGGTAGGACCGAAGTGAAGCAATAAGGCAATAGAGAGTTGGCAAGCCATCTCGGTGAGACCAATTTGCAAAACTCGGTGAGACCGAAGTAAGTGCAAACGATTACAGAGAGTTGGCAAGGCCATCTCGGTGGGACCGAGATCCATTTCGGTGGATCGGATTTGTTAGGGTTTTGGCAGTGGCTAAGTCTTGGATGAACTCGGTGGGGCCGGATGGGAAATATCGGTGGGGCCGAGTTGGAATGTAGGTTTAGGACATATTTGGTTAGAGAGAGTGGTTGACGGTTTAGGAGTACTGTCACTAAGCACTTGAGCAAAAAGACCATTAAGCAACACCTCATCCCCTTTTAATAGTATTGGCTTTCCTATGGACTCAATGTGATCTTGGATCACTAAACCAAAAATGTAGAGTCTTGATCTTTTGCCAATCCTTGTCCTTAGCATTTTGAGGGGTCCACATCTCTAGTCCATACCATGCCAATCATTGAACATCCTAAAATCTTAACCTTGAATGGACATTAGTTCAATGAGATATATGTTGTTATGAATTACCAAAACCACCAAGGGAGCAAATGTGCTTTCAATCTCCCCCTTTTTGGTAATTGATGACAACATATAGATCAAAGCTTCGACAAATGATTAAATGAATGAAATACATCGTCGCTTTGAGAAGTATGTGATAAGAAAGAGCTCCCCTAAATTTGTGCATTATTAAAAATTTGCGTTTGAATGCAAATGCACAATCGATTAGGCTCATGGGTCACTCTTCCATGTCACATACATCTTGGTGGAGTGCGCAAAAAGATGTGATCAAAATAATAGGCACGCATCACCAACACAAATGAATGATCATACAAGATAAAGGTAAAGATAAACATAGATCATCACAATAAGCATGGTATGATCAATCAACATAGTATCTCACAAGCATAGATCATATTGACAGAATATCACACAGATACTGTAGCAAGCACACACATCAAACAAAGTACGGACAACCAAATAAGTAGCAAAGAAGTAGCAAAGAACTCTCGAGAGAAAAACCAATGACCAAAGCACTCTCTCTCGAAGCCTATGATCTATACAAATTCTCCCCCTTTGGCAACAAGTACCAAAAAGAGCGAATAAGTATAGGACTAGTCGGCACTCTAGGCACGGTCCTCCAAAGCTCCTGAAGTCGATCTCCAGCTGGCAGCTCCAGTGTGCGTAGACGGCGTGGAGAGAAGAGCATCCGCAAATGCTTCTGCAGATGTCTGCTGGACTGGTGGAGTTGAGACCTGCGGTGGCACTGTTGCAGAAGCGGCTGGTGCAGATACTGTGGTCCTCGGATCCACAACGGACACTGCAGCAGACCTGGCTGCTCTGGGCATTGTCTGAAATTGCTGTGTGGTCGGTCTTTCATCTCCACTGTCATCTGATCTGGCTAGCTTGACAGCATCAACATCACCCTGCAGCTGTTCTACTGAAGTCTGAATCTCTATAACTTTGACATCCAAATCATGAAATTTTGTCTCAATAATCCGCTCAAAACTAGCCTGGGTCTGGGTGAGGTTGGCCAAACTTCGCTCAATCCTCAGAGTGGCTTCAAGCAGATATGTCATTTGATCCTTGGGTGTCTTGAGATTGGCAATTTGAGCATTGGGAGCTGATGCCTCCTGAGCTGCTTTTGCTTCTTTGGCTTTGCGGATTTCCTCTTGAGCTTGTGCTGAAGTGGGATGCGAAGGATCCATCACTATAACATTGTCCTCAAAGTCTGGATGCAATGGCAAATGCTCTCGATCAAGAAGGTATGTGCTGGTTCCAACTTTGGAATTGATCAATAACTGAATATGTGGAGCATATCCGCACGATCTCTTCTGATCTGCTGCAGTCCTCTTGATAGTTTCTACTATCAGGCTCATCACCTTGAATTTCTGAGGAGTATCAAACAGATGCAGCAAATTGATGGAGTAGCCACGAATCATTTTGTCATCTCCTGACTTGGGCAACAGAGTGTACCGCAAGATGGTGTTCGTGGTGGCCAGTCCTGGTAGCAAATGCTTCACTGATCCAAGTTTGTGTGTCTCTATATCCTTCTGAGGAATTGCAGTATACATGTTGGCCATGGAGTTGTGATCCATCTTGAGCTTGGCATAAATGTCTATATCATCATCCTCTTCCTTGGGAGCACCAAGAAGACTTGCCCACTCAGAGATGGTTGACTGGTACCTTATACCCTCAGTCATCCACACTATTCTGCCATCTGGATAGAAATGAGTAGTAGAGTAAAATTGCATGACCATCTCATCATTCCACTAGGTCAATTTCTTTCCAACAAACTCATCAACTCCTGCAATCCTGAAGCTCTCATGAACATGGGGGAAGTAATCCTCATTCTCCTCGATGTTTTCCCAATCCACCCACTTCATGTCACTAACAATGGGCTTCTTATCAAGCAAAACTGTCTCATAAAAGTCCTATTGTTCACGAGTGTGAAAGCGATAATCACTTGCTGTCCTTCTCCTTATAGCATAAGGATCTGACTGTCTCCACTGACGCAGTCCTTTATCCTTTCTTAGCATCATGTTCTCCGCAACTGGGTGTGCATTGTCATGGTCTGGTATCTTAGGCTTCAATTTTTTGAGCACTAGTGGCTCTTCATCAACATTTGACTCAGGAACTAGGGCCTTGTTCTTTTCTGCAGCTGAAATGTTCCTGGTTGACCTCTTGGGCGCTGGTGCCTTAGGCTTGGACTTGGGAGGGGCAGAAGTCTTGATTGCATCAGACATGAGCTTTTGAGCTTTTGCTGGGGGTGCATTTGCTGGCTCATCCTCCTCCTCTTCCTCCTCATCAATCATCATGGAGGGTCTGCCAATCACACGGGCAGTAGTTTTCCTCACTCTCTTCTTCTTAGCACCTGCTGCTGGTTCTGCGTCACTAGGCTCTTCAAGAGTGAATTGCATAGTCTGCTTTGGAACTTTTCTCACAGCAGTTCTTTCTTTGGCAGTTGATGGTTTGGTGTTGTACTCCTTAGCAAGCACAACTCTCTTTTTCTTGGTTGAAGCTTCACTTGCAACAAAATCCTCATCCTCACTGTCTGAGGTTTTCCCCTTCCTTGTTCTGGTTGCAGCTTTTGGAAGATCTGGAGAGCTCCTCTCTCCCTCATAGAAACTCTCATCAGGGCTTGACCCTTCACTTAGTTCTGCATGCTGTTCAGACCTGTTTTTTGTCGGGCCCATGGAACCCGGGGTATCCAGGCCCGTCTGCCTTTGGCCCAGGGCGCAACGCCTGGCGTGGGCCCAGCAGGCCGTCACCACCAAGCATCTCACCGAGACCCCTCATGAGGCCCTTGCCTCCTGAGGCCCCCTCCTCGGGGAGTGGCGAGTAATACTCAGCACCACCATCAACGGCCTCGCGAGGCCCTCTCACGAGACGGCTTCCCGAAGTGACCTCGCGAGGCGGCGTTCGAGGTGGCCTCCCGAGGCCCCCTCCCGCAGGCGCTCGAGACGAAGGCCGTTCAGCGTGCCGCGCGGTCTGGAGCCCATCACGTGGGTGACGCGCGCGGCGACGAGCAACAGCAGAGGCCGCGCCAACAGGCGCGCATGAAGATGGTTTCCTCTTTCGTGTCAAGGGAGCAGGGCCAGCTATCTACTCTCCAAAGCAACCCCACAGGTTGCCCAATCGGCGAAGGAAGACCAAGACGACGGGCGCGCAGGGTGGAGGTCATCACCGAGCCCACTTGCGTGTCATGGATCATGCTTTGGCAGGCGAAAACCACCTTTAGTCAGGATAGCCTGAGCGCCTGTCCCCTTTCAAAATCGCCAAGTGTGGCAACCCTTCCCGCCTAAGTTTCCAGGGGGAAGAGGACCAAGGCTGATATAAAGGGCAGAGCAGCCATTGTAGAGGGGGATCGACTCTTGTTCTCACCATCCTCAACCTTGTACTCTCATACGCACCAGAGCAATACCAGGCAAGCAGGAGTAGGGTCTTACACCGCAAGGAGGCCCGAACCTGGGTAAAACCGCTGAGTTCTCGCCCCGTCCCTCGCTAGCGCGCTCTCACAGTCGCCTCGCCGTCGCTTAACCGTGGTAGGAGACGAAGTAGGTAGAACAAGCTCACCCCAGTGTTTGAACCTTTGGGTCCCCGGAGCCCGACTTCCGACATTTGGCGCGCCAGGTAGGGGTGCGCTACTGTTCTTCTGCTCCGCCCTCAGCTCCACCAATCCCATGGCCGACGCACGTCGCCAGCGTGCCGCGCGCAGGGCTAGCCGCATGGCTCAGACAGAGCCGGTGGCCCGTGGCAATCGCCGCCGCCCCGAAGCCGAGGCTGCTGCCGCCACCGACCCCGCTGCCCGCGAGCAGCAGGCTTCTTCCGACCACCCGTCCGTGCGGGCGGACGGCCACACCGCCACGGCCTCCTCCCTCGCCCGCCATGGGCCGCCGAACCCGCAGGCCGCGTTGCTCATGGCGCGCTAGCTGCTCCGCTACCGTCCGGATGACGCCGGCTACGACGCCTAGCTTGGCCGCATTATCGAGCTCGTCAACATCGCCGGGGACGCTCCGGCGCCTTCCCACTCGCTCTGTCCTGCGCCGTCTCGTGCTGGGGACCTGGCGCACGGCGCTCCCCCGCCGCCTCCTCTACGCGACGAGCGCGCCAGGCCCCAGCGCAGCGCGCAGGCTCGTGAGCCGTCCCGCGGCGCGTCCTCTCCAGACCGAGACGAGGCCAGCTGCCAGATCATCCGCTGCGCGCCCCCCGACGCGCGGGTGCTCCTCGAGCGGCAGCGCCAGCGCCAGGACCAGGCCGTTCAGGACGTCGCAACGGCCGGGCGTCAAAACCGCGCCGCCCTCGCTGGCGGCGTCCCCTCGAGCGGCATGGGCTGCCGTGCCTTCACCCGTGAGCTACGTCGCGTGGTCTGGCCCGCGAAGTTCAAGCCTGAGCTGCCGCCACGCTACGACAGCACCCCCAACACCACGGAGTTCCTCCAGCTCTACGCGCTGAGCATCGAGGCGGCGAACGGCGACGACAAGGTCATGACGAACTGGTTCCCCATGGCCCTCAAGGACGGCCCGCACTCCTGGCTCTTGAACCTCCCCGAGGTTTCCATCTCGTCGTGGGCCGAGCTCTGCAGCCAGTTCATCGCCAAATTCAAGGGCACACAGGACCGCTCCCTCACCATCAACGACCTGCGGCGTGTTCGACAACGCCCAGACGAGACCCTCCGCAAGTACATGCAGCGCTTCAGTCAGGTGCGCAACAAGATCCCGCGCACTTCCGACGCGGCCGTCATCTCCGAGTTCTCCACCGGCGTCACGGACATCAAGATGCGCGAGAAGCTCGCCATCAACGGTGAGCTCGACTCCGTGCTCGACCTCGCCGACAAGTGCGCGAAGGCTGAAGAAGGCCGCCTCTTCCTCCACAACGACCCCGACGCGGCGCTCGACGCCGCCAAGGCCAAGAGCAAGGACGTCAAACGCAAGGGCCCTGCCGTGCTTGCGGCGGAGCCCGAGCAGAAGCGCGTCCGCGACCTCGACGAGCCCAGAAAGGACAACCGGCCACTCTGTGCTTTTCACAACGTCTGCTCCCACAGCACCGAAGACTGTCAGGAGCTCAAGCTGCTCCGCGACGAGCGCCAGGGCCGCCGGGACGACCGCAATGGCCGCGGCACCGGTCGCGGAGGTGGCCGCAGCGGCAACTGCTGGGACAGCCGCAACAGTAATGACGGCAACCGCCAGGGCTGGCGCGATCAGCCTTGTGAGGCCGCCTGGCGCGATCAGCCTCGTGAGGCCGCCTGGCGCGACCAGCCTCGTGAGGCAAATCCTCAGGCCAACGCCGCTCTGCCGCCGCCGCCGCCGCCACCCCGAAGGAACGACGTCAACCAGCCTGACGAGGGCACTGGGGGCTACCAGGAGCCTCGCGCGGTCGCCTGCATCCTCGGCGGGTCCCAAGCCCCCGCGTCCATCCGCCACTTCAAGCAACTCTCTCGCGAGGTGTATGCCGCCCTCCCGAGGCCAGAGGCTTCGTGGCCCCTCAAGTGGTCACAGTACGCCATCACCTTCCACTCCAAGGACCACCCCAAGCCCACGGCCTCCGCAGGCGCGCTCCCCATGCTGTGCACTCCCACCATCAGCAACGTCGCGGTCACCAAGACCCTCATCGACGGGGGTGCTGGCCTCAACGTACTCTCCATCGAAACCTTCGAGACGCTCCAGGTGCCCTACGACCAGCTGATGCCGACCAGGCCCTTCTCCGGAGTGACCGATGGCTCCACCATCCCGCTGGGGCAAGTGCGCCTCCCGGTCACCTTCGGCACCCGCAAGAACTACCACACCGAGCTCATCGACTTCGACGTGGCACACATCGGCCTGCCTTATAACGCCAACTTGGGCTACCCAGCTCTCACCAAGTTCATGGCGGCCACCCATCACGCCTACAACGTCCTCAAGATGCCCGGCTGCAGCGGCATCATCATCGTCGCTTGCAACGAGAAGGACGCGGCCAGCACCCTCGAGCGTGCCTACAAGGCTGTCGTTGTCGCGCACCCGGTCGACGAGGACGCGGCCGAGTCTTCTGAGGCTGCGCCCGCCAAGAAGAAGCAGCTGTTCTCTCAGGACCGCGCCGAGACAAAGAAGGTGTCGGTGGACGGCAGTGGCTCCGGCCCTGCCTTCACCATCGGCACAGGCCTCCCTCCTGCATAGGAAAGCGCGCTCGTCACCTTCCTTCGGGCAAACTCGGATGTTTTCGCCTGGAAAGCATCCGACTTGTCCGGTGTGCCGAGGGAGGTGATCGAGCACCACTTAGCGGTGTGCCCCAATGCACGCCCGGTCAAGCAGAAAGCATGGCGCCAGGCGCCAGAGAAGCAAGAGTTCATCGTCAATGAAGTTGAGAAGCTCCAAGAAACCGGAGTCATTCGTGAGGTGCGCCATCCCGAATGGCTTGCCAACCCAGTCGTCGTCCCCAAGAAGGGCGGCAAGGAGCGCATGTGCATCAACTTCATTGAAATGATGGATAAACATAGAAGAAGGTTTTTTTGGCAAGGGTGCAACAAGAAAAAAAGATACTATCTTGTCAAATGGAATAGAATTTGTAGATCCAAAGAGAAGGGTGGTCTCGGGATCAAAGACCTTCGGAAACAGAACATCAGTCTTATGGTTAAATGGTGGTGGAAACTTGAAACTCAAAACGGGGTGTGGCAAGACATTGTTCATGCTCGTTACCTTCGTAACAGAACGGTGGCTGAGGTTGGCCCCAGGTTTTCCGATTCCCCCTGCTGGAAAGCTTTGTTGAAAGTTAAGGACATTTATATGGTTGGTAGGAAAATCACTGTTGAGTCAGGAAACATTGCTAGGGTGTGGAAAGATTCCATCAACGGGCTGCCCCCGTTTCAGGAACAATACCCGCAGCTTTTTGATATTTGTAACACCCCGGGATGTACTGTAAGTCAGGTGGGTGCAGCCGAGGTAAATTCCTTCTTCAGGCGTAGGCTCACACCTGACCTGCTTGGGCAGTGGGAAAAAATTCTCAAAGTTATTAATGATCTACCTCTCACTGATAAAGATGATCGGATATCGTGGGGTTTAAATCAAAATGGCAAATTCAGCACAAAATCTGTGTATAAGTGGCTTGAAAAGCCACTTAGTGGGTGCCATTATAAATGGATCTGGAAGGCGAAAATACCACTTAAGATCAAAATATTCCTGTGGCAACTTTCGCAGGATGCGGTCCTGACTAGACAAGTGATGAGAAAAAAGAAATGGCCCGGGAACCCTGCCTGTTCTTTTTGCAATGAGGTGGAAACCTCACAACATCTTTTCTTTACATGTCCGGTGGACAAAAGTGTGTGGCGATCAGTTGGTGTGGTCCTTGGCACGGATAGATGCCCTAACAACTACTGGCAATTTTTTACTTGGTGTCATGCTTTCCTCCCTGGTGGAGAGAAGTTTTATACGGTTGGTCTTGCGGCTGCCTGCTGGGCCATATGGCTTGCACGCTACCGGGCTACCTTCGAAAAGAAACAAATTAAGACCCCTTTTGAAATTGTGTTTTCCATGTGCTCTTTTCTTTTGTAGTGGACAGGGCTACAACAGGGAGGTGACGCCGACAAGCTGCGTTCAGGTGCCGAGATGATCAGGGCCAGCACAATGCAGCTGATGAAGATGTGCGATGCTGTAAGTCGCCCAATAGGAGGAACATGACGAACGTGATCTACATACCTCTGCTGCGATGGGAGGAAGCTCTTGGGAGTATATCTCCGTAGGATCCGATGTTTTGCTCGAACTAGAGTGGTTTCCTGATGCTTGTGGTGGATGTTGTTAGCGTTTAAGTGCTTTTGTAATTTGTATGCTACCAGGTTTTTGCCCCACAGCATTCGTTTCGACGGCGGGCGAATGGCAGTGGGTTTCCTGGCAGTGCTTGAACTCGCTCTACCTGTTTCTCTTCGCCTGACAGTGTTATCTGAATCTGGTTGTATTTCCGTTCATTTGAAATGGAAAGGGGTAAAGCCCGGTTCAAAAAAAAATGTGCGTCGACTTCACCAGCCTGAACAAGTTCTGCCCTCAAGATCCGTTCCCACTGCCCCGCATCGATCAGATCGTGGATTCCACCGCCGGGTGTGATTTGCTATGCTTCCTGGATGATGTCTCAGGCTATCATCAAATCAAGATGGCGGCCGAAGACGTGGAGAGGACGGCCTTCATCACCCCCTGCGACGTATTTTGTTACATCTACATGCCCTTCGGTTTAAGGAGCGCAGGCGCCACCTTCCAGCGGCTAATGCGCATCACTCTGGGGCCTCAAATGGGGAGGAACGCGGAGGCCTACGTCGACGACATCGTGGTCAAATCTCGCGAGGCTGGATCCCTCATCGCGGACCTCCAGGAAACATTTGCCAACCTGTGCAAAGTCAACCTCAAGCTCAACCCGGAGAAGTGCGTCTTCGGAGTCCCCTCCGGCAAGCTCTTCAGCTTCCTAGTCTCGCACCGTGGCATCGAGGCCAACCCAGAGAAGATCAAGGCCATCGAGAAAATGCGCCCTCCCCAGACCCTCAAGGAAATGCAGCGCTTGGCAGGGTGTATGGCTTCCCTAGGGTGTTTCATCTCCAAGTTTGGCGAGCGAGCCCTGCCCTTCTTCAAGCTCCTAAAGAGGTCCGGCTCCTTCAAGTGGACTCCTGAGGCAGACGCCGCCTTCGAAGCCCTCAAGAGGTACCTCACGAGCCCGCCCATCATGGTCGCGTTGCGCTCTCGCGAGCCCTTTCTCCTGTACTTGGCGGCCACCCCCCAGACGGCTAGCGCGACGTTGGTGGCGGTGCGGGAGGAGCGCGTCTGTGCCAAGGAAAAACCCTCGGCGCCCCTTCAGGCTCACGAGCCCGCTGAGCCTCGAGAGCCCCCGAGGCCTCGCGAGCCTCCTGAGCCTCGTGAGGCCGCCGTCCCCCGCAAGCCTTCTGAGCCTCGCAAGCCTCCTGAGCCTCGTGAGGTTCCCGAGCCTCGCAAGGCGTCTGAGGAGCAAGCTGTCGCAACAACTACGCGCCTCGTCGAGCACCCCGTGTACTTCATCAGCACCGTGCTGAGGGACGCGCGCGAGCGCTACCCCATGCAGCAGAAACTCCTCCTCGCGCTCCTCGTCGCCTCCAGGAAGCTGCGCCACTACTTTCAGGGTCATCCCATCAAGGTCATTTCCTCCTACCCCTTGGAGCAAGTTCTGCGCAGCCCCAACGCCGTTGGCCGCGTCGCCGAGTGGAACATCGAGCTGCAAGCCTTCCAGCTGGAGTTCTCCACCACCAGAGTCATTAAAGGCGCAGCTCTGGCCGACTTCGTGGCAGAATGGACGGACACGTATGAGGACGAGCCTCGCGAGGCCCAGTCCCTCCTGCCAGGGGATGAGGCGCCTGGTGGATGGACCATGCACTTCGACGGCGCCTTCTCCCGACAGGGCGCGGGGGCTGGGGTCATGCTCACCTCGCCAACAGGAGACAGGCTCTACTACGCTGTACAGCTCTGCTTCAGGCACACCTACAAGGTCTCCAACAACATCGCAAAGTATGAGGGCCTCATCGCCGGCCTCAAGGCCGCAATCGCCCTAAGCATCAAGCGTCTGACTATCAAGGGCGATTTGCAACTCCTCGTCAACTTCTCCAACAAAAGCTACAAGCCCAAGGATGAGCACATGGCCGCCTACCTGGAAGAGGTACGTAAACTTGAGAAGCGCTTTCTTGGCCTGGAGCTGCAGCACATCCCTCGCGGCAGCAACAAAGAAGCCGACGACATCGCCAAACGAGCATCACGCCGCGAGTCTCAGAGCCCCGGCGTCTTTGAGGAAAGGCTCCTCAAGCCATCTGCCGCACCCCCAGCCGCGAGCACGGCGCTCCTTCGCGAGGAACTCCCGCCCGCACCACCCACGGGCGCGCCAGACTGTGGCCCGGCCTCAGGAGCTCGCCTGCTGCTGGCGCTCGAGCCTTAGGCGGAGAGCTGGGCCGTGGAGTTCAAGGCTTATTTGCTTCGCGGCACCCTCCCGGAGGAGGACTCAGAAGCAGAACATGTGGCCCGGCAGGCCACCGCTTACTGCTACAAGATGGCGAGCTGTACCGCAGGCGCCCCAATGGCGTCTCGCTGCGGTGCATCTCTGAAGAGCAAGGGCGCGACTCGCTAGCTAATATACATGGAGGAGACTGCGGCCACCACTCCTCATCACGCACCCTCGTCGGTAAGGTTTTCCGCAGCGGCTTCTACTGGCCCACTGCTCTGCATGACGCTACCGCACTGGTCCAAGCCTGCGAGGCCTGCCAATTCCACGCCAAGCAGATCCACCAGCCGGTGCAGGGCCTCCAGACGATCCCCCTCTCATGGCCCTTCGCGATATGGGGGATGGATATCCTGGGGCCTTTCCCTTACGTGGCTGGTGGTTACCGCTACCTCTACGGCGCCATCGACAAGTTCACCAAGTGGGCAGAGGTCGAGCCGGTGCGCACCATCCCGGCAGGCTCCGCCGTCAAGTTCATCAAGGGCCTCGTGAGCCGCTTTGGAGTTCCAAATCGCATCATCACCGACAATGGCTCCCAGTTCACAAGCGGCATCTTCAAGTGCTACTGCGCCAGCCTCGGCACACAGATATGCTACGCCTCGGTGGCGCACCCGCGAAGCAATGGTCAGGCCGAGCGAGCCAACGCCAAGGTCCTCAAGGGCCTCAAGACAAGGAGCTTCAAGAAGAAACTTGAGGCTTGCGGCAAGGGCTGGCTCGACGAGCTGCAGTCCGTGCTGTGGTCCATCCGCACGACAGCAAGCAAGCCTACTGGCGAGACACCCTTCTTCCTCGTCTACGGCGCTGAGGCGGTCCTCCCATTGGAGCTTAAGCACGGCTCCCCGCGAGTCCTTGCCTTCGACGAGGCGCATCAGGATGGCTCGCGAGAGACCGATCTGCTGCTCCTCGAGGAGGGCCGCCATCAGGCCGCCCTTCGTGCCGCGAGGTACCAGCAGGCCTTGCGTCGCTACCACAGCCGCATCATCCACCCTCGCACTCTCGAGGTCGGCGACCTCGTCCTGCGCAGGATCCTCTCTAGAGAGGGACTTCACAAACTCTCACCTATGTGGGAAGGCCCTTTCAGGGTTACTCATGTCTCCAGGCCCGGCTCAGCCCGGCTGGAGACGGAGGACAAAGTTCCTGTGCCTAACGCCTGGAACATCCAACACCTCCGCAAGTTCTACCCGTGACCCTCACGCGTATGAACGAAACGGGGCTGTACACGCCCCGGAGCCTCTCATTGCGTTCGCCTGATGGGCCCGCGAGAGCTCCCGCCCACGCCCAAGTGGAAGCCCCATGCTCCACGCTGGCAGAACGATCGACCCGCGATCATACCCATGCCCAAGTGGAAGCCCCATGCTCCGCACTGGCGGAATGATCGACCCGCGATCATACCCACACCCCTGTGGAAGCCCCATGCTCCGCGCTGGCGGAACAATCAACTGAGGGCGCCCCACGGGCTGCACCAACCTCAAGCTGACCCGTGCCGGACATGGCAGCACTCTTTTTCTCATTTTGGTGTGTAATTGAGGGCGCCCTACGGGTTGCACCAACCTCAAGCTGACCCGTGCCAGACACGGCAGCCGCATCTTTATTTGGTTATGTAATGGGTTGCTCTCTTGCTTCAGTAAAGTTTCCATTTCCTTATATGGCGTTTCGTTTTCCCCTTGCCTCATGAGCCTCGCGCGCTCACGACTTCCCTCATGAGCCTCATGCGAGCGGGGGCTGGACACGGTGCCTGCGCTCGGGTCAGTCCCAGCAGCACTGAAAAACCCAAGCAACCGGGCTCTGGCTCGCAAGCCTGCCCCGTGCACGCCACCCCACCAAGGTCCTTGGTGTCCTGTCTCCTCGCGTAATACCCATGAGCGAATCGACGAATGAGCGCTGTCGTTAAGTGCTCTGCGTGCAGTTATCTCAGGAGCAGGTCCCTTGAAGGATCTCACGAGGTAACACCCTCAGCACCTCAGGAGGCCAGCAGGCACCGCCTCGGGGACTAACCCTCGGTGGCCGTCCCAGCAGGAGATCTCGCGAGCGGAATCCTCACAAGACGCACCCTGGGAGAGACGGCCCACCATACTACCTCATACGGAGCTAAGTCTCCCGTCTCGCGAGCCACCCTCGCCGTCTCTTGAGCCTTCCCCTCCGACGGCCTCATCAGCGTCAGTGTTCCTCTTGGCGCAAGCCGCTTGTGCGTTAAAGGGGGGCTCCCTGAGCATCGCGCCTCAGGAACCCTCACTAGCTCCCGGTGCCACTCGCCTCCTGGCCTTGTTCAGGCATCGCGACCTGACATACCAGCGACGGCTATGGCCGCTCGGGGGCAGGGCCCTGACAACGTAGAGCATCATGGCAAGCAAAAAGAGAAAAACATGCTTTAAGAGAGAACCTCGCGAGGGTTCGAGTGTTCGTTACAGCAAAACATAAAGTATTTAACACAAAGGCATCGCCTTCACGCCCCCACGGGCCACATCGATCTAACGCAGGGTGACGAAAGGAAAAGGCACCCTAGGAGCTCGCACCATCGTCGTCTTCGCCGGCATCGTCGTCGCCGCCGGAGCTCTCGCCGCTGCCACAGGAGTACTTCCCGAGTAACGCGCTCACATGGCCTTCCACCGCCCTCGCGAGGCCATCGCGAAGCTCCTCGGGGACAGGAGATATCTCCTTTTCAAAGTCGAAGTTGGGGTCGGTGTGAAGGAGGTGGCTGAAGACGCGAGTCACTGCCAGGGAGAAGAGGTTGCGGCACTCCTCCTCCAAGATACCGTCCACCTCCTTGGCTCCGTCCTCATGCCGTTCCACGACCTGGGTAGAGAAGCCGACATAGTCGGCGTCACGGGACTCGCGAAGGGCCCCAAGCCTTCCCTGGCAGATGGAATTCAGGGCGTCGTGAGGATCTCGAGGGAGTGAAGCGCCTTGACGCGTTCGCGCTGCTCCTATTCTTGATCGGCGGCGCCAGAGCCGGCCTACGGCGCGGCTCCCCGGCAGGTCTCCGCCTCGGCGATTGGCGCCTTGAGATCAGCGACCTCCTGCCGGAGCCGCTCGCGTTCTGACTCGAAGGCATCCCTCTGCTGCGACAGCGCCTTATCGCGCTCCTCGGCAAGCACCAGGCGCGCTTCCACTACCTTCGCGTCAGCGTCCTCTTGGACCTTCTTCTCCTTGGCCTCCAGCTGGGCGTTGGCCTCGGTAACACGCTTCGTGTGAGCCTCCTGGGCATCGGCCAGCTCGCGCCCCAGCATCTCTAGACGCTCCTTCTCCATGGCCTGCTCGGTCGCCGTCTTCTCGAGGCCCTCCGTGCGAGTCTTGAAGTCCGCCTCGCGGCCGCGGCCTCCTTCTCGCGAGTGGCAAGGGCGCCTTCCCGCGCGAGGAGCGACCGCGCTTGCTCGGCGTGTTGGTCTTGGAACTCTTTCAGGAGGGTCTCCGCTTCTTCGCGGCGCGCGGTGGCCACTTCGGCCTCCTGGAGGGCTCTCGCGCGAGCCCCCTCCGCTTCGGCGGTGTCCCTCTCGCACTGTGCGCGAGCACGTTCGTCATGGTGCCGAGCCGTATCGACGGCGACGCTGAACCGGCGCCACCCGTCGGCAAGCTTCAGGCGCTCCTCGGCGAGGCGCATCTCCGCGTCCTGGAAGTCCGTGCCGAGCGGAGCAAGCGCGGCCTTGGCGTCGCGCAAAGCTTCGGGCCTGAGCAAAGCACGGTCACTCGTGAGGACCAGGGGCCAGTCCGGGTCGGGCCCTCTGGCGCCCTCCGCCGTGGCGGCGAGGGAGCCCTCGGCACCTCTTGCCTGGGGCGGCGGGCTCGCCAGGCCGCCCCCCTCGTTTGGCCGTGGCGGTGCGCTATGGGGGCTCTCAGTGCCGGTCATGGCACGCCCCACAGCTCCTTCCCCTGCGCCCAAGGAGGCCCCCGGCGGGGGGGGGGGGGGGGTAGGCGCTTCGGCCTCCCCCGTCGCTGCTTCCTTGCTCGCGGCCGGGTCAGGGGGGAGGGCGTCCCCGCCTCCTTAGGTTGCCTCCTGAGGCTCCTCCACTTCGGCCTCACGGGATGCACCCGCACGCAGGCCCGGAGGAGCGACTGCCTCCTCCTCGATCTCCGTGCGCCCTGCTTCGGTGTCGGGACGGCGGGTAGCCTCTCCACGCCCCCCGGCACCGGCGGCGGGCATCGACACCCCCTGCGGGCTGGGGGTAACCCTCGCCTTCGTCGTCGTCTTCTTCTTCTTCTGATCTGCGGCAGATCTCCTGCGTGAATGGTGGCTCAGCTCCGAGCCCGGATAAAGGAGCAAGAACTACGGGCGCCGGGAGAAGGCAGAAGGCTTACTCGTCACTGACGTGCCACTTCCTCTTCTTCTCCCCCGCGGACGGCAGGCCAACGCTACCCTCGCCGAGCATCGCCTCGGCGCCACCGCTCGGGCCCCCGAGGCATGCCGCGGTGGCCCGGGCGCGTTGTCGCCCGCCTCCGGGCCCTGGGCGGCTTCAGCCTCATGACGGGCCTCAAGTGCTAGGGGCTCGCCCGCCCCCGAGTTGGGAGCCCCCACTGCCGCGGGCGGGACGCACTCGGCGTCATCGTCCTCGAGCTCGCAGATGAGCTGACGGCGCGCGCGCGGTGGCGCCCGGCTAGCGTCCTCCTCCGTAGCCTCCTCCGAATCTCCGCCGCCGCTGCTGCCTCCCGAATCCACCTCCACCACGAGGGGGTTGTTGCGGGGCCCGACATGGCCCTCCGGCACGAGGCCCACTGATCGAAGAGGGGCATCTCCTTCACCAGCTCCGCCTTCTCTGGGTAGCGGAAAAGCGGGAGCGCCCCCTCCGGCGTTTCCACGGCAGGGGTGCTGAGCAGAATCGCCAGGGCCCCGTCCAGCACGTCTGGCCCCAGGCTGCCCGGCTTCAGCCTCATCGCGTCGCCCTCGCCGGAGTACTCCCACATGGGGCGCGAGTGCTGCTGAAGTGGCGCGATGCGCCGCCGTAGGTATTCCCTGACAACCGCCGTCCCCGACAGTGTTGCGGCCCGGTGCGCCGCCATCCGCTCCAAGACGGGCTCCATCCTCGGGTCGGCGAGCTTCTCGTGCCCCCACACGGAGATCTTCTCTGCCGGATCCGTAGGGATCATCAGGAGCCGGTTGGTCTGGCGTGCGTCCATATAGACCCAAAGCTGCCGGTAGCCTTCCACCTTCTTCGCGACCCTCAAGTTGATAATGTCGTCCTCCATTCCCTTGACGGCAAGGAACGACGCGCATCCGGAGCGCTGGTCCGCCCCAGTTAGCCGCAGGCAGAAGAAGTGGCGGAAGGGCGCCACGGAGGGCCTCACGCCCACGAAAGCCTCGCAGTAAAAGGCGAACGTGGCCAGGAGGAAAATGGAGTTGGGTTGAAGATGAAGAGCGTGAACCTGATAGTGGGTAAGTATGGCATAGAAGAAGTCCGAAAATGGCGGCACCAACCCTGCATATACGCTGTGGAGGAAGAAGGGGTAGGCCATCGCCCCCAGGTCGCGCCGCGCGCGCGACCCCGGCTAGATTTGGGTCGCCCGGTTCTCGTTCTGGCCGCCGGCCATGAACGGAAGCACCCTGCCCAAACCTTCTTCGTCGTCGATGGTGGAGCGCTGCAGCGCTGCCCAAGGACGGGCGCGCTTGGGGACGGGGCCACCTCCTTCCCCCTCTTGCCGGCGGGAGCCATCTGCGCGGCGGAGGCATGGATCGGGAGCAAGAACAGGCGAAGTTCACAGGGAGGAGTCGCGAGGAACCGCGCGCGAGAAGGAAAGGCGCAGAGAGGTGGAACGTGTGAAGGAAGGCAATGATGGCCTTGCGTCGCCCGCGCCAAGATTTATGTCAGCGCGGCAGTTACCGAGGCGTCGTGGGGAAGTGGGGGCGTCCCCCATCACATCGTGCGCCATGCGTCGTGCCTGGCTGCAGGCTGTTAGGGCCCACGCCGTTTCGCCCCTCGGCAAGCGGGAATGTGCGCGCCGCGAGCCCAGGGGCTACTGTCGGGCCCATGGAACCCGGGGTATCCAGGCCAGTCTACCTTTGGCCCAGGGCGCAATGCCTGGCATGGGTCCAGCAGGCCGTCACCACCGAGCATCTCACCGAGACCCCACATGAGGCCCTTGCCTCCTGAGGCCCCCTCCTCGGGGAGTGGCGAGAAATACTTAGCACCACCATCAACGGCCTCGCGAGGCCCTCTCACGAGACGGCTTCCCGAAGTGACCTCGCGAGGCAGCGTTCGAGGTGGCCTCCCGAGGCCCCCTCCCGCAGGCGCTCGAGATGAAGGCCGTTCGGCATGCCGCGCGGTCTGCAACACATCATGTGGGTGACGCGCGCGGCGACGAGCAGCAGCTGAGGCCGTGCCAATAGGCGCGGATGAAGATGGTTTCCTCTTTCGTGTCAAGGGAGCAGGGCCAGCTATCTACTCTCCAAAGCAACCCCAAAGGTTGCCCGATCGGCGAAGGAAGACCAAGACGATGGGCGCGTAGGGCGGAGGTCATCACCGAGCCCACTGGCGCGTCATGGATCAGGCTTTGGCAGGCTGAAAGCACATTTGCTCCCTTGGTGGTTTTGGTAATTCATAACAACATATATCTCATTGAACTAATGTCCATTCAAGATTAAGATTTCAGGATGTTCAATGATTGGCATGGCATGGACTAGAGATGTGGACCCCTCAAAATGCTAAGGACAAGGATTGGCAAAAGATCAAGACTCTACATTTTTGGTTTAGTGATCCAAGATCACATTGAGTCCATAGGAAAGCCAATACTATTAAAAGGGGATGAGGTGTTGCTTAATGGTCTTTTTGCTCAAGTGCTTAGTGACAGTACTCCTAAACCCTCAAGCACTCTCTCTAACCAAATATGTCCTAAACCTACATTCCAACTCGGCCCCACCGATATTTCCTATCCGGCCCCACCGAGTTTATCGAAGACTTAGCCACTGCCAAAACCCTAACAAATCGGATCCACCGAAATGGATCTCGGTCCCACCGAGATGGCCTTGCCAACTATTTGTAATCGGTTGCATTCACTTCGGTCTCACCGAGTTATGCAAATCGGTCTCACCGAGATGGCTTGCCAAGTCTCTATTGCCTTATTGCTTCACTTCGGTCCAACCAAGTTGATGCAATCGGTGCCACCGAGATGAGGACTGCCCTAAGCCATTGCACTTCGGTCCATCCGAGTTGTCCGTATCGGTCCCACCGAAATGCCTAACGTTCATATCTTTTACACAGTTCGGTGCCACCGAGTCTTCTGAATCGGTGCCACCGAGTTGGGTCAAAAGTGTGTAACGGTTGTATTTTGTGTGGAGGCTATATAAACCCCTCCACCACATCCTTCTCTGTAAGGAGAGCCATCAGAACGTGCCTACACTTCCACCATACATTTTCTGAGAGAGAACCACCTACTCATGTGTTGAGATCAAGATATTCCATTCCTACCATTTGAACCTTGATCTCTAGCCTTTCCCAAGTTGCTTTCCACTCAAATCCTTCTTCCACCATAGCCAAATCTGTGAGGAGTTGTTTGAGTGCTGGGAAGACTATCATTTGAAGCACAAGAGCAAGGAGTTCATCAACAACACACCGTCTATTACCTTTTGGAGAGTGGTGTCTCCTAGATTGGTTAGGTGTCACTTGGGAGCCTCCAACCTGATGTGGAGTTGAACCAAGGAGTTTGTAAGGGCAAGGAGATCGCCTACTTCGTGAAGATCTACCCCGAGTGAGGCGAGTCCTTCGTGGACGTAAGCCATGGTGGAATACACAAGGTTGCTTCTTCATGGACCCTTCGTGGGTGGAGCCCTCCGTGGACTCGCGCAGCCGTTACCCTTCGTGGGTTGAAGTCTCCATCAACGTGGACGTACGATAGCACCACCTTTCGGAACCACGCCAAAAACCACCGTGTCTTCATTGCGTTTGAAATCTCCAATCCCTCCTTTACATACATATGCAATTGCTTACATTCCGTTGCTATACTCTTAGAATTGCATGTGTAGGGTGATGCTTGACATGTACTATTGCTAAACTCTGCCCACAACTAAAATTGGGAAAAGGTTAGGTTTTATTTGGTCAAGTAGTCTAATCACCCCCCCTCTAGACATACTTTCGATCCTACACAGGCGAAGACCACCTTTAGTCAGGATAGCCTGAGCGCCTGTCCCCTTTCAAAATCGCCAAGTGTGGCAACCCTTCCCGCCTAAGTTTCCAGGAGGAAGAGGACCAAGGCTGATATAAAGGGCAGATCAGCCATTGTAGAGGGGGATCGACTCTTGTTCTCACCATCCTCATCCTTGTACTCTCATACGCACCAGAGCAATACCAGGCAAGCAGGAGTAGGGTCTTACACCGCAAGGTGGCCCGAACCTGGGTAAAACCGCTGAGTCCTCGCCCCGTCCCTCGCTAGCGTGCTCTCGCAGTCGCCTCGCCGTCGCTTAACCATGGTAGGAGACGAAGTAGGTAGAACAAGCTCACCCCACTGTTTGAACCTTTGGGTCCCCGGAGCCCGACTTCCGACAGTTTTGACTGTCACTTCCACTTGACATCTTGTTGAGCTGACCCTGTGAATAGATAGGTATGGGCAGAGTAGATGAGTCATCAAAAAAAGCAGATAGTTTTCATAAAATTTGAGTTCAACTTTTAGTTTCAAGTTTTCGCAGGATGCATTTCGGATGGATCGAGTTGATCATCTCGGTGACACTGAAGCACACTACAGAAACCTTACACACCATTTCGGTCAGACCGAGATGGGTTTCAGTGACTCCGAGTTGCTAGGGTTTCACTGAGATTTTACTTTCGGTCTCACCGATTCGTACAAATCGGTGGTACCGTGACGTAGTTGTGCTATGGCCAGAGGCCAAATCGGTAGGACCGAAAATTTCGAATCGGTCGGTCCGAGATGCATTCGGCGGAAACTTACACCTAAAAATTTCGCTCGAATCTAATCTACGGAACTTTCCTGGTGGATTTAGCATTGCAATCGTGGCAAGAATCATGGCATTCCTAACGTGCATTGAATCGGAAAATGGAAGCACGAAAGGGATCGAATCTCACCCTAACTCGGTGGAGATCCTCTACGGCGGCAACGGCGGTGGAGATTGCCGTTGACGGCGACGGAGTCCTGTGGCGAGGGCGCGCTAGAGACGACAGCGAAGTCCGAAGACGCAGGGCGATGGCAGCAACGGGGAGCGGGAACGAGTGGGGTCGAGAAATTTCAACCGTTCGGTCCGCGCGATATATATACCCGTACGCTGTCGGTGGCGCCAAGTTGAACAACTCGGTGGCACCGATATGTGTAACTGCACGCAGTTTAGCACATCGGTGGCTCCGAAATGATTCAAATCGGTAGCACCGATATGGAAAACCTAGATCAATCTAAGTGATTTTGGTTGGACCGAGTTTGAGTGAGTTGGTTCGGCCGAAATCAATTAGAAGGTTTTGGAGGTTCAGCCCTTTCAGATCGGTGGCTCCGAGTGCTCCTCACCCGGAGGGTCCGAAAAAGACTTGTTCAATTTTTGTGATGCAGCAAGAATAGAATTTGAGACAAGAAAGCATAGATAGCTAGATAAGGTTCTTAGGTATTCTTGTACATCCACTTGGCCAGAAAAACCAAGACAATCAAAACAACAAATGAATGTCCTCGAAAGATGAAAACATGCAATCCAACATGCTCACACAATAAAATAGCAAATGAAATATGTGTCAAACATGCACAACCAATTCTAGCATCTATCAAACAGTGGCGATGACTAGGTCATCTATATATGAGTATATTGACTTAGGAGCCAAATGAGAACATTTGATCATAAGTCATACTCATCGTTTAAGCACAAGTGGGGTTACCACTTTTACATAAAGCATTAATGTGTTCACACCATTAGAGTTGCTTTAGCTCAATTGTTTAGAGCAAAGCTCCCCCTAGTTGTGATATTCCCCCTAAGAGGGATGAACTAACCTTGGGTTTTGTCGATGATGACTTCATGTAGATGTTGAAGATGTCGATGCTCAATGTTGATGTAGACCATCAAGAGTTGGGAGCAATCCTTTGGAGTTTTGTGCTTTCAATACCTACATGGGTTAGTCCCACACAAGGAACATACAAGGATATCCATAGACATAGAGTGAAATACACATATGATGATGTCCATGAATGCATTGATTACCTTGTCCCTTGCCTTACGAACAAGAGGGTTTGTGACTCCATAAACTAGTGCAAAATGTGGAAGTTGGTTGCACAAGTCCTTGCCATAAATAATATGAGTGAAGTTTGTTGGTGGAGTCACCCTCAAGAACTCTCTAGTTCTTCTTCTTTTGCACCCACATCAACTTGATGGGAATCCTTGGAGTTGTAGTAGCACTTGATGAAGTAGAACTTGATGAAGTCTTGGGAACCCACTTGACCATGGCTTGAGGAGCTTCTTCAAATGAATCAATCTCTTCTTGAAGCTTGTCCTTGCCTTTTAGCTTGTGGTCTTGTGGTGGAAGATCTTCTTGAGCTTGTGTTCCCTTGAAGGAAGTAGGATCATACTTCACTTGTTGAGGAACAAACTTCGTCTTGGGGTATTGATCTTCTTCCCACTCAACTCCATTGGCATTGAACTTTTGTTCAAAACCAACACCTTGGTTCTTCCAGTGCCTTCCTTGCTTGCGTACAACTTCCTCAAATTGCTTACTCCCGGCAAGGCTCTTGTAGACACCTTTTTCTATAATTCCTTTCAATAGCACATTTTCTTGCTCAAGTGTAACTTGGCTAAGAGAATCATTAGTGGAATCAATAGAACTGCTAGAAGTAACAATATTGGATTTAGCATTGTTACTGTTACTACAAGAGGTAGAACCATTTTTACCCTTGTTGCTAGTTTGCTTAGGTTTAACTTGTGGCATAAAGGTAGACAAGAGTAGACGCTTGGCAAGATATGAAGAACTCTTCTTTCGAAGATCGTCATTGATAGCTTTAAGAAACTCATGCTCTTGCTCTAAATTTAGCTTCGCGAAGCGTAGCTTCTCATGAGTTCTTAGAAGTTCTCTATGATCCTCTTGAGTTGTTTCATGAGCTAACTTAAGAGCATTTAGTTCTTTAGTTAGACGCTCAATCTCCTTCATAGCATTGTCACTCGTTTCCTCTTGACTATCATGATTACTAGCATTTTCATTATAGCTCACATTACTATCCTTGTCAACAAGTAAATCATCATCACCAAGCAAATCATCTTCATCACTATTGAAATCAAGATACTCGGGGTGTGATACCTTGGGGCCTTTTGCCATGAAGCATCTTCCAATTCCTTCATTTGGTGAGTCAAATAGATCATAGGAGTTGGATGACACAAGTGCAAGTCCGGCAACACCTTCATCTTGACTATAGTCGGAGTTGGAGTGATAACTTCTCTCGGAGTGTTTGTCAGAGTCGGAGCCGGAAACCCATTCACCAACATGAGCTTGATGTCTTCTTCTTGTGTAGCTCCTTGATGACTTGTCCTTCCTCTCCGAATCCTTGCTTCTTCGAGAGTGTCTTCGTTCATAACGATCATCTCTACTCCTTCTCTCCTTATGAGGTGATTCATCTCTTCTATGTCTTCCTCTTGGTGATTCGTCTCTTTTCTTTTAGGGAGCCTTACACTCATTGGAGTAGTGTCCGGGCATCCCACAATTGTAACAATTACGGTCACGACTTGATAATCTTCTCTCATAGTGTCTTGAGCTAGAACTTCTTTCTTTTCCTTTGTTCTTGTAGAACTTGTTGAACCTTTTCACCATTAGGCTTATCTCTTCATTGGATACTAGCTTGTGTAGCTCCTCTTTGTCCTTGAGTGACATTTCATGAGCGACAATCCTTCCAATGACTTTCGTGGTCTTGAGATCTTTGTAATTTGGCATCATTTGGATCAATGTGCAGACGGTATCATATTTTCCATCCAAAGCTCTAAGTATCTTCTTGATGATGAATTTGTCGGTCATCTCTTCACTTCCTAAGCCGGCAATCTCATTTGTGATGAGAGCAAGCCTAGAGTACATCTCAGCGCCTCCTTCACCATCCTTCATCTTGAACTTGTCAAGTTGACTTTGAAGCACATCCAACTTAGATTCCTTCACGGACTCGGTACCCTCATGCATATCAACCAAAGTATCCCAAATTTCCTTTGCATTCTCTAGGCGGCTGATTTTGTTGAATTCTTCGGGACATAGACCGTTGAATAGAATGTCACAAGCTTGAGCATTGTATTGTAACATCTTCAATTCTTTAGGGGTTGCTTCACGATCCAGTTCCTTGCCATCCTCAAAGAAGTCACCTTGCAATCCAACACGAACAACAGCCCAAACAGCGGGGTTATGACCAAGAATATACATTTTCATCTTATGTTTCCAACTAGCAAAGTTTGTACCATCAAAATATGGACCTCTACGGTGATAGTTACCCTCACTAGACGCCATACTCTCCTAGGTTGTGAAACCAAGGCTATGATCACCAAACCAATGGAAATCAAGGCTTTACGGAGACCAAAGCTCTGATACCACTTGTAGGATCGAAAGTATGTCTAGAGGGGGGTGATTAGACTAATTGACCAAATAAAACCTAACCTTTTCCCAATTTTAGTTGTGGGCAGATTTTAGCAATAGTACATGTCAAGCATCACCCTACACATGCAATTCTAAGAGTATAGCAGCGGAAAGTAAGCAATTGCATATGTATGTAAAGGAGGGGATCGGAGATTTCAAATGCAATGAAGACACGGTGGTTTTTGGAGTGGTTCCGATAGGTGGTGCTATCGTACGTCCACGTTGATGGAGACTTCAACCCACGAAGGGTAACGGCTGCGCGAGTTCACGGAGGGCTCCACCCACGAAGGGTCCACGAAGAAGCAACCTTGTCTATTCCACTATGGCTTACGTCCACGAAGGACTAGCCTCACTCGGGGTAGATCTTCATGAAGTAGGCGATCTCCTTGCCCTTACAAACTCCTTGGTTCAACTCCACATCAGGTTGGAGGCTCCCAAGGGACACCTAACCAATCTAGGAGACACCACTCTCCAAAAGGTAATAGACGGTGTGTTGTTGATGAACTCCTTGCTCTTGTGCTTCAAATGATAGTCTTCCCAGCACTCAAACAACTCCTCACTGATTTGTAGGATCGAGGAGATAGGTCTAGAGGGGGGTGAATAGACTCCTAACCAGCCAAATTAGCAGTTTTTAATATCTCTTGGAACTTAGGCAGATTTTGGCACAAGTTAAGATCACTCCAATACTTTCTATACATGCATATCTAGAGATTGAGCAGCGGAAATAGTAAATCATGCAATAGTACGGAAAGTAAAGGGTAGAGTATGGAAGATCAAACGCAATGAAGACACAGTGGTTTTTGGCGTGGTTTCGATAGGTGGTGCTATCGTACGTCCACGTTGATGGAGACTTCAACCCACGAAGGGTAACGACTGCACGAGTCCATGGAGGGCTCCACCCACGAAGGGTCCACGAAGAAGCAACCTTGTCTATTCCACCATGGCTTACGTCCACGAAGGACTAGCCTCACTCGGGGTAGATCTTCACGAAGTAGGCGATCTCCTTGCCCTTACAAACTTCTTGGTTCAACTCCACATCTGGTTGGAGGCTCCCAAGTGGCACCTAACCAATCTAGGAGACACAACTCTCCAGAAGGTAATAGACGGTGTGTTGTTGATGAACTCCTTGCTCTTGTGCTTCAAATGATAGTCTTCCCAGCACTCAATCACTCCTCACGGATTTGGCTATGGTGGAAGAAGGATTTGAGTGGAAAGCAAGTTGGGAAAGGCTAGAGATCAAGGTTCAAATGATAGGAGTGGAATATCTTGATCTCAACACATGAGTAGGTGGTTCTCTCTCAGAAAATGAATGGTGGAAGTGTAGGCACGTTCTGATGGCTCTCCTTACTGAGAAGGATGGGGTGGAGGGGTATATATAGCCTCCACACAAAATCCAACCGTTACACACTTTTGACCCAACTCGGTGGCACCGAAACGATAATCTCGGTAGCACCGAACTGTGTAAAAGATATGAACTTTAGGAATCTCGGTGGGACCGATACGAACAACTCGGATGGACCGAAGTGCAATGGCTTAGGGAAATCCTCATCTCGGTGGCACCGATTGCTTCAACTCGGTAGGACCGAAGTGAAGTAATAAGGCGACAGAGAGTTGGCAAGCCATCTCGGTGAGACCAATTTGCAAACTCGGTGAGACCGAAGTAAATGCAAACGATTACAGAGAGTTGGCAAGGCCATCTCGGTGAGACCGAGATCCATTTTGATGGATCCGATTTGTTAGGGTTTGGCAGTGGCTAAGTCTTGGATGAACTCGGTGAGGCCGGATTGGAAATTTCGATGGGGCCGAGTTGGACTTTGGGTTTTGGACATATTTGGGTAGAGTGAGTGGTTGAGGGTTTAGGAATGCTGTCACTAAGCACTTTGAGCAAAAAGACCATTAAGCAACACCTCATCCCCTTTTAATAGTATTGGCTTTCCTTTGGACTCAATCTGATCTTGGATCACTAAACCAAAAATGTAGAGTCTTGATCCTTGCCAATTCTTGTCCTTAGCATTTTGAAGGGGTTCCACGCCACGCCATTGTTGAACTTGTCTGAAATTCACTAGATAAAAGCATTAGTCCAACAACATGTATGTTGGCATAAATTACCAAAACCACCAAGGGAGCAAATGTGCTTTCAATCTCCCCCTTTTTGGTAATTGATGACAACATACATCAAAGCTTTAAATAAAGATTTAGCAGAGGTATGCATGAAAGCTTTGAAGGAAACATGTAACATGTATGAGCCCCGTTGCACTCCCCCTGAAGATGTGCATAACATGATGATATCTCATGGGAAAATATACATGCAACATGTATCTTGGCTATATGCATCAAAGCAATATATATATGACATTGGAGTATCCACATGTACAAGATTTTCTCCTTGCAAACAATATATACTTAGCAAGAGGTCGGCCATGTACATGAGTGTGATGCATATACTTACCTTGAAGTTCTTGATCAAGTACCTTAAGAAATACTCTTGAGAAAACAGGGTTAGATAACACAAGATAATTTCTTCAAGCAAAAGACACAAGATCAACAAGAAACCAAGATTGGGATGACATGTAGAAGAGAGTATCACTAGGTGAATACTTCTTTGAAGCAGACATGTCCCCAAAAGAAATAGTTGTCTCCCCTTAAAGAACTTCCTCTCCCCCTGAATGTGACATGGATATTGGGAGTAGGTAGGGTGAGAAAACTAGAACGGCCAAAGAACAAACTAATCACTAATCATGTTTCTCCCCTCTTAGAAACATGTAACATTCTCTCCTCTTGTAAGGTGCATCTTTTGTTTTGAATAGATAAGCTTAAGCTTTGATGTATTCCTCTCTCCCCCTTTGACATCAATTTCCAAGAAGGGTCTTCAAGGTTATTGATTAAGTGAGTTTGGTCCTTGAGAAATACAGCTAGATGCATGTAGAGGATAAGAATCATCGAGTGGAGCTGGAGCAGAAAAACTCAGGGAAGATTTGAAAGAAAATTCCTTAGAGCAGTCAAAATTGGTGACACTGAGTTGAGACAATTCGGTGGAACCGAGTTTGATGCAATGGAATATTTTGTCAACTCAGCTCACTAGGCAAGGAAATCTCACAAGGATTTGCAAAGAATTAACTGCGAATCAAGCTAAAAGAGAAGAAACAGAAAAAAGAAGCAAAGAAACGTCTAGATGAAGGTTTTTTTTTGTTTTTAAAGAAACACTCTAGCAAGAAGATCACAAGCAGAAGAAACACTAGAGAACTTCATCTAGATGGGTCGGCGACTAGGTCACCTATGTTAGAGTATTTTGACTTAGGAGTCAAGTGAAATCACTTGATCATAGGTCATACTCAACGTTTAAGCTCAAAATGGGGTTGCCATTTCTCCTTTAAGCTTTTCAATGTATTCACACCTTGTTGAGTTGCTTTAGCGCATGTCTTTGAGTAAAGCTTCTCTAAGATGTGAGAACTTACATTGGTATTTGGTGAAGTCCATCATGTAGTTGAACTTGAAATGAATGCTCGTGAATTGACGTTTGGAGCTATCCTATCATTTGTAGTTCATCTTCCTACATGGGTTAGATTTGCAAGGAACAACATGTATATCCAAAAAGACAAGAATGAAGCATAACTCAAATGTTGTCAAAGGATATGTTTAGGTTGTCTTGTTCCTTGTTACTCCATCAATTGTTGATACTCGGGTTATACAAGATTGCTCAAGATAAGAGTGTGATGCAATCTTGTGACATGAAGCTTGTCCAAGTACCTACAAAAAGTTAGATACCATACAAGGGAGCAAAATGTCCAAGATATAAAATGATCATGAAGGATATCATGGGCTAGTCAAGAATGCTCATGCCCTTGTATGCATCCACATGAACCTCTAGTTCACGTTTGAAGCATCAATGATGTTCAATTCACTTCTCAAGTGACAAAACACTTTCTCATCAAGTGGTTTGGTAAAGATGTCCGCCAATTGTTTGTCAGTACGAACATGTTTAAGGTCAATATCACCTTTCTCAACATGATCTCGAATGAAATGGTGACGAACCTCAATATGCTTAGTTCGAGAATGTTGCACGGGATTTTGTGCTATCTTAATAGCACTCTCATTGTCACAAAGTAATGGTACATGTCTCACATGCACACCATAATCTTTAAGAGTTTGTGTCATCCATAGTAATTGAGCACAACATGATCCCGCGGCAATGTATTCCGCTTCGGTAGTAGATAGAGATACGGAATTTTGTTTCTTGGAGGACCAAGACACAAGAGATCTACCAAGAAATTGACATGTACCCGAAGTGGATTTTCTGTCAACCTTGTCTCCGGCATAGTCTGAATCGGAGTAGCCAACAAGATTGAAAGAAGATCCTTTGGGATACCATATGCCAAAGTTCGGTGTATGTATCAAGTATCTCACGATTCTTTTCACCGCCTTAAGGTGACACTCTTTTGGTGCCGCTTGGTATCGTGCACACATGCACACACTTAGCATAATGTCGGGTCGGGAGGCACATAGATATAATAATGAACCAATCATTGATCGATAAACCTTTTGATCAACTGGTTTGCCATCCTTGGTCAAGTCAAGATGTCCACTCGTGGGCATGGGAGTTTTCATACCTTTACTCTCTTGCATGTTGAACTTTTTGAATAAGTCCTTGGTATACTTTGTTTGAGAGACAAAGGTACCTTCCCTCGTTTGCTTGATTTGCAAACCAAGAAAGAATTTGAGTTCACTCATCATAGACATCTCAAACTTTTCCGACATCAGCCTTCCAAACTTTTCACTGAAAGAGGGGTTAGTAGATCCAAAGATAATATCATCAACATAAATTTGGCATACAAATAATTCTCCATTAACCCTCTTAGTGAACAAAGTTGAATCAATCTTCCCAATTTCAAAACCTTTTTCAGGAAGAAACTTTGTCAAGCATTTGTACCAAGCTCTAGGGGCTTGTTTAGGACCATAAAGAGCTTCACGAAGTTTGTACACATGATTAGGTTTCTTGGGATTCTCAAAGCCAGGAGGTTGTTTAACATATACTTCCTCCTCAATTTCACCATTTAAGGAAGCACTTTTAATATCCATTTGATAAAGAGTGATATCATGGTGATTAGCATAAGCAAGTAAAATACGAATGGAGTCAAGTCTTGCAACGGGGGCATAGGTCTCACCATAGTCCATACCTTCGACTTGGGTGTAACCTTGTGCTACGAGACGAGCCTTGTTGCGTACAACTTGTCCATCTTCATCTTGCTTATTCCGAAACACCCATTTGGTTCCAATGATGTTTTGCTCTTCCTTAGGCTTCTCAACCAATGTCCACACTTGGTTCCTCTCAAAGTTGTCTAGCTCTTCGTTCATTGCATTCACCCAATCGGGGTCCTTGAGAGCATCTTCTACCTTCAAGGGTTCAACACTAGAGGTAAAAGAGTAATGCTCACAAAAATTAGCTAAACGAGATTTAGAGCGAGTAATTCTCCCGGTTTGGATATCTCCAAGTATTTGTTCGGCGGGATGATCCTTGTCGATTCTTGCTCTAACTCGAGGTAGCTTTTTCTTGGGTTGTGGTGAGGCTTCCTCATCATCATCATCTTCTTCTTCTTCGTTGATGTTGTCGTTGTTTGTTTGTGGAGGTGGAGAAGGAGGTTGAGGTGGATCATCTTGTTGCACTTCCTCATTCCCATCGTCTTGACGTGTTCCACTTGTGGATGCCTCCATATCAACTTGTCGTTCACCTTGATGTGAAGTTGGGGCTTCCACTTGAATAGACGAGGTACTCTGCTTTACTTCCACGGGGCGAATCTTGCCAATGGGCAAGTCTTGGATTGCTTTCGATGGTTCTTTATCTCCTACATCAAGTGGCAATTGCTCGACTTGCGAGCCGTTAGTCTCATCAAACTTCACATCTACCGTCTCTTCAACTTTTCGAGTGAAGTTGTTGTAGACACGGTAAGTGTGAGAGTTCGATCCATAACCAAGTAGGAAACCTTCATGAGATTTAGGAGCAAATTTTGAACGACGATGCTTATCAAGAATGTAACATTTTGAGCCAAATACTCGAAAGTATCCAACTTGTGGTTTGTTACCGGTGAGCAGTTCATATGCCGTTTTACCAAGAAGCTTGTGAAGATAGAGTCGGTTTGTTGCATGACAAGCTGTTTCAACCGCTTCTGCCCAAAAATGTCTTGGCGTCTTTTATTCATCAAGCATTGTTCTTGCCATCTCAATAAGTGTACGGTTCTTCCTCTCAACAACTCCATTTTGTTGAGGCGTGTACGTAGCCGAGAACTCATGTGAATACCCTCCTCATCAAGAAAGGTGTCCACATTTGCGTTCTTGAACTCCGTTCCGTTGTCACTCCGAACCTTCTTGATCTTCACTTCAAATTGATTTTGAGCTTTTCTTGCGAACTTCTTGAAGATCTTTTGTACCTGCGATTTGTCATCAAGAAAGAACACCCACGTAAATCTGGGAAAATCATCAACAATGACTAACCGAAAGAGTTACCACCAAGACTCTTATAGGCGTTGGGACCAAAAAGATCCATATGAAGTAGCTCGAGTGGTCTCCTCGTAGTCATAATGTTCTTTACGGGATGGCTTCCTCCAACTTGTTTTCCTGCTTGGCAAGCACTACAAAGTTGATCTTTGTCAAATATAACATCTTTTACTCCAAGAATGTGATCTCCTTTAACAAGTTTATCAAGGTTATGCATACCAACATGTCCAAGTCTTCTATGCCATAACCAACCTTTAGAAGATTTAGCAATTAAACATGTACGAGGTTGGGCTCTCTTAGTGAAATCAACAATGTATAGATCACCTCTACGAATGCCGGTAAAGACTATATTATGATTATCTTGGCGAAACACTTGTCAATCTACTTTGGTAAATAGAACATTAAAACCAAAATCGGCTAGTCTAGATACGGAAAGAAGATTGTAACCAAGAGATTCAACAAGCATAACGTTTTGTATGGAGCTATCATTGGATATGACCACCTTACCAAGGCCAAGTACCTTACCCTTGGAGTTGTCTCCAAAAGTCACATACTTGCGTGGACCATCATTTTTTGTAAGCTCACGAAACATGTCTCTATCTCCGGTCATGTGATCGGTACATCCACTATCGAGAATCCACTCTTTTCCTCCAGCCATATAATCTCGAAGATTTGCCATAAGACTGAGATTCCTCATGGTCTTCTCAAATTCAATATCAAAGTCTTCGTCTTCATCATTATAGCCATGCTCAACATCATCATCATGCATGTGATTAACAGATTCATTAGTTTCATGATCATGACAATGTTCAAGTTTATGAATTCTAACAGTTTCCATGATAATATTGCTAATAGTTCTAACATCTCCTTTGGCATGCATGAGATCACGAAGCTCAAACAAGAAATCATCAAACTTAGGATCATTGGGACTCATCTTGTGTAAAGCAACAGCCTTATGAAGAATCTTATCAATACTCTTTAGAGAATAATCGGGATATCGCTTTTCTAAATCATGCCATAGAGTATAAGCACATGCAAAGTTTCGCATACAACCAAGCACAATCTTAGGTAATCCTCTAATGATAAGATTGACGGTTCTAAGATTACGAAGCATGTCAATTTCCTCTTCATGAGTAGGATGCAAGGGATCAATAGGGGGCAGATAAGGATTATGAATATACTTGCTCAAGTTAAACTCATCAAAGATATCAAGCATTTCATCCCTCCAGAAGTTGTAATACTCCCCATTGACAATAGCCACTCTACGTCTAATACTCCCGAACGTAGACATATCCATCTCCCTCCAATGGTGATGAAACCAAAGCAATGGAGACCAAAGCTCTGATACCAATTGTAGGATCGAGGAGATAGGTCTAGAGGGGGGTGAATAGACTCCTAACCAGCCAAATAAGCAGTTTTTAATATCTCTTGGAACTTAGGCAGATTTTGGCACAAGTTAAGATCACTCCAATACTTTCTATACATGCATATCTAGAGATTGAGCAGCGGAAATAGTAAAGCATGCAATAGTACGGAAAGTAAAGGGTAGAGTATGGAAGATCAAACGCAATGAAGACACGGTGGTTTTTGGTGTGGTTCCGATAGGTGGTGCTATCGTACGTCCACGTTGATAGAGACTTCAACCCACGAAGGGTAACGGCTGCGCGAGTCCACGGAGGGCTCCACCCACGAAGGGTCCACGAAGAAACAACCTTGTCTATTCCACCATGGCTTACGTCCACGAAGGACTAGCCTCACTCGGGCTAGATCTTCACGAAGTAGGCGATCTCCTTGCCCTTACAAACTTCTTGGTTCAACTCCACATCTGGTTGGAGGCTCCCAAGTGACACCTAACAAATCTAGGAGACACCACTCTCCAAAAGGTAATAGACGGTGTGTTGTTGATGAACTCCTTGCTCTTGTGCTTCAAATGATAGTCTTCCCAGCACTCAATCACTCCTCACAGATTTGGCTATGGTGGAAGAAGGATTTGAGTGGAAAGCAACTTGGGAAAGGCTAGAGATCAAGGTTCAAATGGTAGGAGTGGAATATCTTGATCTCAACACATGAGTAGGTGGTTCTCTCTCAGAAAATGAATGGTGGAAGTGTAGGCACGTTCTGATGGCTCTCCTTACTGAGAAGGATGGGGTGGAGGGGTATATATAGCCTCCACACAAAATCCAACCGTTACACACTTTTGACCCAACTCGGTGGCACCGAAACGATAATCTCGGTAGCACCGAACTGTGTAAAACATATGAACTTTAGGAATCTCGGTGGGACCGATACGAACAACTCGGATGGAACGAAGTGCAATGGCTTAGGGCAATCCTCATCTCGGTGGCACCGATTGCATCAACTCGGTAGGACCGAAGTGAAGCAATAAGGCAACAGAGAGTTGGCAAGCCATCTCGGTGAGACCGATTTGCAAACTCGGTGAGACCGAAGTAAATGCAAACGATTACAGAGAGTTGGCAAGGCCATCTCGGTGAGACCGAGATCCATTTCGGTGGATCCGATTTGTTAGGGTTTGGCAGTGGCTAAGTCTTGGATGAACTCGGTGAGGCCGGATTGGAAATTTCGGTGGGGCCGAGTTGGACTTTGGGTTTTTGACATATTTGGGTAGAGTGAGTGGTTGAGGGTTTAGGAATGCTGTCACTAAGCACTTTGAGCAAAAAGACCGTTAAGCAACACCTCATCCCCTTTTAATAGTATTGGCTTTCCTTTGGACTCAATCTGATCTTGGATCACTAAACCAAAAATGTAGAGTCTTGATCCTTGCCAATTCTTGTCCTTAGCATTTTGAAGGGGTTCCACGTCCTCTTGTCCACGCGATGCCATTGTTGAACTTGTCTGAAATTCACTAGATAAAAGCATTAGTCCAACAACATGTATGTTGGCATAAATTACCAAAACCACCAAGGGAGCAAATGTGCTTTCAAGATTTGGCTATGGTGGAAGAAGGATTTGACTGGAAAGCAACTTGGGAAAGGCTAGAGATCAAGGTTCAAATGGTAGGAATGGAATAGCTTGATCTCAACACATGAGTAGGTGGTTCTCTCTCTGAAAATGTATGGTGGAAGTCTAGGCACGTTCTGATGGCTCTCCTTACGGAGAAGGATGTGGTGGAGGGGTATATATTGCCTCCACACAAAATCCAACCGTTACACACTTTTGACCCAACTCGGTGGCACCGAAACGATAATCTCGGTAGCACCGAACTGTGTAAAAGATTTGAACTTTAGGAATCTCGGTGGGACCGATATGAACAACTCGGATGGACCGAAGTGCAATGGCTTAGGGCAATCCTCATCTCGGAGGCACTGATTGCATCAACTCGGTAGGACCGAAGTGAAGCAATAAGGCAACAGAGAGTTGGCAAGCCATCTCAGTGAGACCGATTTGCAAAACACGGTGAGACCGAAGTAAGTGCAAATGATTACAGAGAGTTGGCAAGGCCATCTCGGTGGGACCGAGATCCATTTCGGTGGATCCGATTTGTTAGGGTTTTGGCAGTGGCTAAGTCTTGGATGAACTCGGTGGGGCCGGATAGGAAATATCGGTGGGGCCGAGTTGTAATGTAGGTTTAGGACATATTTGGTTAGAGAGAGTGGTTGAGGGTTTAGGAGTACTGTCACTAAGCACTTGAGCAAAAAGACCATTAAGCAACACCTCATCCCCTTTTAATAGTATTGGCTTTCCTATGGACTCAATGTGATCTTGGATCACTAAACCAAAAATGTAGAGTCTTGATCTTTTGCCAATCCTTGTCCTTAGCATTTTGAGGGGTCCACATCTCTAGTCCATGTCATGCCAATCATTGAACATCCTGAAATCTTAACCTTGAATGGACATTAGTTCAATGAGATATATGTTGTTATGAATTACCAAAACCACCAAGGGAGCAAATGTGCTTTCAAGATTTGGCTATGGTGGAAGAAGGATTTGACTGGAAAGCAACTTGGGAAAGGCTAGAGATCAAGGTTCAAATGGTAGGAATGGAATAGCTTGATCTCAACACATGAGTAGGTGGTTCTCTCTCTGAAAATGTATGGTGGAAGTCTAGGCACGTTCTGATGGCTCTCCTTACTGAGAAGGATGTGGTGGAGGGGTATATATTGCCTCCACACAAAATCCAACCGTTACACACTTTTGACCCAACTCGGTGGCACCGAAACGATAATCTCGGTAGCACCGAACTGTGTAAAAGATTTGAACTTTAGGAATCTCGGTGGGACCGATATGAACAACTCGGATGGACCGAAGTGCAATGGCTTAGGGCAATCCTCATCTCGGAGGCACTGATTGCATCAACTCGGTAGGACCGAAGTGAAGCAATAAGGCAACAGAGAGTTGGCAAGCCATCTCAGTGAGACCGATTTGCAAAACACGGTGAGACCGAAGTAAGTGCAAATGATTACAGAGAGTTGGCAAGGCCATCTCGGTGGGACCGAGATCCATTTCGGTGGATCCGATTTGTTAGGGTTTTGGCAGTGGCTAAGTCTTGGATGAACTCGGTGGGGCCGGATAGGAAATATCGGTGGGGCCGAGTTGTAATGTAGGTTTAGGACATATTTGGTTAGAGAGAGTGGTTGAGGGTTTAGGAGTACTGTCACTAAGCACTTGAGCAAAAAGACCATTAAGCAACACCTCATCCCCTTTTAATAGTATTGGCTTTCCTATGGACTCAATGTGATCTTGGATCACTAAACCAAAAATGTAGAGTCTTGATCTTTTGCCAATCCTTGTCCTTAGCATTTTGAGGGGTCCACATCTCTAGTCCATGTCATGCCAATCATTGTCCTTAGCATTTTGAGGGGTCCACATCTCTAGTCCATGTCATGCCAATCATTGAACATCCTGAAATCTTAACCTTGAATGGACATTAGTTCAATGAGATATATGTTGTTATGAATTACCAAAACCACCAAGGGAGCAAATGTGCTTTCAGGTGGGCTCGTGAGGTACCTCTTGATGTCTTCAAAGGCAGCGTCTACCTCAGGAGTCCATTTGAAGGGGCAGGACCTCTTCCTGAGATTGAAAGAACGGCAAGGCCCGCTCGCCGAGCTTGGAGATGAAGCGCCCCAGGGAGGCCATGCATCCCGCCAAGCGCTGCATTTCCTTGAGGGTCTTGGGAGGACGCATTCTCTCGATGGCCTTGATCTTTTCTGGTTTGGCTTCGATGCCACGGTGGGAGACCAGGAAGCCGAGGAGCTTGCCGGAAGGGACTCCAAAGACGCACTTGTCGGGGTTGAGCCTGAGGTTGACTTTGCGTAGGTTGGTGAACGTTTCCTCGAAATCCTTGATGAGGTACCCGGCCTCGCGAGACTTGACCACGATGTCATCAACGTAGGCCTCCGCATTCCTCCCCATCTGAGGCCCCAGCGTGATGCGCATCAGCCGCTGGAATGTGGCGCCGGCACTCCTTTGGCCGAAGGGCATGCAGACGTAACAATATATGCCGCAAGGGGTGATGAAGGCCATCCTCTCCATGTCTTCTGCCGCCATCTTGATCTGGTGGTAGCCTGAAAATGCATCTAGGAAGCAGAGCAGCTCGCATCCGGCAGTGGAGTCCACAATCTGGTCGATGCATGGCAGCGGAAAGGGGTCCTGAGGGCAGAACTTTTTGAGGCTCGTGAAGTGGACGCACATACGTTCCTTGCCGCCCTTCTTGGGGACGGCGACTGGGTTGGCGAGCCATTCGGGATGGCGCACCTCACAGACGACTCCAGCTTCTTGCAGCTTGTGTACTTCTTGAACTATGAACTCTTGCTTCTCGGGCGCCTGGCACCACGCTTTTTGCTTGACGGGGCATGCGTTGGGGCACACCGCTAAGTGGTGCTCGATCACCTCCCTTGGCACACCGGACAAATCAGATGCTTTCCAAGCGAAAACATCTGAATTTGCCTGAAGGAAGGTGACGAGCGCGCTTTCCTATGCAGGAGGAAGGCCGGCGCCGATGGTGAAGGCAGGGCCTGAGCCGCTGCCGTCAACGGACACCTTCTTCGTCTCGGCGAGGTCCTGAGAGAACAACTACTTCTTCTTTGCGGGCACGGCCTCAGGAGGCTCGACCGCGTCCTCATCAGCTAGATGGGCGGTTGCGGTGGCCTTGTAGGTGTGCTCAAGGGAGCAGATCACGTCCTTTTCGTCGCAGGAGATGGTGATGATGCCGCTGCAGCCAGGCATCTTGAGGACGTTGTAGGCGTGATGAGACACCGCCATGAACTTGGCGAGCACGGGGTAGCCCAGGATGGCGTTGTAGGGCAGGCCGATGTGGGCGACATTGAAGTCGATGAGTTCAGTGTGGTAGTTCTTGCGGGTGCCGAAGGTGACGGGGAGGCGCACCTGCCCCAGAGGCACCGTGGAGCCATTGGTGACACCCGAGAAGGGCCGCGTCGGCATGAGCTACTCATAGGGCACCCGGAGCTGCTCGAAGGTCTCGATGGACAACACGTTAAGGCCGGCGCCTCCGTCAATGAGGGTCTTGGTGACCGCGACATTGCTGATGGTGGGAGTGCAGAACATGGGGAGCGCACCTGCGGTGGCCGCGGACTTGGGGTGGTCCTTGAAGTCGAAGGTGATGGCGTACTGCGACCACTTGAGGGGCCGTGCGGCTTTTGGCTTCGGGAGGGCGGCATTCACCTCGCAAGAGAACTGCTTGAAGTAGCGGTTGGACGCAGGAGCCTGAGCCCCTCCGAGGATGCAGGCGACCGCGCGAGGCTCCTGGTAGCCCCCAGTGCCCTCATCAGGCTGGTTGACGTCATTCCTCCAGGGTGGCGGCGGCAGCGCCAGAAGAGCGGCGTTGGCCTGAGGGTTTGCCCCATCAGGCTGATCGCGCCAGGCGGCCTCACGAGGCTGGTCTCACCAGGCGGCCTCACGAGGCTGGTCGCGCCAGCCTTCGTGGAAGTTGTCGTTGCCACTGCGGCCACCTCCGCGACCGGTGTCACGGTCGTTGCAGTCGCCTCGGCGGCCCAGGCGCTCGTCGCGGAGCAGCTTTAGCTCCTAGCAGTCTTCGGTGCTGTGGGAGCGCAAGTTGTGGTAGGTGTAGAGAGGGCGGTCATCTCTTTTGGGCTCGTCATGGTCACGGCCGCGCTTCTGCTCGGGCTCCACCGCAAGCACGGCAGGGCCCTTGCGCTTGACATCCTTGCTCTTGGCCTTAGCGGTGTCGGGCGCCGCATCGGGGTCATTGTGGACGAAGAGGCGACCTTCTTCAGCCTTGGCGCACTTGTCGGCGAGGTGCAACAGCTCAAGCACCGTGTCCAGCTCGTCGTTGATGGCAAGCTTCTCGTGCATCTTGACGTTCACGACACCCGTGGAGAATGCGGAGATGACGGCCGCGTCTGAGGCACGCGGAATCTTGTTGCGCACCTGGCTGAAGCACTGGATGTACTTGCGGAGGATCTCGTCTGGGCGTTGCCGCACATGGCACAGGTCATTGATGGTGAGGGAGCGGTCGTGCGTGCCCTTGAAGTTGGCAACGAACTGGTCGCAGAGCTCTCCCCACGATGAGATGGACGCCTCAGGGAGGTTCATGAGCCAAGAGCGCGGGCCATCCTTGAGGGCCATGGGGAACCAGTTCACCATGACCTTGTCGTCACCGTTCGCCGCCTCGATGCTCAGCGTGTAGAGCTGAAGGAACTCTGCGGGGTTGGGGGTGCCGTCATAACGTGGAGGCAGGTCCGGCTTGAACTTTACGGGCCACACCACCCGGCGCAGCTCGCGGGTGAAGGCGCGCTAGCCCACGCGTCTTGAGGGAACACCACCGGCGAGGGCGGCGCAGTTCTGGCGCCCAGCCGCCGCGACCTCCTGGACGGTCCGGTCTTGGCGCCGGCGCTGCTGCTCGAGGAGCACACGCGCATCTGGCGGCGCTCGGCAGATGATCTGGCAGCTGGCCTCGTCTCGGACCAGAGAGGACGCACCGCGGGATGGCTCACGCGCCCGCGCATTGCGCTAGTGCCCGACGGGTTCGTCGCGCAGAGGAGGAGGTGGGGTAGCGCCATGCGCTACGTCCCCAGTGCGAGACAGCGGAGGGCGGAGCGAGTGGGTAGGCGCCGGAGCGTCCCCGGCGGCGTTGACGAGCTCGGTGATGCGACCAAGCCAGGCGTCGTAGCCGATGTTAGCTGGACGATAGCGCAGCAGCTCACGCGCCATGAGCAGCGGAGCCTGCGCGTTTGGCGGCCCATGGCGGGCGAGGAAGGAGGAGGTCGTGGCGGTGTGGCCGTCTGCCTGCACGGAGGGGTGTAGGGAGTAGTCCTGCTGCTCGTGGGCGGCAGGGTCGGTGGCAGCAGCGGCCTCGACGCTGCGGTGGTTGCCGCGGCCCACTGGCTCCGTCTGGGCAACGCGACCCACCCTAGCGTCAGCCATGAAGCTGGTGAGGTGGAGGGCGGAATGGAAGAACAGTAGCGCACCCCTACCTGGCGTGCCAAATGTCGGAAGTCGGGCTCCGGGGACCCAAAGGTTCGAACACTGGGATGAGCTCATTCCTATCTCCTCGCCCCCTTCCCCACCTAAACTACGGCAAAGCTACGGCGAGAGCGCGCGGGCGAGAGCGGGCCAGAGACACGGTGGTTTACCCAGGTTCTGGCCACCTTGCGGTGTAAAACCCTACTCCTACTTGGTTGGGATTGCTCTGGTGAGTACAAGCGTACAAGGTGGAATCAATCTCCCTTCCTCCCATCCTCTCTACACCGGCACCCTGCCCTCCTTTTATATCTGCCTCGGTCCTCTTCCCCCGAAAACATTGGCGGGAAGGGTTGCCACACAATGGCAATTTTGAAGGGGGGCAGGGGCGCAGTCTATCCTGACAAAAGGTGGTCTTCGCCTGCAAAGCGCTTCTCCATGACGCGCCGGTGGCTCGGCGGTGACCTCCGCCCTGCGCGTCCACCGTCTTGGTCTTCTTTCACCGATCGGGCAACCTTTGGGGGTTGCTTTAGGAAATGGACTGCTGGCCTTGCTCCCTTAGCACAAAAGGGGAAATCCTCTTCATCTGCGCCTGCTGGCGCGGCCTCTGTCGCCGTTCGTCGCCGCGTGCGTCACCCACGTGATGGGCACGAGACCGCGCGACCGAGCCGCATGGGACTCGTCTTGCATAGCTTTGGGAGGGTGCCTCGGGAGGCAACCTCGGCAGGCCGCGTCGTGAGATGGCCTCATGAGGCTCTCGGTGAAGTGGCTAAGTCTTGCTCGCCCGCTCCCTAGGGAGGGGTCCTCAGGAGGCCGGGGCCTCATGAGGGGTCGTGCTTGAGGCGCCCGCTGGTGGGCCACCTTCAAGCGTTGCGCTCTGGGCCGCGGGCAGACGGGCCGAGGTACCCTGGGTTCCACGGGCCCGACACACACATGTCCTTCAAATCTCTCCCCATTCCTCGTAAAAGGCATGCAAATTTAGTAAACACCAGAAGCATGATTTTCCAAACCGTTTTGGTGCACTTTTTCATGGATCGATTGTGTGAAATTGAATTTTGTGCATTAATGCCTAGAAAATGCACATAACTGCCCAAATATAGTAAATTAGCCCGGAAAAGTACCAAATTTGAACACGGTGCATTATAGGGTGTATGTTGATCGTAGAAAAAACTCAAGGACAAACGACGAAGGAACTTTGGATTGCCCTTCAAACTTGGTGATTTCCCTCTCAAAACCACCAAAACTTCCTTTTGTGATGGTTCGGTTTACGAAGAGCGTGTACAACGACATTAGCCGAACCCTCTCAAAAAATTACCACGCTTTGTTGAGGTCATACCATGGCACCATGCCAGGTATCATCTTTTTCAGGCATGTTTTTCAATTTTGTAGAGTCAAAAAACTAATAAATGACACGTTTGTGGTTGACTCTTGCGACACATATCATCGAAATCTCTCCCCATTCCCTTGTAAAAGGCATGGAAATTTAGTAATACCACAAGCTTCATTTTTCATACTGTTATTGTGCACCTTTTCATGTACCTATATATCGTGCCAATTTGAATTATGTGCATAAATGCCTAGAAAATGCAAATAATGGTCCAAATATGGTAAATTAGCCCGGAAAAGTGCCAAATTTGAACACGGCGCGTTCTAGGGTCTATGTAGATCGTAGAAAAAAAACAAGGGGGGGCAGCCAAGGAAAATTGGATTCCCTTGAAATCCTGGTGATTTATTATCGCACACGGTTCATTTTCGCTGCTTATGAAAGCCGTGTGGGATGACTCTATCATGCGATGCGTTCTGATTGGCCGGAACCCCAGCCACGCGGATCACGCGTGTGCACCGTAGGATGCACCGCGATCGAACGGCAATCCACATCCCTACCATCACACCTGTGTAGCTATAGCTGGGATTTGACTTATATGCGCTAAATGTCAGGTAAATGCTATAAAGTGCTTAAGTACATCAAACGAGTCCTGAAATGTGCAAAAAATTCAAATCTAGTGGCTGATGGTACTTGCGCACCGTGTAAATAGTTTGCACGCAAAATGACGAAAATTACTCCAAATTGGCAGCCCATACAATTGACTTGCATGAACAAATAATCAATCGAGCATATATATGCTCAAATTGGTCCAGTGGCTAGTTTGAGGAGTAATTTACAAACCATTATTAGCTCCCTAATTTACATCAATATAACAAACCACCTTGATTGATCGAGGCTGGGGAAGCCTCGACATCGGTGATCGCCGGTACTGCCTCGAGCGTAGCTCTCACCAGGCCTGCCACGACCGCCGGCTGTGCGTACATCGCCCCGGTGGCCAACCAGACGTTGGCTCTCGCCAGGGCTGCCATCACTGCCCCCAGGCATGCACCAGCGATGCCCGGTGCTGCGCCGTCCTCCATCTCGGACATAAGTCTGTGCCTCGTGCGGCGGCCGCCACTGCCGCTGTTGTCCTTGCGTCGTCGCGGTTCCTGCTCCGCCGCCCACACCATCCGTCGCACTCTGAGCCGAGCCCGCAGTATCGCCCGCTGGCAATCCCTAGCCGCTTTCAGGATGACCCTGGCTAACCTGGTGGCTTGTTCATACCGCGTGTCCTGCCTCGTCTGGCTGTCGTCGGCAGAGGCGGCGGCATGGCCGTCGACCGCAAAGCCGGCGCCGGTAGCCTTGATTCCACTATTGCCCAACTCCATCCGGTCGTCGGCCGTTGGAGCCGGGTATGCCGGTATGTGTGGGTAACTAGCTAGCAATGGGATCAGTAGTGAGTCGCCGCCGCCGGCCATTGTTGTGGTTATTTATAGCTAGTTAGCAGCTGGCTAGGGGGTTGGGGATTTACAATTTACCCCTATGGCTGGCGCTTGCGCGGGAAGGCATTGCTGGAGCACGGGAAGACTAAGTGGAGCACACAATTCCTAGCACACAACCGTATGCGATGTCACGTGTTATCACACACGTGTTAACATAAGGAAACGTATGTGTAACTTACAAATCATTACTCATGAGTACTCGCACCACGCATCGTGTGCGATGCTCCTACCATCGTAAACAACTCATTTGCATTTTCAAAGGTTTTTGTACACACACATAATCGCACACGAAACATCCAGGTCCGTAGGGCGCCTAAGAGAATTCGGATTTTTCCATGAATTTTAGTCGCACTTTCTTAATTAGCACCAATTGCCCGACCGTCTTTCTCATCGTTAAAAGTGTTTTTAGTTTTTAGTTTTCCCCTCACACGTATGAGCGAACCAACTACCTCCAAAATTTCACTATGTTTGCATGCATGTGTGGTGGAAGAGGAAAACGATAAGGAAGTGGGCAGTGATTCCACACTGGCAATTATAATAACCTAATTAATGGGATGTGTTCATTGGCAATTTGGCGCGGTCAATTTTTTCACCTCGCCCACTCCCTATTCACCTTGGTTGTGTTCCTCCTCCTTCGCTCTCTATCCTCTCTTCGCTCTCTATCGTCACTTTCCTCTCGCAGCCCCCAAATCTGGCCTTCCGCGCTCACCTCCCTGCCTCACCCATCGGATTGCGCCATGGATAATCCCCTAGATCCCAGCATCCCGCGGGCTTCCCTCTCGCTGCGGCCCGTGGCACTGCCGCCGTTGAGAGAAACCCACGTATCTATCAGAGGGGATCCATTGCTCTAGATTCACAGATCGGTGCCGCCGGAGGAAATGCCGGGGCTGCGTTGGAGGTGGTGGGCAGCAAGGGAAAATCAGATCGAGGAAGCGAGGCATCGATTGGAGACATGTTCGAAGGAGCTGCGCATGGCGAGGCACAAGGCAAAGGCGGAAGTCGATCTCAGGGCAGAGATGCTGAGGGATGTCAGCATCTGGCAGCGTCGTGACGACTTGGAACTGGCGCTAATGGCAGAGATCATATTCACGGAGTCGACTGCGGAGGAGAGAACGTGCATGCCTGTGGAATGGTATACGAACCCGGTGTGGCTGTTCAGATGGGTGGTAGAAGAAGCCAAATCGCCCAACCTGCTGCAGCGGCGGTGCTGGGCATGCATCCTAGGCGAGGTGACCTGCCCTCCTTCCCCGCTAGATACTATATGAAGATCACCTCAAGTACGCGGCCATGGAGGCATACACATGCTACGAGATGTACAGGCGTATCGTTGACATGAGGAAGTGCCTCCTTCCTATAGACGACGAGAGATCGAGCCACAAGCAGAGCGTTGGAGGCAAGCGTCACAACAAGAAGTACTTGATATGATGATCATTTCTCCTAGTTTATTATGCATGTACTTGTTTACTTAGATGTGCAAACGCTATCTGTAGTCAGTTATGTAATTGGAAGTTTAATTTGGTTATGCAATCATGTTCTTATAAGTATATATGATGTTGTTCTGTAGACAGAGCATAGATGTTGTTCAGACAGAGTTCATATCACACACAGACTAAACTACAGAACCCGTCGGTGATGAATTCATCAATCGCTGACAATTATTTACCACCAACCATTTACCCACAACACAGACGACTCATTCGCAGGAATCGTCTGTGTTGTTATCCGTCTTCCCACACATTTTGGATTACTGACCTGTTTGCCGCGTATCACACACACCTTGTTAAGTTGAACCATTTTTGTTGTGCTGGATCATCGCAAACAGTTCATCCGAGTGAACCGCATGCCGTGCATCGCACACACCTCAAACTGGCTGCCCATTTCTGTTGTGTTGGGTAATCACAAACAGTTCATCTGAGCGAACGTATGCCATGTATCGCACACACCACGAACTGGCTGCCCGTTTCTGTTGTTCTGTCTCATCGCAAATAGTTTGTATGGATCAACTGTATGCCACGTATCACACACGCGTCTCTAATCTGAATCATTTTTTATGTCTCCAGCATCGAAATGGTTCCTCTTATTGGCGATGGTTTTATTACTCCACCGTTTGCGATGTATGCATCGCACACAGTTTGGTCGCGGGGTCTCTGATTCATGCGTCACCTTAGCGGTCGCCTGCAGTAGTGTGTACAAATTCAACTTTTCAACAAGCTATGGAACAAATGGTGGAACCACTACAACCTCCTGAAGGTGACAAGGCAACCATAACCACAATGTCACCTCTTGCTGAAGTGGGTAAGTATCTCTCCACTAACAATGTCAAAACCACCTTCCTGCATAATACTGGGTTGGTTGTTAAGGCAACCTCGTCCAAACTGCCTCATGAACAAGATCTTCAAGCTCGACAGAATGATATATCTATGCTCCAGACACAAGTCCAATCCCTAACAGAGACCCTTTGTGAAACAAGAACAACCATTGTCAGATGTCATGAAGATATGCATGGTTTTGAAACCAGACTATCATACATTTGCTATGTTGTTCAGGAGCCTAGGTGAAATGAAGGCGAAGGTTATGGTGCTCCATTAGACACTACAACATTAAAACATACCAGTCAGGTCAAATGTTCTGAGCTTCTGAACTTTTGATGGTGCATGTATTTGCCGGACTATAAACTTTTATGCCAACCGGCCTTTTGTTATATGGCTGTAATTTGTTTTCTTGCAATACAACATTTGTTCTTAACGGGCAGCGACCGACTGTAGAAAATAGCAAGACATTTTTGTATAGTGTAGGTTTATTGTTAGTTAATGTTTTTGGTTTCATCGGTCTGCTTGTAGGCATAAAGCATCATAGGAGGCTAACGGGCCAAATCACGTGAAATGCCCAGAGGCATAGCGGGTCATAATTGGGCTGGCATAGAATGGCCTGTTGAACAATTATGGGCCCTAATGGACCTATATCCCACTGAAAATAACTGGACCAAAATAAATGAAGGCCCCAAATATCTGGCCATAAACATCGGGCCGTAATGTGGCCCATACAGGACACGAGCCCTTAACAGGCCGAAACTCAACTCGGGCCTTAATGGGCCATAACATACCTAGGGCTGTTAGCAGGCCGAAAGAAAGCTTGGGCCTGAAATCTGCTGGGAAGCCCATGGGCCATTATTAGGCCAAACCCTACGTTAGACCTGTGCCGGCCCAATTACATGTTGGGCTAATAACAGGCCGAATGCTCTCTCGGGCCATAAACGCGGCGATGTACTACACGGGCCTTTAACAGGCCGAATGTGAGGGTGGGCCAAAATTTTGACCTGGAGAACATGGTCCGTTAGTAGGCTGAATGTCACATTGGACTACAAATGGCCCAAATGTACTGTCAACCATGAACAGGCCGAAAGTTACACAGGCCAGGACAAGGCCCAACTCTTTAACAGACCGCTAAAAGGCCGAAAGATAGACCTGACAGAAAACGGCCCAATTCTAGGATGGGCCGTTAACAGGCCGAAAGTTACACAGGCCAGGAAAAAGCCCAACTCTTTAACGGGCCACTAAAAGGCCAAAAATTAGACCTGGCAGAAAACAGCCCAATTCCAGGATGAGCCGTTAACAAGCCGAGAAAACACCAGGCCGTAATTGGTCCCATATACATAGCGGACTGTTAATAGGCCGGAAGTGCCGATGGGCCGCAATGATGTCGAATGGACAATAGGCCGGTGATGGGCCGAATTGATACCCTCTTAATGGGCCGTGGCTATAAATAGGCCATGTGCAAGCAGGCCGTTATTGGGCTGGCCTTTCTAACCTATATGGGCCACTGTTGGGTCATGCCACATGTCGATGTTTGATAGGCATGTCTCGTCCATCGGATGGATGACATCTATCGCAACGCCGAGTTGACATGTGGTTCCGTTGGCGAATGAGAATTGGACACGTGGAAAATCACCATCGGTCCGGGCTATTAACGGGTTATCGGATCCTAACCGGCACCCAATAGCTTAACGGCGACCCGTTGTAGTGGATGTCATGTGTCGGTTACCCTTGACGAAAAAACTTCCATGACGCGCCATTTATCGTCATGGAAGTGGACACTTCCATGATGATAATTTGAGTATTGGCATGGAACACTTCTACAATAGCACAGGTATGACTATCTTGATTCTGTCATAAAATCGTCACGGATATACATGCATGACAAAAAACGTGACCTACTGTGACAAACATGTATCATCACGGAAGTGTTTTTTTGTAGTGATTGTTCAGTAATGTGAGTAACTTATGCAATAATATGTTACTGGTCATCATTGGAACTAATGTGGTGATTTAAGAGAGCTATCATGATTCAAGAGAGGTAAAAGTATTTACATTAATCCTGTCACAATTTCTAAAGGCGTATAAAAGTGTTGAGACAGATTTTGGCCTTGAACTAATGGTGTCACTCAAAATGAATATTACAGTTTTGAAGAAAAATTTAAAACATATATAATCCAGATTACACACATGTAGGTGCACAAATGACTGAAGCTGCCCCACTACAGAAATGTCTGGCAAACAACATCGTATGGCAGGGAAAAAATCAATATTGTATGAGTGTATAAAAACCGATCATATAAAAAGGGTTAGTGTATAGTTACACCATTGCAAATAAGGTGTACCAATCTAGCACTACTAGCTTTGCCTGTAAGTCAATTAGGAAGATATAAAGATAATCTGCATGAAAATTGTGTTAGTATTTAAATAACCCAAATTGAATTATGGCATGCACCTGGTATACTGGAATAAGAAATCGGTATGCTTTACAAATACATGAGTAGATGAGCAAAAAGGTAAGAAAACTTGAACCTCTTTCATTGAAGCATAGGTGTTTCTGGCGCAAGCGTCCATGCCTGGGAGGCCGAAGCGCGCTGCAGAAGTGCTCGACGACCACGTACTAGTCCGTGAGCACCAACACAAGTGAGCCTTTTTTGGGGAGGGCACCTCCCGCGAGCTGGAAGATCTCGACCAGGGTCAGTGACTTGTCGAGGGAGTAGTGCTCATCAGATACCTGACTGCCCAGAAGGACGTTGGTCATCATGTTTGTGGCGGCGGCGTCGCCCAAACAATCAAGTATTATGGCAGTAGTGCGCGGGTCTCCGATGGCGATGGACCCATGGCCGGCAGTGGCGCAAGATGAGAGAGAGAGAGAGAGAGAGAGAGAGAGAGAGAGAGGTAGAGACGATATTGGGAAGATGAGAAGAACCGGTCGGGGATTTTGTTAGGAATCGGTGGATATTTATTCCTGAGATGAAGGAACCGTCCGAGTATTAATCAAAGCAGTTTTCCCTTTTCACATCCCGTGTTAATAACTAGCAAGATATATTTTGCGATTCTACATTGATGCCTATTCTTGGAATGGCTGCATACACGTAATTGATTGTGTTTGCATGCAGAGTCTAGTAATAGATGTTTTCTTTTGCTAATTATCATGCACATGGGGTCTACTGGAGATTATGCTCGCGTTAGTTAAGATGGATAGGTTGCATGTCTCACGTACAGCTGGATGGGTGCAGAACTGATGACATGGCAGGATGATGTGGATAGCCTTCATGTTAAGAGAGTTTGGAGGCATTTTGGAGTTGCACACATCCCTAGGAGACTCAAATATTTCTCATGAATAATCTGATCATAAACTGACAATTCATCGGATCCCAACAAACACACCGCAAAAGAAGATTACATCGGACAGAACTCCAAGAACATCGAGGAGAACATGGTATTGAAGATCAGAGAGAAGAAGCCATCTAGCTACTAGCTATGGACCCATAGGTCTATGGTAAACTACTCACACATCATCGGAAGGGTAGCAAGGTTGATGTAGATGCCCTCCGTGATCGATTCCCCCTCCGGCAGAGTACCAGAAAAGGCCTCCAGATGGGATCACGGAAGAACAGAGGCTTGCGGCGGCGAAAGATTTTCTCTTCTGTCTTTCTGTTGGTTTGGGAACATTTGTGAATTTATAGCGAAGGAATTAGGTCAGGAGGTGCCACGAGGGGCCCACAAGCCTGGGAGCGCGGCCACCCTCCTGGGGCACGCCCTCCAGGCTTGTCGCCTCATCGTGACTCTTCTGGTCTTCTCCCGAAGCTTCCTGTGTCTCTTCTGGTCCAGAAAAAATTAATCCAAAGTTTTTTTCTCGTTTGGATACTTTTTGATAATGATTTTCTGAAAAGGCAAAAACAAGCAGAAAACAACAACTGGCACTGGGCACTGGGTTAATAGGTTAGTCCCAAAAAATGATATATAATGGCATATAATTGCATATAAAACATCCAAGATTGATACTATAATAGCATGGAATAATCAAAAATTATAGATACGTTGGAGACGTATCGAGCATCCCCAAGCTTAATAACTGCTCGTCCTCGAGTAGGTAAATGACAAAAATAGAATTTTTGATGTGGAATGCTACCTATCATGTTTCATCATGTAATCTCTCCTTACGGTATGAATAATAAGATCCGAATGATTCAAAGCAATAGTCTATAATTTGATATAAAGACATCAATACTCAGGCATACTAATAAACAATCATGTCTTTCAAAATAAAAATGCTAAAGAATGTTATCCCTACAAAATCATACAATCCTGTCATGCTCCGTCTTCTTAACACAAAGTATTTATCATGCACTACGCCGATAACAAGTGGAGCAATTGGTTCATATTTTTCAACGCGCTTCAGCTTTTTTAACTCCCACACAATACATGGGCGCAAGCCATGGATATAGCACTATGGGTGGAATAGAGTGTGGTGGTAGAGATAAATAAGAGAAGTCAAAAATAAGAAGATAGTCTCACATCAACGAGGCTAATCAACGGGCTATGGAGATGCCCATTGTGGCGCCCACCTGAATACCACTGTAGCCAGACGGTCGGCGCACACACGAGCCCAGGAAATCACTCTGGCGTGCGCGTTTACAACAAGTATCATGAACATAGGCACAACTGTAATAAGAATATATTTATTAGCCATTGTGGCTGGAATAAATACATCATGGTTACAAAGATGGGGCAGTGGAAAACTACTAACTAAGGAAGCACGATCTTGGAGAGGCTCCAATCGACAGGGATCTGACTGGGTTACTCTTCTAGCTCACGAACACTCTGGCTTCTCGACGGATCCTTAGGTGAACCTGGCCACGTTGAAGGCTGCTGAGTACTTTTGAATGTACTCGCAAGCAAACCAAATAACATATACACCAAGGAAAGCAATCCATTGCATTCAAGCATGTATCAATAATTTTAGCATTGTTAATTAATTCGGTTTAACTATCTAGCAATATTAATTACCATGTCATAGCAGGATTATCTTGCCACATTACTACTGAAGTAAAAACAACATGACGAGGATAAAGCACATCGAGTAATGAATTCATACTCCAAACATTCTCATGATCTAATCCAAATCGTATCCAATCCCGATCTAACTCTTGTGGTCATCCGACCAGTCACCTCATAGCCATCGCATGGCTAACATTCATATCCCTGACATCATCTGATGCCCACACATCTGCACTGCAAGTTTGACAAACCTTACCTTTCTCTAGTTCATTCTTAGAAACAACATTATATAGTTTATTCCTCCAGACTCGACACAGACCAAATAGTGTGACCTAGTACGAACTGTGTCCCATGACCGAGGACGTAGCTATTCGAATAGATTTACACTCTGCAGAGGTCGCGCACTTTACCCACACCGTGGAGCTCCTGGCCTCGTACTTTAGTACATGTTCCCATTCTGGTGGACCGGTGCTGCTCCAACAAAACTTGTCTATTGCTCGCCACTCTTATGGCCCCACCGACAATCATACCCCTTCCGGGTCAAGTCCTGGGTGGCCCCTGTGTCACTCCTGACACCTGCCACCGTCGTGGCCAAACAAAACTATCCCAAACGGGGACCCACGCGCATATAACCTGGGCTCACAAGGTTATCGCCTCCTAACGGGCCAGGGTAGCGCGCACACATAACCTTCCCTCTTTGGAGGTACCGATAAGAGGCAAGACAATAGACCAAGTTAGGGCCTCTCCATAAAGGCAAATGTGGCTGCACTGATGAGCTCGGTTCGGTGGCACTATGACTCGATCCAGCCGACGGAGGAGGTTGCCATTATTAAGTCACATTCATTGTCATTGCAATAATAGTAACAATGTATGATGTAACAACTATGGAAACGTAACAACCTATCTCCATATAATATCACAATGACTCATTAGTGAAACAATGTTTAAATGGCAAGTTTATCACTTCACAAGTTCCAGCTGTAAGTTACGACCATCTGAACCCTTGCATTAAACCGGCAAATAAACCAGTACCACCAGAACGGTCTTTACAACTCAGATCTGGGACGTTACTGGAATAACTCAACCCCGGCTCAAGACGGCTGAAAAAGCAGCTCAGAGCATGAGACGGTGTTGCTAAAAAGAAGGTAGCAGATCCCTAAGACGGCCGAAAGTAGCTCAGAGCATGCGGTTACTACTACAAAAAGATCTCAACAGCTGCCCGAGACAGCCAAAAAGCAGCTCAGAACACGGGCCAGTTGTTGAAAAGAGAAATATAAAGTCAGCATCCACCCCGGACGGCCGGAAGCAGCTCAGAACACAGGCGTGGTGCTGTCACCAGAGAAAAGTAAGCAAGGGTTCATCAGAATCATATACCGCCTACTACTATGCACTCGAACATAAACATGTTTATTAATTAAACACACAAGAATAACACAGAAGCAATGCTATAGGGCATATATCAGATGGTCAGCTTGCCTGGGGGGGTCGAACAATGCACCGGGAAGAAGTGCGATCATCTCGCGAAAGAATTCACCGAAGAGTGTCCTCTCTGGAAAAGGCTAAATAGAGGGCAGGGGCAAAATGGTCATTTTTAGAATGTGTCAACATTGTGAAAATGATTCCATCGGAACGGGCTCGATGAACAGAGATCGTGGGCTTTGGAATCACCTAAATCGGAGTCACGGTTGAAAAGTTAGCGCCGTTCATTCGTTAGGCAGAAAAACAAAAAAAACTGTGTTTTTCTGCTGTTAACGGACGAACGCCCGCGATAAAGAGTTTCGGCGTTGGCGGCTGAAAACAGAAAACGTATTTCGCTGGAATACGCTTTCGGCTCAGGGAGACGGCTTCATGGGAATGCGCCACCACTTAAGCTCGCGGGCCCACCGTTTCTTTCACTTACAGCAGGGCCCACCGGCAGGTCATCTCCTACCTCTTGCGCGCATGCCTGGTTGTGGGAGCAGAGAGCCCCGACAGCAATTGTCGGCGGCACGGGCCACCACAGGCGGCGCCCAGCCTACCGGCGGGTTCAGGGGACCGAGGCGGACCCGTCCCTGGGTGGCACGGTCGCCGGGGAGGTCGGAGGTGGGCGCACGCTCGGCCTTGGCAGATGGTGACCACAGCGAGCTCGGGGCGGAGGCCATGGCCTTCCCTGGGGCAGAATTGGGGCGGGGAGGTCCTACGGGTGGTCGTGGTGGTCGGTTGGGGAGGCGATGTGGAGCGGGGACGGCCTAGGCGCCGCGAATTCGGGCGAGGCCGAGCGGCGGCCATGGCAAAGGTGCAGCGACATTAGGGAGGGAGAGCTTGAGTGGGTCGTCCAGGAGGGAGCTAGGAGGGGTAGGAGGCTGCTGGTGTGCTCGGGGGTCATGGGGATGGGATATTTGTAGGCGATCGGCGAGAGTGGATAGGATCGGCCGCCGTGGCGCCCTTAGCAACGCACTGGAGCTAGGGGCCAGCTGGTTCGGCCACGCCCGGTGCCTACCTGACGGAGAACAGCAGGATGCAATGCGACGGCGAGGAAGAGGCCAAGGAGGGAAGAGAATAGGAGGAAGACGATGGTGGTCATGGGCACGCAGTACTGTGGCGGGGCTCGCCGTGGCGCAACGAGGGAGAACAAGGAGGGGGAAGGGGCTGGAGAGGGGGCGCGTGGACGCCGCGCAGCCGCTAGACATGGCCAGGCAAGCCAGGGTCGGCCGGAGGTGACCGCAGGAAGTAGGCCGAGCGTAGAGCGCTGTTCTGGTGTGGCCACCGTGTGGTCACCACGCCAACACGTGCTCGGGCATTTTCCTGGATGCCACATCATGCCAACAAGGTGTCTCACTGCTCAAATGGGTGAGGGAAGGGGCTGGAACCAGCTGGGTGGTCCCGAGGTGAGAAATATCTGCAGAAATAGATTCTACCATGTAACTTGGCCGATTTTTTGTGGATAAATGACTATATGGTTTGAGCTGGTTTTTGGCATGCAGTGGTGATCCATTAAGGTGCACATCCTAGAAAAATTTCAGGACAAATGGACCACTTTAGCTAGCACTTCCTTCTCAAATTGGAAATCTGGACAGAAATGGATTTGAATTGCTGGGACAAAATGGCTAAATGAATTTGGCTCAAACTTGGTTTAGAGGGATTATTTAGTGGTATGGAGGCACTGGTAAAATTTCATACCATTTGGACATACCAAAGTGGTACTTCCTTCACAGTGCTTCTCTTTGGACAGAAACTAGATTGAATTACAGGGGAAAAATAGCTAGGTAAAATGATGTGAATTTTGGCATGATCACATTATATAGTGAGGATGAGGTCCTGGATTAATTTCAAGAACTATGGAGCAATATAAAACATAGTTGCTTCACAATCTCAAATTAGGTCTAGAAACTAGAATTGGATGATGTGCTCAAAATTTGAACTATGGAACTTGGGTATTTGATGGAAATGGTGAAGATATGGATAGGAGAAGCTCCACAAATTATCTGGGATTTTTCCTGGCCACCAAAATGGTAGTTCCTTTAGAAAGTGCCCAAAATGCAATATTGGCTTTAAATAGGAAAATGCAATTTCCCTTATTTAATTATGGCTAATATTTTTATGAGAGCTCAATATGATCACAAAGAATATCTCCACAAGTTTTCATGAACTTTGGAGATGGATAGATATTTTCCTGGATTTAATTCCTTCAACTGGCAGAAAATGGAATTAATTTTAAATGAAAAATATTGCAAATGACTTGGCAATATTTTTGCATTTCCAAGGTTTATAGAGATAGGATGATCACTGGGAAAAGTTTGGGAGGCAATAGATCAAAGGAAATTGGGGTTCCTTTGTAACTGTAGGAATTAGGGTTTCCCTTCCGGTAACTCGGAAGGTAGGGTTTCGGCGGCGAAACCCCGGGAACACAGTTTGGGTGGCCAAGTTGGATTGGAGAGAATCTCTGGTCTGAGAGGAAAGGCAAGGCTATATAACCATCTTCATATGCCCAAGGGCGAGAGAAAATCCAATAACACCAAAAAAAATAGACGGGAGTCAAATCCCGCGAAGGAAGAAATCGGGGAGCGAAAACCAGGGTGTCACAAACCTACCCCCCTTAAGAAAATCTCGTCCTCGGGATTTCTGGGCTTACCTCCCGGCGAAGGGGAACATACCTGTGTGCGACTTGGATCCATCAGTTGTCTTGTCTTCATCGGTTCACTGGCCTTTTAACTGCCTCTTCGGATGGCTCAGGTGTTGTTTTTTTACACAGCTACCTTGAATCCTTCTCTTTCCTGTCAGGTGTACCTTTTGTCCTAGCGGTCTGTTGTCTAGGGTTGGTGGGTAGTGGGTAGTATCGACAAATAGCTTAGTTTCCATGACCTGGAGCTAGCTGCTTCGTCCAGAGGTCTGAGCTGACACAGGATGTATCATAACAAGTGGTTTCCCCATGTCCCATACCATATTTCTGCTTTACTTTCAGGACTGAATGATTATTTCCGTATCTCCTTGTTTCCATATAGACAGTCAAACTCTGTCGATCGCTGAGGTAGCTTTGTCATATATATCCTTTGCAGTCCTTGCCATGATCACTGAGCTGAGCATACTTTGGCTATCATTCGGCGCATCTTACGGAGCATAGCCTCTTATCTTGGTTGATGGCCCATGCTCATGAGGAGTACAACATGCTTGCTGCATTGTTGTGGTCGTATATGCAAGAGTCTGACAAGGATTGGCAATATCACCTTGTCTGTGAAGCTTTATTTAACTGTCGCGGATGTGGTTTACCCCAAACCTTTTTTATTCTTGGGGGTTCCTTTTGGGGACCTGTCACGACCTACCAACATGGCTCCTTGGTCATATCCCAGCTTGTCGGGCTTGTATTCACAACTTACTCTTGCATATCTCGTAGGGGTTGTTGTATTCATATCCTCCTTTGAAATATGGGGCCAATGTTTCTCTGAACACAGTCATTCCCGTGTACGAGCGGCTCGCATGAACTGATCAACCAGACTGCATGCTCACAACATATGCAAAGTAGGACGAATCTTTTCATAACCATTGTGTTCTGAGGCAAACATGTATCCGGACTAGTTCGTGCTTTTCAAAAGATTGTTGTGGGCATGACGGCATGCTGAAGAGGGATGAATACCTTACGCTCGAAGCTTCTGCCAGGGTAGTGTGCCGAAGAAGGCTGGGTATCATACCTCAGAAGCTTTCCCTCATGTGGCTTACTGCGGAAGGTCAGGTGCCTTATGCTGGAAGCTTTCCGCGGTAGCAGGCTGAGGAAGATGGGAGTGTCGTACCCCAGAAGATTTTCCCCTAGTGGCATAGCGAGGAAGATTGGGAGTCTTGCGTCGTAAGCTCTTCTCGATAGCTTGCGGAGGAAGGCTGGGTTTCTTATACCAGAGGCCTTTCACTGTGATATGCGGTCTTGACAGAAGATATTCTGTTGGTCATGCACACCGCTCATCCTTCTGCTGGTCTGATCATTGCTGATGGAAAGGTTGCACAACTGATGCAGACCTCATGTTGACAATTAATCTGGCATACTAGATGTTGCCGGTAATAAGCGGTTGGCGGATAATTCCATCCGGTTCAGCTAAGCTTCCAAGCATGTGAAATTCTCATTGATTCTGGGCAGCCATGAACTTATCCATATCCCTCGCAGACCTTGTTCACAGTGCCCGGAAATTTTTATATGCACTGGTAAATTCCAAAATATGCTTTGAAATGTGTATCCACATACCAGAGTGTTGTTGTTGCTCTCGGCACCTTCACATTCTCGAAACATGTCTTCTGTGGGTAATAAATTATTCTTGGGTCCAGTGAGAAAAGTCTCAAGATTCACCCTACTGACTGAAATAATCCTTGTGTCGAGGACGGAATCATTTGTTACTTAGGTGTAATCTATTCTCCGGCAAACTCCCTTTGGTATAGTCTGGCCTTGTCGGTTGCACTCAGATTCTGCTTCTGACCCGTTCTTCATTTGGCAGATCCGATGTTGGTGTTCTGAATATCAGGCAGTTGACTTGGATCTTAAGGAATTTGGATCACTGGGTATTATCCAAGTTGTATGCTGGTCTTCTTTAGCAGTTCTTGCAGATGGATCCAGTCGGAGCGACAGAACGGAATTGACAAAAGTAGCAAGAACCACAAAAAACCCAAAAATACCAAAAAGCAAATAAAGCCCAAATTTTGCGGACTTTGCACACGTGGCCAATGATTCACTAGTATATCAAGCCTAATGCACTCGATGCACCTCTAAGGACTTAGAAGCAAAACCACACAACGCTCCTGGTAGCAATTGGTGTCGAGCTCCTACTACTTCCTTAGTGTCGTGGTTTTGACACGGCAGGTGCCCTTGTGAAAGGAATTAGAGATGAGGCCATCGCACGAAGGAGGAAGCTTAGTGGGGTTGATCAGGAATGAGACGGCACGAGATTACCCAGGTTCGGCCCCTCACGGTGGAGGTAAAAGCCTACGTCCTGCTCGGTTATATTGCTGTAAATCTCGATTACAAGGGTGCGAATATGCTAACCTAGCTCTCAAGGGATTGTAACTTAGTCTTTCTGGCCTAGGCGCTCCCCTTTATATAACAGGTGGAACCGTAGATATACATGAGAGTCCGGGTCATAATCCTAACCCGCCTCCTACACTTATTCTACTTATTCTCCAAGGCAACCTTCCTGCCGTACGTTTTCCCCTTGAGCCAGCCTTTCTCACCGGGCCTCCGTCGAACCGGCCCACCGAATATCTTAGCCCCGCAGTGAGATATCCCGCTGAGCATGCTCTAAGGCCGGGTCATCTTCCTGCCAAGTCTACACGCCGGGAAATATCCCCAACATTAGCCCTTAGTTTGAGTTGAATTCATTCATGTTAAACTCCACCCTGAAAAACAGACAACACATTAACAGGGAAAGATACCCACAAATTGTTTCTCAAGCTGGCCTTTTGGAGCATCGTCCCCGTCAGACATAATTTTCCGGTCTAAGCAAACGCTGGGTCCTTCTTCTGTTTTCAGAATTGGCATTTTCCACTTCTTTATCTCATGACGTCACACTCCACTTCCGCAAAATCCGGGATGACATCACGGGAAATCTTTGAATGGATTTGTATTGTCTTGTCAGGCATGAAAATCGAGGAGCCTTTTTAGCCACTGTTCACTGCGCCGCCTGGGGCTCCGCGCAGGCCATTTTGGGTTCCGCCGCGCCCTTAAATAGACCAGCGCTTCCCCCACTTCCTTCTCTATCACTCCTCGTCTTCCTCCTCAGACTCTCCGATGCCGCTGCGCCTGCTCGAGCTCGTCGCCGCCGCCTGTTCAGCACCGTCCGGACCTGCCTCCCGTCGCCGCAGCTCATCTGGTGCTGCTAACGCGGCCGCCACCATCGTATACGAAGACTGCAAGACTCCCCATCTGAATCTGTAAGCATTCCCTTCTCCTTTGCTGCTTGTTCTTCGGTTGTTCTTCCTAGTTCATCGTTTCAGCAGTACACAGATCCAAGAATATCTGCGGGATTCTGTTTTACAGGTTGTAGAATCGGATCGCCATATCTTCCCGCATCATAGATCCATTACTCTGCTCCAGATAGATCCCCCATTATAGCTCTTATTTTGCTTCGAAGAACAGTCCTAGGTTTACTCCCCAAATTTAGGCTATTTTTCAGATCTGTTGAATTTCTTAATTCGCATGAAGCTTGTTTACTGACTCATAGCCCAGACCATGCTCAACACTTGTACAAAAATCTGTGATATGTGATTTCTGGCTTATCTTGTATCAGAAACCGTGACCCAAAATTTAATCATACCGCTTCCTGTGACCCGGCAAATATTCCAATCGCCAACTCATATTTTTGTTTTACGATAACCCGGAAAATCTTTGAATTGCCGGCTTAAGATATTCTTTTTCTTTTTCATGGCAGCTGAATCAATGGCTCCCAAACCCAAGATCGTTAACTATGTCAAGTCTAACATGTCAGAACTTAGTCTGCAAGCCCTGGTGGACTCCGGGCTACTGCCGGCTCAAGAAACGTTTGACTGGCGAGCTCCTAAGGAAGAAATCCACCCTCAACCCGAATAGAACGAGGTCGTCATATTTGCTGATCATGTTTCAAGGGGCTTCTGTCCCCCCGGATCTAAGTTCTTCCGAGATGTGCTACATTTCTTTAACATCAGGCCTCAAGACCTGGCCCCCAACTCTATCTTCAATTTATGCCAGTTCCAGGTATTCTGCGAAGTTTATCTGCAAGTTGAGCCGTCCATCAGCCTGCTCCGTGAGTTCTTCTACTTGAACCGCCAAACAGAATACAAATATGACCCAAGTGTTGAACTCAGTGGAATCTCCATTCAAAGGAGGAAGAACACGGTCTTTCCTGATGCCAAGCCAGCTAGCCACCCCAAAGGATGGCACAGGACTTGGTTCTACTGCAAGGACACCTCCCCCAACGGGCAACACCCACTGCCGGGTTATAGGGCAAGCCGGCTCACTGTTAATGCAGCCTTCAAGGGCTTCGCTTCTAAGGAAGAAAGAGAGAACCCCGAGCCCCTGTACCCAAAGATGAATGCTCTTATTGCCCATGGCCTCACCTGCGTTAATCTGACCCGGACTAGGGTTGAATGGCGGATTCAACCTCTCAGCTTCAGGAACTGGCTCATGCACACTTATACCGGTCATCAAGAAGACTCACTTAGATTTAGCCGGGTCAACCTTGATGAGAAGGAGGTCCTGAAATTCGCCAAGAAACTTGTTGGTGAGACCAAGGATGCTATCAAACTTGTGGGGCTTGCACCCTTTTATTTGAACAACCCGACTCCTGAGGTAAGCCGTCTTTTTGTTGTCTTTCATTTTGCCAGCATCTTTTACCCTTGTCGTAATTCCATCCACCCACCATGATACAGGAGAACGATGACTGGTGGCGGGTTGAGGTTCAAGACCCTACTCCTCCTTGGGAAAACGATGAAGAAGATCCAGACGAGGATGAGGATAATGAGGTAGAACTTGACTCTCTTGGCCGCCTTTTTAACCAGATTGCTGATGCTAACTCCTCACAGGAAGAAGCTGAGGTTAACCACACCATCGAGCCAGAGGTAACTTTGATCTCTTCAGACTCTGACTCCCCAAAACATGTTCGAAAGAAATTCTGGGCTATAGTCCGCAAAGTCCGAAGTAAACCCCGGGTTACCGTCCGTAAAGTCCCTTTTTCACATCAAGATGCTCACTTAGATCCCCAATTTCTTTTGAAGAAAACACAGCATGCCGGAACATCCAAAAGAGAGACCCGGAGCAGTGCAGGAGAGTTCAGTGGCGGGCTACCATATGAGCCGCCAGCATGTAGAGCACGGACAGAGGTGCTTCTTAGTCCAACTCCCTCTCTTCCTCTAGCTGGTCATTTCAAAGAGCCCTTACATTTGAATGACTCGGCATATCAGACGTCCCCCTCTTCGGATGAATCAAGCGCTACTCAGGCACCAGCCTTCAACATTAACCCTGGGTAAGCCATTTGATTATTCCTATGTCGCATAACGGTTTCTTGCCCTTTATCCTTTAATTCAATAACTCCTTGTTCCTCGTATAGCGCTAAGGCCATTAAGAAGAAGACCACCACCGGGTCATCTGACCCAGTCGTTCAAATAGGTCCTTCCTAGGAAGAGACAGCGGCTAACTTGGACACCCAGGACGAGCCGACATTTCAGAACAGCCCGCGGCCCCAAGACACTATTGTGAGCCCGGCTCATGCCTCTTCTCCTGTTATTCAGGAGAAGGAAGATTTAACTGAAGAGCAGTCCACGGCACCAGCTCAAGATGAAGTAGTGGTAACCGGTGAACAGCAAAATGCTCCACCGGAAACCTCTACTGCTTTAACAAAGATTCCTACCAAGGCTGAGCCCCCCCTTAAGAACAAGGGGAAGACGGCTCTTGACTTTCCTGCTTTTGAAGAACAAGACGCCAACACACTGCACCAAGCTGTGCTGACCCGGCTGTCTGAAAGCCGTGACACGGAAATTGCAATGGTAACTTCATTGAAGTGGAAATATGAGGTAACTTTTGTCCTCTGTCATGATATTCATATATATGTGTAGCCCCCAAGGGCCGGGTCATTATCAGATGATGACCCGGGACTTCAAAAACTTTTCTTGCATGTATAACCTCAAACGGTGGCCCACAAAGACTGGCTCATCATATTATGACAGGCGGGTCTCCATATGTTGTAACATAGATCGAACTATGCATTAGCCCCCAAGTGCCATGTGGAATGCCTGCATCTTCATGGAACTTGCTATTTTGGTGAAGCGCTGAAACATGTAGCCCCCTTGTGCCGGGTCGACCAGAAGGGCGGCTCGAGACATTCTTATATGACCTATAACTGAAGCTGCCTTGTAGGATATGCTGAATCAAGTGGAGACATAGGCATCCTTCTTCCGAAAGGAAGCAAAGAAGGAGAAAAAACTTCATGAAAAAGATGAAGAATCATCTTCAGAAGCCAACAAGTCTTTGCTCCTTGTGAGAAACACCTTGAAGCAAGCCGAAGCAGAAAAAGCCACCCTGGCTAAACGTGCTGAAGAGGCCGAGGCCAAACTTGAGGCGGTAACTCGAGAACTATCCACTTTGAAGGGCCACATCACAGCCTTGTGCCTCTCCATCTTTGGTACAGACTCGCAACTTTATCAAATATACCAGTTTTGACATATCAAGCCGGTGGTACGTCTCCAACGTATCTATAATTTTTTATTGTTCCATGCTGTTATATTATAAATCTTGGATGTTTTTCTAATCATTTACAGCAATTATATATCATTTTTGGAGACTAACCTATTAACTTAGTGCCTAGTGCCAGTTGTTGTTTTCTGCCCAGTTTTTGTTTTACAGAAAATCAATACCAAACGAAGTCCAAATGCCACGAAACTTTTTGGAGATTTTTTATTGGCTAAGATAAACACTGGAAGCTTCGGGAGAGGGCTAGAACACCCAGGAGGTGGCCACGAGCAACCAGGGCGCGCCTGGGGGGGCAGGCACGCCCTGATGCCTCGTGGGGCCCCATTTGCTCTATTTGACCTAATTCCAGCACTATAAATTCAGAAAAAATCATAAACCCTTAGGAGAGTCCACAAAATACTTTTTCCGTTGCCGCAAGTTTCTGTTCTCGAGAGATCCCATCTGGGGTCCTTCTCCGGTAATCTGCCGGAGGGGGAATCGATCACGGAGGGGCTCTCCATCAACCTTGCTGCCCTTCCGATGATACGTGAGTAGTTTACCACAGACCTTCGGGTCCATAGGCAGTAGCTAGATGGCTTCTTCTCTGTTTTTGATCTTCAATACAATGTTCTCCTCGATGTTCTTGGAGTTCTATCCGATGTAATCACTTTTTGCGGTGTGTTTGTTGGGATCTGATGAATTGTGAGTCTATGATCAGATTATCCATGAAATTATTTGAGTCTTTGCTGCACACTTTTATGCATGATTATTATAGCCTCGTATTTCTTCTTCGATCTATTGATTTGGTTGGGCCAACTAGATTGATTTATCTTGCCATGGGAAGAGGTGCTTTGTAATGGGTTCGATCTTGCGTTGCTCAATCCAAGTGATAGAAAGGGACATGACATGTATGTATCATTGCTATTAAGGGTAAAAAGATGGGGTTTATTCATACGTGAGTTTATCTTGTCTACATCATGTCATCGTTCTTAAAGCGTTACTCCGTTCTTTAAGGACCTAATACACTAGATGCATGCTGGATAGCAGTCGATGTGTGGAGTAATAGTAGTAGATGCAGGCAAGAGTCGGTCTACTTATCTTGGACGTGATGCCTATATACATGATCATTGCCTTGGATATCGTCATGATTATTTGCTTTTCTATCAATTGCCCAACAGTAATTTGTCTACCCACCATATGCTATTTTCTCGAGAGAAGCCTCTAATGAAATCTATGGCCCCCGGGTCTATCAAAATCATATTACTAAAACCCTAAAAATATTGCTGCCATTTTCTTTTATTTATTTTATTTTGTATTTTTGTTTCAATCTATCTATCTATCACATACAATTTAATCTTGCAATTTACCGCCGAGAGATTGACAACCTCTCGTTTGCGTTGGGTGCAAGGATTTGTTGTTTGTGTGCAGGTGCTGCTAACGAGGTGTTGCGTGATTCTCCTACTGGTTCGATAACCTTGGTTTCATAACTGAGGGAAATACGTATCTCTACTGTGCTGCATCATCCCTTCCTCTTCGGCGAAATACCAACGCAAGCTACAAGTAGCAGGAAGAGTTTCTGGCGCCGTTGCCAGGGAGAAGTCACGTCAACACAGTTTCCCGTCAACTTGCCAATTTCTGGTGCCGTTGCTGGGGAGACATCATCAACATCTATCAAGTACCTTTGCATAAACTCTCATCTCCTTGCATTTACTTTATTTGCCATTTGCCTCTCATTTTCATCGCCCCCACTTCTAAAATGTTTTTACAAAAATACAAAAATATTTTCCGTTTCCCTTTTTCTTGTTTTTTTGTTTGCTTGCTTGTTATCTTGTTTGCGTAGTCACGATGTCTCAAGAAAATACAAAACTATGTGATTTTTCCAATACTAATAATAATGATTTTATTAGTACTCTGATTGCTCCTCCCGCCGCTAGTGCGGAGACTTGTGCTATTAATGTCGCTTTGTTAAATCTTGTCATGAAAGATCAATTTTCCGGTAGTCCTAATGAAGATGCTGCATCCCATCTTAAAACTTTCGTAGAATTGTGTGACATGCAAAAGAAAAAAGATGTGGATAATGATATTGTGAAATTAAAATTATTCCCGTTCTCATTGCGGGATCGTGCAAAATTTGGTTCTCATCTTTACCATGAAATAGTATCGATTCTTGGGATAGGTGTAAATATGCTTTTATTACCAAGTATTTTCCTCCCGCGAAAATTATTTCTCTTAGAAATCAAATTATGAATTTCAAGCAACTTGATCATGAACATGTTGCCCAATCTTGGGAGAGGATGAAATTAATGATAAGAAATTGCCCTACTCATGGTTTAAATTTATGGATGATCATACAAAAATTTTATGCGGGATTGAATTTTGTTTCTAGAAATCTTTTAGATTCCGCCGTGGGTGGTACTTTTATGGAAATTACTTTGGGGGAAGCGACTAAATTGCTTGATAATATTATGGCAAATTATTCACAATGGCATACTGAAAGAACTCCTACTAGTAAAAAAGTGAATTCTATTGAAGAAATTAATACTTTGAGTGATAAAGTTGATGCGCTTATGAAATTAGTTGCTAGCAAAAATGCTCATATTGATCCTAATGATGTGCCATTGTCCACTTTGATTGAGCAAAATAATGATCCCGTAGATGTGAATTTTGTCTCACGAAACAATTTTAATAATAATGTTTATGGAGGTAATTTCAATGCTAGACCGTTTCCTGGAAATTCCTCTAATAGTTATGGCAATCCTTATGGAAATTCCTATAATAATAATAGGATACCCTCTGATCTTGAAAGTAATATTAAAGAATTTATTAATGCTCAAAAAGTTTTCAACACTACGATAGAAGAAAAATTGAGTAAAATTGATGATATGTCTAGAAGCATTGATAGAATTATTCATGATGTGGAAAATCTTAAGACTAAAATTTTGCCACCCAAAATTGATATTAGTGAATCAATTAAAGCTTTATATGTCTCCATGGATGCGAGTAAAAAAAGAACCGCTATGCTAAAAGCTAAACGAGAATTTTTAGAAAAAGGGATTCCTCCCGGTTTTTATCGTAGTAATGATGAGGATATTAAAATGATTGGTGTTTCATCTATTGATTCTTTGTTTAGCAATATTAAACTTGATGAAAAGGGGACTGAAGAAGAGTCAACTTTAGCTAAAGAGCGTCCCCATAATTCGGAGGGTGAAAATCTTAATGAAAAAATTGCTAAAAGTGGGTTTGGAGAGGTAAAAACATTAAATAGCGATGTGCCCACTCTCTTGGATTACAAAGATTTTAATTATGATAAGTGTTCTTTGATTGAGTGCATTTCTTTGTTACAATCCATGTTAAATTCACCCAACGCTTATGAGGAAAACAAGGCTTTTTCTAAACACATCGTAGAAGCAATGATGAAAGCGTTAGAAGAAAAGCTAGAACTAGAGATTTCAATTCCTAGAAAATTATATGATGAATGGGAACCCACCATTAAAGTTAAAATTAAAAATTATGAGTGCAATGCTTTATGTGATTTGGGTGCTAGCGTTTCCACAATTCCAAAATCTCTATGTGATGTGCTAGGTTTTACCAATATAGATGAATGTTCTCTTAATTTGCATCTTGCAGATTCTACTATTAAAAAACCAATGGGTAGAATTAATGATGTTCTTATTCTTGCAAATATAAATTATGTGCCCATTGATTTTATTGTTCTTGATATTGAATGCAATTCTTCTTGCCCCATAATACTTGGTAGACCGTTCTTACGAACTATAGGTGCCGTTATTGAGATGAAAGAAGGGAATATAAAATTTCAATTTCCATTAAAAAAGGGTATGGAGCATTTCCCTAGGAAGAAAATTAAAGCACCATATGAATCAATTATGAGGGCCACTTATGGAATCAACTTGAAAAATGACAATACTTGAAACTATGCATTATGCCTAGCTAGGGGCCTAAAACAATAGCGCTTGTTGGGAGGCAACCCAATGAATAAAATAAAATTTCCCTGTTATTGTGTGTTTTCACAATTATTCTACTGGTATGATTGAGTTTTTGTGTTTTTAATTAGTGTTTGTGCCAAGTAAAGCCTTTAGGATGATTTGGAAGATAGTATAATTGATGCTGTTTGGAAAACAGAAAGTTTTGCGTCCAGTGTCCGAATTTTTTTTCTGTACTGGAGCGTCAGAAAAATCTGAAATTTTTACACAATATTGGATTATTAATTTAGCTCGTTGTCCTAATTTTTCAGAATTTTTTGAGTTACATAAGTATGTATTTTAAATAGATTGCTACAGACTATTCTGTTTTTGACAGATTCTGTTTTTGATGCACTACTTGCTTGTTTTGATGAATCTATGGATTGTATCGGGGGGTATCAGCCATGGTGAAGTTAGAGTACAGTAGGTATAATGCAAAAATAAAATATGAATGGGTTTTCAATAGTACTTAGAGTAGTGATTTATTTTGTTATACTAACGGATCTCACGAAGGTTTTGTTGAGTTTTGTGTGATTGAAGTTTTCAAGTTTTGGGTGAGATCATGATGGATGAAGGAATAAGGAGTAGCAAAAGCATAAGATTGGGGATGCCCGAGGCACCCCAAGGTAATATTCAAGGAAGACTCAAGCGTCTAAGATTGGGGATGCCCCGGAAGGCATCCCCTCTTTCTTCTACCAACCATCGGTAATTTTACTTGGAGCTATATTTTTATTCATCACATGATATGAGTTTTGCTTGGAGCGTCTTGTATTATATGAGTCTTTGCTTTGTTTTATTTTTAGTTTGTCACAATCATCTTTGCTGAACACACCCATCTTGAGAGAGCCATACGTTTATCATCATTTGTTAGAATACTCTATGTGCTTCACTTAAATTTTTTGAGCTAGGCAGTTGCTCTAGTGCTTCACTTAAATCTTTTTGAGCACGGTGGTGGCTATATTTTGAAGAAATAAATTCTCGTGCTTCACTTATATTAATTTGAGAGTTGATTGAAAGTTTGAAGAAATAAATTCTCATGCTTCACTTATATTATTTTGAGAATTGATAAGATTGAAATTTTGAAGAAATATTTGCACTCTCATGCTTCACATAAATCTTTTTCAGAGTTGATGATAGTAACGGTAATTTGCACAAGATTTGAATTTGGTCCCAAAGTGATGAATATTCAAGAGGGATATAATAAAAACTTTCATATAGATCATTGGATATGATAAGTGTGATTCCTTGCAATAGTTTTGCGATATGGAAATGATAATATGTGAGTCATGTTTGTGAGTAATTGTGATTTAGTAAGAATATTAGTGTTAAGGTTTGTGATTCCCTATGCATGCACATCAAGTCAATAGTTATGCAATGAAATTATATCCTACTTATGGTGCATTATTCAGTGTTAGTTATGTTTAATGCATGTTTATGACCGTTTTTGTTTTTTGGTTGGTTGCTTCTCAATCTTTTGCTAGCCTTCATTTGTACTAAGCGGAAATACTGCTTGTGCATCCAAAATCCTTAAACCCAAGTTGTGCCAAATGAGTCCACTATATCTACCTATATGCGGTATTTCAATGCCGTTCCAAGTAAATTTGCGTGTGCCAACTCTAATTTTCAAAATAATTTTTCCGGTTTGTGTGCCCGTACCACTCATGAAGCGGCAGGGGGTGGCCATTATTTTCCATGCTAGGTGTGTTATTCTCACGATGAGTCTTTATTCACTTGTCATTGCACGAGAGAGTGGCTAGTAATATGGATGCCCAGCCCCACAATGAAATCAAAATTAATAACAACAAAATTCCTTGGAAAGTGTTGGTTTGGAGGGCACCCGTGGATACGGCTAGCCATGGATTGTGAAAGAATGGTGGAAAGGAAATAAAATTTACTTTTTGTTTGGGAACCGCCTATGATATGTCTATCATGGAAAATATTGGGAATTCTCGGTCGTTTTCGTTGACAGGAAAAGCATGTCTCTCAAAATATTTTATCTCTTTAATTTCAGCTTTGAGCTCTGGCACATTTGACAAATCTCTGCTTCCCTTTGCGAAGGGCCTGTCTATTTACTTTTATGCAATTTTATTTTATCTGAGTCTCCATCTTCTCTTACAAAAGCACCAACTAGAGAGTAGTATTGTCATACTTGTGCATTGGATGTAGCTAATATTTGAGTGTGTTTCATGAATGGATCAATGATTGAGCATAATGGGCTAGGGATAACTTTCTTTAGCATTGATATTTTGAAAGACATGGTTGCTTGTTAGCATGCTTGAGTATTTATATCTTCATGTCAAATTATAGACTATTGCTTTGAATCATTCAAGTCCAATGTCCATGCTATAAAAGAAAAGAATATGTGATGAATATGATAAGCAGCATTCCACATCAAAAATTCTGTTTTTATCATTTACCTACTCGAGGACGAGCAGGAATTAAACTTGGGGATGCTGATACATCTCCAACGTATCTATAATTTTTGATTGTTCCATGCTGTTATATTATCAATCTTGGATGTTTTTATAATCATTTACAACAATTATATATCATTTTTGGAGACTAACCTATTAACTTAGTGCCCAGTGCCAGTTGTTGTTTTCTGCCCTGTTTTTGTTTTACAGAAAATCAATACCAAACGAAGTCCAAATGCCACGAAACTTTTTGGAGATTTTTATTGGCCAAGATAAACACTAGAAGATTCGGGAGAGGGCCAGAAGACCCAGGAGGTGGCCACGAGCCACCAGGGCGTGCCTGGGGGGGCAGGCGCGCCCTGGTGCCTCATGGGCCCCACTTTGCTCCGTTTGACCTAATTCCAGCACTATAAATTCAGAAAAAATGAGAAACCCTCAGGAGAGTCCATGGAATACTTTTTCCGCCACGCGCAAGTTTCTGTTCTCGAGAGATCCCATCTGGAGTCCTTCTCTGGTAATCTGCCGGAGGGGGAATCGATCATGGAGGGGCTCTACATCAACCTTGCTGCCCTTCCGATGAGGTGTGAGTAGTTTACCACAGACCTTCGGGTCCATAGGCAGTAGCTAGATGGCTTCTTCTCTCTTTATGATCTTCAATACAATGTTCTCCTCGATGTTCTTGGAGTTCTATCCAATGTAATCACTTTTTGCGGTGTGTTTGTTGGGATCCGATGAATTGTGAGTTTATGATCAGATTATCCATGAAATTATTTGAGTCTTTGCTGCACTCTTTTATGCATGATTATTATAGCCTCGTATTTCTTCTCCGATCTATTGATTTGGTTTGGCCAACTAGATTGATTTATCTTGCCATGGGAAGAGGTGCTTTGTAATGGGTTTGATCTTGCGTTGCTCAATCCCAGTGATAGAAAGGGACATGACATGTATGTATCATTGCTATTAAGGGTAAAAAGATGGGGTTTATTCATACGTGAGTTTATCTTGTCTACATCATGTCATCGTTCTTAAAGCGTTACTCCGTTCTTTAAGGACTTAATACACTAGATGCATGCTGGATAGCGGTCAATGTGTGGAGTAATAGTAGTAGATGCAGGCAGGAGTCGGTCTACTTATCTTGGACGTGATGCCTATATACATGATCATTGCCTTGGATATCGTCATGATTATTTGCTTTTCTATCAATTGCCCAACAGTAATTTGTCTACCCACCGTATGCTATTTTCTCGAGAGAAGCCTCTAGTGAAATCTGTGGCCCCCGGGTCTATCAAAATCATATTACTAAAACCCTAAAAATATTGCTCCCATTTTCTTTTATTTATTTTATTTTGTATTTTTGTTTCTATCTATCTATCACATACAATTTAATCTTGCAATTTACCGCCAAGAGATTGACAACCTCTCGTTTGCGTTGGGTGCAAGGATTTGTTTTTGTGTGCAGGTGCTGCTAACGAGGTGTTGCGTGATTCTCCTACTGGTTCGATAACCTTGGTTTCATAACAGAGGGAAATACTTATCTCTACTGTGCTGCATCATCCCTTCCTCTTCGGGGAAATACCAAAGCAAGCTACAAGTAGCAGCCAGCTGTACTAACATTATGACCCTCATATTCTGGGAGGCCGGAGAACGCACAATCTTGGTGAGCAACCACTAGTGAAACTGAAGGCGGTGTACACTTTGGCAGAGCAACTATACATAGGCGGCGCACACTGCATTATGGCTGTAAAAAACACCAAGGCCCCTCCACAGCTGATTGCAGACATGCTGAAGGAGCTGTCAGTTGTGCCCAAATGGCTCGAGGAATGGAAGAAGGCGGCTTGTCGCGCTGGGGCTCTGACAGTTTTCGCTCGTGCCAAAGCCTATGTGCCAGAACTGGATCCGGCTTAGATTGTGGGTGGGTATCCTGAGTTCAATGTAGATGACTCCCCCTTTACTAAGAAGGACTTCCGACGTTGCCTAAAGGAAACCCGGGTTGCCGCCACTGGCATTGCCGAAGAGGTGAATTTGTCCAAATACCAAGCCGGATACTCTAAGAACAATGAGCGGATTGAGCCACCTAACCCTCAGGCAGTTGCTCTTACTCGTGCGTGTAAGCAATCTTTTCCCCCTGACATTGATCCTTCTTCTGTCATAACCGCCGATGCAATGTTTGAAGCCTTGCGCTCCATCCAGTGGTCGACCGGCGAATCCACAAGCCAGGAAGGGGCAGAAGATGACGACAATCGCGAAGAGCTGGGACAAAGCGCCCCTTGATGCTCTAGCATCTTTAATCTGGCAAACACTGGCTCTTCCTTGATTGCAGTATAATTTGGAGGAAGACCATTTAAGTCTGCAGCCCGATGGGCGACTTGTAATAACTTAGCATCAAAAAACTGTTGTGGATGCCAATGCCATCGTGCACTGTGCTGTTGTTGCCTGTACAAACATCTTTGTGGATACCCTGCCTGTGCATTTATACAGGCGTTTTGTCAGTGTGAATCCTCTTTTCAGCCACTAGAACCGGTTTTTGCAACAAGAGTGATTCTGCATAGACAATAACTACTGCAGATAACAATAGTTTCTATTGATGAATATCATACAAATAACTAGTAACCATGTTACTGCTTGTAATGAACCAGGAAAACCAAATTTAACTAAGGTAGATGCCATGTATGAATGTATGTATGCATGCAGAGATGAAATGAATGCAAAAAAGAGAACATAACTGTAACAAGCTGGTTTTTTAGAACACAACTTGAAAGACCGGCTTATAAAGCTTGAGTCTGAATTGCTTTCATGAAGCAGGTACTTTGGCCTTATGGTTTATCCTCGCTTTCTGAAAGCCGGCTCTCACGTGACCAATCGAACGTTTTAACTCTGATGAATTCAGGGTCACCTTTGTGATTGACTCATCAGGCGTACGCCGGGTCACCTTTTTGGAGTAGCATCTTGCTAACAGGCAGGTTTAACAACTTTTGGCTTTTTGCTGGGTTAAAGGGTTTTGTAAGCTAAACTCAATGAGTTGGAAGCCCCCAAGTAACCAATGATCAATCAATAAAGACTCAGCACACAACTTTGAGGTGAAACGATAAACTCTCTTATACAGAGCTGCCAGACTTTATTTCGTTGACCAAAAATATGTCTATACATGATAGAAGGTCTGTACAAAGATGTAACCTAGTCTATGACTTAGGTGTAGTATGGCCGGAGATGGGCAATATTCCAGGGCCGGCTTGTCTCCTCTTCAGAGGTACGTGATTTATCTGCCTCACGTATATCAACCAGGTAATACGACCCGTTGTTCAGATTCTTGCTGACCACAAAAGGTCCTTCCCAAGGAGGTGATAACTTATGCATGCCTGTCTGGTCTTGTATCAAATGGAGCACTAAGTCACCTTCCTGAAAAGTATGGCTTCGAACTCTACGGCTATGATAGCGACATAGGTCCTGTTGATAAATTGCTGATCTGGACGCGGCAAGTTCGTGTTCTTCTTCCAGAGCATCGAGAGCATTTTGGCGAGCTTGCTCATTATCTGCTTCCACATAAGCCGCCACTCGATGGGAGTCATGACGAATATTGCTTGGAAGTACTGCTTCTGCTCCATAGACCAAGAAAAACGGCGTATAGCCTATTGACCTGTTGGGAGTAGTTCGTATGCTTCAAAGCACAGTAGGTAATTCTTCTTCCCAGCAACCCGACGTGCGTTGCAAAGGCACAATGAGCCGGGGTTTGATGCCATGCAGTAATTCTTGATTGGCTCTCTCTGCCTATCCTTTGGACTGAGGATGCGCAACCGAAGCAAGATCAAGCCGGATGTGCTCCTGTTGACAGACATGTTTCATGACTCCTTTGGAAAGGTTAGTTCCATTGTTAGTGATGATACTATGCGGATAGCCGAAGCGAAATATCAGCTTTTTTAGAAACTTGATGGCTGTGGCAGCGTCACAGCGGGTAACCGGCTCTGCTTCTACCCACTTGGTAAACTTGTCCATAGCTACCAACAGGTGTGTATGCTTGTTCTTAGAACGTTTGGAGGGTCCAACCATGTCAATCCCCCAGACTGCAAAAGGCCAAGTTATTGGGATCATCTGTAATTCTTGAGCCGGCACATGAGCCTGGCGAGCATACTTCTGTCAACCATCACACTTGCGTACAATATCCTCTGCATCAGCGTGAGCTGTGAGCCAGTAAAACCCGTGCCGAAAAGCCTTCGCAACAAGTGATATTGAGCCGGCATGATGACCACAGTTGCCAGAATGAATCTCATTGAGAATTGCACGGCCCTCCTCTGGTGAAACACATTGCTGAAAAACACCAGTGACACTGCGCCGATGCAACTGGCCATTGACGATAGTCATAGACTTGGATCGTCTGATGATCTGTCGAGCGATGATTTCTTCTGCTGGAAGCTCACCCCGGCTTAAATAACCCAGGTAAGGAATTGTCCAATCAGGTATAGCATGAACAGCAGCTACAAGAGCTGCCTCTGGGTCAGGAATAGCCAAGTCCTCCTGCGTTGGCAACTTGATAGACGGGTTATGCAAAACAACCAGAAAGACATTAGGCGGCACCGGCTTCCGCTGAGAACCCAACCGAGAGAGTGCATCTGCCGCCTCATTCTGTTGGTGATCGATGTGATCAACTTGATAACCCTTGAAGTGTCCACCAATGTTAGTGACCGCATGCCGATAAGCCACCATAAGGGGATCCTTGGAGTCCCATGTTCCAGAAACCTGCTGGGCTACCAAATCTGAGTCGCCCAAACACCTGACCCGGCTCAAGTTCATCTCCTTGGCCATTCAGAGCCCATGAAGCAATGCCTCATATTTTGCTGCATTGTTAGTACAAGAGAAGATAAGTCTTAAAACATAATAGAACTTATCTTCAGGCGGGGAAGTGATCACAACTCCAGCCCCTGAGCCTTCGAGCTGTCTTGAGCCGTCGAAGTGTATGAACCAATATGTCGTGTCTGGCTTCTCTTCGGGAGCCTGTAACTCTGTCCAGTCATTGATGAAATCTACCAAAGCCTGAGATTTGATCGCTGTACGGGGCACATATTTAAGATGATGTGGGCCGAGCTCAATGGCCCACTTAGCAACCCGGCCCGTGGCTTCCCGGTTCTGGATTATGTCCCCAAGAGGTGCCGAGCTGACGACAGTGATTGGATGCGCATGGAAGTAATGCTTCAGTTTGTGGCTAGCCATAAACACGCCATAAACCAGTTTCTGCCAATGCGGATATCACTGCTTAGACTCTGTTAATACTTCACTGATATAATACACTGGGCGCTGAATTGGATATTCCTTGTCTTCCTCCTTGCGCTCTACAACCACTGCAACGCTTACCGCCTTATCGTTGGCGGCAATGTATAACAACATAGGTTCCTTCTCATGAGGGGCAGCAAGGATGGGCAGCTCAGACAACTGTTTTTTGAGGGCCTTAAAGGCCTTATCTGCAGCATCACTCCAAACAAAATCATTTGTTTTCCTGAGCAACTGATACAACGGAATTGCCTTCTCCCCGAGCCAGCTTATGAACCGGCTTAGGGCCGCAACCCGGCCAGCCAGCCTCTGCATGGTGTTAAGGTTTGCCGGTTTAGCCAGGGTTGTGATTGCTTTAATTTTGTCTGGGTTAGCTTCAATGCCACGCTCAGAAATGAGAAAACCCAGTAGCTTCCCTGCAGGGACACCGAAGACACACTTTTCCGGGTTAAGCTTCATCTGGTAAACTCAGAGATTGTCAAATGTTTCCATGAGATCCTCCAATAAAGTTTCTTTCTTGCATGATTTAACCACGATGTCATCAACATAGGCGTGGATGTTTCGCCCAATCTGCTTGTGAAAGCGATTCTGGACACAGCGCTGATAAGTCGCATGTGCACACTTCAGACCAAACGGCATGGTGGTATAACAGAAATCTCCAAAGGGTGTGATGAAAGCTGTCTTTTCCTGGTCCTCCTGCTTCATCTTGATCTGATGATAACCCGAATAAGCATCCAGAAAGCATAAACACTCACAACCCGCCGTAGCATCGATGATCTGGTCAATACGGGGTAGAGCAAAGGGGTCACTAGGACAAGCCTTATTTAAGTCTGTGTAATCAACACACATCCGCCAAGTCCTGTTTTTCTTCAGAACGAGCACCGGGTTGGCTAGCCACTCAGGATGGAAAACTTCAACAATGAACCCGGTAGCTAGGAGCCGGGCCACTTCCTCACCAATAGCTTTCCGCCTCTCTTCATTAAAGTGGCGGAGATACTAGCGCACTGGTTTAAACATAGGATCCACATTGAGGGAGTGCTTAGCGAGTTCTCTCGCTACACCTAGCATGTCAGAAGGTTTCCATGCAAAGATGTCCCGATTCTCATGGATGAACTCGATGAGCGCGCTTTCCTATTTGGGATCCATATTAGTCCCTATGGTGAACTGCTCGGAGGAGTTGCCTAGGGTGAAATCAACTTGCTTGGTGTCCTTGGCCGACTTGAATTTAAGCAGAGGGTCAGACTCTGTTGTTGGCTTCTTCGGAGAAGTCCTGTCAGTCGGGTCAACATTGTCTGTGTAATACTTCAGCTCTTCTGCCGCACAAGCCAACTCAGCATATGCTGCATCTCCTTCCTCACATTCGAGCGCCAGCTTCCGATTGCCTTCTACTGTGATGGTTCCCTCGGGCCCTGGCATTTTCAACTTCAGATAGACATAGCACGACCGAGCCATGAACCGTGCATAAGCCGGCCTTCCAAACAGAGCGTGGTAGGGGCTTTTTAATTTGACCACCTCAAAGGATAGGAACTCAGAACGATAATTATCCTCCGAGCCAAAGGCCACTTCAAGGGATATTCTTCCCACGGGATAAGCTGATTTGCCCAGGACTATGCCATGAAAAACTGTGGAAGAAGGAGTCAACTGCTTATCCGACAGATTCATCCGCCTGAAAGTGTCATAATACAGTATATTGATACTGCTGCCTCCATCCATGAGCACCTTGGTTAACGTATAACCACCAACTTGGGGTGCCACCACTAGAGCTAAGTGACCGGGGTGATCAAGGAGTACTGGATGATCTGCCCGGCTCCAAGTGACCGGCTGCTCTGACCAGCTGAGATAGTACGGGGCTGCCGGCTCAACCAAGTTGGCGGCTCGCCGCTGCACTTTCCTATCCCGTTTGCAAGTACTAGTGGTAAAGACATGATACTGCCCACTATTCAACTGTTTTGGATTACTCTGAAATCCTGACTGGCCGTCTTGATGCTGATTTCCTTGATTGGTACGCTGATTGCTGCCTCCAGTATTGCCAGCCCCCTGAAACCCGGCAGTCGGCCCGTTATTCCCTTGGAACTCGGGGCCTGCAAAGGGCCCATGTGAACCGGCTCCCTGGAAGCCGGGTCCCTGATTGATGGGTTGTCCACCATTTCCACCACCATTGTGATGATTCTGGAAGATCCGTTTGGCGAACTCTTGCATGATGTAGCAATTTCCCAGGAATGGCTGGACGGCTTACCATTATAGCTCTGTTTGTGGACAAGGACCCTTGAGAGCCTCCTCAAAACTAAGAGGGCGATTACCAGAAAACTGCTTTCTAGACCCATTCTTCTGACACTGACTTTTATTGTCCGTATTTGTATTAGCCACCAGGTCAGAGCCGCCCTCATAACCTTTGTGTTTGCCACCATTGCTGTTCTGCCCATTGCCATTGCTCTGCTGCTGACCCTTGCCATCGTTTTCTTACCCTTGCCTGATTTGTCATCATCAGACGCAGGGCCCTTTGTGTTATCCGACTCAGCATATCGAGTTAGGACATCCATTAGGTCGCCCATGTCCTGAACTTTCCTCTTAAGCCGCCCTAACTTCTGGACCAGTGGTTGAAACCTACAGGTTCGCTCCAGAACAAGTTCTGCCTACGCAGCTGAGATACTATCCGAACTATGGACGACTTCCGCAACCCGGCGAACCCAATGATGCGCCGACTCATCGTCATGCTGAACACAATGCTAAAGATCCATAATTGTGGTTGGCCTCTTGCAGGTTCCCTGGAAATTCTTGATGAAGCGCTCCTTCAGCTCCTGTCATGTGTTGATAGAATTCACCGACATGTTTTTCAACCAAGTGCATGCGGGACCTTCCAGCATGAGAGGGAGATAGCGCGCGCACACTGCCTCGCTTGCACCGAACAGATCCATTGCCAGCTCGTAACTCTCGACCCACTCGGTCTGGTCTAGATTAGCTGTATAGTTAGGGACCTTGTGAGGACTTTGAAGTCTGGGGGCATGCGTGCATCGCGCAGCACCGGGATGAGGCAAGGCGTCCCTATCATGTGGCTTGATAAGCCCCCAAGCCGGCCTGCTGTCTGGGTTGCGGTGGGCGGGTCGTGTGTTGTAGGCTAGTTATACGCTGCACGTGCGTTCTCTTCCTCCAACGCTCGTAGAGCCCGAGCGGTGTCCACAATATCCTGTGCATTTGGAGCCCTGGGTTGATGCTGATTCGCCAGTGGCTGCATGGCCCTTCTGCGGTGCGCACTGCTGGACACTGTCGGCGACTCAAGGCGCTGGCTCCTGGTGCGGCTCTGGTGAGGGGTTGAGTGGAGCCGGTGCTGGCTATGAGAATAGTTGTTTTGCTGCACCACTGATGTCTTAAGTATCGCGATGGCATTCCTGGCCTCAACCTGAGCCGGACCGTCTCCCTCAATTGGGATTGCTGCCAGATTCTGAGTTGCCACCAGCACGATGTCGACCGGGTTGGAATAGTGTCCAATTGGGGTCTGGAGCCGGCGAGACGGCAGATGCTGTTGCTGATCTGGTGTGTGATGCTGAGCCGGCGGCTGCAAAAGCGGTCCTCCTGGGGGCACAACACCAGCCCCCAGGTTGGTCGAAGCCTGCTGATCGGCCGGCGTGGTAAACAGCTGAGTTGGCTCAATATTAGCCGGAAGCCGACTTTGATGACGCCTTCGATGGACGAGCTCCGACTCAGCCCGCCGGCGGCTTAAGTAATGAGCCTCTTCGTCCAGATGCTATCTTTCTTCTGCAAGCCGGGCTTGCACCTCTGCCATGTGGGTGTTTTCAGCATTGATGTCCTCCTGGATCTTGGCCATCTGCTCGCGACACTTCGTGATCTCTGTGTTGCGCGCGGTCACGTTCTCCACAGTAACCGGCTCGGCCAACAGGGCTGTCAGAGTATTCATCAAATCCGCGAGCGCCTGTACCCCGGTTTTCTGAGAACCGGCAGCAGCCGCACCGGTCCCTCCTGAGCCAACTAAGGCGAGGTTCTGACCAGTCGCCGGATCAACCAGGTCGCGTGTCGGATCCTATCTACCCGCCATGTAGGCCGCCGCAAGGTGAGGCGGCTCGGGGATCTCTGGAAGAGCTTCGTCAGCATAACCCAGCCTTCCATCGTATAGGGGACGGATCGACTTTGTTTCTCCCATCGAGGATTCGCCGTCCGATTGAACGAGCGTCTCGTCTCCAGATAGGGAATTCTACGACAAGGCCACCCCTTGGGTGAATCCTATGAAGACCTGCTTCCGGCTGGCTTGCAGCGGGCCGGGTCTTGCCTGACTTGGACTAGCGCGGCATGTCGATTCTACACCGGTGACGCCCTCCAAATCGGCGCCCGACTCTCCGACAACGCCGATGAAGGTATGGATCTTGCCTAAGGGGACCCGGTACCCATACTCAATTGAGTCAGCTTCGGGGCACCAGTACGAGTCGTCGATGTAGAGCTTCCCGCGGCGGCTTTTCGTCATCAAGCCGACCGCATACCTCCCGAACCCTGGGTGAGCTCCCGGTAAGAACTCAACTCCATCCTGCATAGGCCCCATGGTGGGCACCAACTGTCATGGTTTTGACATGGCAGATGCCCTTGTGAAAGGACTTAGAGCCATCGCACGAAGGTGGAAGCTTAGTGGGGTTGATCGGGAACGAGACGGCACGAGATTACCCAGGTTCGGCCCCTCACGGTGGAGGTAAAATCCTAAATCCTGCTCGGTTATATTGCTGTAAATCTTGATTACAAGGGTGCGAATACGCTAACCTAGCTCTCGAGGGATTGTAACTTAGTCTTTCTGGCCTAGGCGCTCCCCTTTATATAACAGGTGGAACCGTAGATTTACATGAGAGTCCGGGTCATAATCCTAACCCGCCTCCTACACTTATTCTACTTATTCTCCAAGGCAACCTTCTTGCCATACATTTTCCCCTTGAGACGGCCCGTAGGCTGAGCCAGCCTTTCACACCGGGCCTCCGTCGAACCGGCTCATTGAATATCTTAGCCCTACAGTGAGATAACCCGCTGAGCCTGCTCTAAGGCCGGGTCATCTTCCTGCCGGGTCTACACGCCGGGAAATATCCCCAACACTTAGGGAACATCAAACTTGACGCACGACCATAGCCAAAGTGGCTTAGTCAACGATCCTAGGGTTATCGGGAAAAGATGGAATTTATAAGCGTTTCCCAAAGGAAACTAGATTTAAGGAGAGAAATGCCATGGCTAGCAAGCAGGGTAAGGATATCTGGCTCACCTAGTGGTTCAGGGCTCACAGGTCATCGCCTGGTGCGGACGTTTCCCACCAGAGGCAAGGGCCACGAGAGTTGGGGGTCTAATGGAGCCAAAAACCTATGGGATTGCCTTATGATCAATAGTAGCCGTGCCTGTTTGGCAAAGATGGCTGAAATCCATCCGGGCTTTCTACTGAGCGCAAGACAATGAAGTCTGGCTAGGGTAACCTTCAGTCAGCCTGGTTGCTCTGATACCATCCGTTGTGGCGCCCCGCCTGAATACCACTGTAGCCAGACGGTCGCCGCACACACCAGCCCAGGAAATCACTCTGGCACGCGCGTTTACAACAAGTATCATGAACATAGGCACAACTGTAATAAGAATATATTTATTAGCCATTGTGTCTGGAATAAATACATCATGGTTACAAAGATGGGGCAGCGGAAAACTACTAACTAAGGCAGCACGGTCTTGGAGAGGCTCCAATCCATAGGGATCTGACTGGGTTACTCTTCTAGCTCGCGAACGCTTTGGCTTCTCGACGAATCCTTAGGTGAACCTGGCCACGTTGAAGGCCGCTGAGTACTTTTGAATGTACTCGCAAGCAAACCAAATAACATATACACCAAGCAAAGTAATCCATGGCATTCAAGCATGTATCAATAATTTTAGCATTGTTAATTAATTTGGTTTAACTATCTAGCATTATTAATTACCATGTCATAGTAGGATTATCTTGCGACATTACTACTGAAGTAAAAACAAGACGACGAGGATAAATCATATCAAGTAATGAATTCATACTCCAAACATTCTCATGATCTAATCCAAATCATATCCAATCCCGATCTAACTCTTGCGGTCATCCGACCACTCACCTCATAGCCATCGCATGGCTAACATTCATATCCCTGACATCATCTGATGCCCACGCATCTGCACTGCAAGTTTGACAAACCTTACCTTTCTCTGCTTCATTCTTAGCAACAACATTATATAGTTTATTCCTCCAGACTCGACACATACCAAATAGTGTGACCTAGTATGAACTGTGTCCCATGACCGAGGACGCAGCTATTCGAATAGATTTACACTCTGCAGAGGTCGCGCACTTTACCCACACCATGGAGCTCCTGGCCTCGTACTTTAGTACATGTTCCCATTCGGGTGGACCAGTGCTGCTCCAGTAAAACTTGTCTATTGCCCGGCACTCTTACGGCCCCACTGACAATCATACCCCTTCCGGGTCAAGTCCTGGGTGGCCCCTGTGTCACTCTTGACACCTGCCACCATCGTGGCCAAACAAAACTGTCCCAAATGGGGACCCGTGTGCATATAACCTGGGCTCACAAGGTTATCGCCACCTACCGGGCCAGGGTAGTGCGCACGCATAACCTTCCCTCTTTGGAGGTACTGATAAGAGGCAAGACAATAGACCAAGTTCGGGCCTCTCCATAAAGGCAAATGTGGCTGCACTGATGAGCTCGGTTCGGTGGCACTATGACTAGATCCAGCCGACAGAGGAGGTTGTCATTATTAAGTCACATTCTTTATCATTGCAATAATAGTAACAATGTATGATGTAACAACTATGGAAACGTAACAACCTATCTCCATATAATATCACAACAAGTCATTAGTGAAACAATGTTTAAATGGCAAGTTTATCACTTCACAAGTTCCAGCTGTAAGTTACGACCATCTGAACCCTTGCATGAAACCGGCAAATAAACCAGTAGCCACCCGAACGGTCTTTACAACTCAGATCTGGGACGTTACTGGAATAACTCAACCCCGGCTCAAGACGGCTGAAAAGCAACTCAGAGCATGAGACAGTGTTGATAAAAAGAAGGTAGCAGTTCCCTAAGACGGCCGAAAGCAGCTCAGAGCATGGGGATACTGCTACAAAAAGATCTCAACAGCTGTCCGAGATGCCCGAAAAGCAGCTCAGAACATGGGCCAGTTGTTGAAAAGAGAAATATAAAGTCGGCATCCACCCCAGACAGCCGGAAGCAGCTCAGAACACAGGCGTGGTGCCGTCACCAGAGAAAAGTAAGCAAGGGTTCATCAGAATCATATACCGCCTACTACTATGCACTCAAACATAAACATATTTATTAATTAAACACACAAGAATAACATAGAAGCAATGCTTTAGGGCATATATCAGATGGTCGGCTTGCCTGGGGGGGTCGAAGAATGCACCGAGAAGAAGTGCGATCATCTCACGGAAGAATTCACCGAAGAGGGTCCTCTCCGGAAAAGGCTAAATAGAGGGCAGGGGCAAAATGGTCATTTTCAGAATATGTTAACATTGTGAAAATGATGCCATCGGAACGGGCTCGATGAACAGAGATTGTGGGCTTTGGAATCACCTGAATCGGAGTCACGGTTGAAAAGTTAGGGCCGTTCATTCGTTAGGCAGAAAAACAAATAAAAACTATGTTTTTCTGCTGTTAACAGACGAACGCCCACAATATTAGTGTTTCGGCACTGGCGACTGAAAATAGAAAACGTATCTCGTGGGAATATGCTTTCGGCTCAGGGAGACGGCTTCATGGGAATGCGCCACCACTTAAGCTCGCGGGCCCACCGTTTCTCTCACTTATAGCGGGGCCCACCGGCAGGTCATCTCCTACCTCGCGCGCGCGTGCCTGACCGAGGGAGCAAAGAGCCCCGACGGCAATTGCCAGCGGCACGGGCCATCATAGGCAGCGCCCGGCCTACTAGCGGGTTCAGGGGACTGAGGCGGACCCGTCCCTGGGTGGCACGGTCGCCGGGGAGGTCGGAGGCGGGCGCACGCTCGACCTTGGCAGACGGTGACCACGGCGAGCTCGGGACGGAGGCCATGGCCTTCCCCGAGGCAGAATGGGGGCTGGGAGGTCCTACGGGTGGTGGTGGTGGTCGGTTGAGGAGGCGAGGTGGAGCGGGGACGGCCTAGGCGCAGCGAATTCGGGCGAGGCCGAGCAGCGGCCATGGCAAACGTGGAGCGACATTAGGGAGGGAGAGCTCGAGTGGGTCATCCAGGAGGGAGCTGGGAGGGGTAGCAGGCTGCTGGTGTGCTCGGGGGTCACGGGGATGGGCTATTTATAGGCGACCGGCAAGAGTGGATAGGATCGGCCGCCGTGGCGCCCTTAGCAACGCACTGGAGCTAGGGGCCAGCTGGTTCGGCCACGCCCGGTGCCTACCTGACGGAGAACAGCAGGACACGACGCGACAGCGAGGAAGAGGCCAAGGAGGGAAGAGAATAGGAGGAAGACAATGGTGGTCACGGGCGCGCAGTACTGTGGCCGGGCTCGCCGTGGCGCAACGAGGGAGAACAAAGAGGGGGAAGGCGCTGGAGAGGGGGCGCGTGGACGCCGCGCAGCCGCTAGACATGGCCAGGCAAGCCAGGGTCGGCCGAAGGTGACCGCACGAAGCAGGCCGAGCGCAGAGCACTGTTCTGGTGCGGCCGCCGCATGGTCACCACGCCAACACGTGCTCTGGCATTTCCCTGGATGCCACATCATGCCAACAAGGTGTCTCACTGCTCAAATGGGTGAGGGAAGGGGCTGGAACCAGCTGGGTGGTCCTGAGGTGAGAAATATCTGCAGAAATAGATTCTACCATGAAACTTGACCGAATTTTTGTGGAGAAACGACTATATGGTTTGAGCTGGTTTTGGCATGCAGTGGTGATCCATTAAGCTGCACATCCTGGAAAAATTTCAGGACAAATGGACCACTTTAGCTAGCACATCCTTCACAAATTGGAAATCTGGACAGAAATGGATTTGAATTGCTGGGACAAAATAACTAAATGAATTTGGCTCAAACTTGATTTAGAAGGATTATTTAGTGGTATGGAGGCACTGGTAAAATTTCATACCATTTGGACATACCAAAGTGGTACTTCCTTCATAGTGCTTCTCTTTGGACAGAAACTAGATTGAATTACTGGGGAAAAATAGCTAGGTAAAATGATGTGAATTTTGGCATGATCACATTATATAGTGAGGATGAGGTCCTGGATTAATTTCAATAACTATGGAGCAATATAAAACATAGTTACTTCACAATCTCAAATTAGGTCCAGAAACTAGAATTGGATGATGTGCTCAAAATTTGAACTATGGAACTTGGGTATTTGATGGAAATGGTGAAGATATGGATAGGAGAAGCTCCACAAATTATCTGCGATTTTTCCTGGCCACCAAAATGGTAGTTCCTTTAGAAAGTGCCCAAAGTTCATTATTGGCTTTAAATAGGAAAATGCAATTTCCCTTATTTAATTATGGCCAATATTTTTATGAGAGCTCAATATGATCACAAAGAATATCTCCACAAGTTTTCATGAACTTTGGAGATAGATAGATATTTTCCTGGATTTAATTCCTTCAACTGGCAGAAAAAGGAATTAATTTTAAATGAAAAATATTGCAAATGACTTGGCAATATTTTTGCATATCTAGGTTTTACAGAGATAGGATGATCACTGGGAAAAGTTTGGGAGGCAACAGATCAAAGGAAATTGGGGTTCCTTTGTAACTGCAGGAATTAGGGTTTCCCTTCCGGTAACTCGGAAGGTAGGGTTTCGGCGGCAAAACCCTGGGAACACAGTTTGGGTGGCCAAGTTGGGTTGGAGAGAATCTCTGGTTTGATAGGAAAGGCAAGGCTATATAACCATCTTCATATGCCCAAGGGTGAGAGAAAATCCAATAACTCCAAAAAAAAAGACGGGAGTCAAATCCCGCGAAGGAAGAAATCGGGGAGCGAAAACCAGGGTGTCACACCCATCAATTGATGTCAATGCGAGGAGTAGGGATTGCCATGAAACGGATGCACTAGGAGCTATAAGTGTATGAAAGCTCAACATGAAAACTAAGTGGGTGTGCATCCAACTTGCTTGCTCATGAAGACCTTGGGCATTTGAGGAAGCCCATCATCAGAATATACAAGCCAAGTTCTATAATGAAAAATTCCCACTAGTACATGAAAGTGACAAAATAGGAGACTCTCTATATGAAAAACATGGTGCTACTCTGAAGCACAAGTGTGGAAAAAGGATAGTAACATTGCCCATTCTCTCTTTTTCTCTCATTTTTTTTCATGGCTCTTTTTCGCCTCTTTTTTTTCGTCTGGAGTCTCATCCCGACTTGTGGGGGAATCATAGTCTCCATCATCCTTTCCTCACTGGGATAATGCTCTAATAATGATGATCATCACACTTTTATTTACTTACAACTCAATATTACAACTCGATACTAGAACAAAAATATGACTGTATATGAATGCCTCTGGCAGTGTACCAGGATGTGCAATGATGCTACCGTAACATGTATAGAAAATGATGAATGGTGGCTGAGCCACAAATACTATGTCAGCTATATGATCATGCAAAGCAATATGACAATGATGATGTGTGTCATAAAAATGGAACGGTGAAAGTTGCATGGCAATATATCTTGGAATGGTTGTGGAAATGCCATGAGAGGTAGGTATGGTGGCTGCTTTGAGGAAGATATAAAGAGGCTTATGTGTGATAGAGCGTATCATATCACGGGGTTTGGATGCACCGGCGAAGTTTGCACCAACTCTCGATGTGAGAAAGGGCAATGCATGGTACCGAAGAGGCTAGCAAATTGCGGAAGGGTGAGAGTGCGTATAATCCATGGACTCACATTAGTCATAAAGAACTCACATACTTATTGCAAAAGTTTATTAGCCCTCAAAGCAAAGTACTACTACGCATGCCCCTAGAGGGATAGATTGGTAGGACAAGGTCCATCGCTCGTCCCCGACCGCCACTCATAAGGTAGACAATCAACAATAAATCATGCTCCAACTTCTTAGCATAACGACAGATCATACATGCATGCTTCGGGAATCACAAACCTTAACACCAATATTCTTACTAAACCACAATCATCTACTAATACCTCCCACATATTACCATCTTAATATCGCAAAACTATTGCAAGGAATCAAACTTATCATATTCAGTGATCTACATGAAAGTTTTTATTATATCCCTCTTGAATACCTATCATATCGGGACCAAATTCATAACTCGTGCATATTACCATCGCTATTCATTAGACTCTCAAAAAGATATAAGTGAAGCATGAGAGTGCAACTATTTCTTTAAAATATAACCACCGCCGTGCTCTAAAAGATATAAGTGAAGCACTAGAGCAACTGCCTAGCTCAAAAGATATAAGTTAAGCACATAGAGTATTCTAACAAATCACGAATAATGTGTGTCCCTCTCAAAAAGGTGTGTTCAGCAAAGATGATTGTGACAAACTAAAAAGCAAACAAAAGCAAACAAACTATATGACAAGACGCTCCAAGTAAAGCACATATCATGTGATAAATAAAAATATAGCTCCAAGTGAGTTATCGATAGATTGTAGACGAAAGAGGGGATGCCTTCCGGGGCATCCCCAAGCTTAGACGCTTGAGTCTTCCTTGAATATTACCTTGGGGTGCCTTGGTCATCCCCAAGCTTAGGCCCTTGCCGCTCCTTATTCCTTTATCCGTCATAGTCTCACCCAAAACTTGAAAACTTCAGCACACAAAACTCAACAGAAACCTCGTGAGATCCGTTAGTATAACAAACAAATCTTAAACTTTAGGTACTGTTGTAAATTGATTCATATATAATATTGGCATAATGCTACTGTACTCCAACTTCTCCATGACTCATACCCCCCGATACGATCCATAGATTCATCAAAATAAGCAAACTATGCAACAAAAACAGAATCTGTCTAAAATAGAACAGTCTGTAAAGATCTGAATTAAAGTTATCCTTCTGTAACTCCAAAAATTCTGAAACATTAGGAGAACGTGGTAAATTCATATATCAATATTGTGTAAAAAAATTCAGAAGGTTCTGATGCTCCAGTGAAAAACTAAAATTACAGCACTGGACAAAAAAGTTTCTGTTTTCCAACAGCATCTATCATACTATCTTCTAAATCATCCCAAAGGCATTACTTGGCACAAACACAAATTAAAACATAAAAATACAATCATAACATAATATATAATTGTGTAAACACTCAAGAACATAAGATAAAAGTAAAAATTTATTTTATTCATTGGGTTGCCTCCCAACAAGCGCTATTGTTTTATGCCCCTAGCTAGGCATAATGCATAGTTTCAAGTGTTGTCATCCTTCATGTTAATTCCATAAGTGGCCCTCATAATAGATTCATAAGGTGTTTTAATTCTCTTTCTAGAGAAGTGTTCCATCCCTTTCTTTAATGGAAATTGAAATCTTATATTACCTTCTTTCATATCTATAATAGCACCAATTGTTCGTAGAAAAGGCCTACCAAGTATTATGGGGCAAGAAGGATTGCATTCAATATCGAGAACAATAAAGTCCACGGGCACATAATTTCTATTTGCAAGAATAAGCACATCATTTATTCTACCAAATGGCTTTTTAATAGTAGAATCCGCAAGATGCAAATTAAGGGAACAAGGATCCATGTCGGTTAGACCTAGCACATCACACAAAGACTTTGGTATAGTGGAAACACTAGCACCAAGATCACAAAGAGCATTACATTCATAATCTTTAGTTTTGACTTTAATAGTAGGTTCCCATTCATCTTGTAACTTTCTAGGAATTGAAACTTCTAACTCAAGTTTTTCTTCATGTGCTTTCATCATGGCTTCTACAATATGTTTAGTGAAAGCTTTATTTTCTTCGTATGCATTTGGTGAATTAATCATGGATTGCAACAAGGAAATACACTCAATTAAAGAACAACTATCATAATTAAAGTCCTTGTAATCCAAAGTAGTGGGTGCATTACTATTTAAAGTTTTGACCTCTCCAAACCCACTTTTTTCATTTTTATGATCAAGGTTATCACCCTCCAAGCAATTGGAATCTTTCTATCTAAAGTTGACTCTTATCCAGTCCCTTTTTCATAAAGTTTTATGTTACTAAATAATGATTCAATAGGAGTGACACCAATCATTTTAATATCTTCATCATTACTATGATAGAAAACGGGTGGAATCGCTTTTTCTAGAAATTCCCGCTTAGCTCTCAGCCTAGCGGTCCTTTCTTTACTTTCATTAATGGAGACATAGATAGCTTTAATAGAATCATTTATATCATGCTTGGGTGGCAAAATTTTAGTTTTGAGATTTTCCACATCATGAGCAATTCTATCCATGTTCCTAGACAATTCATCAACTCTATTCAATTTTTCTTCTATCATAGCATTGAAATTCTTTTGCGAACTAATAAATTCTTTAATATTACTTTCAAGATCAGAGGGCATACTATTATTATTATTATAAGAATTACCATAAGGATTTCCATAATTATTAGAGGAATTTCTAGGAAACGGTCTAGGACTGAAATTACCCCTATAAGCATTGTTGTTGAAATTATTTCTAGAGAAAAATTCACATCAATAGCATTATTTTGCTCAATCAAAGTAGACAATGGCACATAATTAGGATCAATATGAGCATTTTTACTAGCAACCAATTTCAATAGAGCATCCATCTTATCACTCAAATTATTAATTTCTTCAACAGAATTTACCTTCTTACCAGTTGGAGTTCGTTCAGTGTGCCATTGAGAATAATTTGTCATGATATTATCAAGAAGTTTTGTAGCTTCTCCCAATGTAATTTCCATTAAAGTACCACCTGCGGGAGAGTCTAGCAAATTTCTAGAGACAAAGTTTAGTCCCGCATAAATTTTTTGTATGATCATCCATAAATTCAAGCCATGAGTTGGGCACTTTCTTATCATTAATTTCATTATCTCCCAAGATTGTGCAACATGTTCATGCTCAAGTTGCTTAAAATTCATAATTGTATTTCTTAAAGAAATAATCTTAGCGGGAGGAAAATACTTGGTAATGAAAGCATCCTTACACTTATCCCAAGAATCAATACTATTTCTAGGCAAGGATGAAAACCAAGTTTTAGCACGGTCTCGTAGTGAGAACGAAAATAATTTTAAGTTAACAATATCATTATCCATATCTTTTTTCTTTTGCATATCACAAAGTTCAACGAAAGTACTTAGATGTGATGTAGCATCTTCATTAGGACTACCAGGAAATTGTTCTTTCATAACAAGATTAAGCAAGGTAGCATTAATGTCACACGACTCCGCACTAGTGGCGGTAGGAGAAATAGGAGTACTAATAAAATCATTATTATTAGTATTGGAAAAGTCACACAATTTTGTATTTTCTTGAGACATTGCGACGAAGCATGCAAACTAGCAAACAGGCAAAATATTTTTGAGTTTTTGTAAAAAAAAATTAGAAGTGTGGGAGATGAAAACGAGAGGCAAATGCAAATAAAAGGCAAATAAAGTAAATGCAAGTGAATGATAGTTTGTGCGAAGGTACCTAGTAATTTTGATGATGTCTCCCCGGAACGGCGCCAAAAATTCTTGCTGCTACTTGTAGTCTGCGTTGGTATTTCCCCGAAAGAGGAGAGGATGATGCAGTACAGTAGAGATAAGTATTTCCCTTAGTTAAGAACCAAGGTTATCAATCTAGTAGGAGAACCAAGCAAAATTCCGTTAAGCGCACCTGCACCCAAAAGAGCAAACACTTGCACCCAACGCAAATAAGAGGGTTGTCAATCCCCTTAGCGGTTATTTGCAAGGATTAAATCTTATCGAGGTAAATAGATAAACTAAAATACTAATTAAAATAAAAGTAAATAAATTGCAGCAAGGTATTTTTACATTTTTAATATATGATAAAGTAGATCGGGGGGCATAGTTTTCACTAGAGGCTTCTCTCTCGAACACATAGCATACGGTGGGTAAACTAATTACTGTTGGGCAATTGATAGAAAAGCAAATAATTATGATGGATTCATGGCAATGATCATGTATATAGGAATCACGTCCGAGACAAGTAGACCGACTCCTGCCTGCATCTACTACTATTACTCCACCCATCGACCGCTATCCAGCATGCATCTAGGGTATTAAGTATAAAACAGAGTAATGCCTTAAGCAAGATGACAAGATGTAGACAAAGTAAACTCAAGCAATATGTTTAAACCCCATCTTTTTATCCTTAATGGCAACAATACAAATACGTGTCAAGTCCCCTACTGTCACTGGGATTGAGCACCTCAAGATTGAACCCATCACAAAGCACCTCTCCCATTGCAAGATAAATCAATCTAGTAGGCCAAACCAAATCGATAGATTGGAGAGAAATACAAAGCTATAATAATCATGCATAAAAGAGTTCAGAGAAGACTCAAATATTTCTCATGAATAATCTGATCATAAACTCACAATTCATCGGATCCCAACAAACACACCGCAAAAGAAGATTACATCGGATAGAACTCCAAGAACATCGAGGAGAACATGGTAGTGAAGATCAAAGAGAGAGAAGAAGCCATCTAGCTACTAGCTATGGACCCATAGGTCTGTGGTAAACTACTCACACATCATCGGAAGGGCAGCAAGGTTGATGTAGAAGCCCTCCGTGATCGATTCTCCCTCCGGCAGAGTACCAGAAAAGGCCTCCAGATGGGATCGTGGAAGAACAGAGGCTTGCGGCGGCGGAAAGGTTTTCTCTTCTGTCTCTCTGTTGGTTTGGGAATATATGTGAATTTATAGCGAAGGAATTAGGCCAGGAGGTGCCACATTGGGGCCCACAAGCCTGGGGGGCGCGGCCACCCCCCTAGGGCGCGCCCTCCAGGCTTGTCGCCTCCTCGTGACTCTTCTGGTCTTCTCCCGAAGCTTCCTGGGTCTCTTCTGGTCTAGAAAAAATTAATCCAAAGTTTTTTTCTTGTTTGGACACTTTTTGATAATGATTTTCTAAAAAGGCAAAAACTAGCAGAAAACAGCAGCTGGCACTGGGCACTGAGTTAATAGGTTAGTCCCAAAAAATGATATATAATGGCATATAATTGCATATAAAACATCCAAGATTGATACTATAATAGCATGGAACAATCAAAAATTATAGATACGTTGGAGACGTATCACATAACAATATCATGCATGAACTATACAAATTAGATGCTACAGTTCTTTCATAGCATTTGCGTTTGTTAACCAACTATGAGTGTAGGATCGAGAGGATAGAGTCTAGAGGGGGAGTGAATAGACACTTAACCAACCAAAGGTGCAGTTTTTAGTTTCTTGTAATTTAGGCAGATTTTGGCACTAGTTAAGTTGAAACCAATACTTTCTACACATGCATATCTAGAGATAGGGTAGCAGAAATAGTACAACATGCAAGTGTGCTGAAAGTAAAGAGGGTAGAGATGGGAAGATCAAACGCAATGAAGACATGGTGGTTTTTGGCGTGGTTCCGATAGGTTGTGCTATCGTACATCCATGTTGATGGAGACTTCAACTCACGGAGGGTAACGACTGAGCAAGTCTGTAAGTGCATCTAGTGCCATCCCTTGTTGGTTTTGGAGTATTGACGAGAAACTTGGTTGAGGGACTAATGTGTTTTTGAGATTCACAAGAGAACACAGGTAGAAGTCCCTATTGATTCGGTTTACCCATCAAATATGACCCCTAAAAATGTATGAAGACATTGAAGACAATGGTGGTTCACGAAGACATTCGTGTTGAAGATAATGGTACACAAAGACACTCACTTGAAGACAATGGAACGCGAAGACTTAGTCTTTTGGTAGTTTCATTTCCTTCTTTCTTGAGTCATAGGAACCACCGTACTATTAAGTGGGGTCGAGGTAAACAAAGTTAGAAACTGACATGATGCTCAACCTAAATACCTATGTCTTCGAGCGAAGACAAATGAGAGAAAACCTCTTCCAGATTTGGTTGAGTCAGCTTTAATTGGAGCTCAAGTAATGCTGCTGCGTGTGTTTGAAATCCGACCATTGGACACGTATCGGTTCCCCAATGACCCAGGGTCATTTCGGACAAATCATGTTGGGTTGCCCTAGGCTATAAATAGCCACCCCTTCCACCATAAGTTGGTGGCTGCTCCGAGATAGTGCATGGCTTTTGTTGTTTGAGAGCAACCCACCTCCGAAGCCTTTGTGAGAGAAATCCTGCGAGGACAAACCCAAAATACCCAGAGCCCAAAAGTGATTGAGCATCACTGAAGACATTCTGTTCTGCATGAACAGAAGACTTATTACACTTGAAGACTGTGATATTCCAGCCAGTTAGGCATCGCATTCTGAGCATCCAAGAGTCATTGTGGATTGCCGGTGAACAAAGTCTGATAAGGTTTGGAAGTCTACCTTGAAGACTTACCAGAGTGATTGGGTGAGATTTGTGGATCTTAGCTCAAGGGGAATAAGGTGAAGACAAGGTCTTCTGAGTTCAATCTCAGCCTCCCTAACCCGATGTACAACTGTCACATCAGTTGGAACTAGTCAAACAAACCACATGTCTTCCCCGAGCTACTGGTTTCATCACTTCTCTCTTTTACTTACTGTTTAGTTTCATGAACCCTTTGCTTATCTGCTCTGTTTGAAGTCATTGTGTGAAGACTATCCCTCTGAATACATCTCTGTCTTCATTTTGATTACTTCATTCGTCATGTACTATCTTGCTTGCTGTCCATCTTGTTTATCATTTCTAATATGTTGATATGCAACCATGTCTAGAATAGTTTGTCTTTCAGTGTATCCTATTTAGTTACTGTTTTGCCTCCGCGTCTTCGAAGACATTGCTTGTTTTCAAGACATTCATAAAATCCGCCTATTCACCCCCCTCTAGTCAATAACTAGCACTTTCAATTGGTATCAGAGCTTGGTGCTCCCTTGTTCTGTGTGATTCGGTTAAACCACCTGAAGTTTTAGCTATGTCGACTGCAGGTATAATCAAGGTTTCCGCTGAGTGCCCCGTCTTCGATAGCACTGATTACCCCTACTGGAAGAATAAGATGCGCATGCATCTTGAAGCCATTGACAACGACCTCTGGTATGTCGTCAGGACTGGTGTTCCCAAGATCGGTGAAGGTGTCACCGCTACTGATGTGAAGAGGTTCGCGCAATTGGACTCGACCGCCAAGAACATCATCTGTGGTCATGTGACCAAAGGGCAGTATGGTCGTGTGAGTGCTCTGGAATCTGTGACGCTAGTCTGGGACTGGCTCTCCAAGGTCAATGAGGGTGTCTCATCTCAACGAGACTAATTGATGTTCTCCGCAATCTCTTCAACCGCTTCAAGAGGCTCAAAAATGAAAATGTTCAGCTCACTTTTGATCGTCTCACTGATATCACCAATGAGCTTCATGCTCTCGACGCCACTGACATCACCAAGCATGAAGTTGTGAAGAAGCTATTGAGGTCTCTTGACAGTTTGTTAACACCCTATCTCTGATGATTCAAGAGCGTCTTGACTTCAAGCAATTGGATCCTACCGATATTCTTGAGAGGCTCAATACTCATGAATTCCAACTATCTGAGAAGAGAGATATCTATGGTACTAGCTATGGACGTGCCCATGCTTTGATGGCAAAGGCTATATCTTTGTCTGAAGACTCTGACTGTAGTTCTGGTGGTGCTGAAGACATTGGCAGAGAACTTGCAATGCTCGTGAAGAAGTTCCATAAGTTCACCAAGAAAAACCGCTTTGGAAAGTCTTCAAAGTATGATGCCAAGAAGGTAGAGGCTTCCACTCGTGACTACAAGAAGAGAACTTGCCACAAATGCAAGAAGCCAGGCCACTACATGGCTGAATGTCCTCAATGGGAAAAGGAATCTAAGAAGAAGAAGAAGAGCAAAGATTATGACTCTGACGAGAGGAAGAAGAAATACTCAAAGTCTTCATCAAAGTCTTCGCTAAAATCTTCATCACACAAACGAAGTTCCTTCGGCAAAGCTCGTGCTTTCATTGGCAAGGAAATGGATTCTGAGGAGGAGTCTACTTCTGAGGATGTGGTGGAGGAGTCAGAGGAGGAGTCTGACTCGGGCGTGGCAAGCCTGGATCTAGCTTCAGCATTCATCGCCAAGTCTATCTTCAACAATGAAGAGAATTGCTACGTCACCAACACTGAAGTCGCAATGACGACGAATCTGCTCCTACCTACTTCTTCATGGCAAGAGGCGCTAAGGTAACTGTCGGAAGTCGGGCCCCGGGGACCCAAAGGTTCGAACACTGGGGTGAGCTCGTTCTACCACTTCGTCTCCTACCACGGCTAAGCGACAGCGAAGCTACGGCGAGAGCGCGCTAGCGGGGGACGGACCGTGGACTCAGCGGTTTACCCAGGTTCGGGCCACCTTGCGGTGTAAGACCCTACTCCTGCTTGCTTGGTATTGCTCTGGCGAGAGAGAGTACAAGGTTGGGGATGATGAGAACAAGAGCCGATCCCCCTCTACAAAGGCAGCACTGCCCCCCTTATACTCGCATCAGTCCTCTTCCCCCTTGAAACTTAGGCGGGAAGGGCTGCCACACTTGGCGGGTTTTGAAAGGGGACAGGCGCTCAGGCTATCCTGACTAAAGGCGGTCTTCGCCTGCCAAAGCGTGATCCATGACGCGCCGGTGGGCTCGGTGATGACCTCCGCCCTGCGCGCCCGCCGTCTTGGTCTTCCTTCGCCGATCGGGCAACCATTGTGGTTGCTTTGGGGAGTAGATAGCTGGCCCTGCTCCCTTAACACAAAAGAGGAAACCATCTTCATCCGCACCTGCTGGCACGGCCTCTGTCGCCGCTCGTCGCCGCGCGCATCACCCACGTGATGGGCCCTAGACCGCGCGGCTGTGCCGAACGTCCTTCGTCTCGTGCGCCCTCGGGAGGGGGCCTCGGGAGGCCACCTCAGGAGGTCGCCTCGCGAGGCCAATGGTGGAGGTGCTGAGCCTCGCTCGCCCGCTCCCTAAGGAGGGGGCCTCGGGAGGCCAAGGCCTCATGAGGAGTCCTGGTGAGGTGCTTGGTGATGACGGCCCGCTGGGCCCATGCCAGGGGTTGTGCCCTGGGCCAAAGGCAGACGGGCCTGGATACCCTGGGTTCCATGTGCCCGACAGTAGCCCCCGGACCCGCGGCGCGCACGTTCCCGCCTACTAGGGGGGCGAAATGGCGCGGGCCGTTACCGCCTGGGGCCAAGCGCGACGCGTGGCGACTGGGGACGCCACCACTTCTCCACGACGCCTCGGTAACCGCCTGCGCTGACATAAAACCTGCCGCGGGTGACGCGAGGCCATCGTTTCCTTCCTTCACACATTCCATCTCCCTGCGCCTTCCTTCCCACGCACGGCTCCTTCTACCTCTCCCAAAACTCCGCCACGCTAAACCCTTGCTGTGCCGCCATGTCGCCCCCCGGCAGGGAGGAAGAGGCGGCGGACACGGAGGTTGCGGGGGCGGTGCCAGAGCCTGCTCTGAGTAGGCCCACAATCGTCAACGCCGAGGGGCTCAGCAAGGTGCTTCCATTGACCGCAGCTGCTTCCAACGAGTGGGGGGCCACTCGCATCTGGCCGGCTTCGCGCCCGACCACCGACCTCGACGCCACCTCTGCCGTCCTCTTCCTTCCAGCGCTCTTCGCGGGCCTGCTACCCTCATTCTCGGATTTCTTTAACGTTGCCCTTTCCCACTATCAGATCCACGCGCTGCATCTCGAGACGAACTCTGTCCTTCTTCTTTCTACCTTTGCCTTCTTATGCGAGGCCTTCCTGAGCGTGACGCCCTCAGTGGCGCTCTTCCGCCACTTCTTCAGCCTGCGGCTGACCGCGGCGAACCAATGTTCCGGATGCATCTCGTTCTGCATCGCAGACGAGACAGCGGGCGACGGCATTGACATGAGGCTTACGAAGAAGGTCGAGGGCTTCAGGCGGCAATGGGTGTACGTGGACGCGGCCCAATTCAGCCCCCTGCTGCAGCTGCCGTCATCTCCAGCAGCGAGAAGCTCCGGGTGGGGGCACGAAAGGCTCGCTGACCCGAGGCTGGCGCGGGTATGGAGGAGGTTGGCCGAGCTGAGGGCCGCGAAAGTAACGGTGGTCATGGTCGTGAGGGAGTTCCTCTGGCGCCGCATTGCTCCCCACCAGCGGCACTTCCGCCCGATGTGGGCGTTCACCGGCCGGAGGACCCGATGCGGCTGAGCACGGACAACTTGCTGCCGGAGGTGCTGAACGGGGTGCTCCAAACCCTGACCGGCGGAGAGACGAGCGAGCCACCCATGGATGGGCTTCCCTTGTATCGCTACAAGAACAAGGAGGCGCTGGCCGGCTCAATGCCGCGCTTCGACCTGTGGGGACCGCTTCTAGAGGGCCTCGAGGGGCCTCGGGACAACCCCTTTTTGGTGGTTCCTGGTTCAGGCGAGCATGGCGACGTCGGGGCCTCAGCGGGCGCTACGGAGGGCGGGGGCAGCCCGGTTCGGCCGGCCCGCTGCCGACTCATCCGCGGGCTTGAAGACGACGATGACATCACCCCGCCTAGGGCCTCGCCCGCCGTGCCCGTCCGGGCGGAGGGCGCTGGAAGCCCCCGTGCGGCAGCTGCGAAGCTGCGGGGCTCCGGAGGCGGTGGTGAGGGCGGATCCCGTGGCCCTCCCGAGAGGGGGGCCGATCACGAGAGAGTACCCCGTGAAGGCGGCGGCGGCAACGTTCCTCCGTGGCCGCTGAAGAAGAGGAGGTGGTTTGCCAGGGACGAGTAAGCGCTTGCCTTCCTTTCTCCTGCGCTCGGCGCGTTGCGCGCGCCTAAGCCCTTGTTTCTCTTCCCTTTTTCAGGACCTCCTCCAGCAAGAAGAGGAAGAAGGAGGAGAGGTCCCCCGGCCTGGCGGGGGCTACATCGCCGGTTGCTAGGGCCGAGGGGCGTGAAGAGAGCACCAGCAGCCTCGCCGCTGAGGCTGGCCTCGCGAGGGCTAAGGGGCAGGCAGCCCCTTCTGAGCAGCAGGAGGACACGGCTCGGGGGACCCAAGCAGGCGAGCCTCAGGAGGCGTCGTCAGGGGACGGCTCCGCAGCTCCTGGGGCGCCTACTGCTTGGGCGGACATTGCGGCGACGGAGGCGGAGGCGCCAGCTTCCTCACACCGCACCACCGGTGACAGCGGCGTCGCGGGGGGCTGGCCGGACTCGCCCGAGCGTGGGGGCCCTTCCGGGGGGTCGCCGAGCGCGCGGGGTGCGTCGCCACGTCGGAACGAAGAGGGGGCCCCCGCGAGCTCTCCACTCCTGACCGGCAGCACCGGGCCCTCGCGAGAGGGCGACGCTGGGGCGTACACCGGTTGGGCCCTGCAGCTCATGAGCAGCAGCGCCGTGCTTAAGCGCGGGGCCTTGCAAGGCACCAGGGCTGCCCTTGACCAGCTGAAAGCAGACCTCCGGGTGGAGGAGGCACGCACCTCGCGGAGAGGTGGCGCCAGCTTGACGTGGCCATCAAACTGGGCCGCCGTCGAGACAACGCCGCGCGGGAGAAGCGCAAGAAGGCCGCCCAGGACACGAAGGAAATCTTCGAGAATGCTGTCAGGGAGGCCGATGAGGCCGACAGGAGGCGCGAGGTGGCGGTGGCCCGCAGGAATGAGCTCCAGGACCAGAACGCCTTGCTGGAGCGACAACTCCAGGCACGGAGAGATGCCATCTCCGCCCTGGATGAGGGGCTGGCGGCCCGCGAGGCGGACCTTGGCATCCATGAGCGGGAGCTCGTGCGGCCAGCATCCGCGCAGGACTTGGAGTGCAAGCGGCTGGAGACATTGGACCGAGAGGTGTCCGCTGCCCAAGGCTCCTACGCCGAGCGCCTAGACAAGGCCAACGCCAATCAGGCGGCGAAGGCGGAGAAGATCCAGGAGGACGCCGATAGGAGGGTCGCGCTGAGCCGCGAAGCGCTTGCCAACGAAAAAAGCAAGAAGCTGAAGCGGCAGGAGGACCGCTTCGAGGCCAAGCGCGAGGAGTTCCAGCACAAGATCTCGGGCCTCAAGGAGATGCTGGCCGAAGCCGAAAGGCGGCGGGAGACCGCGCTGAAGGCCCAGGCTGACGCCGAGGCCGAGCTAACCTCCCTCCGGCAGCAGGTGGGGGGTGTCGCCGCGGTCGTGGAGCAGGCGCGGGACGAGGCGGCCCGAGAGCGGGGGCGGCAACTCCAGCGCTCTAAGATGTTCCGTGCCCTCGAGTTCCGGGCCCGCCGCGCCTTAGGCTCCATTTGCAAGGAGGACGTCAGCAGCCCTCTCGAGACCCACGACGGCAGCTACCTCGACTTCTTCACCAAGCTCATGGAGCGGCTCGAGGTGGACGCCAAGAAGGTGGGCGGAATCATCGAGGAGGAGAGCCGCGATCTCCTCACCCAGGCTGCGACGTGCATCTTCAGCCATCTTCTCGACGCCGACCCCAACTTTGACTTCGGCAAAGTGATAGCCCCCGTCCCAGAGGAGTTCTACGACACCCTCGGGAAGGCGGTGGAGGACCACGTGGACGCCTTGCACGAGCACTTCGCCCCTGGCGACAGCGAGAGCTCGAGCGATGTCGAGGGAGATGACAATGACAGTGGCAGCAACGGTGATGGCGCCATGTCTTCTGAGGCCCTTCCCCATATCCTACGTATAGTTGATCGTGACCCCGTGGGGGCGTGAGGACAATGCTTTTACATTTTAAGTACTTTCGCTCCTGGTTGTATCGAATGCCCTTGCCCTCGTAACGCTCTCCCTCGAATCATGTTTTGCTCTTTTTGCTTGCCATGGTAATCTACGTTGTCAGGACCCAGCCCCCGAGCGGGCCATAGCCGTCGCTGGTATGTCAGGTCGCGATGCCTGGACAAGGCCAGGAGGCGAGGGGCACCGGGAGCTAGTGAGGGTTCCTGAGGCGCGATGCTCAGAGAGCCCCCCTTCGACGCGCAAGCGGCTTGCGCTAAGAGAAACGCTGGTGCTCGTGAGGCTGCCGGAGGGGAAGGCTTAAGAGGCGACGAGGGCGGCTCAAGAGGCAGGAGACTTAGCCCTGCACAAGGTAGTGTCTGGTGGCCGTCTCTCGTAGGGTACGCCTCGTGAGGGTTCCGCTCGCGCGGTCTTCTGAGGCGGGGCCTGCTGGCTTCCGGAGGCCCTGAGGGGGCCATCTCACGAGACATCCTCGCGAGGCCCTTCCGGGAACCTGCTCCTAAGGGAACTGCATGTAGAGTACTTAACGACAGGGGAGCAGCGCACGCTCGTTGATTCGCTCATGGGCATCACGCGAGGAGACAAGACACCAAGAACCTTGGTGGGGTGGCGTGCACGGGAGTAGACCCGCGAGCCAGAGCCTGGTTGTTTGGGTTTTTCAGCGCTGCTCGGGCTGACCCGAGCACAGACACCGTGTCCAGCCCCCGCTTGTGTGAGGCTCATGAGGGACGTTGTGAGCGCGTGAGGCTCGTGAGGCGAGGAAAAAACGAAACACCATGTAAGAAACCAAGCTGTACTGAAGTAAGATAGCAACCCATTACACAACTAAAAGAAGATGCGGCTGCCGTGTCCGGTATGGGTCAGCTTGAGGTTGGTGCAACCCATGGGGCGCCCTCAATTACACATCGAAATGAGAGAAAGAGTGCTGCCGTGTCCGGCACGGGTCAGCTTGAGGTTGGTGCAGCCCGTGGGGCTCCCTCAATTGATTGTTCCGCCAGCGCGGAGCATGGGGCTTCCACAGGGGTGTGGGTATGATCGTGGGTCGATCGTTCCGCCACCGCGGAGCATGGGGCTTCCACTTGGGCGTGGGCGGGAGCTCTCGCGGGCCCATCAGGCGAACGCAATGAGAGGCTCCAGGGCATATACAACCCCATTTCGTTCGTACGCGTGAGGGTCACGGGTAGAACTTGCGGAGGTGTTGGATGTTCCAGGCGTTAGGCACAGGAACTCCGTCCTCCGTCTCCAGCCGGGCTGAGCCGGGCCTGGAGACATGAGTAACCCTAAAAGGGCCTTCCCACATTACTGACAGTTTGTGGAGCCCCACTCTGGAGAGGATTCTGCGCAGGACGAGGTCGCGGACTTCGAGAGTACGAGGGCGGATGCCGCGGCTGTGGCAGCGATGCGAGGCCTGCTGGTACCTCGCGGCGCGAATGGCGGCCTGGCGGCGGCCCTCCTCGAGGAGCAGCAAATCGGTCTCCCGCGAGCCGTCCTGACACACCTTGTCGAAGGCAAGGACTTATGGGGAGCCGTGCTTAAGCTCTACTGGGAGGACCGCTTCAACGCCGTAGACGAGGAAGAAGGGGGTCTTGCCGGTAGGCTTGCTTGCGGTCATGCGGATGGGCCACAGCACAGACTGCAGCTCGTCGAGCCAGCCCCTGCCACTCACGAGTCATGCTCACGGGGCGTGCTCACGAGGCTCGGCATTCGAAGTGTCTTCGCCTCGCGAGGCCTGCTCGCGAGAGGCCGCCCGCGAGGTCCTCGCACAGCTCGCCTCCTGAGGAACTGCATGCAGACAGGTTTCACAATGGGGGGAGCGGCATGCGCTCGCTAACTCGCCCGTGGCTGCTGCGTGAGGAGATAAGGCACCAAGGACCTTGGTGAGGTGACGTGCACGGGAGCAGGCCCGCGAGCCAGAGCTCGGTCGCTTGGATTTGGCGGCACTGCAGGGACGGACCCGAGCACAGGCACCGTGCCTAGCCCCCGCTCACGGAATCGGCCAGGGGAGGGGTCGCGAGCGTGTGGCGCTCTCCGGTCGGCACCGAACCTAACAGGCAATTAAGCAGGTAACATGACTCATCAAGGTAAAATCAGCAAAATTCATTACGCAACCAAAAGGATAGGGGCTAGGCTACCGTGTCCGGCACGGATCACCTTGAGGTTGGTGCAGCCCGTGGGGCGCCCTCAGCCGCATTTAAACAAAATCACCTTGGCGGAAGAGTTCCGGGAACGAGGCGCGGGAGGCGCGGCGAGAAGGAGCGTGGGCCGCACAGGGCGACGCGTTGAGCGCACCTGGCGGGACCGCGCTGGGGTGACGTCAGACCGCTTGGCGAGGCGCGCCAAGGGAGTCAGCTCCTCCGGGGCCAGGGGGCTCGCGAGGAGCAGGAGGCCCGTGAGGCCCTGGCACGAAGGGCGCCAGCCTTTGGAAAGAGGCGCCGGCGTTCCTCAGCTCGAAGGGCATGCGCATGCCGCCGACGGCGGGGCCAACGCCCTGGCCGATTCACGGCACCTGGAAGGGGTCCTGAGGGCAGATCTTGTTGAGGCTGGTGAAGTCGACACACATGCGCTCCTTGCCTCCCTTCTTGGGGACGACAACTGGGTTGGTGAGCCATTCGGGATGGCGCACCTCTCGGACGACTCCAGCTTCTTGGAGCTTCTGAACTTCATTGACGATGAAATATTGCTTCTCTGGCGCCTGGCGCCGTGCTTTCTGCTTGACGGGGCGTGCATTGGGGCACACCGCTAAGTGGTGCTCGGCCACCTCCCTCGGCACACCGGACAAGTTAGATGCTTTCCAGGCGAAAACATCTGAGTTTGCTCGAAGGAAGGTGACGAGCGCGCTTTCCTATGCAGGAGGGAGGCCTATGCCGATGGTGAAGGCAGGGCCGAAGCCGCTGCCATCCACCGACACCTTCTTCGTCTCGGCGCAGTCCTGAGAGAACAGCTGCTTCTTCTTCGCGGGCGCGGCCTCAGGAGGCTCGGCCGCGTCCTCGTCGGTCGGGTGCACGACAGCGGCAGCCTTGTCGGCGCGCTCGAGGGTGCTGGCCGCGTCCTTCTCGTCGCAGGTGACGGTGATGATGCCGCTACAGCCGGGCATCTTGAGAACGTTGTAGGCGTGATGGGTGGCCGCCATGAACTTGGTGAGAGCTGGGTAGCCCAAGATGGCATTGTAAGGCAGGCCAATGTGCGCCATGTCGAAGTCGATGAGCTCGGTGTGGTAGTTCTTGTGGGTGCCGAAGGTGACGGGGAGGCGCACTTGCCCCAGTGGGATGGTGGAACCATCGGTCACTCCGGAGAAGGGCCTGGTCGGCATCAGCTGGTCGTAGGGCACCTGGAGCGTCTCGAAGGTCTCGATGGAGATCACGTTGAGGCCGGCGTCCCCGTCGATGAGGGTCTTGGTGACCGCAACGTTGCTGATGGGGGCAGTGCACAGCATGGGGAGCGCGCCTGCGGAGGCCGTGGACTTGGGGTGGTCCTTGGAGTCGAAAGTGATGGCGTACTGCGACCACTTGAGGGGCCGCGAAGCCTTTGGCCTCGGGAGGGCCGCATACACCTCGCGAGAGAGCTGCTTGAAGTGGCGGATGGACGCGGGGGCTTGGGACCCGCAAAGGATGCAGGCGACCGCGTGAGGCTCCTGGTAGCCCCCAGCGCCCTCATCGGACCGGTTGACGTCGTTCCTTTGGGGTGGCGGCGGCAGCGGCGGAAGAGCAGCATAGGCCTGAGGGTCCGCCTCACGAGACTGGTCGTGCCAGGCGGCCTCACGAGGCTGGTCGCGCCAACCCTGGCGGAAGTTGCCGTTGCTGTTGCGTCCGTCCCAACGGTTGCCGCCGCAGCCACCTACACGGCCTGCGCCACGGCCATTGCGGTTGTCTCGGCGGCCCTGGCGCTCGTCACGGAGCAGCTTGAGCTCCTGGCTGTCCTCGGTGCAGTGGGAGCGCCCGTTGTGAAAGGCGCAGAGTGGCCGGCTGTCTTTCCTGGGCTCGTCGTGGTCACGGCCACGCTTCTGCTCGGGCTCCGCCGCGAGCACGGCAGGGCCCTTGCACTTGACGTCCTTGTTCTTGGTCTTGGCGGCGTCGAGCGCCGCGTCGGGATCGTTGTGGACGAAGAGGCAGCCCTCTTCAGCCTTGGCGCACTTGTCGGCGAGGTCAAGCAGCTCAAGCACGGAGTCGAGCTCACCGTTGATGGTGAGCTTCTCGCGCATCTTGACGTCCGTGATGCCGGTGGAGAACGCAGAGATGACGGCCTCGTCGGAGGCGCGCTGGATCTTGTTGCGCACCTGGCTGAAGCGCTGGATGTACTTGCGGAGGGTCTCGTCTAGGCGCTGCCGAACACGTCGCAAGTCGTTGATGGTGAGGGAGCGGTCCTGCGTGCCCTTGAAGTTGGGGACGAACTGGCTGCAGAGCTCGGCCCACGATGAGATGGACGCCTCGGGGAGGTTCATGAGCCAGGAGCGCGGGCCGTCCTTGAGGGCCATGGGAAACCAGTTCGCCATGACCTTGTCGTCGCCGTTCGCCGCCTCAACGCTCAGCGCGTAGAGCTGGAGGAACTCCGTGGGGTTGGGGGTGCTGTCGTAGCGCAGAGGCAGCTCAGGCTTGAACTTCGCGGGCCAGACGACGTGACGCAGCTCGCGGGTGAAGGCGCGGCAGCCCACACCGCTTGAGGGGACGCCACCAGCAAGGGCGGCGCGGTATGGTGCCCAGCCGCTGCAACATCCTGAACGGCCTGGTCCTGGCGCTGGCGCTGCCGCTCGAGGAGCACTCGCGCGTCGGGAGGCGCGCGGCGGACGATCTGGCAGCTGACCTCGTCTCGGTTTGGCGAGGACGCGCCACGGGACGGCTCACGAACCTGCGCGCTGCGCTGGGGCCCGCCGCGCTCTTCGCGCAGAGGAGGCGGCAGGGGAGCGCCGTGCGCCAGGTTTCCAGCGCGAGACGGCGGAGGGTGGAGCGAGTGGGAAGGTGCCGGAGCGTCCCCGACGGCATTGACAAGCTCGGTGATGTGGCAAAGCCAGGCGTCAGCCGGACGGTAGCGGAGCAGCTCGCGCGCCATGAGCAGCGTGGCCTGCGGGTTCGGCGGCCCACGGTGGGCGAGGGAGGAGGCCGTGGCGGTGTGGCCGTTCGCCTGCACGGAGGGGTGCAGGGAGGAGTCCTGCTGCTCGCGGGCAGCGGGGTCGGTGGCGGCAGCAGCCTCGACGTCGGGGCGGCGGCGATTGCCACGGGCCAGCGGCTCCGTCTGAGCCACGCAGCCAGCCCTGCGCTCGGCGCGCTCGCAACGTGCGTCGGACATGAGGTTGGTGGAGCAGAGGGCGGAGTGGAAGAACAGTAGCGCACCCCTACCTGACGCGGCAAATGTCGGAAGTCGGGCTCCGGGGACGCAAAGGTTCGAACACTGGGGTGAGCTCGTTCTACCACGGCTAAGAGACGGCGAATCTACAGCGAGAGCGCGCTAGCGGGGGACGGACCATGGACTCAGCGGTTTACCCAGGTTCGGGCCACCTTGCGGTGTAAGACCCTACTCCTGCTTGGTTGGTATTGCTCTGGCGAGAGAGAGTACAAGGTTGGGGATGATGAGAACAAGAGCCGATCCCCCTCTACAAAGGCAGCACTGCCCCCCTTATACCCGCATCGGTCCTCTTCCCCCTTGAAACTTAGGAGGGAAGGGCTGCCACACTTGGCGGGTTTTGAAAGGGGACAGGCGCTCAGGCTATCCTGACTAAAGGCGGTCTTTACCTGCCAAAGCGTGATACATGACGCGCCGGTGGGCTCGGTGATGACCTCCGCCCTGCGCGCCCGCCGTCTTGGTCTTCCTTCACCGATCGGGCAACCTTTGGGGTTGCTTTGGGGAGTAGATAGCTGGCCCTGCTCTCTTAACACAAAACAGGAAACCATCTTCATCCGCGCCTGCTAGCGCGGCCTCTGTCGCCGCTCGTCGCCGCATGCGTCTCCCATGTGATGGGCCCCAGACCGCGTGGTTGTGCCGCACGGCCTTCGTCTCGTGCGCCCTCGGGAGGGGGCCTCGGGAGGCCACCTCAGGAGGTCGCCTCGCGAGAAGACCTCGCGAGGCCGCTGGTGGAGGTGCTGAGCCTCGCCCGCCCGCTCACTGAGGAGGGGGCCTCGGGAGGCCAAGGCCTCATGAGGAGTCCTAGTGAGGTGCTTGGTGATGATGGCCCGCTGGGCCCACGCCAGGCGTTGTGCCCTGGGCCAAAGGCAGACGGGCCTGGATACCCCGGGTTCCATGGGCCCGACAGTAACATCTCGCGCTACCTACTTTGAAACCTCAAGTGAAGATGACCCTGAATGTGAATCCAAACCTAGCTATAAGACACTTGCTAAAATTGCAACTAAGCAGCAAACTGATATGGAAAAGATTCAAAAACTGTTAGACAGAAGCGATGATTTGTTGGACGAGTGATGGTGTGCTGGACTAGGGGGTACTCATCACGTCGTATCCCCACCAGGTGGATCGGGCCGAGGACCCCATGGCGGTTCACTCATGGGCCACTTCGGGCAGCCCATGACGCATACAAGGGAGACTCCACAAGACTTGGCGCACAAGACGAGGACTCTCTAAATCCTAGGCCTCCGGTGCATTATATAAACCGAGGCTAGGCTAGTCAATAGAACGACTCATATTAATTAGAACAATCTCGTGGTAGATACATGTACTCTGTACTACACTCCATATGAATACAATCAAAAGCAGGATGTAGGGTATTATCTCTTCGAGAGAGCCCGAACCTGGGTAAAATCCTCTGTCCATATTACCATCGCTCCAAGACGCCTAGCTTAGGACCCCTACTACGAGATATGCCGGATTTAGAACCAACATTGGTGCTTTCATTGAGAGCCTGCTGGGTGTTTGTCGCGGATCGATGGGATCTTCATCCGATGTCAGATCAGGTGATGTTTTTTCAATTAGATATGTTTCACGTAAACTATCTTCTTTTTGCAAAATTATGGCTGCTGCTTTGTGCAACTTTGTTCACAGCCAAGATTGAGGTCAAAAAAATTCCAGCAGCGGCGGCCGTGTGTACCGCCTGGTAGTACGTCAGATCCGAGGTCTACTAGACTGGTACGGACTAGCAGCAGACGCATGTGAGGACGTGCTATACGCGCGCGTCGTGAAAGATCCTGACCCATGGCGTTCCAGCCAAGCACGGCGTGCAGCAGCAAACTAGATTCGCTGCGTACGTCAAATCAAGGAAAAAAAACATAGTCTAACCGGCGGCGTTCCAGCCGAGGACACCGCAGAGCTAATTCTAATTCATGCGGAGTAGCGCACGCGGGCTGAATTCCGATCGCAGGCAGCATACAGGGAGATCCTTTCCTTTTCTCTGTTCTTTGTTATTTAATTATAAGGCAGTCTATGCCTTTGCTTTTGGCTAATCTTCTCTCTTTCATGCACTTCTCACGTGCTAGTGCTAGTACTATTGCTAGCTCGGCCTATCTCCAAGTAATAGAAGCAACCCCATGAACGGCCACATGTTTTTCTTGGGATCGCTACAACAAATAAACAAGGTGCTATTGATCCTAGTAATTTTCGCTAGCATGAGTTTATTTTTCCCGAGGAATTATTGCTCTAGTTTGTGCTATCCTCTGTACACAGGTCTGTTAAGTGGTGGCCGCATTAACGTCGGTCGCGTGATGGTCCAGCCAGTTTCCTGACCGCAGTTTGGCGGACGCCGCATCCGTGACTTAGATTACCATGTGAATTTGAACTTCATCCTGACATCATTGCACCATGCCGACCGACCTCCGCGCCAGGCCACATCTCTTTGAAAATTTACTTTGCGTAAATTAATTATGCAATTTTCATTATTTTTTATTACTCTTGCCTTGCACTATTTTATGTGTACAGGTAAATGGTTAGACCGGGCCGCGCTGTTACCTCGGTGTGCCGACGTTGTCGTCCCGCCTCCATTGACCGCCATTACCTCGGCGTGCCACTTCTTTAAGCCGACATATACCGCGCCAACCTGCTCCAGCACGTCGGCTCGCCAATGGACATCGGCGTCATCCACCAGGGAGATCCTCTTGTCTCTTTACTTTAAATTAAATTATATAAGTATCAAGGCTGCTGTCCACTGCCAAGATGCACTATTCATCAAACAATTAGTACATGGATGCTTTGACAAGAAATACTAATCTACATAAAGCTCTGTGTCAGCTTTTTTACTTTTCAGGTGCTTTGTAAGCAACCTGGCTGTTTTCATGTCCATGATACGGCGGACTGTTCGTCCATGACTCGGATGCGATGTCATGTTGCTCCATCGCGCCGACCTGGCAGGCTTCTCGTCGGCGCTCCATGCCAAACTCCTCGTAGCACCATTGCGTCCTATCAATACTGTCGCCCTGCAAGTCCGGATCGCACCACGGCAACATCGTCGTCCCGTGAATTTGGACCGAGCTGCGCCGGCACCGTCGCGTCACCACTCTGACCAGCGGACATTGGCGCCCAGGCTATATTTCTTAAATTATTTATTTTGCATAAATAAATTATAGAAAGGAATTTTTTATTTTTTCTCTGGCGCTGCTTTATGTATGCAGGAAAATTAACAGTGGCCACGCTATGCCGCCACCTCGGCAATCTACGTCGTTGTCCCAACCGGCGTCACTTGGGTTGCGTCATCATCTTGTTGGTCCAACCGCCATGCTGACCTGCTCGTCGCATCGGTCGACTCGGGGGCTTCGGCATCGCTAGATCGACCTGCCCAGAGAGCTCTACCTCATCGGATCCTCGGCGCCCAGGCCATAATTCTTTAATTATATAACTCCCTAAATTAATTAAGTAGAGGAAATATATTATTATTTTCATTATTTGTTATTACTTTTGGCTTGCACTATTTTATGTGTGCAGGAAATCAATTTTGACTGAGATATGTGGTCACCTCGGTGTGCCGACATCGTCGTCCCACTTCCGTCGACCGAATTGTGTCGTCACTTTGGCGCAGTGCCCTGTTGTCGGTGTAAAAATCGGCAGACCTCGGGGTAGGGGGTCCCGAGCTGTGGATCTTGGACATATCATAACAGGAACAGGGAGACGATATTTACCCAGGTTCGGGCCCTCTTGATGGAGGTAAAACCCTACGTCCTGCTCTTGTTTATATTAATGGAGAAGTATCAAGTACAGAGTTGATCTACCTCGAGATCGTATGATCTAGTCCTAAGGCTAGGTGAATGAGATTGTGTTGAGGTCCCTTCTATGGGCTAAACCCTTCGGCTTATATACATGCCGGATAGGGTATCTAGGATTACAAGGTCGGTATCCAGGAGAGGAGGCAGCAGAGGAAGTTTTGGAGTATACGTCAAGTCTTCAGTAGATGTAATTTGATTCTTCCTTCTCGCACGCATCTTCCGGAGTCCATCTTGATAGGAACGAGGACCCACTGGCCCAGCCCGAGCAATATGGGCCGAATAGGTTGGTACCTCCTAGTCCTGAACACCGTCAGGAGCCCCCGAACTAGTCTTCTACGCCGAGGACGATCTCTTCAACGCTAGCAACTTCGGATCCGAAGTCCTTGGCTTGACAGTTGAGTTCCCCTTTGAAATTCCAGATCTCTTAGCCACCCTTCTAAGGAGTGGTGTCTCGCAGACAAGATTCAGCCGGGTTCTCTCCCCATCCGGGATCATGAGTTAACTTAGCCTCAAAGGCTAGCCACCCAGGTGTGAATAGTACCTCATAGCCTGACAACTTTATAGAAACGGCGCTACCCACGATGGGTCAGGCAGTTACTGCTTATCTCAAATCATGGTTCGAGGCTGCCTTTCTACTGGCACATCCCGTCAAGGTGGGGATCGTGCCCGTATTTTCAGGGATATCATCAAGATTTTGTTTCCCCCAATGCGTGTAACGGCATCTTCGGAGGAGGAGAGTGGCATTTTTATCAGCGCAGCAAGGGGGGCTCTTGGCCTTTCAACAGCCTATAAGAGTAAAAAGTAAACAGAGCCTGTAGCCACGCTCCCATTTCCCCCGTCTTCTGCCTCCTCGAGCTCCAGCGCCCAGATCTAATCTTGCCTCCTTCCTCCTCTGCATCTCCGTGCTCCCCCGCTTAGCCATGGCTGATACCCTCAAAGGGCGCTAGGGGGCTCCATCGTGAAGAGGGCATGCTCCAAGAGCTACGGGATGCGGGGTACATCCCCGCCAATGTCGCCGCCCGCGCTCCAGACGTCGACCAGCAAGTGCCCGCCCCCAACCCAGGGGAACAGGTAGTCTTCACCCCCCACCTCATCAGAGGCCTGGGGTTCCCGCTGCACCCATTCGTGCGCGGGGTGATGTTCTACTATGGCCTCGATTTCCACCATATGGCCCCGAATTCCATCCTCCACCTCGCCTCCTTTATTACGGTGTGCGAGGCCTTCCTCTGCATCGAGCCGCACTTTGGCCTATGGCTGAAGAACTTCGGCGTTAAGCGGAAGTCCAGCGGCTCTGATCTGGCGGAGTGTGGAGGCACCATGGTCAGCAAGAACTAGGGGGCCGCCTGGTTCGACGGCACCTTCATTGAGACGGTCAAGGAATGGCTGCGGGAATGGTTCTATATCACTGAGCCGCTCGCCGCTGGCTAGACCGAGGTCCCAGCCTTCTCGGCTGGGCCTCCAAAGAAGCTCAAGTCCTGGAAGGAGAAGGGCATCCTCTGGGGAAACCCAGAGGAGGTGAAGACGCTGATCAAGAAGATCCAGTGGTGGTCCATCAAGAAGAAGCTCCAATTCCCCGACGTGGTCAACATCATGCTCCATGGTCGCATCCTCCCGCTCCAACTTTGGGCCACCCCAATGTGGGAGCACAAATCTAGGGATGCCGGACCCGTCCTCAGCTTCTTCTGCTCCTCCCTAGCCGGGATGTGGACGCGGCTCTTCAAGCTGGCCAAGGACAAGATTCCCGAGGAGGGAAAGGACCTCGGCTTCGAGGTTGGCTATGCCGCCACCCCGGTAAGTGTTCAATATATACATTCATATTCCTTTCCTGTCAAGTGAGACAGTTTTCAATGAATCGATCCATTTCGTATTTGCAGAATTGGGTGACCAAGGTGCAGCAGATGTCGTGCCCGGCACCACTCCCGGAGGGGGAGAAGTCCCCTCTGCTCACCGCACTCCTGACCGAGGAGCCGCACGTGGTGATCCCCAGGGCGGCGAAGCCCTAGAAGGGCAGGACGGGTCTTCGGGGGCGGGAGACCTCGGTCACCCGGTCTGAGGAGGCCCACGCCTCCTCCACCCATGAAAGTGACGGGGGGGACGAGGATAACCTTCCCCCAATGGGGAAGAGGGCGGCGCCGGAAGACGCTGAGGCCAAGGCCCAGCCCTTAGGCCAGAAGAGGTTGAAAGAAACCTCGGCTGGGGCGGTTGACGAGCCCCAGCCGTTGAAGAAGAACATGCTCTCCGACGAGTCCGAAGATGACCCCCTTGTGCTGGGGAGGAAGAAGCCGACGCCTCGAAGGTACACCGCTGTCCTTTGTATTTGTCTTCATAGTTAAGATTTTCGGCAGGACTAATGCCATGTAAATGTTTTTCCACAGCCCGCCCAGGGCACGCCTAAGCGACTCCTCCAGCGGGTTACCCCCCACCAGCGGGATGCCGGACCGCGCTGCCCCGACTCCAGAAGGGCTGGGCGAGGTGAGGTCGACCCTGGCCCCTCAAGCTGACGCAGCGGGGGCCAAAGAGGTGCTCATGGCCAAGGTTGATACCTCGGCCCCGCAAGGCCAAGGGGACGAGGTCCTCGAGGTCGTCCAGGAAGGGCTGGGCCAAGTAACGGCCCAGCCAGAGTCTACTCTGGCTCCACCACCGCAGCCGGAGACCGACGAACCCAGGACCCAGGTGCTGGAGCCTGAGGTCGTTGCACCCTCACCTCCCGCTCCAGGGCGGGCTAGCGTGGGGTGGACCGAAGAGATGGAGGCAGCCTTGACAGGCTCCTACCTCAAGGATGAGCAACGCGCGTTGATTGGCGCGGCGCTGCAGGGATTCCGGTCCGTAGAGGCCAGAATGCATGAGGTCTTCAAAGGCCTCCTGACGAGCTTCGCGGTAACCCTCTGCCTTTTAAGAAAAAGGATCTTCTGTGCTTAGATTTATCGATCTTTGTAATTGTTCGAAGGCATATGTTACCAATCATTTAGACGGCCTGCCTAGTGAGTAGCCCCTGAGCCCAGGGCCAGTTTGAAAAAACTGGAGTCGGGGTCAAAATATAGGCTCGGAGGAAGAAGTAGCCCCCAGGACTTGATGAAACAGGATGTATGTCCGAAGTGTCCTTAAATTGATTATGGGGCTCATGAGGAATTGTTTATCCAGGTGTCAACCTCGGCTCCGGACTCCGCCTCCGAGGAGATTGCGGAGATGAGCCGGAAGCTCTAGAGGTCCGAGAAGGACCTCGACCAGATGAACAAGCAGGTCGAGCAGTCTCAAGGTAAGCGACCGTTGCGTCGTGTTTTTTTTTGTTTCTTTGAATTTTGATTTTGAGCAAGCATAACTTGTTGTTTGAAAAACTGATGCTGAACTATCTTGATAACAGCGGTGTTGGCCGAGCTTGAGGGGCTCAAGGCTGAGCTCTTGACGGCTCGGCAAGAGGTCGAGCAGCAGAAGGCTGCTACGGCCAAAGTAGAGAAAGACCTAGCCACCGAGAAGGTGGCTAGGGAGAAGAACCAGGAGCGGGTCCTGGAGGTCGAGGAGACACTCAAGGGCGTGTATCTCAAATGCAATGCCCTTGAGAAGAAGGAGAAGGAGACGGGCGAGCTGCTGCAAAAGCTACGCCTGTCTCATGCCGAGCTCCAGACCCGGGACCGGGCCAACCACCACGTGATCCAGCAAGTGGAGCGAATAGCCGCGGGTAAGCCATGTTTACTGCAATGTGTATTTGGCAGCAAGGGGTTCGTCGAGCTCACCCAGCTATGGCGATCCGCAGAGATCTTCGCCGATCTCCCGAAGAGTGCGGCAGACGCCGGCCTTCATTTTGGCCAACTGGAGGGCCATGAGGCGGAGAAGGCGTTCTGGAATCAGTTCCAGGAGCCCTCGCAATCGCAGTTGCTCAATCATCAGATGAAGCATCTAGCGGAGCTTCTTCGGATGGCGAGGCCAGCGCTCCAAGACATCTGCATCAATCTGTGGCCCACGGAGGTGTTGCCAGCCAGCTTCTTCGGGCTCCTAGTGCGGCTGCAAGAAGCCGTCCTGCAAGTCAACCGCTGGAAGCAATCCGCGTGTCTGGAAGGAGGGCGGCGGGTGTATGCCTACGTGAAAATGCACTTCCGGAAGGTGGAGGCGGAGGTTGTTGCTGCGGGGCCCCCCAAAGGGAAGGAGCGCACCGCGGAGCAGTTCTTCGCCGACATGGAGGAGGGCGCCCGTCTTACCGAGGCCATGTGTCCTAAGGCCAACTTGTATTTCTAGGTAGCACTTCGGAATGCCGAAGTGCATGTGATGTATAAAGATTTCAAGTTATTTAATGAGTATGGTTGAATTTCCTCTCATATATTTATGTTTTGTTTTTTAATAGGGATAATTAATTTTATGCCCCTAGTTGGGTCCCACTCGTCTGTTTTACCCCTAACTTCAGAAACTCACCTGTTCTGTACAAGCCACTTTGCAATTCTTATGTTTTTGCCCTTTGACCCTTTGACCTTCACTTTGAAAAAATCATAACAAATTCATACTAACTCATAAAAATGCAAATAAGATATAAAAATGTTCTAAAAAATAGCACCTATATGTGCATGCCATTTTCATTCTTAACAAAAGTGTTGGAAAGTCCTCATCTCAGTTTTAGCTCATATGACCTTAGCATGAACAGTACAATCTAAAAAAATTCAAAAAATTCTAAATTTTTTGGTGGCAAACATTAACCAATGTTTTGAGTGCTTGCCATGTTTCATGACAGAATGACATTCGTGGAAGTCGTGGCAAAAAAACAAAAATTTGAAGCATTGATTTTATTTTTTTGCCACGACTTCCTCGAATGTCATTCTGTTATGAAACTTGGCAAGCACTCAAAACATTGGTCAATGTGTTCCACAAAAAAAAATTAGAATTTTTTGAATTTTTTTAGATTGTACTGTTCATGCTAAGGTCATATGAGCTAAAACTGAGATGAGGACTTTCCAACACTTTTGTCAAGAATGAAAATGACATGCACATATAGGTGATATTTTTGTGAACATTTTGATATCTTATTTGCATTTTTCTGAGTTAGCATGAATTTGTTATGATTTTTTCAAAGTGACGGTCAAAGGGTCAAAGGGCAAAAGCATAAGAATTGAAAAGTGGCTTGTACAGAACAGGTGAGTTTCTGAAGTTAGGGGTAAAACAGACGAGTGGGACCCAACTAGGGGCTTAAATCTAATTATCCCTTTTTAATATTCCTCCTGTTTAACCATGTTGAACTGAAAGCGTCCAGTCGTCGGCTTCGACCCCTTTGTACAATATACAAAGGGTGCCCCTTTTAAGTGTTCATGACCCGTAGCCGACATCTCGGTTCCCGGGGGAGGTCTGTACACATAGGGGCTAGGCAATCAGACTATAGTGGCTTTATGACTTTCACTTAGTCGTAGGAGGTTGATGGTGGGGACCGATGACTAGCCCTCAGTATGTGAGGTGGTCGGCCTAATCAGCCGAGGTTTATATCCTGCCCACCTCGGCCAATTCGAGGAAGAGGCCCATCGTTTAACACGGGTGATCTCTAACAACACGTCGCTTGACGCGGTCTTCGGATGGCTGACCAGTTTTCTCTTACCTAGATAGTCAGGTTTCGGCTTTCTCCACTGAGGTGCTCTGCCAGTTAAACTAGTGGCACTATCGCAGTGGTTCTCCTGTTACACCCTTACCAGAATTGGTCGGGAACGTAAGGGGTACACATAGGAGCTGGACAACCTAACTATTGACCAAAATCTAGGTTCAAAACTGATGCATATGGTGCAACTTCCGAGACGCCGAGTACTTCAGACTTTTGTTTCAGGGTGTAAAATCGAAACCCTTTAGCAGTTGTATCGTAAAGATGTGGGCAGTGCTTGTAAGAAAATGCGTTTGAAAACCTTTATGGGTACGATTTCTTTATTTCGAGTATCCAAGCTTTACATGCCGAACATTTGAGGAAAGAAACTAAACAAGATACAATGCGTGTAAAGATAATGAGGGAAAAAACTAAAAGAAAACAGGGCGGATCGTGTCATCGAGTCTATGAACCCGGGCCGCTTCCTGCCGCACGTCTGCGTCTCCGTGCTGTTGACCAGCTCATCCTCGTTGATAGCGGGGGCTGGTATTGTGTAGCTTCGGCCAAGCATGCGCTTGATGTGTCCATTGGTCGATCCCTTTGAAGAGATCTGCAGTTGTTAGTTGCGTGGTTGAAGCCACATGGGTATGCTAATATGGGCTAGCTCTTTGAAAGAACCCTGCCGATGTGCGAGCTCGAGGCATCGTCACTGCTCGGTCTAGCCCAGCCGACATCTCCATTGTAGTGGCTCCTCGGCGACCCAGGGAATTTTCAGTGCGAAGTTGTGCACCCTGGGGACGTAGTGCCCCTTCCAAGGAAGGCGCGCGACGAGCCCGTACCCCTACTTGGGGTGGGGAGGTGCCTGTCCGAGGTCAACTGGCACAGCCCGCGTACACTTTGAAGAGCTGGGGGTGCGTTTACCGCCACGGGCGGCCTCTTCGGATGCCTGTACCTCGGCTGCCAAAGCCGCGGTCTGCTCTTCCGTCCGGAGAGAGCGTTCAGTGTTACCATTTACTGTGAGAACGCCATTGGGTCCCGGCATCTTGAGGTTAAGATAAGCGTAATGCGGGACTGCATTAAAGCGGGCGAATGCGGTGCGTCCTAGGAGCGCAGGGTATCCGCTGCGAAAAGGTACGATGTCGAAGATTAACTCTTCGCTCCTGAAGTTCTCGGGCGATCCGAATACTACCTCTAGAAACACAGTTCCTGTCCAGTGAGCCTCGACCCCTAGTATTACACCTTTAAAGATGGTGCTACTAGGCTTGATCCGAGATGAGTCAATCACCATCTTCCGTACTATGTCCTCATAGATCAAGTTGAGGCTACTCCCTCTGTCCATAAGGACGCGCGTCAGGTGAAAACCATCGACGATCGGGTCCAGGATGAGCGCGGCCGACCCGCCATGCCTGATGCTTGTTGGGTGGTCGTGCTTGTCAAATGTGATCGGGTAAGCCGACCACGGATTGTACTCCGGGGCCACAGGCTGTAACGCGTAGATGTCCCGAAGTACGCGTTTCCTCTCCCTCTTGGGGATGTGGGTAACGTAAATCATGTTTACTTCTGTTACCTCATTAGGAAACTTCTTTTGGCCTCCGTTGTTCGGCCGCCGAGGTTCATCCTCGTCTTCGCTACGATTTTGGGTTTTATGCTGACCGTTTGTCGCTATCTTGCCGGCCTGCTTGAAGACCCAGCAATTCCTGTTGGTGTGGGTTGCTGGTTTTTCTTGGGTGCCATGAATTTGGCATGGTCGATCCAGGATCTTGTCAAGCTGGCTCGGTCCATCCTTGTTCCCTTTAAAGGGCTTTCTTTTCTGTCCGGATCGAGGTCCGGTGAAGCCTGCATTGACTGCTACGTCTTCTGTGTCGCTTCCGCCATTTCTATGCATGCGCTTATTTTTATTGCGCTTAGGCTTACCATTGGCATCGCGAGTCTCCGAGGTCCCAGCCTCACCGTTGTGTGTGCTGCGAGCCAACCAACTGTCCTCTCCCATGCAAAAGCGGGTCATGAGCGAGGTTAGGGCAGCCATGGTCCTCGGTTTGTCCTGGCCGAGCTGGCGGGTGAGCCACTCATCTCGGATGTTGTTCTGGAATGCTGTGATGGCCTTGGCGTCTAAGCAGTCTATGATCTGGTTCTTTTAGTAAGAAACCGGTTCCAGAATTTCTGAGCTGATTCACCAGGCTGCTGAGTGACACGGCTGAGGTCATCGTCGTCCAGAGGTCGGACGTAGGTTCCTTGGAAATTTGCCCTGAAGACGTCTTCAAGAGCTTCCCAGCTTCCGATGGAGTGGGGCGGCAGGCTATTCAGCCAGTGCCTTGCGGGGCCCTTTACTTTGAGTGGCAGGTACATGATGGGTTGGAGGTCATCTCCATTGGCCATGTGTATATGGAGAAGAAAGTCTTCAATCCATACGGCTGGGTCTGTGGTGCCATCGTACGATTCTATGTTGATGGGTTTAAACCCATCTGGGAACTGGTATTCCATTACCCTGTCTATAAAACAGATCGGGTGGGTTGATCCTCGGAACCGAGCGGTGTCGTACCGGGCTTCGGGAGAGAACCTTCTTTGAGTTTGATCTCGGGCGTGGCCATTCCTGTCCATCCAGGCGTCGTAGCCGTCGTGCCCGGCCGGAGCGCGTCCTCTTGATCCGTAAATGGACCGGGGTGGCGCCCGGTTTGCCTCTATCTGACGTCGAACGTCCTAAGGCTCAAGATAGTCCACAGGGTCCTTGCCATAACAGCGTGGAGCTGATTGAGTGTGCAAATCCTCCCGCGCGGGCCTGTCACATCCTCGAGGGGGGCAGTCAGGTACCTCGACGGTTAGTTCATCATCGAATTCAGGCAGTAAACGCCTGCGTGGATAAGATTTGGGTGCACTGCGGCGCCGTTCCTCGAGGTCTTGCTCGGCCAAAAGTATTTTGACCCACTTGTCGTTGAGCACGTCCTCGTTAGCCTGCAGCTGCTACTGCTTGTGCTTAATGCTTCGGGCGGTGGCGACGAGGCGCCGCCGGAAGCGTTCTTGCTCAACAGGGTCTTCGGGGACTATGAAGTCCTCGGTGCTGAGGCTTACGTCCTCCTCGGGTTCCGGCATGTAGTTGTCATAGGCCCCTTCAAAGAGGTCGTCGGGATCCGAGTCCCTGGGGATGCCTTCGGGATCGACGAGGCGTTCCAGGGAGGCTTGAAGGTTCTCCCCTTGGTCTTCTGCGTCGTTGGCCACCGTATCGGTGGTAAGGTTGTTCCCGTTGGGCTCCCCGTTAGTACCCCTTATGCGTGTTCACCTACGCCTTGGAGGGGAGTTGGGAGTGTTGACCATGTAAACATCGTATGTGGATGTTGCTTTCCACCTGCCGGTATTGGTAGTTGGCAAGGTGTTATCCGCAGGGCTGCCGACATCTTCATCCATGTCGGTTGCCTCATCGTAGTCTAGCACGTCGGTTAAATTGTCGACAGTGGTAACGAGATGGGTGGTGGGTGGGATGTAAATTTCCCGATCGTCGGCTTTAAGTCCGATCTTGTCATAAACCGAGGAGTTCGAGATTGACAACCTCTGGATCCGGTCAAGCATCTCATTAAGGTGAGATAGCTCCTCAGGGTTCATGGTCTGGCCATAAGCCGGATCGACTCACAGTGGCACACCTGACGTGTTTTCTGCCGTGCGAGGAAGCGGGGTGGATTCAAGATCTGCCACTGGGATCGGCTCTAGGTCCGATTTGGTGTTGCAGGCCGAACTCTGATCCACGTCGGAGTCAGGCACCACAACAGGGTTATCTGAGAAGGGGGGGGGGAAGTTCCTCCATAGCCCCCGGTGGTGTTGGGGGGCATGATTCGTGGTCTTCAGTAGAGATCTGTTTCGAGGTCGAACCTCTGGGGTTTGTCAGATCCGGAATCTGGCCGGGGGTCCAGCCTAATAAGACAAGCTCACCGCAGGAGTCCGCGGTGTACTCCAGTCCTCCGAAGGTGACGATCTGATCGGGAGCATAGTTCTCGACGGTGGCTAGGTGGCCTATCGAGTCGGCTCAAAAGATCATGCTCCCGAACACAAAAAGTTGGCTGGGGACGTAGGTGTCCCCACAGCCATTGTCAGAGTTGATCTGCAGATGAGCCATCGATCTTTTGTGATCACACAGCGGAACTCTCAATTAAAGCACCAGTGTCGGTGTAAAAACCGGCAGACCTCGGGGTAGGGGGTCCCGAGCTGTGGATCTCGGACAGATGGTAACAGGAATAGGGAGACGATATTTACCCAGGTTCGGGCCCTCTTGATGGAGGTAAAACCCTACGTCCTGCTCTTGTTTACATTAATGGAGAAGTATCAAGTACAGAGTTGATCTACCTCGAGATCATATGATCTAGTCCTAAGGCTAGGTGAATGAGATTGTGTTAAGGTCCCTTCTACGGGCTAAACCCTTCGGCTTATATACACGCTGGATAGGGTATCTACGATTACAAGGTCGGTATCCAGGCGAGGAGGCAGCAGAGGAAGTCTTGGAGTATACGTCAAGTCTTCGGTAGATGTAATATGATTCTTCCTTCTCGCACGGATCTTCCGGAGTCCATCTTGATAAGAACGAGAGCCCACTGGCCCATCCCGAGGAATATGGGCCGACTAGGTTGGTACTCCCTAGTCCTGGACACCGTCACCTATGTCAGCATCTCCGCACCGACATTAAGTCGACGATTGATACGCCGACCTACTCCATCACCTCGGCTGGACCAGGGGCTTCTCCATCTCTTCATCAACCTACTCCAGGGACTTCGGCGTCACCGGCCGACCAACTTCATCATGTTAGCTGGACCAGGGGCTTCGCCTCGCCACATCAACCATGCTGCGTCGCCACTTCATCAAGCCGAGCTCTTCGCTCAGCCACCTTGGGCTTGGGGGCTGGAACCTCGGTCAAGTTGAGGACTGTGCACCATGTCGGATCTATCAAAGTTCGCTGGGCATCCTCGTCCCGCCACAAGCCCGGATCGTGCCATCAGCACCGAGCACATTGACTAGCTAAGTCACTTTCATGCTCAAATTTAAAAAAAAAATTTAATTTGTGTTCGGTTCAACCATGCTCAAAAACATTGTTTGTTAAAAACAACTTCCTTGAACCAGGTGAACTGGGGGCTCTTAAATTCATATTAGTCATTTTATAATAAGTGTTTTCTTCTAAGTCGTTGCAAAGTCTTTTTCTACCACTCCTTTTTTGACTCGAGTGTACGGTCAATAGCTAGATGACCTAGTTTCTCTCTCAAGCCGTTCGAGTTTAGTTCGCTAAACTAGCCTTTGAGAAGCATTCAGCCTTCGGGATAGGGAGGTTCAAGCCAAAGGCTGACCTACTTGAAGTCTTGATATTGGATATGTCATGTTAAAGCACGACGGAAGCACAAATTTATTTTAAAGACCAATTTTGGATTGGCACCAAAAACTTGATCTAATTTAGACATAAAGTTTTTATGTGAGTTTTTTGGTTTACCATGCTTTTGGCACTTTTAACCTATTTCTGTGTCTCCAGCATAACTCTCGCAATGCAACGCCAGACACCTTTAAAGCATCGGCAATATCAATGGGGGGCTGCATCTAGAGCCAAACTCACCAACAGCCAAGGTACTCCATGGATTCCTCGGTAAAACGTTCTTGGATATTGCTGTATATGCATCAGTTTCGAATTGTGTCTTTGGTCAATAGTTGGATTGCCCAGCTCCTGTGCTTATTCCTTACGTTCCCGATTGTTCGGCTAAGGGTAAAGGGAGAACCACTGTGATTGTACTTCCGGTTTAACTAGTCAAGTGCCTCAGTGGAGAAAACCAAAAACTGACTGTCACAATAAGTGTAAACTGGTCAGCGATCCGATGACTGTGTTAAACTACAGATCGATGGAGGTTACCCCGTGTTAAATGATAGGCCTTCCATAAAATTGGCTGAAGTGTTAATGGCTTGATCTCGGCTAATGCCGAACACTAACCGGGGGCTAGTAACTGGCCTCCCAACTTTAAGCTCCTATGACTAAGTGAATGTTATAAAGCCTGCATATCTGATTGCCTCGTTTCCGCTAACACAACCGCCTCCGGGCACCAAGACGTTGGCTAAGGGTTGTCTTGGTAGTACAAAAACACCCTGCGTAGCATCTACAAAGGGGTGGAAGCCGACGATGGGCCACTTTCAGTTTATAAACAGTCGCAGCGGACTCAAAATAACATATAGCATAAAGCATCTGTATTCATTATACGAGTGCTGCCTTCCGTAATCATCGTTATAAAGCCATAAATATGCATGAATTTGACTTAAGATTTTGGCCAAGCTGGGTTGCCTGGCTCCAGTGCTTACCCCCTATGTTCCTGATTGTTCGGCTAGGGGGTAAAGGGAGCACCTCTGTGATTGTTACTACCGGGTCATCCGGGTTAGTACCTCAGACTGGGTGAAGCCAAAAGCTAGCTATCTTAGGAATATAATTGGTCGGCAATGACGGAAGTGAAAGTTTTGGTTCATTAAGACCACAGAGTTCAGGAACTTTCCCCAAACTAAATCCTCAATATTTTCCTCCCACATTGATCGGAGGTGAGGTTTCATGATCATGGTCAACATGACAGCCTAGGAAAAGGAACTATTTTTCCTAGAAGATGTTTCTTATGTTAAATAGTAATATTACATATCTCTCCGCGTACCTTTGTTTATAAAACCGTATGGCCGGATTGCCTTGTTTTCCTAAATCTTTGCCCTTATAAATGCTTTATAAAGTAGGAAAACACTCCTTGGCTACTGGCCGAGGAGGTTGAAGCCGATGGTCGGTCAGCAAAGTTTTGTACAATGCGGATTCGAGCATTAATGATGTAAAGTACTTGGATACATAGAATCATTACACATAAATTGTGATTAAAATCAATTTACTCCGGATATCGATCCCTAATTCGGCCACCCGTGCCCAAATTTAGGATCGGGAGCTACCAGGCTTCGCGCTTCTCACTTAAAAGCCATTGACGGGTTACATCGATCCCCTGATCTGGTGTTGCCACCCGACCAGTGGCTCGGGGGCTACTGCATTGGCGATTCAATGCAGACAATTTACACAGTGCAAAACAGTTTTCGAGGAGATTACGATCCTCACATTGGTTGGCCGCACCCAACCTGAGTCTCGAGGACTATGCACACCGCATTTCCATTCCTAAGTATGCTGTCGAGCTAGTAGTTGATACTCATGCCTATTTTGTGAATCAACCTAAGTCTCAGGGGCTACTGGGATCAGCAGTTTTATGTTTTCCTTCAGGTGCATCTCGGATTTTAGGCCGACACACACCTTGAGGGCTACTGGCTATACATCTTGGCACAAAATAGATTGCACAAATTGGAATTAAATCCACAAAAAATTAGCCCACGGCCGAGGTGGTGCACCACCTCGGAAGTAGTCCGGCATAAAGCTCGGATGCAAGTGGGTGGCTCCCTAGAGGACTTTTCTGGCATTAAGCTCGGTTGAAATCCTTCAAACTTTTTTCAGATCGAGGTAATCTATGACACCTAGAATGTCGATCGGCGTTAGAGCTTGGCTGCAAAAAGACGCCTCGGATGCAGTCCGGCGTTCGAGCTTGGTTGCAAGAGGACACCGCTGCACAGGAAAAAACTTTGAACCCGTGGTGTGGCATAAAAATAACAAGGCATTGATAAAGGCCAAGAATTTAAAGGGGTTCCTTGGATGCCCAATGTACAAACTCCTCGGATGCCCAACGGGTAAACTCTTCGGATACACCTCGGTGATCCTCAAGATCAAAGATGAGAAGACTTGTTGAACCAGCTTTCAAGACCGACGGCCGAAGATGAAGAACAGTTCAAAAGAACCGAGGAGCGTCCCCAATTTGAAGACCGGTTCAAGGGGCTACTAATGATGTCCTGGACTAGGGGGTACTCATCACATCGTATACCCACCAGGTGGATCGGGCCGAGGACCCCCATGGCGGTTCACTCATGGGCCACTTCGGGCTGCCCATGACACATACAAGGAAGACTCCACAAGACTTGGCGCACAAGACGAGGACTCTCTAAATCCTAGGCCTCTGGTGCATTATATAAACCGAGGCCAGGCTAGTCAATAGAACGACTCATATTCATTAGAACAATCTCGTGGTAGATACATGTACTCTGTACTACACCCCATATGAATACAATCAATTGCAGGACGTAGGGTATTATCTCTTCGAGAGAGCCTGAACTTGGGTAAAATCCTGTGTCCATGTTACCATCGCTCCAAGACACCTAGCTTAGGACCCCTACTACGAGATATGCCAGATTTAGAACCGACAACAAGGAAATGAATCGAAGTCAATCCTTAATTGAAGACATAAAAAATCTTCAGGTTAAGTATGATGAACTCTTAAGTCGTCATGATACCCTCTCAGCTGATCATGAGAAGCTCTCCTATGAATATCTTCAAAGGAAGCAAGAGCTTGAGAAGCGGAGAGCGTCTCATGATGATCTTCGAACTGAAAATGATTCACTACTCGCTCAATAGATCAGTACCGCTCTGGATGAATTTATGCCACCTTGCTTGAAATGCCTTGAGCGTGATAACGCCAATTCTTGTGCTGAATGTTCCACTGTCTCTGAAACTGCGATATCTTCAACTGTTGATATGGCAACTAACCCTTCATCTGAGGAAGCCACTGCTATTACTAATGAGAATGCTAGGTTGAAGACATTGCTTGAGATAGGCATGTATAAGAGTCTCAAAGGGCATGAAACTCTTTCTGATTTACTCAAGAACAGATCCTGAACAGAAACCCTAGGAAAGAGGGCATTGGTTTCGAAAGAAACATGAATATTGATGGTACATATTGGAAACCTGAGCAGAATCCCAAAACCACTTGGGTTGCTGCAGCAGGACCCCCAATAGATCCTTCCACATTATCTGGCTATAACTGTGATAGCCCCATCATCATTGATGAGTCATTTGACTCAAACTGTAAACTGTTCAAAAAGCAGAATGGTGAAGTGTTTGCTAGGTTCATTGGAACTAACTGCAGGAATGGTTCTCCTATGAAGAAGATCTGGGTTCCAAAAAGTCGTCTTGAAAAGCTTCCTGTGAATGTCATCATGACACCACCCGGGAAGAAGACAAACACCAGAGCAAAACCTTCATATGGACCAAAGTCTTCATATAGATAAAGGTTTTCCTATGATCGTGCTAACACTCATGTTTCGCCGGGTTACAATGATCGGTCTCATGAATATGAGCATCATTCTTTGAACCATTATGTTCACAAATCGAAGAATTTTTCTGCATATTCATTCGAGTATTCTAACCCCCCTACGAAGTTATTTGCTAGGGCTTCAAAGCCAAAATTCTCAGATGCTGCACTTAGACTTATTGCTTCTAAGCCACCCCTTCAGATGTGGGTGGTTAAGAAGAATTGATCTCTCTTACAGGGTCGAGTCTCCAGCTGAAATGCATTGGGTTCTGAAGACAATGCTGGAGACCTGAAAAATCTTGTTGGACGCAAGATAAAGTGTCCAAATGGTCTTACCATTTATTTCGTCCATGCATTTCTTGATGATCGTCCTACCATATCCTCCAAGAAACTTACATTCTCTGAAAGTCTTCACCGTCAAATGTTTGCTCTTCACAATTGTCTTGGTGAAGCCTATCCTACTAACTGCATTGTAGGGTACACTTCCAAAAGCTACTGAATGGATCTTGGACAGTGGCTGCACTAACCACATGACTGGTGATCGAAGCTTACTCATGGACTCTACACTTCATCCATCAACGCAAAGTCATATCACATTTGCTGATACTGGGAAAAGCAAGGTATTGGGTCTAGGTAGGGTTGCAATCTCAAAGGATCAGCACATGGATAAAGTGATGCTTGTTGAATCCCTTGGATTCAACCTCATGTCAGTCTCAATGCTTTGTGATCTTGATATGATTGTCATCTTTGGAAAATTTCGCTGTCTTGTGCTAATGGCTTTTGACAAAACTCAAGTCTTCGAAGGTTATCGAAGAGGTGACTTGTGCATGGTAGATTTCTTCGCAGGACCACAGCTTGCCACATGTCTTCTAGCAAAAGCTTCAGAGTGCTGGCTTTGGCATCGACGGCTAGGACATGCCGGCATGAGGAACTTGCACACCCTTGTGAAGAAGAAGCACATCATTGGGATCGAGGGCGTCAAGTTCAAGAAGGATCACTTGTGTGGTGCCTGTGAAGCTGGGAAGATCACTAGGGTGAAACATCCCTCGAAGACAATCATGACGACCACTCGTCCCCTCGAGCTGCTACACATGGACTTATTTGGCCCTACTCATTACTCCACTCTTACTACTTTTACACACCTATATGGCTTCGTGATTGTTGATGATTAGTCTCATTATACCTAGGTGCACATAATCCTATATAAGACTGAAGTGCAGGCTATCTTCAGGCGGTTCGCCAACCGTGCCATGACCAACTATGGCATCAAGATCAACATATTATGAGTGACAACGGCACCGTGTTCAAGAACACTAGGCTCGACACCTATCTTGACGTCCTTGGCATCACTCATGAGCTATCCGCTCCATACACTCCACAGCAGAATGGCGTCGTGGAGCGCAAGAACATGACTCTTATTGAGATGGCTCGCACCATGCTTGATGAGTACAAGACACCACACAAGTGGTGGCCTGAAGCTATTGACACAGCATGCCACATCATCAATAGAGTATATCTTCACAAGTTCTTCAAGAAGACATCATATCAATTGATCACTGGTAAGAAACCAAATGTAAGTTATTTCAAAGTCTTCGGTGCTAGGTGTTGGATAAGGGATCCACATCACACTTCCAAATTTGCACCGAAAGCACATGAGGGTTTTATGCTTGGTTATGGAAAGGATTTGCACACCTACAAAGTCTTCAACCTCTTCACAATAAAGTGGTTGAAACTGTAGATGTGCCGTTCGATGAGACTAACGGCTCGCAAAGAGAGCACCTGCCACATGTGGTAGATGAACTTCGTCCTAGTACATCCATCAAGGTAATGGGTACGGGAGATATTATACCCACTGAGGAACCCAGAGATGAAGAGGTTGTGATACCTGCTCCTGTCCAGCGTGAAGACAATGATCAGTCTAAAGACAATGCTGAGCCTGAAGACAATACTACTGAAGACAATGCTCAGCAACATCAGAATCTTCGCCCTGTTCATCCTCGTGTTGCCAATGAAGTTCAGATCGAGAAGATACTTGATAGCATAAATGCACTAGGCCCACTCACCCGATCTAGGGCCACACATCTAACAAACTTTTGTGGGCACTTCGCTTTCGTCTCCATCACAGAACCCACCAAAGTAGATGAAGCCTTCATGGAACCAGAATGGATTCAAGCTATGCAAGAAGAGCTTCAGAAATTTGAGCTCAACAATGTGTGGGAACTTGTCAAGCGTCCTGGTCCTCGCAAGCACAATATAATTGGCACCAAATGGATCTACCACAATAAGCAAAATGAACATGGTCAAGTTGTAAGAAACAAAGCCCGTCTGGTTGCTCAAGGTTACACCCAAGTTGAAGGGAGTGACTTTGATGAAACCTTTGCTCCCGTGGCTAGCCTTGAAGCCATTCGCATAATTCTTGCTTACGCCAATCATCATGATATCCTCTTGTATCAAATGGATGTGAAGAGTGCCTTTCTCAACGGCAAAATTGAAGAAGAAGTCTATGTGGCTCAACCACCTGGGTTTGAAGATCCCAAGCACCCTGACAAAGTCTATAGGCTCAAAAAGGCACTGTATGGTCTCAAACAAGCCCCACGAGCCTGGTATGATACACTCAAGGAATTCCTGAAAAGCAAAGGCTTCAAACCTAGTTCGCTTGATCCCACTCTCTTCACCAAATCATATGATGGTGAACTATTTGTCTGTCAAATCTATGTGGATGACATTATCTTCGGCTGCACTAATAAAAGATATAGTGATGAATTCAGTCATATGATGCAAGAGCAATATCAAATGTCCATGATGGGAGAGCTGAAATTCTTCCTTGGTCTTCAAATTCGCCAACAATGCAATGACATCTTCATATCTCAAGAGAACTATCTCAAGGACTGCTTGAAGAAGTTTGGTATGCAAGAGTGCAAAGGTTACAAGATGCCAATGCCTACCAATGGTCATCTAAGCTCCGACAAAAATGGTAAAGACTTCGATCAAAAGGTATACCGCTCCATGATTGATTATTCGTTGTACTTATGTGCATCTAGGCCAGATATAATGCTTAGCATTTGCATGTGTGCCTGATTCCAAGTGGCACCATAGGAATCGCATCACCTCACGGTGAAGCGAATACTTTGATATTTGGCTCAGACCCCAACACTAGGATTATGGTATCCAAAGGGCTCAGAGTTTGATCTTGTTGGATTCACTGATGCTGATTATGCTGGTGATAAGGTGGATCGCAAGTCTACATCAGGCACTTGTCACTTTCTTGGCCGATCTCTTGTCTGTTGGTCTTCGAAGAAGCAGAACTGTGTATCACTCTCTACTACTAAAGCTGAATACATTGCTGCTGGATCATGTTGTGCTCAGCTTCTCTAGATGAAGCAAACCCTCAAGGACTATGGCATCAACAAGAAGAAAGTACCTCTTTTCTGCGACAATGAGAGCGCCATCAAGATCGCCCACAACCCAGTGCAGCACTCCAAGACGAAGCATATCCAGATTAGACATCATTTTCTTCGCGATCATGTGCTCAAGGAAGACATTGACATCATTCACATCAACACTGAAGATCAACTGGCAGATATCTTCACAAAGCCTTTGGATGAAAAGAAGTTTTGCAAGTTGCAGTGTGAGCTAATTATCTTAGAATCCTCAAATGTCCAGTGAATGGACACACATCCTAACGCTTATGCATTCTTGATGACTATGATGTACAACGCATGAAGTAACGTATGTCTTCAATTCATGAAGATATGCACTCTAAGTGTGAAGATATTAACACGGAACTTGACTTTAGAGCGCCACGATAAGTTGTGCGCCGTGTCTGGGTCTAATACTTCCTATACGGTGGGTAACGCCACCACCAAAATTTTCTTGAAGATTTCTCTTTGGCGTCAAAACTTTTGCAACATCTTCATGATTTTGTTTTGTCTTTCTATTGGTATTTATCTTAACTCTTCGTCTTTGCATTTGACTATATATATACGTATGTGTTTTGTCCTCGACAGCATTCACTTATAGCTAAGTCTTCATGTTGCTTTTCTGACCTAAGTGAATGTGATCGGACCCTTACCTCTCTATGCTCATCTCTTCCAATCTGTCTACATCTTCATATGCATTCTACTTGACACGTGTCGATTGTCTTCACTGTGTCCTTGTTAGTCAAAGATTTTGAGACCAATATTTAAATTGTCTAAATTATCCTTATCCATTTTGGCGGTCGCCGCAGAAGCCGGAATGACCTCCTGCCAAAACCGCTAAATAGTGGGCTTAGTGGGGTAAAGGCATGGCAGTAAAAAAATGCACATGCATGCCACGCGTCAAGCAAATACAAGCGCCAGGGGCAACACAGTAAATTCGCCCGGGTCAAACTCCTCCTTATAAATACTTCGCCCCCGTGGTCATTTATTTCTTTCACACCTGTCGCTCTCGCCTCCTCAAACACTAGCGCCGTCGCTACGATTCATCGACGTCGGAGAGAAGTGCTACACTGCCGCGACTTCTTTGACTTTGTACTCACGTAGGCCGTAGTCATCTTCACTCCGCCGCCGCCGTAGCTATCTTCCACTGCCAAGTTAGGGCGTGGGAGATCGAACTTCTCAGTTTCCTCCTCGTCTCGTTGAGCTGTTCTTCGTCTGTTCATCGTGCGGTAATTAAAATCTCATTTTTACTGCTCGTTTGATCCGATAAAAAATTCCAATATCTTCAAAAGTTGTTCTTCCACTTCCTATCATCATCTTCAGTTGCACCTATCTCATATCTTGCAAAGCTTTTCACTTATACTACATGACTTGTATGATTCCTCACTTGTACTTATTTTCGAATTCGTACAAATCTGGAACCAACCTCTCACATAAGTGAATGTCTTCGCAGTATGAGATCATTATCTTCAAAAACTAATTTAACTTCAAAATCCTCTGAGAGTGCATATGACCTCTCCTACTTCCCTCGTATCTCTAATTCTTTCACAGGTACATGTCTGTGGCCGAGTCGCATGGTTCTCATAGTCTGAATTCATTTGCAGACTTCTTACAGCTTCACCTTGATTCTCCTGAAGCTAGTTCCAGTCGCATCAGTCGTGTGAAGCTAATCAGTCCTGTGAAGCCAATGACTGATCACAATGCTCCAGCCTCGAAGAAAGGAGGAAGACAAAGGTGTACTAACATAGCACTGGACCTCCCTCCTGATCTTTATGAGAAGTACAAATCAGATCCTGAGGAAACGTATGGTCTGCGCAAGACTCACACTCAGTGGATACGACGATATTGGGCTAAGGAATGGTTCTATTATCACTTCGTTACACATGAATACTCTGCCAGGAACGCTGTCAGGCCCCCATGGGTGGATATTGTGTATCGGAAGCTTACGCCAAAGACAATGGCTGATGCCCTTGCCTTAAGCTTCTATCCATGCATGGTCAGAGGTGTCATGCCTCAAGATCCTGATCCATCTAGCATTCAATGGTGTCGCGAGGATGATCTGTTTGAAGCCAATTACCAGTTTGCAAGGGCTTCAGTGGAACAAAACAAGAAAGAGCTTGGCATTGACTTCAATCCTGGTCCTGCTGAACCTAGGCCAGATGGCACACCTGAAGCCGATCCCAATCTTACTGGACCATGGGATAGCCTCAAGGCATACATAGAGCATCTTCACGCTTTTCATACTGCCGCTGCTGCCACTCATGGCGAAGCTCAAGCTGAAGATACTGCTCCTGCCTCACCCAAGCCTCAGCGCAAGTCAAAAGTGTCCAAGGCTACAGGTGCACAAACTTCCAAGACTGTTGCTGCACCAAAAGCTACAAGAGCGAAGCCATTGAGATTTGCACCTCCTGAAACTAGTGTGCAATCTGAGGATGTGTCTAGAAATTCTCCGAAGAGAAAGAGACCTGCTGGGCGCGGCCCTAAACCTACAAGTACTCTGCGTGATGATGATGATATCATAGATTTATTTGATGATGACTTTGATGACGATGCACTTGAGCAGCTTATCAAAAACAAGTAGGAAGAGTCTGATATCTTCAAGGACCTGCCTCTGTTCGATGCCGACATCCTGAACAACTTCATTGATGAATGGTTTCAAGACCCTTCTCTGTCACTTCAAGATCTTCAACTACCCATTGGCATCAGCGTCACATTTCAAGGCTTCATCGCCCAAGAAATGGCTGTTGTTCAAAAAGTCATTGAACAAAAGAACAAGAGTGATCATGAGGAGAAGCTTTTCAGAAAGAATGTTGATCAGCTTGAAGCCAAACACATTCGAGGTTATAAGCAGATGATGGCTGACCTCAAGGAAGAGTTCAAAAGGCATCGTGATGAAGCTAAAGGCACCCGCGAGCTTTTGAAGCTAAATGCTGAGAAGATAGTGCTGGCACACAATGAAGCACTGAAGAGGAAAGCACTTGGTCATCCAGCAATTGACCCCAAGTTGCTCAAAAAGAAGAAGAAGCCAGTGACTCCTGCTTCTGAGTCTTCAAGGCAATATGTGCCCAAGATTATCCTCCCTCCCAACTTCGCTGGCCCGAAGCCAACTGCCTCCTCTGTTGCTTAAGAGAGGTAGAAGATAGCTCGCTGAAGCCGAAGCTCGCAAGCGCAAGTAGAGTGAAGCCACTGCTCCTTCACCCTCACAAAAGCGTCGTAAGACAAAATCTTCTAAGGATTCGCGTAGGGCCCAAGTGCCTCAAACTTCTCAGCAACCTGCACAAGAGGAAGCTCTATTTGTTGAACCCATCTCAGTTGCTCCTCCTGCCTCCACCAACACGGAAAGGCGCATTGTGATAGTTGAGCCTGCTCCCACAGAGGCTTCTATAAAAGAAACTGAAGATATACCAGCTGTTGAATTCACCGCAGCTGAAGACATTGGTCATGAAGACAATGTGAATCAAGCCGATGATGCAGTTCTTCCTCAGCTCCAATCTGAACTGTTATCATCGCCTGTTCAAACGAACTGTGAGCAAGTTAGCATTGGCGATCCTCCGATGCCAATCATTCTTGTTTAGTTCTAGGAAGAGCAGCATCCTAATTCGCCACTTCATGAAGTGATTCCCACCACTCCACCAACTCAAGTAGCAACACCTGTGCTTGAGTCATCCCAGACCCCTCCTGAGACCATGGAGGAACATACCACAACTCCACATGTGTATCCTTCTTTCTGAAGTCTTCGCAGAGGCCCAAGGCCCTCCTCCTCCATGACAAGCATTCCTGAAGAGGAATTGTGTGTTGAAACCTCCATGGATCAAGAGGTCCCTCATGAAGCTATACCTTCCAGCACCCCAGCAGAACTTGAAGCCAAACAGCATGAAGATATTCCGGCTGCATCAGCCCATGACAATCAAGCTTCTGACAACACAGCTCCTGCCTCTAAAACAAATGCTCCTGAAGCCCATGTATCTGAAGCACATGAAACTCAAGCAAATATAGCTCGTGTCACCGAAGACATTGTTCAGCCCGAAGCCAATGTTGATGACACTGTTCTAGCCTACAACCGTGAGGGTGAGCTGGTTCCTGTCAGATGGCCATGACTCTCTACCTCAGAGCCGTTTGGCCCACAGTATGAATTTCACTATATCATTGATGGCGCGCGTTGCTGCGCCCGTCTATTTTGGCTCTTAGTTCTTAGAGATATAACACACTTTGTATAACAATATAACTTCTATGTGAATATGAACAAACATAATTCATTATGTTGTCTTCCTTGTCCAATGTCAACAATTTGGCATAAAATACTTAATGGGGGCTCACAATCATAAAAGATGTCCAAGATAGTATATTTGCATGTGAATCTTCTCTTCCCTTATTAACTTTTTCATGAATTGCATCATTGACTAATGCTATGTTTGTTAACTTCCAATAAATTTTACCACTTATACTTTTATGTAATGTGATTACTTTCCATAAGATTAGCATATGATCTTTTTCATTATTTTCATTGCTAAGATTGGAACATGAAAGTAAAGAAGCAAAAACTCAAACTACTCTTTATTATATAACTCTCAACTTGATTACATAGATGGATAGATCACAAAGCTAACACTCGAAAATAGATCATACTAAACTTTTATTCAACTAAATCATGAAATAACTAAGGAGCGAACTAAAATAGGTAAAGATAATAAAAGTGATGGTGATACGATACCGGCGCACCTCCCCCAAGCTTGGCACAAGCCAAGGGGAGTGCCCATACCCATGTGCTCAAGTCTCCTTCTTCGGTGATGGTGGTGGTGATGAAGTAGTGAGCTTGTCCTTCAGCTCAAGCAGATACATCAATCTGCGGTTGATGCTCCGAAGGGCGATGTTTTGCTCTTCCAACAAAATAACTTCACGAGTGAGAGATGTATTCTGAACGCTAACTATTTCAAAAACTCTTAGGGCTTCAATTACGAATGGGGAGAGATGATCATATAAAGGTTGAAGGATATCTCCCTTCTCTGCGGTCTCCTCCATGGGGATGGCTTGCCCTCCTTCTGGAGCCTGGGCTCCTGCAACATCCTCGACCTTGTCCTCCTTGACATTGTCTTCTTCTCCCGACGACAACTCGTAGTAAACCTCGCTGTAGGGGCGTTTGCTGGGCGATGGTTGCACAATGCGGTGCTTGGCACGGAGCTTTTGGGGAGCCATGGCGATCTAAATCTGTCAGAAAAATAGCACGAAACAAGAATAGAGGAGATTTCTGCGATACGGTGGTCAAAACATCCGGGAGTATATATAAAGATTTTTTTATCTTTCAAAACAAGTAATCCAGAAGAAAACGGAGTCGGGAAGGCTCACGTGGGGCCCACGAGCCACCAGGGCGCGCCTGGGGGAGTGGCGCGCCCTGGTGCCTCGTGGGCACCAGGTGGGTCCCCTCGGCTGTTTCTTATTTTTGTATTTTTTCTAATATTCCAAAACTGACAGAAAATATTTTTATGGAATTTTTAGAGTCGGTTTACTTACCGTATCACATACCTCTTCCTTTTCAGGGTTCTAGATTGTTCCGGAAGGTCTCTCTTATGTATTCCTCCGGTGTAATTGTTTCAATAATATTAGTTTCAACATTAATGGGAGTACCTGAAATATAGTGCTTAATTCTTTGCCCATTCACCACTCTCGGATTAGTGCCTTCGGAGTTATTTATTTTGATGGCTCCGGAGCGATAAACTTCTTCGATGATATACGGTCCTTCCCATTTAGAGAGAAGTTTTCCTGCAAAGAATCTCAAACGAGAATTGTATAACAGAACTTGTTCACCTACTTTAAATTCCCGTTTTTGAATTCTTCTATCGTGCCATCTTTTAACTTTTTCTTTAAATAATTTGGCATTTTCATAAGTTTGGGTTCTCCATTCATCTAATGAGCTAATATCAAATAACCACTTTTCACCGGCAAGTTTAAAATCATAATTTAGCTCTTTAATTGCCCAATATGCTTTATGTTCTAACTCAAGAGGTAAATGACATGCTTTTCCATAAACCATTTTATATGGAGACATACCCATATGATTTTGATAAGTAGTTCTATAAGCCCATAATGCGTCGTCAAGTTTCTTAGACCAATTCTTTCTAGATCTATTGACGGTTTTTTGTAAAATTAATTTTATTTCTCTATTGCTCAATTCAACTTGACCACTAGTTTGAGGGTGATAGGGAGATGCAATTCTATGGTTGACATCATATTTAGCAAGCAATTTACGGAATGCACCATGAATAAAATGTGAACCACTATCAGTCATCAAATATCTAGGGACTCCAAACCTCGGGAAAATAACTTCTTTAAGCATTTTAATACAAGTGTTATGATCAGCACTACTAGTTGGAATAGCTTCTACCCACTTAGTAACGTAATCAACAACAACTAAAATATGAGTGTGCCCATTGGATTTAGGAAAAGGTCCCATATAATCAAATCCCAAACATCGAATGGTTCAACAGCAAGTGAATAATTCATAGGCATTTCCTGACGTCTACCAACATTACCAATTCTTTGACATTCATCACATAATAAGACAAACTTACGAGCATCCTTGAAAAGAGTAGGCCAATAAAAACCAGATTGCAATACCTTATGTGCAGTTCTGTCTCCCGCATGGTGTCCTCCGTAAGCCTCGGAATGACACTTCCGTAGGATTTGTTCCTGTTCATGCTCAGGTATACAACGTCTAATAATACCATCTACTCCTTCTTTATAAAGATGTGGGTCATCCCAAAAGTAATGTCTTAAATCAAAGAAGAACTTATTCTTTTGTTGGTATGTGAAACTAGGTGGTATGTATTTAGCAACAATGTAATTAGCATAGTCCGCATACCATGGAGTATTACGAGAAGCATTTATGATAGCTAATTGTTCATGAGGAAAATCATCATTAATAGGTAGTGGGTCATCAAGAACATTTTCCATTCTAGACAAATTATCTGCTACGGGATTCTCAGCTCCCTTCCTATCAGTAATATGCAAGTCAAATTCTTGTAGCAATAAAACCCACCTAATGAGTCTAGGTTTAGCATCTTTCTTCTCCATAAGATATTTAATAGTAGCATGATTGGTGTGAACAGTTACTTTAGAATCAACTGTGTAAGATCTAAATTTATCACATGCAAACACAACTGCTAGAAATTCTTTTTCAGTAGTAGCATAATTTCTTTGGGCACTGTCTAGAGTTTTACTAGCATAATGGATAACATTTAATTTCTTGTCAACTCTTTGTCCTAGAACAGCACCAACAGCATAGTCACTAGCATCACACATAATCTCAAAAGGCAAGTTCCAATCAGGTGGTTGAACAATAGGTGCAGTGGTTAAGGCTTTCTTAAGTGTTTCAAAGGCTTCTACACAATCATCATCAAAAATAAATGGAACATCTTTTTGCAAAAGATTGGTAAGAGGCCTAGAAATTTTAGAGAAGTCTTTAATAAATCTCCTATAGAAACCAACATGACCAAGGAAATTTCTTATACCTTTAATATCTTTAGGACATGGCATTTTCTCAATAGTATCAACCTTAGCTTTATCAACTTCAATACCTCTTTCAGAAATTTTATGCCCCAAGACAATGCCTTCATTCACCATAAAGTGGCACTTCTCCCAATTCAAGACAAGATTAGTTTCTTCACATCTCTGCAAGACTCGATCAAGGTTGCTTAAGAAATCATCAAAAGAAGTTCCCTAAACGGAGAAATCATCCATGAAAACCTCAACAATCTTTTCACAAAAGTCAGAGAATATAGCAGTCATACATCTTTGAAAGGTAGCAGGTGTATTGTATAAACCAAAAGGCATACATCTATAAGCATAAGTTCCAAAAGGACAAGTGAAGGTGGTTTTCTCTTGATCGGGTTGTGATACAGGTATTTGAGAAAAACCAGAATAACCATCTAGAAAACAAAAGTGTGTATGCTTAGACAATCTTTCTAACATTTGATCAATAAAAGGTAAAGGGTAATGATCTTTTCTAGTAGCTTTGTTTAATTTTCTAAAATCAATTACCATCCTATAACCAGTCACAATTCTTTGTGGAATGAGTTCATTTTTTATCATTAGGAACAACGGTAATACCTCCTTTCTTAGGGACACAATGAAAAGGACTTATCCATCTACTATCAGCTATGGGATAGATTATACCTGCTTCCAGAAGTTTTAATATTTCAGTTCTTACCACCTCTTTCATCTTAGGATTTAATCGTCATTGGTGGTCGACAACTGGTTTAGCATCAGGCTCCATATTAATTTTGTGCTGACATAGAGTGGGACTAATGCCCTTAAGATCATCAAGAGTATATCCAATAGCAGCACTGTGCTTCCTCAGAGTTTTTAGTAATCTCTTTTCTTCATGCGCTGAAAGGTTAGCACTAATAATAACAGGATATATCTTCTTTTCATCAAGATAAGCATATTTAAATGTATCAGGCAATTGCTTCAATTCAAATACAGGATCACCTTTAGGCGGAGGAGGGCCTCCAAGAGTTTCAACAGGCAAATTATGTTTAAGGATAGGTGGTTGATCAAAGAACATCTTATCTATTTCATTTCTTTCATTCATATGCATATCGTTTTCATGGTCTAGCAAATATTGTTCTAGCGGATCAGTAGGAGGTACGGCAATAGAAGCAAGACTAATAATTTCATCTTTACTAGGCAATTATTTATCATGAGGTTCTCTATGAAACTTGGAGAAATTAAACTCATGAGATATATCACAAAACTTAACTCGAACCTTTTCTTTAACACAATCAATTTCAGCATTAACGGTATTCAAGAAAGGTCTACCAAATATAATGGGACAAAAATTATCTTGTTGTGAACCAAGTACTAAGTAATCAGTAGGGTATTTGATTTTGCCACACAAGACTTCAACATCTCTAACAATCCCAAGTGGTGTAATAGTGTCTCTATTCGCAAGCTTAATAGTAACATCAATATCTTCAATCTCAACAGGTGCAATTTCATGCATTACTTCTTGATATAAGGAAAATGGAATAACACTCACACTAGCACCCATATAACACAAACCATGATAGCAAAGATCTCCAATCTTAACAGAAATAACAGGCATGCCAACTACGGGCTTGTTCTTGTCTAACATATCTCCATCATTTCTAACAGGTTTAGCAATTCTAGCAGCCTCATCACAAAAGTAAATAACATGCCCATCTATATTATCGACTAAGAGATCTTTAACCATAGAAACATCAGGTTCAACTTTAATTTGTTCAGAGGGCCTAGGTGCTCTAATATTACTTTTGTTAACCACAGTTGAAGCTTTAGCATGTTCCTTAATCCTAACAGGAAAAGGTGGTTTCTCAATATAAGCAGTAGGCACAACTGGATCAACATGGTAAATGATTGTTTCTTCTTTAACACTAATAGGTTCCTCAATCTTTTCTTTAACAGGGGGATGATATTTAAACCACTTCTCCTTAGGGAGATCAACATGAGTAGCAAATGATTCACAAAAGGAAGCTACTATCTTAGAGTCAAGTCCATATTTAGTGCTAAACTTATGAAAAGCATCGGTGGCCATAAAAGATTTAACACAATCGAACTCAAGTATTATACCTGACTCGTTACCTTTGTCGAGTTCCCAATCTTCAGAGTTGCGTTTAATTCTTTCCAGAAGATCCCATCTGAATTCAATAGTTTTCTTCATAAAGGAGCCAGTCGAAGAAGAATCGAGCGTAGTTTGATTATCATGAGAAAGCCGAGCATAAAAATTCTGTAAGATAATTTCTTTTGAGAGCTCATGATTGGGGCATGTGTACATCATGTACTTAAGCCTCCCCCAAGCTTGAGCGATGCTTTCTCCTTCACGAGGCCAAAAATTATATATATAATTCCGATCACGATGAACCAAATGCATAGGATAAAATTTCTGATGGAATTCTAATTTCAATCGGCTCCAGTCCCGTGTATCAGTATCATCACATAGCCTATACCACATTAATGCCTTTCCCTCCAAATATAAAGGGAATACTTTCTTCTTAACTCCGTCTCCGGATAAACCTGCAAGCTTAAACAATCCACAAATTTCATCCACATAGATCAAGTGCATATTAGGATGTACTGTTCCATCTCCTGCATAAGGATTAGCTAGCAGTTTCTCTATCATACCCAGAGAAATCTCATAATAAATATTTTCAGTAGGTGTAGTAGGTTGAGGAGAAACTATTTGTGTTTCCGGTCGAGGTGAAGATACCCCGAACAAACCCCTCAAAGGATTACTTTCCATAGTGACAAGTGACAGTAAATTTCAGCACGTAATATAAATGTTTCCTTACCAAATTCCACACACCAAAGGCGCTTCACTCCCCGGCAACGGCGCCAGAAAAGAGTCTTGATGACCCACAAGTATAGGGGATCAATCGTAGTCCTTTCGATAAGTAAGAGTGTCGAACCCAACGAGGAGCAGAAGGAAATGACAAGCGGTTTTCAGCAAGGTATTTTCTGCAAGCACTAAAATTATCGGTAACGAGTAGTTTGATAGCAAGATAATTTGTAACAGGTGACAAGTAGCAATAGTAACAAAGGGTGCAGCAAGGTGTCCCAATCCTTTTTGTAGCAAAGGACAAGCCGGAACGATCTCTTATAGTAAGTAAAGCATTCTCGAGGACACATGGGAATTTCATCTAGTCACTTTCATCATGTTTGTTTGATTCGCGTTCGCTACTTTGATAATTTGATATGCGGGTGGACCGGTGCTTGGGTGCTGTTCTTACATGAACAAGCCTCCCACTTATGATTACCCCCTCTCGCAAGCATCCGCAACTACGAAAGAAGAATTAAGATAACTCTAACCATAGCATTAAACATATGGGTCCAAATCAGCCCCTTACGGAATAGCGCATAAACTAGAGTTTAAGCTTCTGTCACTCTAGCAACCCATCATCTAATTACTACTCCACAATGCATTCCCTTAGGCCCAAAGATGGTGAAGTGTCATGTTGTCGACGTTCACACGACACCACTAAGGGAATCAACAACATACACATCATCCAAATATCGAACGAATACCAAATTTACATGATTACTTATGACAAGACTTCTCCCATGTCCTCAAGAACAAAAGTAACTACTCACAAATCATACTCATGCCCAAGATCAGAGAGGTGTTGAATAGCATAATAGATCTGAACATATAATGTAACACCCCCAGTGTCATACTACAGTGACCTCACACTGATCATGCCAAGTCACCATGCTTAACAATGCTTGATCACTTTTGCATCATATCTCATTTCAAATTCCAACTCAAATTGAAATTCAAATATTAAGTGAAAATAAAAGTTGTTCATATTGAAAACTAAAATTTTCATAATATTGCAAATAATCCAAGAGCAATTATAAAATTGTAACCAACATTAATTGACTTAGTTAAGTGACTCTAACAGCAAGAAACAGCACCATTTAATCCACTTTATTTAATGCAAAATTCAATTGAAATTATATTCCTCCCAAACCTTTTTATTCCACTGTCATATATGGCAACACATTTCAATGGCCAATTTGCACATTTTTCAAAAGTGTTGTGGTGACTAAACATTTTGCAAATGAGAGAATAGGAGAAAACATAAAATAAAAGGAATAAAATAAAATAAAAAGAAAAGGAAACCCCCCCGGGCCACGGCCCAGCTGGCCAACCAGCCGGCCCAGCCGGCCCATCCCGCCCCCTGGCCTATTTGGGCCTCTCCCACCACCAAACTCTAACCCTAACCCCGATCCCCTCTCTCCCTCGCGCCCCTCCCTCTGCGCTCGCCGCGCCCGACGCCGCCGCCCGTCACCCGACCCCGTCGTCGTCGTTGCCGCCACCTCGCCGGCGTCGCCTCCCCGCCTCTTCCTCGCCGGCTCCATCGAGCCTCGCCCCCCCCCTTCTCTACATCGGGGTGAGGACCCCGTTCCCCCCTTTTCCTCTCGGTCGCCGCCGCCGCCCACGCCGCGCCCCGCTGCGCCTCGCCTCGCTCCCGCACGTGCGCGCCTCGCCTGCTGCCGCCGCCGTCTGTCCCGCGCCGCCGTGCCCCGCTGCCCTGGCCTCGCTCGCCGCCTGCGCCGCGCGCCGCTCGCCGCCGCCTCGTCGCTCCCCTCGCCGGACGCGCCCGCCGCTGGCCGTCGCGCCGGGTCTGTGCCCGCGCGCGCACGCTGCCCCCAGACTTGTCCGACCCCCGTAAGGGCACAACCCGGACATGTCCGGCCTGGCCCACTGACCGCTGGGGCCCGCCCCTGTTAAAACAAAAAAAACAAAAATAGAAAAAAAAAGAATTAAAAAAAATAAAATAATAATAATAATAAAACGAAAATATCAAAGAATTCATATTAACAAGAAACTAAAAGATTCGATTGCAAGATCTAAAGATATACCTTCAAGCACTCACCTCCCCGGCAACGGCGCTAGAAAAGAGCTTGATGTCTACTACACAACTTATTCTTGTAGACTCGTGTTGGGCCTCCAAGCGCAGAGTTTTGTAGGACAATAGCAATTTTCCCTCAAGTGGATGACCTAAGGTTTATCAATCCGTGGGAGGCGTAGGTTGAAGATGGTATCTCTCAAACAACCCTGCAACCAAATACAAGAAATCTCTTGTGTCCCCAACACACCCAATACAATGGTAAATTGTATAGGTGCACTAGTTCGGCGAAGAGATGGTGATAAAAGTGTAGTATGGATAGTAGATATAGGTTTTTGTAATATGAAAATATAAAAACAGCAAGGTAGCAAATAGTAAACGGGCATAAAAACGGTATTGCAATGCTTAGAAACAAGGCCTAGGCTTCATACTTTCACTAGTGCGATCTCCCAACATTGTTGACATAGTTGAATCATATGTAAATCCCTCACGTGCGACAAAGAGTTCACTCCAAAGTCACAAATAGCGGAGAACAAACGAAGAAATTGTTGTAGGGTACGAAACCACCTCAAAGTTATCCTTCCCGATCAATCTTATGAGCCATCCCCATTAATTGTCACGAACAGCCCTAGAGTTCGTACTAGAATAACACCTTAAGATACGCATGAACCAAAACCCTAATGTCACCTAGGCACTCCAATATCACCACGAGTACCCACGGGTTTGATTATATGATATGCATCACACAATCTCATATTCATCTATTCAAACCAACACAAAGAACTTCAAAGAGTGCCCCAAAGTTTCTACCGGAAAGTCAAGACGAAAACGTGTGCCAACCCTTATGCATAAATCCCCAAGGTCACGGAACCCGCAAGTTGATCACCAAAACATACATCAAGTGACTCAAGTGAATATCCCATTGTCACCACAGATATCCATATGCAAGACATACATCAAGCGTTCTCAAATCCTTAAAGACTCAATCCGATAAGAAAACTACAAAGGGAAAAACTCAATTCATCACAAGAAGATAGAGAGGGGCATATGATTCATCTATATCAACAAAGTTCGCGATACATCAAGATCGTGCCATCTCAAGAACACGAAAGAGAGAGATCAAACACATAGCTATTGGTACAAACCCTCAGCCCCGAGGGTGAACTACTCCCTCCTCGTCATGGAGACCGCCGGGATGATGAAGATGACCTCCGGTGATGCCTTCCCCCCTCCGGCAGGGTGCCGGAAAAGGGCTGTAGATGGGATCTCTCTGGTACATAGGCTTGCGGCGGCGTAAAAACTCATCTAGGTTAACTTTCGGGGGTTTCTGAATATATATGATTTTTCAGCGTTGGAATCACGCGAAACGGAGCCACGTGGGCCCCACGAGGTACCAGGGTGCGCCTGGGGGGGGGGGGTGGCGCGCCCTGGTGCCTCGTGTGCACTGGGTGATCCCCCTCCAGTGGGTCTTGGTGCCAATATTTTTTATTTGTCCAATAAAAAATCTCCAAAAAGTTTCAGCTAATTTGGAAAACTTTCATTTCTGCACAAAAAACAACACCACAGTAGTTCTGCTGAAAACAGCGTCAGTCCGGGTTAGTTCTAATCAAATCATACCAAAACCATATAGAATTGCTATAAATATGGCATGAATACTTCATAAATTATAGATACGTTGGAGATGTATCAGCATCCCCAAACTTAATTCCTACTCGTCCTCGAGTAGGTAAATGATAAAAGAAATAATTTATGAAGTGTGAATGCTAGCATAGTGCATAAGTTTGATGAATGATAATTTCAATCACTTTTCCTAGCATCATAACAGCAACTTTCTCTCATAAAAGTCATCATGATAAAGGAGCAATTAAAAACAGAAATTTTGATGTGGAATGCTACCTATCATAATCATCATATAATCTTTTCTTTTATAGCATGGACATTGGACTTGAATGATTCAAAGCAAGATCATTATTATAACAGCAATATTTATTATCATAAAACTTCTCATGAGCAAGTAACAATTCATCACAACAATAAAGTATAAGGCATAAACTTTCTTGGAAACTAACAAACTATTCTAGTCAACAATGCAATTGCAATTCATCATATTTTCAGGAAGGGTCTCATGTAGGAGCTTTTTAGCAAGTCCACATACTCAACCATAATTTAGTCTTTTATGATTGCTAACACTCACGACATATATATGGAGCAAAAGTTTCAGCCAGACACATAGAAAGATAGGGGCTTGTGATTTCGCCTCCCAACTTATTCACCTCAAGGGTGATGTCAACAATAATAACTCATGATCACTCATATCCAACTGGATATATGTGCCTAGATCTTTCCCCACCACATGATGCTTAGAAGAGAGAAAAATAAGAAGGAATAGAGGAGAACACTATTGGCTCTTGCATAAAAGTAAATACATAAAAGTAAATGCATAAAAGTAAAAGATAGGCCCTTCGCAGAGGGAAGCAGAGGTTGTCATGCGCTTTTTATTTTTGGATGCACAAGCCCTTAATGCAAACGAACGTCACGTTATATTGCCCCTTGTGATAGCAACCTTTATTATGCAGTTCGTCCCTTTTATTTCTTTACCATCACAAGTTCGTACAACGCTTATTTCCCTTACAATAAAAGATCATACATATTTTAGGAGCAATTTTTATTGCTTTTTGCACCGATGACAACTGGCTTGAAGGATCTTATTCAATCCATAGGTAGATATGGTGGACACTCATGAGAAGAAACTGTGTTTAAGGGTTTTGGATGCACAAGTAGTATCTCTACTTGGTGCGGATTTTTGGCTAGCAAAGATATTGGGCAAGCACCACATGTCGGAGGATCTATAACAATATAACTTCTAGGTGAATATGAACAAACATAATTCATTACGTTGTCTTCCTTGTCCAACGTCAACACTTTGACATAAAATACTTAATGGGGGCTCACAATCATAAAAGATGTCCAAGATAGTTTATTTGCATGTGAATCTTCTCTTCCCTTATTAACTTTTTCATGAATTGCATCATTGACTAATGCTATGCTTGGTAACCTACAATAAATTTTACCACTTATACTTTTCTTTATGTAATGTCATTACTTTCCATAAGATTAGCATATGATCTCTTTCATTATTTTCATTGCAAGGAATCACACTTATCATATCAAATGATCTATATGAAAGTTTTTATTATATCCCTCTCGAATATTCATCTTGGGACCAAATTCATATCTTGTGCAAATTACCATTACTATTATTAACTCTCAAAAAGATATAAGTGAAGCATGAGAATTAATGACAAACTACTCCAAAATATATAAGCGAAGATCAATGAGTAGTGAAACAATTAAGTAGCTATGTAAGGACTCTCTCTCATTTAAAAATTTCAGGTCTTATTATTTTATTCAAACAGCAAAGAAAATAAAATAAAATGACATTCCAAGAATAGCTCATATCATGTGAAGAAGCAAAAACTTAGGTTCAACCGAAACTGACCGATAATTGTTGATGAAGAAAGGTGGGATGCCTACCGGGGCATCCCCAAGCTTAGTTGCTTGAGACTTCTTAGAATAAATACTTGGGATGCCTTGGGCATCCCCAAGCTTGAGCTTTTGTGTCTCCTTAATTCCTCTTATATCACGGTTTCTCTAAATCTTAAAAACTTTATCCACACAAAACTCAACAAGAACTCGTGAGATAAGTTAGTATAAATCACCTCAAAACCTTAACATTCTCTAATGTAGAAAATCACAAAAATTATAATTAAACATTGCATACTAAATGCCTATGCATATTTAATACACCTATCCTCAAATAGAATCATTAAACAAGCCAACATATGCAAACAATGCAAACATAACAGCAATCTGCCTAAACAGGACAGTCTGTAAAGGATAATTAAGAATCCATAGTTAGATAACTCAAAAAATTCTGAAAATTTACCACACTGGAAATAATTTATCAAAGTTTACTGTATCAAAATTTCAAGATTTTATCACATTCTTACATTTCTAGGCAATTTAATCAATAGCAGCAAACTTTCTGTTTTGAAACAGCAACTCATGAACTTGTAAAATAAGCATGGTAAAGGCTATAATTGGATTTTTATTGAACTAAAAGATACAAAACATGATTATTGATAGAACCAAGCAAATATCAAAAGAAGAAAATGATGCTCCAAGCAAAAATCATATTATGTGACGAATAAAAATATAGCTCCAAGTGAGGTTACCGATAATGTTGAAGACGAAAGAGGGGATGCCTTCTGGGGCATCCCCAAGCTTAGTTGCTTGGGTCTTCTTTGAATATTACCTTGGGGTGCCTTGGGCATCCCCAAGCTTAGGGCCTTGCCACTCCTTATTCTCCTCATATCGATATCTCACCCAAAACTTGAAAACTTCAATCACACAAAACTTAAGGGAACTTCGTGAGAACGGTTAGTATGATAAAGAATAAACCATCACATAGGTACTGTCCAAGACAAGATTCACAGTTGTTCCCATATAATACCTACTGTATTCTATCATTTCCACAATTTATATCTCATAATATAAGCTATGGAAACATTAAAACAAGCAAACTATGCATTGAAAACAGAATCTGTCAAAAACAGAACAGTCTGTAATGATCTGAGCAACTACCATACTTTTGTAACTCTAAAAATTCTGAAAAATTAGAACAACGTCAACAATTTGCATATCAATACTGTATAAAAATTTCAGAATTTTTTGACGCTCCAGTAAAATCTGGGAAATTAAACACTGGAGGCAAAAGTTTCTGTTTTTGCACAGAATTGAATCAACAAGTATCCACACTATCCTAAAGGTTTTACTTGGCACTTTATTGAAAGAAAACATATAAAAAATGATTACTACAGTAGATTAATCATGTGAACACTCAAAAACAGTAGGTATAAATATTGGGTTGTCTCCCAACAAGCGCTTTTCTTTAAAGCCTTTTAGCTAGGCATGATAATTTTGAATGATGCTCACATAGAAGTAAAGAATTGAAACGTAAAGGGAGCATCATGAGAAATATATCAAACACATTTAAGCCTAACCCACTTCCTATGCATAGGGATTTTGTGAGTAAATATTTTATGGGAGCAAGAATCAACTAGCATAGGAAGGCAAAACAAGCATGACTTCAAAACTTTCAACACATAGAGAGGAAACTTGATATTATTAAAATATGGAGAAGCATATATTCCTCTCTCAAAATAATTTTCAGTAGCATCATGAAGAAATTCAACAATATATCCATCACACAAAGCATTCTTGTCATGATATATAAGCATAGAAATCTTACTACTCTCCACATAAGCAATTTTCTTCTCATTCATAATAGTGGGAGCAAACGCAACAAAATAATTATCATGAGATACTTGATTGGCATAATCAAATTGAACATTAAAATCATGATGACAAGTTTCATTGTTATCATTATTCTTTATAGCATACAAGTCATCACAATAATCATCATGAATAGGAGGCATGTTATCATCATAATAGATTTTCTCATCAAAACTTGGGGGACTAAAAATATCATCTTCATCACACATAGCATCCCCAAGCTTGTAGCTTTGCATATCATTAGCATCATGGCTATTCAAAGAATTCATATTAACAACATTACAATCATGCTCATCATTCAAAGATTTTATGCCAAACATTTCATTGAATTCTTCTTCTATCAATTGAGCACAATTATCGGAATCCTTATTTTCAAGAAAGACATGATAAAGACGAATAATATGAGGCAACCTCAATTCCATTTTTTTGTAGTTTTCTTTTATAAACCAAACTAGTGATAAAACAAGAAACTAAAAGATTCGATTGCAAGATCTAAAGATATACCTTCAAGCACTCACCTCCCCGGCAACGGCGCCAGAAAAGAGCTTGATGTCTACTACACAACTTATTCTTGTAGACTCGTGTTGGGCCTCCAAGCGCAGAGTTTTGCAGGACAGTAGCAATTTTCCCTCAAGAGGATGACCTAAGGTTTATCAATCCGTGGGAGGCGTAGGTTGAAGATGGTATCTCTCAAACAACCCTGCAACCAAATACAAGAAATCTCTTGTGTCCCCAACACACCCAATACAATGGTAAATTGTATAGGTGCACTAGTTCGGCGAAGAGATGGTGATAAAAGTGTAGTATGGATAGTAGATATAGGTTTTTGTAATCTGAAAATATAAAAACAGCAAGGTAGCAAATAGTAAACGGGCATAAAAACGGTATTGCAATGCTTAGAAACAAGGCCTAGGGTTCATACTTTCACTAGTGCGATCTGCCAACATTGTTGACATAGTTGAATCATATGTAAATCCCTCACGTGCGACAAAGAGTTCACTCCAAAGTCACAAATAGCGGAGAACAAACGAAGAAATTGTTGTAGGGTACGAAACCACCTCAAAGTTATCCTTCCCGATCAATCTTATGAGCCATCCCCATTAATTGTCACGAACAGCCCTAGAGTTCGTACTAGAATAACACCTTAAGATACACATCAACCAAAACCCTAATGTCACCTAGGCACTCCAATGTCACCATGAGTACCCACGGGTTTGATTATACGATATGCATCACACAATCTCAGATTCATCTATTCAAACCAACACAAAGAACTTCAAAGAGTGCCCCAAAGTTTCTACCGGAAAGTCAAGACGAAAACGTGTGCCAACCCTTATGCATAAACCCCAAGGTCACGGAACCCGCAAGTTGATCACCAAAACATACATCAAGTGACTCAAGTGAATATCCCATTGTCACCACAGATATCCATATGCAAGACATACATCAAGTGTTCTCAAATCCTTAAAGACTCAATCCGATAAGAAAACTTCAAAGGGAAAAACTCAATTCATCACAAGAAGATAGAGAGGGGAAAACTCCATATGATTCATCTATATCAACAAAGTTCGCGATACATCAAGATCGTGCCATCTCAAGAACACGAAAGAGAGAGATCAAACACATAGCTACTGGTACAAACCCTCAGCCCCGAGGGTGAACTACTCCCTCCTCGTCATGGAGACCGCCGGGATGATGAAGATGGCCTCCGGTGATGCCTTCCCCCCTCCGGCAGGGTGCCGGAAAAGGGCTGTAGATGGGATCTCTCTGGTACAGAGGCTTGCGGCGGCGTAAAAACTCATCTAGGTTAACTTTTGGGGGTTTCTGAATATATATGATTTTTCAACATTGGAATCACGCGAAACGGAGCCACGTGGTCCCCACGAGCTACCAGGGCACGCCTGGGGGGGGGGGGGGGCGTGGCGTGCCCTGGTGCCTCATGGGAACTGGGTGGCCCCCCTCCAGTTGGTCTTGGTGCCAATATTTTTTATTTGTCCAATAAAAAATCCCCAAAAAGTTTCAGCTCATTTGGAAAACTTTCATTTCTGCACAAAAAACAACACGGTAGTTCTGCTAAAAACAGTGTTAGTCTGGGTTAGTTCTAATCAAATCATACCAAAACCATATAGAATTGCTATAAATATGGCATGAATACTTCATAAATTATAGATACGTTGGAGACGTATCAAACATTCCCGGATGTTTTTTCCCCTTCGCCGATAACGTGTAGTACTGCGATAGATCACCCCTAACACTGCGTACTGCCATGCCATGCACCTGTGATTGCATTTGTTGCTTGTATTTATTGTTTCTTCCCCCTCTTCTCTCCGATAGACCCCGAGACCGATGCTGCCCCTATGATCGACTACGTCCCCGATGACCCATCCTTTTCAGCAGAGCAACCTGGCAAGCAAAACCCCCTTGATCATTCCTATATCGCCTCTTCCTTCTCCCTCATGCTTGCATTAGATTTTGCTACTGTAAATGATTGCTCCTATTCTGATGCATAGCCTGCTTTTGTAACCTGCTATTGTTACCTTACCTGCCATCCTAAAATGCTTAGAATAGGTTGGTTAGTGATCCACCAGTGACCCCTCACCCTTGTCTCTGATGCCCTGCTTTACTACCGATACCTCGATCTATGTGATCGATGTGCTGAGACCAGCACAGCACCGCACACCCCCTAAGTTGTTCAACTCTACAGAGTTATCCTCGAGTGACGAGGGTGATACCTCTTAACTCACTCCTAATGATGCCTTTGTAGCTCAGCTAGTCGGACGTGGATTACCGAGGGTGATTCCTCTTCCTCCACCTTGGTGAGGCTTTTGTCGTGCAACCCCGCAAGAGTGAATACCATCGAGGGTGATTCCTCCTGGTTCTCCTTGACAGACTACATCGAGTAGGGATCCAACGAGGGTGATTCCTCGGATTCCTCCTTGATGTTCTGAACACACAGTTACCGGGATTGTACTACTTTTACTGAATAAAGTCGGGTCGACCCCGAGGGGTACCCGCGAGAGATGCGAAGTCGGGTTGACCGTGAGGGTACCCGCGAGATAATTACGAGGCGCGGCCGGGTAGGCAGAGACCGCCCTAGAGAGGGATGGGCCTGGCCCTTGTTTCACTTCCTCGAGATGGGACGACAAGAGTACTGATCGTCACCGCAAGCTCCTATAATTCGCTAACGGATTTGGGTATGTGATCTGAGTTGGCCACTGGCCTATACGCACTACCACCACGTGGGATAATGGTTTAATGGGGCCCTCTACGCTGTATGTATCAGCCGAAAGCTCTGTCAGACGTCCAGTTCAGCATTGTGGCCGGGTCGGGCCGGCGCCATCCAGGACAGAGGTGGTGCCTGGGTCCACCCTGCACACAACGACCCGGAGTGCACATGGCGATGGCCCAAGACCCCTGAGCGCTTAGGATGTAGACCGGCGGGGACCTCTCTGCTGAGCTCTATGTAGGGCTACGGTGTGTCGATCAGCCGAGGCCGGGCATGACCCGGAAAAGTGTGTCCGGCCGGAGTTAATTGAGCGTGTTGGGTAACAGTAGTGCACCCCTGCAGGGAAGTTATCTATTCGAATAGCCGTGTGCACGGTAACAGGACGGTCAGTGTTGTATCCCGATCTATTACTACTTGAACTGGATACATGTTAATTAATTGTAAGCTCCGGGATTGCTTTCTCGCAGGGAATCGAGAAAGGATCTCTGGGCTTTGCTTCAACATGCTTGTTATTTTATAATATGCTAATTTGCACTCTTCTAATGCTGCAAGACGCTGAAGATGCTAGTCTTCGATAGGCAGGGCTTCTCCCCCTCTGTTCCAGCATTTCTGTAGTTTAGTCCAAAGATATAGCCCCATTCCTTTGATACCGATGCATATTTAGCATAGTTCTGATGTCGGTCTTGCGAGTACTTTGGATGAGTACTCACGGTTGCTTTGCTACTTCTTTTTCCCCATACCCGATTGTTGCGACCAGATGACGGATCCCAGGAGCCAGCTCCTACCGTCGATGACTGCTACTACACTTCTGGTGGAGCTTACTACTACGTGGAGGCCGATGACCAGGAGTAGTTTAGGAGGCTCCCAGGCAGGAGGCCTTGCCTCTTTCGATCAGTGTCGTTGTTTGTTTTCACCTTCTGAAGGCATCTTGTTTAACTTTGTGTCTATACTCAGATGTTGTTGCTTCCGCTATTGTTTGTATGACTCGAGCTTATGTATTCGAGCCCTCGAGGCCCCTGGCTTGTAATATAAAGCTTGTATTATTTTATTTGGTGTTTACAGTTGTGTTGTGATATCTTCCCGTGAGTCTCTGTTCTCGATCGTGTGCATTTGCGTGTATGATTAGTGCACGGTCGAGCGGCGGCGTCACAAGTTGGTATCAGAGCCGACTGCCTGTAGGAAGCCCCTTTCCATCTCCTTGGCCGAAGTTGAGTCTAGTTTTACAAAATTTGCTTTGCTAACATGGCTGTGTGGCTTACTGGCCCACGTCGCCAATGGGTGGTATTAGGTTCTTTTATTTCTCTTCCTTACTCTGGGATTCTACTTTCTCTTCTATTCGGGTTAAATGATTTTGCTGACTCTAACATTAGGATCTCGTGATCACATCCACCCGGAGAGCTGGATTGTTTGCAACTATTCCTTTCCATTGGTCTGTTGGATCAGATCCTCACATTTTCCTTTCCATTGGTCTGTTTAATCAGATCATCTCATTTTCCTTTCCATTGGTCTGTTTAACCTTTCTTGTAATCTGACTATATCTGAGCAGTGATATTCCCTGCTTAAGTCCACACCCCAAAATAAAACCTTGTCGCTATTGTTGATGACATTTCGGTAATCATCGATGGACGAGAACCTTACCTATTGGTCCGCCTGGTTTTAACGAGCAGGAAAATGGTTCTCTTCGTTCCCTGCCCTTGGTACCGACGTTGTTGCCGACATGGCTGACAAATTATCCTCTGACCTGCCTTGCTACCGTGACCGTGGAAGATGTCATCAACCTTCCTACTCTTAACCCACACTAACCACAGTTCCACAGGATCGAAACCTGACTCTCCTATACATCCTGGATCCCGAAAATACCCCTTACTCCACCTCTTAAATCTCGGGACGAGATTTCTTGTAGTGGGGGAGATTTGTAACACCCCCAGTGTCATACTACAGTGACCTCACACTGATCATGCCAAGTCACCATGCTTAACAATGCTTGATCACTTTTGCATCATATCTCATTTCAAATTCCAACTCAAATTGAAATTCAAATATTAAGTGAAAATAAAAGTTGTTCAAATTGAAAACTAAAATGTTCATAATATTGCAAATAATCCAAGAGCAATTATAAAATTGTAACCAACATGAATTGACTTAGTTAAGTGACTCTAACAGCAAGAAACAGTAAGGAAACATCACCATTTAATCCACTTTATTTAATCCAAAATTCAATTGAAATTATATTCCTCCCAAACCTTTTTATTCCACTGTCATATATTGCAACATATTTAAATGGCCAATTTGCACATTTTTCAAAAGTGCTGTGGTGACTAAACATTTTGCAAATGAGAGAATAGGAGAAAACAGAAAATAAAAGGAATAAAATAAAATAAAAAGAAAAGGAAAACCCCCCCAGGCCACGGCCCAGCTGGCCAACCGGCCGGCCCACCCCGCCCCCCTGGCCTATTTGGGCCTCTCCCACCACCGAACCCTAACCCTAACCCTGATCCACTCTCTCCCTCGCGCCCCTCCCTCTGCGCTCGCCGCGCCCGACGCCGCCGCCCGTCGCCCGACCCCGTCGTCGTCGTCACCGCCACCTCGCCGGCGTCGCCTCCCCGCTTCTTCCTCGCCGGCTCCATCGAGCCTCGCCGCCCCCCCCTTCTCTGCATCGGGGTGAGGACCCCGTTTCCCCCCCTTTTCCTCTCGGTCGCCACCGCCGCCCGCGTCGCGCCCCGCCTCGCTGCGCCTCGCCTCGCTCCCGCGTGCGCACGCCTCGCCTGCTGCCGCCGCCGTCCGTCCTGCGCCGCTGTGCCCCGCTGCCCTGGCCTCGCTCGCCGCCTGCGCCGCGCGCCGCTCCCCTCGCCGGCCGCGCCGGCCGCTGGCCGCCGCGCCGGCTCTGTGCCCGCGCGCTACCCCTGGACGTGTCCGGCCCCCGAAAGGGCACAACCCGGACATGTCCGGCCTGGCCCACTGACCGCTGGGGCCCGCCCCTGTTAAAACAAAAAAAATGAAAATAGAAAAAAAAGAATTTAAAAATAATAATAATAATTATTAATAATTAATAAATAAAATGATTAAATTAATTAATTAGTTAAATTAATTAACTTAATTAATTTGGCTTAATTAACTAATTACTTAATTAGTCTAATTAATCTGTAATTAGTTTAATTAACCCCTAAATAGCTAATGTGACACTGACAGGTGGGACCCACTGGTCAGTTTGACCAGTCAAAGTCAGAGTTGACTGCTGACGTCACTGTGATGTTATGATGACGTCAGCAAATACTGTTTCGGATAATTCTAATTTAAATAATTAAATAAATTCCAGAAAATCCTTAAGACTTTGAAAAATCATATAAAATAAACCGTAACTCGGATGAAAATAATTTATATATGAAAAACGATCAGAAAAATATGACGATTCCGAATATGCACTCCGTTCATCTGTCACATGCCCCTAGCATGCTGAACATAGAACGTCCCCGTCTGTTTCATCTGTCTGAAATGCCAAACGCTGGGAAAACATTCCCGGATGTTTTTTCCCCTTCGCCGATAACGTGTAGTACTGCGATAGATCACCCCTAACACTGCGTACTGCCATGGCATGCACCTGTGATTGCATTTGTTGCTTGTATTTATTGTTTCTTCCCCCTCTTCTCTCCGATAGACCCCGAGACTGACGCTGCCCCTGTGATCGACTACTTCCCCGACGACCCGTCCTTTTCAGCAGAGCAACCAGGCAAGCAAAACCCCCTTGATCATTCCTATATCGCCTATTCCTTCTCCCTCATGCTTGCATTAGATTTTGCTACTGTAAATAATTGCTCCTATTCTGATGCATAGCCTGCTTTTGTAACCTGCTATTGTTACCTTACCTGCCATCCTAAACTGCTTAGAATAGGTTGGTTAGTGATCCACCAGTGACCCCTCACCCTTGTCCCTGTTGCCCTACTTTACTACCGATGCCTCGATCTATGTGATCGATGTGCTGAGACCAGCACAGCACCGCACACCCCCTAAGTTGTTCGACTCTACAGAGTTATCCTCGAGTGACGAGGGTGATACCTCTTAACTCTTTCCCGATGATGCCTTTGTAGCTCAGCTAGTCGGACGTGGATTACCGAGGGTGATTCCTCTTCCTCCACCTCCGGTGAGGCTTCTATCGTGCAACCCCGCAAGAGTGAATACCATCGAGGGTGATTCCTCCTGGTTCTCCTTGATGGACTACATCGAGTAGGGATCCAACGAGGGTGATTCCTCGGATTCCTCCTTGATGTTCTGAACACACAGTTACCGGGATTGTACTACTTTTACTGAATAAAGTCGGGTCGACCCCGAGGGGTACCCGTGAGAGATGCAAAGTCGGGTTGACCGTGAGGGTACCCGCGAGATAATTACGAGGCGCGGCCGGGTAGGCAGAGACCGCCCTAGAGAGGGATGGGCCTGGCCCTTGTTGCACTTCCTCGAGACGGGACGACAGAACTACTGATCGTCACCGCGAGCTCCTATAATTCACTAACGGATTTGGGTATGTGATCTGAGTTGGCCACTGGCCTATACGCAGTACCACCACATGGGATAATGGTTTAATGGGGCCCTCTACGCCGTATGTATCAGCCGAAAGCTCTGTCAGACGTCCAGTTCAGTATTGTGCCCGGGGCGGGCTGGCGCCATCCAGGACAGAGGTGGTGCCTGGGTCCACCCTGCACACAACGACCCGGAGTGCACAGGGCGATGGCCCAAGACCCCTGAGCGCTTAGGATGTAGACCGGCGGGGACCTCTCTACTGAGCTCTAGGTAGGGCTACGGTGTGTCGATCAGCCGAGGCCGGGCATGACCCGGAAAAGTGTGTCCGGCCGGAGTTAATCGAGCGTGTTGGGTAACAGTAGTGCACCCCTGCAGGGAAGTTATATATTCGAATAGCCGTGTCCACGGTAACACGACGCTCAGTGTTGTATCCCGATCTATTACTACTTGAACTGGATACATGTTAATTAATTGTAAGCTCCGGGATTGCTTTCTCGCAGGGAATCGAGAAAGGATCTCTGGGATTTGCTTCAACATGCTTGTTGTTTTATAATATCCTAATCTACACTCTTCTAATGCCGCAAGACGCTGAAGATGCTAGTCTTCGATAGGCAGGGCTTCTCCCCCTCTGTTCCGGCATTTCTGCAGTTTAGTCCAAAGATATAGCCCCATTCCTTTGATACCGATGCATATTTAGCATAGTTATGATGTCAGTCTTGCGAGTACTTTGGATGAGTACTCACGGTTGCTTTGCTACTTCTTTTTCCCCATACCCGATTGTTGCGACCAGATGACGGATCCCAGGAGCCAGCTGTTACCGCCGATGACTGCTACTACACTTCCGGTGGAGCTTACTACTACGTGTAGGCCGATCACCAGGAGTAGTTTAGGAGGCTCCCAGGCAGGAGGCCTTGCCTCTTTCGATCAGTGTCGTTGCTTGTTTTCGCCTTCTTAAGGCATCTTGTTGAACTTTGTGTCTGTACTCAGATGTTGTTGCTTTTGCTATTGTTTGTATGACTCGAGCTTATGTATTCGAGCCCTCGAGGCCCCTGGCTTGTAATATAAAGCTTGTATTGTTTTATTTGGTGTTTAAAGTTGTGTTGTGATATCTTCCCGTGAGTCTCTGTTCTCGATCGTGTGCATTTGCGTGTATGATTAGTGCACGGTCGAGCGGGGGCGTCACATATAATCTTTCACCAAATAAACCAACTAGCATCAACTATGAGATGTAATCAACACTACTAGCAACCCACAGGACCAATCTGAGGTTTTGAGACAATGATTGAATACAAGAGATGAACTAGGGTTTGAGATGAGATGGTGCTGGTGAAGATGTTGATGAAGATTAGTCCTCCCACGATGAGAGGATCACTGGTGATGTCGATGGCGATGATTTCCCCCTCCCGGAGAGAAGTATCCCTGGCAGAATCTCTCCACCGGAGAGCAAAAGTGCTCCTGCCCAAGTTTCGCCTCGAGACGGTGGCGCACCATCCCGAAAGTCTTCTCTATATTTTTTCTAGGGCAAAATGACTTATATACAAGAAAATAGGGGCCAGAAGCTGGCCAGGGACCCCACGAGGTACCAGGGCGCGCCTGGGGGGGGGGGGGTGGCGCGCCCTGGTGCCTCGTGGGCACCTGGGTGGCCCCCTCTGGTACTTCTTGATTCATGTATTTTTTATTTATTCCAAAATAATTCTCCGTGAAATTTCATCTCATTTGGAGATGTGCAGAATAGGTATCTCTGACATAGCTTTTTCAGGTCCAGAATTCCAGCTGCCGGCATTCTCCCTCTTTGTGTAAATCTTGCATATTAAGAGAGAAAAGGCATTAGAATTGCTCCACAAAGTGTTATATTGATCAAAACACTATAAATAACAGTAGAAAAACATGATGCAAAATGGACGTATCACACGCGCATGCAAGGCGTCATTGGACTAGGCCCAAACAATGCACAGGCGCCGCGTGGCAGCGGATAACTGTTGTAATCTTCTCTTTTACCGCACCCGCCCACGATGTGCATTAAATGCGGGTGTGGGAGACGTGGAGCGAAACGGCGGTGGGAGGTGGTGCGCCTGAAAAGCGCGGCCACGTAGGACGGAAAAGAGCCAGCCCCCGCGCCTTCCCCATAAAAAGGAAACCGCGAGGGGCGCTCCTCATTTACCCCCCTTCTTCCCAATCTAGCCCGTTCGCCGCCGTCTTCAACCTCGCGTCAGAGCGCCTTTTTCTTCCACCACCGCATTGCGTCCCCCGCCGGCTTCTGAATCCTTCCACCTTGTGCAGCCATGGTGCCTAAGAGGAGTCGGAATAGACTGGGAAGGTGACTGACCCGGATGTGGAGGCGGGGGAAATGGAGTGGGCGGCGCTGCGGAGGGTCAACATCGTCCTCAAGCTAGTGCTGGAGGAGCATGACCTGGTGGAGCGGTATGCGATCATGTGGGGGAAGGATACTAAAGCCCACTCCGTGCCTGAGGTTCTTCCCGACTCCGTTCAGCCCAGTGATGACAAGTACACCTTCTTCGCTGCTTACTTCTATTGGGGGCTTGTCCCTCCTTTCTCTGAGTTTTTCTGCAAGATCATGTACACATACGGGTTCCACCTCTTTGATTTCACACCGAATGACATGACCTGTCTGGCCGTTTTCGCGCATTTCTACGAAAACTTTGTTGGAGTAATGCCCAACGCAGCTCTGTTTTGCCACTATTTCATCCCCCACATTGAGGCGGACACCCTCTTCGGCTGTATTGCTTGAATTCTTAGGGACGGGGACGCTTATCCCCCTGGGCTATTTGATCGAGAATGGAGCGAATGGCACAGAGAGTGGTGCTGGATCAAGGATGACAGGTTCCCTGACTTCTGCAAGCTCAGAACAAAAAAGGCGAGACGCGTCGAGAGCTGGGACCACTTTGACGACAAGGATGCCCTGATCGAAATCGCCACGACCCACATTCTCTGCCTTAGGGCCGCCGGCCTCACGATCGAGATGGTGGGGGCCGACTTCCTTCGTCACCATATTGCTCCTCTTCAGAATAGAGGAAGGCCTGCTTGGGATTACAAGAATGTGGCCGACATCATGCGGGTCAACAGAGGGCTTCATACCAACCTGACGGTGATGCAGCACGCGGCTCTCTGTGGCATGCTCTTCTGTGCTGGCGGTAAGTTTAACTGGCCAGCAGGCGTGGTGCCGCTGTGCAACAACTCCGCCAAGGACTTCATCATCGCCATGATGCCATCTTGCAATGCCCAAGGTGTCGACGGGAGTTGGCAAGCACCACCCGAAAGATGCGGTAAGAAGATGGTTTGATACGCTGGTGGAGAAGCCTACCCAAGAGGAGAAGGACTTCTACCATGACACCTCTCAGGTGGAGCTGGAGTATATTGCCAGGAGAGCGGCGGAGGCCAAGTTGGCTAGGGATGCCGGCGGCTCCGGCTCTGTGGCATCCAATGCTGAGGAGGGGAGTGAGGAAAGGCTGGCAAGCGAGTCACCGGAAGAGTCTGCCAGGAGGGAAGAGCAATTTGCCAGAGGTCAGAGTAAAGAGGCTGCTGAGGAGCAGGCGCTCAAGGAGCCCCTTGCTCCGGCAAGGAGGACTCGTGTCCTCCGGAGAGCTACTTCTGGGGAGCCGGTTCGCTCTTCGCCCTCAGGTGAGGAAGTTGTCGGTGAAGAGGGACTCAATGCCAAACCCCTAAACAACAGCGAACGCGGCGTACTTCTTCGAAGAGTACAGCCGCGCCGCCGGCCGGAGCGGCCGGGTCATCTCGTCCTGCTGCGCCTGTGGCAACTAAACGGGCCATGAATTCTTCTCCGCCGCCTTCCTCCAGCAGCAAGCCTGAAGGCTTGTATGATCTCTCCATCCTTAGCGATGAAGAGGAGGAAGAGGAGTATATATCCCCAATTTCCTTCATTCAATTCTTGATTTCTTGCCTACGTTAATCTGACTTGCTTCGCCTTGCCTTGGTTGACAGTGACAGGGAAACTCTGGCACAAAGGATGGCAAAGAGGCTGAGGACCTGAGCAGAAGAGGAGCCGGCAACAAGCATGGCGCCAGACGACGTCGTCTCGGAAGCCAGCCCCCAGCGCAGCCCTCAGCGTGAGGCCACTATTCACTTTCCTTTGGCGAGCATGGGTGTTGAGATGTTCACTGCTGATATTGGCACGGGAGCAGGAGAAGAGCATCTCGAGAAGGAACACCCGGAAGCCGATCCAACTGGGACGTCTCCATCAACTGCTCCCCCGGCAAGCGGTTCTTCGGCAAGGATCTCCACAGACGAGGCTGTTCGTACTGATGATGTGTAGGCAACTGTGGCCGCCGGCAACCAGTCGACGACAACCGAAGTTGCCGGGGAGGAGATTATCCCCCCTCAAAGTCTCAGTCTGGTACGTCTTCTACCATCGAGTAGCTTTTTCTTTTGACCTTCTCTTTCTTTTTCTTTTTCTTTTCTTGAACTTGATCCAAGTCTTGATTTCCTCTCCTTCCCATCCTTTCAGATTTCCCTTTATCTGACGATATGGACGTTGATTCCACCATTGAGGAGGTTGCGAAGGATGCCGCCAATGAAGACAGCAACATTGCCGCTGACGAGGCCATCAAGATGACTGACGAGGAGACCGCCAAGGCCACTCATGAAGAGGCCACCACGGGTGCCACTGAGGAAGGCGGTAATCGGAACGTCGAGGCCACTGAAGATATTCCTGTCTCAGGAGCGCCAAGCGCTAACTTGGCTAGGAGGGCGATCTTAGCTGGCAAGGCGGTTGCCGACGACCGCCCCTCGACATCTGAAGAACCCTTCTCAAGCAGATACTTGAAGATTGGCGACAACCTATTCGTCAACCTTCCTGGGACGTCAAGCATCGGGGTGCCTATGGAGGGAGAGATCTTATACGGCGAGGTCCTTGCTGCTTCCGGACATGAGGTCGTTGATGAGCTGCCTGCCAACATCAACGTGACCAAGGAGCAGCAACTCCTCAAAGCCATGAGTGAGAACTTCCAAAAACTCCAGGCGTACCACCGCGACCTCACGGATAACTTGGACTCCAGGGCAGCCGTCCTTTACAAGGCGGAGGATGATTTCAAGAGACGCGTGGAAGAAATGTAGATTTGGTATGTGGAATGCCTCCAAGACCTTTATGAACATCAAACTCAGCTCGCCAAGGCCCAGGAGAAGTTCACTCTGGAGAAAGCTGATGCCGAGAAGGCATAGGAGGAGGCTGCACAGAGGATAGCAGCGGAGGAGGCAAGGTTGAATGAGCGCAGGGTCGGCCTTGACGCTCATGAAGAAGAGCTTGCCGGTCGTGAAGCCGGGCTTGCTGCTATGCTTCATGGCAAGGACAACGAGATCCAAGCTCTCGTTGCCCAACAAACCCAAGAACTAAGGCAGCAGGACAAAGAGGCTATCGAGGCTCAAGCCGCAGAACATGTCGGCAAGATCAAGGAGGCCATCGATGCTGCCAGAGCTGCAGAGGTCGCCAAGATCGAACTAGAAAACAAAGTGCGGGCACTCGAAGCAAACCTTGCTGCCAACGGCCAAGATATCTCAGCGCTCAAAGCAAACGCGGAGAAGGCAGTCGACACCTTAGCGGGGCTGCAAACTGCGGTATCCACCAAGAACCAAGAGCTCGCCAAGGCCGAAGATACGATCAAAGACCACAAGTTGAAGCTGAACACCTTAGGGCAGTCCCTTGATGAGGCCGAAAAGCATGAGAAGACCTTGGTGAAGGAACTTCAATACGAGAAGTCAAAGCTTGCAAGTGCTACGACTTCCTTCAACAAGCTCAAGGATGCCTACAGGCTTTGGGCCGACCGGCTTGTGGTTGCCACGGAGAGTATTTCCGTCAATCTACGCGCCTTGGGCTTGTCGGAATACCACTACTCCACGGCCGAAGGGGACACCACCAGTGCCAGGCTTGCCTTCTTCTTCGAAGGCTTGGGTGAGGTGCTGAAGAAACACCACGGGGCTTGAGCTGCGTACCTTGCCAACGAGTCCCACGGGCTTTGCCAGGATGTCCTCTTCAAGATGCTCAAAAAAGTGGTGTACCGAAACCCAAGCATCGACCTTTCCAAAGTCTTCGTAAGCCTGCCCAAGGGAGCCGACACCAGGGCTATCGATGAGCTCGTCACACCCATCGCCGATAGGGTCAGCCAAATCCCCAGGAAAGAGGGCGGGGTCACGAGCTAGGCTTCGCCTCCTTAGTTTTGCCGCATGTAAGGTTATGCAAAAGACATGTTTATCTTAAGTCAGACTACACTTGGCCTTGATTTATTATAACTTATGCTTAAGATGGGTGTATGTGCACTATTCTCCTTATTCCATTTTGTCTTTGCATGATTTTCGTACCCTACGCTTGCCGGAAACTTGCCGGTGCACACACCCCTGCCGCGAGCGCTTGAGGAGCAGGTCCTCAGTAGCTTGCCGAAAGTGCCGCTACCGGCAAGGTCACGCTTGACGGTCACAACGAGGCTACTTAGGTTGATGAGCAGACTCGAAGCAAAGTAAGAGCGCAGTCGATCACGACAAGGTTCCTTAGCGTGCAGGTTTCTCATACAAAGGCCAAAATCGTTCAAGGAGAGTCGCAACTACAACAAAGAATTTATTTTAAAGTTTTGCAACGTAGCTCGTTCCTTGTTGTACTCCTCGCCGTAGGGCGATATCTTGAACGCGCGTACTCCTTGCCGTAGGGCGATATCTTGAACGCGTCCTTTGGTATCCATACCATCACTCCCCCCGGGAAACTTGTACGCGAGGAACCCTTCTTTCCTTTAAGAAAAAGAAAGAAAAGAAAAGAGGAGGCTGGGACCTCGGTGATTCGTTAATCACCTTATGCAAGGGAAAATGTAACACAAGACTGCCTGCAACACATAAATATATATGTACTTGACAAAGAATTGTGAAACATCTAACTTTTATTTATTATGCACGGGATCTGCGCCCAGCTTTGTACAAAGGATTACATGCCTTGACGGCAAACTTGTACAAAAGAGGTTGCCGGGCAGCCCGGCAACCGCGCCTTATGGGTAAAACTTACGAAGATGCTCAATATTTAATGAGTTTAGCACCGGAGTGCCATCTTCGGTCTCTAGGTGGACTGTGCCGGGCCTAGTGACTCGTATTACCCAGTAAGGGCCTTCCCACTTCGGCGCCAACTTGCTTTTTACCCTTCGTGGATTGAATCCGACGAGGAACAAGGTCGCCTTTCTCAAGGTCCCTGGCTTTCATTTTGCTGCTAAAGTAGCGGCGCAAAGCTTGCTAGCACCGTGCAGGCACGGGCAGCAGCCTGGGAACGATCTTCCTCAAGGAGTGTGGCATCGTCAAGCCGTAGCTCATCTTGGTCCTCCTCATTGAAGGCCAAGACTCGAGGTGACCCGTATCTGAGTTCCGTGGGGAGTATTACTTCTACGCCAAGGCTTGCTTCCAGACCTTCTACTTGACGGGTCTCGCATGAGGGCAGACAGCAAGGTGGTGCTCAGTTGCCTGTCGGGGCCGGATTTCCGGGACATGATATCCTAGAAATTAACCCCTCGTGTCGTCACCAGCCCAGGATTACTGTTACTGGTGGACACGTCCTTGTTACAGATTACCAAGCAATTACAAGAATTGGATACAAGACCGTAAAGGTCAAATGATACAACAATGATTTCTAGTGAGGATGACGGAAGCGATTACCAGCCCAGGAATCACCCAAATCACCGTTCAAGAAAAACTCTAAGTCGGGGAGACTACAATCTCGAATAGCATGGGATCACTATTCATACGCGTGGATTACAAGGGGTGCCCCCCTCTCGGCCCAGCCGGATACACCCATGCCCCCTGACCAGGTGACATGCCTACCAGAGGCCTCTGGTATCTTCCACCATGGCCTCTCCGTACGGTGTGTGCACGAAAAGGGGTTATCAACTTACTAAACCATACCCTACCTGTGGCAGGGACAAGTGGTAGCACGGAACTAGTATGGGGGTTACCGGAACAAGATTCGATCTATGCTCGACTTAGGAGGTTTAATTTTTCCTGCGGTGGTTAGCACAACATATTTCCTCGGTAGTACCCTACAGGGTCACCATCTGGCATGCCCCAACATGCCCTCACTGATCATTCTCGTCACAACGAGATTTTAGTTTCACGGTCACTTTTCTCGTGACTGATTCTTTCCTGCAGATTAGTCCGGACCAACATGGGCATATAAAAATAAACATGCTCACTCATACTTTATATTTAAATGAAGATAAAATATTTTCAAGGGATCATGCATGCATAACTAGCAATATGCAAATTTTTATTTGAATTCAACATATTCATAATTCGATTTATTCTTTCAACAAATAACTATGCATTCACCATATCAAGTGTTCAAGATGCTTGCCTTGAGTATGCAGAAATATTGGGTGCACTCCAAAAGTTTTGAAAATTCTCTTCCCTCCATTTTTTCCTATTTTCAAAATATTCCAGTTACACTCAATTTGATAACAATGCCAAAAATTTGTTTGGAATTTTTTTAAATAAATCCTAAAATAAACTAGAGGAAAAAAGAGGAATTATAGAAAAAGAATCAAATTATTTGGAGTTCATATGATTTTCCTAGGAATTTTCTAAGTTGAAACAAATAAAGAATTGGACTTATTTAATAAATCCAGCAGAGTTAAACTTATCAAAAATGTTCACCCTAGCTAGATTAATAGAACTTGATTTTATAAGTCTTCAGAAATTTGAATCATCAGTTTTGGCTTTGAAAATATTAATGTGGAATTATTTGAATACTGCTGAAAAAGAAAAGGAAAAAGAGCAGAGAAGCGCCCTGAGCGCGATTTAGTTGCGCGGTGCCACTGGGCCAGCCCAGTCACTCAGCCGCGCGAAGAAGTTGTTGACGTCGAAAGCGTATTGCTGGGAATAAGCTTTCCAGAGGAGAAGACGTAATCACCGAATTACGCCTCCACTTAACAGCGCTCTGGGTGTGACCGTGGGTCACTGACGGTGGGTCCCATCGGGCCCACCTGTCATGTTTGGCCGGTCCACCCCGCCTTCTCCTCTGGTCGAACGGAGCGGAGCTCCGGCGAGGCTCGCCGGCGAACGGCGGCGCCGTTCGTGGAGATGAGGCTACCCACGCGCTCAGGAGACTCTGGCGATCCCGACGAGGTACAACACGGTCTCCAGGGAGCCCTATCTCACCGACAGCGAGGACGCCTGAGAAGCTCCGGCGGAGGCGAAATTGGGGTGCACTCCTACGAGCTTGCTCCGGTGAAATTGAGGGGTGGAATCGGTTGGTGAGGGTTCCAGGAGGTTAGTGGTGGAGGAAATGGAGGGGGGGAGGCTGTGGTTGGCTCGAAATCAGCCGAGAGGCGGCGACGGCCGTGGGTGTCAGAGAGGAAGAAGAAGACCGCGTTCGGCCGTTTCGTTGCTCGGGGTGGATTACAGAGAGGAGAGGAGGCATGCTCGGGAGTGCAGCGAGCTCGGGAGGCCTTTTTATAGGAAGGGGGAGGCGGTGCCATGGCTTACAGAGAACGACATGGCTGCGGGCGGCCATTGATGGCGCCGCTAAGGTGGTTGAGGACCGTGGAGGTCGGTGAGGCCGTTATGCGGTCGGCGAGCAGTGGATGAGGCCTAGCCGTTGGCAATTAAGGCGAGGCGGCTCGGGCAGAGGCGTGGCGTGATGGTTTTCGTCGGGCGGCGATGAGTGGCGGCGGTGGACGGTGCTGGACGGCGCTAGCGGCCAAGGGAGAATGTCGGCGAGGACTAGGGGTCACGGGTGAGCGGAGCAGCAGGGGAAGCGGCAGGAGCTCGATGCCGACGCCTGCAGAACGCGAGCTCTGGACATGCACGTAGGGTGCTCGACGAAATGCCAAGGCCACCTAGGAAGCTCTTCTGGTGATGATATTTGGTAAAGTGGCTGCTCTTGGTCTTCTGGAGATGATGGACATGTTAGTTTAGCCAAATGACCAGGTGTCCAATGCAAATTAGGAAGTGGCAAAATTTCTGTCATGCACACAACCTGCTTGACAAAATGTTAAGGCAATCTAGGAGACTTTGTTGGAAGTGAGATTTCGCTGGATGGCATCTCTTTAGATGATAAAGATGATGGTTGAGTTGTTTTGTGAAAAGGAGTAACTAGATAGTGCAAGTTTGGAAGAATTTCTGTTCTGGACAGAAACTTGGGGGTTTTATTTGGTGAACCAAAATGAGGCAAATGGAGCTTATCTTCTGGACTTAAGGGTTTCTTAGGAAGGACTATAATGTGGAATAATTACAGAATTTTTGGAGCAAAGAAAAATAGGGTTGTAGTTCAAAGCTGAATCTGGACCAGAAAAGAAAAGAGGATGTTTTACTCAAAATTTTCAAAAGACCAAGTTGGGTTTTTGCATAAAAGTGATCTATTGGTATCACATGAGCCCTCATAATTTTTGTGGAATTTTTAAAGAATTATTTAAAATAGTTGTAGTGCAACAGAGGCAATTAAAGAATTGAAAATGCTATAAAAATGATTATCTAGGGCAAAATTTTCTACTGTTATTTCCTACTGTTATTAAATTATAATTAAAATATTTCCTACTGTTATTAAATTATAATTAAAATGATTTAAGAAAAACTACCAAAGCCCATAATATTTTCCCAAAATTTCTATATGGAGGGAAGAATTTTGGAAAACAGAAAACAGAAAACAGAAAAGACTCAGAAAATAATAAAAGACCCAATATAATTCAAAATTTTATTTCTGGCCAAATTTTATTTAATAAAAATATGGTTAAATTTTTTGGGGTGTTACATTGCCCTCCTAAGAACTTCGGGGATGTCAGGTGTTTGCCGGCCAAGCACACTGGCATTCACCCATAGGAAGGCAACGAGCTCGACTCCCTATTTGTCGCCGAGATTGGCACTTTCAGAAAAAGTGCCACTCATCCCATACCCCTACACAGAAACTTGTTTGGTCATTGACGCGGAAGCCTTGGGTCTCTTGCTCTTGCCGGTAGAGCTCTCTGGTGTGTCCTTGACAGGCGTGCTGCACTCTGAAGTGCGCTTCTCGGAGTCCTTCATAGAGGTCTTGCCGGTCTTCTTCTTCTTTCCTTCCCTAGGAGCTTTGGCGGCAGGGGCGAGTGCCTCGATGGCAGCCGCTGCCGCCGCCTCCCGGTAGAGCTTGTCGGTACAAATGATCGCATCCTTGTTGTTTAACTTGATGGTGAGGACCCCACCGGCCCCGGCATCTTGATGACGTTGTACGCATAGTGCGACGTGGCCATAAATTTTGCCAGGGCTGGGCGGCCTAGAATCCCATTGTACGGCAGCGGCATCTTGACGGCATCAAAGGTAATCTTCTCCGTCCGATGGTTGAGCTCACTGCCGAACGTGACCGGCAACGTGACTTGGCCCTTCGGCTTGTTCCTCCCTGGACTGATCCCTTGGAAACTGCCTGTCTCCTTGAGATCCTTGTCGGGGATCTGCAGCCTCTTGATCACATCTGGGGAGATCAAGTTCAAGCCTGCCCCACTATCAACCAGCATCTTTGTCACCTTGAGGTTGCGAATTGTTGGTGAAACCAACAACGGCAAACACCCGACCGCAGTGGTGCGATCAGGGTGGTCCTCGGCGTCAAAGACGATGGGCGAGTGTGACCACTTGAGTGGCTTTTGTGCCTCCATCACTGGCTCCGCTGCATTGACTTCACGGATACACTGCTTTAGTTGCCGGTGCGAGGAGTGCAAAGATGCTCTTCCGTCAACACACATGGCATCCACCGCATTTTGGAACTCCTTGCCAAACCCGCTTCTGTCCTCATCACTATCATCCTCTTTTTGCTGGCCCTGAGCAGCCTTCTCTTTTGGCTGCTTGGCCTTGCCACGGCGCCCTCCGCGGCTACCATGGTCTTGCTTGCCGGACCCACCAGCACCATCTTGGGCCTTTTCCTTGTCACGCTTCTCATACTCTTGCTTCTGCTTTTTGGCAAGTTGCTCTACTTGCCGGCATTGTTGGAGATCATGGCCCTTGGTGCGGTGGATCTTGCAGTACGGCCCGCCGGTCTTGCCGGCCTTCTCGCCTGCCACAACTTCCCAGCAAGCATCGCACCCGGCAACCTCCTTGCCGGGGATGTTTGCCTTCGGCTTCTTTGTGGCGTTGGTGTCGCTGGAGCTCTCGACGGCCAGTACAGTCTTGCTCTTGCGCTTTCTATTACACTTCTTCTTGTTCTTCTGCGGGGTTGATGCGTCGTCGTCCTCAGAATCGATGTCTGCACCCTCATATTCCCCGGGGAGTCGCCTCCCTTCCTCAGCACGTGCACACCTATCCGCCAAGTCGTACAGATCGTTGATGGTCTTGACCTGCTCGACATTCATCTCTGGCCGCATCCTGCGGTTGCGCACATTCGTGTGGAATGTGGCAACAACAGCTGCGGGATGGATGTCGGGGATGTTGTGGTGCACACGGCTGAACCGTTGTATGTACTTGCGGAGGTCCTCTCCATCTCTTTGGGGGATCACCTGCAAATCGCTGGGCTGACCTGGGAGCTGGTGGCCACCCTGGTAAGCGCCAAAGAAATGATGGCACGGATCTGCCCAAGAAGAGATGGAGCCCTCAGGCAGGTTCATCAACCATGACCTGACGTTGGGCTGAAGCGCCAATGGGAAGTAGTTGGCGAGCACTTTCTCGTCCCGTCCCCCGGCAGCCTCCACTGCTATGGTGTAGATGCCATGGAACTCGGTTGGATTGAGCGTGATGTCGTACTTGTCAGGCAGCTCTAGCTTGAAGGCACGGGTGGACGGCCAGCGAACTTGCCGCAGCTCACGAGTAAATGCTGGGCACCCCACATCATAGGGCAAGTACCCAGCGGCTACTGGAGCGAGCACATTTACTGTTAGCCTGGCACGGTCGTCAGATTGGCGGCGTGCTTCCCGGCGCCGCTCGATCTTCGTGCGGGCGTCCTCGTCGCACCACTCGCGGAGCACTTGACGCTGATCTTGGCGGCACCGCGGATCCGACGAAGCCATAGACAGGACGTCATGGTCGTCTGATTGGCGGGCTGGCCGCTGAGATGGTGGGGGGTGCCGAGGTGACTGCACCGTTTGCGCAGCGTCTCCAGCAAGGTAGCCGGAGGGTCCTGCCAGCATGGTGGGTGGTCACCGCGAGGGCCCCACGTCTTGTGTTTTGCCGGGATCGGCAAAACTGATGAGACTCTGAATGGTGGCTCTCCATTCATCCATCTTGTCTGGGCCTGGTGGGAAGTTCAAAAGTATTTGGACCCGCGCCATGGCCTCTGCCGCCGTGGTTGGCATGGCTGGGAGCACAGAACGAGGCGTCGCTCGACTCCTGGCGGACCCATAAGGAGCTTCGTTACATCCATTCCGCCGCGGCTGATGCTCGCCAACAGGCGGACGCGGGGGTGGACAATCGGAAGTTGCTGCACGGGGATCCCGCCTTGCGGTCCTCTGGAACCGCCAGCAACGTGGGGGAGCGTGTCGTGCCCATCTTGCGATGGTCGTGGTGTATGCCTCCCCGCGCCATTGTTGGACATCGCAGCTATGTTCTGGGACGTTGCGGCGGCTGGGTTCTGGGTCACAGCAGTATGAACTATATTACTATGATGACTGCGGTCACCAGAATGTCTTGGAAGTTGACCGGCTGCGACGTCGCCGGTCCTGTGGCTGGGCTCAGCATCGTGGCGAGGGTGCTGGGCACCCGCACCACTTGCGCCTCCTGCGCCGCCCATCCCAACCGTCGCGCCTGCGCCGGCTGCACCGCCTGCGCTGTCTGCGGCCGCCTGGGAAGGTGGCTTGGACGCGGTAGGAGCCTTCGTGGCTCCACTCTTCTTCTTCGGCACCATCGACGAAGATGATGAAGTTGGTACTCACACTACCAAAGAACTGACTTGTGACACACAATCCCCCTACCTGGCGGGCCAAAGATGTCGTGGGAAACGACTATCTATGGGACCGAACGGGTCCCTTTGCGATTCATCTCAGGGGACATGCATGGGACAAAGAGCAGATTTTTAGTAGGTGCAAGAACACGCGGGGGATTTATCCAGGTTCGGGCCGCTACGAACGTAAAACCCTACTTCTACTCTGTGGTTGATCGTATATGAACTCTGGTTACAGGGAGCGCAGTTTTCTGGTGAGGTGCACGGGAAAATGCAGCTACGGCATGTAATTGAGCTGGGTGTCGACCGTTCTACCTGTAGCTGTGGGCCTTCTTTTATAGGCCAAGGGGTTACCACAATGGCTAATACAGTCATTACAGAGTATGAACAGTGACTTGCACCGTCATCATGTCTATCTTCCAACGGGGTAAGACAAACACATTTAATGCATCGTTAGGTGCTACGTTGGGGAGGCGAGGCCTTGGGTAAAAGATATGTACCACCGGTCTTGGCGCCCTTCTGTAGTCTCGACACGTCCCAGGGATGGGTGTCATTAAAGTTAATCTTGGCGTGGCGTGCTGACACGTGCCTTGGACGGCTATGTTGATTGCCTACCCGCTCGACACCTAGCATACGAACCTATCTGGTCTATGGTGAGGTGGAACGGTAACGGGACAGAACAACCCTGCTGGCACGGAGCTTGCCGGGCCTTGCTTGCCGGCAAGGAAGCTTGCCGGCAACCATAACCTTGGTCTCCACCTTGTCGGGGCGGAGATTGCCAGCAAGGGCATCGTCGATCTCATGTATGAGAATAGTACTTCTCGATGACCTGCCTTGAGGTCTTCTTCACGGTCTTGGTGTTGAGTCTTGAGTTGTAATTATCCTCTGTCAAGCCCTTGCCGGACGGGAGGCTACAACCGCCTGTGCACAAGTCTGGGTATGAGGGTACCCATGTCTTAGTACACCGACACTTTGCTTATCTGCTCTGTTTGAAGTCATTGTGTGAAGACTATCCCCCTGAATACATCTTTGTCTTCATTTCGATTACTTCATTCATCATGTACTATCTTGCTTGTTGTCCATCTTGTTTATCATTTCTATTGCATTGATATGCAAGCATGTCTAGTATAGTTTGTCTTCCGGTGTATCCTGTTTAGTTACTGTTTTGCTTCTGCGTCTTCGAAGACATTGCCTATTCCGAAGACATTCATAAAAATCACCTATTCACCCCCTCTAGTCGATAACTAGCACTTCAGAGTTCACGGAGGGCTCCACCCACGAAGGGTCCACGAAGAAGCAACCTTGTCTATTTTGCCATGGCTTACGCCCACGAAGGACTAGCCTCACTCGGGTAGATCTTCACGAAGTAGGCAATCTCCTTACCCTTAGAAACTCCTTGGTTCAACTCCACATGATCTTGGAGGCTCCCAAGTGACACCTAACCAATCTAGGAGACACCACTCTCTAAAAGGTAATAGATGGTGTGTTGATGATGAACTCCTTGCTCTTGTGCTTCAATAGATAGTCTCCTCAACACTCAATCACTCTCTCACAGATTTGGCTTGGGTAGGAGAAGGATTGGAGTGGAAAGCAACTTGGGGAGGCTAGAAATCAAGGTTCAAATGGTTGGATTGGAATGCCTTGATCTCAACACATGACTAGGTGGTTCTCTCTCAGAAAATGAATAGTGGAAGTGTAGTTTCGTTCTGATGGCTCTCTTAGAGAGTAAGTGGTGGTGGAGGGGTATAAATAGGCAGCACCAAAAATCCAACCATTACAACCTTTTAGCGCAACTCGGTGACACCGAAGCAAAATCTTGGTGAGACTGGCCTGTGTAAAAGATTCGAACATTGGGCTTCTCGGTGAGACTGATTCATACAACTCGGTGGCTCCGATATGCGATGACCTAAGCAAGACACAGTTTCGGTAATTCCGATCAAACCAACTCGGTGGTTCCAAAATGGAATGGAGGGGTTACAGAAACTTGGTCAGTGCAATTCAGTGGGACCGATCGTCATCTTGGTGGAACTGAGTTTCGAGGGTTTGGCTCTGGCTCTGTCTAGGTTAAACTCGGTGGGTCCGGATGTGTAGGTTTCGGTGGGACCGAGTTTGACTTCTAGGGTTTGGACAGATTTAAATGTGGGAAAGTGGTTGAGGGTTTTGGAGCAATATCTTCAAGCACTTGAGCAACTAAGTCATGATCAAAACCTCATTCCCTTTTAATAGTATTGGCTTTCCTATGGAATCAATGTGATCTTGGATCACTTAACCAAAAATAAAGAGTGTCAGAGCCGGGACTCCGGGGAACTAAAGGTTCGAACACTGGGGGCGAGCTAGTTCTTCCTGACCAATGGTGACTGTCGGAAGTCGGGCTTCGGGGACCCAAAGGTTCGAACACTGGGGTGAGCTCGTTCCTACCACCTCGCCCCCTTCCCCAACTAAGCTACGGCGAAGCTACGGCGAGAGCGCGCTGGCGAGAGCGGGCCGGAGACACGGTGGTTTATCCAGGTTCGGGGCACCTTGCGGTGTAAAACCCTACTCCTGCTCGGTTGGAATTGCTCTGTTGAGTACAAGCGTACAAGGTGGGATCGATCTCTCTTCTTCCGATCCTCTCTACAGCAGCACCCTGCCCTCCTTTTATACTTCCCTTGGTCCTCATCCCCCGAAAACATTGGCGGGAAGGGTTGCCACACAACGGCAATTTTGAAGGGGGATAGGGGCGCAGTCTATCCTGACAAAAGGTGGTCTTCGCCTGCAAAGCGCTTATCCATGACGCGCCGGTGGGCTCAGTGGTGACCTTCGCCCTGCGCATCCACCGTCTTGGTCTTCTTTCACCGATCGGGCAACCTTTGGGGGTTGCTTTGGGAAATGGACCGCTGGCCTTGCTCCCTTAGCACAAAAGGGGAAATCCTCTCCATCCGCACCTGCTGGCGCGGCCTCTGTCGCCGTTCGTCGCCGCGCGCGTCACCCATGTGATGGGCACGAGACCGCGTGGCTGAGCCGAACAGGTCTCGTCTTGCATACCTTCGGGAGGGTGCCTCGGGAGGCAACCTTGGCAGGCCGCCTCGCGAGGCTCTCGGTGAAGTGGCTAAGTCTTGCTTGCCCGCTCCCGGGGGAGGGGTCCTCAGGAGGCCGGGCCTCATGAGGGGTCTTGCTGGAGGTGCCCGTCGGTGGGCCACTCATTGGGCCACCGCCAAGCATTTTGCTCTGGGCCGCGGGCAGACGGGCCAAGGTACCCTGGTTTCCATGGGCCCGACAGTAGCCCCCGGGCCCGCGGAGCGCACGTTCCCGCCTTCAGGGGTGAAACTACGCAGGCCCTAACTGCCTGCGGGCCAGGCGCGATGCATGGCGCACAATGTGATGGGGGATGCCCCCACTTCTCCCTCGACTCCTTGGTAACTGTCTGCGCTGACATAAAGCCTGCCTGCGCACAGTGCGAGGCCATCATTGCCTTCCTTCGCGCATCCCGCCTCCCCGTGTCTTCCTTCTCGCGCACAGCTCCTCATGACCCCATCTCCGAGCTCCGCCTCTTCCCCCGCTTCCACTCACGACTCGTTTTACTTCGATGGTGTTCGCCGGCAACAAGGGAAAGGCGGCGGCCCCGGCCCCAAGCGCGCCTGCCATCGGGGCGGCGCTGCAGCGCTCCACCATCGTCGACGGGGAGGGCCTGGACAAGGTGCTCCCGCTGGTGGCCAGTGATCAGAATGAAGGGCAGGCGACCAAGATCTGGCCGGGCTCACGCGCGCGGCACGATCTGGGGGCGACGGCCTACCCCTTCTTCCTCCACAGCGTTTATGCCGGGTTGGTGCCGCCATTCTCGGACTTCTTCTACGCCATCCTCTCCCATTACCGGATTCACGCCCTCCATCTTCAGCCCAATTCCATCCTCCTCCTGGCCATCTTCGCCTTTTACTGCGAGGCTTTCATGGGCGTGATGCCTTTGGTGGTGCTCTTTCGCCACTTCTTCAGCCTGCGGTTGACTGCGGCTGACCAGCACTCCGGATGCACCTAGTTCCTCGCCGTCAAGGGGATGGAGCCCGGCATCATCAACCTGAAGGTCGCGAAGAAGGTGGAGGGCTACCGGCAGTGCTGGGTTTATATGGACGCGCGCCGTTCCAGCCCACTCTTGATGATCCCGATGGACCCGGCTAAGAAGAACCCTGGGTGGGGGCACGAGAAGCTCGCCGACCCGAGGGTGCAGCCCGTCTTGGAGCGGATGGCCGCGCACCGGGCCGCAATGCTATCGGGGGCGACGGTCGTCAGGGAGTACTTGCGGTGGCACATCGCGCCGCTCCAACAGCACTCGCGCCCCGTGTGGGAGTTCACCGGCGCGAGGGACTCCATGAGACTGAATCATGGCAGCCTGAAGCAGGATGTGCTGGACGGAGCTCTGGTGACCCTGCTTAGTAGCCCTGCAATGGATCCACCCGAGGAAGCGCTCTTGTTGTTCCACTACGAGGATATGGCAGAGCTGGTCGCAGAGATGCCCCAGTTCTCGTCGCCGCCGCTGTCTCCGGAGGGCCACGTCGGGCCCCATGAGAACCCTCTTGTGGCGGCGCTGGACTCCGGAGACAGTGGCGGCGACGAGAACTCTGAGGAGGCCACGGAGGAGGACGCCAACCGGGCGCTGTCGCGCACTCGCCGTCAGCTCCTTTGTGACCTCGAAGATGATGACGCCGACAGCGCGGCACCCACGACGGAGGCGACGCTCAGCCAGGAGGCAATCGAGCCCCCAGTGGCAGAAACCCATGAGGGAGCCGAGGCTTCCCAGGCCCTCGAGGAGGGTGACGACGTGGCCGGGTCCACCACGGCCCGCTTCGGGGGCCCAGAAGGTGGAGCAGGGGCGACACTTGAGGGTGGCGGTGACGAGCCGCCTCTCATGGAGAAAAAGAGGAAGTGGACCGCCAGCGACGAGTAAGTCCCGTGTTTCTCCCAGCTTCCACGTTCATCCTGCCTGTCCGAGCCCAAGGCTGAGCCACCGTTTGCGCAGAAGGTCCGCCGGCGACCAGAAGAAGAAGAACAAGAGGACGACGACGATGAAGATGGCCCCCAGTCCAAAGGGGGTGCCGAGGCCCGCCGCGAGTGCTGGGGGGCATGGAGAAGCCGCCCGCCGTCCCGAAGCTAAGACGGGGCACACGAAGGTTGAGGAAGAGCGGGCCATCCCTCCGGAGCCGCGCACGGTCGTGGCTCCTGAGACCGAGAGGGGCGAGCCTCGGGCGGCCACCTCCGGAGGTGGTGGCACGGGCATCGCGGACCCCGCCGCTAGAGAAGATGCAGCGATGGAGGAGGACGAGGTGCCCACTCCCCCGCCAGGTGCCTCCCTTAACGCGGAGGAGGACGACGCGGGGTGCACCGCGGTGAGCTCTCAAGCCGCACCCAAGCACGAGGCTCCCATGACCGGTGTGGTGAGCCCCCGCGGCGCATCGCCGCAGCCAAACTCGGGGGAAAACCCTCATGAGCCCCTCGCTCCTGGCGAACAATGCCGGGGCCTCCCCAACCGCGATAACGGGGGGCAGTGAGGGGCCGGGCCCGGACTGGCCCCTGGCGCTCGTGAGCAGCAGCCCCTTGCTCCGACACGGGACCTTGCATGACGCCAAGGCCGCGCTCGATCGGCTCGGGGCGGATTTCCAGGACGCAGAAGCGCGCCTCGCCGAGGAACGCCTGGGGCTCGCTGAAGGGTGGCACCGGCTCAGCGCCGCCGTCGAGGTGAGCCAGCGCCAGAACGAGGCCGCCCGCATGAAGGGCGAGAAGGATGTCGCCGAGGCGAAGGAGGCCTACGCGAGCGCTCTCCGGGAGGCCGAAGCGGCCATCAAGCGTCGCGAGGAGGCGGAGGTCTGCCTGAAGGAACTCCAGGATCAACGTGCCGCGCAAGCGCAGCAGCTACATGCGTGGGAGAGCGCCGTCGTCACCCACGAGGGGGAGCTCACGGCCCGTGAGGAAGACCTCGCAAAGATGGCGACTGAGCAGGACACGGAGCGCGGGCACCTGGAGACGCTGGGGCGCCAGGTGGCCGATGCTTAGAATGCTCACGCGAGGCGTGTGGACGAAGCCAACGCCCAGCTGGAGGCTAAGGAGAAAAAGGCCCAGGACGACGCCGACGTGAGGGTAGCGGTGGAGCGCCAAGCGCTCACCGAGGAGCACGGCAAGGAGCTGAAGCGGCAGGAGGACCACTTCGAGGCAGAGCGTGAGGGGCTCCGACAAGAAATTGCCAGCCTTAAGGCGGCGCTGGCTGAGTCGGAGGCCCGCCGAGAGACCACGCTCAAGGCCCAGGCCATCGCCGAAGCCGAGCTGGCCTCACTTCGTCCCCAGGCGGGGGTGCCACCAGCGCTGTCGAACAGGCCGAAGGCGTGGCAGACAGGGAGCGGGAGCGGCTGCTTGAACGCGCCAGGACGCTCCACCTCCTCGAGCTCTGAGCCCGCAGCGCCCTGAGCTCCATCTGCAAGGAGAGGCTCGAAGCTCCCAGCGAGCCTCTCGACGCCGACTACGTTGGCTTCATCACCAAGCTGGTGGAGCAGCTCAAGGACGCGGCCTGGAAGGCGGATGCCATCTTGGAGGAAGAGTGCCGCGACGTCTTCTTTCAGGCGGTGACCCGCGTCTTCAGCCACCTCCTTCGCGCTGACCCCAACTTTTATCTCGACAAGGTAATAGCCCCCATCCCCGAGGAGCTCCGCGTTGGACTCGCGAAGGCGGTGGAAAGCCACGTGGGCGCGCTACTTGGGAAGTTGTCTCGCGGCAGCAACGAGAACTCCGACGGAGGCGGGGACGGCCATGATGACGGCGACGACAGCGGCAGCGACGATGACGATGGCGCGACTTCTTAGGATCCCCTTCCCTTCGTTATCCTGCACTAAACCGATGTGGCCATGTGGGGGCGTAAAGACAATGCCTTCGTGCTTAAGTATTTTATGGTTTGTTGTGATGTATGCTTGTGCCCTGGTGAAGCTTTCTCTTGAGGCTTGTTTTCCTTTTTTGCTTGCCTTGTGTGCTCTACGTCGTCAGGGCCCAGCCCTCGGGTGGGCTACAGCCGTCACTGGTATGTCAGGTCGCGATGCCTGGACAAGGCCAGGAGGTGAGGGCACCGGGAGCTAGTAAGGGCTCCCGAGGCGCGATGCTCAGGGAGCCCCCCTTTGACGTGCAAGCGGCTCGCGGGAGGAGAAATGCCAGCGCTCGGTGAGGCTGCTAGAAAGAGAAGCTTGGGAGAAGGTGAGGGTGGCTCGTGAGGTAGTAGACTTAGCTTTTGCAGAGGGTAGCATTGGGCGTGCCGCGGCTTGCAGGCTGTGCCTTGCGGGGTTTTCGCTCGCGAGGTCTCCTCCTGAGACGGCCACTGCAGGTTGGCTCCCGAGGCAGGGCCTACGAAGCTTCCCGAGGTTCGAAGGGGCGTCCTGCCATGGGGCCACCTCGCGAGGCGTCGCTCGCAAGACCTTCTAGGTGACCTGCTCCTGAGATAATTGTATGTAGAAAAATCTCACAACAGGGGAGTAGTGCACGCTCGCCGGCTCGCTCATGGGCGTTACGCGAGGAGATAAGACACCAAGGACCTTGGTGGGGTGGCGTGCATGGGAACAGGCCCGCGAGCCAGAGCCCGGTTGCTTGGATTTTTCAGCGCTGCTGAGACTGACCCGAGCATAGACACCGTGTCCCATCAAGTGAGGGGGTAAGACCCCAAGGACCTTGGTGGGGTGACGTGCACGGGAGCAGGCCCGCGAGCCAGAGCCTGGCTGCTTGGGTTTTTCAGCGCTGCTGGGACTGACCTGAGCACATACAGCGTGTCCAGCCCCCGTTCGCGTGAGGCTCATGAGGGAGGCCGTGAGCGCGTACGGATCGTGAGGCAAAGACGTGACGAAATACACCATGTAAGGAAACTGAAGCTTTACTGACGCAAGATAATGGATTCCATTACATAACCAAAAGGGATGTGGTTGCCGTGTCCGGCACGGGTCAGCTTGAGGTTGGAGCAGCCCGTGAGGCACCCTCAGTTACACATCCAAAAGAGAAAAGACGGCTGCCGTGTCCGGCACGGGTCAGCTCGAGGTTGGTGCAGCCCGTGGGGCGCCCTCAGTTGATTGTTCCGCCAGCGCGGAGCATGGAGCTTCCATCGGGGTGTGGGCATGATTGCGGTTCGATCGTTCCGCCAGCGCGGAGCATGGGGCTTCCACTTGGGTGTGGGCGGGAGCTCTCGCTTGCCCATCAGGCGAACGCATTGAGAGTCTCCGGGGCGTGTACAGCCCCATTTCGTTCGTACGCGCGAGGGTCACGGGTAGAACTTGCAGAGGTGTTGGACGTTCCAGGTGTTAGGCATAGGAACTCCGTCCTCCATCTGCAGCCGGGCGGCGCCGGGCTTGGAGGCATGAGCAACTCCGAAAGGGCCTTCCCATATGGGTGGGAGCTTGCAGAGTCCCTCCCATTCGAGGCCCCGACGCGAGGCGCGCCAGCCACTAGAAGGTGGCGCTGGCGTTCCTCAGGCCGAAGGGCATGAGGGTGTAGCGGGCGGTGGAGCCCACGCCCTGGTCGGCGCGCGGCAGCAGAAAAGGCTCCCGAGGGCAGGTCTTGTTGAGGCTCGTGAAGCCGACGCACATGCGTTCCTTGCCGCCCTTTTTGGGGACGACGACTGGGTTGGCGAGCCATTCGGGATGGCGCACCTCACGGACGACTCTAGCTTCTTGCAGCTTGCGCACTTCTTGAACTATGAACTCTTGCTTCTCGGGCGCCAGGCGCTGCGCCTTTTACTTGACGGGGCGTGCGTTGGGGCACACCGCTAAGTGGTGCTCGATCACCTCCCTCTGCACACCGGACAAATCAGATGCTTTCCAGGCGAAAACATCTGAATTTTCCCAAAGGAAGGTGACAAGCGCGCTTTCCTATGCAGGAGGAAGGGCGGCGCCGATGGTGAGGGCAGGGCCTGAGCCGCTGCCGTCAACTGACACCTTCTTCGTCTCGGCGCGGTCCTGAGAGAACAGCTGCTTCTTCTTCACGGGCGCGGCCTCAGGAGGCTCGACCGCGTCCTTGTCAGCTGGATGGGCGGTGGCGGCGGCCTTGTAGGCATGCTCAAGGGAGCAGATCGCATCCTTCTCGTCGCAGGAGACGGTGATGATGCCACTACAGCCAAGCATCTTGAGGACATTGTAGGCGTGATGAGACACCGCCATGAACTTCGCGAGCGCGGGGTAGCCCAGGATGGCATTGTAGGGCAGGCCGATGTGGGCGACGTCGAAGTCGATGAGCTCAGTGTGGTAGTTCTGGCAGGTGCCGAATGTGACGGGGAGGCACACCTGGCCCAGGGCAAACATGGAGCCATCGATCACGCCCGAGAAGGTCTCGTCGGCATGAGCTGCTCGTAAGGCACCTGGAGCTGCTCGAAGGTCTCGATGGAGATCACGTTAAGGCCAGCGCCTCCGTCGATGAGGGTCTTGGTGACTGTGACGTTGCTGATGGTGGGAGTGCACAGCATGGGGAGTGCGCCCACGGTGGCCGCGGACTTGGGGTGGTCCTTGGAGTCGAAGGTGATGGCGTACTACGACCACTTGAGGGGCCACACGGCTTCTGGCTTCGGGAGGGTGGCATTCACCTCGCGAGAGAACTGTTTGAAATGGCGGTTGGACGTAGGAGCCTGAGCTCCGCCGAGGATGCATGCGACTGCGCGAGGCTCCTGGTAGCCCCCAGCGCCCTCATCAGGCTGGTTGATGTCATTCCTCCGGGGTGGCGGCGGCAGTGGCGGAAGAGCGGTGTTGGCCTAAGGGTTTGCCTCATGAGGCTGATCGCGCCAGTCAGCCTCACGAGGCTGGTCGAGCCAGGCGGCCTCACGAGGCTGGTCGCGCCAGCCTTGGCGGACGTTGCCGTTGCCATTGCGGCCGTCCCAGCAGTTGCCGCTGCGGCCACCTCCGCGACCGGCGCAGCGGTCGCCTTGGCGGCCCAGGTGCTCGTCGCGAAGCAGCTTGAGCTCCTGGCAGTCTTCGGTGCTGTGGGAGCATGAGTTGTGGTAGGCGCAGAGAGGGCGGTCGTCTCTTTTGGGCTCGTCACGGTCACGGCCGCGCTTCTGCTCGGGCTCCGCCACCAGCACGGCAGGGCCCTTGCGCTTGATGTCCTTGCTCTTGGCCTTGGCGGTGTCGGGCGCAACATCGGGGTCATTATGGACGAAGAGGCGACCTTCTTCAGCCTTGGTGCACTTGTCAGCGAGGTCGAACAGCTCAAGCACCGAGTCCAGCTCGTCGTTGATGGTGAGTTTCTCGGGCATCTTGACGTCCGCGACGCCCGTGGAGAACGCGGAGATGACGGCCGTATCAGAGGCACGCGGAATCTTGCTGCGCACCTGGCTGAAGTGCTGGATGTACTTGCAGAGGGTCTCGTCTGGGCGTTGCCACACGTGCCGTAGGTGGTTGATGGTGAGGGAGCGGTCGTGCATGCCCTTGAAGTTGGCGACGAACTGGTCACAGAGCTCGCCCCACGATGAGATGGACGCCTCGGGGAGGTTCATGAGCCAAGAGCACGGGCCGTTCTTGAGGGCCATGGGGAACCAGTTAGCCATGACCGTGTCATCGCCGTTCGCCGCCTCGATGCTCAGCGCGTAGAGCTGAAGGAACTCTATGGGGTTGGGGGTGCCGTCATAGCGTGGTGGCAGCTGGCCTCGTCTCGGACCGGAGAGGACGCGCCGCAGGATGGCTCACGCGCCCGCGTGTTGCGCTAGTGCCTGATGGGTTCGTCGTGCAGAGGAGGAGGCGGGGGAGCACCATGCGCAACGTCCCTAGCGCGAGACGGCGAAGGGCGGAGCGAGTGGGTAGGCGCCGGAGCGTCCCTGACGGCGTTGACGAGCTCGGTGATGCGTCCAAGCCAAGCGTCGTAGCCGGTGTCAGCTGGACGGTAGCGTAGTAGCTCACGCACCATGAGCAGTGTGGCCTGCGCGTTCGGTGGCCCACGGCGGGCGAGGGAGGAGGAGGTCATGGTGGTGCGGCCATCTGCCTGCACGGAGGGGTGCAGGGAGGAGTCCTGCTGCTGATGGGCGGCAGGGTCGGTGGCGGCAGCGGCCTCGACGCGGCGGCGGTTGCCGCGGCCCACCAGCTCCGTCTGGGCGATGCGACCCGCCCTGAGCTCGGCGCGCTCGCAGCGAGCATCGGCCATGAAGCTGGTGGAGCGGAGAACGGAGTGGACAAATGGTAGCGCACCCCTGCCTGGTGCGCCAAATGTCGGAAGTCGGGCTCCGGGGACCCAGAAGTTCGAACACTGGGGTGAGCTCATTCCTACCACCTCGCCCCCTTCCCCAGCTAAGCTATGGCAAAGCTACGGCGAGAGCGCGCTGGCGAGAGCAGGCCGGAGACACGGTGGTTTACCCAGGTTCGGGCCACCTTGCGGTGTAAAACCCTACTCCTGCTCGGTTGGAATTGCTCTGGTGAGTACAAGCGTACAAGGTGGGATCGATCTCTCTACTTCTGATCCTCTCTACAGCGGCACCCTGCCCTCCTTTTATACTTGCCATGGTCCTGATCCCCCGAAAACATTGGCGGGAAGGGTTGCCACACAACGGCAATTTTGAAGGGGGACAGGGGCGCATTCTATCCTGACAAAAGGTGGTCTTCGCCTGCAAAGCGCTTATCCATGATGCGTCGGTGGGCTCGGTGGTGATCTCCGCCCCGCGCGTCCACCGTCTTGGTCTTCTTTCACAGATCGGGCAACCTTTGGGGGTTGCTTTGGGAAATGGACTGCTGGCCTTGCTCCCTTAGCACAAAAGGGGAAATCCTCTCCATCCGCGCCTGCTGGCGCGGCCTCTGTCACCGTTCGTTGCCGTGCGCGTCACCCACGTGATGGGCACGAGACCGGGCGACCGAGCCAAACAGGACTTGTCTTGCATACCTTCAGGAGGGTGCCTCGGGAGGCAACCTCGGCAGGCCGCCTCGCGAGATGGCCTCGCGAGGCTCTCGGTAAAGTGGCTAAGACTTGCTCGCCCGCTCCTGGGGGAGGGGTCCTCAGGAGGCCGGGCCTCATGATGGGTCTTGCTGGAGGTGCCCGCCGGTGGGCCACTCATTGGTCCACCGCCAAGCGTTGCACTCTGGGCCGCGGGCAGACGGGCCAAGGTACCCTGGGTTCCATGGGCCCGACAGTGACCACGGCGAGGCTACGGCGAGAGCGCTACGCGGGAGCATGATAGGGGACATGACGGTTACCCAGGTTTGGGCCACCTTGCGGTGTAAAACCCTACTCCTGCTTGTGGTTGGGATTGCTATGGGCAAGAAGATGTTCTCGCGTACAAGATAGGAAGTAGAGGAATCTGGTCCTCTCTACAATGGCAGCTCTGCCCCTTTTATAGCCGCCCTGGTCCTCTTCCCTTGAAAACTTAGGCAGGAAGGGTTGCCACACTTGGCGGGTTTTGAAAGGGGACATGCGCTCAGTCTATCCTAACTAAAGGCGGTCTTCACCTGCAAAAGCATGATCCATGACACGCCGGTGGGCTTGGTGGTGACCTCCATCATGCGCGCCTTGCTGCTTCGGTCTTCTTTCACCAAACGGGCATTCCTTGGGACCTGCTTTGGACATGGGCAGTTGGGGCTACCTCCTTTAGCACCAAAGAGGAAAGCCTCTCTGTCCACGCCCGCTGGCGCGGCCTCTGCCTTCGTTCGTCGCCACGCGCGTCACCCACATGGTGGGCTTAGGACCGCGCAGCCGACGTCAGGCTCGGATGGCCTCGGGCGGCCGCCTCGGGAGGCAGCCTCGCGAGGTCTCGACCGCTCCTGCGGCTAAGTCTTGGTGGCCTGAGCCTTGAGGAGGGGTCCTCAGGGGGCCAACGCCTTGGGATATGTCTTCGCTCCGCGGCACCCTTAGATGGGCCGCGTCTTGGGCCTTCGCCAGGCGTCGTTTCCTGGGCCGCAGGCAGACGGGCCGGGGTACCCTAGTTCCCAATGGCCCGATAGTAGCCCGTTGGGAGCGAAACGGCACGGGCCCTGACAGACGGCAGGGCCCAGGTTCGACGCGTGGCGCATGACGGGACGTGGGATGCTCCCACTTCCCCACTTTGCCTCGGAAACCGTTCGCGCATACCAGAAAGCCTGCTCGCGTGGGGCACGGGCCATCATTGCTTCCTCGATTCCCGACGTCGAAGAAGGTGGGGCGACAGGGAGAGCGCCTCCATCGGTATAAAGGGTGGGACGGAAAGAAGAGATCCTTCACCCATCTCCTTCCTCAGCCCCTTCCCTTCTTCCACTTCTCGTCCTTTCGGAACCATCGTTGCGATGGCGAGGGGCAGAGGGCGAGCTCGTGCGTCCGCCCCCGCCACGAGGGTTCCGCCCCGGGGCCATGGGCGCCCCTCGGCGGCCACCGAAGCCGGCTCAAGCGCTCGTGGAAGGGCTGGCACTCGTGGCCGCGGAGGGCGCGGCGCCTGTGGCCGAGGCGGGCGCGGCGGGGCAGCCACCCGTCCTCCCTAGGCGGGATTTCACACGGCAGAGGCAGCGCACGAGTTCATCGTGGGGCTACATCACCAGCCTTGCATCTGGCTCCGGCTCCCCGATTCCTTTGCAAGAGCGATGGAGGGCAACGAGTCCTTGGGGCTGTGGGTGCAAGCGGACGGCTGCTGCAACGGGCCCTCCTGGGTGGCAACGGAGTTCACCCCAACTAGATTCATGTTCCTGAAGCGGGGGTGGAAGTCCTTTGCCCTCGCCCGCGGCCTGAAGTGGGGGCATCTCCTTCAATTCAAGTACGATGGAGCCGCCACCCTCTTCGTGAAGTTCTTCGGGGCCTCCGGTGCCCACCTGGAGTGCTGTGTGGAGAGCGAGGATGACAGCGGCTCTGACTCCTCCGGCAGGAGCGACAGCGGCAGCAGCGGAGACTCCAACAGAGGGGGCGAGAGTGGCGAAGGCTCCCCGCCCATCAAGAGCGAAGACAAAGACTCTGATTAGGCGCAGGCGGCGCCCGTGTCGGATCTTGAAGGCGTTCCATGCTCCCCCTTGGCCCCTCTCTCTTTCGTTCCTGTAATAGGCCGATGTAGGCCCCGATGGCGTGAAAAACAATGTCTTTTGTCTTAAGTACTTTATGATTTGTCGTAATGCATGTTTCCTCGTGAGGCCTATTTCCCTTTCCCTGTTCGCCTTAGTGCTCTACGTCATGAGGACCCAGCCCCCGAGCGGGCTACAGCCGTCGCTGGTATGTCAGGTCGCGTTACCTGGACAAGGCCAGGAGGTGTAGGGCACTGAGAGGCGGTAAGGACTCCTGAGGCACGATGCTTAGGAAGTCCCCCTTTGACATGCAAGCGGCTTGCGCGGAGGAGAGAACATCAGCACTCAGCGAGGTCGTGGGGAGAGGAAACTTGAGAGGCGCCGAGAGCGGCTCGTGAGGTGTTTTTGTACTTAGCTCTTTTGCGAGTGTCACTTGCCGTGTCGTGGCTACAGGGCGGGCCTCGCGAGGCTCTTGCTCGTGAGGTCTCCTGCTAGCATTTGGCGGAGACGGTCGCCGCAGGTTGGCTCGAGGGGCAGCGCTCGCGAGGCTCCCTAGGGGTTTACGAAGGCATCTTGTCGTGAGTCGCCTCGCGAGGCAACACTCACGAGGCCTTTGAGTGCCTTGTTCCTGTGATAACTTTACATCGATTTCATAAAATGGGGGGAGCGGTGTGCGCTTGCTAGCTTGCTTGTGGGTATCACGCGAGGTGACGAGACACCAAGGACCTTGGTGAGGTGGCGTGCACGGGAGCAGGCCCGCGAGCCAGAGCTCGATCACTTGGGTTTTTGCAGCGCTGCTAGGACTGAACCGAGCACACGCACCGTGTCCAGCCCCCGCTCGCGAGATGCGCAGGAGGATGGTCGCGAGCATGCACAGCTCCTGAGGCAAGAAACTTAGCAACACATAAGATATCTTAGGAAATAGAGCTTTACTGAAACATAGTAATAAGTTCATTACACAACCAAAAAGAGATGTGGCTGCCATGTCCGACACGGGTCGGCTTGAGGTTGGTGCAGCCTGTGGGGCGCCCTCAGGTGATTGTTCCGCCAGTGCGGAGCATGGGGCTTCCACTAGGCGTGGGCATGATCGCGGTTCAATCATTCCGCCAGCGCGGAGCATGGGGCTTCCACTGAGACGTAGGCGGGAGCTCTCGTGGACCCATCAGGAGAACGCAATGAGAGGCTCCGGGGCATGTACGGCCCCACTTCGTTCGTACGCGTGAGGGTCACAGGTTGAACTTGCGGAGGTGTTGGATGTTCCAGGCGGTAGGCACAGGAACTCCGTCCTCCATCTCCAGTCGGGCGGCGCCGGGCCTAGAGACATGAGCAACCCTGAAAGGGCCTTCCCACATGGGTGAGAGCTTGTGGAGTCCCTCTCTAGAGCGGATCCTTCTTAGGACGAGATCGCCGACTTCGAGGGTGCGTGGGCGTATGTTGCGGCTGTGATAGCGACGCAAAGCCTGCTGGTATCTGGCCGCGCGCAGGGCGGCCTGGCGATGTGCTTCGTCAAGGAGGAGCAGGTCGGCCTCTCGTGAGCTGTCCTGACGAGCCTCGTCGAAGGCAAGGATCCGCGGAGAGCCGTGCTTGTGCTCAGAAGGGAGGACTGCTTTGGCTCCGTAGACGAGGAAGAAGGGAGTCTCGCCTGTAGGCTTGGTTGCCGTTGTGCGGATGGACCACAGCACAGACTGCAGCTCGTCGAGCCATCCCTTGCCGCATGCTTCGAGCTTTTTCTTGAAGATTCGTGTCTTGAGGCCCTTGAGGACCTCAGCGTTGGCCCGCTCGGCCTGGCCGTTGCTTCGTGGGTGCGCCACAGAGACGTAGCAGATCTGCGTGCCGAGGCTGGCGCAGTATGACTTGAAGAGGCCGCTTGTGAACTGGGAGCCATTGTCAGTGATGATGCGGTTGGGAACGCCAAAGCGGCTCATGAGGCCCTTAATGAACTTGACGGCAGAGCCTGCTGGGATGGTGTGCACGGGCTCGACCTCCGCCCACTTGGTGAACTTGTCGATGGCGACGTAGAGGTAGCGGTAGCCGCCAGCTGCGCGAGGGAACGGTCCCAAGATATCCAGCCCCCAGACCGCGAAGGGCCATGAGAGGGGAATCGTCTGGAGGCCTTGCGCCGGCTGGTGGATTTGCTTGGCTTGGAATTGACAAGCTTCGCAGGATTGGACCAGCTCGGTGGCGTTGTGGAGCGCTGTGGGCCAGTAGAAGCTATTGCGGAACACCTTGCCAGCAAGGGTGCGCAATGAGGAGTGGTGGCCGCAGTCTCCTCCATGGATGTCGGCGACCAACTCGCGACCCTGCTCTTCAGAGATGCACCGCAGCGAGACACCATTGGGGCGCCTGCGGTACAGCTCGCCGTCTTGCAAGCAGTAAGTGGTGGCCTGGCGAGCCACGCGCTCTGCTTCTGAGTCCTTCTCTGGAACGGTGCCGTGAAGCAAGTAGGACTTGAACTCCACGGCCCAGCTGTCCACTTGGGGTTCGAGCGCCAGCAGCAGGCGAGCGCCTGAGGCTGGGCCGCAATCTGTTGCGCCCATGGGTGGTGCGGGTGGGAGCTCCTCGTGAAGCAATGTGGCGCTCGCGGCTGGCGGAGTAGCTGATGGCTTGAGGAGCCTTTCCTCGAAGATGCCAGGGCTCTGGGGCTCATGGCGAGATGCTTGCTTGGCGATGTCATCGGCCTTCTTGTTGCCGCCGCGAGGAACGTGCTGTAGCTCCAGGCCTAGGAAATGCTTCTCGAGTTTACGTACCTCTTCTAAGTAGGCGGCCATGTGCTCGTCCTTGGGCTTGTAGCTTTTGTTGGAGAAGTTGACGAGGAGCTGCGAATCTCCCTTGATGGTGAGGCGTTTGATGCCTAGAGCAGAGGTAGCCTTGAGTCCGGCGATGAGGCCCTCGTACTCCGTGATGTTGTTGGAGACCTTGTCGTCGCGCTTGAAGCAGAGTTGGACGACGTAGTAGAGCTTGTCTCCTGTTGGCGAGGTGAGCACAGTGCCAGCTCCTGTGCCCTGCCGGGAGAAAGCACCATCGAAGTGCATGGACCATCCGCCAGGCGCCTCATCCCCAGGCAAGAGGGATTCAGCCTCGCGAGGCTCCTCCTTGGGCGGATCCGTTCATTCCGCCATGAAGTCGGCCAGGGCTGCGCCCTTGATCACCCTTGTGGTGCAGAATTCCAGCTCGAAGGCCTGCAGCTTGATGTTCCACTCGGCGACGCGGCTGGCGGCGTTGGGGCTGCGCAGGACTTGCTTTAGGGGGTAAGACGAGATCACCTTGATGGGATGGCCCTGGAAGTTGTGGCGCAGCTTCCTGGAGGCGACAAGGAGTGCAAGGAGGAGCTTCTGTTGCATGGGGTAGCGCTCGCTCGCATCTCGCAGCACCGTGCTGATGAAGTACACAGGGTGCTCGATGAGGCGGGTAGTTGTTGCAGCAGCTTGGTCTTCAGGGGGCCAGAGGGGCTCATGAGGCTAAGGAGGCTCGAGAGGCGGCTCGCGAGGCGGTTCACTGGAGGCCTCCTGAGGCAAGGCCTCGGCAGGTGACGGCGCGGCCTCGGGAGGTGACGCGCCAAGGGCCTTTTGAGGCGGGATCTCAGCAGGCAACGGCGCGACCTCGCGAGGCGCCGGCACGACCGACTTCTTATGTGCACAGACGCACTCTTCTCGAACTGCCACCAGGGCCGCGCTGGCCGTCTGGGGAGTAGCCGCCAAGTATAGGAGAAAGGGCTCGCGATAGCGTGGCGCGACCATGATGGGCGGGCTTGTGAGGTACCTCTTGAGGTCTTCGAAGGCAGCATCGTCCTCGGGAGTCCACTTGAAGGGGCGGGATCTCTTCATGAGCTTGAAGAACAGCAGGGCTCGCTCACCGAACTTGGAGATGAATCGCCCAAAGGAGGTCATGCATCCCGCCAGGCGCTGCATCTCCTTGAGGCTCTGGGGAGGACGCATCTTCTCGATGGCCTTAATCTTCTCGGGGTTGGCCTAGATGCCACGGTGGGAGACCAGGAAGCCGAGCAGCTTGCCGGAGGGAACTCCAAAGACGCACTTGTCTGGGTTGACCTTGAGGTTGACCTTGCACAGGTTGTCGAATGTCTCCTGGAGGTTCGCGAGGAGGGACCAGGCCTTGCGGGTCTTGACGACGATGTCATCGGCGTAGGCCTTGGTGTTTCTTCCCATCTGGGGCCCCAAGGCGATGCGCATCAGCCTCTGGAAGGTGGCCCCGGCGCTCCTGAGGCCGAAGGGCATGCAGATGTAGCAGAATATGCCATAGGGGGTGATGAAGGCCGTCTTCTCCACGTCTTCGGTCACCATCTTGATCTGGTGGTCGCCTGAGAAGGCATCTAGGAAGCATAGCAACTCGCACCCGGCGGTGGAGTCCACGATCTGGTCGATGCGGGGCAGCGGAAAGGGGTCTTGAGGGCAGAACTTATTGAGGCTCGTGAAGTCGACGCACATGCGCTCCTTGCCGCACTTCTTTGGCACCACGACGGGGTTGGTGAGCCATTCAGGGTGGCGCACCTCACGGATGACTCCAGCTCCTTGGAGCTTCTGAACTTCCTTGACGATGAAATCTTGCTTCTCTGGCACCTGGCGCCATGCCTTCTGTTTCATGGGGCGTGCGTTGGGGCAACCGCTAAGTGGTGCTCGATCACATCCCTAGGCACACCGGACAAATCGGATGCCGTTCAGGCGAACACATCTGAATTTGCCTGAAGGAAGGTGACGAGCGTGTCTTCCTATGTAGGAGATAGGCCTGTGCCGATGGTGAAGGCAGGGCCTGACCGCTGCCGTCCACCGACACCTTCTTCGTCTCGGCATGGTCCTGAGAGAACATCTGCTTCTTCTTCGCAGGTGCGGCCTCATGAGGTTCGGCGGCATCCTTGTCGGCAGGGTAGGCAGTGGCGGCGGCCTTGTAGACGCTCTCGAGGGAGCGGACTGTGTCCTTCTCATCACAGTAGACGGTGATGATGCCACTGCAGCCCGACATCTTGAGGACGTTGTAGGCGTGGTGGGTCGCTGCCATGAACTTGGCGAGAGCTGGGTAGCCCAGGATGGCATTGTACGGCAGGCCGATGTGCGCCACGTGGAAGTCGATGAGCTCAGTATGGTAGTTCTTGCGGGTGCCAAAGGTGACGGGGAGGCGTAGTTGGCCCAGAGGAATGGTGGAGACATCAGTCACTCCGGAGAAGGGCCTGGTCGGCATCAGCTGGTCGTAAGACACTTGGAGCTGCTTGAAGGTCTCGATGGAGATCACGTTGAGGCCGGCACCTCCGTCGATGAGTGCCTTGGTGACGGCGACGTTGCTGATGGTGGGGGTGCGCAGCATGGGGACCGTGCCCGCAACGCTTGAGGACTTGGGGTGATCGCTGGAGTCGAAGGTGATTGCGTACTGCGACCACTTGAGGGGACGAGAAGCTTCAGGCCTCGGGAGGGTGGCATTCACCTCGCGAGAGAACATCTTGAAGTGGCTGTTGGACGCGGGAGCCTGGGCTCCACCAAGGATGCAAGCCACGCCGCGAGGCTCTTGGTAGCCCCCAGCGCCGTCGTCCGGCCGGTTGCCGTCGGTCCTTCGCGGTGGCGACGGTAGTGGTGGGAGAGCGGCGTTGGCCTGAGGGTTGGCCTCACGAGGCTGGTCCCGCTAGGCGGCCTCGTGAGGCTGGTCACGCCAGCCTTGGCAAAAGTTGCCGTTGTTGTTGCGGTCTCCCCAGCGGCCGCCATTACGGCCACCTCCACGGCCGGTGCCGCGGTTGTTGCGGTCGCCGCGGTGGCCAAGGCGCTCGTCGTGAAGCAGCTTGAGCTCGTGGCAGTCCTCAGTGCTGTGGGAGTGTGAGTTGTGGTAGGCGCAGAGAGGGCGGCTGCCCTCTTGGGCTCGTCACGCTCACGACCGCGCTTCTGCTCGGGCTCCGCCGCGAGCATGGCAGGGCCCTTGCCCTTGGTGTGCTTGCTCTTGGCCGTGGCGGTGTCCGGCGCCGCGTCGGGGTCGTTGTGGACGAAGAAGCGGCCTTCCACGGCCTTGGCGAACTTGTCAGCGATGTCGAACAGCTCCAGCACGGAATCGAGCTTGTCGTTGATGGCGAGCTTCTCGTGCATCCAGATGTCCGTGATGCCGTTGGATAACGCGGAGACGATGGCGGCCTCGGAGGCACGCGGGATCTTGTTGCGCACTTGGCTGAAGCGCTGGATGTACTTGCGGAGGGTCTCGTCAGGGCGCTGGCGCACAGCACGCAGGTTGTTGAGCGTGAGGGAGCACTCGTGCGTGCCCTTGAAGTTGGTGATGAATTGTTGGCAGAGCTCGCCCCACGAAGAGATGGACGCCTCGGGGAGGTTCATGAGCCAGGAGCGCGGTCCGTCCTCGAGGGCCATGGGAAACCAGTTCGCCATGACTTTGTCGTCATCGTTCACTGCCTCGATGCTTAGGGCATAGAGCTACAGGAACTCTGCGGGGTTGGGGGTGCCGTCATAGCGCGGGGGCAGGTCCGGCTTGAACTTGGTGGGCCACACCACACGGCGCAGATCGCGGGTGAAGGCGCAGCAGCCCACGCAGCTGGAGGGGACGCCGCCGGCGAGGGTGGCACGGTTCTGGCGACCGGCCACCGCGACTTCTTGGATGGTCCTGTCTTGGTGCTGGCGCTGCTGCTCGACGAACACGCGAGCGTCAGGAGGCACGCGCCGGACGATCTGGCTGCTGGGCTCGCCGTGGTCCGGAGAGGATGCGCCGCGGGATAGCTCGCGCGCCCGCGCGTCGCGGTGGCGCCGTGCGTCCTCGCCGTGCAGAGGAGGCGGAGGGGGCGCATCATGCGCCACGTCCCCGGCGCGAGACGGCGATGGACGGAGCGAGTGAGAGGGCACCAGGGCATCGCCTATGGCATTGACGAGCTCGGTGATGTGGCCGAGCCAGGCGTCATAGCCGGCGTCGATGGGGCGGTAGCGTAGGAGTTCGCGCGCCATGAGCAGCGTGGCCTGCGGGGCCGGCACGTCGCGTCGGGCGAGCGAAGAGGCCGTGGCGGTGTGGCCATCCGCCCACACGGACGGGTGGGGGGAAGAAGCCTGCTGCTCCCTCGCAGCGGGGTCGGCAGCAGCGCCGGCGGCGCAGCGTCGACGGTCGTCGTGGGCGACGGGCTCCGTCTGGGCCATCCTGGCAGCTCGGCACGCGTAGCGCTCACGGCGAGCATCGGCCATGGCGGAGAGGAGGTGGGAAGAACCGAAGCGCCCCCCTACCTGGTGCGCCAAATGTTGGAGCCGGGACTCCGGGGAACTAAAGGTTCGAACACTGGGGGTGAGCTAGTTCTTCCCGACCAAGGGTGACCACGGTGAGGCTACGGTGAGAGCGCTACGCGGGAGCACGACAGGGGACACGGCGGTTACCTAGGTTCGGGCCACCTTGCGGTGTAAAACCCTACTCCTGCTCGTGGTTGGGATTGCTGTGGGCAAGAAGATGTTCTCGCGTACAAGATAGGAAGTAGAGGAATCGGGTCCTCACTACAATGGCAGCTCTGCCCCTTTTATAGCCGCCCTGGTCCTCTTCCCTTGAAAACTTAGGCGGGAAGGGTTGCCACACTTGGTGGGTTTTGAAAGGGGACAGGCGCTTTGTCTATCCTGACTAAAGGCTGTCTTCGGCTGCAAAAGTATGATCCATGACGTGCCGGTGGGCTCGGTGGTGACCTCCATCCTGTGCGCCTTGCTGCTTCGTGTGACACCCTGGTTTTCGCTCCTTGTTTTTTTTCCTTCGCGGGATTTGACTCCCGTCTTTTTTTCCGGTGTTATCGGGTTTTCTCTTGCCTTTGGGTATATGAAGATGGTCATTTAGCCTTGCCCTTCCTATCCCACCAGAGACTCTCTCCAACCCAATCTTGCTATCCTAGATTTTTTCTCAGGATTTCGCTGCCGAAACCCTACTCTCCGATCTATCGGAAGGGAAACCCTAATTCCTTCCGTTGCAAAGGAACCCCAATTTCCTTTCATCTGTTGCCTTCCAAATTTCTCCCAGTGATCATCCTATCTTTTTAAACCCTGGATATGCAAAAATATTGCCAAGTCATTTGCAATATTTTTCATTTAAAATTAATTCCTTTTTCTGCTGTCTAAAGGAATTAAATCCAAGAAAATATCTATCCATCTCCAAAGTTCATGAAAACTTGTGGCGATATTCTTTGTGATCATATTGAGCTCCAATAAAAATATTGGCCATAATTAAATAAGGGAAATCGCCTTTTCCTATTTAAAGCCAATATTGCAATTTGGGCACTTTCCAAAGGAGCTACCATTTTGGTAGACAGGAAAAATCCCAAATAATTTGTGGAGCTTCTCCTATCCATATCTTCACCATTTCCATCAAGATCCCAAGTTCCACAGATCAAATTTTGAGAGCATCATCCAGTTCTTGTTTCTGGATTAATTTTGAGGCTGTGAAGCAACTATATTTTATATTGCTTCAAAAATATTGAAATTAATCCAGGACCTCACATTCCCTATATGATGTGAGTATGTAAAAATTCACATTATTTTATCTAGCCAATTTCTCCCAAACATTCCATCTAGTTTCTGTCCAGATCCAAGCTATGTGAAGGAAGTACCACTTTGGCATTTTTAAATGAGCAGAAATTTCTCCAGTACCTCTATACATCCAAATCATCACCCTACACCAAAATTCAACTCATTTCACCAAGCCATATGAGTGCAGCTTCAAGATTCAGTTTCTGGACCAGAATTTGCATTACAAAGGAAGTATTTGCAAAACTTGTCCAAATGACCTCAAATTTGGCAAGCACCTAGTCCTTCCTACCAAATTTTCCCGTGACAACTTTTCCATCTCATTGCCACCTTTGTTTGACCACAACTTCCTCCCCAAGTTTCTGTCCAGAAGTTGTTCTGGATCCCCTCGACCCCTCTAGAGCAATCCTGGTCCATCCCTTGACCCATCTTGTCTATTTGAGCAGTGGTGCACCCGTTTGACAAGGTGTGACAGGCAGAGGAGGGCTAGAGCACGTAGTGAACGTGGTGACCGCGTAACCCGAATGCAGAACTGGCGCTCTGCGCCGTGCGTCGCCTCTGCCGACCGCTCCGGCCAGCCGCAGCTTGTCCGCTGGTGCCGACCTGACTCCCCGTCGTCTGCTTCCTCCTCTCAGGTCACTTCCCCCATCGTCCCCTTCCTCACCGCGCCGCGACGAGCTCCGCCACTAAGCGCCCGTGACGCCGTCGTCTTCCTCTGTCTCCTTCCTCCCCGAGTTCTCCCGAAGCTGCCGCCAGCATGTCCCCGAGCGCCAGTATCTGGCTAAGCACGCCACGGCGGCCGTCCCGATCGCCTCGGCCAGCCGGGTTATAAATAGCCCGTACCCGAGCACTCCGACCTAACCAGCCTCTCCTCCACCCTCCTAGCACCCTGCCTGGCCTCTCGTTTGAGCTCGCGGAGCTCCCCTGCCTTCCCATGGCCGAGGCTCCGCCGCCGGCCTTCCGCTCAAAGTCGAGCTCCAACAGCACTCCCTCCTCACCTAGCTCTCACCCGGAGCCTCTCCCTACCACCACGAGCTATCCCGCACCCCATCTCGTCCTCTCCACGACCGTGTCGTGCATCCCGGCCATGGCCGACGCCGTCTTCCGCTACGGCCGAAGCCCCACTCATCTCCGCCACCCCTGGTGCCCGTGCGGTAGCTCGTTGGATGCGCCTCGATCCACTGAGCTCACCCATATGCGGGACGACGCCGGGGATGGCCTATAGCCGTGGCAATCGCCGGCCGATGCCACCCTGTTGCTCCGCTGATGCGCGCAAGAGGAAGGAGACGACCCCGACGGGTGGGCCTCCCCTGTCGGTGGCCCAAACCCCCCTCCTCTGTTTTTTTTAACAGAGCGGCAGCTGTGGGCCGGCCCAGCGGAGCAGCGACAGCCGTGGCAGATTTGGCCCAGGCCGGCCCATGTGCACAGTGCGTTTATTCTTTTCCGCCGAAAATAACTGCTGAGGACCCAGTGGCAAATAAAGTATTTACAAATGGGTCCCTGGTAGTCAATTGTCTACATCTTTTTACTCACAACTCCGATTCAGGTGAAACCAAAGCCCACTTCTTCAGTTTGTCGAGACCGTTCCGATGATGTCACTTCCACCATGTTTACACTTTCTGAAAATACCCATTTTGCCCTTGCCCTTCTATCAGCCCTCCGAGAGAGAATCCTTTCCGGCGAATTTCCGCGAGGTGATCGCACTTCTTCCGGAGTACTCCTTCACCCCCCCAGGCAAGCCGCCCATCTGATATATGCCCTAAAGCATCGCTCTGTGTTATTCTTGCGTGTTTAAATTAATATGCTTATGCTTGTATGTGTAGTGGTGAGCTGTATGTGACGCTGATGAACCCTTGCTTGCCTTTCTTTAATGACGGCACCACGCCCGTGTTCTGAGCTGCTTCCGGCCGTCCGGGGTGGATGTCGACTTTATATTTCTCTTTTCAACAACTGTCCCGTGTTCTGAGCTGCTTTTCGGCCGTCTCGGGCAGCTGTTGAATTTCTCTCTGTAGCGGTGACCCTATGCTCTGAGCTGTTTTCTCGGCAGTCTTAGGGAACAGCTACACTCTTTTTATCAACACCGTCTCATGCTCTGAGCTGCTTTTCAGCTGTCTTGAGCCGGGGTTGAGTTATTCCGGTAACGTCCCAGATCTGAGTTGTAAAGACCGTTCTGGTGGCTACTGGTTTATTTGTTGGTTTCATGCAAAGGTTCAGATGGTTGTCACTTACAGCTAAGACTTGTAAAGTAATAAAATTTCCGCTAGGTTGAACTGGCTATTTACATTACTTGTTAATGCTCGTCATGTTGTTGCACTAATGACTCGCCGTGATATTATATGAAGATAGGTTGTTATGTTTTCACAGTTGTTACAACATGCATTATTTTGACATGTGAAATTCATAGTAATTTACTTTGATGAATAGTTACTGCCATGTTAAGTTGACCATGCTTAATACCCATACTGGTTAAATTTCTTGACAACACTAAACTTAGTTGGTTGATCAAGAGCCACCTACCCGGACTTTTCCGTGCAGCCACATTTGCCGGTATGGGACGACCTTGACTTGGTCTGGCTTTGTGCTCTTTTATCGGTACCACCAAACTAGGGAAGGTTATGCGTGCGCGCTACCTTGGCCCGGTAGGCGGCGATAACCTTGTGAGCCCAGTTGAGTTATATGGATCCAGGTCCCCGTTTGGGACAGTTTGTTTGGCCACGACGGTGGCAGGTGTCATGGGGTGACACAGGGGCCACCCAGGACATGACCCTGGGAGGGTATGATTGTCGGTGGTACGATAGAGGGGTCACGGGTTAGGCAGGTTTCGTTGGAGCACCATCGGTCCACCCGAATGGGATTACGAGGCCAGGTACTCCATGGTGTGGGTAAAGTGCGCAACCTCTGCAGAGTGTAAAAACCTATTCGAATAGCCGCGTCCACGGTATTGGACAGTCCGTTTAGGCCTCTCTAGGATGGTCAACCGTAACATAGATAATAATGATGGAAGAACTTGTCTTATGTTTGGAAGTACTCAATGGATCTTGAGTATCTCGAGGGTTGTGGGACAACCCAGAAGAGAGTAAGTTGGTAATTGGCAACAGTAAGCATATTAAGCACTTCAGATGATTAATGTTACTAGATGTTTAATATGGCTAGACATTCCTGCCATAACATGATGATTAATCTTGCTAGGTAAGCATGTTATGCTATGATAGTTAATGTTGTTCTAATAACAAATGCATGCTTGTATGCCATGGATTGCATTGCTTGGTGTATATGTTGGTTTGGTTTGCTTGCGAGTACATTCAAAAGTACTCAACGGCCTTCAATGTGGCCAGGTTCACCTAAGGATTCGACGCCCTCTAGCGAGGAGCCGGAGTGTTCGCGGGTTAGAAGAGTAACCCAGTCAGATCCCTGTGGATTGGAGCCGCACCAAGACCATGCTGCCTTAGATAGAGCTTCTCCGCTGCCTTTCCCCTTGTAATATATCATGTAAGACTGATATATTCATTAATAGAAAAGCTTGTGTTCATGATACTTGTTGTAAAAGCACATGCCAGAGTGATCTCCTGGGCTGGCGTGTGCGGCGACCGTCTGGCTACAGTGGTATTCAGGCGGGGCGCCACAACAGATGGTATCAGAGCCAGGCTGACTGTAGGTTACCCTAGCCAGACTTCGTTGCCTTTTTGATTAGTAGAAAGCCCAGATGGATTTCAGCCATCTTTGCCAAACAGGCACGGCTACTATTGATCATAAGGCAACCCCATAGGCTTTTGGCTCCATCATACCCCAACTCTCGTGGCCTTTTCCTCCGGTGGGAAAAGTCCGCACCAGGCATGAAACCGTGAGCCCTGAACCCCTAGGTAAACCAGATATCCCTACCTTGCTTGCTAACCATGGAATTTCTCTTCTCAAATCCAGTTTCCTTTGGGAAACACCTATAAATTACATCTTTCCCCTGACAACCTTAGGATCGTTGACCAAGCCACTTTGGCTATGGTCGTGCGTTGAGTTTGATGTTCCCTAAGGAAGTAGTAGGAGCTTAACCTCAATTGCTACCAGGAGCATTGTGTGGTTGTGCTTTTAAATCCTTAGAGGTGCATTGAGTGTGCTATATTAGTTATACTAGTGAATCTTCGGCCACATGCGTAAGGTCCACAAAATTTGAGCTTTATTTGCTTTTTAGTTTTTCGCAATTCTTGCTTCTTTGCTCGATTTCGTTCTGCTGCTCCGACTGGATCCATCAGCAAGTGGCGACAAGAAGACCAACATACAACTTGGATAATACCCAATAATCCAAATTTAGTAAGAGTCAAGTCAAGCCAATTCCCTGATATTCAGAACATTATCATCGGATCTATCAAGAATGAAGAATGGGTCAGAAGCAGACTCAGAGTGCAACCGACAAGGCCAGACTATACCTAAGGGAGTTTGCCGCAGAATAGATTACACCTAAGGAATAAATTATTCCATCGTCGATACAAGGATTATTTTGGTCAGTGGAGTGAACCATGAGTCTTTTCCCAATGGACTCAAGAGCCATTTAGTACTCATCGAAGACATATTTCAAGAATCTGAAGGTGCCGAGAGCAACAACAGAGCTCTGAATCAATGAGGATTTCACATGCTTGGAAGCTCAGCTGAACCGGATGGAATTATCCGTCAACTGTTTACTATTGGCAACACTTGGTTTGAACACCAAGGGTATTTTGAATTAATTGTCAACATGAAGTCTGCATCAGTTGTGCAACCTCTACAGCAACAATGATCGGACCAGCAGAAGGACAAGCGATGTGCATAACCAATGGAATCCCTTCAAACAAGGTCCGACTGCATATCACAGTGCAAGGCCTCTAGTATAAGAAACCCAGCCTTCCTCCACAAGCTATCAGGAGGAGCTTATAACGCAAGACTCCCCAATCTTCCTCGCTACACCACTTGGTGTGGAAATCTTCTGGGATACGGTACTCCAGTTTTCCTCAGCATGCTACCGCAGAAAGCTTCCGGCATAAGGCACCTGACCTTCCGCAGCAAGCCACATGAAGGAAAGCTTCTGAGGTACGATACCCAGCCTTCTTCAGCACACTACCTTGGCAAAAGCTTCAAGCGCAAGGAATTCAGCCTTCTTTAGCACGCCATCGTGCCCGCAACAAGCTTGTCAGAAACATAAACTAGTCCAGACACGCGTTGCCTCAGAACTCAGTGGTTATGAAAGGATTGATCCTACCCCTGCATATGTTGTGAGCATGCAGTCCAGGGGATCAGTTCATGCGAGCCACTCGTACACGGGAATGACTGTGCTCAAGAGAAACGTCGGCCCCATACTTCAAAGAAGGATGTGAACCCAGCAATCCCTACGAGATATGCAAGAGTAAATTGTGAATACAAGCCCACCAAACAGGGATATGACCAAGGAGCCATGATGGTAGGTCATGACAAGTTCCCCAAAAGGAACCCCCAAGAACAAGGAAGTCTTGAATAAACAATCTCCGCGACGGTCAATGAAGTAAAGCTCCACAGACAAGGTGATATTGACAATCCTTGTCAGACTCTTGCATATACGGCCACAACAATGCAGCCAGCATGTCATCATGAATACGGGCCATCAACCAATATCAGAGGTTATGGTCCGAAGAATGCACGGAATGATAGCCATACTATGTCAGCTCAATGGTCATAGCAAGGACCACAGAGGCTATGTATGGCAGAGCCACCTCAGAGATTACCGTCTATGATTACTTTGCGATCATGCCCAACATTTCAGCTGGGAACCTCCTGAGAACGAAGTCAGAATGCAAGAGACAGGAAGAAAGCATCTGTATAGAACCCACCTCCAGATTGGGCATTCTGACAAGGCAAAAAGAGAGCCACTCCAGGCCATACGAGCACGTGAGTCCGGTACCCAGAAAGAATGTCTCGCCCTTGGCAGTCAGTGTAAGAGGTATCGCAATAAAAACTTGAAGCAGCTAGTCCAAGGCCATGGAAACCAGACTATTTGTCGATACTCGGAGCTACCCACCAACCCTAGCCAACAAACTACTAGCACCAAGGGTTTGCCTGACAGGAAAGACAAGGATTCAATGCAGCCGTCTGAAAAAGCCAGCACCTGAGCCATCAAAAGAGGCAGTTAAAGGGTCAGCAAACAAATGAAGACAAGACAGCTGATGGATCCAAGTCACACACAGGTAAGTCCCCCTTTGCCGGGAGGTAACCCGGAAATCTCGAGGATGAGATTTTCTTAAGGGGGGTAGGTTTGTGACACCCTGGTTTTCGCTCCTTGTTTTTTTTCCTTCGCGGGATTTGACTCCTGTCTTTTTTTTCCGGTGTTATCGGGTTTTCTCTTGCCTTTGGGTATATGAAGATGGTCATTTAGCCTTGCCCTTCCTATCCCACCAGAGACTCTCTCCAACCCAACCTTGCTATCCCAGATTTTTTCTCAGGATTTCGCTGCTGAAACCCTACTCTCCGGTCTACCGAAAGGGGAAACCCTAATTCCTTCCGTTGCAAAGGAACCCCAATTTCCTTTCATCTGTTGCCTTCCAAATTTCTCCCAGTGATCATCCTATCTTTTTAAACCCTGGATATGCAAAAATATTGCCAAGTCATTTGCAATATTTTTCATTTAAAATTAATTCCTTTTTCTGCTGTCTAAAGGAATTAAATCCAGGAAAATATCTATCCATCTCCAAAGTTCATGAAAACTTGTGGCGATATTCTTTGTGATCATATTGAGCTCCAATAAAAATATTGGCCATAATTAAATAAGGGAAATTGCCTTTTCCTATTTAAAGCCAATATTGCAATTTGGGTACTTTCCAAAGGAGCTACCATTTTGGTAGCCAGGAAAAATCCCAAATAATTTGTGGAGCTTCTCCTATCCATATCTTCACCATTTCCATCAAGATCCCAAGTTCCACAGATCAAATTTTGAGAGCATCATGCAGTTCTTGTTTCTGGATTAATTTTGAGGCTGTGAAGGAACTATATTTTATATTGCTTCAAAAATCTTGAAATTAATCCAGGACCTCACATTCCCTATATGTGTGAGTATGCAAAAATTCACATCATTTTATCTAGCCAATTTCTCCCAAAAATTCCATCTAGTTTCTGTCTAGATCCAAGCTCTGTGAAGGAAGTACCACTTTGGCATTTCCAAATGAGCTGAAATTTCTCCAGTACCTCTATACATCCAAATCATCACCCTACACCAAAATTCTACTCATTTCACCAAGCCATATGAGTGCAGCTTCAAGATTCAGTTTCTGGACTAGAATTTGCATTACAAAGGAAGTATATGCAAAACTTGTCCAAATGACCTCAAATTTGGCAAGCACCTAGTCCTTCCTACCAAATTTTCCTGTGACAACTTTTCCAGCTCATTGCCACCTTTGTTTGACCACAACTTCCTCCCCAAGTTTCTGTCCAGAAGTTGTTCTGGATCCCCTCAACCCCTCTAGAGCAATCCTGGTCCATCCCTTGACCCATCTTGTCTATTTGAGCAGTGGTGCACCTATTTGACAAGGTGTGACAGGCAGAGGAGGGCCAGAGCACGTAGTGCACGTGGTGACCGCGTAACCCGAATGCAGAACTGGCGCTCTGCGCCGTACGTCGCCTCTGCCGACCGCTCCGGCCAGCCGCAGCTTGTCCGCTGGTGCCGACCTGACTCCCCGTCGTCCGCTTCCTCCTCTCAGGTCACTTCCCCCTTCGTCCCCTTCCTCCCCGCGCCGCGACGATCTCCGCCACTATGTGCCCGTGACGCCGTCGTCTTCCTATGTCTCCTTCCTCCCCGAGTTCTCCCGAAGCTGATGCCAGCTTCTCCACTCTCCCCGAACCCTTGCCAACATCGCCATTTCCCTCCGCGTGTCCCCGAGCGCCAGTATCCGGCTAAGCACGCCACGGCGGCCGTCCCGATCGCCTCGGCCAGCCGGTCTATAAATAGCCCGTGCCCGAGCACTCCGAGCTCACCAGCCTCTCCTCCACCCTCCTAGCACCCCGCCTGGCCTATCGTTTGAGCTCGCGTAGCTCCCCTTCCTTCCCATGGCCGAGGCTCCGCCGCCGGCCTTCCGCTCAAATTCGAGCTCCAAGAGCACTCCCTCCTCACCTAGTTCTTACCCGGAGCCTCTCCCTACCACCACGAGCTATCCCGCACCCCATCTCCTCCTCTCCACGACCATGTCGCGCATCCCGGCCATGGCCGACGCCGTCTTCCGCTACGGCCGAAGCCCCACTCATCTCCGCCACCCCTGGTGCCCGTGCGGTAGCTCGTTGGATGCGCCTCGATCCACTGAGCTCACCCATATGCGGGACGTCGCCGGGGATGGCCTATAGCCTCGGCAATCGCCGGCCGATGCCGCCCTGTTGCTCCGGCTGATGCGCGCCAGAGGAAGGAGACGACCCCGACGGGTGGGCCTCCCCTGTCGGTGGCCCAAACCCCCCTCCTCTGTTTCTTTAACAGAGCGGCAGCTGTGGGCCGGCCCAGCGGAGCAGCGACAGCCGTGGCAGATTTGGCCCGAGCCGGCCCATGTGCATAGTGCCGTTTATTCTTTTCCGCCGAAAAAAACTGCTGAGGACCCAGTGGCAAATAAAGTATTTACAGATGGGTCCCTGGTAGTCAATCGTCTACATCTTTTTACTCACAACTCCGATTCAGGTGAATCCAAAGCCCACTTCTTCAGTTTGTCGAGCCCGTTCCGATGATGTCACTTCCACCATGTTTAAACTTTCTGAAAATACCCATTTTGCCCTTGCCCTTCTATCAGCCCTCCGAGAGAGAATCCTTTCTGGTGAATTTCCGCGAGGTGATCGCACTTCTTCCGGAGTACTCCTTCACCCCCCAGGCAAGCCGACCATCTGATATATTCCCTAAAGCATTGCTCTATGTTATTCTTGCGTGTTTAAACTAATATGCTTATGCTTGTATGCGTAGTGGTGAGCTGTATGTGACGCTGATGAACCCTTGCTTGCCTTTCTTTAATGACGGCACCACGCCCGTGTTCTGAGCTGCTTCCGGCTGTCCGGGGTGGATGCCGACTTTATATTTCTCTTTTCAACAATTGTCCCGTGTTCTGAGGTGCTTTTCGGCCGTCTCGGGCAGCTGTTGAATTTCTCTCTGTAGCGGTGACCCTATGCTCTGAGCTGTTTTCTCGGCCGTCTTAGGGAACCGCTACACTCTTTTTATCAACACCGTCTCATGCTCTGAGCTGCTTTTCAGTCGTCTTGAGCCGAGGTTGAGTTATTCCGGTAACGTTCCAGATCTGAGTTGTAAAGACCGTTCTGGTGGCTACTGGTTTATTTGCTGGTTTCATGCAAAGGTTCAGATGGTTGTCAGTTACAGCTAAGACTTGTAAAGTAATTAAACTTCCGCTAGGTTGAACTGGCTATTTACATTACTTATAATGCTCGTCATGTTGTTGCACTAATGACTCGCCGTGATATTATATGAAGATAGGTTGTTATGTTTTCACAGTTGTTACAACATGCATTATTTTGACATGTGAAATTCATAGTAATTTACTTTGATGAATAGTTACTGCCATGTTAAGTTGACCATGCTTAATACCCATACTGGTTAAATTTCTTGACAACACTAAACTTAGTTGGTTGATCAAGAGCCACCTACCCGAACTTTTCCGTGCAGCCACATTTGCCGGTATGGGACAGCCTTGACTTGGTCTGGCTTTGTGCTCTTTTATCGGTACCACCAAACTAGGGAAGGTTATGCGTGCGCGCTACCCTGGCCCGGTAGGCGGCGATAACCTTGTGAGCCCAGTTGAGTTATATGGATCCAGGTCCCCGTTTGGGATAGTTTGTTTGGCCACGACGGTGGCAGGTGTCACGGGGTGACACAGGGGCCACCCAGGACATGACCCTGGGAGGGTATGATTGTCGGTGGTATGATAGAGGGGTCACGGGTCAGGCAGGTTTCGTTGGAGCACCACCGGTCCACCCGAATGGGATTACGAGGCCAGGTACTCCATGGTGTGGGTAAAGTGCGCAACCTCTGCAGAGTGTAAAAACCTATTCGAATAGCCGCGTCCACGGTATTGGACAGTCCGTTTAGGCCTCTCTAGGATGGTCAACCGTAACATAGATAATAATGATGGAAGAACTTGTCTTATGTTTGGAAGTACGCAATGGATCTTTAGTATCTCGAAGGTTGTGGGACAACCCAGAAGAGAGTAAGTTGGTAATTGGCAACAGTAAGCATATTAAGCACTTAAGATGATTAATGTTACTAGATGTTTAATATGGCTAGACATTCCTGCCATAACATGATGATTAATCTTGCTAGGTAAGCATGTTATGCTATGATAGTTAATGTTGTTCTAATAACAAATGCATGCTTGAATGCCATGGATTGCATTTCTTGGTGTATATGTTGGTTTAGTTTGCTAGCGAGTACATTCAAAAGTACTCAGCGGCCTTCAATGTGGCCAGGTTCACCTAAGGATTCGACGCCCTCTAGCGAGTTGCCGGAGTGTTCGCGGGCTAGAAGAGTAACCCAGTCAGATCCCTGTGGATTGGAGCCGCACTAAGACCATGCTGCCTTAGATAGAGCTTCTCCGCTGCCTTTCCCCTTGTAATATATCATGTAAGACTGATATATTCATTAATAGAAAATCTTGTGTTCATGATACTTGTTGTAAAAGCACATGCCAGAGTGATCTCCTGGGCTGGCGTGTGCGGCGACCGTCTGGCTACAGTGGTATTCAGGCGGGGCGCCACACTTCGGTCTTCTTTCACCAAACGGGCAGTCCTTGGGACCTGCTTTGGAGATGTGCAGTTGGGGCTACCCCCTTTAGCACCAAAGAGGAAAGCCTCTGTGTCCGCGCCCGCTGGCATGACCTCTGCCTTCGTTCCCGCCACGCGCATCACCCACATGGTGGGCACAGGACCGCACAGCTGACGTCAGGCTCGGATGGCCTCGGGCGGCCGCCTCGGGAGGCAGCCTCGCGAGAGGACCTCGCGAGGTCTCGACCGCTCCTGCGGCTAAGTCTTCGTGGTCTGAGCCTTGTGGAGGGGTCCTCAGGGGGCCGACGCCTCGGGAGATGTCTTCGCTCTGCGGCACCCTTAGATGGGCCGCGTCTTGGGCCTTCGCCAGGCGTCGTTTCCTGGGCCGCAGGCAGACGGGCCGGGCTACCCTGGTTCCCAATGGCCCAACTAAGAGTCTTGGAGCTTTTTGCCAATATGTTTCCATAGCATTTTGAAGGGTCCACATCCACATGTCCTTGCCATGCCAACATTGAACTTTTCCTGAAATATACTAGGTGAAAGTGTTAGTCCAACAACAAGTATGTTGACATGAATTAACAAAATCACCAAGGGAGCAAATGTGCTTTCAATCTCTCCCTTTTTGGTAATTGATGGCAACATACATCAAAGCTTCAAATAAAGATATAACAAGAAATGTATGAGAGCTTTGAGAAACATGTAACATGCATATGCTCCCCCTACAAGTGTGCAGCCTTTTAAAGCGTACTTGCTTTTGGAATGCAGATGCACAGTAGGAAGGGAATATACTGTGTTACATGTGTCTTGGCTACATGCATCAGAGCAATAATGGGAATGAAATACCTGCATGTTCATGATTCCTTCTTGCAAACAATATGTGCACTAAGCAAGAGATCATCATGTACATGAGTGTGTTGCATATAGTTATCTTGAAGCACTTGAGCATTTCCCTAAAGAAATAAGATTGAGAAAACAAGGTTAGATGACACAAGAAAGTTCTTCAAGGGAAAAGGAACAAGGACATCAAGAACACCAAGATTGGGATGACATGTATAGGTGATGGTCTCACTAGGTGAATACTTCCTTAAGTGCAAACATGTCCCCAAAAGATCAACCACAGATTTAAATAGGATTCCAAGGATTTTTCTCCCCTAAACTTGAACTTCCTCTCCCCCTGAATCTTAGAGTTTGATATTGGGAGAGGTAGGTTGAGACCAAATTAGAGCAAAGGATCATATAAAATGATCAATCAAATATATGTTTCTCCCCTCTTAGAAACATATAGAATTCCCTCATCTTGTAAGATGCATCTTTATCTCTTATAGATGAGAGTTTATAAAGGAGCTTTGATGTGCATCTCTGTTAGGGCATATTTCTCCCTTGGTGGTTTTGGTGATTGATGACAATGCGTTTTGCGGACTAACCGTGCGCATTGAGTATTTCAGAGATTATTAGATGGCACAAGACGTTTGTTTCCCCTCAGAGATTAAGAGTGAAGATGGTTATTTTCCGATGATTTCTTTTTGGTGGATTTGAGTCATAGGAAATTCGCACTATTAAGAGGGGGTCCGCATTTGGAAAGGTTAGGGCTGAATCAACACGTGCACATTCATCTTTGCACCCTCTTTCCTTCCCGACAACTTGGAGATCCCTTTGTCTTCTGCTTGGGCTTACAAGAAGCACCCAAGCGGTAGTACTGCGCTGGGGGGCGGTAGTACCGCTCCAGCAGTAGTGCCACACCCCAGTACTGTGTGTACTTCCGCTTGTTTTAGGCGTTCTATAAATCAGCGGTAGTACCGCTCGTGTGGTACTACGGCTCATACTACTACCTCACAAATGCGGATCCGCTGAACCCTAGAGTGTTAAGCGGTAGTACTGCTGGTTCAGAGCGATAGTACTGCTTGTGCGGTACTACCGGCTCCTACCTCCGCTCGCTGTACCGCTTAATTCTGGGCTTCTGTAACCTCGTTCACTCCAGCGGAAGTTGAGCGGTAGTGATCAGCGGTAGTGATCAGCGGTAGTACCGCTCTGGGCGGTATTGCCGCACTACCTAGCTCTACTACCGCAGTCCAACCGCAGTATGCAACACCAAGCGAAAGTACCGCTGGTGGGAGCGGTAGTACCGCCGCGCCGGGCAGTACCGGCTGTAGAGTGCAATTGACGAAGTCAAGGGTGCGGTAGTGCCCGCACCCTTGACTTCGTCAGTTGCACTCTACGGCCGGTACTGCCGTGCACGGTGGTAGTTCTGCTCCCCCGAGTGGTAGTACCATTTGTGCATGACTTGTGGGCAGAAAACAGTTGGATTTGTTCCCCCACTATATAAGGAGGTCTTCTTCCCCAAGAAGACTTGCCCCTTTTCCCCCAAGCTCTATTGTTGCCCATAAGCTCATTTTCTCCCGAACTCTCTCCCTAGCATCAAATCTCATTGATTCTCTAGGGTTTGCTTGAGAGGGCCTCGGTCTATACTTCCACCAAGAGATATTTCATTCCCCCCACTAATCCCTTGAGGATCTTGCTACTCTTGGGTGTTTGGGCACCCTAGACGGAAGAGGTCACCTCAGAGCCAGAATCCATTGTGGTGAAGCTTCGTGGTGGTGTTGGGAGCCTCCAATTAAATTGTGGAGAGAGCCCCAACCTTGTTTGTAAAGGTTCGGTCGCCGCCATACAAGGGCACCACTAGTGTAATCACGTCATCTTGCATTGTGCGAGGGTGTGAGGAGAATACGGTAGCCTAGTGCCTTCTTGGGGAGCATTGTGCCACCACACCGCTCCAACGGAGGCGTACTTCCCCCCTAAAGGGAAGGAACTTTGGTAACACATCATCGTCTTCACCGACTCCACTTGTGGTTATCTCTAACCTTTACTTTGTGCAAGTTAGTATTGTTGTCGGCATACGACACCTATGGGACCGCGTGGATCCCTTTTACGGTTTAGCTGGGGAGAAGATGTACACAAAGAGCGGATCCAACGATCAACGCGGGGATTTTACCCAGGTTCGGGCCGCTGAGTAGCGTAAAACCCTACTCCTGCTTTGGTTTATTGTGGATGTTTAAGCTCAGATACACGGAGCGCTTCTTGGTGAACAGTACGCAAGAAGGGCGGCTACGCATGCAGCTGGGCCAGAAAAGCTCCCCTCCCCCTGTAGCTTCGCCTTGGGCCTCCTTTTATATGACCAAGGGGTCACCAACAGTGGCGAATAGTACGTACAAGAGGTGTAAAGTTGCTACAGTGTTTACATGGTTATTACTGACGACTTAGGACAAAACGCATTAAATGCTCCACTTAGGTGTCCCTTACTTTCTTGGGGACGGAAAAAGAGCCCGTCCCATCAGCACCGCTTAATCCCATCCGCCGCTAATGCCATGACACGCATCCAGGAGGACAAACCCTAAACGACAGGCTATTCACTGCGCTGGAGTGGTGGCAGGGCGGCAGGATCTTGCCGGGTGCAAGGCCTTGCCGGGCCTTCACGAGCCTTCCTGGCAAGATCTTGCCGGGAATCCAGCCTTCGGTCTTCTGTCTTCTGATCATCGGCTCGAGTGCCTTCTTGATAATCTTGTATTTGTTTCCAGCTGTCCTCCGGTAGGTCTTGCCGCTGGTATGGCTACAACCGTCCGTGCACAAGTATGGGGTACTAAAAGACCCAAACTTTAGTACACCGACAAGAGCCCCCGGGCCTAGGCCATACACGGGTGCGAGGCGTTGTTGGGCTAGGCCCAAACAGTGCACGGGCACGCGTGGCAGGAGTTAACTGTCGTAATCTTCTTATTTACCGCGCCCCCCCCCCATGACGCGCATTAAATGCGGGACGTGGGATACGTGCGCGGAACGGCTGCAGTAGCAGTGCGCTCGTAAAAGCGCATTCACATTGGTTTAGTAAAGAGGCAGCCCCAGGCCTTCCTCATAAAAAGGAATCCGTAGAGGCGCTGCTCATTTACCTCTCGTCTTTTCCAATCTGGAAAACCGTCGTCACCTTCTTCCTCGAGCTTGAAACAGAGCCTCTCCCATCCATCCGCCACCTCCACGCCCTCACCATCCTTGGCCTCCGCTTCCACAGTCATCATGCCGCCCAAAGCAACCAAGGGCAAAGCGGCGAAAGCCGTCGACTCAGATGCAGAGACGGAGAAGATCGATCTGGTGGAGATGCGGAAGGAACACATCGTCTTCGCCCCGACACTTGACATGCGCGCCCTGATTGAGCGGTACATGTGCATGTGGGGAAAGGAGACGAGGGCTCACCCTGCTACTCGCGTGCTCCCAGCTGCCGTCAAGGGCGGTCCAGATAAATTTCCTTTCTTTGTCGCTTACTTTTACTGCGGGCTCTGCCCTCCGTTTTCTGATTTCTTCATCGACATCATGTACACATACGGCTTTCGTCTCTTGGATTTTACGCCAAATGCTGTGACATGCATGTCAGTTTTGGCCCATCTCTGTGAAAATTTCGCCGGAGTAGTTCCCAGCACAGCCCTCTTTCGCCACTATTTCATTCCCCGTATCAAAACAGGAGACGCCCTTTCTGGTTCTATCACCTGGATTCCAAGGGCATGGAATAAAGAGATATACCCAGACGGTCTCTACCGTAAGAAGTGGGATGAATGGCGGGCCGAGTGGTGCTGGATTAAGGAGAAAGATCCTCAGCCGTTCTGTTTGCCCCGACAAATGAAAGTGGTTCACGGCAAGGACTGGAGCGGCCTCGATCCTCAGGATGTGAAGCTCGCAATCGTAATTACCAGGATCCACCGTCTCAGGGTTGCCGGGCTCACAATAGAAACGATTGGCGCTGATTTCCTCCGCCGCCGCATCGCCCCTCTGCAGAACAAAGGGAGACCAGCCTGGGAGTTCAAGAATGCAGCAGATATCATGAGGCTGCGCCCTGGTCTGAACAACAACTTGACAGTCTTGCAGCACACAGCTCTCTGCCACAAACTGTTCAGGCCTGATGGGAAATATAAGTTGCCGGCTGGCGTAATTCCCCTGTGCAACAACTCTGCTTTGAGCTCAATCATCGCCATGATGCCGGTGTGTAATGCCCACGGCCTCGACAGAACTTGGGAAGAGCCATCCTCAGAGCACGCACAGGAGTTCTTTCATAACTTGTCGGAGAAAGCCATCCGAGAAGAGCCAACCCTTATCCACCCTACCACTGATGACGAAGTGGCCTACATCGCCAGCAGGGCGGAAGAGGTGAATCTAGCCGCAGAGGCCGGCAGCTTTGGCTTCGCGGAAGAGGAAACCAGTGAAGAAGAAATAATGTCAGAGGAGACCCTTGCCGAGCAAGGTGAAATTGCCGGGGAGCAGAGTGGCACGGTTGTCGGGAGCTCTTCTGTCGAAGACACAACCGAGGAGCAGCTGCACGAGGAGCCCCCAGCTCCAGAGAAGAAGAAACGTATTCTTCGGAAAGCCGTCTCTGGCATCCCAACACATCAACCTTCCTCAAGTGGTGAGGTTCCCGGCAAGGGGGCGGCCGGCAAGGCTGCGCAGCGGCAAGGAGCCCAACAGCAACCTGTGCGACGTACGAGACGCACAACCGCGGCAACAACTGGAGCGGCGGGGGCGTCTCATACGACAGCACCAACAGCTGGAGCAGCAGGATCACATCAACCCACTGCTTCTGCCGCATCCAAGCGTCCCAGGACCCCTTCTCCACCCCCTCGCACGGACACTGCAGCGGAGATTGACTTTGACATCTCCGCCTTTAGTCCGGAAAGAGAAGAGTAAGGGTCCTTGCCGCATCTTTCAACTTCTGAATTCCTGGTTTTGCTTAACTCATTTTTTTTCTTTGGCTTGTCTCCACAGAGATACGGAAACATTGGCGTAAAGGATGGCGAAGAAGGCAAAGACTTCAACGGATGATGAGCCTCCGGCAAGCACGGTAGGTGCGCCGGAGCCCATCGTCACCAGCCCAGAGCCCAGCCCTCGACGCAGCCCCCAGCGTGAGCCCACTACTCATTTTCCGCTGGAGAGCGTTGGGGCGAATATCTTCGCTATTGACATCACCGGGCTTGTAGGAGAAGAACGGCAACAAGGAGAGCCATTGGAGGCCGTCCCTGACGTACCGCCTCCGTCAACTACGCCGCCCAGAGATGAACATTCGGCAAGGGCTTCCACTAGCGAGCCCATTCACGTTGAAGAGGAGCCGGCAAGCACGGGCACTGGCAATCCTACATCGGCAACCCATGTTGCCGGGAAAGGAGAAACCACCTCTCAACAGCTCGGCACAGGTAAACCGTTTGCCTTGGTGCACCTATCATTCTTTCTTTATTTTTGTCTTCTTGAACTTCAACTATGGTCTCATCTTGTTTCCTTTCTTGGTCTTCAGATCTTCCTTCGATGGAACAAATGGATGTTGATATTGTCATCGAAGAGACCGCCAAGGATGCTACCGCCGAAGCCTACAGAGTCGCAGCTGACGAAGCTGCCAAGGCCGTACATGAAGAAACCACCAAGGGGTCTGCTGAGGGGGCCGGCAAGGAGACCGGCGACCATACTGACGGCATTCCTGCCACAGGAGCGCCTGGCGCTACACCGGTCGCGGAGCCCCCAATTGCTGCCGAGGCGGTTGTCGAGGATCAACCGTCAACATCCGACGCCCCCCCGTCAAGCAGATACCTTAAGGTTGGCGACAACCTGTTCGTCAGCAACCGAAGGAGAAATTTTTGATGAAGACATCATCGCCGCCGCTGGACTTAAGATCGTCGACGAGCCATGTGCCAGCAGCAGCGGGTCCAGGGAAGAACAGCTCCTCCAAGCCTTGAGCGACAACTTTCAAAAGCTCCAGGTGCTCCACCGCACCCGAAAGGAGAAGTTGGACTCCAGGGCGGCAGCCATTGAAGCAGCGGAGGCAGATTTCCAGAAGCGCGTCGAAGAGATGCAAGTCTGGTATGCCAAGGCTTTCCAGGAACTGACGGCTGGTCGGGAGCAACTGAATCAAAGTTCGAGCGATTTCCTCTTAAAGCAGTCCGATGCCGAGAAGGCACAGGAGGAGGCCGCGCAGCAGGCTGCTGCAGAGGAAGCTCGCTTAATGGAACGCCGCGTCGGGCTCGATGCTAAGACCTTGCCGCTCGCGAGGAGGCGCTTGCCGCCAAGCTCCGCGGCAAGGACGAAGAGATCGAGAAGCTTGTCGCGCGGCAAACTCAGGAGCTGGAGCAGAGACACAAGGAAACACTCGAAGCTCTGGCCAGAGACCATGCCGTCAAGTTAAAGGGATCCATCGATGTCGCCGAAGCTGCAGAGGCCGCCAAGCACGAGCTGGGCGATAAAGTGAAGAGGCTGGAAGCAGATCTCGGGGACCGTGGCAAGGAAATCTCGACGCTCAAAGCCGACAGAGAGAAAACTCTCTACAGCCTGGCGGAGATGCAAACCGCCATGTCCGGCAAGACCAAGGAGCTTATCTCAGCCAATGAATCCATCACTGATCTGACACTAAAGCTGGCAACGCTGGAGGAGTCCCTTGAGAATGGCAAAGCTCGCGAGAGGGCTTTGATCAAAGATCTCCAGAGTGAGAAGAGCCTGCTCAACAGCGCCGCCGCCACTTATAATGACTTTGAGAAAGGTGTGAAGATCTGGACTGGGCGCCTTGTCGACATCGCGGAAAGGCTTGCCGCAGAACTGTCCACCATGGGCTTGAAAAACTTCAACTACTCTTCTGATGATAGGGTGTCTTCGAGCGCCAAGCTAACCATGTTCCTCGAGAGCATCGTCGACGCCCTCAAGCTGCTCCAGTCTGACCGAGCAACCCATCTGGCCAACGAATCCCGCAAACTCTGTCGGGCCGTCCTCCTCAAGGTGCTCATCAAAGTGGTGCACAAGAACCCCGGCATCAACCTTACCAACGTCCTCGCTAGCTTGCCAGAGGATGCAGACCTCAAGGCCCTCGAAGAGCTTGTCACGCCCATCGTCGACAGAGTGAGCCAAGTCAAGAGGGTTGAAGGCCAGCGCAGGGACTAGCCGCTTCACTTCATTTTGTCGCCACCATTCCATGCCAAAGACAGTTTTATCTTAAGTTAGAATCGCAGCGACCAGTAATATAACTTGCTATGTTTTGGATGAATGTATGCTATTTCTCTTGTCTGATTTCTTGTTTTGTACGGTACATGCCCTATGCTTATTGGAAACTTGCCGGTGCGCGCACCCTTGCCGCGAGCGCTTTGAGGAACGGATCCTTAGCAGCCTGCTGGAGGTGTCGCAGCCGACAAGATATCTTGACGTTTTCAGTGCAGCTACTTAAGCTGTTGAGCGGACTCGAAACAAAGTAAGGTTGCAACCGATCACGACAAGGATCCTTCGCTTGCAGGTTTTCCATACAAAAGCCGAAATCGTTCAAGGAAAATAAGTCTAGAATAAAAATTTGCTTAAGAGTTTTGCAACTTAGCTTGTCGTCGCTGTACTCCTTATTGCAAAATGTCAACTTGAACGTCGTCTGTCGGTGTCCATACCATCATTCCCCCCCGGCAAACTTGCACGCGAGGAAACCTTCTGTCCTTTAAGAAGAAGGGAAAAGAAAGATATGGAACCTTGGCGGTTCATTAATGCTTACCGGAAGCAGGTGTAAGACAATATCTCAGACAAGCATGCATATAGATTGACATGAAAATCGACAAGAATTGTAAAACACTTAAGTTTATTCAACTATGCACAGGGTCTGCGCCTGGCTTTGTACAAAGGATCATATGCCTTGCTGACAAAACTCGTACAAAAGGTGGTTGCCGGGAGACCCGGCAACCGCGCCTTATGGGTAGAACTTACGAAGGTGTTCGATATTCCATGAATTGCTCACTAGAATGCCATCTTCGGTCTCCAGGCGGACTGCGCCGGGCCTGGTGACTCGTACTACCCGATAAGGGCCTTCCCACTTCGGCGTCAACTTGTTAGAATTCTTTGCCGACTGAACGCGCCGAAGAACAAGGTCGCCTTCCTCAAGGCTTCGGGCATGAACCTTGCGGCTATGATAGCGACGCAAGGCTTGCTGGTAGCGTGCAGCTCGCACAGCAGCTCGAAGACAATCTTCCTCAAGGAGCGTGGCGTCATCCTGGCGCAGCTGCTCTTGCTCATGCTCATCATAAGCGAGTACTCGAGGTGACCCGTATATGAGTTCTGTGGGGAGAACTGCTTCTGCCCCGTAGACTAGGGAGAAGGGTGTCTGGCCGGTAGCTCGATTTGGTGTCGTTCTGATTGACCAAAGAACCGCCGGCAGCTCATCAATCCAGCGTCTTCTGCACTTGCGCAGCTTGTCGAAAGTCCTTGTCCTGAGACCTCGCAACACTTCAGCATTTGCCCTTTCCGCTTGGCCGTTGCTCCTCGGGTGAGCAATAGAAGCAAAACAAATTTTGCCGCCAAGGTCTTGGACGTACTGCATGAAGGTGCGGCTCGTGAACTGCGTGCCATTGTCGGTGATGATCCTGTTTGGCACACCAAAACGGCATACTAGTCCCTTGAAGAACTTGACGGATGATTGTGCTGTCACTTCCGGCCACTTCGTGAACTTGTCGATAGCAACGTTCAAGTACTCTAAGCCCCCGGCAGCGCGGGGAAAAGGGCCCAATATGTCGAGCCCCCAGGCAGAAAATGGCCAGGAAAGAGGGATTGTCTGAAGAGCTTGAGCTGGCTGATGCAATTTCTTTGAATGGAACTGGCACGCTTCACACTTGGTTACTAATGCAGTTGCATCTTGGAGAGCAGTGGGCCAAAAGAAACCTTGCCGGAATGCCTTACCGACAAGAGCTCTTGAGCCTATGTGGCAGCCACATATGCCTCCATGTATCTCTGCCAACAGCTCCAGTCCATCCTCCCGAGGAATACACTTCAATTTCACACCGTTCGGTCTCTTTCTGTACAGGACATCGTCCACGAACTGGTACATATTAGACCGACGGGCTACTTTCTCCGCTTCTTCCCGTTCCTCAGGGAGTTCTCATGTTTGAAGGAACCGGACGATGTGCTGTGCCCATGTTGGAGCCTGTGGCTCGACAACAAGGGCCAAAGGCATATCTTCGGCCGTGGGAGCGTTTGTCTATACGGCAAGGGCTTGAGGCCCTACCGGAGCCTGTTGCTCCCCGGCAAGCTTGGCGTTGTTCCCGGCAACTTCCTTGCCGGTGGCTTCTAGAAGCTCTGCAGGAAAGTACTGGCCGGAACTCAACTTTCTCCTCTTATCTTGCCTCGTCGATGGTGTTACGGATGGCTAAGTTAAGCGGAGCACAAAAGGTCCTGGTTCCATAGGTAACTTGAGGGCAGCACGTTTTGACAGGTCGTCGGCAATATTGTTCTCCGCACGAGGAACATGCTCTGTTTGCAACCCGTCAAAATGCTCCTCCAACTTTATCACTTCATCTACATATGCTTCCATCAACGGGCTCTGATAGTCCTTGTTAACTTGCCTGACGACAAGCTGCGAGTCACCTCTGACGATGAGCTTCTTAATTCCAAGGTCCGCCGCGATCCTGAGACCGGCAAGCAGCCCTTCATATTCTGCAGTGTTCTTTGTTGATCTCTCCCGGGGAAAGTGCATCTGAATTACATACTTGAGGTGCTCTCCGGTGGGTGTGACAAGCAGCACGCCAGCACCGGCGCCTTGCAGCGAGAAAGCCCCGTCAAAGTACATAATCCATTCTCGATTTGTTTCCTTGCTGGGGATAGTTGTCTCTTGAATTTCTTCGTCTGGCGTCGGTGTCCATTCTGCAATGAACTCCGCCAAGGCTCTGCTCTGAATAGTCGAAGTGCTTTCAAATTTGAGACCAAAGCTTGGCAGTTCCAACGCCCACTCCACAATTCTACCGGTCGCATCTGGATTTCGTAAAATCCGCTGCAACGGGAAGCGAGTGACGACGGTGATTTCATGTGCCTGGAAATAATGGCGTATCTTCCTCGAGGCCATAAGGAGACCGAAGAGCAACTTCTGCACGCCAGAATATCTTGACCTAGCCCCCGTGCAACAAGGAGCTGACAAAATAGACTGGGCGCTGCACCATTTTCTTCTTCTGCGTTGCTTCATTTGATTGCGCAGACCCTGCCTTGTCGGCACCAGACTCTGGCGGGGAGAATCCCAGCTTGTCGCTTGACAGGCTTGTCGCTGCCGCTGCTTCTTCGTCGACTTCTCTCTGCGCCACTAATGCAGCACTAACCACTTGATTCATCGCCGCTAAATATAGTAGCAACGACTCTTGTGGTTTAGGCGCGACTAGTGTTGGCGGAGAGGAGAGGTACCTCTTCAAGTCCTGCAGCGCTGCCTCCGCTTCCGGAGTCCATTTCATTGGACCTGCCTTCTTCAAGATTTTGAAAAAAGGCAGGGTGCGCTCAGCAGATTTGGAGATGAACCTGCTCAGAGCAGCAACGCAGCCGGCAAGTCGACGCACATCTTTGACACGTCTTGGTGCTTCAATCTGCTCAATTGCCTTGATCTTGTCGGGAGTTGCTTCGATTCCACGTTGAGACACAAAGAACCCAAGAAGCTTGCCGGATGGAACGCCAAACACATACTTCTCAGGATTGAGCTTCAGATTGATCCTGCGCAGATTTGCAAATGTCTCTTCTAAATCTTGTATGAGCGTTGCCTTGTCCTTGGTTTTAACCACTATGTCATCCATATAAGCTTCCATATTTCTATGTAGCTGGGGCTCAAAACCGATCTGGACCGCTCTTGCAAATGTTGAACCAGCACTTTTCAACCCAAAAGGCATGCGTATGAAGCAATACGTGCCACATGGGGTGATAAATGCGGTTTTCTCTTCGTCTTCCTTTGACATGAAAATCTGATGATACCCTGAATAAGCGTCAAGAAACGACAGCAAATCACAGCCGGCAGTGGAGTCCACAATCTGGTCAATGCGCGGCAAGGGAAAAGGATCTTTTGGACAGGCTTTATTGATATCTGTATAGTCGATACACAGCCTCCATTTTCCATTCGCCTTGCGCACTACAACTTGATTGGCCAACCATGTTGGATGGAGCACTCCTCTAACCAAACCTGCCGCTTCCAGCTTCCTGATTCCTTCGGCAATAAATTCTTGCCGCTCCAAAGCTTGCTTCCTAACTTTCTGCTTGACGGGCCGTGCATCAGGACAGACAGCAAGGTGGTGCTCAATTACCTCTCTGGGAACACCGGGGATATCAGATGGTTGCCATGCAAACACATCGACATTCGCCCGCAGGAAGGCAATGAGCGCGCTTTCCTATTTGTCATCGAGGGTGGAACTCACGGTGAAAGTTCCTCCCGTACCATCCTCCTTGACGGGCACCTTTTTAGTTGCTGGTGGAGTTGCCTTGGATTTCTTGCTCTTGCCGGTGGAGCTCTCCGGCACATCCTCAACGGGAGCGCAACACTCCGAAGAGGTATGCTTGCCGGAGTGTGTGCTAGAGGTCTTGCCGGTCTTCTTCCCCCCAGGAGCTTCAGCGGCAGGAGCAAGTGCTTTGGCGGCAGGTGCTGCGACTGCCTCCCGGTAGAGTTGGTGCTGCGACGTCCCATCAAAACGGAGATCGTGCTCACTTTTTAAGGGATATCATTAAGATTTTGTTTCTCCCTATACGCATAATAGCATCTTTTATGGGTAATGGCGATTTCAATGGCGTGGCTAGAGGGACTCTTGGCCTTTTCATCAGCCCATATAAGAGCGAGGGGGTAGCAGTAGAGAAAGCATGCTCCCTTCCTTCCCTGCCTACCGCCTCTCAAGCTCCATCGCCCAGATCCAATCCCGAGCTCTTCCCAGTTCCTCAGCGCTTCTCCCCTCAACAATGGCGGAGAACAACCTTTTAGAGTTGCGTAGCGTGGGGTACATCCCCACAGAGGTCCGCACTCACGCGCCGGCTCTGTAGCAGCGCATACCCACTCCCGACACTGGGGAGAGGGTCGTCTTCGTCCCTCACGTCATCAGAGGTCTGGAGTTCCCACTGCCCACTTCCATGCGCGGGATCATGTTTTACTACGGGCTAGATTTCCACCATCAGGCCCCGAACTCCATCCTTCACCTCGCCTCCTTCATCTTCGTCTGCGAGGCCTTCCTTTGCATCGAGCCACACTTCGGACTGTGGCTGAAGATCTTTGGCGTCAAGCCGAGGTCCAGCGACTCCGAGCTCTCTGAGTGCGGGGGCGCGATAATCAGCAAGAACTAGAAGGCGGTGTGGTTCAAAGGCACCTTTATAGAGACCGTCAAGGAGTGGCAGCGCGAGTGGTTTTACATCACCGAGCCACTCGCTGCTGGTCAGGCCGAGGTCGACTTCTCAGCTAGTCCTCCGAAGAAGCTCATGTCTTGGAAGAGGAAGGGCATGGACTGGGGGAACCCGGCGGAGGTGAAGGTGCTGATCTAGAAGATCGAGTTCTGGATAAACCAGAGGGACATCAAGCTGGCGGACGTGGTGAACGTCGTGCTCCACCGCCTCATCCTGCCGCTTCAGTCTCGGGCTACCCCGATGTGGGCGTACAAGCCCGGGGACATGGTGCCTATCCACCACTTCTTCCGCTCCACCCGGCTGGGATGTGGAAGCTGCTATTCAAGCCGTCCAAGGACGGTTTTCCCGAGGTCGGGAGCGACTTCGGCTTCGAAGCCGCCCATGATGCCCCCGAGGTAAATCTCAATAGTCAGTTCTACACTCTGTGTTCCCTGGTCTCTCACAAATTTTGGCTAACCAATCAAATGTTTGCAGAAGTGGATCCCCAAGGCACAGCAAATGCTGTGCCCGGCGCCGCAGCCTGAGGGGGAGAGGACTCCCCAACTCGTGGCCCTCTTAACCAAGGAGCCACATGTGGCGGGTCTCCGAGCTCGGGAGACCTCGGTCACCCGGTTCGAGGAGACCCACGCCTCCTCCACCCACAAAGACGGGGAGGGAGATGTGGGGGAAGGGAAATCTTCCCCTAAAGGGAAGAGGGCGGCGTCCGAGGGCGCCGAAGAGGAGGCGAGGCCGAAAGGCCAGAAGAGGCCGCACAAGGCCTCCGCTGATCTAGTCCTGCCGTAGAAACCCAGCTCCCCAATGAGTCGGACGAGGACCTCCTCGCACTGGGGAGGAAGAAACCAGCCCCCCAAAGGTATGTAACTACTACTCAATTTGGACTTTGAAAGCTTGTTCCTCTGATGAGACTCATAAGAGAATTTTTGCCAGCTCGACTGGGACTCGTTTAGTGGCGATACTTCGGGCGAGCTGCCCCCATCGGACAGCGGGGAGCCGGAGCCCGCCAAGACTCCCTCGGCCCGCGAGGCGCTAGGGGAGGCGTCATCCGGTCAAGCCCCTGTACTCAATACATCAGGGCTCAAGGTACCAGATGTTATGGCTGAGGTTGACACCTCGGCCGCACCAGGGCAAGGGGACCTGGTCACTGAGGTCCCCAAGGAAGGGTTGGGCCAGGCATCGGTCCAGCTCGAATAGTCTCCAGCGCCTGCGCCGCAACTGGAGACCCTCGTTCCCAGCACCTCAGTGGTGGGTTCACAGGTTGCTCCACCCCCGCCTCCTGCCACAGGGCGGGCTAGCACGGGGTGCCCGAGGAGATGGACGCAGCCTTAACAGGCTCCTCCATCGCAGAAGAGCACCGTGCCTTGATCGGCGCGGCACTACAAGGCTTCCGGTCTACGGAGGCTGGACTGCGTGAGGTCTTCAAGGGCCTCGTCAGGAGCTTCGAGGTACGCTTTTTATGTTGCCATTACGGATGATATTCATGCTTATGACTACTTGTAGTAGCGGTCTTTTGTCCGAAGATTTGTTGCCTAGCACAGCGTTTGTAAGAGCGTATCCAACCAGTAGCCCCCGAGCCCAAGGCTGGTTTTGAAAAACTGGCCTTGGGGTCGATGCTTGCGCATGTTTTAGGTGCTAACCCAGTAGCCCCCAAGACTCTGGCCGTTCTTCAAAAATGATTGACCAGAGGATTGAAGTCAAAAAACAGGGACTAAGGCATGGGTGTATGTTTTAGGTGTCGACCTCGTCTCTGAAGTGGTTTGGCTGTGTGGCCGAGGTCTATGCCGCTAACCACTTCGGCTGATTTAATAAGAAGCCCTTCATTTAACACGGGTAACCTCCAACGGTACATTGCTGGACACTGTCTTCGGATGGCCGACCAGTTTACGCTTACCAGGACAGTCAGTTTTCGGCTTTATCCACTGAGGCGCTTTGCCATTCAAGTTGGCAGCACAATCGTAGTTGTTCTCCCTATACACCCTTAGCCGAATGGATTGGAAACATAAGGGGTAAGCACAGGAGCCGGGCAACATAACTATTGACCAAAATCGAGGTTCGAAACTGATTCATATAATGCAACACCCAAGATGCCGAATTGATACTTCGGACTTGTAGGGGGGGCGTGAGATTAAAAGCGAAGCCCATGGTAATTTTAAATAACAGTTGTATCATGGATGTATGCTTTTGGCTCAAAGGCAGTAAACATAAGGAAATGCGCAATGGCCTCGATGGGTGCACTTCCTTTATTTCATATGGTCAAGCCGTACATGCCAAGCTTTGACAAAAGAAACTTGTAGAATATACAACGGAAAAAAAGGAAAAGTAAAGGAGTAGGAACAGGGCGGACATGTTAATGGGTTTATTCGCCCAAGCCCGTCGCTGTCGCACGTCTGCGTGTCCGTGTTGTTAACCAACTTGTCTTCGTTGAGAGTGAAGTAGGTATCGGCTATCCGCGACCTCGGCCGTTCGTTTGCTTGATGCTTTTGTCCGTCGAGTCCTTTAAAAGGTGTGTGCGACTGTCACTTGGATGGTTTAAGCCATGTGGACGTGCTACTTCTGTCTGGGCCTTTTACAGCGCCCTGCTGGTATGCAAGTTCGAAGTGCGTCGCTGTTTAGTCGAGCTGACAACGACACATCATTTGTTTCGGCTCCTCAGCCGCCCATGGAATTTTTAGTGCAAAGCTGTGCACCCTGGGGACATAATGCCCTTCCAAGGGGAGGCGAACAAGGAGCCCGTGCCCCTATTTGGGGGAGTCATGGCCTGACCGAGGTTGGCTCGCAGCCCGTGTGCGCTTTGAGGAGCTGGGCCCGTGACGAGCTGCCTCCTCAGTTGCCTGTACCTCGACTGCGAAAGCCGCGGTCTGTTCCTCTGTTCGGAGGGAGCGTTCGGTGTTACCATTGACTGTAATAACACCATTTGGTCCTGGCATTTTCATCTTTAAGTATGCGTAATGCGGGACTGTGTTAAAGCGTGCGAATGCGGTGCGCCCAAGCAGCGCGTGGTATCCGCTTCAAAAAGGGATGATATCGGAGATTAACTCTTCGCTCCGAAAGTTCTCGGGTGATCCGAAGACTACCTTCAGCGTTACTGTTCCCGTGGAGCGAGCCTCTACGCCTGGTATGACACCTTTGAAGGTGGTGGTGCTGGGTTTGATCATGGATGAGTCTATGCCCATTTTTTTGATCGTATCCGCGTAGATTAAATTGAGGCTACTGCCTCCGTCCATAAGGACGCGTGTCAGATGGAATCCATCAACGATCGGATCTAGGACCAAAGCAGCCGATCCGCCATGTCGGATGCTGGTTGAGTGATCACGTTTGTCGAATGTGATCGGGTAAGCCGACCATGGATTGAACTTCGGGGCAACAGGCTCTAGGGCATAAATGTCCTGAAGTGCTCGTTTCCTCTCCTTTTTAGGGATGTGGGTTATGTAAATCATGTTTACGTCCTTCACCTCGGGAGGGAACTGTTTCTGGTTTCCATTGTTAGATCACCGAGGTTCATCCTCGTCCTCGCTGCGAGGTTGAGCTTTATTTTGGCCCTCTGTCGCTATGTTTCCAGCCTGCTTGAAGACCCAACAGTTCCGGTTTGTGTGGTTTCCTAGCTTGTCCGAGGTGCCATGTATTTGACATGGCCTATCGAGGATCTTGTCAAGATGGTTGGGTCCGTCTTTGCTCCCTTTAAACGGCCTCTTTTTCTGACCAGATCTAGGTCCGTTGAACCCTGCATTCACTGCAACGTCCTCGGTGTCGCTCCCGCCATTTTTATGCCTGCGCTTATTTTTGTTGTGTCTGGGCTTGCCATTGGCGTCACGAGCTTCCGAAGTGCCTACCTCACCGTTGTGAGTACTGCTGGCCAGCCAACTATCCTCTCCCGCGCAAAAGCGGGTCATAAGCGAGGTGAGGGCTGCCATGGTCCTCGGCTTGTCTTGCCCGAGCTGGCACGTGAGCCACTCATCTCGGATGCTGTGCCGGAAAGCGGCGATCGCCTCGGCGTCGGGGCAGTCCATAATTTGGTTCATTTTAGTTAAGAATCTGTTCCAGAACTTCCTTGCCGACTCGCCGGGCTGTTGAATAACGTGGATGTGGTCGTCGGCATCTGGAGGTCGGACATATGTGCCCTGGAAGTTAGCCCTGAAGGCATCCTCGAGTGCTTCCCAGCTTCCAATGGAATGAGGAGGCAGGCTATTCAGCCAATGCCTCGCTGGCCCCTTTAGTTTGAGCAGCAGATATTTGATAGCGTGGAGATCGTCTCCATGCGCCATGTGGATGTGGAGAAGGAAATCTTTGATCCACACCTCTGGGTCGGTAGTGCCATCATATGATTCGATGTTGATGGGCTTAAACCCGTTAGGGAACTGGTGTTCCATTACCCTGTCTGTGAAACAGATCGGGTGAGCGGGACCTCGGAACCGAGCAGACTCATGTCGGACGTCGGGGGATATCCGTGTATAAGTTTGTTCCCGAGCTCGGCCGTTCCTGTCCATCCAGGCATCGTAGCCATCAAGCCGGACTGGTGCACGTCCTCTTGATACGTAGATGGACCGAGAAGGTGCCCGGTTCACCTCTATCTGGCGTCTTGCATCATATGGCTCGGTGTAGTCGACGGGATCCTTGCCGTGCCGGTGTGTCGTTGTTTGGGTGTGTAAATTTTCCCGCACTGGCCTGTCGCGCCCTCTAGGGGGCGGTCAGGTTCGTCAGCCCATCCGCGTGTTAAGAGCACGTCGTTGGTTAATTCTTCATCGAATTCGGGCAGTAAACGCCTGCGTGGGTAGGATTTAGGCACGCTACGGCGCCGTTCTTCAAGGTCGAGTATCTCGACCCACTTGTCATTCAACGCGTCTTGATTGGCTTTCAGCTGCTGCTTCCATTTCATGCTTCGAGCGGTGGCCACGAGGCGTCGTCGGAACCATTCTTGCTCAAAGGGGTCCTCGCGGACTATAAAGTCCTCGGTGCCCAGGCTCTCGTCCTCCTTGGACTGAGGTAAGTAATTGTCATCAGCCCCTTCAAAGAGGTTATCGGGGTCCTCGTCCTCGGGGATTCCTGTGGGGCTGTGTGGCTGCCCTGGGAAGGCTTGAAAATCCTCTCCTGGGTTATCGGCGTCGTTTGCCGCCGCGCCGATGTTTGTGGCAGTGGCATCGTGCCCGTTGGGGTCCCCGTTGGCACCTCTCCCACGCCTTCGCCGATGTCTTGATGGGTTCTTAGGAGTATCTACCATGTATACATCATAGGTGGAGGTTGCAGTCCACTTGCTAGTGTTAACCAGCGGTGTGGCGGTTTCTGCAGGGCCGTCGACATCTTCATCCATGTCGGTGGCTTCATCATAGTGTAACACATCGGTTAAGTCATCGACAGTGGCAACTAGATGGGTGGTGGGTGGGATATAAATTTCCCGATCGTCAGATTTAAGTCCAATCTTGTCATAGACCGAGGTCTGACTGTTCGAGATTGATAAGCTTTGGATGTGGTCAAGCACCTCATTTAGATGAGATAATTCTTCAGGGTTCATGGCCTGGTTGTAAGCTGGGCTGACCCGAAGTACGATAGGCGGGTCGCTTGACGCGTCCTAAGCCTTATGAGGGGCCAGGGTTGATTCCGGATATGGCATCTGAGTCGGTTCTAAATCCGACGTAGTATCCGAAGCCGGGTCCGGACCATCGTCGTGGCTTGATGCCGAGACGAGGTTGTCCAAGGCGGGGGCAATCTATTCCTGCACAGGGCCTTGTGGGGCCAGGGGGTTTAGCCCGACATCCTCGAAGGAGATCGGTTCCGGGGTCGAGCCCCCGATGTCTGATAAGCACTCGATCCGGCCTGGCGTCCAACCGGTAAGGACGAGCTCTCCGCGGGAATCCGCGGTGTACTCCAAGCTTCCAAAAGTAACGACGTGATCCGGAGCGTAACTCTCGACGGGAGCCAGATGGCCCGTAGAGTTGGCGCAAAAGACCATGCTACCGAAAATGAATAACTGGCCGGGGACGAAGATGTCCCCGTAGCTAGAGCCACAGTTGATCTGCAGGTGAGCCATCAATCCTTTGCTGATCTCACAGCGGAACTCTCAATGAAAGCACCAGTGTCGGTGGTAAAACCGGAAGACCTCGGGGTAGGGGGTCCTGAGATGTGGATCTCGGATCATTGGTAACAGGGACAAAGGAGACGGCGTTTACCCAGGTTCGGGCCCCCTCGAAGAGGTAATACCCTATGTCCTGCTTTGATTATATTGATGATGAAGTATCAAGTACAAGCTTGATCTACCTCGAGATCGTAAGGAGAAGTCTAACCCTAGGGCTAGGTGGATGATAATTGTGATTCCGTGTCCTCTACAGGCTAAAGCCCTTGGCTTATATACACGCCAGGTAGGGCATCTAGGGTTACATGGTTGGTATCTAGGGATGCGTATGGAGGCGGTAGGAGATGTCTTGGGGTATACTCCAAGTCTTCGGTAGATGCAATCTTGATCACGTCGTGGCTTCCGGAGTCCAACTAAATGAGAACGAGGGCCTTCAGGCCCATCCCGAGGACTATGGGCCGACTAGGTTGGTACCCCCTAGTCCAGGACATCGTCAGCCAGCAACTTTAACCCTTCTTATGTTTTATGCCGCACTAGTGATGGGCATGTGTTGATGGATACAAACTTGGGTGTTTCTATACCCCTTTTACTTGTGCACAGACAGTTGCAGCCTTCCCAAAGGCAAGGGCATGCCGGAGGGTTACCTTCATCAAGACACAAGACTTGGTTGACAAAACTATGAAGAAGACCTCGAGGCAGGTCATCGAGAAGTACTAACTTAGTACTGAAGATCAAGACTACACTTGCCGGCAAGCTACACACCAGCAAGGCAAAGACCCAGCAAGCTATGTGTCGGCATGGCCTCTATGCTTCGCCACCGCTCCACCTCATCGATCAACTAGTCATTTGTCGATGAGGTGTCGAGCGGGCAGGCGGTTTGGTGAGGCTTGTCGGGGCACGTGTCAGCACGCTAGGTTGAAGATTAACTTTAATGACACCCATCCAGGAGGCGTGTCAGCTCAATAGAAGGTAGCTGGACGAGCAGTACAGGATCCTTGCAGGGGGACGCTCCCAGCATGACACCTAACGACACATTTAATGTGTTTGTCGTAAACCGGCAGAGTTAGGCATGATAGCACTGTAGCTACCATTTCACTTTGTAATTACAGTCAGGCCAGTGTGGTGACCCCTTAGTCTATAAAAGGAGGCCCTCGGCTACGTTTACAAGGGTCGACACTTTGCTCATTTGCACGTAGTAGTTGCACTGCTCGCACGGCTTACCGGCAAGCTACGCTCCCTGTAACTTGAGCTCATACATAGATAATCCACCAAAGCAGGAGTAGGGTTTTTACGCCTCGCGACGGCCCGAACCTGGGTAAAACATGTGTGTGTTCTGCTGATTTTGCTCTTTGTGCTCGTCGATCCCCATAGCCGAACTGCAAAGGGATCATAGATTGTCTTGGTCGTACCTCAACATCTTTAGCGCGCCAGGCAGGGGGATCGCGTGTGCAAACCTGATTCAGTAGTCTATGCGCTAGCTTCATCTTCTTCATCGCCGATGGCGCCCAAGAAGAAGGGCGCGACATCGACAACACCGTCTACGTCCAAGGAGCCGACTCCCGTGAACACAGAAGGCGGGGGTGGAACTGGCGTAGCCTGCCGAGCCAGCAAAACTGGCGGAGCCAGCGGCACTGGTGGAACCGGTGCGGCTGGCGGAGGCGACGGGGGAGGATGTCTTCCTCGACGCTCTGGTGAGCATAGTTACCGAAGCAACACAGTCCAGAGCGGCACGAGCAAGGATCCAGTCATTGCGACGTCCAAGGACGGAGCGGCGACATCCAAGAATGCTATGGCAGAACGCGTACCACGACCATCGCAAGATGGGCGCGACGCGCTTCCTCACAACGCCGGCGGCTCCGGATGGCAACACAACAACACCAGCGCCGAGCATCGTTCTCAAGACGTTCTGGCATCACCACCACCGCGTTAGCCCACTGGCGAGCAGACGCCATGGCAGCAGGTTCGAGACGGAGTTCCTTCTGGCTCTGCCAGGAGTTGAGCAACGTCGCGATCCTCACTCCCGGCCATGCCGTCCATGGCAGCGGAAGCCATGGCGCGGGCTCAAATGTTGCTAAACTTCCCGCCTACAGCTGACAAGATGGAGGAGTGAAGGGCGACCATCCAGAGCCTCATCTGTTTTGCTGACCCCGGCAAGACGCAGGAGGCGGGACCTTCATGGCGACCACCTACGGCACCGGCAGCACCAGCTGGAGGCTGAGCTGGAGACACTGCGCCAATGATGCAGTCGCCTCCGCGTCAACAACCACAACAATGGTAGACTCGTCGATCCGATGAGCCTGGCGAAGTGTCGATGGCGTCTTCGGATCCGTGAGGCCGCCAAGATTAGCGCCAAGTGCTGCACGACAGGCGGGTGGAGGACGCCCGCACAACCATAGAACGGCATCGGGAAACGTGTCGTCAATGCGACGAGCGCAATGGACCGGTCGTAGACGAGCCAGCGCCAGGGTCCGGTGGGTACTTGCCTTATGAGGTGGGGTGCCCAGCGTTCACCCGTGAGCTACGGCAAGTTCGCTGGCTGTCCTCCCGTGCCTTCAAACCAGAGTTGCTGGAGAAATACGACAGCAAGCTCAACCCGCCAAAGTTTCTAGGCATCTACATGATCGCCGTGCAAGCTGCCGGGGGACGAGACGAGAAGGTTCTCACTAACTACTTCCCGTTGGCGTTCAAGCCCAACGTGAGGTCTTGGCTGATGAACCTGCCGGAGGGCTTCATCTCCTCTTGGTCGGATCTGTGCAACGAGTTCTTTGGTGCATATACTGGAGGCCACAAGCTTCCAGGACAGCCCAGGGACCTTCATGTGATACCACAGAGAGACAGAGAGCCTCTCCGCAAATACATATAGAGATTCAGCCGTGTGCACCACAACATACCTGATGTTCATCCCGCAGCTGTTAGTGCTGCATTTCACACGAATGTGCACAATCGCAGAATGCGAGCTGAGATGAACATTGAGAAGGACAAGACCGTCAATGAGCTGTATGCCCTGGCGGACAAATGTGCACGTGCTGAGGAAGGAAGGAGACTTCCAGGGGAGGATGCTGGCACTGAGGTCAACTCTGAAGATGACGATGATGTGTCCACCCCGAAGAAGAAAGGTCAGAAGCGCAATCGCAATCGCAAAGGCAAGGCAGTTATGGCCGTTGAAGGAACTAGTACTCCCGGCAAGAATGCCAAGACTGAAGGTGCCGGCAAGGAGACTGCCGTGTGTACCTGCGGTCACGAGGCTGCAGCTGGTGACAAATCCGACAAGACCAACGGGCCATACTGCAAGATCCACCGCACCAAGGGCCATGACCTCTAGGAGTGTGGGCAATTGGAGCAACTTGCTGAAAAACAGAAGCAGGAATATGAAAAGCGCGATAAGGAGAAGGGCTAGGATGGTGCCGGTGGGTCTGGCAAGAAGAATTATGGTGGTCGTGGAGGCCGTCACGGCAAAGGAAAACAGCAGAAAGAAAAACTGGAAAGAGGCCGTGATAAGAAAGAAGGAGAAGAGGATGATGATGAGGATGAAGAAGATGAGTCCGATGGACAAGAGTTTCAGCAAGCTGTTGACACCATGTGCATTGACGGAGGTGCATCTTTGCACTCCTCTCACCGGCAGCTCAAGCAATGGGCCTGTGAGGTTAATGCGGCGGAACCGGCAATAGGGGCCCAGAATCCACTCAAGTGGTCTCACACGCCTATCATTTTTTATGCCGAGGACCACGCTGATCGCACAATTGCGGTCGGGTGCTTGCCGTTATTTGTTTCACCAAAAATTCGCAACCTCATGGTAACAAAAATGGTAGTTGATGGTGGGGCTGGCTTGAACCTGATCTCGCCAGAAGTGATCAAAAGGCTGCAAATCCCCTACAAGGATCTCAAGGAGACATGCACTTTTCAAGGTGTCAACCCAGGGAGGACCAAGCCGAAGGGCCAAATCACCTTGCCGGTAACATTTGGCAGCGAACTGAACTACCGGATAGAGAAAATCGTCTTTGACGTCGTCAAGATTCCATTACCATATAATGGAATTCTTGGTCGCCCGGCCCTGGCAAAGTTCATGGTGGCGTCTTATTATGCCTACAACACACTGAAGATGCCAGGGCTGATGAGCGTCACCACCATTCACTCCGACAAGAAAGATGTGGTCATCTGTGTTGACCAACTCTACTGGGAGGCGGCAGCGGCGTCTGTCGGCAAGGCACATGTTCCTACCGACAAAGCTCCCGGGGGGAAGAAGATCAACGGCAAGACCTCTGGTAAGACTTCTGGGAAGCACACTGCAGAGTGCAGCACCCTGTTGAGGACGAACCAGAGAGCTCTGCCAGCAAGAACAAGAAGGCCAAAACTGCTACGCCTACAACAACGCAAGTCTTTGCAAAGGAGGATGGCACGGGAGGCACTTTCACTATAAGTGCCACTCTCAATGACAAATAGGAAAGCATGCTCGTCACTTTCCTGCGGTCGAATGTCGATGTGTTTGCATGGCAACCATCTGACATTCCTGGCGTTCCCAGGGAAGTGATTGAGCACCACCTTGTCGTCTGCCCCAATGCGAGACCCATGAAGCAGAAGGTCAGAAAGCAGGCTTTAGAGCGCCAAGAGTTCATAGCCCAAGAAATCCAAAAACTTGAAGCTGCCGGTTTAGTTAGGGGAGTCCTACATCCAACTTAGTTAGCCAACCCCATTGTAGTCCACAAATCAAATGGAAAATGGAGACTTTGTGTTGATTTCACTGATATCAACAAAGCTTGTCCAAAAGATCCTTTTCCTTTGCCGCGGATAGATCATATTGTGGACTCTACTACCGGCTGCGATTTGCTCTCTTTTCTTGATGCCTACTCTGGTTATCATCAGATCTTCATGGCCAAGGATGATGAGGAAAAAACGGCATCATAACTCCATGTGGCACATATTGCTTTGTGCGTATGCCCGGGTTAAAGAGTGCCGGATCAACATTTGCAAGAGCCGTGCAAATTGGGTTTGGCCCGCAGCTGCACAGAAATGTGGAAGCTTATATGGATGATATAGTGGTCAAAACCGAGCATGCAGAAACATTGATTCAAGACTTAGAAGAGACATTTGCAAATCTGCGCAAGATCAACTTGAAGCTCAATCCCGAGAAGTGTGTGTTTGGCATCCCATCCGGCAAACTTCTCGGGTTCTTTGTATCTCAACGTGGAATTGAAGCCAATCCCGACAAGATCAAAGCCATTGAGCAAATAGAAGCACCAAGGACCGTCAAGGATGTGAGGCGTCTTGCTGGTTGTGTCACCGCCCTAAGTAGGTTCATTTCCAAGTCAGCTGAGTGCACCTTGCATTTTTTCAAAATTTTGAAAAAGGCAGGTCCTATGAAATGGACCCCGGAAGCGGAGGTCACACTCCAAGACTTGAAGAAATACTTATCCTCTCCGCTAGTTCTAGTTGCGCCTAAGCCACAAGAGCGGTTGTTGCTTTACTTAGCGGCAACCAATCAAGTGGTCAGTGCTGCACTAGTGGTGCAGAGGGAAGTTGATGACGAGGAGGCAGCAGCCACAGAGCCTAGAGCCGACAAGCCAGAATTTTCTCCGGCAAGGTCAGGTGCCGACAAGACAGATCAAGCACAGGCAAATGAAAAAAACAGCAAATTGTGTTGAAGAAGAAAGTGGTGCAGCGCCCAGTCTATTTTATCAGCTCTCTTCTACAGGGGGCTAGGTCAAGATATTCTGGTGTGTAGAAATTGCTTTTTGGTCTCCTCATGTCCTCAAGAAATCCGCGCCACTACTTCCAAGCACATAAAGTTACCATCATCTTGAGAAATCCAGAAGCTACCGGCAGGATAGTGAAGTGGGCGTTGGAACTATCAAGCTTTGATTTGAAGTTTGAAAGTACTTCAACAATCCAGAGTAGAGCCTTGGCAGAATTCATTGCTGAATGGACACCAACGAAAGACAAAGAGAAACCAGAGACATCCCTCCCCAAAAAGGAAACTATAGAGGAATGGGTCATGTACTTTGACGGTGCCTTTTCGCTGCAAGGCGCCGGTGCTGGCGTGCTGCTTGTTGCACCCACCGGAGAGCACCTCAAGTATGTGATTCAAATGCATTTCCCCAGGGAGAAGGCCACTAACAACACTACTAAGTATGAAGGATTGCTTGTCGGACTCCGCATCGCAATCGACCTAGGTATCAGGAAGTTGATTATCAGAGGCGACTCGCAGCTTGTTGTGAGGCAAGTAAATAAAGATTATTAGAGCCCTTTGATGGAGGCATATGTTGATGAAGTGAGGAAGTTGGAGGAGCATTTTGACGGTCTGCATCTTGAGCATGTCCCCCGTGCCCAAAATGAAGTTGCCGATCACTTGTCAAACCACTGAAAGGATCCCTGTGGAACCAGGAACTTTCATGGTACAACTGAGTCAACCATCCATTACACCATCAATGAGGCCGAGAAAGAGAAGAAAATCAAACTTTGGTGGCTACTTTCCGGCAGAGCTACCAATAGCTGCTGACAAAGTTGACGCCGCCAACAAGACCTCCCTTGCTAGTGAGTGGCAGCCTCACCAGAGCCAAGCTCTTGCCGTTGAGGTTTGCGCTCCCGGGGAGGGAGAAGAGCCATTGCTCCTTGTTGTCGAGCCGCAAACTTCAGCACGGGCATAGCCGATTGTCGATTACCTTCAAACAGGTGAACTTCCCGACGAACAAGAAGAAGTTGAAAGAGTAGCACGGCAATCGAGTATGTACCAGTTTGTTGACAGCATTCTGCATAAAAAGAGGCCAAATGGTGTGAAATTGAAGTGTATATCCCGGGAACATGGACAAGCGATGTTGGCGGAGATACATGGAGGCATGTGTGGTTCCCACATTGGGTCACGCGCCCTTGTCAGAAAAGCTTTCCGACAAGGTTTTTATTGGCCCACTGCCCTCCAGGATGCAACTGCACTGGTAACCAAGTGTGATGCGTGTCAGTTCCATTCAAAGAATATACATCAACCAGCTCAAGCCCTTCAAACGATTCCTCTCTCGTGGCCCTTTGCGGTCTGGGGGCTGGACATTCTTTGCCCATTCCCCCGTGCGATGGGGGCTTTGAGTTCTTGTACGTAGCAATCGACAAGTTCAGAAAGTGGCCTGAGGTGGAGCCGGTAAGGAAAGTTACAACACAGTCAGCCGTCAAGTTTTTCAAGGGTCTGGTTTGCCGTTTTGGTGTGCCCAACAAGATCATTACCAATAACAGCAACCAGTTTACCAGTCGCACCTTCACAACATACAGCCAAGAACTTGGAAGCAAGATCTGCTATGCCTCTGTTGCTCACCCGAGAAGCAATGGACATGTGGAGAGAGCAAATAGTGAAGTGTTGCATGGACTCAAGACGAGAACCTTTGATAGGTTGCACAAGTGTGGAAGACGCTGGGTAGATGAGTTGCCGGCAGTTCTTTGGTCACTCAGGACAACACCAAATCAAGGTACCGGCGAGACATCCTTCTCCCTTGTATATGGTGCAGAAGCATTGCTCCCCAAAGAACTCAAGTACGGATCTCCTCGAGTGCAAGCTTTTGATGAAGCTGATCAAGAAGAAGCAAGGCATGACGACGCCACGCTCCTTGAGGAGGACCGTTTCTGAGCTGCCATGCGTGCTAGTCGATACCAGCAAGCTTTGCGCCACTACCATAGCCTCAAAGTGCACCCCCGGCAACTTGAGGAAGGTGACCTTGTCCTTCGTCGGATCCAGTCCGGCAAGGGTTCAAACAAGTTGACACCGAGGTGGGAAGGCCCTTATCGGGTAGTTCAAGTTACCTGACATCGCTTAGTCCATCTGGCGACCGAAGATGGCATTCGCTTGCAAAACTCATGGAATATTGAGCATCTTCGCAAGTTCTACCCATAAGGCACAGTTGCCGGGCCTCCCGGCAACGTCTTTTGTACAAGTTGGCCAGCAAGGCATGTAATCCTTTGTACAGAGCCGGGTGCAGACCATGTGCATAGTTGAATAAAGCTAAGAGTTTCACAACTCATTGTCAAAGTACATATTTATTTGTGTATTGCATGCAATGTTGTGTTAAATTTTTGCCTTCTGTGAAATGATTGATGAACCGTCAAGGTTCTAGCCTCCTTTTTTCTCTTCTTTCTTTTTCTCAAAGGAATGAAGCGTTCCTCGCGTGCAAGTTTCCTGGGGGAGTGATGGTATGGATACCACAAATGAGGTTCAAGAAATCATTCACGACAAGAAGTACAACAAAGAAAAGTTAAGTTGTAAAACTTTGAAACAAAATTTCTTTGTTGTAGTTGCTACTCTTCCTTGAACAATTTTCGTCTTTGTATGAAAACCCTACAAGCTGATACGTCCCAAACGTATCTACTTTTCCAAACACTTCTGCTCTTATTTTGGACTCTAATTTGCACGATTTTAATGGAACTAACCCGGACTGACGTTGTTTTCAGCAGAATTGCCATGGTGTTATTTTTGTGCAGAAATAAAAGTTCTCGGATGTCGGGACCCCGATCCTAAGTCACGCTGATCTAGCATAAGACACATCATATCACTTTGCGGCCTCATGCACGGTAACCCACGGCTGCCACCTTTACCTTGGCCAGGACCGTTTGCGTCTTTTGGCTCACGTATATGATTGTGACGCTAGCATCCATATGACAGAGAACCCGGGTCAACATGACTAGTCATAAACCATGGTGGCACAAACATACAGGGACAGGCATACGTAACCCAGCAATGCACGAGTCAGTCATCAGCGTGTGCAACCGAGTCGTAGCAAGCTACGAGGACTCCAGTGAAACACCACATGACATTTCCCCGTAGGGACAGACATAGGAGCAAAGAAGGATACATGCCGGTCAATCCATGTGTTCCGGAGCAGTAGCGAACTACCAAACCTTAGTGGAAGCACTAGGAGGCATTTCTCTGTAAGGAAGGCTACCAAGGCAGATAACTAGGTGTCGAATCCCACACATACCAATGCATTTCAAAACATACACACAATATGCACGATATGTGTAGATACAACATGGCATCACAACATAACTCTATGACTCAAAATATTGATAAGGCTCAAAAGAGCCATACATAACATGATATCACGATCATGGGTCTCATGACCCAACATACAAAGTCATACAAGCAACGGAAGCATAAACATGTCTGGGTACAATCAACTACAAAATAAAAAGGCTGAGAAACCTGACTATCTACAAGACCCTCCCAAGGGTGCAAGATCGTAGCTGGGAAACAAGCTACCCGGTCAACGTCGAACTCCACATGGAACTACTAGTGAGACCGAAGCCTCCACTACAAAAACATAAATTAAGCAACCGTGAGTACAAAGGTACTCAGCAACACTTACATCAGAACTAGCTACATATGCATCAGGTATCAGTAAAGGGTGTTGTGGGGTTTAACTGCAGCAAGCCAGCTTTGACTCAGTGGCTCTCCTATACTATGACTACCAATAATTTTTTTGAGGTGAGAAAACGCACACGAGTCCACTAATCACCACAGCAATACACTACTATGGATCCACTTCCGTTTCCCTACGAGAAGGCCATCCATAGCACCCACACTTATCTTGCGCATTTTAGAGTATCCACTTCAAGTTGTCTATGAACCATATAAGTCTTCCAAGTAGTCCATATCCGCGGACGTGGCTATTCGAATAGATCATATTACCCTGCAGGGGTGTACTTCTTCACACACGCTCTCACCACTTACCACCATATACACGTCATGTATCTCGGCAACCTTCAAGAGGAAGCCTAGCGAGGGTGTCGGCCACAACCTGATTAACCACACAAGTCTCTAGTCCAAGTTTATCGCCTATTTGAGTCCGACCCGCAAGGAAGTCCGACCGAGGTTTCCACTATGGCCCCAAACAATGCATGGTGTTATTTTTGTGCAGAAATAAAAGTTCTCGGATGTCGGGACCCCGATCTCAGTCACGCTGATCTAGCATAAGACACTTCATATCACTTTGCGGCCTCATGCACGGTAACCCACGGCTGCCACCTTTACCTTGGCCAGGACCGTTTGCGTATTTTGGCTCACGTATATGATTGTGACGCTAGCATCCATATGACAGAGAACCCGGGTCAACATGACTAGTCATAAACCATGGTGGCACAAACATACAGGGACAGGCATACGTAACCCAGCAATGCACGAGTCAGTCATCAGCGTGTGCAACCGAGTCGTAGCAAGCTACGAGGACTCCAGTGAAACACCACATGACATTTCCCCGTAGGGACAGACATAGGAGCAAAGAAGGATACATGCCGGTCAATCCATGTGTTCCGGAGCAGTAGCGAACTACCAAACCTTAGTGGAAGCACTAGGAGGCATTTCCCTGTAAGGAAGGCTACCAAGGCAGATAACTAGGTGTCGAATCCCACACATACCAATGCATTTCAAAACATACACACAATATGCACGATATGTGTAGATACAACATGGCATCACAACATAACTCTATGACTCAAAATATTGATAAGGCTCAAAAGAGCCATACATAACATGATATCACGATCATGGGTCTCATGACCCAACATACAAAGTCATACAAGCAACGGAAGCATAAACATGTCTGGGTACAATCAACTACAAAATAAAAAGGCTGAGAAGCCTGACTATCTACAATACCCTCCCAAGGGTGCAAGATCGTAGCTGGGAAACAAGCTACCCGGTCAACGTCGAACTCCACATGGAACTACTAGTGAGACCGAAGTCTCCACTACAAAAACATAAATTAAGCAACCGTGAGTACAAAGGTACTCAGCAACACTTACATCAGAACTAGCTACATATGCATCAGGTATCAGTAAAGGGTGTTGTGGGGTTTAACTGCAGCAAGCCAGCTTTGACTCAGTGGCTCTCCTATACTATGACTACCAATAATTTTTTTGAGGTGAGAAAACGCACACGAGTCCACTAATCACCACAGCAATACACTACTATGGATCCACTTCCGTTTCCCTACGAGAAGGCCATCCATAGCACCCACACTTATCTTGCGCATTTTAGAGTATCCACTTCAAGTTGTCTATGAACCATATAAGTCTTCCAAGTAGTCCATATCCGCGGACGTGGCTATTCGAATAGATCATATTACCCTGCAGGGGTGTACTTCTTCACACACGCTCTCACCACTTACCACCATATACACGTCATGTATCTCGGCAACCTTCAAGAGGAAGCCTAGCGAGGGTGTCGGCCACAACCTGATTAACCACACAAGTCTCTAGTCCAAGTTTATCGCCTATTTGAGTCCGACCCGCAAGGAAGTCCGACCGAGGTTTCCACTATGGCCCCAAACAATGTGTGCAGGGTTCCCAAGATGGTGGACTTGGGAACCCTGCACACATTTGGCAGCGAACTGAACTACCGGATAGAGAAAATCGTCTTTGACGTCGTCAAGATTCCATTACCATATAATGGAATTCTTGGTCGCCCGGCCCTGGCAAAGTTCATGGTGGCGTCTCATTATGCCTACAACACACTGAAGATGCCAGGGCTGATGAGCGTCACCACCATTCACTCCGACAAGAAAGATGTGGTCATCTGTGTTGACCAACTCTACTGGGAGGCGGCAGCGGCGTCTGTCGGCAAGGCACATGTTCCTACCGACAAAGCTCCCGGGGGGAAGAAGATCAACGGCAAGACCTCTGGTAAGACTTCTGGGAAGCACACTACAGAGTGCAGCACCCTGTTGAGGACGAACCAGAGAGCTCTGCCAGCAAGAACAAGAAGGCCAAAACTGCTACGCCTACAACAACGCAAGTCTTTGCAAAGGAGGATGGCACGGGAGGCACTTTCACTATAAGTGCCACTCTCAATGACAAATAGGAAAGCATGCTCGTCACTTTCCTGCGGTCGAATGTCGATGTGTTTGCATGGCAACCATCTGACATTCCTGGCGTTCCCAGGGAAGTGATTGAGCACCACCTTGTCGTCTGCCCCAATGCGAGACCCATGAAGCAGAAGGTCAGAAAGCAGGCTTTAGAGCGCCAAGAGTTCATAGCCCAAGAAATCCAAAAACTTGAAGCTGCCGGTTTAGTTAGGGGAGTCCTAAATCCAACTTAGTTAGACAACCCCATTGTAGTCCACAAATCAAATGGAAAATGGAGACTTTGTGTTGATTTCACTGATATCAACAAAGCTTGTCCAAAAGATCCTTTTCCTTTGCCGCGGATAGATCATATTGTGGACTCTACTACCGGCTGCGATTTGCTCTCTTTTCTTGACGCCTACTCTGGTTATCATCAGATCTTCATGGCCAAGGAAGATGAGGAAAAAACGGCATCATAACTCCATGTGGCACATATTGCTTTGTGCGTATGCCCGGGTTAAAGAGTTCCGGATCAACATTTGCAAGAGCCGTGCAAATTGGGTTTGGCCCGCAGCTGCACAGAAATGTGGAAGCTTATATGGATGATATAGTGGTCAAAACCGAGCATGCAGAAACATTGATTCAAGACTTAGAAGAGACATTTGCAAATCTGCGCAAGATCAACTTGAAGCTCAATCCCGAGAAGTGTGTGTTTGGCATCCCATCCGGCAAACTTCTCGGGTTCTATGTATCTCAACGTGGAATTGAAGCCAATCCCGACAAGATCAAAGCCATTGAGCAAATAGAAGCACCAAGGACCGTCAAGGATGTGAGGCGTCTTGCTGGTTGTGTCGCCGCCCTAAGTAGGTTCATTTCCAAGTCAGCTGAGTGCACCTTGCATTTTTTCAAAATTTTGAAAAAGGCAGGTCCTATGAAATGGACCCCGGAAGCGGAGGTCACACTCCAAGACTTGAAGAAATACTTATCCTCTCCGCTAGTTCTAGTTGCGCCTAAGCCACAAGAGCGGTTGTTGCTTTACTTAGCGGCAACCAATCAAGTGGTCAGTGCTGCACTAGTGGTGCAGAGGGAAGTTGATGACGAGGAGGCAGCAGCCACAGAGCCTAGAGCCGACAAGCCAGAATTTTCTCCGGCAAGGTCAGGTGCCGACAAGACAGATCAAGCACAGGCAAATGAAAAAAACAGCAAATTGTGTTGAAGAAGAAAGTGGTGCAGCGCCCAGTCTATTTTATCAGCTCTCTTCTACAGGGGGCTAGGTCAAGATATTCTGGTGTGTAGAAATTGCTTTTTGGTCTCCTCATGTCCTCAAGAAATCCGCGCCACTACTTCCAAGCACATAAAGTTACCATCATCTTGAGAAATCCAGAAGCTACCGGCAGGATAGTGAAGTGGGCGTTGGAACTATCAAGCTTTGATTTGAAGTTTGAAAGTACTTCAACAATCCAGAGTAGAGCCTTGGCAGAATTCATTGCTGAATGGACACCAACGAAAGACAAAGAGAAACCAGAGACATCCCTCCCCAAAAAGGAAACTATAGAGGAATGGGTCATGTACTTTGACGGTGCCTTTTCGCTGCAAGGCGCCGGTGCTGGCGTGCTGCTTGTTGCACCCACCGGAGAGCACCTCAAGTATGTGATTCAAATGCATTTCCCCAGGGAGAAGGCCACTAACAACACTACTAAGTATGAAGGATTGCTTGTCGGACTCCGCATCGCAATCGACCTAGGTATCAGGAAGTTGATTATCAGAGGCGACTCGTAGCTTGTTGTGAGGCAAGTAAATAAAGATTATTAGAGCCCTTTGATGGAGGCATATGTTGATGAAGTGAGGATGTTGGAGGAGCATTTTGACGGTCTGCATCTTGAGCATGTCCCCCGTGCCCAAAATGAAGTTGCCGATCACTTGTCAAACCACTGAAAGGATCCCTGTGGAACCAGGAACTTTCATGGTACAACTGAGTCAACCATCCATTACACCATCAATGAGGCCGAGAAAGAGAAGAAAATCAAACTCTGGTGGCTACTTTCCGGCAGAGCTACCAATAGCTGCTGACAAAGTTGACGCCGCCAACAAGACCTCCCTTGCTAGTGAGCGGCAGCCTCACCAGAGCCAAGCTCTTGCCGTTGAGGTTTGCGCTCCCGGGGAGGGAGAAGAGCCATTGCTCCTTGTTGTCGAGCCGCAAACTTCAGCACGGGCATAGCCGATTGTCGATTACCTTCAAACAGGTGAACTTCCCGACGAACAAGAAGAAGTTGAAAGAGTAGCACGGCAATCGAGTATGTACCAGTTTGTTGACAGCATTCTGCATAAAAAGAGGCCAAATGGTGTGAAATTGAAGTGTATATCCCGGGAACATGGACAAGCGATGTTGGCGGAGATACATGGAGGCATGTGTGGTTCCCACATTGGGTCACGCGCCCTTGTCAGAAAAGCTTTCCGACAAGGTTTTTATTGGCCCACTGCCCTCCAGGATGCAACTGCACTGGTAACCAAGTGTGATGCGTGTCAGTTCCATTCAAAGAATATACATCAACCAGCTCAAGCCCTTCAAACGATTCCTCTCTCGTGGCCCTTTGCGGTCTGGGGGCTGGACATTCTTTGCCCATTCCCCCGTGCGATGGGGGCTTTGAGTTCTTGTACATAGCAATCGACAAGTTCAGAAAGTGGCCTGAGGTGGAGCCGGTAAGGAAAGTTACAACACAGTCAGCCGTCAAGTTTTTCAAGGGTCTGGTTTGCCGTTTTGGTGTGCCCAACAAGATCATTACCAATAACAGCAACCAGTTTACCAGTCGCACCTTCACAACATACAGCCAAGAACTTGGAAGCAAGATCTGCTATGCCTCTGTTGCTCACCCGAGAAGCAATGGACATGTGGAGAGAGCAAATAGTGAAGTGTTGCATGGACTCAAGACGAGAACCTTTGATAGGTTGCACAAGTGTGGAAGACGCTGGGTAGATGAGTTGCCGGCAGTTCTTTGGTCACTCAGGACAACACCAAATCAAGGTACCGGCGAGACATCCTTCTCCCTTGTATATGGTGCAGAAGCATTGCTCCCCAAAGAACTCAAGTACGGATCTCCTCGAGTGCAAGCTTTTGATGAAGCTGATCAAGAAGAAGCAAGGCATGACGACGCCACGCTCCTTGAGGAGGACCGTTTCTGAGCTGCCATGCGTGCTAGTCGATACCAGCAAGCTTTGCGCCACTACCATAGCCTCAAAGTGCACCCCCGCAACTTGAGGAAGGTGACCTTGTCCTTCGTCGGATCCAGTCCGGCAAGGGTTCAAACAAGTTGACACCGAGGTGGGAAGGCCCTTATCGGGTAGTTCAAGTTACCTGACATCGCTTAGTCCATCTGGCGACCGAAGATGGCATTCGCTTGCAAAACTCATGGAATATTGAGCATCTTCGCAAGTTCTACCCATAAGGCACAGTTGCCGGGCCTCCCGGCAACGTCTTTTGTACAAGTTGGCCAGCAAGGCATGTAATCCTTTGTACAGAGCCGGGTGCAGACCATGTGCATAGTTGAATAAAGCTAAGAGTTTCACAACTCTTTGTCAAAGTACATATTTATTTGTGTATTGCATGCAATATTGTGTTAAATTTTTGCGTTCTGTGAAATGATTGATGAACCGTCAAGGTTCTAGCCTCCTTTTTTCTCTTCTTTCTTTTTCTCAAAGGAATGAAGCGTTCCTCGCGTGCAAGTTTCCTGGGGGGAGTGATGGTATGGATACCACAAATGAGGTTCAAGAAATCATTCACGACAAGAAGTACAACAAAGAAAAGTTAAGTTGTAAAACTTTGAAACAAAATTTCTTTGTTGTAGTTGCTACTCTTCCTTGAACAATTTTCGTCTTTGTATGAAAACCCTACAAGCTGATACGTCCCAAACGTATCTACTTTTCCAAACACTTCTGCTCTTATTTTGGACTCTAATTTGCACGATTTTAATGGAACTAACCCGGACTGACGTTGTTTTCAGCAGAATTGCCATGGTGTTATTTTTGTGCAGAAATAAAAGTTCTCGGATGTCGGGACCCCGATCCTAAGTCACGCTGATCTAGCATAAGACACATCATATCACTTTGCGGCCTCATGCACGGTAACCCACGGCTGCCACCTTTACCTTGGCCAGGACTGTTTGCGTCTTTTGGCTCACGTATATGATTGTGACGCTAGCATCCATATGACAGAGAACCCGGGTCAACATGACTAGTCATAAACCATGGTGGCACAAACATACAGGGACATGCATACGTAACCCAGCAATGCACGAGTCAGTCATCAGCGTGTGCAACTGAGTCGTAGCAAGCTACGAGGACTCCAGTGAAACACCACATGACATTTCCCCGTAGGGACAGACATAGGAGCAAAGAAGGATACATGCCGGTCAATCCATGTGTTCCGGAGCAGTAGCGAACTACCAAACCTCAGTGGAAGCACCAGGAGGCATTTCCCCGTAAGGAAGGCTACCAAGGCAGATAACTAGGTGTCGAATCCCACACATACCAATGCATTTCAAAACATACACACAATATGCACGATATGTGTAGATACAACATGGCATCACAACATAACTCTATGACTCAAAATATTGATAAGGCTCAAAAGAGCCATACATAACATGATATCACGATCATGGGTCTCATGACCCAACATACAAAGTCATACAAGCAACGGAAGCATAAACATGTCTGGGTACAATCAACTACAAAATAAAAAGGCTGAGAAGCCTGACTATCTACAAGACCCTCCCAAGGGTGCAAGATCGTAGCTGGGAAACAAGCTACCCGGTCAACGTCGAACTCCACATGGAACTACTAGTGAGACCGAAGTCTCCACTACAAAAACATAAATTAAGCAACCGTGAGTACAAAGGTACTCAGCAACACTTACATCAGAATTAGCTACATATGCATCAGGTATCAGTAAAGGGTGTTGTGGGGTTTAACTGCAGCAAGCCAGCTTTGACTCAGTGGCTCTCCTATACTATGACTACCAATAATTTTTTTGAGGTGAGAAAACGCACACGAGTCCACTAATCACCACAACAATACACTACTATGGATCCACTTCCGTTTCCCTACGAGAAGGCCATCCATAGCACCCACACTTATCTTGCGCATTTTAAAGTATCCACTTCAAGTTGTTTATGAACCATATAAGTCTTCCAAGTAGTCCATATCCGCGGACGTGGCTATTCGAATAGATCATATTACCCTGCAGGGGTGTACTTCTTCACACACGCTCTCACCACTTACCACCATATACACGTCATGTATCTCGGCAACCTTCAAGAGGAAGCCTAGCGAGGGTGTCGGCCACAACCTGATTAACCACACAAGTCTCTAGTCCAAGTTTATCGCCTATTTGAGTCCGACCCGCAAGGAAGTCCGACCGAGGTTTCCACTATGGCCCCAAACAATGTGTGCAGGGTTCTCATCGCTACCTCTACCAAATTGTGTTCACACACTTAGCTCTCAACACCAGAACATGATCACAACATTCCAATTAATTCCCAGATGAATCGGACCTGACACAACTCTAAGCAATAGCAGGCATGGCATGGATGAAGTCACAACATAGCTCAAGCAACTCCTAATCATGCTAGGAAGGTTTAGCTATTTACTGTGACAATGACAGGTCATGCAGAGGAATGGGTTCAACTACCGCAACAGGTAACAGTTGAATCGTTGTTGTCCCAATGCAATAAAAGAGAGCAGGAGCGAGAGAGTCGGATTGTATTGAAATGACCAAGGGGGTTTGCTTGCCTGGAATATCAACACGGTAGCACTGCTCCTCAGAAAGATACTTGGTGCCACTCGCAGGAGCATGATACGTCTCCATCGTATCTACTTTTCCAAACACTTTTGCTCTTGTTTTGGCCCCTAATTTGCATGATTTGAATGGAACTAACCCGGACTGGCGCTGTTTTCAGCAGAATTGCCATGGTGTTGTTTTTTGTGCAGAAATCAAAATTCTTGGATTTGGATAAAACTTTTTGGAGAATTTTTATGGAATATATAAAAATTATTGGTGCAAGAATCAACAGAAGGGCGGCCACCCAGTGCTCACGAGGCACCAGGGCGCGCCACCCCTCCCCCCCCAGGCGCGCCCTGGTACCTCGTGGGGCCCACGTGGCTCCATCTGACCTAATTCCAACGCTATAAATTCACAATTCTAGAGAAAAAAATAAGAGAGGAAGTTTTATTGCGTTTCACGATATGGAGCCGCCGCCACCTCCTGTTCTTCATCGGGAGGCCAGATCTGGAGTCCGTTTGGGGTTCCGGAGAGGGGGATCTTCCGTCATCATCATCATCAACCATCCTTCATCACCAATTTCATGATGCTCACCGCCGAGAGTGAGTAATTCCTTCGTAGGCTTGCTGGACGGTGATGAGTTGGATGGGATTTATCATGTAATCGAGTTAGTTTTGTTAGGGCTTGATCCCTAGTATCCACTATGTTCTGAGATTGATGTTGCTATGACTTTGCTATGCTTAATGCTTGTCACTAGGGTCCGAGTGCCATGATTCCAGATCTGAACCCTTTATGTTTTCATGAATATATTTGTGTTCTTGATCTGATCTTGCAAGTTATACGCACCTGCTATGTGTTATGATCCGCATACCCCAAGGTGACAATAATTGGGATTCTTTCCAGTGATTGCCATAGTTTGAGGAGTTCATGTATTCACTATGTGTTAATACTTTGTTCTGGTTCTCTATTAAAAGGAGGCATTAATATCCCTTAGTATCCTTATGGACCCCGCTGCCACGGGAGGGTAGGACAAACGATGTCATGCAAGTTCTTATCGCAAGCACGTATGACTATATACGGAATACATGCCTATATTACATTGATGATTTTGAGCTAGTTCTATGCCGCCCTAGGTTATGACTGTTACATGATGAATGTTATCCAACAATATCACTAATCCAATGCCTACGAGCTTTTCACATATTGTTCTTGCTAAGTTACTACTGTTGTTACTACTGTTACAATTGCTACCAAACTACTGTTGCTACCGTTGTCGCTACTATTATTGCTACTGCTATCAAACTATCATACTACTGTGCTACTGATCACTCTGCTATAGATATTTAGTTTCCAGGTGTGGTTGAATTGAAAACTCAACTGCTAATACTTGCAAATATTCTTTGGCTCCCCTTGTGTTGAATCAATAAATTTGGGTTGAAGACTCTACCCTCGAAAACTATTGTGATCCCCTATACTTGTGGGTTATCAAGACCTTTTTCTGGTGCCGTTGCCGGGGAGCATAGCTTTATTTGCTAAGTCACTCGGGATTTATATCTATTGATCACTATGAAGAATCTGAAAGACGCTAAGACCAAGATCGTTCCCTCTAAGATGAGGGGAGGTAAGGAACTGCCATCTAGCTCTGCACTTGATTCACCCTCTGTTTTGAGTAAACTTGCAACACCACCACATGCTATTAATTCTGATATGTTGCAAGTTATTGATGATACCACTTTCTGCTATGAATGATACTCATGATGATGCTAGTACTATGCTTGATAATGTTGCGCCACTTGGTGAATTTCTTACTGAACAAATTGCTAAAGCTGAAGAAATTGAAAATGTTGAATCTCTTGAGAATTATGATTCACCTATTATGCCTAGCTCCCCTACTAGAGTTGAAACACCTGATGAACACTGCTTTGATAGGGAGACAGTTACAGCTATTCTTGCTTGTAATGATAGACAGGAAGTTATAAAGTTGCTTGCTGATATGAAAGAAAAATCTATGAGGGAGAGAATGAAATATGATCCTAAGTTTGCTACCTCTCCCATATTTGTTACTGATAAGGATTATGAATTCTCTGTCGATCCTGAGTTAATTACTGTAGTTGAATCTAATCCTTTCCATGGTTATGAAACTGAAACCGTTGTAGCACATCTTACTAAATTAAATGATATAGCCACCCTATTTGCTCATGAGGAAAAAATTTGCTATTACATATTCTTAAGTTGTTTCCTTTCTCATTAAAGGGTGATGCTAAGGAATGGTATAATACTCTTGCTCCTGGATGTGTGCGTAGCCCCCAGTATATGATTTATTACTTCTCTGAAAAATATTTTCCTGCTCATAAGAAACAAGCTGCCTTATAGGAAATATTTAACTTTGTGCAAATTGAAGAAGAGAATCTTCCTCAAGCTTGGGGGAGGCTTCTCCAATTACTTAATGCTTTGCCTGATCATCCTCTTAAGAAAAATGAAATACTTGATATCTTCTATAATGCACTAACCGATGCTTCTAGGGACTACCTAGATAGTTGTGCGAGTTGTGTTTTCAGGGAACGAACTATTGAACAAGATGAGGAATTATTGAATAATATATTGAAGAATGATAATGATTGGACACTTCCTGAATCACCGCCGAAACCCACTCCGAAGAAGAGGGGTATTTTACATCTTAGTCCTGAAGATATGCAAGAAGCAAAGAAATGTATGAAGGAAAAAGGTATTAAAGCTGAAGATGTTAAGAATCTACCACCTATTGAAGAAATACATGGTCTTGACACACCGCCACAAGTAGTAGAGGTAAATTCTCTTATAAAATTTGATGAAGGTGATATTCCTTATAACAAACGTCCTAGTCAATGATTGTATGAATTTGACAATTATATTATTAAGCAAGATCACTTCAATGCAAACGTTATGAAACAATTGAAACGAAATGCCTACATGATTGATCGCTTGAGTGATTTGTTATTTAGAAGTGCTAATGATGTTAAAGGTGTGAGTAAACATGCATCTATGGTACAAACCCAACTAGAACTAGTTGCTAAATCTCAAAGTGAATTGCTCAATGAAATGAATAATAATATGAATGATCATGCTGTTAGAGTAATGACTAGAGGAGGTAGAATGACTCAGGAGCCACTTTATCCTGAAGGTCACCCAAAAAGAATTGAACAAGACTCTCAAAGAATTAATGTTGATGCACCTAGTCCATCTAAAAAGAAAAAGAAAAATGATAGGACTTTGCATACTTCTAGTGAACCCGAGGTAGAAAAACCCTTAGAAGATAGTAATGATGTTTCTATTTCTGATGCTGAAACACAATCTGGTAATGAACAACCACCTGATGATGATAATAATGATGAAGCTCGTATGGATACCCAACCAGATAATGATAAAGAACCTGATAATGATGTTGAAATAGAACCTGCTGTTGATCTTGATAACCCACCTTCTAAAAATAAACGATATGCTAAAAGATACTTCGTTGCTAGAAAACATGGTAAAGAAAGAGAACCATGGGTTCAAAAACCCATGCCCTTTCCTCCTAAACCATCTAAGAAAAAGGATGAGGAAGAATTTGAGCGCTTTGCTGAAATGCTTAGGCCAGTCTTTTTGCGCACTTGTTTGACTGATATTATAAAGATGCCTCCTTATGCTAAATACATGAAAGGCATTGTCACAAATAAAAGAAAGATACCTGAAGCTGAAATTTCTACCATGCATGCAAATTATTCTTTTAAGGATGGAGTACCTAAGAAACTAGGAGATCCAGGAATACCAACTATACCATGCTCCATTAAACGAAATTATGTCAAAACCGCTTTGTGTGATTTAGGAGCCGGTGTTAGTGTTATGCCTTTCTCTTTATATAAAAGACTTGATTTGAATAAACTCACTCCCACTGAAATATCATTGCAAATGGCTGACAAATCAACTGCCATCCCTATCGGTGTATGTGAGGATGTGCCCGTTGTAGTTGCAAACATTACTGTTCTAACAGACTTTGTTATACTTGATATGCCCGAGGATGACAACATGTCGATTATCCTTGGTAGACCCTTCTTGAATACTGCAGGGGCTGTTATTGATTACAACAAAAGCAAGGTCACTTTTCATATCAATGGTAATGAGCATACGTGTACTTTCCGAAGAAACAATTTCAAATAAATGGTATTCATATTATTGAAAAGACCCCGACAATTACTATTGGAAGTTTTCAAATCCCTCTTCCTACTGTTAAAAAGAAATATGAAACTCTTATTATCGGGGAGATGCGTATCCCCGTTGAGGTAACTTAGTGTTATACGAAAGTTCTTCGGTTTCATGTTACTCGAAAATGGTTTGTTAATAAGACCTGATCAACCTTATTAATGGATTCTTTTTTAGGGGCATGTGGTCGATGAATTTAGTAAGCACAACCTTCTGTACCCACTTTATATTTTCTGTTATTTTTAGTTAAATGCAATAAAATGCCACAATTATCCTGTTTTCTGATTTATCCGTGCAATAAAAAAGTGCCCAGAAATAAAAGTGCTCAGAATGCAATAAAATTTTGATATGAATTTTTATGTAATATTTAAGAATTTTTGGCACTGGACACACACCAGGGGGGGTGCCCCAGGTGCCCACGAGGCACCAGGGCGCGCCACCCCCCTGGCGCGCCCTGGTACCTCGTGGGCCCCATAGGGACCCCCTCACTTATTCCTTCAGCTCACTTCGTCTCTTACCTCTAGCAAAAATTCCTGGTAGCTCCCTCTCTCGTGTTCTTGCTCACAAACCTGAAATTTTCGATCTCTTTGCTCGGAGCTCCGTTTCCAAAACTGTTTTGGGAGATTGCTCCTTGGTATGTGACTCCTCCATTGCTCCAATTAGTTTTTGCTCTAGTAGATTATATTTTGCATAATTAGCTGCTCTTGGTGCTACAGAAAATGGGCTTGCATGTTGAAATCTTTGAGTTCCAAGTAGTTGCTATCAATCTTGTGAAGTTTTATTGATATCATTTTGTGGCCCAAAAATTTTCAAAAATTTGTTCCTAGGAAAATGAATATCTTTCGGAGGAGTTCCTCGAAGCGGAACGCCAAGGGAGTCCTTGGGGAGTCCTCGGACAGTGACCTCAACATTCCGTGTAGGACGGAGGTCCGGTCGTGCGAATGGCCGCACAATGCCTTCATGAATGAAGCTGGATTCTACCAAGATTTTGCGCAATTCGTTGCAAATGCCGAACTGACCGACTTCCTCGCAGATGAGTGTGACCAGCACCACATCCTTACAAATTCCTTTGTGCAAAACTTTCATTTTCTGAGTAGGCTTGAACCCCCTGAGGTGCGCTTTGATTTATATGCTAAACATTATCAGATACCACTGGCTGAATTTTGTGAGATATGTTTGATTCCCTTTGATGGGGAAATCAGAGAGCCTCGACTGGAGGAGTTTGAGGGTTTCCTCCGCACTTTGACTGTGGGAGAGGAAAGGGGTGTGTCGAAAGCCCAAGCCACTAGCTTGCAATTTCCCTCTATTCATTACTTTGCTTTATTTTTAGGGAAATGCTTGATTGCTAGAGAGCAAGGTAGTGCGCTAGCTGCACCTAACTTTGCCATTTTACGCCGTGCACTACATAATGACAACACTTATAACCTGGGAGCTATCGTTGCACGTCGCCTGCACACTAATAGAACTAGGGGTAAAATTCATGGTGGTATTTATGCTACTCGCTTAGCGAGACGTTTTAATGTTAATATACACCCTCATGATTTTTTGTTGCCCAGAGTTTACTTAGATCACCAGTCCATGAGGGACCACCACTTTCTTGATGCTCCTAAGCCTCCTCACAACATTCGTTATAACTTGGTTTTTAGTGAGGATACTTGTGATATTATTCCGTTGCCTGCACCTGCTTTGTTTGATTCTCATGCCAGGAATGGATCTACCGTGATGCCACCGGACATCATCGCCTACCGGAATGCGTTGGCAGCGGCAGAGGAGGAGCCCCAGGATTGGGACGCTCGGGTGCCGCCTCCTCAGGAGTTTCACATGGGACCGGATGGCTACTATGGATGGTCGTAGACCAAGCTAGGCAAAAGCCTAAGCTTGGGGGAGTACGTATCTCTCACCGGCATTACATTCATGCTTACACATTTCATTCCAGTTGTCGGTGTTCATACTTTTCATTGTATAACCCATGTTAATTTTAATTTTGTCGCATTTTTTTTCCTTGTGTGTTTGAAAAACTTTGAGAAAATCCAAAAACATTTCTCGCTTCTTTTTGGTTTTTCTTTCTAATTTAATTAGTTGTAGTTTCGTAGTAGTAAAAGAAAACCCAAAAAGATTTCTCGTTTCTTCTTTTACTTGTTGGGAGCTTTCCCGTGTAAATAGTTTTTCTCGTTTTTCGTTTTTCTCCTTTATTTCATTTTCTTTAGAAAAACTAAAAACTCCAAAAATATTTCAGTGTGTTTCTCTGAAATTCTTTTCTTTTGTTGAGTCACTGTGAGGAGAAGACCATGATGAAAATGTTGAGTGGCTCACATATGCATTGTTGTTTATCTAACAAAGAGCCCATTTTACCTTGTCTTCTCCTTTGAATAAAATGTTTGCAGATTCCAGCTTAGTCCATGACACTCTTGCACTATTATTATTTTCATATCATTCAGTCATGCAAGTGAAAGGCAATAATGAAGATGATTTGATGGAGTGACTGTGGCAAGGAAAAGCTGGTATGAACTCAACTTGTTCTTTGTTTTTGTAAATATGTTTAATCAGTATCCATGATTCAGCACGTTATGATTAAACATGTTTATGATGACAATTAGAGATTATAGTTGCTCATGCCATGCTTAAGTAGCTAGGAGTGGATAATGATTTATCTTGAGTGTCAACATGCATTAAAATGATTGTGATGTAGTATGATGATATGGTATCCTCCTCTGAATGTTTCAAGTGGCTTGACTTGGCACATGTTCACGCATGTAGTTGATTCAAAACCAGCATAGCCTTCACGATATTTATGTTCATGGTGCTTATATCCTACTCATGCTAGTATTCAATGTTGATTTTTCATAATGCATTATTATGACCGTTTTCGCTCTCTAACTAGTCGCTTCTCAACCTATTTGCTAGCCTCCGCCTGTACTAAGCGGGAATGCTACTTGTGCATCAAATCCCTTAAACCTAAAGTTATTCCAAATGAGTACACTGTATCTACCTATATGCGGTATTACTCTGCCGTTCTAAGTAAATTTGCATGTGCCACCTCTAAATATTCAAATGAACATCTGTTTTGTGTGCCCGTACCGCTCATGAAGCGACAGGGGGCGGTCAGTATCTTCCATGCTAAGCGGGTTATTCTCATGATGAGTGTTTATTCACTTGTCCTTACACGAGAGGGGCCGGTAATCGGGATGCCCAGTCCCACTATTAAAATTGTAAAATAATAAAACAAGCTCCCCCGAAAAGTTGTTGGTATGGAGGGCACCCGAAGATTCGGCTAGCCATGGCTTGTGATTGTTGGTGGAGGGGGAGTAAACTTTACTTTATCGCTTGGGAACCGCCGCTAATGTGTTTAGCATGGAAGATATTGAAAACTCTCGGTCATGACATTGACAAGAAAGGCATACCTCCCAAAATTATATCTATCTCTGATTTAAGCTTCTTGCTCTGGCACCTCTGCAAATCCATGCTTCCCTCTACGAAGGGCCTATCTATTTACTTTTGTGTTATTTTACTTTTATTGTTGAGTCATCACCTTCTCAAATAAGCACCCGTCCTGAGAGCAGTATTGTCATTCTCATGCATTGTGAACAGTTAATGTTGTGTGCATCATGACTGGATCTCTTCTATCATGAATTACAATGTTTAGTCGCTGCTTGAACTTTGGAGGTGCTCTGCATTTATGTTTTGCGGTCTCAGAAAGGGCTAGCAAGATACCATGTTGTCATATCATATCATGATTGTTTTGACAAAGTGTTGGCATTTGATATATCTTATTATTTCTCGCTAGTTGATTATGCCATTGATATGGGTGAATATAATTTCTAAGAGTTATCATTTGCATGGTTAGTTATAATCTTTGCTGAATTTGTAAATGTTTTTAAATGTTTTTCTTTATCACTTTCAGTTTGTCAACCGAATTGCTTGAGGACAAGCAATGAGTTAAGCTTGGGGGAGTTGATACATCTCCGTCATATCTACTTTTCCAAACACTTTTGCTCTTGTTTTGGCCCCTAATTTGCATGATTTGAATGGAACTAACCCGGACTGACGCTGTTTTCAGCAGAATTGCCATGGTGTTGTTTTTTGTGCAGAAATAAAAATTCTTGGATTTGGATGAAACTTTTTGGAGAATTTTTATGGAATATATAAAAATTATTGGCGCAAGATTCAACAGAAGGGGGGCCACCCAGTGCCCACGAGGCACCAGGGTGCGCCACCCCCCACCAGGCGCGCCCTGGTACCTCGTGGGGCCCACATGGCTCCGTCTGACCTAATTCCAACGCTATAAATTCACAATTCCAGAGAAAAAAATAAGAGAGGAAGTTTTATTGCGTTTCACAATACGAAGCCGCCGCAACCTCCTGTTCATCATCGGGAGGCCAGATCTGGAGTCCGTTTGGGGCTCAGGAGAGGGGGATCTTCCGACATCGTCATCATCAACCATCCTTCATCACCAATTTCATGATGCTCACCGCCGGGAGTGAGTAATTCCTTCATAGGCTTGCTAGACGGTAATGAGTTGGATGAGATTTATCATGTAATCGAGTTAGTTTTGTTAGGGTTTGATCCCTAGTATCCACTATGTTCTGAGATTGATATTGCTATGACTTTGCTATGCTTAATGCTTGTCACTAGGGCCCGAGTGCCATGATTCCAGATCTGAACCATTTATGTTTTCATGAATATATTTGTGTTCTTGATCCGATCTTGCAAGTTATACGCACCTGCTATGTGTTATATTCCGCATACCCCAGGGTGACAATAATTGGGATTCTTTCCGGTTGATTGCCATAGTTTGAGGAGTTCATGTATTCACTATGTGTTAATGCTTTGTTCCGGTTCTCTATTAAAAGGAGGCCTTAATATCCCTTAGTATCCTTATGGACCCCGCTGCCACGGGAGGGTAGGACAAAAGATGTCATGCAAGTTCTTATCGCAAGCACGTATGACTATATACGGAATACATGCCTACATTACATTGATGAATTGGAGCTGAGCTAGTTCTGTGTCGCCCTAGGTTATGACTGTTACATGATGAATGTTATCCAACAATATCACCGATCCAATGCCTACGAGCTTTTCACATATTGGTTTTGCTAAGTTACTACTGTTGCTACTACTGTTACAATTGCTACCAAACTACTGCTGCTACCGTTACCGCTACTATTATTGCTACTGCTATCAAACTATCATACTACTGTGCTACTGATCACTCTGCTGCAGATATTTAGTTTCCAGGTGTGGTTAAATTGACAACTCAACTGCTAATACTTGCAAATATTCCTTGGCTCCCGTTGTGTCGAATCAATAAATTTGGGTTGAATACTCTACCCTCGAAAACTGTTGCGATCCCCTATACTTGTGGGTTATCAGAGCAGAACCTATCGAGAACGCAGTACCGGAGAGGCAATCAATACCCAACAAATGCAGCAATATGATGCATGATCATGACATGGCAAGGATGATATGGATTGTGTTAATGCATCTAGCAACCCGTTAGATGAAGCTCATTTGAATCAAGGGTTCAAATGCAACTCCAAAATTAAGCATTTAAAATGCCCTTTATGTGTTTTCACTTATACAGTAAATATAAGTTGCTTTGTCATGCACGAAAATGGTACAGATGGATAGACTGAATTTTTATGATAATTTTTCATATATAAATTATTTCAATCTGAGCTACGGTTGATTTACTATGATTTTTTGAAGAGATGGTGAAACAACTAAAGAGATTCTTGCTTGCAATGATAGAGATGATGTTAGGAAATATGATCCTAAGTTTGGTAGCAATTGTAACAGTAGTAACAACAGTAGTAACTGATAAGGAAAGTCTATGATGGAGAGAATGAAATATGATCCTAAGTTTGCTACCTCTCCTATCTTTGTTACTGATAAGGATTATGAATTCTCTGTCGATCCTGAGTTACTTACTTTGGTTGAATCTGATCCTTTTCATGGTTATGAAACTGAAACTGTTGTGGCACACCTTACCAAATTAAATGATATAGCCACCCTATTTGCTCATGAGGAAAAAATTCGTTACTATTACATTGTTAAATTGTTTCCTTTCTCATTAAAGGGTGATGCTAAGAAATGGTTTAATACTCTTGCTCCTGGTTGTGTGCATAGTCCCCAGGATATGATATATTACTTTTCTGAAAAATATTTTCCTGCTCATAAGAAACAAGCTGCCTTACAGGAAATATTTAACTTTGAGCAAATTGAAGAAGAGAATCTCCCTCAAGCTTGCGGGAGGCTTCTCCAATTACTGAATGCTTTGCCTGATCATCCTCTTAAGAAAAATAAAATACTGGATATCTTTTATAATGGACTAACCGATGCATCTAGGGACTACCTAGATAGTTCTGCTGGTTCTGATTTCAGGGAACGAACTGTTGGACAGGCTGAAGTACTATTGAATATATGTTGAGAAATGCCGATGATTGGACACTTCCTGAACCACCACCTAAGCCAACTCCGCAGAAGAGAGGTATTCTATTCCTCAGTCCAGAAGATATGCAAGAAGCTAAGAAGTCTATGAAAGAAAAGGGCATTAAAGCTGAAGATGTTAAGAATTTACCACCTATTGAAGAAATACATGGGCTCGACAGCCCGACACAGGTAGTAGAGGTAAATTCTCTTACTAGATTCGATGAAGGTGATATTCCTTATAATAAATCTACTAGCCAATGCCTGTATGAATTTGATAATTACATCATTAAGCAAGACCACTTTAATATGTATGTTAGCAATCAACTAAAACGCAATGCCTTCATGATAGATCGTTTGAGTGATTTGATGTTTAGAATTGCTAATGATGTTAGAGGCTTAAGTAAACATGCTTCTATGGTTCATACTCAGTTAGAACAAATTGCTAAGTCACAAAATGATTTGCTTGATGAGATGAATAATAAAATGAATGATCGTGATGTTAAAGTTGTTACTAGAGGAGGTAGAATGACTAAGGAGCCTATGTATCCTAAAGGTCATCCTAAAAGAATTGAGCAAGATTCCCAGAGAAATAATGTTGATGTGCCTAGTTCATCTAAAAAGAAAAATGATAGGACTTTGCATGCTTCTAGTGAACCTGAGATAGAAAAACCTTCTGAGAATCGTAATGATGTTTCTATTTTTGATGCCGAGACACAATCTGGTAATGAACATGCACCTAATGATAATGATAATGATGTTCATGTTGATGCTCAACCAGATAATGATGTAGAAATAGAACCTGCTGTTGATCTTGATAACCCACCTCCGAAGAATAAAAGATATGATAAAAGTGATTTCAATGCTAGAAAACATGGAAAAGAAAGAGAACCATGGGTTCAAAAACCCATGCCTTTTCCTAATAAACCATCTAGAAATAAAGATGAGGAAGACTTTGAGCACTTTGTTGAAATGCTTAGACCTGTCTTTTTGCACACTCACTTGACTGAAATTTTGAAAATGCCTCCTTATGCTAAATATATGAAAGATATTGTCACTAACAAAAGAAAGACACCTGAGGCTGAAATTTCCACCATGCTTGCAAATTATTCTTTTAAGAATGGAGTGCCTAAGAAGTTGGGAGATCCAGGAATACCCACTATACCATGCTCCAATAAAAGAAGTTATGTTAAAACTGCTTTATGTGATTTAGGAGCCGGTGTTAGTGTTATGCCTTTCTCTTTATATAGAAGACTTGATTTGAATAAGCTCGCACCTACTGAAATATCTTTGCAAATGGCTGATAAATCAACTGCTATACCTATTGGAATTTGTGAAGACGTTCCCGTTATAGTTGCAAATGTTACTATCTTGACAGACTTTGTTATTCTTGATATGCCTGAGGACGACAACATGTCGATTATCCTTGGTAGAGCTTTTTTGAATACTGCAGGGGCTGTTATGGATTGCAACAAAAGCAAGGTTGCTTTTCATGTTAATGGTAATGAGCATACGGTCTATTTTCCGAGGAAGCAAACTTCAGTGAATGGTATCAACACTATTGAAAAAATTGCGATAATCACTACTGGAGGTTTCGAATTTCCTCTTCCTTCAGTAAAAAGAAATATGAAACTCTTATTGTTGGGGAGATGCATATCCCCATTGAGGTAACTTAGTGTTAGACGAAAATTCTTCGGTTTCATGTCACTCGGAAATAGTTTGTTAATAAGACTTGATCAACCTTATTAATGGAGTCTTTTTTAGGGGCATGTGGTCGATGAATTTAGTAAACACAACCTACTGTACCCTTCATTTACTTGTTGTTAATTAAATTTTAATAAAGTAGAATGCCATGATTTTCCTGTTTTCTGAATTATCTGTGCAATAAAAAAATGGCCCAAAAATAAAAGTCCTCAGAATGCCCTGAAAAATTAGTATATTTTTTCCTGAATATTTTAGAATTTTTGGCACTGAACACACCTCAGGGGAGTGCATCTGTGAGCCACAAGCTCACAGGGCGCGCCCAGGGTGGGCGCGCCTAGTGGGCTTGTGGGCCCCACGGGGACCCCCTCACTTATTCCAGCCGCCCACTACCTTCTTCCACCTCCAAAAAAAACCACCATTGCCTTCAAACCCTTGTTCTTGCTCATTTGCCTACAAATTTCGATCTCCTTGCTCGGAACTCCGTTTCCAAAACTGTTTTGGGGGATCACTCCTCGGTATGTGACTCCTCCAATGGTCTGATGTCTAGTACACAACTTGTTTTGTAGACTCGTGTTGGGCCTCCAAGCGTAAAGGTTTGTAGGACAGTAGCAATTTTCCCTTAAGTGGATGACCTAAGGTTTATCAATCCGTGGGAGGCGTAGGATGAAGATGGTCTCTCTCAAACAACCCTGCAACCAAATAACAAAGAGTCTCTAGTGTCCCCAACACACCCAATACAATGGTAAATTGTATAGGTGCACTAGTTCGGTGAAGAGATGGTGAAAGAAGTGTAGTATGGATAGTAGATAAAGGTTTTTGTAGTGCGAACAATAAAAAACAGCAAGGTAGCAAATAACAAAAGTGAGCACAAACGGTATTGCAATGCTTAGAAACAAGGCCTAGGATTCATACTTTCGCTAATGCAATCCCTCAACAATGCTAACATAATTGGATCATATAACCATCCCTCAATGTGCGATAAAGAATCACTCCCAAGTTCCTATTAGCGGAGAACATAAGATTCTATTTATAGGATTTTTCAGCGTTGGAATCAGGTCAGACGGAGCCACGTGGGCCCCACGAGGTACCAGGGCGCGCCTGGGGGGGGGGGGGGGCTGGCGCGCCCTGGTGCCTCGTGGGCACTGGGTGGCCCCCCTCAAGTGGGTCTTGGTTCCAGTATTTTTTATTTACTCCATAAAAAATCTCCAAAAAGTTTCATCCAATTCCAAGAACTTTCATTTCTGCACAAAAAACAACAGCATGGCAATTCTGCTAAAAACAGCGTCTGTCCGGGTTAGTTCTAATCAAATCATACCAAAACCATATAGAATTGTTATAAACATGGCATGAATACTTCATCAATTATAGATACGTTGGAGACTTATCAGCATCCCCAAGCTTAATTCCTGCTCGTCCTCGAGTAGGTAAATGATAAAAGAAATAATTTATGAAGTGTGAATGCTAGCATAGTGCATAAGTTTGATCAATGATAATTTCAATCACTTTTTCTAGCATCAATATATATCATAATCAGTAGCTCATCTCATAAAACTTCTCATGATCAAGTAGCAAGCTATTCACATGTTTAAAGTATAGGCCATAAACTTTCTTGAAAACTAACAAACTATGTTCTCAGTCATCAAACAATTGCAATTCATCTTATTTTCAGGAAGGGTCTATGTAAGAGCTTGTATCTAGCAAATTCCACATACTCAACCATCTTTTAGTCTTCCATGATTGCTAACAGTCAAAGCATATTTTTAGAACAAACAGTTTTAGTCAAACACATAGGAAGATAGGGGCTTAATGTTTTGCCTCCCAACTTGTTTATCTCAGGGATAATGTCAACAATAATAACTCATGATCACCTATATTCAACTGGATATATGTGCCTGGATCTTTCCCTACCACATAATGCTTGCCAACTAAAGAATAAATAGAGCGGAATAGGGATGCACATTAATGACTCTTGCATAAAAGTAAATATAGAAAAGTAAAAGATAGGCCCTTCGCAGAGGGAAGCAGAGGTTGTCATGCACTTTTTGTTGTTGGATGCACAAGCTCTTAATGCAAAGGAATGTCACGTTATATTGCCCCTTGTGATAGCAACCTTTATTATGCAGTCCGTCGCTTTTATTCCTTTACCATCACAAGTTCGTACAACGCTTATTTTCCCTTACAATAAAAGATCATACATATTTTAGGAGCAATTTTTATTGCTTTTTCCACCGATGACAACTTACTTGAAGGATCTTATTCAATCCATAGGTAGGTATGGTGGACACTCATGGCAAGAAACTGGGTTTAATGGTTTTTGGATGCACAAGTAGTATCTCTACTTAGTGCGAATTTTTGGATAGCAAAAGATCCTAAGCAAGCACCACATGTTAGAGGATCCATGACAATATAACTTCTATGTGAATATAAACAAACATAACTCATTAAGTTGTCTTCCTTGTCCAACGTCAACTACTTGATCAAGCTTGAAAATAATTAATGGGGGCTCGCAATCATAGAAGATGTCCAAGATAGTATATTTATATGTGAAGTTTCTCTTCCTTCAAAATTCTTTCATGAATTGTTCAAGTGACCAATGTTATGTTTGTTAACTTTCAATAAATTTTACCACTTATACTTCTTGTATGTGAAGTCACTACTCCCCATGGGACAAGCATATGAAGCATATATAATTTCAACTTTATGATATTCAATTCTTTCACAATTAACTCATAGGATATAAGTGAAGCACAAGAGTAAATGACAAACTACTCAAAAAAGATATAAGTGAAGACCAAATGAGTAGTTAAGTAAATAGGTAGCTATGCGAGGACTCTCTCTCATTTAAAAATTTCAGATCTTACGTATTTTATTCAAACAGCAAAGAAAACAAAATAAAATGACACTCCAAGAATAGCACATATCATGTGAAGAAGCAAAAACTTAGGCTCAACCAAAACTAACCGATAATTGTTGATGAAGAAAGGTGGGATGCCTACCGGGGCATCCCCAAGCTTAGACGCTTGAGACTTCTTGAAATATTATGTTGGGATGCCTTGGGCATCCCCAAGCTTGAGCTTTTGTGTCTCCTTAATTCCTCTCATATCACGGTTCCTATAAATCTTAAAAACTTCATCCACACAAAACTCAACAAGAACTCGTGAGATAAGTTAGTATAAATCAACTCAAAACCTTAACATTCTCTACTGTACCAAATCACAAAAATTATAATTAAACATTGCATACTAAATGCCTCTTCATATTTAATACTCCTATCCTCAAATAGAAACATTAAACACGCAAACATATGCAAACAATGCAACTATAACAGCAATCTGCCAAAACAGAACAGTCTGTAAAGGGTGAATAAGAATCCATACTTCCCTAACTCCAAAAATTCTGAAAAATTACCACATGACAAAGAGCTCATGCATTCTTACTGTGTAAAAATTTCAGATTTTTATCATGTTCTGACTATTCAGGAATATTCTGGACATAACAGAAAACTTTCTGTTTTCAAACAGCAACACATGAACTTGCAAACTGAGCATGGTAAAGGCTATAATTGGCATTTCATTGAACTAAAAGATACAAAACATGATTATTGATAACAGCAAGCAAATATCAACAGAATAAAATGACGCTCCAATCAAAACTCATATTATGCGACGAATAAAAAATATGGCTCCAAGTGAGGTTACCGATAGTGTTGAAGACGAAAGAGGGGATGCCTTCCGGGGCATCCCCAAGCTTAGACGCTTGAGTCTTCCTTGAATATTACCTTGTGGTGCCTTGGGCATCCCCAAGCTTAGGGTCTTGACGCTCCTTATTCTCCTCATATCGATATCTCACCCAAAACTTGAAAACTTCAATCACACAAAACTTAACGGAACTTGGTGAGGTAGGTTAGTATGATAAAAATAAATCATCCACTTAGACACTGTCAAAACAAGTTTCATAGTTGTTCTCACATAATGCCTACTGTATTCTATCATTTCCGCAATTTATATTACTCAATATAAGCTATGAAAACACTAAAACAAGCAAACTATGCACCGAAAACAGAATCTGTCAAAAACAGAACAGCATGTAGTGAGCGATTTAAAAAACATACTTCTGTACCTCCAAAAATTCTGAAATATTAGGAAAACGTAAAAAATTTGTAAGCCAATAATATGTAAAAATTTCAGAATTTTCTCACGCTGCAGTACAGAATAGAAATTCCAGCACTGGACGCAAAAGTTTCTGTTTTTGCACAGAATCAAGTCAACTATCATCCACACTATCCCAAAGGCTTTACTTGGCACATTATTGAAACAAAACATATAAAACATGATTACTACAGTAGCTTAATCATGTGAGCACACTAAAACAGTAGGTAGAAATATTGGGTTGTCTCCCAACAAGCGCTTTTCTTTGATGCCTTTTAGCTAGACATGATGATTTCAATGATGCTCGCATAAAAGTGAAGAATTGAAACACAAAGAGAGCATCATGAATCATATGACAAGCACATTTAAGCCTAACCCACTTCATATGCATAGGGATTTTTTGAGAAAATAGTTTATGGGAGCAAGAATCAACTAGCATAGGAAGGCAAAACAAGCATGACTTCAAAACTTTCAATACATAGAGAGGAAACTTGATATTATTGCAACACCTACAAGCATATCATCCCCTCTCATAATAATTTTCATTAGCATCATGAAGAAATTCAACAATATATCCATCACACAAAGCATTCTTTTCTTGATACATAAGCATAGAATTTTTATTACTCTCCACACAAGCAATTTTCTTCTCATTCATAAAAGTGGGAGTATCATATGAAACTCGAATGCTATAAATTGTTTCCATATTAAAAGAGTAATGTTCAGTAAAAGGGTAATCATAATTATGACAAGTTTTATAAATATAATTATCAGTTCTTTTTATAACATAAGTATCATCACAATAATCATCATAAGTAGGAGGCATGCAGTCATCATAATAAATTTGCTCATCAAAAGTAGGGGGACTAAAAAGATCATCTTCATTAAGCATAGCATCCCCAAGCTTGGGACAAACATTAATTGCAGCAAATAAATTCTCAAACATGTCATTCTCATCAAACATAGCATCCCCAAGCTTGTGGCTTGGCATATCATTAGCATAATCACTATTATCATCAATAGTATGAATAGCACCAATAGTATAACAATTATTATCATCACAATTTTCTAAGTTGGTGCCAAAAAGATTTTAAAGATTATAAGAAGTATCATTATTCTCCCAATCATAATCATCATAATGAGTAATAGGCATAATAAAATCATCCTCACTAGTTCCTTCGGACATTCTTCCATAAGACAAAGAAGCAACATCATCATCAAGTATATCATCTTCCACAATTATTTTTGATTCACTCTCGTGAGGCACAACAATAATAGGAGCAACATTATTTGGGAGGGATACCTTTTTACCTCTACTCTTTCTTCTTTTCTTCTTCTTCACCACATCATCTGTGGGTTTAATCAATTTTTTTGAGCTTCTTATTGATGAGATTGGTTGAATAGGAAGCTCCTCCTCGTCATCTATTTCATCATGAGAGACAATAGGAGGGAAAGTGGAAATCTTTACCCTTTCATTAGTGTTCCTTTTATATTCTATTGGTTTTCCCGTCTTTCTATAGTTGGCAATATAAGCATTCTCATTGCAATTTACCACACAAAACATATAGATTTCCTCTAGATTAGTTTCAATGTTGTTTGTGAGGATGAATACTTCAAACCAACTATTTTTATGTGTCAATTCTTCACACCCCAAAAATAGATAAAGCTCATTATATAATTCAAGGGTAGTCAAGTCATTACAATATTTAGCCATGATTCGATCATGAAAAAGTATGCATTGGAAATTAAGATGACCAATCTTATTACAAAGTTCACAAGTAATGGGATGAAGAGAGCATAATTTTGTAGCAAATTCATCTATCACTTTAAGCAAAAAAATTGGTTCTATCATGTTTATGCTTCTTACAAAATCTATCATCCCTTTAAGGCATGTCTACACAAACTTTATGCACTCCACAAAAATTGACATGCTTATAAGAAACATTTTTGTCATGACTAGTGCAATCATCTTTATTATTTTGGATATTCATAGAATTCGTACTAACAACATTGCAATCATGCTCATCATTCATGGATTTTATGCCAAACATTTTATTGAATTCCTCTTCTATCAATTGAGCACAATTTTCCGATCCATCATTTTCAAGAAAGACATTATAAAGACGAATAATATGAGGTAACCTCAATTCCATTTTTTTGTAGTTTCCTTTTATAAACCAAACTAGTGATAAAACAAGAAACTAAAAGATTGAATTGCAAGATCTAAAGATATACCTTCAAGCACTCACCTCCCCGACAACAGCGCCAGAAAAGAGCTTGATGTCTACTACACAACTTGTTCTTGTAGACTCGTGTTGGCCTCCAAGCGCAGAGGTTTGTAGGACAGTAGCAATTTTCCCTCAAGTGGATGACCTAAGGTTTATCAATCTGTGGGAGGCATAGGATGAAGATGGTCTCTCTCAAACAACCCTACAACCAAATAACAAAGAGTCTCTTGTGTCCCCAACACACCCAATACAATGGTAAATTGTATAGGTGCACTAGTTCGGCGAACAGATGGTGATACAAGTGTAGTATGGATAGTAGATATAGGTTTTTGTAGTGCGAACAATAAAAAATAGCAAGGTAGAAAATAACAAAAGTGAGCAAAAACGGTATTGCAATGCTTAGAAACAAGGCCTAGGATTCATACTTTCGCTAGTGCAATCTCTCAACAATGCTAACATAATTGGATCATATAACCATCCCTCAATGTGCAATAAAGAATCACTCCCAAGTTCCTATTAGCGGAGAACATAAGATAGAAATTTTTTGTAGGGTACGAAACCACCTCAAAGTTATCCTTTCCGATCGATCTATTGAGCTATTCCTATAAGTGTCACAAATAGCCTTAGATTTCGTACTAAAATAACACCATATGATACACATTAAGCAACTCTAATGTCACCTAGATACTCCAATGTCACCACCAGTATCCGTGAGTTGATTATACGATATGCATCAAACAACTTCATACTCATAATATAAAATCCACATAAAGAACTCCAAAGAGCACCCCAAAGTTTCTATCGGAGAAAAGATAATGAAAACATGCATCAACCCATATGCATAGATTACCCCAATGTCACCGCGGGAATCCGCGAGTTGAGTGCCAAAACATATATCAAGTGAATCAATATAATACCCCATTGTCACCACAGGTATTCATATGCAAGACATACATCAAGTGTTCTCAAATTTGAAATATTCAATCCGATAATAACGAAACCTCAAAGGGAAAAGATTCAATTCATCACAACAAAGATAGAGAGGAAGAAACACCATATGATCCAACTATATTAACAAAGCTCGCAGTACATCAAGATCATGCCAAATCAAGAACGCGAGAGAGAGAGAGATAAAACACATAGCTTCTAGTACAAACCCTCAGCCCCGCGGGTGAACTACTCCCTCCTCGTCATGGAGACCGCCGGGATGATGAAGATGGCCTCCGGTGATGATTTCCCCCCTCCGGCAGGGTGCCGAAAAAGGGCAATAGATGAGATCATGGAGGTACAGAGGCTTGCGGCGGCGGAGTCGAAGTTCTAGGGTTATTTCTGGGGGTTTCTCTATTTATAGGATTTTTCAGCCGTTGGAATCAGGTCAGACGGAGCCACGTGGGCCCCACGAGGTACCAGGGCGCGCCTGGGGGGGGGTGGCGTGCCCTGGTGCCTCGTGGGCACTGGGTGGCCCCCCATCCAATTCCAAGAACTTTTATTTCTGCACAAAAAACAACACCATGGCAATTCTGCTGAAAACAACATTAGTCCGGGTTAGTTCTAATCAAATCATACCAAAACCATATAGAATTGTTATAAACATGGCATGAATACTTCATAAATTATAGATACGTTGGAGACGTATCATGGTCCAATTAGTTTTTGTTCTAGTGCTTTATACTTTGCATATTTTGCTGCTGTTGGTGACCATGTATATGAGCTTGCATGTTGAATTTGTATGGTCCAAAGTAGTTTTGATGCATGATATAGCCTCTAGACACTTGTGGGAGTAGTTGCTATCAATTTTGTTGAGTTTTGTTCACTTTTATTTTGAGCCACTAAAAATTTCAGAAATTTTCAAAAGGAGAAGATGTTTAGGAAGATGTTCCATGGTGGTTCTTCGAGCAAGAGTTCTCCAAGGCTCGCAATACGTGAGCCGGACCTCGAACCGCTGCGGGATGCTTCGGTGTAACCGTGCGAATGGCCATCTAATTCCTTCATGATTCGAGCCGGCATCAAGGAAGAGTTTGATATGTATGTACGCAATGCCGAGCTCACGGACTTCTTAACAGATAGGTTCCCATAGTACCATGATCTTACTGATTCCTTCGTACAGAAATTCAAGTATGTATCTCACCGCACCTCTCATGATGTCATCTTCAATTTAAAGGAAAAGCCTTTTCACATGTCCATTGAGGAATTTAGTGATGCTTGTAGCATTCCATTTTGGGGACATGCACTGAACCTCGTAAAGCAGATTGCAATGAATTTGTCATGAATATTACTAGGGGTGAAACTAGAGGCATAATGCAAGCTACTTTGGGGAGCACTCACTTTCCTACTATACATTATTTTGCCCTATTCATAGGTAGACACATTAATGGTAAACAGGACCCTAGTCATTTATGCGCTCCTGATTTGAGCATACTTAAGAGTGCAGTATTAAGAGATAGAAATTTTAATATGGGTGCCATCATTGCACGTCGCTTACACAATAATTCTCTAGTTGGTGATATTTTTGGTGGAATTTATGCCACTCGCTTAGCTGCTCGTCTTAATGTGCCCATACAAGAAAATGACACCTTATTGCCACCTAGTTACTTAGATTATGAGGCCATGGAACGTCATCAGTTCCTTTTAAGGAACGACCCACCTCTTCGATACAGGCTAATCTTTAATAGGCGACATGTTGTCCATATTACTTTGCCTGCTCCTGCCTTCTTTAACTTCCAGGAAAAACAAAGATACTTTATACTTGAGGAGGAGGCTGAGGAGTACGAGAGAGCCGCGGAGACCACTCGGCATAACGAGGCAGCTCGTCAAGCTGTGGCAGCTGCACTCCAGTACAACCCGAACTACTACCACGGGTATTATCCAGGCTCGTATTTCTCCCCCAAACTAAGCTTGCGGGAGTACGTATTTCTCACCGACATTACATTCATGTACCACACATTCATTCCAGTTGTCGGTGTTCATCCTTTTTCATTATATATCCATGTTAGTTTTATTTTCGCTTTCTTCTTGTTTGTTTGAAAAACTTCGAAAACCCAAAAAGATTTCTCGTTTCTTCTTTTGTTTGTTGGGAGTTCTCCCATGTAAATAGTTTTTCTCGCTTTTCGTTTTTATCTATCAATTTGCTTTCTTAAGAAAAACTTAAAAACTCCAAAAACATTTCACTGTGTTTCTCTAAACTTCTTTTCCTTTTAGTTGAGTCGTCGGCGGGACAAGACCCTGCTAGAATTGTTGAGTGGCTGATGACCCACAAGTATAGGGGATCAATCGTAGTCCTTTCGATAAGTAAGAGTGTCGAACCCAACGAGGAGCAGAAGAACATGACAAGCGGTTTTTAGCAAGGTATTCTCTGCAAGTACTGAAAGTAGCGGTAACAGATAGTTTTGATAGCAAGATAATTCGTAACAAGTAACAAGTAGTAACGATAACAATAAGTGCAGCAAGGTGGCCCAATCCTTTTTATAGAAAAGGACAAGCTGGAACGAACTCTTATAATAAGCAAAGCATTCTCGAGGACACATGGGAATTTCATCTAGCCACTTTCATCATGTTTGTTTGATTCGCGTTCGCTACTTTGATAATTTGATATGTGGGTGGACCGGTGCTTGGGTGCTGTTCTTACTTGAACAAGCCTCCCACTTATGATTACCCCCTCTCACAAGCATTCGCGACTACAAAAGAAGAATTAAGATAACTCTAACCATAGCATGAAACATATGGATCCAAATCAGCCCCTTACGGAATAGCGCTTAAACTAGGGTTTAAGGTTCTGTCACTCTAGCAACCCATCATCTAATTACTACTCCACAATGCCTTCCCTTAGGCCCAAAGATGGTGAAGTGTCATGTAGTCGACGTTCACACGACACCACTAAAGGAAGCAACAACATACATATCATCAAAATATCGAACGAATACTAAATTCACATGATTACTTATGACAAGACTTCTCCCATGTCCTCAAGAACAAAAGTAACTACTCACAAATCATATTCATGTTCAAGATCAGAGGGGTATTGAATAGCATTAAGGATCTAAACATATAATCTTCCACCAAATAAACCAACTAGCATCAACTACAAGATGTAATCAACACTACTAGCAACCCACAGGTACCAATCTAAGGTTTTGAGACAAAGATTGAATACAAGAGATGAACTAGGGTTTGAGATGAGATGGTGCTGGTGAAGATGTTGATGAAGATTGGTCCTCCCATGATGAGAGGATCGTTGGTGATGTCGATGGCTTCGATTTCGCCCTCCCAAAGGGAAGTATCCCCGGCGGAATCGCTCCGCCGGAGAACAAAATAGCTCCTGCCCAAGTTCCGCCTCGAGACGGCGGCGCTTCATCCCGAAAGTCTTCTCCTTATTTTTTCTAGGGAAAATGACCTTATATAGCAGAAGAAGGGGGCCAGACGCCAGCTGTGGGCCCCACAAGGCAATAGGGCGCGCCCAGGGGGGGCCGCGCCCTGTTGCCTTGTGGGTGACTAGTGGGTCCCCTCTGGTATTTCTATTCTCTAGTATTTTTTATATATTCAATAAAAAATCTCCGTAAAATTTCAGGTCAATTGGAGCTCTGTAGAATAGGTATCTCTTATGTGGCTACTTCAGGTCGAGAATTCCAGCTGCCGGCATTCTCCCTCTTCATGTAAATCTTGCAAATTAAGAGAGAAAAGGCATAAGGATTGTACCATAAAGTGAAATAATGATTAAAAACATAATAATTAATAGTAGGAAATCATGATGCAAATTGGACGTATCAACTCCCCTAAGCTTAGACCTCGCTTGCCCTCAAGCGAAAAGTCAAAATCGATAATCATGACCACATGTTTAGATAGAGAGACGTCGATAAAAATAAAATATGGACATAGAGCATCATGATCTTTATTATAATAGTAATATATCATCATAAAACTTCTCGTGAAAAAGTGACAATTCATCCACAAGTTAAAGTATGAACCATAAACCAAATTGAAAACTAACAAACTATGATCTCAGTCACTGAAGCAATTGCAATTCATCATATTATCAGAAAGAGTCTATGTAAGAGCTTTGTTTAGCAAGTTCACATACTCAACTATCATTTAGTCTTCTATGATTGCTGACACTCACGTCATACTTATGGCGCAAAAGTTTCAGTCGAACACATAGAAAGATAGGGGCCTATAATTTTGCCTCCCAACGTATTTACCTCAAGGGTAATGTCAACAATAATAACTCATGATCATCTACATTCAACTAGATATATATGCATGGATCAATCCCCACCACATGATGTTTGCCAAAAGAGAAAATAAAAATGGAATAGAGGAGAACACTATTGACTCTTGCATGAAAGTAAATACATAAAGTAAAAGATAGGCCCTTCGCTGAGGGAAGCAGAGGTTGTCATGCGCTTTTGTTTTTGGATGTGCAAGCTCTTAATGTAAAGGAACGTCACTTTATATTGCCCCTTGTGATAGCGACCTTTATTATGCAGTCTGTCGCTTTTATTGCTCCACCATCACAAGATCGTACAAATCTTATTTTCCCTTACAATAATAGTTCATACATTTTTAGGAGCAATTTTTATTGCTTTTGCACCGAAGACAACTTACTTGAACGATATTATTCAATCCATAGGTAGATATAGTGGACTCTCATGACATGAAACTGGGTTTAAGGGTTTTGGATGCACAAGTAGTATCTCTACTTGGTGCGGATTTTTGGCTAGCAAAGATAGGGGGCAAACACCACATGTTAGAGGATCCAAAACAATATAACTTCTATGTGAATATAAGCAAACATCACCCATTACGTTGTCTTCCTTGTCCAACGTCAACTAATTGACATAGAATATTTGATGGGGGCTCACAATCATAAAAGATGTCCAAGATAGTGTATTTATATGTGAGACCTCTCTTCCTTTATTACTTTTTCATGAATTGCTACAATGACCAATGCTATGTTTGTCAACTTCCAACAAGTTTTATCAATTATACTTCTTTTATGTGAAGTCATCACTCCCCATGGGATTAGCATATGATCTTATTTTTATTCTTTCTTTATTTCTAAGATTGGGTCATCAAAAGCAAAACACTCAACTCAAACTACTCTTTATTATATAACTTTCACACACGATTACATAGATAGATAGATCACAAAGCAAACACTCGAAACTAAATCATCCTAAAACTTTATTCCTCTAAATCACGAAATAACTAAGGATCGAACTAAGATATATAATGATGATGAAAAAGTGATGGTGATACAATACCGGGGCGCCTCCCCCAGGTTGGCACAAGCCAAGGGGAGTGCCCATACCCATGTACTCAAGTCTCCTTCTTCGGTGATGGTGGTGATGGTGAAGTAGTGGGCTTGTCCTTTAGCTTTAGCAAGTACTTCAGATTAAGATTGATCCTTCGAAGGGCATGATTCTGCTCTTCTAACACAATAACCTCATGAGTGAGCAAAGTATTTTGGGCACAAATTGCTTCAACAGCCTTTAATGCATTAATTTCAGACAAAGAGAGGTTGTGATGAAGAGTTTGCAATATGTCTCCCTTTTTCTGTGGGTTCCTTCTGGTGCATGGCTTGGTCTTCTTCTCCTTGAATCTGGTCCTCCATGACCTTTCCGGGTTCCTCCTCCATAGCTATGTCCTCCTCTCCAGACGACCACTCATAATATACTTCACTGAAAGGACGTTTGCCGGGTGAAGGTTGAACAATCCGGTGCTTGGTGCGGAGTCTTCGAGGAGCCATGACGATCTAGATCTGTCAGAAAAATAGCCCGAAACAAGAACAGAGGAGAAACTTGAGATGCGGTGGTCAAAACATATGGGAGTATATATAAAGAATTTTTATCTTGAAAAACAAGCATACGGGAAGAAAACGGAGTCGGGAAGGCACACATGGGCCCCATAAGGCATCAGGGCGCGCCCAGGGGGGTCGCGCCCTGTTGCCTTGTGGGCAACACGTGGGTGCCCTCAGCTGTTTCTAATTTTTGTAATTTTTCTAATATTCCAAAACTAACAGAAATAATTTTTATGGAATTTTTGGAGACGGTTTACTTACTGTATCACATACCTACCCCTTTTCAGGGTTCTGGAGCGTTCCGGAAGGACTCTTTTATGTGTTCCTCCGGTGTCATTGTTTCAATAATATTGGTTTCAACATTAATGGGAGTACCTGAGATATAATGCTTAATTCTTTGCCCATTCACCACTCTCGGATTATTGCCTTTGGAATTATTTATTTTGATGGCTCCGGAGCGATAAACTTCTTCGATGACATATGGCCGCTCCCATTTAGAGAGAGGTTTTCCTGCAAAGAATCTCAAACGAGAATTGTATAATAAGACATGATCACCTACTTTGAATTCCCATTTTTGAATTCTTTTATCATGCCATCTTTTAACTTTTTCTTTAAACAACTTGGCATTTTCATAGGCTTGGGTTCTCCATTCATCTAAGGAACTAATATACAAAAACCTCTTCTCACCGGCATGTTTAAAATCATAGTTATGTTCTTTAATTGCCCAATAAGCTTTATGTTCTAACTCAATAGGTAAATGACATGCTTTTCCATAAACCATTTTATAAGGAGACACACCCATAGGATTTTTATAAGCAGTTCTGTAAGCCCATAATGCATCATCAAGTTTCTTAGACCAATTCTTTCTGGATCTATTAACGGTCTTTTGCAAAATCAATTTTATTTCTCTATTAGTTAATTCAACTTGACCACTAGACTGAGGATGATAAGGGGATGCAATTCTATGGTTAACATCATATTTAGCAAGCAACTTACGGAAAGCACCATGAATAAAATGTGAACCACCATCAGTCATTAAATATCTAGGGACTCCAAACCTTGGGAAAATAACTTCTTTAAGCATTTTAATAGAAGTGTTATGATCATCACTACTAGTTGGAATAGCTTCTACCCACTTAGTAACGTAATCAACAACAACTAAAATATGAGTATACCCATTGGATTTAGGAAAAGGTCCCATATAATCAAAACCCCAAACATCAAATGGTTCAATAACAAGTGAATAATTCATAGGCATTTCCTGACGTCTTCCAACATTACCAATTCTTTGACATTCATCACAAGAAAGGACAAACTTACGTGCATCCTTGAAGAGAATAGGCCAATAAAAACCAGATTGTAATACCTTATGTGCAGTTCGGTCTCCTGCATGGTGTCCTCCATATGCCTCAGAGTGGCACTTACGTAGGATTTGTTCCTGTTCATGCTCAGGTACACAACGTCTAATAATACCATCTACCCCTTCTTTATATAGATGCGGGTCATCCCAAAAGTAATGTCTTAAATCAAAGAAAAACTTTTTCTTTTGTTGGTATGTAAAGCTAGGTGGTATGTATTTAGAAACAATGTAATTAGCATAGTCTGCATACCAAGGAGTATTACGAGAAGCATTTATCACAGCTAATTCTTCATCAGGAAAATCATCATTAATAGGAAGTGGGTCATCAAGAACATTTTCCATTCTAGAAAAATTATCAGCTACGGGATTCTCGGCTCCCTTTCTATCAATAATATGCAAATCAAATTCTTGTAGCAAAAGAACCCACCTAATAAGCCTAGGTTTAGCATCTTTCTTTTCCATAAGATATTTAATAGCAGCATGATCAGTGTGAACAGTAACTTTGGAATCAACAATATAAGATCTAAATTTATCACATGCAAACACAACTACTAAAAATTCTTTCTCAGTAGTAGCATAATTTCTTCGAGCACTGTCTAGAGTTTTACTAGCATAATGAATAACATTCAATTTCTTATCAACTCTTTGTCCTAGAACAGCACCAACAGCATAATCACTAGCATCACACATAATTTCAAAGGGTAGGTTCCAATCAGGTGGTTGAACAATAGGTGCAGAAATTAAAGCTTTCTTAAGTATTTCAAAGGCTTCTACACAATCATCATCAAAAACGAATGGAACATCTTTTTGCAAGAGATTGGTAAGCGGTCTAGAAATTTTAGAGAAGTCTTTTATAAACCTTCTATAGAAACCAGCATGAGCAAGGAAACTTCTTATACCCTTGATATATTTAGGACATGGCATTTTCTCAATAGCGTCAACTTTAGCTTTATCAACTTCAATACCTCTTTCAGAAATTTTATGCCCAAGGACTATACCTTCATTCACCATAAAGTGGCATTTCTCTCAATTCAAGACAAGATTAGTTTCTTCACATCTCTGCAAAACTCGATCAAGGTTGCTCAAGCAATCATCAAAAGAAGTTCCATAAACAGAGCAATCATCAAAAGAAGTTCCATAAACGGAGAAATCATCCATGAAAACCTCGATAATCTTTTGACAAAAGTCAGAGAATATAGCGGTCATACATCTTTGAAAGGTGGCAGGTGCATTACATAAACCAAAAGGCATACGACGATAAGCATAAGTTCCAAAAGGACAAGTAAAGGTGGTTTTCTCTTGATCTTCAGGTGACACAGGTATTTGAGAGAAACCAGAATAACCATCTAGGAAACAAAAGTGTGTATGCTTAGACAATCTTTCTAACATTTGATCAATAAAAGGCAAGGGGTAATGATCTTTTCTAGTAGCTTTATTTAATTTCCTAAAATCAATTACCATCCTATAACCAGTTACAATTCTTTGTGGGATAAGTTCATTTTTATCATTGGGAACAACGGTAATACCTCCTTTCTTAGGAACACAATGAACATGACTTACCCATCTACTATCAGCTATGGGATAAATTATACCTGCTTCTAGAAGCTTTAATATTTCAGTTCTTACCACATCCTTCATTCTAGGATTCAGCCTTCTTTGATGATCAACAACGGGTTTAGTATCTGGCTCCATATGAATTTTATGCTGACATAAAGTGGGACTGATGCCCTTAAGATCATCGAGAGTATATCCAATAGCGGCACGGTGCTTCTTCAGAGTTTTAAGTAATCTCTTTTCTTCATGCTTTGAAAGGTTAGCACTAATAATAACAGGATATATCTTCTTTTCATCAAGATAAGCATATTTAAGAGTATTAGGTAATTGCTTTAAATCAAATACATGATCACGTTTAGGTGGAGGTGGACCTCCCAAGGTTTCAACATGCAAATTATGTTTCAAGATAGGTGCTTGTTTAAAGAATAATTCATCTATTTCATTTCTTTCATTCATATTCATGTCATTCTCATGCTCAAGCAAATATTGTTCTAGTGGATCCATAGGAGGCACAACAATTGAAGCAAGACCAATAATTTCATCTTTATTGGGTAATTCTTTATCATGAGGTTGTCTATGAAACTTAGAGAAATTAAACTCATGTGACATCTCACCAAAATTAACACTAACAATTTCTTTAGTGCAATCAATCTTAACATTAACAGTATTCAAGAAGGGTCTACCAAATATAATGGGATAAAAATCATCTTGTGGTGATCCAAGAACAAGAAAATTAGTAGGGTATTTGATCTTACCACACAAGACTTCAACATCTCTAACAATCCCAAGTGGTGAAATAGTATCTCTATTTGCAAGCTTAATAGTAACATCAATATCTTCAATCTCAACAGGTGCAATATCATTCATGACTTCTTGATAAAGAGTAAACTGAATAGCACTCACACTAGCACCTGTATCACATAAACCATGATAGCAATGATCTTCAATTTTAACAGAAATAATAGGCATGCCAACTACAGGTTTGTTTTTATCTTTAGGGTCTGGTTTAGCAATTCTAGTTGCTTCATCACAGAAATATATGACATGTCCATTAATATTATCAACCAAAAGATCTTTACCATTGCAACACTAGGTTCAACTTTAATTTGTTCAGAAGGTCTAGGTGCTCTAATATTACTCTTATTAACCACAGTTGAAGCCTTAGCATGTTCCTTAATCCTAACAGGGAAAGGAGGTTTCTCAATATAAGCAGTAGGCACAACTGGATCAACATGGTAAACAATTGTTTCTTCTTTAACACTAACAAGTTCTTCATTCAATTCAATAGGTGGGTGATATTTAAACCATTTCTCCTTAGGGAGATCAACATGAGCAGCAAAAGATTCACAAAAGGTAGCTACTATCTGAGAGTCAAGTCCATATTTAGTGCTAAACTTACGAAAAGCATCGGTTTCCATAAAAGATTTAACACAATCAAACTCAAGATTTATACCTGACTCATTGCCTTTGTCGATTTCCCAGTCTTCACAGTTATGTTTAATTCTTTCTAGAAGGTCCCATCTAGATTCAATAGTTCTCTTCATAAAGGAACCAGCAGAAGAACTATCGAGAATGGATTGATCATTATAAGAAAGCCGAGCATAAAAGTTTTGAAGAATTATTTCTCTTGAGAGCTCATGATTGGGGCATGTGTGCTACATATACTTAAGCCTCCCCCAAGCTTGAGCGATACTTTCTCCTTCACGAGGCCAAAAATTATATATATATAATTCCGATCACGATGAACCAAATGCATAGGATAAAATTTCTGGTGGAATTCCAGCTTCAACCGGTTCCAGTCCCATGTTTCAGTATCATCACATAGCCTATACCACATCAATGCCTTTCCCTCCAAAGATAAAGGGAATACTTTCTTCTTAACTCCATCTTCGGATAAACCTGCAAGCTTAAACAATCCACAAATTTCATCCACATAGATCAAGTGCATATCGGGATGTACCGTTCCATCTCCTGCATAAGGATTAGCTAGCAGTTTCTCTATCATACCCGAAGGAATTTCATAATAAATATTTTCAGTAGGTTCAATAGGTTGAGGAGAAACACTTATTGCTTCCTGTCGAGGTGAAGATACCCCGAACAAGCCCCTCAAAAGATTACTTTCCATAGTGAGAAGTGACAATAAATTTCAGCACGTAATATAAATGTTTCCTTACCAAATTCCACTCACCAAAGGCGCTTCACTCCCCGGAAACGGCGCTAGAAAAGAGTCTTGATGACCCACAAGTATAGGGGATCAATCATAGTCCTTTCGATAAGTAAGAGTGTCGAACCCAACGAGGAGCAGAAGGAAATGACAAGCGGTTTTCAGCAAGGTATTCTCTGCAAGTACTGAAAGTAGCGGTAACAGATAGTTTTGATAGCAAGATAATTTGTAACAAGTAACAAGTAGTAACGGTAACAATAAGTGCAGCAAGGTGGCCCAATCCTTTTTATAGCAAAGGACAAGCAGGAACGAACTCTTATAATAAGCAAAGCGTTCTCGAGGACACATGGGAATTTCATCTAGTCACTTTCATCATGTTTGTTTGATTCGCGTTCGCTACTTTGATAATTTGATATGTGGGTGGACCGGTGCTTGGGTGCTGTTCTTACTTGACCAAGCCTCCCACTTATGATTACCCCCTCTCGCAAGCATCCGCAACTGCGAAAGAAGAATTAAGATAATTCTAACCATAGCATGAAACATATGGATCCAAATCAGCCCCTTACGGAATAGCGCATAAACTAGGGTTTAAGATTCTGTCACTCTATCAACCCATCATCTAATTACTACTCCACAATGCCTTCCCTTAGGCCCAAAGATGGTGAAGTGTCATGTAGTCGACGTTCACATGACACCACTAAAGGAAGCAACAACATACATATCATCAAAATATCGAACGAATACCAAATTCACATGATTACTTATGACAAGACTTCTCTCATGTCCTAAAGAACAAAAGTAACTACTCAAAAATCATATTCATGTTCAAGATCAGAGGGGTATTGAATAGCATTAAGGATCTGAACATATAATCTTCCACCAAATAAACCAACTACAAGATGTAATCAACACTACTAGCAACCCACAGGTACCAATCTGAGGTTTTGAGACAAAGATTGAATACAAGAGATGAACCAGGGTTTGAGATGAGATGGTGCTGGTGAAGATATTGATGAAGATTGGTCCTCCCATGATGAGAGGATCGTTGGTGATGTCGATGGCTTCGATTTCCCCCTCCCGGAGGGAAGTATCCCCGGCGGAATCGCTCCGCCGGAGAGCAAAATAGCTCCTGCCCAGGTTCCACCTTGAGACGGTGGCGCTTCGTCCTAAAAGTCTTCTACTTATTTTTTCTAGGGTAAATGACCTTATATAGCAGAAGGAGGGGGCCAGACGCCAGCTGTGGGCCCCACAAGGCAATAGGGCGCGCCCAGGGGGGTCGCGCCCTATTGCCTTGTGGGCAACTGGTGGGTCCCCTCTGGTATTTCTTTTCTCCAGTATTTTTTATATATTCAATAAAAAATCTCCGTAAATTTTCAGGTCAATTGGAGCTCTATAGAATAGGTATCTCTGATGTGGCTATTTCAGGTCCAGAATTCCAGCTGTCGGCATTCTCCCTCTTCATGTAAATCTTGCAAATTAAGAGAGAAAAGGCATAAGGATTGTACCATAAAGTGAAATAATGATTAAAAACATAATAATTAACGGTAGGAAATCATGATGCAAATTGGACGTATCAGTGGCTCATATGCTTTATTGTTGATCTAACAAAGAGCCACTATTACCTTGTCTTCTCCTTTGAATAAAATGTTTGCAGATTCTAGCTTAGTCCATGACACCCTTGCACTATTATTATCACATCATTTGGTCGTGCAAGTGGAAGGCAATAATGACGATATTTTATGAAGTGATTGCGGTGAAGAAAAGCTTTTATGAACTCTTCTTGTTTTTGTCTTTGTAAATATGTTTAACTCGGTATTCGTGATTCAGCATTATTATGAGTAAACATGTTTGTGATGACAATTTGAGATCATAGTTGCTCATGGCATGCTTAAATAGCTAGGAATGGATAATGATTTATCTTGAGTGTCAACATGCATTAAAATGGTTGTGATGTAGTATGTTAGTATGGTATCCTCCTCTAAACAATTCAAGTGGCTTGACTTGGCACATGTTCACACATGTAGTTGATTCAAAACCAAACATAGCCTCCACGATATTTATGTTCATGGTGTTTATATCCTACGCATGCTCGTATTTAGTCTTAATTATTCTCAATGCATGATTATAACCGTTTTTGCTCTCTAGTTGGTCGCTTCTCAATCTATTTGCTAGCCTTCACCGGTACTAAGCGGGAATGTTGCTTGTGCATCCACAATCCTTAAACCAAAGTTTTTCCAAATGAGTCCACTATATCTACCTATATGCGGTATTACTCTGCCGTTCCAAGTAAATTTGCATGTGCCACCTCTAATCATTCAAATAAGCATTTGTTTTGTGTGCTCGTACCGCTCATGGAGCGACAGGGGGTGGTCAATATCTTCCATGCTAAGCGGGTTATTCTCAGATGAGTGTTTATTCACTTGTCATTGCACGAGAGAGGCTGGTAATTGGGATGCCCAGTCCAGTAATCAAAATAAGAAAAAATATAATAAAACAAACTCCCCCGGAAATTTGATCGTTTGGAGGGCACCCGTGAATTCGGCTAGCCATGGCTTGTGTTGATATGGTGGAGGGGGAGTAAACTTTACCTTTCTGTTTGGGAACCGCCTATAATGTGTTTAGCATGGAAGATATTGAAAATTCTCGGTCGTGACGTTGACTGGAAAGGCACACCTCTCAAAATTTTATTTATCTCTAATTTAAGCTCTGAGCTCCAGCACCTCTGCAAATCCATGCTTCCCTCTACGAAGGGCCTATCTATTTACTTTTATGTTATTTTACTTTTATTATTGAGTCATCACCTTCTCATTCAAGCACCAGTTGGAGAGCATTATTGTCATTTTTATGCATTGAGTATAGTTAATGTTGGGTGTGACATGACTGGATCTCTTCTACTGTAACATCCCAAAATTCTAAATTTTGGAATGTTACATTAATTAAGTAATTATGATTGTTTGATTGATTAAAAGTGAGTGAAATTTGAAACTTTTTGAAAGCTAAATGAGAGGGATTAAAAGTACTTTCCCAAAACTTTCATTCTTGCTTTTGATCCCAGGGAATTCAAATTCATTTCATCACACAAAACCCTAGAGTGAAGATAATATGACTTCTTCCATTTACAGAAATAAAAAGGGATTTGAAAAGATTTGAATTCCATTTGAAAATATTTCAAACTTCATGCCACTCAAGGATTTTCATGAGGGAAGATAATATGACTTCTTGAAATATTGGAAATAGAGTGGGAAGTAGAAGGCCATTTTCAAAATGGCATTTGACTTTGAAAGATTTCATTTGACTTCATTTCAAAATGGCATTTGAATTATATTCAAAAATCCCTGACAAAAATATGAGAGGAAGTAACATGACCCTCCAAAAAGTCAGAAGAAATAAATGCCAAAATATTTGAAAGTCAAATTCGATTTTATTTGAATTTTCAAATAAAATGATTTTTATAAAATATTTATTTTGCCTCTGGAAAAAAGTTCATCTTTTACGATATTTTCTCCTGATCATTTTGATATATTATATGTCTATATAATATTAGTATTTTATTTTATTTTTGCCCTTTTTCTTTTCTGCTATTTTTTAGTTAGAAAAAATGCACTTTGCACCGGGCCAGACCACCTCACCCTCTCTCTCTCTCTCCCGATCCCAACAGATGGGCCAGCCCAACTTAGCGCGCGCCCGAGCAGAATCCCCTAGGATCCGGTCACCGATCCCCTTCCCCTCTTCCATCTCTCACTGACCGCGGGACCCACCCGACCGAATCCCGCCCGCAACGGCCACCTTTCCCCTCCGCCGCGAAACGCTGCCGCTCGCCGAAGATCTTGTCCGATCCGCATCCCGCCGCGGATCCGCTGCCGATCGAGCTCGCCCGAGGGCTCCCCTATAAAGGGCACCCTCCCCTCGGCTGAACCCCCCTGCTTCCCCTCTCTCTCCCGCACCACCGCCGCCGCTATTGCTCGCCGTCGTATGCCGTCGCCGCCTTCGCCGGAGAAGCACTGGAGCGCCATCCCCGTCAACGCCTGAGCCGCCCGACCTCGCCAGAGCCCTCCACCACCGCGGTGAGCACCGGACCTCCTCTCCACCGTCCGATCTAAATCCGTCGGCCTAGATTAGATCCCAGTTTTTAATTAAAAACCTCAAACTATTTTTATTTATGTTTCGGCTATCTGCTCTTTTCACTCGCACGCGCACACCCCTCAGACAACCACAGTGGGCCACGTGGCCCTTAACTGATCGATAGCATTTTCTTATTTTTAGTTTCTGATTGTAGTTCAGAATAGTTTCTGTTTTAATTTCTTTATATCTTTTATGTTTTTAATCCAAATTTAGTGATTCTTTTTGCGTTAGGTTCAAAATTTTATAAATTTTCAGTTTGTGCAATTGGATTTCAAATTTGTAATTTTTTAAATTTGAATTTGATGAATTTTGTTCAAATCACTAATTTGGCCATATCTTGAGTTTTATAATATATTTTTGAGTGATTCTTTTTGCTACTGTTTTGTTATGTTTTTTCCTATCCAGTAGCATGCAGTGAATTATTTTTAGTTTTATTTAAATTAGGTTTTTAGCTAAAACAGTACTGTTTGCTTTTATAGTTGTTTTAGTCATTAAATTATTGCTTTTAATTATATTTAGTTAGTTCTTTTTGTAGATTTTTACCTGTTGTTATATGCTTCTGTTAGACTACAGTAGATAAATTTTATAATTAATTTATATTGTTTTAGCTACTGTTTTGTATTTAGTTTGCTTAGATCATAATTATAGTTCATAGAAAATAGTTTTATTAGTTTCAAAAGTAATTCTTTTTGCCCCTTTATTATAATAGTTTGTTGTTTCTGTTAAGTAGCACTAAATTAGTTTTTGTAATTATTTAGTATTGTTTTAGTGTATTCTTGGTTGTTCTAACTGTTTTAGTGTTAACTAGATAATTATAATAGCTTTTAAATTAGTTCTTTTGGCTAGTTAATAATTTAGTAAATTACTTTCTGTTGTTTTATTAAAATTGTATTTTCTTTGCTGTTGATTAGTTATTTAGATTAAGTTAGTGTTGCCATGTGAATTATTGATTGTTATGGTGTGAGTTGGGTTCTCACTAGTTTTCTTTTGGAGTTTCTCTTTGGATTTTAATTGGATTTTCCTATTGATTTTTTCTTTATTACTTTTATTTGATTAAGTGTTAATATGATTGATAGAATTGATTGCTAGAGTGTTTGCTTATGTGCATACTATGTTTGATTATATAGATTTTCTCGGAGTGACGAGTAGTTCTATCAATGTTCATTTTCTGAGAATGATAACATCTTCATCAACTTACCAGGCAAGTTCACTTTGACCATATTTTAATACCTATGATTTTTATTGCATTTAGTGTTACCCTTTTCATCTATCCTCCCGTAGTATATTGAATCTTGTAGTTGAGTAGAAGCATGAGGTAGGAACCCACACCCTGTTACCAAGCCCGGGAACGTTGTTTATGTTATGCTACGCTATTGTAGGCGAGGATTGGTATGAGTGCTCATGAGTGGTGTGAATTGGAGGACTCTACGTCAATGACGACAACCTCATGGTGGCAACGTCAAGACCTGCATCTACAAGACCTCAACACTTCAAGACTCGAGACAAGAATTCAATATACCTCTGGGTGGAGGATGGTTTAGACGGGCATCGTGGGAAAAACCCAGTGGATGACCCGGTTCGACGGGCATCATGGGAAAACCCAGTGGATACCCCGGGATGCACGGGTAAGCCATGACATCTTGCGGAAAGCTTCACCTAGGCTCAAAGAGACAAAAGAATACTTCATGCCCGGAAGCTTACCTGTGCAGCCACAAGTCATTATGGGCTCTGGCTTGGTTGATCTTAGTTGTGACTCTGGCGGGGCAGTTGCTAGCAGATGTAGTCGACGGTAGGATTGGATGGGCACTGTCTGTGGTCAGGGAAACACCTCTAAAAGACCATGTTTCATTCATCCTGTTCTCAAACACCGGCAGTGAGAGGACATAAAAGGAGGGAACGATTCTTGTGGGTAAAGTGCACAAAACTCTGCAGAGTTAAAACCTATCCGATTAGCCGTGTCCCCGGTTACGAACAATTTGAGCCTCTGGACTTGGATCTATCTCTGAACTCTCAACACCGGACTGATAACTAATTGTGGGTAACTTATGATACTTGTAGGCTATGAGACATCGGTTGGCGGAACCATGTCATAGTAGATAACTTAGCAGTGAAGACTCCTGATTATTCCTTTGTTGTAGGGGAAAACTAGCTTTTATGTAAAACTCAGACTCAGATCCACCACAGCCATATTTCATATAGAGATAGAGTAATTTTCCTTTGCATTCAAATGTGATCTTGCCGGTACATTCAATGTACTGACCTACACGGCTGCAACGTATCATGTTGCAGATATTTTTCTACGATGAGTAAGAGACGATATAGGGTTACGGTCTACACTCAACTTGCCGATGGTGTTGATGGGACTCCACACCCCTATTGCTATGTTTCCGCTGTGACATATATAAGGTATACTCTGGATCTACGGTATTTATTATACATGTGATGTTATGGTATTTCATCAAAGTACTGTGTGTGCCAGCATACTGATCCAGGGATGGCACAGAAAGCACAGAGACTTGACCGTATTGGGTCGGGTCGCTACATCTACCATCAATTACAGTATCTAGTCATTGCTTGAACTTCAGGGGTGCTATGCATTTATGTTTTGCGGTCTCAGAAAGGGCTAGCGAGATACCATGTTATCATATTGCATCATGATTGTTTTGACAAATTGTTGGCATCCGAGATATCTTATTATTGCTCGCTAGCTGGTTATGTTATTGAGATGAGTAAATGTGAGCACTAAGTGTTATCATTCATATTGTTAGTTCATAATATTTGCTGAAAACTTGGATGCTAGTTAAGTATATATACAAACAACAAGAACAAAGGAGTTTGTAAAAGTTTATCTTTATCACTTTCAGTTTGTCAACTGAATTGCTTGAGGACAAGCAATGAGTTAAGCTTGGGGGAGTTGATACGTCCCAAACATATCTACTTTTCCAAACACTTTTGCTCTTGTTTTGGACTCTAATTTGCATGATTTCAATGGAACTAACCCAGACTAACACTGTTTTCAGCAGAATTGCCATGGTGTTATTTTTGTGCAGAAATAAAAGTTCTCGGATTGACCTGAAAATTTACGGAGAATTATTTCAGAATATATAAAAAATATTGGCGAAGAGATTTACTGGAGGGGGGCCACCCAGGAGCGACAAGCTCAGGGGGCGCGCCCCCAGGCTTGTGGGCCCCTCGAAACTCCGGCAACCCTAACTCCAACCCCATATATACCTATTCGTGGAGAAAAAAATCGGAGAGAAAGAATCATCGCTTTTAACGATACGGAGCCGCCGCCACCTCCTGTTCTTCATCGGGAGGGCTGATCAGGAGTCCGTTCGGGGCTCCGGAGAGGGGGATTCGACGCCGTCGTCGTCATCAACCATCCTCCATCACCAATTTCATGATGCTCACCACCGGGTGTGAGTAATTCCTTCGTAGGCTTGCTGGACGGTGATGGGTTGGATGAGATTTATCATGTAATTGAGTCAATTTGTTAGGGCTTGATCCCTAGTATCCACTATGTTCTGAGATTGATGTTGCTATGACTTTGCTATGCTTAATGCTTGTCACTAGGGCCCGAGTGCCATGATTTCAGATCTGAACCCTTTATGTTTTCATGAATATATTTGAGTTCTTGATCCTATCCGCTTGTCATATGCACTTGTTATTGTTCTGATCCGTAGACCCCATAGTGACAATTGTTTGGGATACTCTCCGGGGATGACTGTAATTCGAGGAGTTCATGTATTCACCATGAGTTAATGCTTTGTTCCGGTTCTCTATTAAAAGGAGGCCTTAATATCCCTTAGTTTCCTTATGGACCCCACTACCACGGGAGGGTAGGACAAAAGATGTCATGCAAGTTCTTGTTATAAGCACGTATGACTATATACGGAATACATGCCTACATTACATTGATGAATTGGAGCTATTGTGTATCACTCTAGGTTGTGGCTGTTATATGATGAATGTCATCCAACACAATTATCCATCACTGATCCAATGCCTACGCTTTTCTCATATTGATCTTTGCTAAGTTACTATTGCTGCTGCTCTTACAATCACTACAAAACTGCTACTGTTACTGTCTTTGTTACTATTGCTACTGTTACTACTGCTATCAAAACTATCATATGACGGTGCTACTAAATACTTTGCTGTAGATATTTTGTTCTCCGGGTGTGGTTGAATTGACAACTCAACTGCTAATACTCACAAATATTCTTTGGCTCCCCTTGTGTCGAATCAATAAATTACGGTGAAATACTACCCTCAAAGACTGTCGCGATCCCCTATACTTGTGAGTTATCACACGCGAAGGAACCTTATCGGGATTGCTCGCGCTCTTATTTATATTTTGAGTCCGCTCAACAGTATAAGTAAGCTGCGTCAAGACTGGTAAGTGTATCTTGCCGGGAAGTGGCACCTCCGGCAAGATGCTAAGGACCCGCTCCTCAAGCGCTAAGGGCAGGCTGTGCGCACCAGCAAGTTTCCGACAAGCGTAGGGTACAAAACATACAAGGACAGAATCACATAAGGAGAATAGCATACATTCATCCAGAATACATAAGTCATATTACATCAAAAAGCTCAGTGCAGATCTAACTTAAGATAACTTGTCTTTTACATGAATTGCGCTGGCGACAAGAAGTGGTGACAAGGCTAGTTCCTAAGCTGACCCTGTTGCCGGGAGACTCGACCAACCCTATCGGCTATTGGAGCGACAAGCTTGTCGATGGCAGTGATATCAGTATTCTTTGGCAAGCTCGTGAAGGCTCCGGAGAGGTCGATGCCACAGTTGCGATACACAAGCTTAATGAGCACCTTGTAGAGTATATCATGAGCAAGCTTGCGGGACTCGTCAGCGAAGCAAGAAGCTCATTCCTAGTGATACGTCTCCAGTGCTTCGATAAGGCCCTTGAAGAACTTGGTCAGCCTGACGCTTGTGGCTTCTTTGTCATTGACAGTGAAGCTCCAGCTCTTCATGTCCATGACCGCCAGTTGTGCAGCTAGGCATTCAGCAATATCAGTGAGCTTGCTGGTCCAGAGGGAAAGCGAGTTCTTCAGCTGCTCAAACTTTTCCTCAGCGTTCGTCAAGGCACCCTGTGTTTCTACGAGCTCCTTCGTCAAGATCATTTCCCTGTTCTTGGCGGCCTCAAGATTTTTCTCCATAGTGGAGAGTTTTAGTTGAAGATCAGCTTTGGCGTCCGCAGTAGAATTGAGATCCTTGGTCTGGGATGAGAGCTGCGTTTGTAGTTCCGCCAAGGTGTGGGATGCATTCTGCACTAATTCCTGAAGACTAGCGATATCTTTGCTGTGGGCGACAAGATCTTCCTCAAGCTTCTTCACCTTGGCCTCCAAATCAACCTTGGTGGCCTCGGCAGCAGCAACAGCATCAGTAACCTCCTTGAGCTTGCCAGCGTGATCCTGAGCTTGGGTCTCGATGAGCTCCTTGTGGGCCTTTTCCAGCTCTTGCGTCCGTTGCACAAGGAGGGCTTGTATTTCATCATCCTTCACCTTAAGCTTGGCGGCAAGAGCAGATTCCCAAACGGCAAGGTCTGATTCTTTGGCGGCAAGGTCGTCCTCGTGAGAGTCGAGGGCAACTTTGCATTCAATCCATTCTGCATCCCTTGCCACGACAATCTTGTCAGCATCTTCCTTGGCCCCATCGGCTGTAGCCTTCTCAATTATAAAGTTCTGCCTGTCGAGAGCAAGCTGGTCTTGGCGGTCCTTGAGGTCTTGGACACTTTCAGCATACCAAGTTTTTGCTTCATCGACCTTTAGCAGAAAATCTTGCTCCGCCTTCTCAAGCTTGACAGCGCGACGATCAAGCTTCTCTGCACGGTCGCTGTAGCACTTTTGGAACTTCTTGAAGCCTTCACTCATGTCCCGAAGGAAGAAATAATCTTTGGCTTCAAGGTTGCGCTCACGCTCGTCTTCAGTGGTAGTGCAAGGAGGAACGATAAGCTCATCGTCAATTACATCCTCCTGCATGAGCTCCACTGCGCCTGATGAGCTTGGGGCTTCGGGATATTTCGGGTTGGAGGATCTTCGGATGTTGATGCTTGGTCGTTAGTTCCCGGCGCAGCGTCGCCGGTTACTCCCATGTCATTATCCACGCCAGCGCTTGGCGCTCCTGGGTGGCCTTGGCAACTTCTTCGGAAGCTACCTTGGTGGCCTCCTCGGCCTCTTCACCGACAACCCTTGCAGCTTCTTCAGCGGCAGCATCTGCGGTTTCCTTGGCGGCAACCATGGCAGCTTCGTCGGCCGCGCTCTTGGTGATTCCCTTGACATCGATATCAGTGTCCATGTCTTCAGCCTGAGGTGGATCTGAGAAGAGGACGGAGGAAAGAAAAATCAAAATCAAGTTCAAGAAAACAAAAGAGAAAGAAAATTACCAAGGATCAGAAGCACTCAAAAGCAAGTGGATTACCTGTTTGGTTTTGTTGAGAAGAAATGTTCTCTTCTCTGGCAACCTCGGTTGTCGTCGCTTGGCTGCCGACAGCTTCGCCTGTCAGTATGTCCATAGTGCGGACAGGATCATCAGCGGAGGTCCTTGTTGGTGAGCTGCTCTCCGGGATGTTGGTCGAAGGAGACGTCACTGCAGGATCTGCCTCTGGGCGCTCTTCTTCTTGGTGGTCTCCTCCGCTCTCTTCGGAGATAGGAGCGTTGACACCAGAGCTCGCAAGCAGGTACTGCGTCGTGGCCTCACACCGGGGGCTGGGCTGGGGGCTAACAGTGGTAACATTGGTAGATGTCGCACCCCGCCCAGCGCTTGTCGTGGGTTCGCCTTCTGCCGCAGCCTTGGCCCGCTTCACCCTGTGCACCAATGGCAAAAGAAAAAACAACAAGTCAGATCAATAATTATGAAGAAATTGAGAAGTTGATGAAGATATGCGAGGGTACTTACTCCTCGTCTTCGCAGTCACTAAGGGCGGAGAGGTCCCATGTAATTGGCGGAGGAGATGCCCTGGCTCGCTTAGTTGCCGGAGGAGTTGTGGCTGCAGACTATGAAGACCCTGCTTCCCCGACAACTGCCTTCCGGGAAGAAGTGCATCGGGTCTACGGCTGCTGAGTAGATTGCCGGCGAGCGCCTTGTTGCCGGTTAGTCTTGGGAGCCACCTCCTTCATGACGGGTCCTTCACCTGATGAGGAGGGGCGTACTGGTTCCTGGCTGGCAACTTTCCGGAGAATGCGAGTCCTCTTCTTCGGAACTGGGGGCTCCTCTGGCTCTGGCCCACCGGCAACCTAGTCCTCATGCTCTCCAGCAGGCTCCTCTTGGTGCTCTCCGCCAAGCTCTTCCAGGTGCTCTCCGGCAAGTTTTTCATCAAGGTGCTCTTCTTCATCTTCGGCGGCCGCGGACCGGGAGCCGCTGGCATCGTCAAACCTCTTGGCTTCTTCTGCCCTGCTATCGATGTATGCCAGCTCCTCGTCAGTGGTGTCACGGATGAGGTCCTTCTCCTCTCTTGTGGGCTTCTCCACCAGATTGGCAAGCCACGTTGCCGCATCAGTAGCGGAGGGCATCTGCCTGTCACTCTCAACCCCTTGGGCCTTGCACGCCGGCATCATTGCCAAGATAGAGTCCTTGGTAGAATTGATGCACAAGGGAATCACCGAGCTCGGCAAGTGAAACTTGCTGGTGATCTGGAAAAGCTGATGACAGAGGTTGATATGCTGCAGTACCATCAAGTTATTGTCGAGGCCAGTGTGCAGTCGCATGATGTCAGCAGCATTTTTATAATCCCAAGCATACCGCTTCCTCATCTGCAAGGGGGCGATACATCGTCGAAGGAAGTCTGCCCCCACCATCTCGATGGTTAGGCCGGCAGCCCTGAGGCGAAGAATGGAGTCCAATGTTGGGCAAGCTTGTCGTCACACTTGCTGTAGCTGCTCCAATCCTTGCCGTGTAGAACCTTCTCTCCGGGGTGCACAGAAGTCAGGGAAATCCTTCTCCTTGATCCAGCACCATTCTGCTCGCCATTCCTCCCACTTTAGATGCAGCTGGCCCTTGAGATATATATCCTTGGCGCCACCTCTAGGGATCCAGGTGATGCTTCCAGAAAGGGCATCCCCTTCGATGCGGGGAATGAAGAAATGACAGAAAAGGGCGACATTGGGGACGACTCCGACAAAGTTTTCATAGATGTGGGCAAAGACTGACATACAGGTCATGACATTTGGGGTTAAATCCAAGAGCCGAAATCCATATGTGTACATTAGCTCAGATAAGAAATCAGAAAAAGGAGGACAAAGCCCACAGTAGAAGTACGCGCAGAAGAATGGAAATGTGTTTGCGGAAGGCTTCAGATCAGCTGGAAGCACATGCGGGGCGGTGTGATCCTTGGTGTCCCTCCCCCACATGTAAGCATACCTATCTATGAGCTCGGTTTTGCTCAGAGCCGGCGGGCGGAAAACCACATTTTCCCTTCGTCGCGCCGCTACGCCCGCCTTCCTCTTCCCTACCTCCGGGTCGACGGGCTTGGCGGCTTTCTTCGCCTCGGCCTTGGCTGGATTGGCAGCTCTCTTGGGTGCCATGCTGCTCAGGAGAGAAGTTGGTGGATGGGTGAAGCAGTAGCGCGGCGGCGGCGGGCTCTATTCTGGCGCAAGGAAGAAGACGACTGTAACACCCCATGTAATTAAGCTACAGTGATCACATTTTGATAATGCCAAGTCAGCATGTTTAACAGTGCTTGATCATCATTGCATCATATCTCATTTCAAATTCCAATTCAAATTTAAAGTGAAAATAAAAGTTGTTCCAATTTGGAAACTAAAATGTTCATTAACTAGCAAATAATTCATAACTAATTATGTTAAGAAAAACAACATCACTAAAAATCACTAGATGACTCTATTATCCTAAAACAGAACCAAAACAGCCATGTTTAACCCCTTTTTAATTATTAAAAATGCAAATGGAATCCTTTTATCTCCAAACCATTTTCTGGTAGTACATAATATTGCACAGTAATTATTGTGCTAAGTTAGAAATTTTACAAAACTAAAATTGAGGCTAAACGTTTAACAAAACAGAAAAGAAAAATCAAAGCAGAAAAGAAAAAGAGAAAAGCTAAAACCTACTGCTACGCTGGGCTTCAAGTGTGAACAGTGCGGCCCAGCCCGACTGGCTCTGCCTTTCGTCCACCTCCCGCCATGGCCGCAGCGGCATCGCCGTCCACGCTCGCCCGCCGCTCGGATGTCGACATCGAGGCGCTACAGGACCTCTAGGAGGATAAGAGCATCCCCACGGACTCCCTTGGTGAGCCCTAGCCCCATTTCTTCCCTCCCCTCGCTCTCTCCACCTGCACCCGAGCGCCGCCATGATCGGCCACCGCTGAACCTCGCGACCACCGCCTCTATCTCGTCGCCGCACCGTGTCCATCGTGTTCCTTGCCCTCGACTACGTCGCCTACGCCTCGCCGTTGGAGCTCAGAGCCGTCACCGCGACGCCCACGAGCTCGCCTTCAAGTTTCGGACGCCGGTGATCGCCGCGTCGATCCACCGCCGTCAACCCCTCCCCGAACTCGCTTTGCTCCTCTACAGGGCCACAGTGAGCAGCTCTACCTCTCCCGTCTCCTCTCTGCCACTCGGTCGACCCCTAGCCATCTTCCCCGTCGTGCCCGAACATGCCTCCGCGGAGCTCGTCGCCGGCGTAGCCACGACGACCATTGGGTCCCGTGCGTGCCACCATCGCACTCGCCGCACCGCGTAGGCTCTCCCTAGCTGCTTTGCTTGCTCTCGCGCACACCGTAGCAACGAGAACGACCACCGCCCGAAGTCGCCGCCGCCCGCCGTCATCGCGCCACCCGATTCCGGCCTCCCCAGCTCCGGCCGTGGCCACCACCGAACGCGGCGTGAAGTGGCCGATCCAGAGAACCAAGTCGCGCACGAAATGGTGAACCACAGAACAAATCCGAGCTCGCCAGAGTTGCCGCCGCGCTCGGGCTCGCCGGAGCACTCCGGTGGCCGGCGCTGACTCGGCGTCCGACGTGGCCGACCGGGCCCCACCGCTGTGCCGCTGACTGCTGGGCCCCGCGGGCCCAGTTGACCCGGTCAGCCGCTGACCGGGCGCCCGTGGCCCACTGACTTGCGGGCCCCAATGCTTAAAACATTTTAAAAATAAATAAAAATGTTAATTAATTGGTTGATTAAATTAATTAGTAATTAGTCACTGACAGTGCGGGCCCACCTGCTAATTAACTTAATTAGAATAAATAAACTCTGTTTAATTAGCACAGTCACTGACCAGTGGGTCCCACTGGTCAGGTTTGACCTGGTCAGCCGGGTGTTGACTGCTGACGTCATCATGATGTCACGCTGACGTCACCTAACACTATTCTGGATAATTCGGATTTTAATAAATTAAATAATTTCAGAAATTCCAGAAAATGTTTAAAACTTTGGAAATTTATATAAAATAAGCCGTAACTCGGATGAAAATAATCTATATATGAAAAACGATCAGAAAAATATGAAGAATCCGAATAACCTATCCACATGCCTGTCACACCCCTCTAACATACTGAACATGGAACTTTTTGCCTGTTTCCAATAAATGAATAGTGCATTACCTTAGTAAAATATATCCAGATAAATACCTAAATTATCTAATACAACTAGATAGGCATTATATCACCTCTGCATAACATTTAGGCATGTCATGCATCCCTGTTGCAATATTGCCGTGTATTTATTGTTTCTTCCCCCTCCTTCTCTCCCGATAGCCCCCGAGACTGCCGACGACACCGCAGTGTACGACGACATCGCCGACGACCAGCCCCCTTCAGCAGAGCTTCCAGGCAAGCAAAACCCCCTTGATCACAAGATATCACCCATTCCTTTCTCCATTATGCATGCATTAGTATTGCTTCTGGTGTTACTCCGATAGCTCCTATTCTGATGCATAGCTTGACTTTGTCGCCTGCTACTGATACATTACCTGCTGTCCCATGATGCTTAGTTAGCCATGCTATGTTTCACCTGTGGTCCCTCACCCTTGTCCGTTTGCCATGCTTGTTACCGGGCTGTGATCACTTTGGGTGATGATCACGGAAATGTTTTACATTGCAATACTTAAACGGTTAAAGTCGGGCTGGCCCCAAGGGTGCCCGCAAGAGATTACTACTAAAGACGGGTCGGCTCCAAGAGCACCCGCGCGATATATTTTACCAAGTCGGAGAGACAGAAACCCTGTTCGTCTCTGCGAGTTACTAAACATGCTTAAGGAATTTGGGTATTTGATCTGAGTGGGTCGTTGGCCCTATACGCACTACCACCACATGGGATAATGGTTATGGGACCCTGTACGTCGTATGTATCAGCCGAAAGTTCTTCAGACGTCGCAGCTCAGAGATGCGGGCTGATTGTTGGGGTGAGCTGGTTACGTCACTGTGTATACAGTGTCACGCTTGGGCCCCGGCCAGTCACGCAACGTGCAGGAGTGCGAAGGGCGATGGCCCAAGACCCCTTCGTGCTTAGGATTTAGACCGGCGTGCTGACCTCTCTGCTGAGCCTAGGTAGGACTGCGTTGTGTCGATCTCCCGAGGCCGGGCATTACCCAGCATGTGTGTCCGGCCAGATGTGATCGAGCGTGTTGGGTAACAGTAGTGCACCCCTGCAGGGAAGTTATCTATTCGAATAGCCGTGTCCACGGTAACAGGACGCTCGGAGTTGTATCTTGATTCGCTACAACTACAAATGGATACTATCACCATGATAAACTGCTACTACTGCTCTCGGGATCACTTTCTCGCAGGGTAGTCGAGGAAGGATCTCAGGGCTCTACTAAATTATGATTGATATATATATTATCTTGCTCTACTCTGTTCTGATGCTGCAAGAACTGCTTCAAGATGCTAGTCTTCGATAGGCTAGACCTCTCCCCCTCTATTCTAGCATTTCTGCAGTATAGTCCAAAGATATAGCCCCATTCCTTTGATACCGATGCATATTTAGTATAGTTCTGATGTCAGTCTTGCGAGTACTTTGGATGAGTACTCACGGTTGCTTTGCTATCTTTTTCCCCATACCCGCTTGATGAAATCAGACGATGGAGCCTAGGAGCCAGACGCCACCACAGGAGACTACTAACAGGAGAGTCCCGGAGGCACGTACTACTGGGTTGAGCCAGCCGACCAGGAGTAATTCGGAGGCCCTAGGCAGGAGGCCTTCGCCTTTTCGATCAGTGTCGCTGTTTGTGCTAGCCTTCTTAAGGCAAACTTGACTAACTATGTCTGTACCCAGATATTATAGTTTGTATGACTTATGTTTTCGGGTCCTCGTGACCCCTGGTTTGTAATATGAGGATTTATGTTTAAATTTGAGTTTAGAGTTGTGTTGTGATATCTTCCCGTGCGTCTCTGTTCTCGAGCGTGCACGTTTGCGTGTATGATTAGTGCACGGTCGAGCAGAGGGCGTCACAAGTTGGTATCAGAGCCGACTGCCTGTAGGAAGCCCCCTTCCAATTCCTTGGTCGAAGTCGAGTCTAGTTTTTGAAAAACTATATTTTACTAACATGGTTGTGTGTCTTACGGGCCCACGTCGCCAATCGATGGTATTAGTATCTTTTATTCCTCTTCTTTACTCTGGGGCTCTGAATCCTCTTCTATTCGGGTTAAATGATTTTACTAACTCTGACTTTAGGTTCTCGTGATCACGTCCACCCGGAGAGCTGGATTATCTGCACTTATTCCTTCCCATTGATCTGATTAGTCTGATAATCACATTTTCTTTTCCATTGGTCTGTTTAACCTTTCCTTTCAAGTTATTATATGCTTCTCACACTGCCAAGTGACAATCTTGAATTTCCTCTGTTTCAGATGGATCGTTTGTTCCCGCCACGTCCCGCAAGACAGCTTGTCCGTCTGACCATGGCTGTTGATGCGACTGGGCTTCCGGCCATTTTGGTCGAACTTCTGACCAGGCTGGGATATCACTGGTATCCCGAGTACATAGTTTACGAGGATTACCGTGAGTTCAACCAAGAGCAGTACCATGCTGAGGTTTGCATCTTTGATCGGCAGGACAACTCCGTCACTGAGTTGCACACCTTTCACGGTGTTGGAGTGACTGTCGACATGGCAGTCCATGATGCTGCCTATACTGCTATTGCCCATCTCCGTGGTGAGCACAGCAGTCGCTTGGAACATACTGCCTTCAGATACATCCCGTATGCTCCTGTTGGGGATGAGACTGGATACTACACTGCTGTGTGTACGCCTTATGTGTCGCGTCGTTATGACCCGCAGGTTATGGTACAGTACACTCAGGCTCTGGACCGCACTGCTCGAGCTCTTGCTGTCGAGTTGCACGCCACTCGTGCTCGTCTTTACGACGCTCTGACACAGTTGCTGCCAGTAGTCAGTGCACGGATGCACCCAGAGTACGTTCTTTACCCGCGCAGGATGGAGATGCCACCAGGTCTTGACTGGCCTGATGTTGGAGGTTTTACCCCTCTGCGTGGTCCTCTTCTTCCAGTTCAGGACCAGGTTCTGCATCAGAGTGTCCACGAAGCACAGGATCCTCATATCGAGGTTGCCCATCGTCGTCACATGCAGTTACCTAGGTTCAGTGGTTTTCTCCGACGCTGATGTAGCATATCGCTATGTCACGTTGTTGTATCCCTCCACTGCGTGCCTGCGCGCCGCCTAGTATGTCTAGCTGTTTAATTCTGCGAACTTATGCTGTCCGCGTGTAATCGACTCTGTGTATGGATCTGTATGTCTTAATTGACTGTTGTTATGTATCTATTGCACTACTTATTCAATGTCGTGTTACATCATGTTTGTCTCTAAACACTTGCAGTTGCTTTTACTAAACTACCCCCTGTTAAATTTTAGCAGGATGGTTAGACCAGGTGGTCGTGGCCGTGGCGCCAACGATCCACCCCCGCCAGACTATATGGCAGCTATGATGCAACAATTTGAGTTGAACCGCCAGTTCATGGTTGGGATCATGGCTCAGTTCCCGCAGCAGAACCAGAATGCTCAGAACCAGCCACCTGCCCCAATAACTCTGCAGGAGTTTGCACGTCTCAACCCAACTGTTTACCGCAACTCTGAACAACCAATGGATGCTGATGACTGGCTTCGCGACATCGCCTACGAGATGGAATCTACCAGTGTCGCCTCTGAAAACCTTATCACCTTCGCGACCTACTTTCTGAAAGGCTCCGCTGCACAATGGTGGTCCACCCACAGGCATTCACTACCTGAGGGGACAGTCATCACTTGGCTTGAGTTCCAGACTGCCTTCCATGCTCGTTACATTCCTCAGGGAATCATGGACCGGAAGAGAACAGAGTTCCGCAACCTCACTCAGGGCAATAGGACTGTCGAAGCTTATCAGCGGGAATTCCTTAACCTGTCCCGCTATGCTGAAGAAGACATAGCCACTGATGCTCGTAGGCAGGAGAAGTTCCGTAATGGACTCCACCTAGACCTCAAGCTTGCCCTTGCTGCTCAAGACTTCACCGACTTTGCCACCCTCGTGAACAAGGCTATCCTGGTTGAGACTGCTCAGATGGAACACAAGGAGTCGCAGAAGCGCTATCATGACGTTGGCTCATCTTCAAGCTCCGCACCAAAGCGTCGGATCTGGATTCCCAACAGCGTGTATCGTCCAGCTGCCCCTGCACTCAGGCCTTCCTATGCTGCACCTTGTCTGCCTCCTCCACCATCGAGGCAGCCGAGAGCTCAAGCTGCTCCACCACGTGCTGCTCCTCTTCGTCCTGAAGATGGTCTATGCTTCAAGTGTCGCCGCCCAGGTCACCTTGCCAAGGATTGCCGCCAGAGTGAGAATCAGTTGGCACTTCCTCGAAATGGCCGTGGCAACAATCAGACCCGCAGCTATAATACTAGGCCTACTGCTTATGGTCGTGGTCAGGCTTACCACGTCGATATTGAAGAAGTTCAGGAGCAACCTGATACTGTGATGGGTACCCTTCTCGTTAACTCAGTACCTGCTTCTTTTTTATTTGATTCAGGAGCATCGCATTCATTCATGACAGAAGCATTTGCATTAGAACATGACATTGCATTTGAAAAGATGAATCTACCAGTAGTTGTCCGCACCCCTGGAGGTCATTATCACACCTCCATGATGGCACACAATGTCAGTGTTGAAATCAAAGGACTCGAATTCCTTGTTTCACCCATCATCTTGAAATCTTCCACGATAGACCTCATTCTGGGAATGGATTGGTTGAAAGCTCACATTGCTTCGATCAATTGTGCCACTAAAGTCGTCCAACTCCTTCACCCCTCCGACGAGATAGTGAACTACACCGCCCGTATTACTCGGAATGCCGAAGCTCAGATATATGCTCTGAATGCTTTGAGCGCTTCACCTCTTGAGGGAATTGAGAACGTTCCAGTCGTTCGCGATTTTCTGGACGTCTTTCCAGAAGAGCTTCCCGGAATACCCCCTGTTAGAGCCGTTGAGTTCATCGTCGACTTGAAACCTGGCACCACTCCTATTGCTAAGCGCCCCTACAAGATGCCACCACATGAACTCCTTGAGCTTAAGGAGGAAATCGACAAGTCACTTAAAAAGGGTTTCATACGCCCTAGTTCTTCTGCTTGGGGAGCACCTTCTCTCTTTGTTAAAAAGAAGGATGGAACAAACCGATTGGTCTAGGACTATCGGCCTATTAACCAAGCAACAATCTAGAACAAATATCCACTTCTCCGGATCAACGATCTTTATGATCAACTTGCTGGATCCTCTATGTTCTATAAACTCGACTTAAGGTTGGGTTATCATCAGATCCAAGTTCGTAAAGAGGATATTCCGAAGACCGCCTTCGTTACTCGATATGTATCATACGAGTACACCGTCATGTACTTCGGATTAACCAATGCTCCAGCAACCTTCTCTCGATTGATGAACTATATTTTCATGGACTACCTCGACAAGATTGTCGTGGTTTATTTGGATGATATCCTAATATTTTCCAAGAATGAAGAAGAACACGCCGAACATCTTCGGCTTGTATTAGAGAAACTTCGAGAACACCAGCTTTATGCCAAGTTTTCCAAGTGTGAATTCTGGTTATCTGAGGTGACTTATCTTGGTCATGTGATTTCCAAAGATGGCATTGCCGTTAACCCAGAACGAGTTCAGGCTATTCTTGACTGGACTCCCCCGAAGAATGTTAAGCAAGTCAGAAGTTTTCTCGGTCTTGCTAGCTATTGCCGCCAATTCGTCGAGAACTTCTCCAAGATTGCCAAGCCTCTGACTGATCTGCTTCACAAAGGCGTTAAGTTTGAATGGACAGAAAAATGTCAGGAAAGTTTTCAGACACTTAAAGATAAGTTGACATCTGCCCCAGTGCTAGCTCCCCCTGATACTCACAAGGACTTTGTGATATATTGCGACGCATCCCGTCAAGGATTAGGCTGTGTCCTAATGCAAGAGCGCAAAGTGATTGCTTATGGCTCTCGTCAATTGTGTCCTCACAAAGATAAGTATCCAACACATGATCTTGAGTTAGCAGTAGTTATCTATGCTTTGAAGCTGTGGCGACATTACCTTTTCGGTATTCGTTACGAGATATACCCGGACCACCAAAGTCTGAAGTATCTGTATACTCAACCAGACTTGAACCTCCGCCAACAAAGATGGCTCGAGACAATAGCCGATTATGACATGGATATCTCTTATACACCTGGCAAGGCTAATGTAATGGCCGATGCCTTGAGTCGCAAGTCATATTGCAACAACCTCATGGTTTAGCAAGCACAACCCCTTCTTTATGAAGAGCTTCGCAAGTTGAACCTCCATATTGTTCCACAGGGTTATCTCAATACCCTGGTTGTTGAATCAGACCTCGAGGACCTCATCAAGCATATACAGAAAGCTGACTCTGAGGTCGAGAAGATTAAGCGTGATATCAAAAGGGGAAAGCCCTTGTTCTTCACTATTGATGCTGATGGCGCCTTGTTTTTCAAAAACCGCTTAGTGGTTCCTAGAATGGGACACCTGAATCTGACCCCGCGTGTCATGAAAGAAGCTCATGATACCCCTCTTTCAATTCATCCTGGTAGCACCAAGATGTACCAAGACCTACGACAGAGATACTGGTGGCCTGATATGAAGTGAGACATTGCTCGTTATGTTGCTGAGTGTGACATTTGCCGTCGCATCAAGGCAGAACATCAAAGGCCTGCTGGACTTCTGCAACCACTTGATATTCCTGAATGTAAATGGGACAAAGTCGAAATGGATTTCATTACTGGTTTTCCCAGATCGTAGAAGGATCATGATGCTATCTTTGTCGTTATTGACCGATTCTCAAAGGTTGCTCACTTTCTGCCAGTCAAGGAGACAATCACTGCTAGCCAGTTAGCAGACTTGTACGTTTCCAGAATTGTGTCACTCCACGGTGTTCCGTTGGAGATCAGTTCAGATCGTGGCAGCCTCTTTACCTCAAGATTTTGGAACAGTTTCCAAGAAGCTATGGGAACTCATCTGTCCTTCAGCACCGCCTTTCACCCCCAGTCCCAGGGACAAGTTGAACGAGTCAATCAAGTGCTTGAAGATATGCTTCGAGCTTGTGTCATCTCCGTCGGTAAGAAATGGGAGGAATCTCTTCCATATGCTGAATTCTCATACAACAATAGCTATCAGGCTAGTTTGAAGATGGCACCATTTGAAGTTCTATATGGACGCAAGTGTCGGACCCCTCTGAATTGGTCAGAAACTGGGAACGGTCACTTGTTGGACCGGACATTATTCAACAAGCTGAAGAACAAGTCCGCATTGTCCGTGATCATTTGAAAGCTGCTCAGTCTCATCAGAAGAGCAATTATGATCGCAAACACCAGGTAATGGTCTATCAACCTAGCGAAGAAGCTTACCTTCGGGTCACTCCGATGAAGGGCACTCACCGATTTGGGATCAAAGGCAAGTTAGCTCCACGCTACATTGGCCCGTTCCGTATTCTCGCCCGTCGAGGAGAAGTGGCATATCAATTGGAATTGCCGCCGAACCTTTCACAAGTACATGATGTCTTCCATGTATCGCAACTTCGTCGCTGCTTCAAGGATCCTATCCGAGCAGTGGACCATGAAATGCTTGAGCTGCAAGAGGATCTTTCTTATCAAGAGTATCCGATCCGCATTCTTGATCAAGCTGCACAACGAACCCGTCAGAAGGCAATCCGGTTCCTTAAAGTTCAATGGTCGAATCATTCTGAGGATGAAGCCACTTGGGAACGCGAAGATCGTCTTCGTGAAGAGTATCCCACTCTCTTTCAGCCTACCTCTTAATTCTCGGGATGAGAATTTTGTTTAGAGGAGGATAATTGTAACACCCCATGTAATTAAGCTACAGTGATCACATTTTGATAATGCCAAGTCAGCATGTTTAACAGTGCTTACTCATCATTGCATCATATCTCATTTCAAATTCCAATTCAAATTGAAATTCAAATTTAAAGTGAAAATAAAAGTTGTTCCAATTTGGAAACTAAAATGTTCATTAACTAGCAAATAATTCATAACTAATTATGTTAAGAAAAACAACATCATTAAAAATCACTAGATGACTCTATCATTCTAAAACAGAACCAAAACAGCCATGTTTAACCCCTTTTTAATTATTAAAAATGCAAATGGAATCCTTTTATCTCCAAACCATTTTCTGGTAGTACATAATATTGCACAGTAATTATTGTGCTAAGTTAGAAATTTTACAAAACTAAAATTGTGGCTAAACGTTTAACAAAACAGAAAAGAAAAATCAAAGCAGAAAAAGAAAAAGAGAAAAGCTAAAACCTACTGCTACGCTGGGCTTCAAGTGTGAACAGTGCGGCCCAGCCCGACTGGCTCGGCCTTTCGTCCACCTCCCGCCATGGCCGCAGCGGCATCGCTGTCCACGCTCGCCCGCCGCTCGGATGTCGACAGCGAGGCACTACAGGACCTCTAGGAGGATAAGAGCATCCCCACGGACTCCCTTGGCGAGCCCTAGCCCCATTTCTACCCTCCCCTCGCTCTCTCCACACGCACCCGAGCACCGCCATGATCACCACCGCTGAACCTCGCGACCACCGCCTCCATCTCGTCGCCGCACCGTGTCCATCGTGTTCCTCTCCCTTGACTACGTCGCCTACGCCTCGCCGTTGGAGCTCGGAGCCGTCACCGCGACGCCCACGAGCTCGCCTTCAAGTTTCGGACGCCGGTGATCGCCGCGTCGATCCGCCGCCGTCAACCCCTCCCCGAGCTCGCTTTGCTCCTCTACAGGGCCGCAGTGAGCAGCTCTACCTCTCTCCTCTCCTCTCCGCCACTCGGTCGACCCCTAGCCGTCTTCCCCGTCGTGCCCGAACGCGCCTCCGCAAAGCTCGTCGCCGGCGTAGGCTCTCCCTAGCTGCTTTGCTTGCTCGCGCGCACACCGTAGCAACGAGAACGACCACCGTAGCTCCGGCCGTGGCCACCACCGGACGCGGCGTGAAGTGGCCGATCCAGAGAACCAAGTCGCGTGCGAAATGGTGAACCACAGAAGAAATCCGAGCTCGCCGGAGTTTCCGCCGCGCTCGGGCTCGCCGGAGCACTCCGGTGGCTGGCGCTGACTCGGCGTCCGACGTGGCCAACCAGGCCCCACCTCTGTGCCGCTGACTGCTCGGCCCCGCAGGCCCAGTTGACCCGGTCAGCCGCTGACTGGGCGCCCGTGGCCCACTGACATGCGGGCCCCACCGCTTAAAACATTTTAAAAATAAATAAAAATGTTAATTAAAATGTTAATTAAATTAATTAGTAATTAGTCACTGACAGTGCGGGCCCACCTGCTAATTAACTTAATTAGAATAAATAAACTCTGTTTAATTAGCACAGTCACTAACCAGTGGGTCCCACTGGTCAGGTTTGACCTGGTCAGCCAGGTGTTGACTGCTGACGTCATCATGATGTCACGCTGACGTCACCTAACACTATTCTTGATAATTCGGATTTTAATAAATTAAATCATTTCAGAAATTCCAGAAAATGTTTAAAACTTTGGAAATTCATATAAAATAAACCGTAACTCGGATGAAAATAATCTATATATGAAAAATGATGAGAAAAATATGAAGAATCTGAATAACCTATCCACATGCATGTCACACCCCTCTAACATACTGAACATGGACCTTTTTGCCTGTTTCCAATAAATGAATAGTGCATGACCTTAGTAAATTAAATCCAGATAAATTCCTAAATGATCTAATACAACTAGATAGGCATTATATCACCTCTGCATAACATTTAGGCATGCCATGCATCCCTGTTGCAATATTGCATTGTATTTATTGTTTCTTCCCCCTCCTTCTCTCCCGATAGCCCCCGAGACTGCGACGACACCGCAATGTACGACGACGTCGCCGACGACAAGCCCCCTTCAGCAGAGCTTCCAGGAAAGCAAAACCCCCTTGATCAAAAGATATCGCCCATTCCTTTCTCCCTTATGCATGCATTAGTATTGCTTCTGGTGTTACCCCGATAGCTCCTATTCCGATGCATGGCTTGACTTTGTCGTCTGCTACTGATACATTACCTGTTGTCCAATGATGCTTAGTTAGCCATGCTATGTTTCACCTGTGGCCCCTCACCCTTGTCCGTTTGCCATGCTTGTTACCGGGTCGTGATCACTCTGGGTGATGATGACGGAAATGTTTTACATTGCAATACTTAAACGGTTAAAGTCGGGCTGGCCCCAAGGGTGCCCGCGAGAGATTACTACTAAAGATGGGTCGGCTCCAAGAGCACCCGCGCGATATATTTTACCAAGTCGGAGCGACAGGAACCCTGTTCGTCTCTGCGAGTTACTAAACATGCTTAACGGAATTGGGTATTTGATCTGAGTGGGTCGTTGGCCCTATACGCACTACCACCACGTGGGATAATGGTTATGGGACCCTCTACGTCGTATGTATCAGCCGAAAGTTCTTCAGACGTCACAACTCAGACATGCGGGCTGATTGTTGGGGTGAGCTGGTTACGTCACTGTGTATACAGTGTCGAACTTGGGCCCCGGCCAGTCACGCAACGTGCAGGAGTGCGAAGGGCGATGGCCCAAGACCCCTTCGTGCTTAGGATTTAGACCGGCGTGCTGACCTCTCTGCTGAGCCTAGGTAGGACTGCGTCGTGTCGATCTCCCGAGGCCGGGCATTACCCAGCAAGTGTGTCCGGCCAGATGTGATCGAGCGTGTTGGGTAACAGTAGTGCACCCCTGCAGGGAAGTTATCTATTCAAATAGCCGTGTCCATGGTAACAGGACGCTCGGAGTTGTATCTTGATCCGCTACAACTACAAATGGATACTGTCACCAAGATAAACTGCTACTACTGCTCTCGGGATCACTTTCTCGCAGGGTAGTCCAGGAAGGATCTCAGGTCTCTACTAAATTATGATTGATATATATATTATCTTGCTCTACTCTGTTCTGATGCTGCAAGAACTGCTTCAAGATGCTAGTCTTTGATAGGCTAGACCTCTCCCCCTCTATTCTAGCATTTATGCGGTATAGTCCAAAGATATAGCCCCATTCCTTTGATACCGATGCATATTTAGTATAGTTCTGATGTCAGTCTTGCGAGTACTTTGGATGAGTACTCACGGTTGCTTTGCTATCTTTTTCCCCATACCCGCTTGATGAAATCAGACGATGGAGCCCAGGAGCCAAACACCACCACAGGAGACTACTACCAGGAGAGTCCCGGAGGCACGTACTACTGGGTTGAGCCAGCCGACCAGGAGTAGTTCGGAGGCCCTAGGCAGGAGGCCTTCGCCTTTTCGATCAGTGTCGTTGTTTGTGCTAGCCCTCTTAAGGCAAACTTGACTAACTATGTCTGTATCCAGATATTATGGTTTGTATGACTTATGTTTTCAGGTCCTCGTGACCCCTGGTTTGTAATGTGAGGATTTATGTTTAAATTTGAGTTTAGAGTTGTGTTGTGATATCTTCCCGTGCGTCTCACGCTGTTTGCGTGTAGGACTAGTGCACGGTCGAGCAGAGGGCGTCACAACGACAGAGCGGCGGCTAGATTGGGGAAGAAGGAGGTGAATGAGTAGTGCCCCTTCGCGATTGCCTTTTTATGGGGAAGGCACGGGGGGGCTGGCTCTTTACTGTCCAACGTGTCAGCACTTTTGCAGGTGCACTACCACAAACCACCGTTCCAGCCCACCTCTCTGACGTCTCGCATTAAATGAGCATCGTGGGCGTGAAGTTAAAAACCATCATCACGTCGGTAATTTCTGGCCACGAGTATCTGTGCACTGTTTTGGGCCTAGCCTAACAACGCTTTGCACGCGTGTATGGCCCAAGCCTAGGGGCTCCTGTTGGTGGATACAAACTTGGGTGTTTCTATACCCCTTTACTTGTGCATAGATAGTGGCAGCCTTCCCGAAGGCAAGGGCTTACCGGAGGGTTACCTTCATCAAGACACAAGACTTGGTTGACAAAATTATGAAGAAGACCTCGAGGCAGGTCATCGAGAAGTACTAACTTAGTACTGAAGATCAAGACTACACTTGCCGGCAAGCTACACATCGGCATGGCAAAGACCCAGCAAGCTCCTTGCCGGCGAGCCCTCTCTGCTTCGCCACCGCTCCACCTCATCGATCAGCTAGTCATTTGTCGATGAGGTGTCAAGCGGGCAGGCGGTTTGGTGAGGCTTGTCGGGGCACGTGTCAGCACGCTAGGTTGAAGATTAACTTTAATGACACCCGTCCAGGAGGCGTGTCAGCTCAATAGAAGGTAGCTGGACGAGCTATACAGAATCCTTGTCGGGGGACGCTCCCAGCATGACACCTAACGGCGCATTTAATGTATTTGTCCTAAACCAGCAGAGTTAGGTATGATAGCACTGTAGCTATCATTTCACTTTGTAATTACGGTCTTGCCACTATGGTGACCCCTTGGTCTATAAAAGGAGGCCCTCAGCTACATTTACAAGGGTCGACAATTTGCTCATTTGCATGTAGTAGTTGCACTGCTCGCACGGCTTGCCGGCAAGCTGCGCTCCCTGTAACTTGAGCTCATACATAGATAATCCACCAAAGCAGGAGTAGGGTTTTACGCCTCGCCGATGCCCGAACCTGGGTAAGACCTGTGTGTGTTGTGCTGATTCTGCTCTTTGTGCTCGTCGATCCCAACAGCCGAACTGCAAAGGGCTCTTTGTTGGTCCCATAGATTGTCTTGGCCGTACCTCGACAGCATGTTTATGCCAAATTTGTTGGTTCTTCTTATGAGTACATCGAATGGTCTATTTGGGTTCCTAAGACCCTTGTTACTAACATCAAAGGACCCATTCAAAAATGGGTACCTAAAACCAAGCATTGATCTTATATAGGAGTTTGCTTCTGGTGGGGTGTCATGGTTGCTCGATAGCGGAGCGAAAAATCATATGACCGGAAGCAAGGACTTGGTGGTGGGCATGCAACCAAGCCCTTCCATGCCCACTCATGTCCAATTTGGTGATGCTTCAACATCAAAGGTATTGGGTCTTGGCATGGTTGTCATTTCTCATGATTTATCTATTGAGAAGGTCATGCTTGTTGAGACCCTTGCATACAATTTACTTTCCGTTCGTCAACTCGCACTTACGGGCTTTGCCACTTTCTGTAATCTTGATACCGTGGCCCTTTTGTGAAGCAAGACTCTTAAAGTATCCTTTGTTGGGCATGTCGAGAACGGTCTCTATGTGGTTAACTTCTCGGAGCAACCCACTCAAACCGCGACTTGCCTAATGGCTAAAGTTGACGTGGGGTGGCTTTGGCATCGTCGTTTAGCAAATGTCAATATGAGATCTTTGCAAAGTCTCCTCAAGGGGGACCATGTCCGTGGACTAACAAATGTTAGTTTTGTCGAAGATCGTGATTGCAGTGCTTGTATCGAAGGAAAGCTACATGAGACGGCTCACCGACCCACGACTATTGTCTGCTCGAAGAGGCCCTTGGAGCTCCTTCACATGGTTCTTTTTGGACCTCTATCATTTGATAGTCTTGGGGGAAGAAAGTGTTGCTTGGTGATTGTGGATGATTATTCATGATACACATGGGTATATTTCTTCAAGAGGAAGAGCGAGACCCAACAAAGCATCATTGACTTTGCAAATGAAGCTCAACGTCAACATGATGCAAAGATATTGATGATTAGAAGTGACAACGGCACCGAGTTCAAGAACTACACCTTGGATGAGTTTCTTAGTGATGAGGGGATCAAGCACCAATACTCCGCACCATATACCCCTCAACAAAATGGTGTAGCGAAAAGGAAGAACCGTACGTTGATGGACGCGGCAAGAACCATGATGGCGGAATTCAAATCTCTGTATAACTTTTGGGCCGAAGCCATCAACACCGCATGTCATGCATCAATTGGCTCTACCTCCGCAAAGGCTTGAACAAGACTCCATATGAGATACTTACCGGCAACAAGCCAACCTCAAGTACTTCCGGGTGTTCGGTTGTAAGTGTTTCATTCTCAAGAAAGGTGTTCGTTTGTCTAAATTCGAACCTACAGCTCAAGAGGGCATATTTGTTGGTTTTGCTACAAACTCTCATGCTTACCGTTTCCTCAACAAGTCCAATGGACTCATTGAGGAGACGTGTAACATAGAGTTTGATGAAAATAACGGCTCCCAAGTGGAGCAAAGTGGTCTTTGTGATGTAGGTGATGAAATTCCTCCCCAAGCCATAAGAAGATGGGCGTTGGTCAAATCCTCCCCATTGAGGAACCCCTTGTGGCTGAAGGAGAAGGACAATGTTCTACACAAGTAGAACCATCACTGACACTTGACCCACACGCTTCCGAAGAACAAAGTGAAGGACCTCAACCAAGTGAACAAGATCAAGGGCAAGATCAACCTACTGATATTGGTGATGCACCGAGTGATGCCCAAGATCAAGTTCATGACACCGAGCAAGCTCAAGATCAAGAGCAAGCTCAAGACGACGCTCAAGATGATCAAGTTGTTGATCCTCAAATTCCACTTGAAGTGCAATTGGAGCGTCGTGCCGCCAAGATAGCTTCCAAACTCAAACATCAAGAACATTTCATGGAGAATGTCCTTGGAAGCTTAAGAAAGGGGGTAACCACTCGTAAAGAATTAACAAACTTTTGTGAGTATCATGCGTTTGTTTCTTGTATGAACCCCAAAAGGTACATGAGGCGCTCGAGGACTCAGATTGGCTAGAAGCCATGCATGATGAACTCAACAACTTTGAGTGCAACAAAGGGTGAAAATTGGTACCAAGACCAAAAGAGAACCATAATGTCATTGGAACCAAATGGATCTTCAAGAAAAAGCAAGATGCAAACGGTGTTATCATTCGAAATAAGGCAATATTGGTAGCTCAAGCCTACTCCCAAGTCGAGGGTATCGACTACGATGAAACCTTTGCTCCCGTTGCTCGTCTTGAATCTATTCGCATGTTGCTTGCATTTGCATCTCATCACGACTTTAAGTTGCAACAAATGGATGTAAAGAGTGCACTTCTTAATGGTCCTCTTAATGAGTTGGTGTATGTCAAACAACCCCCAGGGTTCGAGGATCCCAAGTTCCCCAATCATGTATACAAGCTCGATAAGGCACTCTATGGCCTTAAACAAGCCCCACGTGCGTGGTATGAGCACCTTACCGAGTTGTTGCAAGATCGTGGGTTTGAAATTGGAAAAATCGATCCCACTCTTTTTACTAAGAGGGTTAAAGGGGATTTATTCATATCCCAACTATATGTTGATGATATTATCTTTGGTTCTCCTAACAAGGCTTTCAATGATGAGTTTGCCGCACTCATGACCGAGAAGTTTGAGATGTCTATGATGGGAGAGTTGAAGTTCTTTCTCGGGTTCGAAGTCAAGCAAAGAAGAGAAGGAACCTTCATCAACCAAGCCAAATATACCCAAGACATGCTCAAGAGATTCAAATTGGATGATGTCAAGCCGGCCAAGACCCCAATGCCAACCAAATGCCAACTTGACATTGATCCCAATGGTAAAGTAGTGGATCAAAAGGTATATTACTCCATGATTGGATCCTTGCTTTATTTTTGTGCATCTAGAACGGATATCATGTTGAGTGTAGGAATGTGTGCAAGGTTTCAAGCCGCACCTAAGGAAAGCCACTATGTGTCGGTCAAGCGAATCTTTCGATATTTGGCTCATACTCCAAACTTTGGCTTATGGTACCCAAAGGAGCAAGCTTTGATCTCATGGGATATTCGGACTCGGATTGGGCGGGAGACCGTGTGGATAGGAAGTCAACTTCTGGAGGGTGCCATTTCCTTGGTCGCTATTTGGTGAGCTGGTCTTCGAAGAAACAAAATTGTGTATCTCTCTCTACCACCGAGGCCGAGTATGTAGCCACCGCAAGTTGTTGTGTACAATTGCTATGGATGGGGCAAACTTTAAAGGATTACGGTGTTACTTGTGACAAAGTGCCTCTTCTATGTGACAATGAAAGTGCAATAAATATCTCCTACAATCCGGTGCAACATAGCAAGACGAAGTATATTGAGATTCATCATCATTTATCAAGCATGGAGAGACTGATCTTATTTATTTCAACAATCATGAGCAACTAGAGGATATTTTCACAAAGCCATTGGATGAAGCAAGATTTTGCGAGTTAAGGCATGAGCTAAATATCATTGATTCGAGCAATGTGGGTTGAGACTAGGCACACCCTACCACATTCATCATGTTATCTTGTTCAAGATGTAGGCATGGACTTAGGGGGAGTGTTATTCTCTCAATGAACTCCCCCCTATTATGCATAAATAGACCCCAATCTTTCACATAGCCATTTTTTATGGTACTTGTGCTTCAAAGATGAGTTTTGGTCGTGGGCCCAAGGATAAAATCTTCACGGTGCCATACCAATCGACTCAAACATAGGTGGCTCCGGCCACCGCCTCTCTTCTTGGAAGAGGTTTGGTTCCCGGTTCTCGGTTGTTTTGGATCACTCCAAGTTTGCTCTTGCTTTATTTGTATTTTGACCTTGGAGTGTCCCTTCCCATTTGCTGGTTTTCTTGTATCCAACCCAAGCCTTTCCTCTCCTACAACCTTCTAAGAATTGCATAAGCCACATTTCCACATTTGTTCTTGCAGTTTTTGGTGCATGCAAGTGGTACTACCGCTGGCCGTGAATGGTACTACCGTTGATTGCGGTACTACCGCTCGGGCCAATGCTACTACCGCTGGGGAGGGTACTTCCGGCCTCCTGCCATTCTTAGTACCCTGGCGGTACTACCGCTGGGCGCAGAACGGTACTACCGCCCTGGCCCGTGGTACTACCACTTTGTGGTCTGTGCGGGGGGTTAAGTGTACGGGCAGGGGAGTTCTAACTCCTCATACCCATTCACTACAAAAAAAACACTTCCGTGATGATACGTCTTTGTCACAGTAGGTCAAGTTTTCTGTCATGCATGTACATCCGTGACAATTTTATGATAGAATCAAGATAGTCATACATGTGCTGTCGTAGAAGTGTTCCATGACAATACTGAAATTATCATCATGGAAGTGTCCTCTTCCATGACGATAAATGTCGCGTCATGGAAGTGTTTTCGTCAAGGGTGACCGTCACGTGGCATCCACCATAACGGGTCGCCATTAAGCTATCGGGTTCCGGTTTGGATCCGATAACCCGTTAACAGCCCTTACCAATGGGGATTTTCCACGTGTAAAATTCTCATTCGCCGGGCGATCCACGTGTCCGCTCGGCGTCGCGACAGATTTCATCCACCCAATGGATGAGATGCGCCTATGGAAAAGTGACACATGGCATGACCCAAAATAGGCCCATTTAGCTAAAAAGGCCAGCCCAGTCGAAATAAGCAGGTCGGCCCATTTATGGCCTACTTTTGTCTGGCCCATTTACAGAAACGGCCCATACGAGATATGCCAATTCGGTCCGTCAATGGCCTGTTAATGATTTGACACCATTGCGGCCATCTTCTGTTCCAGCCCGTTAACAGCCCTCCATGTCTTTGGGCTCATTTGCCAGCCGAGGTTCTTTCAGCCTGTTAGAGGCCCATTATGGAGATGGGCCAATTTCTAGACTGTACGACTTTCGGCCCGTTAGAGGCCCAATATAGGCATGGGCCAATTTCCTGGTGGTACGTATTTCGGCCTTTTAGCAGCCCATTAGGGGTTTGGGCCAACTTCCAGCCCGGTGTATCTTTCGGCCTGTTAACGGCCCACACCATAGTTGGGACATTTACATTCCGAACTGACTTTCGGCCTCTTAACGGCCCATGTTCTCCATGGACCAATGCCAGCCCAATATGACTTTCGGCCTGTTAAAGGCCCGTTTTGTATATGGACCCACTTATGGCCCGATTGGCTTTTGGCCTGTTAACGTCCCGACTCGGAATGGGCCAAGCAGTAATTCTGATCTATTTCGGCTTGCTAAGGGCCCATAGGCCCGTTTCCACTGTTGGAGCCCAATCGAGGTTTTGGCCTGGTAACGGCCCATCAACTAATTGGGCCTGCTAAATTTCCTGCATGGCTACAGGCCCATTGAATGACAGGGCCGAATACAGTCCATTGAAGGCCCACGTCGATTTGGGCCTAGCTACTACTTTGAGCCCATTATGAGGAACAATTATGGACTGTGGTAGAGCCCATCTAGTAACTGCAGGTCGACTACCGGGCCATTACAGGCCATGGGCCGTTCCCCTAGAAGAAGGTCCCACGTCGCATTGTTCCAGTTATTAATTTCACTGGATATTTTGGCTTGTTTGCCGCCAGTTGAGGTTTCGGCCGAGAAAGCTCGGGTGCAACCCCGTGCTAACCAAATATATGCATAAAAGGGAAAACGTAGCACATTGAAGCATATATTACTGGAAATTACATCCACTGGGCAATCAAAGATTGATGCCAGTGCAAATAAATGAACAGAGCCTAACGATCTACAACCTCACAATGTGCAACCTCAGCGCGGATGACACCCACAAGCATGTGAGCAAGTTCTTTCTTTTTTGCTATACTGTCACTGAAATCATCGATCAGTTGTTGTTGTGCAAGAATGTGCACTTCTGATTCCTCCACGATTTCCATCATTGCTTCAACCAGTAATTGGTTCACAAACATACATCTTTTGCGTTGGATTCGAGATAGAGGAAACTGAATAGATTCATATGGGGATTTTGGCAGGCTTGTAACAATGATAGTGGAAAGTGTCTTGACCACTGCATCATAACTTAAATTAGAGGGGAAACTGAGCAGATTAATCAAGAGTTATTGCCGTACTACCTTTGCTAGATTTATTCGAGAGAAACAATGGGGTTGCCTTGCTGTCTTCAGACTTTGTCGTATTATCTTTAGCAGCCTGCACCAAATCATCGGCCAGGTCAGTTAATACTTAATAGGAAAGTAACATTCACACAATGAACGTTTGGGCAACCAGGCCACACCAGCCTAGACCGAATTAAAAGAACATGGCACTGCTATCATCAGGTGGGTAAGTTTATAGGAAAGCAACATTGACACGATGAACGATTGGGCAAAAAGACCACACCACTAGATATTAGTAATGTGCAATACATTAGATAGTACAATCATGCAGCTCAATATGCAAAACTACCAGGCAGTTACCCTTACAAAAATCTACATTAGCGCCTTAATTATACATTTTGCTACAAGTAAATTTAGATCATATATTTGGTGTAGGGTAGTGAAGCTTGGATTCACGCCCATGGTACTTAATAAACTACATACTGATGTAAAATTATAGTGATATACAATAGGTACTTACATCAGTATTGGAGCATAGAGCATTGCTGCAAGATACTTTCCTCGAACACGATCCCAGTTTAGAACGTTTGTTGTCCTTTAAGCATATTTTCTACAACAAAGATGTGTAAGACAGATGTAGAATATATAAGATCAAATGTGATCTGAATACTATAAAATTTCATGATGCGGGGATTGTTGGGTCCTACGGTAGGGTGCGTCGACTGCAAATTAAAATTTCCTACCCACAGAACAACCAGGAACATGCTAACAGAGATGGATCACAGATCATTACCACTAGACGCGCAGTGCCGTGCAGCGGAAGTAGAGTCGTGGCAGCGTGTCACCGGAGTCGTCTCCTCCTCGTCGATCTCCCACATACAGCTGATCACCAAGTCCCATGAACAGGTTCACCGGAGTGGCACAATTGCACCACCTCTAATGGTATCCGCGCATGCGGGAGGAACGCTATGCGGCAGACTGCTAGGTCTGATCGCACAGCCTGCGGCACGTGGAGGTGGCTAGTTGCAACACATGCAAAACCCTAATCACGACGCAAAAGCCATCTCTTTTATAAGCGTGCTGTACCTCCACTATATATAGGCATCCGTCGTGGGCTCAACACTTGGGCCTCACACAGATCCTAAAGCCCAAAGTCTACTTGGTCACGATCCAAGTCCAGCTCGGATCACATCCGAAGTGTCCTCGGATCCGACCTCGTAGGTTCCTTCCCTTAAGCACGTGACCCCTTAGGTTCAAGTCGGCTTGGTCGCAGTTCGGATTACCTCCGAGCTGCTCGGCAGGTAGCGGCCTCTAGCAAGGCGTGCCAACCACCAAATAGACTATGAAGCCGGTTGGCGAACCTGTACGTCACACTTCGGTTCCCTTTGCCACACGATATATGTTGTCGGGCTCAAGGCGATGTGACCATCCCTGTTACAGCCCGACCTCTCTCTCGTTTCAGTGAATCCGACCAACACCTCGGATTATCTCATAATCCTCGTCGCATGGCCATGCTTATACAAGTCGGATCACACGAGGGGCCCAGAGTATATCTCTCCTCATCGGAGGGGAAAATCCCATCTTGCTTAACCATGTCTCGCAGCATGGATCTGGACAAGCCCGAAACCTACCTTTATAACTACCCAGTTACGGAGTAGGATTTGGTCGGCCCAAAGCAGGTCGGTCACCATCCCGAGCACATGCGTTAGCTCAGGTCCGAGGACACAGAACGTATGTGTACTAGAGACTCACAGATGACCTATCGCTGTGTCTCTTAGTTGGGTCTGTCCAATCTGATATCCATCCGAGCTCGGATCCGGTCACCCTTATCCTATCTCGGATCCGATCAGATCCATGCAGTTCGGCAGTATCACATGCTTCATGGCTAGTGAGACAAAACCATCCACCGTATTGCATGCTAGTCTAGTCCGACGTGTGCCCACACGTCACTTACGACTAGGGACCCTTTTAGGACGTATCATACAACACAAGATCTCACAGACAAGTCACGTACTCGTCAACAAGTATCATTGATAACATCCGAGGACTACATCGGTTCATAAACACATCGGAAATATCATCATACATGATTGTCTCTAGGGCATACCTCCAACAGTCTCCCACTTGCACTAGAGTCAATCAAACAGGCATCGTATGCCCATGGCTCTAATATGCCCCTCATGCTTGGGTTGTGGAAGCGGCTTAGTCAACGGATCTGCAACATTTGCATCCGTGTGAATTTTGCATAACTCTATATCACCACTCTTTACGATCTTACGTATCAGGTGATATTTCGGATCTATGTGTCTGGTCTTGTGGTGGTTCCTTGGCTCCTTGGCTTGTGCGATGGCACCAGAATTATCACAATAAAGGTCCAACGGCTTTACCGAGGTTGGGAAAACACCAAGTTCATCCAGAAAGTTCCGGATCCAAACACCTTCCTTTGCAGCTTCACAAGCCGCAATGTATTCGGCTTCTGTTGAGGAATCGGCCACCGTATCTTGCTTGGAACTGGTCTAGCTCACTGCTCCTCCATTCATGACGTACACAAAGCCAGACTGTGATCGACAATCATCTCGATCGGTTTGGAAACTAGCATCGGCGTAACCCTTTACGACGAGCTCCTCCTCACCTCCATAAACTAGAAACATTCCTTTAGTCCTTTTCAGGTACTTTAGAATATTCTTCACCGCCGCCCAGTGAGTCTCACCGGGGTTTGCCCGGTATCTGCTCGTTAAGCTTATTGCAAAAGCAACATCAGGCCGGGTACATATCATGGCATACATGATGGATCTGATTGCCGAGGCATACGGTATCCGGCTCATCCTACTTTGCTCATCAGATGTCGAAGGACTCTGAGTCTCGCTCAGCCTTATACCATGTGAGAGTGGCAAGAACCCTTTCTTGGCCTCACTCAAGTTGAACCATTTCAACACTTTATCTATGTACGTGCACTGGCTCATGCCGAGGAGTCTCCTCGATCTATCTCTATAGATCTTAATGCCCAATATGTAAACTGCTTCACCGAGGTCCTTCATCGAAAACTTTTCATTCAATGATTCTTTGATCGAGTTCAGCATCGAAACATTGTTTCCGATCAGTAGTATGTCATCCACATACAGGATCAAAAACACTACCGAGCTCCCACTCAACTTCTTGTATAAACAAGCGTCCTCTTTGCTTTTGACAAATCCGAGGTCTGTAACAACCTCATCAAAACGAATGTTCCAGCTCCGAGATGCTTGTCTCAATCCATAAATGGATCTCTTGAGCTTGCATACCTTACCAGCACTAGTCAGATCGACAAAACCCTCGGGCTGTATCATATACACGTCCTCGATTAAATTTCCGTGAAGGAAAGTTGTTTTGACATCCATCTGCCATATCTCGTAATCGAAATATGCAGCTATAGCTAGTACGATCCTCACCGACTTCAGCATCGCTACTGGCGAGTAGGTCTCGTCGTAGTCAATCCCTTGAATTTGTGCATATCCTTTTGCGACAAGCCGAGCTTTGTGGATCTGAACATTTCCATCCACATCGGTTTTCTTCTTAAAGACCCATTTGCAACCAATGGCAGTGACGCCAGGTGGTAGATCAACCAAGTCCCAGACTTGATTGTGATCCATGGACTTTAACTCAGATCTCATGGCTTCCAGCCACTCCTCGGAATCCGGGCTCACCATCGCTTCCGCATACGTAGCCGGCTCGTTGCTTTCCAGCAACAGCACATCGCGCACTCTGCGCAATCTTTCCGACCTCCGTGGTTGTGGTGCTGCTTCCACCTCGGGTTCCCTGACAGACTCCGGTACGATCACATCACCAGCCGAGCTATCCCCAAGTGGTTCTCGAATTTCTTCGAGTTGCACCTGCCTCCCACTGGCTTCCCGTCCGAGAAACTCTTTCTCAAGGAAGACCCCGTTCCGAGCAACAAACACTTTGTTCTCTTCGCGGTTGTAGAAGCTATATCCCAAGGTTTCCCTTGGATATCCCACAAATATGCACTTATCCGACTTGGGTGCAAGCTTGTCTGACATGAGTCGCTTGACAAATGCTTCACAACCCCAAATCTTTAGAAAAGACAGCTTGGGACTCTTCCCAGTCCACATCTCATGTGGTGTCTTGTCTACGGATTTTGATGGTACTCTGTTGAGTGTAAAAGCTGCAGTTTCTAGAGCGTATCCCCAGAATGACAAGGGTAAATCCGATTTGCTCATCATAGATCGGACCATGTCTAACAAGGTACGATTCCTCCATTCCGATACGCCATTTCTCTATGGTGTACCTGGAGGTGTGAGCTGAGGTACTATACCTCGGCCTTTCAAATGATTATCAAACTCCTGGCTCATGTACTCACCTCCACGATCAGATTGTAGAAGCTTTATAGTCTTGCCGAGCTGATTTTCAACCTCGTTCTGAAACTCCTTGAACTTTTCAAAAGTTTCCCACTTGTGCCTCATCAAATAGATATATCCATATCTACTCAAGTCATCGGTAAAAGTCACAAAGTACTGATAGCCACCTCTGGCAGTTGTGCTCATCGGACCACACACATCACTGTGTATCAGTTCCAACAGCTCGGACGCCCTTTCGCAACTCTTTGCAAAAGGTGACTTAGTCATCTTGCCGAGGAGGCATGATTCACATGTCTCGAACGACCCGAAGTCAGACGAAGTTAGAAGCCCATCATCATGGAGCTTCTTCATGTGTTTCAGACTAATGTGTCCAAGCCTGCAATGCCAGAAGTATGTTGGATTTATCTCATTAGGCTTATGCCTCTTGACATTCATATTATAGACAGGTTCAGATTCTAGATTCAAAATAAATAACCCATCAACTATGGGTGCATAGCCGTGGAACATTCCATTCAAAGATATCGAACAACCATTGTCCTTTAAATTGAATTCATAACCCTGACTCATCAAGCATGAGGCAGAAATAATGTTTCGGCTAAGCACAGGAATATAATAACAATTATTCAATTCCAAAATGAATCCGGAAGGTAGCTGGAGTTGCATCGTGCCGACCTCCAACGCAGCAACTCTTGCTTTGTTGCCGACCCTGATGTCAATCTCCCCTTGTGACACACGCCTAGTTCTTACCAGCCCCTGCATCGAGTTGCAAATATGAACAACCAATCCGGTATCAAATACCCAAGAGCTACTAGGTATGTCGGCAAGGTAAATGTCTATAACATATGTAACAAGTGTACCTTTTCCCTAAGTCGCACTTCCGGCCTTCTTGCCATGCTCGGCAAGCCACTTGCTACAGTTCCTCTTCCAGTGACCGGTCTCCTTGCAATGATAGCAAACAGTTCCCGAGTCCAGTCCAGACTTTGGCATATCGGCGGAGCTCGGAACAGATTCCTTCTCCTTGCCCTTTGCCTTAGCCTTTTTCTTGGACCAAATTTTCTTGAACTTGCCCGAATTCTGCACCATCAACACTTGATGCGTGCCTTTCTTAATATCCTGCTCTGCCACCTTAAGCATCCCATGCAGTTAAGTGAGCTTCTTATCCATGCCATGCATATGATAGTTCGAAATGAACGTCCCATAGCTAGCTGGAAGAGAACCCAGAACTGCATCGATAGCCAGCTCATCCAAGAGCGGGAAGCCTAAGCGTTCCAAAGCTTGCACGTATCTGATCATCTTGATCACATGCGGGCTCCGTGGATCACCCTCCTTCAGCTTACAATCCATCAAGGATCGCCAGACGTTGAACCTTTCGGTCCTAGCCTGCATCTGAAACATGCTCTTGAGATTCTCGATCATATTGATAGCCTCAACATTTTCGAAATGCTGTTGCAAATCGGGCTCCATACAAGCTAGCATCAGACAACTGATCTCCGTTGAATCATCAACGAGTTTCTTGTAGGCATTCCTTGTTGTGGCATTAGCATTCTCGGCAGGTTCATCTGGAAGTGGATTCTCTAGAACATGTTCCTTCTTATCATGCTTGAGAACAATTCTCAAATTTATATACCAGGTGGTAAAATTTGTTCCATTAAGTGTATCCTTTTCCAAGATTGATTTCAATGCAAAGTTGGGTTGAGCAGGTGGTGCCATTGATCTACAACAGAAAAAAAGCAAACACTAAGCACTGTGTTTATGTAGAGTAAATCAAGCCTAAATAGATATACTCCCACTGAAGTTGACATCCCTCTGCAACTTCCAATGATCCAGGATCCGAGTAGTGCAATCCGACTAGTGAGCTTTAGCATCACTGCTAGCCGAAGTGACTATCCGGTAAGCAACTCTTTGCTAATCGTATCTCTATACGACTCCTGTCGGCTGGGTATGTATCTTATACCACGGCTCCCGACCTCTTTTGCCACAAGGCCTAAAACCGTTTTGATAGCCTTGTCAAGTTAACCTGATGCAGTGCATGTCCGTGTCCGACACGAACCCTTCAGTTCAAGGACACCTAGCAGCACCCCAATTTTATGAGCCCACTACTAAACGTACTTGATGTGCGAAGGTGCAACATCGGGGATGGCAATTTGCTTGATATTAATGAGGGATTTTTCTACCATTTCTAACATGTGTAGAAGACAAGAAGCAATATAAATCAAAAATAAACAAATATTGTGAAATAGTATGGCTCCTTCATGGACGTCCGAGGACCAGGTCGGCTCCAACTCCGAGGACCAGGTCGGCTCCATCTTGTCATACAGGAACACCACCTCGGATCTCTATCCGAGCAGCGACTTGATCTCTGTCCTCCAACTACTACAACTAGTAATGAATTTATAGAGAATCACAAGTCAACACGCAGGTCGTTATACATTATAATGATAGCACTTTGGCTCCTGCCGGCTGACAAATCATGACGCGCAGGCCATGTATAATTTACACACATGCATCACATACACATGAGCCATACTATTCACATCAAACCTGCAAAACAAAGTTATGCATAGAATCGCATTCTACCGGTTTGAGTGAACATGTACGAAATCTATGGTGCTACGCAAACGGCGGTCCCGCTAGCCGGTTAGCGGGTGGGGATCGAAGGGGCAGCGCCCCTCGCGGGTGCGGGTAGCGCCCGACGTTTCGGAAATCACAGATCGGATCTGTACTCCGATCACGTCGAATTTTCCGATCAGACCGATCTCATCGATCATTACGAATCCGAATCGGATTTACGTTTCACTATTAACCCCGATGGTGGAAACCGACCGGTAGGGGTAGGTTGTGTCACGACCTCATCGATTGCGATCGTCAGAAAACATAGCCTCAATGATCCCTTGTGCAATTGATCTCATCAGCCGTGCACATAGCCGATCTCTTAAATGACAACAGATCTCATCTGCTGCCTCCACATATCTAATATGCATACGATCTGAATCCAACTCCTATAACAGAGGCTCTGATACCACTGTTGGGTCCTACGGTAGGGTGCGTCGACTGCAAATTAAAATTTCCTACCCGCAGAACAACCAGGAACATGCTAACAGAGATGGATCACAGATCATTACCACTAGACGCGCAGTGCCGTGCAGCGGAAGTAGAGTCGTGGCAGCGCGTCACCGGAGTCGTCTCCTCCTCGTCGATCTCCCACGTACAGCTGATCACCAAGTCCCACGAACAGGTTCACCAGAGTGGCACAATTGCACCACCTATAATGGTATCCGCGCGTGCGGGAGGAACGCTATGCGGCAGACTGCTAGGTCCGATCGCACAGCCTGCGGCACGTGGAGGTGGCTAGTTGCAACACATGCAAAGCCCTAATCACGACGCAAAAGCCATCTCTTTTATAAGCGTGCTGTACCTCCACTATATATAGGCATCCGTTGTGGGCTCAACACTTGGGCCTCACACAGATCCTAAAGCCCAAAGTCTACTCGGTCACGATCCAAGTCCAGCTCGGATCACATCCAAAGTGTCCTCGGATCTGACCTCGTAGGTTCATTCCCTTAAGCGCACGACCCCTTAGGTTCAAGTCGGCTTGGTCGCAGTTCGGAATACCTCCGAGCTGCTCGGCAGGTAGCGGCCTCTAGCAAGGCGTGCCAACCACCAAGTAGACTATGAAGCCGGTTGGCGAACCTGTACGTCACACTTCGGTTCCCTTTGCCACACGATATATGTTGTCGGGCTCAAGGCGATGTGGCCATCCCTGTTACAGCCCGACCTCTCTATTATTTCAGTGAATCCGACCAACACCTCAGATTATCTCATAATCCTCGTCGCATGGCCATGCTTATACAAGTCGAATCACACGAGGGGCCCAGAGTATATCTCTCCTCATCGGAGGGGAAAATCCCATCTTGCTTAACCATGTCTCGCAGCATGGGTCTGGACAAGCCCGAAACCTACCTTTATAACTACGCAGTTACGGAGTAGCATTTGGTCGGCCCAAAGCAGGTCGGTCACCATCCCGAGCACATGCGTCAGCTCAGGTCCGAGGACACAGAACGTATGTGTACTAGAGACTCATAGATGACCTATCGCTGTGTCTCATAGTTGGGTCTGTCCAATCTGATATCCATCCGAGCTCGGATCCGGTCACCCGTATCCTATCTCGGATCCGATCAGATCCATGCAGTTCGGCAGCATCACATGCTTCATGGCTAGTGAGACAAAACCATCCACCGTATTGCATGCTAGTCTAGTCCGACGTGTGCCCACACGTCACTTACGACTAGGGACCGTTTTAGGACGTATCATACAACAGAAGATCTCACAGACAAGTCACGTACTCGTCAACAAGTATCATTGATAACATCCGAGGACTACATCGGTTCATAAACACATCGGAAATATCATCATACATGATTGCCTCTAGGGCATACCTTCAACAGGGATACGCACACTCTTCCTAGCAAGGAGTTGACATGTTTTTGTTGAAATGGAGCTGACTAGTTCTTTGGCCATTAGAATCTGGTTATTATCTGGAGGACTTGGGTTTCTCTGTGTTGGAGCAGTTCCGATGAACACTTGAGTTGGGTTACTATCTCCTGGAGTTTGGATCTTTTGCAAAGAACTTGTTTGTACCCCTTCAGATTCTAACATAGCCCTCTTCCACTTACATGCCTTGTACAGAAGAATGGTGCTTCAGTTATAAAATTTGCTATGGCAGAGAGATGGAATAGGTACTGAAGAATAGAAAGGCATGACATATTGACATGTACTCCCTCCATCCGGAAATAAATGGATGTGTCTAGACGTATTGTAGTCCTAGATACATCCATTTTTATGCATTTCTGGCACAAGTAATATAGACGGAGGGAGTATGATGTACTCCCTCTGTAAAGAAATATAATATTTCTTTACAGAGGGAGTATAGGCTAAGGATACGACAGGATAACAGAGTAAAAGAAACAGTCGTTGAATGTAAAACTGTATGATAGCTGGAATAGGTACAGAAAAACAGCAAGGCAGCATATTCACATGTCTGATGGGCAAACTAAGATCACATTGCAACAGAGCAGTAGAACAACACTTCAATGTAAAAAACCATGGTATGGTAGACGGATGGAGTACATACTGACGAACAACAATGCATGAGATATTCAGAAGGATGATGTCCAAACTAAGCAGATGGCATTGCAGCAGAGTAGAATGACAGTACTTGAATTTGAAAAGAAGTTATCATGAATGGAATAGGTACAGACAAACTGAAGGCATGACATATTCACATGTATGATCAGCGGGCTAAGCACATGGCATTGCAACAGAGTAGATGCATTGCAAGACATTATATGCATGATGCTACCCATATCACGGGTCAAGATAGATCAAACACCTTCTGGGGTGAATAGGAATCATTATCTCTCTGCAACTCTTCTGAAGAACTACATTTAACTGTTCCATCATATTGAATATCATTGAGGTCGAGTATGTTGGCCGTTGCATTGCTCCGCGAGTTTCTTTTAGTGGGTTTGTTCTGATTTTCAATATCACTGTGTGCAATAATATCTGACATGCATGGAAAACAACTAGTAGTGAGATTATGTAATGAGTGCATGTAGGAGACGACATAAATAGTAGGAGTCCACTTAAATAGCAGCAATAGGATGATACCTCAAAGACTAAAGAGAGAGCACACATGATAGCTACAAAATATATACTATTTGTACTCGAGATTAACTAAATGGCACACAAAAGTACTACAGAACAACAGCATAGGTAATACTAGAAGGGGTATAATCACCAGCCTGTGGGATAGCTTTGGCTGAGGGACGATAACTATGGAACAACGTTAACTCCTGCACAAGTCTCTTATCTGAAGTAAGACTAAGAGATCAACATGAATGTACAGTGACAAGTGATAATCTATTTTCCATGCTTAGATGAATAATGAAGCCATAAATGCTGCACACAAGTAAGATGACGGTACAACCTATCTTGCCGCCCTCCGTAGGAGTGAGCATCATCTGCTGAATCGTCGATGGCGCTGCGGTTGTTGTAGCTGTCCATGTTTGGCGGGTACGTACGAGGCAGGGAACTCTTGAGTGGGGAGTATAGCTCCCATCTGGTTCATGCGTCCCTTGTTGGAGCAGCTCCGGTGAGAAGGAAGACGGTGTGGCTGAAGATGCAGAAAACACACAATGTTAAGAATGACACATATTTCTGACCTGAAGAAATACGATCAACACTCAGGTACGAGACAGGTCACACGTCTGTTCATTGAAAACTAAATTGTGGTCACACGCTTTTTCTACACTGTCCGATCTACGCCGGATGGCTGGATGGCCGTCTTGTGCCTCCCGCTATCACTGTTCAGGATCTTCCTCTAACAGCCAGCGAGCACCGGCAGAGCAGCCTGCCTCCGCCGTACCTGGCCACGGCAGCTCCGACCTTGACCCCGCCCCCCGCCTCACCGCACTGCCGTCGTTGCGCCGTCCCCCGGCCATACCTCAAAGACTCGCCGTCATCCAGATCCGGCACCAGCAGTACCTTGACCCCACGCAACACTAAGATAGGCACCGAAGCGCTGCTTCAGCGGCAAACCTGCGCCACCTGCCCGCACCCCTACGATAGACACCGAGGCACTCCTCCCCCGACCAACCGGCAGCCTAGGAGCTCCGCCGCCTCGAGGGGAGCTGCTTCCTTCCATTTGGAACCGACAGACCCAGAATAAAAATCCAGGCGACTGATGCCTAAGTAAAGTGAATAAGATGAGTGTACGACCTATCTTGCGGCCCGGTGAAGTAGGCAGCTCCATCTGCCGAGTCGGTGAGGCCGGCGTGGTTGCGGTGGCTGCCGACGGCGGGAAAGCAGATATGTGGCAGCGGTCGACGGCTACGGGGGACCAGCGCCGGTGCGCTGGACGCGTCCGAAGTACGAGCCGCTCCGGCACCGTGCACGACGGCGCGGTTGAATCGGCTCCTGCACGGTTCACGCGGTCATCATCGAGGCAGCTCTAGCAGCCCGGAGTAAGAGGCACACGGCCCAGTGCCCAACGGCAAACAAACTACAGCTCCGGCATTGGGAAGGAGGGCAGCGATGAATCTGGTGCGGTTGCGGGGGCCATGGAGGAAGGGCTGAGGTTTCGCGGCAGGGGAGAAGGTGATTTGGTGCCCGCGGTGTATGAATGGGGAATTGAGAGGGGGCCATGTCTTACAGATGCATTTGTCTGAAATGTGGAGGAAGTTACAATTCTACCCCTGTCTATTGGCTTGTGGGCTTGGGTCTGAGTCTTGATGGTCGGGGATAGTAGGGTAACTTTGCTTCTCCCAAATAGTGGGCGCCAGCGAGGAGGGCGTGCTTGAAATAGTGGGCGCGAGCGATTTCGGCCGAGGAGAGGTTGTTTTGCCGCCCATGGTTTGTGAATTATTCGGCGCCTGCGATTTCGGCCGAGGAGAGGGTGTTTTGCCGCCCATGGTTTATGAATTATTTGGCGTCTATCATTTCGGCCGATGAGAGGGCGCGCTTCGATGAAGTTACAAACCTACCCTCGGTATACAATGAGCCAATGTATGCAGGTCCTAGATAGGCTAGTAATTTCACATCTCCCGTTTATTTGCTCGGGCGAATTCCACCGAGCAGAGGGTGTTTTAGCAGTTCATTCCAATTTTGGGAGAACAAGCATCCACGTCTACCATACCAAGTCGATCCGAATCATATTTAGAAATATTAGTTCTATAGTGTCACGTGTTGCCACTTCTTTTTTCGATGGTGAGATGATGCTCGGGACTAATGTGTATTTACATGCTCGTTGCTACCGATTAATTTGAGATATAGTTGACCCACTTAAAAACGGGAATCAAACTAGAAATGAAATATCTCAATTCAATGAAATAGCTTTTTGACCCGGTCGAAATTGTGGACTACATCCAAAATTGAACACATCAATTGATAGCATGTTGTATTATAGTACTCCATGAACATGCTCAAAGTCAAATTAATGAACCTGTTTGATACGCATATCTCCGTTCATGTGTGAATTGCAAACACCATGTTCTCCAATTCAAACATTTGAATACAATTTTATACTGAATCATGGTTTATGTCAATCTTCGATGCAAAAATGAGACCTCTCCCCTCTCCCACACTCCCGTTCTCTCTCTAGCCGACACTCTTTCTTTCTATCGTGCGCACACGAACAAAATCCTTATCGGTCTCTCTCTCTCTCTCCTTCTCTCTCTCTCGCTCTCTAGGTCTTTCTAATTCGCATGCACACTCTATGTATAGGTCTCCCTCGCACACAATGCATGACTCTCTGGTCTAGGCTAAATAGCTAGCTAGGGTGCACTCATAGTACACACACACATTCTCTCGCTCGTTGTCCATAACTCTCTCACACACCACTCCGTCGTCTCCCGGCTCCTCTCTCTCTCTCTCTCTCAAACATTCTATCTCCCTAGGCCACACATACACATATCTCACTCGCACTAGATAGACCCATCTAACATTCTCTCTTCCTCGTTCTCTCTCTGTCTCACATGTGCGCGCGCGCGCACACACACACAATCTCCCCCCTAGCTAAGTACGAGTATCGATGCACTCCCCCTAGGTATGACTATCTCTCACACTCTCCATCAGAAACACATGCATTGTCTCTTTCGCTCCCTAGGACTATCTCGATCTCTCTCGGGGCATCTTTCTATCGCACACACACCTTTATCTCTCGATCTCCCACCCATATAGTCCCCTCATGATCTCGAGGGGATCTCTCTATCACAAACACACCCTATCTCCCTCCCCATGCCCCCATTTTCTCCATACGTCCCTCTTGACCTCTATCCCTTGTTTGCCAGACCACTCTTGGACACGTGCTATAGGGGTCTTTCTCTCCGTTGCAAACAACCAAACACTATTTGCGTGTATATCATCACCTCGTTTTCTCTCTCGGAGATGCATGCGTGATATGTTTGCATAAGAGACACACACACTTTCTCTCTATTTTATCGTGTGTTGTACCTTTCTCTTTCAGACACACACTCTTTTTGCACACTCACTCTTTCTCCCTCACACACACTTGATCTCTCTCTACCTACGTACTTTCTCCGGTCCATAGCATATGGATTTTTTGAAAAGTCAAACCTCACAAAGTTTAACCAGGTATGTGGAGAAAAACATTTACATCTGGAACGGGAAACATATATCATTAGATTCATCACATGATGTAGTTTCATATTATATATACATCTTTGGTATTGTATATATAAATGATTTTTTCTATAAACTTGGTCGAAGTTTCCAAAGTTTGACTTTTCAAAAATTTATAGGCACTACATTATCGAACGGAGGGAGTATCTCTTTCTCTCTCTCAACTCCCTCGCGCACCACTCCGCCGTCTCGGGGCTCTTCTCTCTCTTTTTCAAACATTCTATCTCCCTAGGTTACACATACACATATCTTGCTCGCACTAGATAGACCCATCTAACACTCTCTCTCCCTCGTTCTCTCTCTATCTCACACGCATGCACACGCCCCCCCCCCTAAGTACGATTATCTCTCACTCCATCACACGCACATGCACTTCCCCCTAGGTATGACCATCTCTCACCCCCCATCACAAACACACACATTGTCTCCTTCCCTCCCTAGCTAGGCATATCTCATTCTCTTCCGGGGTATCTTTCTATCACACACACACACCTTGTCTCTCGATCTCCCACCCATATAGTCCCCACACGATCTCTAGGGGATCTCTCTATCACAAACACACCCTCTCTCCCTCCCCATGCCTCCATTTTCTCCATACGTCTCTCTCGACCTCGTATCTCCCTTGTTTGCCAAACCTCTCTTGGCCACGTGCCAGGGGTCTCTCTCTCTCTCCATTGCAAACAACCACACAATATATCTCCGTGTATCTCCTCACCTCGCTTTCTCTCTCGAAGTTGCATGCGTGATATGTTTTCATAAGACACACACACTTTGTCTCTACTTTATCGTGTGTTGTCCCTTCCTCTTTCACACACACTCTCTCTCTCTTTGCACACTCACTCTTTCTCCTTCACACACACTTGATCTCTCTCTAGTCATGTACTCTCACTGGTCCATAGCATATATACATTTATTGAAAAGTCAAACCTCACAAAGTTTGACCAGGTATATGTGGAGAAAAACATTTACATCTGGAGGGACAAACATACATCATTAGATTCATCACAAGATGTAGTTTCATATCATATATCTTTGGTATTGTAGATATAAGTAAATTTCTCTATAAACTTGGTCAAACTTTCAAAAGTATGACTTTTCAAAAAAATTATAGGCACTACATTATCGAACGGATGGAGTATCTCTTTCTCTATCTCTACCTCTCACGGGCCTCCCCTCTCACTCGATCTCTCTTTACAGAGGGATTATACGGTCACTGGCTCAGCGTATAGCTTCGTATATTGTCTAGTTGACCGGTTAACCAGTCTACATGGTGCCTTGTCAGCTCGTGTTCTCTATGGGTGCACGGGCCCAAGTGGCAGTGGGTGAAATTAAATAAACTAGAGGCCCATCTGCCATGGGGTGAAATAAACAAACTAGAAACTACTTGCGGTAGAACCCCGCACGCTACTAAATTGAGTGCACACTTCTTCCTCGTTAAAACAGTACTGTAGTACTCTCTCCATTTCTTTTTAGTCTGCATATAAAATTTGGTCAAAGTCAAACTTCGTAAACTTTGACTAACTTTATAGGAGAATATCAACATTCACAGTATGAAATCAATATATTTAGATGCATCTTGAAATTAATTTCATAGCATATAGCTTTAGTATTGTAAATGTTGATATCTTTTGATATAAAGTTGGTCAAACTTTGCATAGTTAGACTTTGACCAAATTTTATATGCGGACTAAAAAGAAATGGAGGGAGTAGTACTAGATTAACACCTTCTTAGATGCCACCACGGACACAAACTACGACAACGCACATACGCCAATACGCGGCATGCACGCAAGGACGCACTAGGGCACACCCAGCACACAATACACACCAACACACGTGGACACCGGCGTCGCCACCGGCTGAGATGGAGGACGAGGCGGCCAACAAGTGGAGGCGGATCGAGCCAAAACCGCATCCGGCGAGCCTGGACTTCATCAGCAGCCTCCCCAACGACATACTGCTCGTCATCATCGCCCTCCTCCCCACCAAATCTTGCGTGCGGACCACCCTTATCTCCCGGCGGTGGTGCCCCCTCTGGCACTGCGTCCCCCTCAACCTCACCGTCGACAACTGCCTCTGCAATGGGGATTGCAAACGCATGGCCGCAGTCTCCAAGATCCTTGCATCGCACCCTGGGCCAGCCAGACGCCTTGACATCCGCATGTTCAGTACCAACTGCAATGTCCAAGCCAAGTTCGACGAGTGGTTCTTATCCCCTACCCTAGATCAGCTCGAGGAGCTCAGGTTTGAAGGTGGACGATGTCGCTCTCTGCTGCTGTCCGTGCTCCGCCACGCGCCAAGACTACGTCGCGCCAGGTTCAGCTCCTGCTATTTTCCCCAGATTGATGCCACGCCCACTTTTCTTCTCCCTCAACTCAAGCAGCTCAGCCTCTTCGACATTGGTATCTCGAAGGAGGCTATGGAGCGGCTGCTCCACGGCTGTACAGTGCTCGAGTACCTTTGTCTTCAACAGATCCACAGGTTCATTAGCCTCCACATTGCCTCGACGAATCTCCGATGGATTTATGTGTCTTGCTGGCCCCGCAACGGGACATTACTTGGGAAGAGATCAGTTGAGCTGTTTCACGATATGGTCATTGAGAATGCGCCTTTCCTTGAGAGATTGCTTGTATCTGATCTAGAAGGTCCAACAAAAATCAGGGTCATTGACGCGCCGAAATTGATAGCATTGGACTACTCATCTGCCAAATTCTTTGAACTTGTTATTGGATCCATAACTGTTCAGGTACAACACTCTTCTTCTTCTCGTTCTTCTTCTTGAAATTCACATTTTAATTTATTTCTTGATGTATGTTCGACTGTCATCCAGAAAATGATTCCCACAAGCTTGACCTAGTCTGTGCGCACAGTGAAGATTTTGGCAATAAAATCTATCGGCCCCAATCTGGATCAAGTTGTTGGATTCCTTAGATGCTTTCCGTGCATAGAGAAGCTACTCATCGAGGTGAAACTCCTTTCCTATTAAATGTGAACCACAACGGAGCTCTATTTTTTCGTAATTTTTCCCAAGTTACAATGACATTTGTAGTGTTCAAAACTGCATCTAGGCACTATAGTGAAAGAAATGTTTTTAGTATTTTTTCTCACGTGATCACCTGCATCATTTTTGTTGTTGTTGTTGTAGCCAAGGCTAGTCATAGTGGGAAGTAACTTGTTATCCTAAGTGCAAGTACTACCTCCATCCTGGTTTACTAATCCCCTACGTATTTTGGACTATAAAATTTTGACCATAGATTTAACTAACAAAATGTTAATGCATGTCACTAAAAATTATATCGTTGGATTCTTATTTCAACATAATTTTCAATGGAACCATGCTCTAATATGTTCTCTTCTTTTGCAGATAAAAAAAGACCCAAAAGTGAAAAATGTGCTGCAATATAACAACCTCATCGAATGCCTTGATCTCCATCTTACAGAAATTGATTTGATCGACTACCGAGGCACCACATCTGAGATTAAATTGGCCAGGTTCTTGTTTCTGAAGGCAAGTGTGCTCAAGGTAATGAGGTTTGGCGTTCTCTGGCGCAACAATGAATGGTGTGCAGATCACCGCAAGCGTCTAAAGCTGAATGAGAAAGGCTCTGCAAAAGCTGAATTTGTTTTTGAAAGATCAAGTAAAGAGAGACGCGCAAGTTTATTTGCCGATTAGTGACTGGTCAGGGTCGGTTGATTTTAGTTTGTATGATAATGCTGCTGTTGGGATTAGTGACTTGTTAGGGTTGGTTGTTTTTAGTTTGTATGATAATGCTGCTGTTGGTATTTCCAACAGCTGCATCCACCTGAAGTAATGAAACTTCTTACGTAAACTTCCTAATAATTCCCTTCGTAGGTGCAGCATTACTCCTAGCATTTGTAATATCAGTTTGAACCTTCTAAAATTACAATTATCCAGCACGTGGTACTATGTTATGATTAATGTTCGCATGCATAGGTGTGGCAATGATGTAACCAATATACCCATTAAAATATTTTATTCTAACTCGTGGCAGCGCACGGGAAAATATCTAGAACACGGCTAGTTGTAAGCAGGGTAGCTCTACAGCCTTGATGATAGTGACTGCACATGGTGAGGCTGACTTTGGTAACCCGAACACGCCGCCTGCACTCTGGTGTCATCTTCGGCGCAGGGTCTTGTCACTTCACTGTGAGGAGCAGCACATAATAATTTGACCAGTAGTACAACTACAACCACCGTCTGGATTTAGTAGGACTACCACCTCCGTTTGGATTTTGTATTTGACTAGCATGTCACAAAAAATATACTACTCCCTCTGTAAATAATACATGGAGTATTGTTTTATTCGTATTTGAGTGTAGTTTCCGATGATATTATACACTCTCCCTTCACTGTGAGGGCTCAAATATGAAATCTCATCAACCACACTAGTACTTGCACCGCATTCGCTCCGCATTAATTGCGGCAGCTTCCAACATATAATTGCACGTAGAATTTACCTCAATCTCCTTGTAACTATGCGCGCATGCAGCGAGACAGGGAGAAGTGCATGCATGCGGAGCGGGATTTGAGGCAGCAGCAGGCATGCGATACTATTCAAACGCAAGGGCAATTTTGTCCAAAAAACAGACTGGGTCTTCCCTTGGTATGCGCGCTCGACCTTAGGCGTAGAGAAAAAAGGACCGGAGGGAGTAGTGAGGACCGAGGAGTAGATAGCCAATGCACACGTGAATGCAAACGCAGTCTGCACTTCTCATATAAAGGCTCCCCAACAGTCCAATCCATCTACGAAATCCTATGCACCTATGCACCCTAACCAAGGGCAAGAGTGATCACTCCAATCGCAAGATGAATTGACCAGAAGCTAGAGCCATGGAGGCGATGAGTGCGAGCATGAGCCGGCTGTGCCAGATGGTCCACGACGCCGGCCTGTGGCCCGGCACCGAGGAACGTCTCCGGGTCGTGCTTGAGGCTGCCAGGGCAAGAGGACAAGGGGACGACAGCTTCATCCCCTTGTTCGACGAGGCCCTCATCGGCTTCCTCGACAAGTTCACTGTCGTCATGAAGCTCGCGGACGACCTTGACGTATGCCTCCAGCCCACATGCCTAGGATCTGCGATGCTCGCCACCCTCACCGGCCTCTATGGTGACAACCTCTTCGACACACTGGTGCCCCTGCGACTGCACGCCGTCGCACCGGAGAATGTCCACCTCGAGGTCGCGCTCGCCGCGCAGCGCCTTGCCCAAAAAGACACCATTGACATAATCACCCACGTCTATGAGGAAATCGTCCACAAGGACCACTACGTGCTAGAGGAGGACGATAGGACGGTGGCCTTCTTGGACCGCAGAGCAACCTTGGACGGCATTGTTCAGAAGCACGTTGACCTCGCCGCCAACGCCGCTGCTCCTCACCCGTCGGTTGGTGGCCCAGCGCACTAGGGCGAGAGGATGTCGTTTATGGATCCGTATGCATATTAATATTGACGTGTAAATTATGGGCTGACATACGTACAAGAGAATATATATAGCTCATTGCAATGGTCGGGCAATTATCTATTGCGCTAGAAAATATTTGGCCGCGTGGCACCACCCACTCTGATAAACGACTCAGGAGGGAGGGAGGATTCATCGGTCTTGCGTCCCACAAGTAGTAGTACTACGTGCAAAAGCTTGGCTCTACGTGCAATAAATCCTTGTCCTCGGGGATGGAGGCTACCTCTAATCTAACGTCTTATTGCCCAATAAAGAAATCAAATGTCCCACTTGTGCACATGCAAGAAAATGGAGAAGGGCAGATGGTTAGATTATAGGAGTAGTACTCTTTTTTTTAGTGAAGGAGGATCACCCCTGCCCTCTAGAAGACTCCAAACTTTGCAAGATTTTCCCCAGTACAACTACCGCCGTCTGGATTATTAGTCTCATCTTATTTTGGGTCAACAATGGACAAACATACCTACTACTCCAATGACATTACGTAGGAGTATTTGAGTAGCATGTCACACATTTTTTTTGTTGGATACAAGGGGGACTAGTAAACGAGTACGGTTCTTGATATGGCTTGAATGCAAATAAAGTAGGGTAGAGGTTCCCGATGAACGGCCATTGATATTTATCCTCCTTCAATTCAAATGGGAGAAGCGGCATGCAGCCAGCAACCCAGCACCATGGGAACCACCATTGCATCGTGTCGTCGTGGCCTTGATTCTTACTGTATTGCATTCTCATTCCAGCTGATAAAGACGTGTGTGATCCCTTGCTCACCTTTTGCATGATGGCTTATAATAAGTGTTACACTTCACAACTTCAAAACGAGAAACTGGAACATGTACATTCCCGTTCGCGTCGCACCCCAGACGGTCATTCCGGCCCGCCGCTCAACGCACAGTGGCTAGGCATATCACTTACATGTGGGATCGCATGCAAGGAAAGCGATGATGGCCGAAATTGGCAAAATTCCCCCACTTATCGCGCGAGAAAAGACCAGCGCTAGCGTTTTACTCGTTATTTCTAATTTTTGAGGGAAAATCGTTATTTCTATCTATCGGTCGCGCCAAGGAGCAGAACTAAATGTTACAACAGTGGGCTTATAGCCCACCTACATGGCATTTTTGCTTACGTGGAGGAGAGAGACATTGAAAAATGGTGGGAGTGGGCTCTCATGCAAGAGCCTAGCTATATGTTTGCTCCTAGGCAAAAGTAATAAATGCAATGAAAGAGAAAGAGAGAAGGTGAAAAAAGTACTACCCCCGTCCTAGTTTATTGGTCTATTTCGTATTTTGTGCTTAATTTTGACCATAGATTTAATTAACAAAATGTTAGTGCATGTCACAAAAAATTATATCGTTGGATTCGTATTTGAACATAGTTTTCAATGATATTATTTTTTGTGACATGCAATAACATTTTGTTAGTTAAATATAAGGTCAAAGTTTGGCACAAAATTCAAAGAGCACCAATAAACCAGGACGGAGGTCAAACCATGCTCTTAGAAGTTCAAAAGGAAAAGCCTGCCGTGTTCGCGTCGCACCCCCACACGGATGGTGCGGCACGGCGGTCAAGGGGGAATGCGCGATGTCTTGCATTTTCACTTACAAGTGGGACCGCAGTTGAGCAAACCGACTATCGGCAAACCCCCACCCCGCCCGTCGCGCGATGGCTGAGTTAGAAAAATGAGGAAGGAGAAGAGATAGCTGTAGCACGGACTCCAAGAAATATAGTGTCAGATGGGACTCATGGTGGTGGCGTGTGCCGTACTCCTGGACGTGAATGCTTGTTCTAGCCCATGCCACCCCACTATATCGAGGTGCTGGCTACATGGAGCGAGGCTAGAGCGAGCACATTAGTATCTCTGCTGGAGTACGGTACTACTAGTAGTAGTACTAGTTTTATTAACATATGGCCCACCTCACACTGTCGCCAAATTTCCTAGAGTCCTTGCTTGGCCCTCCTCTCTCTCTCCTCAGCCGGCAAGCAGACACGCGGAGTGTGCCCATCGTCGGTTTGCTCACATTCGGTCCCACATGTCAGTGAAAACGCAAGATGACGCACAATCACTGGGTGAGCGGCGTGCCTGGCCCACCGTGTGTGGTGCGACGCGACATGCTTGAGGTTTAGGAAGATGATCCCGCCATCCATTTTTCATCCAACGGCCCAAGCCAAATTGACTGGCCACAGAAAATATTCAGGCGACTGTCATCTAGCCACGCCATAAAAAAATTTCAGGCAACCAATCATAAATTAAGTAAGTTTATAACATGCATATGCAAATATGCCATTTATTACATACAACAAGTCAGCAACGCACAACCACAACGAGGATACATTCTAAATACTAAAGTTTTTATCACACAACAAATAACAAGCAATGAAATGAACTTCAGTTCAACCAATCCTCGGCGTCGGAAACGCTTGCTTTGAACCATAAGTAAACCTCTGGGTAGGGCCAGCTATTGTCAACATCGAGAGCAACGCAAGACCCACCATCCAGGCTGAAGCGGCCTATATTAGGAGTATGGAAATTGTGCTAGCCAGCGTAGGGAATTATACCAATGTGCGAGGTATAGATACAGTTGCTTCTCATAAATGGTAACGTTGTGCCAACAGCCGCCGGATCGCCTTTCACCATAATTGGATAGTTTAGTCCAAGGAAAAGCGAGTATTCTCCAAGACTATCAATATTGAACCAGGGAGAAGGTTCTGGCGCTAGCACACTTGTATCCATTCCGAATACTCTGCAACGGATGTTGGAACGGGTCCGGAGACGACTGCGACCATGGTAGACAACACCTGCTTCCTCTGTAACATCACCAGTGCCCTGTATACAGACAAGAAGAGGTGATCCATCGGAATAAGTAGCTAGGCGCCACTGAGTAGGTAGGTACTGCGCGTCTTCATGCTCATGATCATCACCATCATCATCTCCCCCTTGGTTATAAAAGTTTCCAAGTATCGGTGGGGGGATGTTGACAGGACCTAGGAAACACAAGAAGGTTAATTAGTACGGGACCCTACAAAAAAAAGGTTAATTAGTACGGGGATAACTGGCATGCATGGTGAATGAAACAATTATAATTACGGTGGAAGACAAACAACGTACCAAAACAATCAGGATCCCATGCAAAACCAGTGCCAAAAGTGGTGGCAGCAAACACAAGACGATCGTATTGAATTGCATCACAGTACACATGCATGCCCAGAAACTGGTTTTCTAGCAATATCCATTGAGGCACAGAAGTAAGGACGGCAACAAGCTTGTCGAAGATAGCGACAACATAATAGTTCTCATAACTCCAAGAGCGTTTGGGAACTTGACAAACTGCTATCTTCTGTAGACGACAGTCACGATGATTGTATTTGAACATACGTAGAGTATCGGTGTGCTCAACCTTAGGGCAGTCTGAGAGTTTTGGAAGTGGAATCCGGTGATGAGTGTACACATTCACAAGCTCCCACTCGCAGTTGTCCCCAATATAAACAACCCAATCTCCATTTGCGCCTGCCCAGGCCTTACGCTGAAGCGATGGCATCTTAACATCACACGGATCATTATTGTCAAGTGGCATCAACTTGCACAGGGCGAGCCTTCCGTCGTCCCAGCGCCAGCGAGCAGGGTCATAGCGAAGAAGATAGGGGAGATCAAACCGCTGTTGAACCCTTGGGTTGTTTGTAATGATCTTATTTGTTGAGTCAAGAATGTTCTTGAACGAACCTGCCATGCTAGCCGCGGTGATGACGTTGCACCGATCAATGATTTCCTCCACCGCATCATCTGTCAGATTGGGGCAAGAATAACGGGGTCGGGTTCTGCTACTTCCCTCCATCGAGAAGACGAACAATGGCAGAAGGAAGAGTCAAGGCAAATGGAGGGAGGAAGAGCGTGTGACAGCAGTTCCAACTCCCAAATTGAGAGGGAAAGGGGAAGAGGCGGTGGACGGTTGCCACGGTACAGTAAGAGGTTTGTGGGGAGCGGATGGTTGCCACGGTACAGGAAAAGGCAACCCGGCCTACACGTCCGTTCGGAAATTATACAAAAGGACTCGCCGTCTTCTCACTGACATGTTGGAACGGGACCCTTTCCAGATCTAGAAAAAAGACGATGGTGGCCTAGCGATAGCGTTTTTAATTGTTATTTCAAATTTTTGAGGGAAAATCGTTATATTTGTATCTATCGGTCACGCCAAGGAGCAGAACCAAATGTTACAATTTACAAGTTCAAAAGGACCCCCACACGGTTCGCGTCGTACCCCCTCACGGTTGGTCTGGCACGCCGCTCAAGGGGGAACGCTTGCTGTCTTGCATTTTGACTAACAAGTGGGACCGCAGTTCAGCAAACAGACTATCGGCAAACCAACTTGTCCATGCTCCCATGATACCGGCTTCTGAGAGCCCTTGGATCTGAGATCGAACGCTCCCATGCCGAGATTCTAGACCTGTGCGTAAATATCAGATCCTAGTGGGCTTTTTTTGCAAACTTGCAGGACCTCAGCATGCAACCGTTCGATCTCAAATCGAAGGGCTTTCAAAAGGTCGTATCATGGGAGAATGGGCAGCTTCGTATCACCTGAAACTCCCCCCCAGGCCGCCGCGCGATGGTTGAGTTAGAGAAACGAGGAGAGGGAGGTGTAGCACGGAATCCAACAAATTTGGTGTTAGATGGGACTCTTGGTGGTGGCGTGTGCCGTACTCCTAGATGTGAATGCTTGTTTTGGCCCATGCCACCACACTATATCGAGGTGCAGGTTACGTAGAGCGAACACATTATCTCTCCAACTTGCAAAAAGAAAAACATATTATTTCTTCAGGAGTTCGGTACCACTAGTACTAGGCGGCCCACCTCACACTGTCGGCAAATTTCCTAGACTCCGTGCTCGGCCCTCCTCTCCCTCTCTTATCAGCCAGCCGGCAGACGTGCGGAGTGTGCCCATCGTCGGTTTGCTAACATTCAGTCCCACATACTATTAGTGTAGTGTATTTTGCCGCGTCGCAGCACACACTCTGAGAAGTGACTCGAAATCCATTCATAAATTAAGTAAGTTTGTCACATGCATATGCAAATATACCATTCACACTACATACAAAAAGTCTACAACGCACAACAACAACGAGGATACATTGTAAATACTAAAGTTTTTCTCACACAACATGTACAAGAAATAAAAACGACCTTCACGTCAACCAATCCTCGGCGTTGGTAACGCTTGCTTTGAACCAGAAGTGAGTCTCTGACTAGGGCCCGGTGGTATTGTCAATCTTCAGAGCAACGCAAGACTCACCATCCGTGCTGAAGCGGCCAATATCAGGAGCAATACTTGCATTGGAGTAGTGAGCAACAACAGCAATGTCGGTGGTATAGATAGAGTTGCTTCTCATAAATGGCAAGGTTGTGCCAACAGGCACTGGATTGCCTTTCACCATCATTGGATAGTTTAGTCCAAGGAAAAGCAAGTGTTCTCCAGGACTGTCAATATTGAACTAGGGAGAAGGTTCTGGCGCTAGCACACTAGTATCCATCCCGAAGAGCCTACAACGGAAGTTGGCATAGGTCCGTAGAGTACGACCATGCGAGACAATACTACTACCCGCTTCCTCTGTAACATTAGCAATGCCCTGTATACAGACAAGAAGAGGTGATCCATCAAAATAAGTAGCTAGGTACCATCTAGTAGGTAGGTATTGCTCGTCTTCATGCTCGTGATCATCACCATCGTCATCATCATCATCACCATCGTCATGTCCCCCTTGGTTATAAAAGTTTCCAAGAATCGATGGCGGGATGTTGACAGGACCTTGAAAATTTTGAAGGTTAATTAGTAAAGGGATAACTCGCATGCATGGTGAATGAAATAATTCTAATTAAGGTGGAAGACAAATGTACCGAAGCAAAAAGGATCCCAGCAAAAACAGTGCCACAAGTGGTGACAGCAAACACAAGATGCTCGTGTTGAATTGCATCACAGTACTCACTCATGTACAGAAACTGGTTTTTAAGCAATGTCCATCCAATCCATCCAGGAGTAAAGACGGCAACAAGCTTGTCGAAGACAGCGACAACACAATAGTTCCTATAACTCCAAGAGCGTGTGGGAACTCGACAAATTGCTATCTTCTGTAGACAACAGTCACCATGATCGTATTTGAATGTACGTAGAGTATTGGTGTGCTCAACCTTAGGGCAGTCTGATATTTTTGGAATTGTAATCCAGTGAAGTGTACACATTCACACGATCCCACTCGCAGTTGTCCCCAATATAAACAACCCAATCTCCATTTGCGCCTTCCCAATCCTTACGCTGAAGCGATGGCATCTTAACATCACACGGATCATTATCAAGTGGCATCAACTTGCACAAGGCGAGCCTTTCATCGTCCCCAGACCAGAGAAAAGGGTCATAGTGAAGAAGATAGGGGAGATCAAACCGCTCTTGAACCCTTGGGTTGTTTGTAATGATCTTATTTGTTGAGTCAAGAATGTTCTTGAACGAACCTGCCATGCTAGCTGCTGTGATGATGTCGCACCGATCAATGATTTCCTCCACCGCGTCATCTGTCAGATTGGGGCAAGAATAACGGGGTCTGGTCCTGCTACTTCCCTCCATCGAGAAGACGAACAATGGCAGAAGGAAGAGTCAAGGCAAATGGAGGGAGGAAGAGCGTGCGACAGCAGTTCCAACTCCCAAATCGAGAGGGAAAGGGGAAGAGGCGGTGGACGGTTGCCACGGTACAGGAAGAGGCGAGCGGGGAGCGGACGGTTGCCACGGTATAGGAAGAGGCGACCCGGCTGTACATTGACGTTCGTTCAGAAATTATACAAAAGGACTCGCCGTCTTCTCACTGACACATTGGAACGGGACAACACGTCAACGAAACATGGTTTCTCATTTCTCATGCAAAATGCGATCGGGCCGCGTTATTTCTTGACTTAGTTTTTTTTAATGGCGTGCCGTTCAATTTTGAAGCATTACTACTACACGTCGTCCTGATTTATTAGGCCGGACGTTACATGCACGCTATCCATTGGGTGCATGCAGGAGAGAGAAAAAGTGCATGCATTGGAGAGAGATCGAAGACCTTAATTTGCCCCATTTATTGGTCATGTTGCTCCGGCTCGCGGGACTTAGAAAACCTTGATGGAGGTACTCCAGCAAGAATAATATACTAGTACGTAGTATATAGGCTGGAGCTTTAGTGCTTGCTTGCTAGGGCTGCCCACTTGCTTCTCACACTATCACCCTCTCTAGATCTAAAAAAGACGGCGGTGGCCACTCTCTCTCCCTCCTCACCGGTGGCCACAGATCCGGCCTGATCCCATCCGCCGGGGAAGAGGAGGACGTGTACTGACAACAAGGCCGTCTTCTCAGACCTAGCACTGGCGCTGGATGGCCTCCGTCCCCAAGCTCGCTGCTGTAGTGTCGGCGGAGGAGGACGAAGACGAGAGAAGCCGCTTCCCACCAACCCTCTGGTATGCTACCTCTTTTCGAACCATACCCTTGTGCTATTGCCCCTTCTGCCCACGTCGCTGCATGCGGTTGTTTTTCCACTGCCCCATCTCCCCAAGTTACTAGCCTCGGCTGGTCTTGTAGACGAAAACCTTAATTTGCACTATTAAAGGAAACCCTACTTCATGCAGACTAATCCATGTCTGGGTTGATAAGGAAAGAAAGGGGGGAAAGTAGTACTGTAGAGGAGACTTGGTATCGAACATGCATCTTGGTTGAAAAGGGGAAAAGCAGTAGTAGCTGAGGAACTAGTCTCTTGTCTCTTAGATGAAAAAGGAAAGAAAGGCAGGATAACGCAATAGAGAATGACCAGGTCGATAGGTTTGTTGTCCTCACATAGGTAAAAGGTCGCTAAAGAGAACAAAAATGGGACGTAATCCAGATATGCTGCTTCGATATTTGTTGCTCTAGGCAACCATCCCTGCTTCACCACTCTATGCATCCGTGGAGGTACATTGCACTTTTCGACAAAGGGTGGATTTTATTGGCTCAAAACGAAGCATCAAGAAGATACATAACATAGTGAGCACACACTCGGCCTCTGCACAGCTGGGATGCACACAGCCAACACCATGCTATTATTGCCACTTTTTGTTTTGTTAGTGTAACGCCACCGGTAAAATTATGCTACTGCTAAAGTGATGCCACATTTAATTAATGCCGCAGTCAGTCTAATGCCACCGATAAATTGAAAAAGGAAAGAAAGGGAGGAAAACTACTACCTCTCTTACAAAATACAAGACGTTTTGGTACATTAAATTGAACTGCGAAAACGTCTTATATTAAGGAACAGAGAGTGCAGAATTCTTCAATTTATGCCGGCAAAGCTAGTCACACCTTTGTTAAAATTAATGTTCATTATGTTATCGGAGGAGGTCTGCATTTTTGTCTCTATTGCCGATTGATTACATATCTAACATCATGATGTAATGGTAAGTCAATTTTTTGTACAGTTTCACCGAAATGTCAAGGCGGTGATGGCATTTTATTTTAGTTGAACTGCACAAAAAATTCTTAAAAGAAGAGGAAAGGTCTGCAATGGTTCAATCTTTCACAAGATACTATGTATGCCTTCATGACATCCGTCGCTGTTGCCTTCTTTATTCCTTTGAACAGGTGGTTAGAAACTGTCTTGCTACCTTTTCCCATTAAGAAATTTGGAATGCTTAAATTTGTCAGTCCAAGCTTCAACTAGTGCCACTTTCAATCGCACTTTCAATATCTGTGCAAACAGGGATGCTCGATTTTAGTGGAACTGCACAAAAAGTCCAGATGGTTCAACATTATGACCATTATTTTCTGCAAACAGTTATATCCAATCGGTGGCACTATGAGCTGTTCATTACCAAGGTACATGGTTTGCTACTATCTTGCTTCTATTTTTGTACTGTCATTAGATAGTAATATTAGTGGTTTGCATGTAAATTTATTGCCAGGGTGGACCTCCATTGGTGGTGCAGGACATGAATCAATGATTGGATGCTCACTTTCAGTTGTATCGATTTCACCTCTTCCATCCCTACAAACATGGATATCCTTGGTCTGATGAAGAATAGGCACTATATTTCTGCTCTGTACCAGCAAATCAATTCAGTATCAAATTGTCTAGTGCAAAACATGACAGATGCTAGGCGGAAACGACTAGCAGAGATGTGGTTAAACCGAAAATATAAGGTGGAGTATATGTTAACTAGCTATTTGATATTTGTGCAAATAGATGTATGCTCGTTGCTATTTGGCAAACAAACACAGGGACCTCAATTTTTGTGGAACTGCAAAAAAGAATAGGATAGTCACTGCATGCAGTGCCATTTGAAAATAGACACAGAAGGATTGGATAGTCACTGCATGGACTGCACAAAAGTAGTACTGTACTATTTATTGGCCAACACTAGGTGCTTCATTGCTCTGGCCTGATTATCCAATGGGCATCATCTTGCCAAACTTAAATTTGAATTCCAAAAATAGTCTTGCAGTGTGATCGACAGATGACCATAACATATTTCAGTGGATGTTCCTCCATCATGTGTGGTTGATTCTCATGGTTCCATCTGTTGGTGAAACCACTTACGTTTGCAAGAGGAAATGTAGACTTTACAAACAAATTTGTCATTCACTCTGTACTGAATGTTGGCCCAGAGAAGCATCCATGTTAGTAGCAAGAATAGATATATTGTGTATGATCTGTGAATCATTGAGATGCATAAACATGTTGATCTTTTGTATGGGAATCCTACTAGTTGGTTGTGAATTTGGGCTATTAATGTGAACATATTACTAAGCCAGGCCTGTGAGTCTGGTGTGAACATTTAGAGCAGATCGGCTCTTACTACTGTGCACAGTAGTTCCTTTTTTCTCTTCGCTCAGTGTTTTCTTTTTTTTCGAAACGGAGGCAAAAGATTTGCCTCATGCATTAATTAAGAAGGAGTTCACAGTTGCTTTTACAAAGAAAAGCGAGACAGAAATTACAAAGACACTACTCTCCCGGCATGATGCAACCCAAATGTTTTGCGCCCGTGGCTCAGACTGGATGTTGAACAACAGGATGAACGGAAGAGTAGACTTGTGCCGGAACACCCTAGCATTCCTCTCGCACCAAATGGTCCAACATGTTCCTTATTTCTCTTCTCTCACTGTTTACAAGTTACTGATCGATCACTAGCTAGCCTACCAATACACTCCTGGTAGTTTTAGTTGCGATGCAAGATCCAAGGGTGGCAGTTTTTAGAATAAAAATGCCTTCCTCTGAAGAAACTGACATGCTGTTCTGAAGAAAATGCCATGCGAAGCTGAAGAAACTGCTAGCAAAAATGTTCGCAAATGCATTCTCTCCCAGCGAACGTTCATCAGCTATTGCGATCCTACATGTACACTATCCGACCGACTTGATCCTACATGAATAACCAGCGGATCATGCACGTACCTCATCTAGATGAATGGAGTGCACTCGTTTGACTGTCGTGCCGATGTGCAACCCAACACTGATGGGACGGGACGGGAGTACAGTACAGTCAAATATCAGTTTTTCCAGTTTTCCACGGCAAGCTGGTGCGCTAAGCCATGCCTACTTATGTATTGAATTCCGATGACCGTTGCGTTTCCCGTGACACGCCAGTTTACCTACCGTCCGCCTATAATTACTGGTTCCCGGCGTGCTCCGGTGGCACCTTCACCCAACGCACCCTATCCTCACAAGACCCCACCGGCCCGACGTCGCTCGCCACTTGCCCTCGCTCTCGCCACGTCCGTGATTCCCCCACGTGGCAGCAATAGGCGCCGCCAGAGGCGCTCACCGCCGGAGTTAGTGTTTGGTTTTTCACCGGAAGGTAGACGGAGGGAGGAGACATTCTGGTGGTCTTTAGATGGCAATGCGGAGTATGAGGATGCCTTGGAGTGTGACCGCATGGCGGAGGAGCAGCGTACCGCCGATTTGCGCCGCCAGCAGAGCATGGAGCAGGAGCAGCGCACCGCCGCTCTGCGTCGCGAGCAGAGCGCCTGCAACTGGGCCGACTACATGGAGGCCGGCGCCCGCCGAATAGCCCTAGAGGCTGTCGGGCACGCACGTGTGCGCGACGCTGAATTTTACTACTAGCTCGTCAAGTGGGTTTCCCGCTTAGAAGCTGAAGCTTCGGTGGACCATGATGGCATGGAAAGGGCCAACGGGCGCTAGCAACGCGCCCTATCACATCTCTAGCAAGTCTGAGGCGAGGAGGAGGACGTCGGTGCTGGCGTTTAGCCTGTGCCGCAGATGGCGGCCGGCATCGTCTAGTTAGCTAAGAGTATGTTAGTTGTTCTAAACTCGAGTATTAGTGGGAGTAGATAGTTAAGTTGGCTATGATGGTTGTCAACGTGGAAGTTCAGTACTCTATCTCTGAATCAGTCCTGTTACTTTGCTCTGAATGTTGAACTTTCCGATTGAACGTTTGGAATGGGCAGTTATATTTTCAAATCGGCTCTATTTGTCCACCACGGATTAAGAGGCTGACTTGTGGGCCTACTAGGTTGACGCATTCACAAGGCTTTGTCAACTTAGTCAACAAACGATTGTGGCAGCCTAAGCCGTTGGATGTCAATCCAACGTCTGTCGTGCTTTTTCAATCTCTTGTCTTCTTCCTCCAGGCTCCAGCCGCCCAAACCAAACCAACGCCGGCGGGTGATACGTCCATTTTGCATCATGTTTTGCTACTGTTATTTATAGTGTTTTGAATCAATATAACACTTTTTGGAGCAATTCTAATGCCTTTTCTCTCTTAATATGCAAGATCTACACAAGGAGGGAGAATGCCGGCAGCTGGAATTCTGGACCTGAAAAAGCTATGTCAGAGATACCTATTCTACACATCTCCAAATGAGCTGAAATTTCACGGAGAATTATTTTGGAATAAATAAAAAATACTAGAAGCAAGAAGTACCAGAGGGGGCCACCCAGGTGCCCATGAGGCACCAGGGCGCGCCACCCCCACCCCCAGGCCCTCGTGGGGCCCCTGGCCAGCCTCTGGCCTCCATTTTCTGGTATATAAGTGCATTTGCCCTAGAAAAAATATAGAGAAGACTTTCGGGACGGTGCGCCGCCATCTCGAGGCGGAACTTGGGCAGGAGCACTTTTGCTCTCCGGCGGAGAGATTCTGTCGGGGAAACTTCCCTTCGGGAGGGGGAAATCGTCACCATCGACATCACCAGCGATCCTCTCATCGTGGGAGGACTAATCTTCATCAACATCTTCACCAGCGCCATCTCATCTCAAACCCTAGTTCATATCTTGTATTCAATCTTTGTCTCAAAACCTCAGATTGGTACCTGTGGGTTGCTAGTAGTGTTGATTACATCTCGTAGTTGATGCTAGTTGGTTTATTTGGTGGAAGATTATATGTTCAGATCTATTATGCTATTCAACACCTCTCTGATCTTGGGCATGGATATGATTTTTGAGTAGTTACTTTTGTTCTTGAGGACATGGGAGAAGTCTTGTCATAAGTAATCATGTGAATTTGGTATTCGTTCGATATTTTGATGATATGTATGTTGTTGATTCCCTTAGTGGTGTCGTGTGAACGTCGACTACACGACACTTCACCATCTTTGGGCCTAAGGGAATTTATTATGGAGTAGTAATTAGATGATGGGTTGCTAGAGTGACAGAAGCTTAAACCCTAGTTTATGCGCTATTCCGTAAGGGGCTGATTTGGATCCATATGTTTAATGCTATGGTTAGAGTTATCTTAATTCTTCTTTCGTAGTTGCGGATGCTTGCGAGAGGGGGTAATCATAAGTGGGAGGCTTGTTGAAGTAGGAAAAGCACCCAAGCACCGGTCCACCCACATATCAAATTATCAAAGTAGCGAACGCGAATCAAACAAACATGATGAAAGTGACTAGATGAAATTCCCATGTGTCCTCGAGAACGCTTTACTTACTATAAGAGATCGTTCCGGCTTGTCCTTTGCTACAAAAAGGATTGGGCCAACTTGCTGCACTCTTTGTTACTATTGCTACTTGTCACCTGTTTCAAATTATCTTGCTACGAAACTACTCGTTACCGATAATTTCAGTGCTTGCAGAAACTACCTTGCTGAAAACCGCTTGTCATTTCCTTCTGCTCCTCGTTGGGTTCGACACTCTTACTTATCGAAAGGACTACGATTGATCCCCTATACTTTTGGGTCATCAAGACTCTTTTCTGGCGCCATTGCCGGGGAGTGAAGCGCCTTTGGTGAGTGGAATTTGGTAAGGAAACATTTATATTACGTGCTGAAATTTACTGTCACTTGTCACTATGGAAAGTAATCCTTTGAGGGGTTTGTTCGTGGTATCTTCACCTCGACCGACAACACAAATAGTTGCTCCTCAACCTACTGCACCTACTGAAAATATTTATTATGAGATTCCTCTGGGTATGATAGAGAAACTGCTAGCTAATCCTTATGCAGGAGATGGAACAGTACATCCTGATATGCACTTGATCTATGTGGTTGAAATTTGTGGATTGTTTAAGCTTGCAGGTTTATCTGGAGATGGAGTTAAGAAGAAAGTATTCCCTTTCTCTTTGGAGGGAAAGGCATTAATGTGGTATAGGCTATGTGATGATACTGATACATGGGACTGGAACCGATTGAAACTGGAATTCCATCAGAAATTTTATCCTATGCATTTGGTTCATCGTGATCGGAATTATATATATAAATTTTGCCTCGTGAAGGATAAAGCATCGCTCAAGCTTGGGGGAGGCTTAAGTACATGATGTACACATGCCCCAACCATGAGCTCTCAAAAGAAATTATCTTACAGAATTTTTATGCTCGGCTTTCTCATGATAATCAAACTACGCTCGATTCTTCTTCGACTGGCTCCTTTATGAAGAAAACTATTAAATTCATATGGGATCTTCTGGAAAGAATTAAATGCAACTCTGAAGATTGGGAACTCGACAAAGGTAATGAGTCAGGTATAATACTTGAGTTTGATTGTGTTAAATCTTTTATGGCCACCGATGTTTTTCATAAGTTTAGCACTAAATATGGACTTGACTCTGAGATAGTAGCTTCCTTTTGTGAATCATTTGCTACTCATGTTGATCTCCCTAAGGAGAAGTGGTTTAAATATCATCCCCCTGTTAAAGAAAAGATTGAGGAACTTGTTAGTGCTAAAGAAGAAACAATTGTTTACCATGTTGATCCAGTTGTGCCTACTGCTTATATTGAGAAACCACCTTTTCCTGTTAGGATTAAGGAACATGCTAAAGCTTCAACTGTGGTTAACAAAAGTAATATTAGAACACCTAGGCCCTCTGAACAAATTAAAGCTGAACCTGATGTTGCTATGGTTAAAGATCTCTTAGTCGATAATATAGATGGGCATGTTATTTAGTTTTGTGATGAAGCTGCTAGAATTGCTAAACCTGTTAGAAATGAAAGAGATAAGTTAGACAAGAACAAGCCCGTAGTTGGTATGCCTGTTGTTTCTGTTAAGATTGGAGATCATTGCTATCATGGTTTGTGTGACATGGGTGCTAGTGTGAGTGCTATTCCATTTTCTTTATAGCAAGAAGTAATGCATGATATTGCACCCGTTGAGATTGAAGATACACTACAGGAATCAGAGAATTTGCCATCAGTCCTCTCTTTGCCGTCTGCTAGCAGACGGCACAGATTGTCTTTACCGTCCGCTTCCAGAAAGCATACGGCAAAGAAAGGCCTCATGGGGAAGATGGATTTTGCCGTCAGTCCTCTCTTTGCCGTCTGCTAGCGGACGGCAAAGAGCCTAAAAAGCGGACGGCAAAGGCAGGCGGACGGCAACTAGCAAGAAAGCAGACGACAAAGAGCCAATCTAGGCCCCACTAGAGCGCGTGGCTGGTTAGGTCTAACGGACGGGCTATATGCCATCTGCTAGCTGACAGCAAAGAAAAATTTCACTAACACTTTGAAACGGCCGCCGCGCCCCTCTCTTTCTCTCTCGACGCGCCCCTCTCTCTCTCTCTCTCTCTCTCTCTCTCTCTCTCGCCGCGCCCCTCCACTCCCCTCTCTCTATCTCTCTCTCTCTCGCCGCCGCGCCCGTCGCCGCCGACGACCCACCGCCCTGTCGCGCCCGTCGCCGCCGCTGACCCACCGCCCCACCGCGCCCGTCGCTGCCGACGACCTGCCACCCCACCGCACCCTGGTGTAGATCCACCGCGCCGCCGCCCCACCGTCCGCGGCCGCCACCCCGCCCCACCGTCCGCGGCCGCCACCCCGCCGCCCCGGCCTCCTCCTCCCGCCTCCCTCTGCCGCACGTGGGGAGGAGCAGGCCGACCCCGTCTCCCCCTGCCCCGGCCCGGACCCGCCTCCGGTGAGTTTTTTTTTATAATTCTTGTTAGATGAATTTTAAACTAGAAAAGGTTAGAGAACAATGTGTTAGAAAATGTTAGACTAGAATTTGTTAGAGGGCAATGTTAGAGAAAATGTTAGACTAGAATTTTTTTGTTAGAAAGTGCTAGGGTTAGGCCGTGGTTTGATGCGATGAATGAAGTGCTTGATTGATCCTTGTCCCCCATGTCATTGCAACTTGCATCTTGCAAAACACATCAAACAATAAAGCCGATTAGAAGAGTAGAAGACATAACCGGAAGACAATACAAGCACATGAAAACAGTAAAGATGTTTGCTTTGCTAACCCAATTTGCAATGCCATTTGAGCTCCCAATTGCAGAATGGTTTAACAATCTCAACACCGTATTACAAATACAAACAATAACAAATTGACAAGCTCACATAGACATAGACACATAGTCCAGCTTTTAGCAGTCCACTAAGAACATGATAAATAGGAGCATAACAAGGCTCAGATGGGCAGATGGCCACATAGTCTCAAACGGTTCAAATGGGAAATAGGCAGCTCATAAGTACATTACATGACAGTAAAACATAAATGGAGAGAATGACTGATGGTCTCATTCTCTCATGGAGAATGGCAGTAGACTAAAATTGAAACTCAAGTGAGAGAATCAATGATTTCCTCCTCCAATTCTGGTTCATCAAGTGAAAGATCTGCAGATTCTAGCATGCCAACACCAGCAAAAGTCTCAACTCCATCTCCCCCAACATCCCACATTCGGCTTGCCCCAGTTTGATATGCTTGAGAATTCCTTGAAAGAAGGCGATGGTTGTTGTGTGTGTACACCAAATCAGCAGCTTGAGCAGGTGTTAGCTTGTTTCTTGCAGCACTATGGATGAAACCATATGTGCTCCAATTCCTTTCACAACAAGAGGAAGATGCAGGCTGCCCAAGTACCTTCAATGCTAAATTTTTCAATAGCTTTGTGCTGACTCCATGAGTGCCCCACCATTGTTTAGGTTCAAAATCAGCTCTATCTTCAATAGAATCTGGGTTTTTGAAGGCATTCATGAAAAGAGCAAAATCAGCAAATTCCTTCTTGATGGTTTTGAAATCCTCTTGACCTGGATAGAACCTTCTTGATGCATTTGGATGGAATTGTGTAGTTTTTGTAGATAGATGGATAGATGCATTTGAATGAATAGATGGGTAGATGCATTGGAATATTTTGTTTGTGTAGTATTGGGTAGTTTTGTAGATAAATAGATGGATGGAAGAGAACAAATTTTGGTAGGTTTTTGTAGATATATAGATAGATAGATGGATGTTAAAATTTGGATCATGATGATCTTGCTACAAAAAAAGTGAAGAAAAAAATTTGACACTCGGTGGATCGTGATTATATTGTACTAATTTCGTTTACTCTTTGTCATGGCAGGTGTTGAAAGATGGTGGGCGCGGGTCCAGAGCACTCCGTGGGTACTTCTTCGGCGGCGGCCCGCCGGAGGGCTACTTCCATTCCACCCCTACCTCTCCGGAGAGCGTTGATAGAGAGTATGGGGACACCGGTTGGCGCTTCTTCATCGGCGTCGTTGTCCACCGGGAGAGGAGGTCGGGGAGGGAAGAAGAGAGGTGGAGGACGTGGCCGTGGGAGAGGTAGGCAGACTGCTACGCCTTCCTCGCCGCCACCCCCAGCTCATTCACCCGAGCACAGGACTGCTAGGGTGGACCCGTCTAAGGTGGAGGCTACGGGGACTCCGGATCACGAGCCTCGGGTCGATGGGCCTTCGGCCCACGAGACTCCGGACCAAGACGGGGATTGGGCTACGTCCCAGGAGATGTCCAGATGGGGTACCTGGCCGGATCCGCCCGAGGGGCCGAGTGGCCATGCTGATGGTGGCGGGGATCAGTTTACTGATAGTGAGGGTGAGGTGGTTGAGGGGATCACCGTGTACCAGCGTGGTGGTACACGGCTCCCGCCCCTGCCGGCGACCCGTGAGCAGAGGCCGGTGATTAGGCCTGATGGGGAGAAGTAAGTGCATTTACTCTTTTTGTACCTTTTGCCTTCAAGTTTCTTCAAATATCTAATGCGTTGGCCTTGTCATACTGCAGGGGTTGGCTACACGCCAGTGGAGTCCGCAGGCCCAACGGCGTCCTTGGTGTGCTTTGCCGGCAAAATTTCCTGGGGTTTGTCACGTTGCCCGGTGAGGGTCAGCTTCCACGGCTAGGATTGAGCTGGGAGCACTACTTGGCTGCCCAGGCCCCGCCGGAGGAGATGATCGACGGTGTCTTGTGCCACACGAGGGCCGAGATGGTGATCAGTAGCTTTTGGGTAATTTCTCCTTTACACAATTAAAAATTAACAATAGCTAGTTATTGTACTAATCAGTGTTGTCTCGTTTGATTGCACACCTTCTATAGGTGTGAGGAGGGATACGAGGAGGACGCGGCAAAGGTTATCGATACCGAGTGTAAGCGCCAATTACAAAACTTATGGCACGAGGCTCGGCCACAGGCTGTTCAAGACTACTACGCCACGCGTGGTATTAAGAAGGACAAGCCGTAGTGCCGCGAAAAGTTTCTAAAGAAGCATCAGTACATGAAGGTAATTACCTATTCTTAAGGCCTTGTACTTAGTTTCCTTGATTTGATTCGTAGGCGTAGCGCTCAAATTTCTCTTTACTAACTTAGGTGCCCCCAAGATGGTGTGCGGATAAGATGGATTGTTGGGAGGCGTTGGTGGATGAGTGGTGCACAGACCACTGGCGAGCCGTCCACGACAATTCCAAGGACCGGCGTGCCCAAATGGTTGGTGTGCCACACCATCAAGGCAGCGCCAACTTATATCAGTTCGGGCGGAACTGGGTATGTGGTTTGCTTCATGATTCATGCAATTCATTCTTCATGCTAGCTTGAGCCCTTTACTAATACTTTGTTCCGCTCTTTTAGGCGCGACACAATAACACGGAGGTGCCAGAGGTGTACAACCTCTATGCCATGGCCCATACTGCCTCGTACAAGAAGGCCAAGGCATTCTCTGAGTCTGACCTCGATCATCCAGAAAAGTTCACCAACATCTCCTCCCACCACAAGCTCGTGAGGTACAACACGGAGGCGAAGGCGAGGAAAGGGGAGGACAATAACCCAAGCCAGCATCCTATTGATCCAGAGCTGCTGATGATATCTGGTGGTGGGAGGCCCCATGGCTCGATAGCCATTGGAGATGGACTGATACGTTGTCCTCTCACTCTCCCGCAGATCAAGGCACGCCAAACGAGCTCCTGTCCTGAGATAAGGACTCGTCCACGGCCAGTCGATCTCGCCATCGAGGTTAGTTATACGGACTCAGATATCTTTCCTCCATTACATTGTGTGTGCGGCCATCGATGATTACAATGCTAACGAGGAGTGATGTTGCAGGCTGCTCTTCAGAAAGAGAGAGCGACAACCCAGGCGCTTCTGGAGGAGAGGGACCGGGTGGCGGCGGAGAAGGAACTGCTGTCGGAGGAGAAGACGGCTAGGTTGTTGGAGGAGGAGAGGAATCGGAATGAGGCGGCTCACCGGGCCATGTACGTGCTCCTCGTGGTAAGTTTCTTCTACATATTAGCCAAATCATGCACGTAATGTTCGTTTCATTACTAACTAATATGACTGACTCGTCAAAACGAAATGTGCAGTCTATGTGCGAGAAGACCGGTCAGACCCCTCTGCCGATGCCAGTCATTGCTCAGACGGGAACGATGAGTTAAATTTGAATGGTCAATAGTTACTAGTCTTAACATTTGAGTGTCATCATGCTAACGAGACATTGCAAATGATCTTTGGTGCAACATAACTCCCGAGCCGCATCGCACACCCCTTCTCCAGGGCAACCTTCTCCAGGTGATCACGACTGCCAGAGCAAGCCCGGTGCTTGACCTCCATGATGACGATGACGGTAAGTTTTCTCTAATGTTTTGCTTAACAAATGCATACTTAGCTTCGTACATGCTAGTTAGCCCTAATATGCCACATATTTAGCTTATTTTCCCCAAAAAAGACATACTTAGCTAATTATCCTCCAAAATGACATAATTAGCTTATTTAGTTCATTTATGACATAATTAGCTTAGTTAGGTCAAAAATGGCATAATAATAACCTTGGTTAGCTCATAAATGTCATATACTTACCTTATTTTCCTCCAAAATGACATAATAAGCTAAGTTAGCTCAATAATGACCTATACTTACCTAAGTTAGCTCAAAAATGACATAATTACCTAAGTTAGCACAAAAATGACCTATACTTACCTTATTTTCCTATACTTACCTTATTGGAATACATGGCCTATGCTTCAGCTTGAAACTATATATATCATATATGTGTTGTGAAAATGCAGGGAAATAACAGAAAACAGACAAAAAAGAGGCAGTACAGGCACTTTGCCGTCCGCTGGCGGACGGCAAAGAACTCTGCCGTCAGTAGACGGACGACAAAGGTGCCACGTGGCAGCAACCTGTGCAACCTGGGAGCACCATGTCTGACCCATTTGGTCATTCTGCCGTCAGCTGGCAGACGGCAAAGATAAAGCATGCAGACGGCAAAGACTAAGGAGGACTGACGTGAAGACACAGGCCTGCTGACGTCACTCGGCAGACGGCAAAGGCGATTGTTTGTTTGCCGTCCGCAGGCAGATGACAAAGTCTGCCGTTAGCCACCTAACGGGGCTAACAGCTATACTTTGCCATCCAGTACCTTTGCCGTCAGCTTAGCCAGCAAGGCGGACGGTAAACGTCTTTGCCGTCCGTTGCCATTATGCAGACGGCAAAGAAGCTGTTTACCGTGACTTTCTATGATGAAAGTGGGGCCGACAGCCAGAAGACGGCAAAGCTGTTTGCCGTCCGTGGCCTGGGCCTTTGTCGTCTGCTATGGCAGACGGCAAAGGACCTGATTCCTATAGTGATATTGATGTTACTATTAAGCTAGCGAACAGAGATACTATTACACCACTTGGGATTGTTAGAGATGTTGAAGTCTTGTGTGGTAAAATCAAATACCCTACTGATTTCTTAGTACTTGGTTCACAACAAGATAATTTTTGTCCCATTATATTTGGTAGACCTTTCTTGAATACCGTTAATGCTGAAATTGATTGTGTTAAAGAAAAGGTTCGAGTTAAGTTTGGTGATATATCTCATGAGTTTAATTTCTCCAAGTTTCGTAGACAACCTCATGAAAAAGAATTGCCTAGTAAAGATGAAATTATTGGTCTTGCTTCTATTGCCGTACCTCCTACTGATTCGTTAGAACAATATTTGCTAGACCATGAAAATGATATGCATATGAATGAAAGAAATGAAATAGATAGATGTTCTTTGATCAACCACCTATCCTTAAACATAATTTGCCTGTTGAAACTCTTGGAGGCCCTCCTCCGCCTAAAGGCGATCCTATATTTGAATTGAAGCAATTGCCCGATACATTGAAATATGCTTATCTTGATGAAAAGAAGATATATCCTGTTATTATTAGTGCTAACCTTTCAGCTCATGAAGAAAAGAGATTACTAAAAACTCTAAGGAAGCACCGAGCTGCTATTGGATATACTCTTGATGATCTTAAGGGCATTAGTCCCACTCTATGTCAGCACAAAATTAATATGGAGCCTGATGTTAAACCAGTTGTCGACCACCAACGACGATTAAATCCTAAGATGAAGGAGGTGGTAAGAACCAAAATATTAAAACTTTTGGAAGCAGGTATAATCTATCCCATAGCTGATAGTAGATGGGTAAGTCCTGTTCATTGTGTCCCTAAGAAGGGAGGTATTACCGTTGTTCCTAATGATAAAAATGAACTCATTCCACAAAGAATTGTAACTGGTTATAGGATGGTAATTGATTTTAGAAAATTAAACAAAGCTACTAGAAAAGATCATTACCCCTTACATTTTATTGATCAAATGTTAGAAAGATTATCTAAGCATACACACTTTTGTTTTCTAGATGGTTATTCTGGTTTTTCTCAAATACCTGTATCACAACCCGATCAAGAGAAAACCACCTTTACTTGTCCTTTTGGAACTTATGCTTATAGACATATGCCTTTTGGTCTATGCAATGCACCTGCTACCTTTCAAAGATGTATGACTGCTATATTCTCTGACTTTTGTGAAAAGATTGTTGAGGTTTTCATGGATGATTTTTCCGTTTACGGAACTTCTTTTGATGATTGCTTAAGCAACCTTGATCGAGTTTTGCAGAGATGTGAAGAAACTAATCTTGTCTTGAATTGGGAGAAGTGCCACTTTATGGTGAATTAAGGCATTGTCTTGGGGCATAAAATTTCTGAAAGAGGTATTGAAGTTGATAAAGCTAAGGTTGATGCTATTGAGAAAATGCCATGTCCTAAAGATATTAAAGGTATAAGAAGTTTCCTTGGTCATGCTGGTTTCTATAGGAGATTTATTAAAGACTTCTCTAAAATTTCTAGGCCTCTTACCAATCTTTTGCAAAAGGATGTTCCATTTGTTTTTGATGATGATTGTCTACAAGCCTTTGAAACACTTAAGAAAGCCTTAACCACTGCACCTATTGTTCAACCACCTGATTGGAACTTGCCTTTTGAAATTATGTGTGATGCTAGTGACTATGTTGTTGGTGCTGTTCTAGGACAAAGAGTTGACAAGAAATTAAATGTTATCCATTATGCTAGTAAAACTCTAGACAGTGCCCAAAGAAATTATGCTACTACTGAAAAAGAATTTCTAGCAGTTGTGTTTGCATGTGATAAATTCAGATCTTACATAGTTGATTCTAAAGTAACTGTTCACACCGATCATGCTGCTATTAAATATCTTATGGAAAAGAAAGATGCTAAACCTAGACTCATTAGGTGGGTTCTATTGCTACAAGAATTTGACTTGCATATTATTGATAGAAAGGGAGCTGAGAATCCCGTAGCAGATAATTTGTCTAGAATGGAAAATGTTCTTGATGACCCACTTCCTATTAATGATGATTTTCCTGATGAACAATTAGCTGTCATAAATGCTTCTCGTACTACTCCATGGTATGCGGACTATGCTAATTACATTGTTGCTAAATACATACCACCTAGTTTCACATACCAACAAAAGAAAAAGTTCTTCTATCATTTAAGACATTACTTTTGGGATGACCCACATCTTTATAAAGAAGGAATAGATGGTATTATTAGACGTTGTATACCTGAGCATGAACAGGAACAAATCCTATGGAAGTGTCATTCCGAGGCTTACGGAGGACACCATGCGGGAGACAGAACTGCACACAAGGTATTGCAATCTGGTTTTTATTGGCCTACTCTTTTCAAGGATGCTCATAAGTTTGTCCTATCTTGTGATGGATGTCAAAGAATTGGTAATGTTGGTAGACGTCAGGAAATGCCTATGAATTATTCACTTGCTGTTGAACCATTTGATGTCTGGGGATTTGATTATATGGGACCTTTTCCTAAATCCAATGGGTATACTCATATTTTAGTTGCTGTTGATTACGTTACTAAGTGGGTAGAAGCTATTCCAACTAGTAGTGCTGATCATAACACTTCTATTAAAATGCTTAAAGAAGTTATTTTCCCGAGGTTTGGAGTCCCTAGATATTTGATGACTGATGGTGGTTCACATTTTATTCATGGTGCATTCCGTAAACTGCTCGCTAAATATGATGTCAATCATAGAATTGCGTCTCCCTATCGCCCTCAAACTAGTGGTCAAGTTGAATTGAGCAATAGAGAAATAAAATTAATTTTGCCAAAAACCGTCAATAGATCTAGGAAGAATTGGTCTAAGAAACTTGACGATGCATTATGGGCTTATAGGACTGCTTATAAAAATCCTATGGGTATATCTCCTTATAAAATGGTTTATGGAAAAGCATGTCATTTACCTCTTGAGTTAGAGCATAAAGCATATTGGGCAAATAAAGAGCTAAATTATAATTTTAAACTTGCCGGTGAAAAGAGGTTATTTGATATTAGCTCATTAGATGAATGGAGAACCCAAGCTTATGAAAATGCCAAATTGTTTAAAGAAAAAGTTAAAAGATGGCATGATAGAAGAATTCAAAAACGGGAATTTAAAGTAGGTGAGCAAGTTCTATTGTACAATTCTCGTTTGAGATTCTTTGCAGGAAAACTTCTCTCTAAATGGGAAGGACCGTATATCATCGAAGAAGTTTATCGCTCCGGAGCCATCAAAATAAATAACTCCGAAGACACTAATCCGAGAGTGGTGAATGTGCAAAGAATTAAGCACTATATTTCAGGTACTCCCATTAATAATGAAACTAATATTATTGAAACAATTACACCAGAGGAATACATAAGAGAGACCTTCCGGAACACTCCAGAACCCAGAAAAGGAAGAGGTATGTGATACGGTAAGTAAACCGACTCCCAAAAATTCCATAAAAACATTTTCTGGCAGTTTTAGAATATTAGAAAAAATACAAAAATAAGAAGCAGCCGAGGGGACCCACCTGGTGCCCACGAGGCACCAGGGCGCGCCACCCCCCCTGGCGCGCCCTGGTGGCTCGTGAGCCCCACGTGAGCCTTCCCGACTCCGTTTTCTTTTGGATTACTTGTTTTGCAAGATAAAAAATCTTTATATATACTCCCGGACGTTTTGACCACCGTATCGCAAAAATCTCCTCTGTTCTTGTTTCGTGCTATTTTTCTGACAAATTTAGATCGCCATGTCTCCCCAAAAGCTCCGTGCCAAGCACCGCATTGTGCAACCATCGCCGGGCAAACGCCCCTATAGCAAGGTTTACTACGAGTTTTTGTTGGGAGAAGAAGACAATGGCAAGGAGGACAAGGCCGAGGAAGTTGCAGGAGCCCAGGCTCCGGAAGGAGGGCACGCCATCCCCCTGGAGGAGACCGCAAAGAATGGAGATATCCTTCAACCTTTATATGATCATCTCTCCCCATCCGTAATTGAAGCCCTAAGAGTCTTTGAAATAGTTAGTGTTCAGAATACATCTCTCACTCATGAAGTTATTTTGTTGGAAGAGCAAAACATCGCCCTTCGGAGCATCAACCGCAGATTGATGTATCTGCTTGAGCTGAAGGACAAGCTCACCACTTCACCACCATCACCGAAGAAGGAAACTTGAGCATACGGGTATGGGCAGTCCCCTTGGCTTGTGCCAAGCTTGGGGGAGGCGCCCCGGTATCGTATCACCATCACTTTTATTATCTTTACCTATTTTTAGTTCGATCCTTAATTATTTCGTGATCTAGTTGAATAAATGTTTAGTATGATCTATTTTCGAGTGTTAGCTTCGTGATCTATCTATCTATGTAATCGAGTTGAGAGTTATATAATAAAGAGTAGTTTGAGTTTTTTGCTTCTTTACTTTCATGTTCCAATTCTAGCAATGAAAATAATGAAAAAGATCATATACTAATCCTATGGAAAGTAATGACATTACATAAAGAAAAGTATAAGTGGTAAAATTTATTGGAAGTTAACAAACATAGCATTAGTCAATGATGCAATTCATGAAAGAATTAATAAGGGAAGAGAAGATTCACATGCAAATATACTATCTTGGACATCTTTTATGATTGTGAGCCCCCATTAAGTATTTTATGTCAAATTGTTGACGTTGGACAAGGAAGACAACGTAATGAATTATGTTTGTTCATATTCACATAGAAGTTATATTGTTATAGATCCTCCAACATGTGGTGCTTGCCCAATATCTTTGCTAGCCAAAAATCTGCACCAAGTAGAGATACTACTTGTGCATCCAAAACCTTTAAACCTAGTTTCATGTCATGAGAGTCCACTATATCTACCTATGGATTGAATAAGATCCCTCAAGTAAGTTGTCATCGGTGCAAAAAGCAATAAAAAATGCCTCTAAACATGTCTGAACTTTTATTGTAATGGAAATAAGCTTTGTACGAACTTGTGATGGTAAAGAAATAAAAGTGATAGACTGCATAATAAAGGTTGCTATCACAAGGGGCAATATAAAGTGATATTCCTTTGCATTAAGAGCTCTTGCATCCAACAACAAAAAGCGCATGACAACCTCTGCTTCCCTTTGCGAAGGGCCTATCCTTTACTTTTATGTATTTACTTTTTATGCAAGAGTCAATAGTGTTCTCCTCTACTTCCTTTTTATTTTTCTCTTTTGTAAGCATCATGTGGTGGGGAAAGATCTAGGCATATATATCCAGTTGGATATGAGTGATCATGAGTTATTATTGTTGACATCACCCTTGAGGTGAATAAGTTGGGAGGCGAACTCACAAGCCCCTATCTTTCTATGTGTCTGGCTGAAACTTTTTGCTCCATATATATGTCGTGAGTGTTAGCAATCATAGAAGACTAAATGATGGTTGAGTATGTGGACTTGTTGAAAAGCTCCTACATGATACCCTTCCTGAAAATATGATGAATTGCAATTGCATTGTTGACTGAGAACATAGTTTGTTAGTTTTCAAGAAAGTTTATGCCTTATACTCCATTGTTGTGATGAATTGTTACTTGCTCATGAGAAGTTTATGATAATAAATATTGCTGTTATAATAATGACCATGATGCTACTATGTCCATATTTTGTTTTTATCGACACCTCTCTCTCTAAACATGTGGACATGATTATCGTTATCGGCTTCCGCTTCAGGACAAGCGAGGTCTAAGCTTGGGGGAGTTGATACGTCCATTTTGCATCATGTTTTGCTACTATTATTTCTAGTGTTTTTAATCAATATAACACTTTTTGGAGCAATTCTAATGCCTTTTCTCTCTTAATATGCAAGATCTACACAAGGAGGGAGAATGCCGGCAGCTAGAATTCTGGACCTGAAAAAGCTATGTCAGAGATACATGTTCTGCACATCTCCAAATGAGCTGAAATTTCACGGAGAATTATTTTGGAATAAATAAAAAATACTGGAAGCAAGAAGTACCAGAGGGGGCCACCCAGGTGCCCACGAGGCACCAGGGCGCGCCACCCCCCCCCCCCCCCCAGGCGCGCCCTGGTACCTCGTGGGGCCCCTGGCCAGCCTCTGGCCCCCATTTTCTGGTATATAAGTGAATTTGACCTAGAAAAAATATAGAGAAGACTTTTGGGACGGTGCGCTGCCGTCTCGAGGTGGAACTTGGGCAGGAGCACTTTTGCCCTCCAGCGGAGAGATTCTGCCGGGGAAACTTCCCTCCGGGAGGGGGAAATCGTTGCCATCGACATCACCAGCGATCCTCTCATCGTGGGAGGACTAATCTTCATCAACATCTTCACCAGCACCGTCTCATCTCAAACACTAGTTCATCTCTTGTATTCAATCTTTGTCTCAAAACCTCAGATTGCTACCTGTGGGTTGCTAGTAGTGTTGATTACATCTCGTAGTTGATGCTAGTTGGTTTATTTGGTGGAAGATTATATGTTCCGATCTATTATGATATTCAACACCTCTCTGATCTTGGGCATGAATATTATTTGTGAGTAGTTACTTTTGTTCTTGAGGACATGGGAGATGTCTTGTCATAAGTAATCATGTGAATTTGGTATTCGTTCGATATTTTGATGATATGTATGTTGTTGATTCCCTTAGTGGTGTCGTGTGAACGTCGACTACATGACACTTCACCATCTTTGGGCCTAAGGGAATGCATTGTGGAGTAGTAATTAGATGATGGGTTGCTAGAGTGGCAGAAGCTTAAACCCTAGTTTATGCGCTATTCCGTAAGGGGCTGATTTGGATCCATATGTTTAATGCTTTGTTAGAGTTATCTTAATTCTTCTTTCGTAGTTGCGGATGCTTGCGAGAGGGAGTAATCATAAGTGGGAGGCTTGTTCAAGTAAGAACAGCACCCAAGCACCGGTCCACCAACATATCAAATTATCAAAGTAGCGAATGCGAATCAAACAAACATGATGAAAGTGACTAGATGAAATTCCCATGTGTCCTCGAGAACGCTTTACTTACTATAAGAGATCGTTCCGGCTTGTCCTTTGCTACAAAAAGGATTGGGCCAACTTGCTACACTCTTTGTTACTATTGCTACTTGTCACTTGTTACAAATTATCTTGCTACCAAACTACTCGTTACCGATAATTTCAGTGCTTGCAGAAACTACCTTGCTGAAAACCGCTTGTCATTTCCTTCTGCTCCTCGTTGGGTTTGACACTCTTACTTATCGAAAGGACTACGGTTGATCCACTATACTTGTGGGTCATCAGCGGGATCGCCTACTCCCGCCTTCCGCGGCTTGCTGCGCAGCCGCGCACGCATCGCTGTCCCACCGTACCCTAACCGGTGCCAGGCCATCCCTCTACACCTACCCCCCACCCACCCACCCCCACCTCCTATTATTTTCCGGCGACGGCATCCCCACCCCGCACCAACCCTCATACTCCCCTCCATTTCCGACCACACTGCCGCATCTTCCATGGCTCCTTTTCGTTCCCGTCCGAGGCCTCACCGTCGTCCTCCACTTTGTTTCCCTCGCCACGGCACCGCCTTCTGGCATTGTCAACATGGTCAACAACCGAGAGGAATCAGGAGATGATTGTACGTGGAGAGGATGACAGTAGGGACCCACCAGGGTCATGGCAGTACGCAAGCAAGTGCCTCCTTATTACAAGCCAAAAAAATGCTTCCTCCTAATGGTTTCCGGACATCTTGGTCCCACCCCATTGTCAACGTAGTCAATAAACGAGAGAATTGCACAACGAGCGACTGTCAACAAATGACAGGAATCGGAGAGGACTGGACGTGGAGAGGATAACAGTAGGGACCCCCAGGTCCATAGCCATACGCAAGCAAGTTCCTCCTTATTACATGAAAAAAATGCTTGCTCCTAATGGTTTGCTGACATCCGGGACCTACGACATTGTCAATGTAGTCAATAACGAAAGAATTGCACAAGGAGCGGCTGACACCTGGGACCCAGTAGCTCGAGCAGTTTTGTTATTGTTGTTGTTGTTGAGACGGCAGGGTATCAACTGGGCTGTGCGGCGTCTGTGGCCCGTCTAGCCCAGGCTTTATTTACAACATGACGAGCCCAACTGTTTTTTTTTGTCTGTGAAAATGACCAGCGCACCTTTTTTTCGCACAATACCCTACACATGCCGATTTCCTTTTGCCCGCCCTACTGGGCTGCAAATCTTTCAAGACGACGAGGGATACATCTGGCCTGGCCATAAAAAAGGCTGTAAATTTTGTGAGTAATATGAAATGGGGTGTAAATATATAAAAAACACATCAAATGGGCAATTAGTTTCAAATTGCGAATTTTATTTTATTTTTTCATATTTCATTGGATTTTAACATAATTTAAATTATTCTAAAAAAAAATTTATCGGGCTCGAAATTTTGGGATTAAAAATAGTTTGAAAATTTCAGTGACCAGTCTTTTCTATACCACAATATAGTGTACGAGTAACACATCATATGAACCGTTAGATCCTCACCATCGATGGCTCTCATTGAATGTTTCCGAATTGAATAAATCGTGGCAGCACACATGCCGTTGGATTTATCAATCATACGGCCAGAATTTCTGGGATTCGCGGGCGAGCCAACAGTCTGACCAAAGCTCTAGAACTTCGTACAGCTAGAGCTAGGCAGACTGCTAATGTACATGCATGTGGCTATGGTACAACACACTGGCAGGGAGAGAGAGTTTTAAATTGATAAGAGATGTCTACATCTATCTAGGAAGATGTAGCAGCGGCACCGAAGTCAACTGTTGCATGCATGCATGCATCATAGTACATGCTTTTTCTCCTCTCTTTTTTTAAATGCAAAAGGAGCATGACAATGGAGAGACCGGTTAGAATGGACACAGATGTGCAAATAAACACAGTACAAAATCACTATTTTGCTCTTTTTTAGTTGGTTGAACTGACCGTTGTAAGTTGATTCATGAACACCCTTGGGGCAGCGTGCACAAGATAACATAAGTGAAATTTCTGGCATGACACTAGGAGCAGATACTGTCAATGACAATTAATATGACACAAAGTTGTACTAAACTAGCAACAATTAATATGGGTTGGAGGGAGTACATTAGATATCATGTTTTCCTTTATCCCAGCATTTTGATTTTGAGTTTGAAAAACTAAAAGATTTCAATGCACCTCAAGAGCCTGTTTAAAAAAAATGTGATTTTAAACTAGAATTTTAACATTCCATTTTAATTACCGCTTAGTGTGATGATTTGGTATTGCACTGTAAGCTTGACGTGCGGAGCACGTGCAAATTACTAGTATTTTATGTTTACCACATCACCTGCCCATTTTTGTTTTTTGTCTTGAAACGGCTAGCCCAGTTCTATTTTCTTTTGCACAATACCCAACCGAGGCGTACTTGCTTTTCTCAGCCCTGTTGGGCTTCAAATCTTTCAAGACAAGGAGGGATGCATTCGGCTTGCCCACAAAATGGCCTATTTCCCTAAATAAAAGAAAATGACCTATAAACAATAATAAATGGGTCCCATAATAAATGGGTTGTAAATTTTAAAAAACACAGCAATCGGTAATTAGTTTCAAATTTTGTCTCATCCGGATTTTGAAATTATAAATTTCATTGGAGGCTGGACCGCCTTCTCCCGCCTCCCGTGGCCAGCTATGCTGTCGTGCAGGCCTCACCGCCCCACCCCACTTCCATCGCTGGCCAGGCCATCCCCCTACTCACCCACATCTCCTGTTTTTCTCCGGCGACGGCAGCCTCACACCACAGCCGAACCAGTAAACCCTCATACTCCCCTCCGCGTGGGCAACCACTGCCAAGTCTTCCTCGTCTCCGGGTCGTTCCCTTACTAGGCCTCGCCATTGTCCACCGCCTTGGTGCTCTCGGCACGGCGTCGTCAACGCAGTCAACAAACGGCAACCATCGGAAGAGGACTGTACGTGGAGAGGCTGACAGCTGGGACCCATGAGGTCCATGGTCGCACGCAAGGAAGTGCCTCCTTGTTACGAGCAAGAAAAATGATTCCTCCCCCTGCTAGCTGGGACTTACCTGATTTGTAGGCTGACTTGTGGGCCTATGTGGCGCCTCGCCTGAATACCACTGTAGTCAGACGGTCACCGCACATACCAGCCCAGGAAATCACTCAGGCATGCGCTTTTACAACAAGTATCATGAACACAAGCTTTTCTATTAATGAATATATAAGTCTTACATGGTATATTACAAGGGTGAAGGCAGCGGAAAAGGCTCTATCTAAGGTAGCATGGTCCTGGTGCGGCTCCAATCCATAGGGATCTGACTGGGTTACTCTTCTAGCCCGCGAACACTCCGGCTCCTCGCTAAAGGGCGTCGAATCCTTAGGTGAACCTGGCCACATTGAAGGCTGCTGAGTACTTTTCAATGTACTCGCAAGCAAACCAAACCAACATATACACCAAGCAAAGCAATCCATGGCATTCAAGCATGCACTTGTTATTAGAGCAACATTAATTATCATGGCATAGCATAACTATCTAGCAATATTAATTACCATGTTATATCAGGATTATCCAGCATGATAACTACTAAAATAAAGCATGTCAAGCAAATAATCCATACTCCGAATATGTCATGATCCAAACCAAATCCAAGTCCTGTGGTCATCCGACCACTCATCTCATAGCCATCGCATGGCCAACATCATATACCTGACATCGTCCGATGTCCATGCATCTGCACTGCAAGTCTGACAACCCTTACCACTCTCTGGTTCAGTCTTAACAATACGCTATATAGTTTGTTCCTCCAGACTCGACACAGACCAAATAGTGGCCGAGTACGAACCGTCCATGACCGAGGACGCGGCTATTCGAATAGATTTACACTCTGCAGAGGTTGCGCACTTTACCCACACCATGGAGCTCCTGGCCTCGTACTTTAGTACATGTTCCCATTCGGGTGGACCAGTGCTACTCCAACAAAACCTGTCTATTGCCTGGCACTCTTATGGTCCCACCGACAATCATACCCTCCCAGGGTCATGTCCTGGGTGGCCCCTGTGTCACCCCGTGACACCTGCCACCGTCGTGGCCAAACAAAACTGTCCCAAACGGGGACCTGTGCACATAAACCAAACTGGGCTCACAGGATTATCACCGCCTACCGGGCCAGGGTAGCACGCACGCATAATCCCCCCTATTTTGGTGGTACCGACAAGAGGCAAGACAATAGAATAAGTCAAGGCTGTCCCATACCGGCAAATGTGGTTGCACTTGATGAGCTCGGTTCGGTGACACTATGACTCGATCCAGCCGACGGAGGAGGTTGTTGTCATTATTAAGTCACATTATTAATTATCGCAATAATAACAGTAATGCACGATGAGAATATAACAACCTATCTCCATACTGTCACCTATGAGTCACTAGTGAGACAATATTTAAATGGCAAGTTTTCACTTTACAAGTTCTAGCTGTAAGTTACGACCATCTGAACCCTTGCATGAAACCGGCAAATAAACCAGTAGCCACTAGAACGGTCTTTACAACTCAGATCTGGGACGTTACTGGGATAACTCAACCCCGGCACAAGACGGCTGAAAAGCAGCTCAGAGCATGATACGGTGTTGATAAAAAGAGTGTAGCGGTTCCCTAAGATGGCCGAAGAACAGCTCAGAGCATAGGGTCACCACTACAGAAAGAAATTCAACAACTGCCCGAGACGGCCGAAAAGCAGCTCAGAACACGGGCCAGTTGTTGAAAAGAGAAACATAAAGTCGGCATCCACCCCGGACGGCCGGAAGCAGCTAAGAACACAGGCATGGTGCCGTCATCAAAGAAAGGCAGGCAAGGGTTCATCAGCGTCACATACAGCTCACCACTACGCATACAAGCATAAGCATATTAATTTAAACACACAAGAATAACACAGAGCAATGCTTTAGGGCATATATCAGATGGTCGGCTTGCCTGGGGTCGAGGAATACTCCGGGAAGAAATGCGATCACCTCGCGGAAAATTTACCGGAAAGGATTCTCTCTCGGAGGGCTGATAGAAGGGCAAGGGAAAAATGGTCATTTTCACAGTGTGGAAAGATTATGAAAATGATACCATCGGAACGGGCTCGACAAACTGAAGATGTGGTCGTTGGATTCACCTCAATCGGAGTTACAAGCGAAAAGTTGTGACCGTTCGTTGTTTAGGCAGAAAATAAACAGAAACTGTTCATTTTTACCCTTAGCCGGCGAACGTTCACAATATAGCAGTTTCGGCAGTGGGCTGAGAGAGAAAGCGTATTCCCTGGAATACGCTTTCAGAAAGTGATAGCGCACTTTTGCCCGAAGAAGCAGCCGATTACGCTTTCAGTTAGCGGAAAGCGTATTCTTACGAATACGTTTCCACTTAGAAACGCGCGGGCCCGGGGTCAACACCGCTGTCTAGCTGACAGGCAGGCCCCGCGGGCATTGACTCTCTCCTCCTCGTCCCTCTTCCACCTCGCGACTGGGCAAGGGAGAGGCGAGGCCGACGCACGCCGGCGATGACTCCCGGCGGCACAGGCCATCTCCGGCCGAGGTCCGGCCACCGACGAGGTCGGCGCGACGCGGCGCATCCAACCCCGTAGGAGACGGAGCTCGGGGAGAGCGAGAGCGCGAGCACTTTCGGCCATGGTGGAAGACGTGTCGGCCGTCGCCGTGGCACGTGGCATGGTGGCGGAGAGGAGGGGCTGAGGTTACGGGGAGGTTCGCCGGGCTCCGGGAGCTTCATTGGATGGGAAAGGAGGGGAGGTGGGGCTCCGGTCGGCTCGAATTCGAGCGGCGGCTGCCGGCGAAGCTCCGGCCATAGGAGGAGCCAGAGAGCTTCTCGAACTCAGTTTAGAGCTTAGGTGGAGCTAGAGGAGGAGAGGGAAGGCGGCTGGAGTGGTGTGGTGCTCGGGGAGGGGCTCGGCCTCGGCTATTTATAGCCGGCCGAGGCTTGGAGATAGGGATGGCCGCCGTGGCGCCCTTAGCCACATACTGGTGCTCGCGGCGAGCTGGCAGACAAGGAGAGGTGCCGACCTGATGAGCTCCAGGGGTCAGGGACGGCTCGGGGGGGAAGAGGCCAACGGAGAGAAGAAGACGACGGCGTCACGGGCGGAATAGTGCAACGGCGGCGGCTGCCGTGGCGCGAGGAGGAAGAAATCGGAGAGGAGAAGGTGCGGGAGAGGGGTACGTGGGTGGTGCGGAGTCACCGGACATGTTTGGACAAGCGGGGGCTGGCCGGAGACGACCGGACGGAGCTGACAAAGTGCAGAGCACTATTTCTGCACGGTGGCTGCGTGGTCACCACGCGCACTACCAGCTCTGGCACATTACTGCCTGTCCAACCTTGTCAAACAGGTGCACCACTGCTCAAATAGACAAAATGGGTCATTGGCGAAGCCAGGAAAGGTCTAGGTGGGTCGAGGGGATTCAGAAAAGTTTCTGGACAGAAACTTGGGGAGGAAGTTGTGGTCATAAAAATATGCCAACGAGCTAGAAAAGTTGTCACAGGGAAATGTGGTAGGAAGGACTAGGTTCTCGTAAAATTTGAGGTCATTTGGACCAAGTTTGAATGCACTTCCTTTGAAATGCTAAATTTGGTCCAGAAACTTGACTTTGAAGCTGCACTCATTTGGCTTGATGAAATGAACTACATTTTGGTGGAGAGTGATTATTTGGAAATATTGAGGTACTTGGAAAATTTCAGCTCATTTGGATATACCAAAATGGTACTTCCTTCACAGAGCTTTCTGCTGGACAGAAACTAGATGGAATTTTTGGGAGAAATTAGCTAGATAAAATGATGTGCATTTTTGCATACTCACATCATATATGGAATGTGAGGTCCTGGATTAATTTGAGAATTTTTGAAGCAATATAAAATATAGTTGCTTCACAACCTCAAAATAAGTCCAGAAACAAAACTTGGAATATGTGCTCAAAACTTGAACCGTGGAACTTAGGTTCTTGATGGAAATGGTGAAGATATGGATAGGAGAAACTCCACAGATTATTTGGGATTTTTCCTGGTTACCAAAATGGTAGCTCCTTTGGAAAGTGCCCAAATTGCAATATTGGCTTTAAATAGGAAAAGGCAATTTCCCTTATTTAATTATGGCCAATATTTTTATGGGAGCTCAATATGATCACAAAGAATATCTCCACAAGTTTTCATGAAATTTGGAGATGGATAGATATTTTCCCGGATTTAATTCCTTTAACTGGCAGAAAAAGGAATTAATTTTAAATGAAAAATATTGCAAATGACTTGGCAATATTTTTGCATATCCAGGGTTTATAGATATGGGATGATCACTGGGAAAAGTTTGGGAGGCAATAGATCAAAGGAGATTGGGGTTCCTTCGTAACTGAAGGAATTAGGGTTTCCCTTCTGGTGACTCGGAAGGTAGGGTTTCAGTGGCAAACTCCGGGGAATAAATTTTGATAGCAAGGTTGGACTGGGGAGAATCTCTGGTTGGATAGGAAAGGCAAGGCTAAATGACCATCTTCATATACCCAAGAGCGAGAGAAAATCCGATATCACCGAAAAAAAGACGGGAGTCAAACCCCGCGAAGGAAAAAAAACAAGGAGCGAAAACCAAGGTGTCACAGCCTACCAAGTTGACACGTACGCAGGGCTTTGTCAACTTAGTCAACAAACGATTCTAGCAGCAGTGACCATTGGATGTTAATCCAACGGTCGTGCTGCTTCTTCAATCTCTGATCTTCTTGCTCCAGCCGCCCAAACCAGCGCCGACGGGACCGCCTACTCCTGCCTCCCGTGTGTTTTTTAAAATTTACAGCCCATTTCTCTACTCCCACCGCTGGCCAGGCCATCCCTCTACTCACCCACACCTCCTGTTATTCTCTGGCGATGGCAGCCTCACACCGCAGCCGAACCAGAAAACCCTCGTACTTCCTTCCGCGTGGGTAACGACTGCCTTGACTTCCCAGCTCCGGGTAGTTCCCTTCCTAGGCCTCGCCGTCGTCCACCGCCTTGCTGCACTCGGTACGGCGTCGTCAACGTGGTCAACGAACGACAACCATCGGAAGAGGACTGTACATGGAGAGGCTGACAGCTGGGACCCACAAGGTCTATGGTCGCACGCAAGGAAGTGCCTCCTTATTACACGAAAAAAAATGTTTCCTCCCCCTGACTGCTGGGACCCACCAGCTACATCTTCGCATGCAAGGAAGAGCCTCCTTATTATGCGCAAAAAAATGATTCATCCCTCCTGACAACTGGGACCCACCAGCTATATCTTCGCACGCAAGGAAGTGCCTCCTAATCCTCCATGACAGCTGGGACCCACCCGGTCGAAGCGTACGTAGTGTTGTCTGTCTGGTCGCGAACGTGTATGTACATACTGGTCGATCGGTCTCTCTGCAACGATGAATGTTGGGCGTGTAAGGAGCGGCACGTGTCGTAGTAGAGCCCCCGACGTAGCAGTTCAGGCAACCCCGTCTAAATCGTGTACACGTATGTACAGCCACGCTGCAAAAAATACGGCCACGTACGTATATATATGGGCGGGGTCTCGAACGTGTTCTCGTGCATACGTACGGCCAGGGCTCATGTACATGGTGAGAGGGAACGCACGGCAGCAACGGCCTCCTATTCAACGGCAGCCAACCGGCTGGGTCGGAACGGAGGAAACAGCGTCGTGTTCATCGGGAGCCAAGCGACTGGGTCGGAACGCGTCCTGTTCATCAGGAGCCAACCGGCTTGAACGGAACAGCCGAAACGGGGTCCTGTTCATCGACTCGGGGTCTGGCGTACCGCAAAACAAAGGAAACGGCCTTCTGTTCGACTGCCTACGGTCAAAACAAGGTCCTGTTCATCAGGAGCCAACCGGCTTGGACGGAACAGCCGAAACGGGGTCCTGTTCATCGACTCGGGGTCTGGCGTACCGCAAAACAAAGGAAACGGCCTTCTGTTCGACTGCCTACGGTCAAAACAAGGTCCTGTTCATCGGCTGGGGGTCTGGCATACAGCAAAATGGAGGAAACGGACTTCTGTTCGAGCGCCTACGGTCGAAACGGGGTCCTGTTGATCGGGAGGGCTCTGGCGTACCACAAAACGGAGGAAATGGACTTCTCCCCAACTGCCTACGGTCGAAACGGGGGTCCTGTTCATCGGGAGGGGTGCGGCGTACCGCAAAACGGGACTCCACGGACTACTGTTCATCCACGGTCGACCTCCCTCCAGCCTCCACTAGCTACTGTTCATCCACCGTCGACTTCCTCCAGCCTTCACCGGCTACTGTTCATCCAGCCTCCACGGGGTCCTGTTCATCGACCCCCAACCGGCTGGGGTGTGGCAGCCTCCTCGGGGTCCTGTTCATCCAGCGCCAACCACCTTCACACGGCCAGGGTACTGTTCATCCACTGCCAACCCACCGGCTGGGGTGGGGCATACGAGTGGGCGGCAGCAACGGGAACTGTTCATCCACAGCCAACCAACCGGCTAGGTCAACTCACCACGTCTCGCACAAGGGGCTTGATCGATGCGTCTTGACTCGTTCTATGTATCGCGCACGCAGCAGCAATGGGCACTGTTCATCGAGAGGCAACCCAACACCGGCAACATCTCGCACATACGGGGGCTCGACTGGCTTTAGTTAGCAGTGAAGGAATCGCTCGGGTTTAGTTAGCAGCGAAGGAATCGCTCAGGTTCAGTTAGCAGCGAAGGAATCGCTCGGGTTCAGTTAGCAGCGAATTGATCGATCGGCTTCAGTACATAGCTAGTGCGATCGCTTGGGTTCAGTAAGTGAACGCCTCGCTCGGGGTTCAGTTAGCGAACGCCTCGCACACACGCACGCGTACGAGAGAGAAACGCGCAAACCACACTGCATCGCTCAGCCCCGACCACCCACCGTAACCTGGAACTCCCCGAAAATTTCCTCGCCCTCACTCCCACCATGATTTTTTATGTCATGGATGGCCCAAAGAATGTCATGCGGGTGCCTCTCCGGCCCGCCTAGGACGAAAAGCCCATTTTCTGTCATAATGTTTTGTCATAGAAGTTGGAGCCCACCACATCTATGATGATACATGTTTTTGTAACAATTATTGTCATAGAAGTGTCACAACCACGACACAAAAAGTTTTCGTTCCGGCCATAATGTCACAGATGTGTCTTTTTTTTGTAGTGATTCACTCTCCCCTCCCCACGACCCTTCCCCTCGCAGGTGACTTCAACTGCTCTGGCCGCTGCCCCCAGCACATGCCGGTTCCATGCCGTCTTCCACGTTTTCAACCGATGGGATCGATCCCCACCCTCTCCTCTTGCCATGGACGCCGGTATTGCCCTCGTTTTCCTCTCCTAGGGTTCTCTCCATTGAATCTAGGCTGTAGGGCAATGCGTGTTGTGTTCATCAATTTTTGGTTAAATCGAGGCATGAGTAGGATATGGAAGACTACTAGGATAGGAGAATTGATGTTTTATTGGAGCATTTTTGAATTTGACATCTCCGGTACTACCGGATCCTGCCGCGGAAGGGCGCCCGCTCTTCCAGCGGTTCTACCGCTCCCTTTGGAGTGGTACTACCGCTGCAGGATCGCGGTACTACCGCTTGAGATGTCAACTTCAAAAATATTCCAATACTATTTCCAATACTATTTCATTCTCACTTTTAATCTCTTTTGGCTTATGCAATGTTTTTTACACCTGTTTTTCCCCTCGTGCTTGTGTTTGGTTCAGGTGGTAGTGGCATCGGTCTGCATAAGGCATGTCACAAGAATCCAGAGCGCAAACCCTCCAAGCGTGGCCATACCAATGAGGAAGGAGAAGGTTCCAATGCTAAGGCCAGTCAGAGGCAGAACACCAAGTCCGTGCCCAAGAAGCAGAAGGAGAAGAGCAAGGCACCCAATGAAATGACTAGCAAGGAGTTCATTACTTTCCATCAGCGCAACCCGTATCACCGTCCTCAGGACGCATCTCTTGTCAGTCGTCCCTTCTGGACCAAGGAGCAAGCCATCATCTACATGGATATTCTGAAGGTGATGAAGAATCTGTTTGTGGATGTCAAGTCCATTGATCTTGCTCATCTGGAGGCGGATCCCGCTTACTTTGGACAGGCTCTAGCACTTTGTGCCCAGTTTGGTCTCGTCCAGATCATCTCCTTCAACAAGGAATTTGACCCAGAGCTTGTGGCCCAATTCTATGCCACCGTACATTTCGGTACAGATGTTGATCGGACTCTCACCTGGATAACTCATGGGAGGAGGACGGAAGCCAAGTGGAAGCCGTTTATGACTAGTCTGGGCTATGCTGCTGTCGGGACCCCGATCCTAAGTCACACCGATCTAGCATGTAACACATCATATCACTTTGCGGCCTCACTCACGGTAACCCACGGCTGCCGCCTTTACCTTGGCCGGGACCGTTTGCGTCTTTTGGCTCGTATATGATTGTATCGCTAGCATCCATATGACAGAGAACCCGGGTTGACATGACTAGTCATAAACCAAGGTGGCACAAATGTACAGGGGCAGGCATACATAACCCAGCAATGCACGTGTCGGTCATCAGAGTGTGCAACCGAGTCGTAGCAAGCTACAAGGACTCCAATAAAACACCGCGTGACATTTCCCCGTAGGGACAGACACAGGATAAAAGAAGGATACATGCCGGTCAATCCATGTGTTCCAGAGCAGTAGCGAGCTACCAGGGCTCAGTGGAAGCACTAGGAGGAATTTCCCCGTAGGAAAGCCTACCAAGGCAGATAACTAGGTGTCGAATCCCACACATACCAATACATTTCAAACATACACACAATATGCACGATATGTGTAGATACAACATGGTATCACAACATAACTCTATGACTCAAAGTATTTATTTAAGAGGCTCCGAAGAGCCATACATAACATGATATTACAAACATGGGTCTCATGACCCAGCATACAAAGTCATACAAGCAACGGAAGCATAAACATGTCTGAGTACACACAACTACAAAAGAAAAAGGCTGGGAAGCTGGACTATCTACAAGACCCTCCCAAGGGTACAAGATCGTAGCTGGGAAACAAGCTACTCGGTCAACGTCGAACTCCACGTGAACTACTAATGGGACCGAAGTCTCCTTTGTAGAACATAAATTAAGCAACCGTGAGTACAAAGGTACTCAGCAAGACTTACATCAGAACTAGCTACATATGCATCACTATCCAGAAGGCTGTTGTGGGATTTAATTGCAGCAAGCAAGCTTTGACTCAGTGGCTATCCTGTACTACGACTACTAGTAATTCCTTTGAGGTGAGAAAGCGCACACGAGTCCACTAGTCACCACAACAATACACTACTATGGATCCGCTCCTGACTCCCTACGAGATGGCCATCCATAGCACTCACGCTTATCTTGCGCATTTTAGAGTATCCACTTCAAGTTGTCTATGAACCATATAAGTCTCCAAGAAGTCCATATCCGAGGACGCGGCTATTCGAATAGATCATTACCCTGCAGGGGTGTACTTCTTCACACACGCTCTCACCACTTACCACCATGTACACGTCATGTATCTCGGCAACCTTCAAGCGGAAGCCTGGCGAGGGTGTCGGCCACAACCTGACTAACCACGCAAGACTCTAGTCCAGGTATATCGCCTATTTGAGGCCGCATCCGCAAAGGAAGTCCGCCCGAAGTTTCTATCACGTCCCCAAATGATGTGTGCAGGGTTCCCGAGCCCACCATCCAGGTGCCACTCGGTACACTGGGCCACTGTGCCTAGTCTGTCCCAAGCCCACCCTGCCGGGAGCCACTTGATAGACCAATAGCACGACCTACAAACGCCAGAAACTAGTTGCAACTCCTGGACAGAGATCAAGGCGATTAATAAGTCGAGAGGGTCAATTAAGTATCCCAATGTATGGTAGTAGCTATTCTTGGATAACATACAAAGAACTCAGTTCCTAAGAACGGTCTCAATGAGACAACACACCATGTACTCCTACATGGCCTCTCATCGCTACCTTTACCAAATCGTGTTCACACACTTAGCTCTCAACATCAGAACATGATCACCATTCCAATTCATTTCCCGATGAATCAGACCTGACACAACTCTAAGCAATAGCAGGCATGACATGGATAAAGCACATCATGGCTCAAGCAACTCCTAATCATGCTAGGAAGGTTTAGCTATTTACTGTGACAATGACAGGTCATGCAGAGGAATGGGTTTAGCTACCGCAACAAGTAACAATTGAATTGTTGTTGTCCTAATGCAATAAAAGAGAGCAGGAGCGAGAGAGTGGGATTTTATCAGAATGAACAAGGGGGTTTGCTTGCCTGACAAATCATCAACAAGTTACTGCTCTTCAGACTGATACTCGAACGTACCCTCCATAACAGGACCTAACACGAAGAACAAACACCGAAGAGAGACAAATCAAGTCATGGCATATGCAACAATATGATTGCTACTTGTAGCTTGCGTTGGTATTATCCCCGAAGAGGAAGGGATGATGCAGCACAATAGAGATAAGTATTTCCCTAAGTTATGAAACCAAGGTTATCGAACCAGTAGGAGAATCACGCAACACCTCGTTAACAGTACATGCACACAAACAACAAATCCTTGCACCCAACGCAAACGAGGGGTTCTCAATCCCTCGGCGGTCAATTGCAAGATTAAATTGTATATGATACATAGATAGATTCAAACAAAAATACAAAATAAAATAAATAAAAGAAAATGGCAGCAATATTTTTAGGGTTTTAGTAATATGATTTAGATAGACCCGGGGGCCAAAGTTTTCACTAGAGGCTTCTCTCGAGAAAATAGCATACGGTGGGTAGACAAATTACTGTTGGGCAATTGATAGAAAAGCAAATAATCATGACGATATCCAAGGCAATGATCATGTATATAGGAATCACGTCCAAGACAAGTAGACCGACTCCTACCTACATCTACTACTATTACTCCACACATCGACCGCTATCCAGCATGCATCTAGTGTATTAAGTCCATAAAGAACGGAGTAACGCCTTAAGAACGATGACATGATGTAGACAAGATAAACTCACGTATGAATAAACCCCATATTTTTACCCTTAATAGCAACGATACATATGTGTCATGTCCCTTTCTGTCACTGGGATTGAGCACCGCAAGATCGAACCCATTACAAAGCACCTCTTCTCATGGCAAGATAAATCAATCTAGTTGGCCAAACCAAATCAATAGATCGGAGAAGAAATACGAAGCTATAATAATCATGCATAAAAGAGATCAGAGAAGACTCAAATAATATTCATGGATAATCTGATCATAAACTCGCAATTCATCGGATCCCAACAAACACACCGCAAAAAGTGATTACATCGGATAGAACTCCAAGAACATCGAGGAGAACATTGTATTGAAGATCAAAAAGAGAGAAGAAGCCATCTAGCTACTAACTATGGACCCGAAGGACTGTGGTAAAGTACTCACGCATCATCGAAAGGGCAACGAGGTTGATGTAGAGCCCCTCCGTGATCGATTCCCCCTCCGACGAAGTATCGGAGAAGGCCTCCAGATGGGATCTCTCGAGAACAGAAACTTGCGGCGGCAGAAAAAGTATTTTGTGGACTCCCCTGAGGGTTTCTGATTTTTTGGGAATTTATAGTGGAGGAATTAGGTCAAACGGAGCTCTATGAGCCCCACGAGGTACTAGGGCGTGCCTGCCCCCCCAGGCGCGCCCTGGTGCCTCGTGGGCACCCCCTGGGGCTTCTGGCCTCCTCCCGAAGCTTCTAGTGTTTATCTTGTCTAGAAAAAAATCTACAAAAAGTTTCATGGCATTTGGACTTCGTTTGATATTGATTTTCTGTAAAACAAAAACAGGGCAGAAAACAGCAACTAGCACTGGGCACTAGGTTAATAGGTTAGTCTCCAAAAATGATATATAATTGCTGTAAATGCATATAAAAACATCCAAGATTGATAATATAATAGCATGGAACAATCAAAAATTATAGATACGTTGGAGACGTATCAGCATCCCCAAGCTTAAGTCCTGCTCGTCCTCGAGTAGGAAAATGATAAAAACAGAATTTTTGATGTGGAATGCTGCCTATCATATTCATCACATATTCTTTTCTTTTATAGCATGGACATTGGACTTGAATGATTCAAAGCAATAGTCTATAATTTGACATGAAGATATAAATACTCAAGCATGCTAACAAGCAACCATGCTTTCAAAATATCAACGCTAAAGAAAGTTATCCCTAGCCCATTATGCTCAATCATTGATCCATTCATGAAACACACTCAAATATTAGCTACATCCAATGCACAAGTATGACAATAGTGCTCTCTAGTTGGTGCTTTTGTAAGAGAAGATGGAGACTCAAATAAAATAAAAATTGCATAAATGTAAATAGATAGGCCCTTCGCAGAGGGAAGCAGAGATTTGTCAAATGTGCCAGAGCTCAAAGCTGAAATTAAGGAGATACAAATATTTTGAGAGGCATGCTTTTCCTGTCAACGAAAACGACCGAGAATTCCCATTATTTTCCATGCTAGACACATCATAGGCGGTTCCAAAATAGAAAGTAAAGTTTATTTCCTTTCCACCATTTCTTTCACAATCCATGGCTAGCCGTATCCACGGGTGCCCTCCAAACCAACACTTTCCAAGGAATTTTGTTGTTATTAATTTTGATTTCATTGTGGGACTGGGCATCCCTATTACCAGTCACTCTCTCGTGCAATGACAAGTGAATAAACACTCATCGTGAGAATAACACACCTAGCATGGAAAATAATGGCCACCCCCTGCCGCTTCATGAGCGGTACAGGCACACAAAACGGAAAAATTATTTTGAAAATTAGAGTTGGCACTCGCAAATTTACTTCGAACGGCATTGAAATACCGCATATAGGTAGGTATAGTGGACTCATTTGGCACAACTTGGGTTTAAGGATTTTGGATGCACAAGCAGTATTTCTGCTTAGTACAAATGAAGGCTAGCAAATAGATTGAGAAGCAACCAACCAAAAAATGAAAACGGTCATAAACATTCATTGAACATAACTAACACCGAATAATGCACCATAAGTAGGATATAATTTTGTTGCATAACTATTGACTTAATGTGCATGCATAGGGAATCACAAACCTTAACACTAATATTCTTACTAAATCACAATTACTCACTAACATGACTCACATATCATCATCTCCATATAGCAAAACTATTGCAAGGAATCACACTTATCATATCCAATGATCTATATGAAAGTTTTTATTATATCCCTCTTGAATATTCATCACTTTGGGACCAAATTCATATCTTGTGCAAACTACCATTACTATCATCAACTCTCAAAAAGATTTAAGTGAAGCATGAGAGTGCAAATATTTCTTCAAAATTTCAATCTTATCAATTCTCAAAATAATATAAGTGAAGCATGAGAATTTATTTCTTCAAAATTTCAATCAACTCTCAAAATAATATAAGTGAAGCATGAGAGTTCATTTCTTCAAAATTTTAATCAACTCTCAAAATAATATAAGTGAAGCATGAGAGTTCATTTCTTCAAAATATAGCCACCACCATGCTCAAAAGGATTTAAGTGAAGCACTAGAGCAACTGCCTAGCTCAAAAAATTTAAGTGAAGCACATAGAGTATTCTAACAAATGATGATAAACGTGTGGCTCTGTCAAGATAGGTGTGTTCAGCAAGGATGATTGTGACAAACTAAAAAGCAAACAAAGCAAATACTCATATTATACAAGACGCTCCAAGCAAAACTCATATCATGTGACGAATAAAAATATAGCTCCAAGTAAAATTACCGATGGTTGGTAGAAGAAAGAGGGGATGCCTTCCGGGGCATCCCCAAGCTTAGACACTTGAGTCTTCCTAGAATATTACCTTGGGGTGCCTCGGGCATCCCCAAGCTTAGGCTCTTACTACTCCTTATTCCTTCATCCATCGTGATCTCACCCAAAACTTGAAAACTTCAATCACACAAAACTCAACAAAACCTTCGTGAGATCCGTTAGTATAACAAAATAAATCACTACATTAAGTACTGTTGCAAACCCATTCATATTTTATTTTTTCATTATACCTACTGTACTCTAACTTCACCATGGCTTATACCCCCCGATACAATCCATAGATTCATCAAAACAAGCAAGTAGTGCATCAAAAACAGAATCGGTCAAAAACAGAACAGTCTGTAGCAACCTATTTAAAAGCCATACTTATGTAAGTCCAAAAATTCTGAAAAATTAGGACAACGTGGGAAATTCATATACCAATACTGTTTAAAAATTTCAGATTTTTTTGACGCTTCAGTACATAAACAAAATTCCGGTACTGGACGCAAAACTTTCTGTTTTCCAAACAGCATCAATTATACTGTCTTCCAAATCATCCTAAAGGCTTTACTTTGCACAAACACTAATTAAGAACACAAAAACACAATCATACCAGTAGCATAATTGTGAAAACACACAATCACAGAAAAAAATATATTTTATTCATTAGGTTGCCTCCCAACAAGCGCTTTCTTTATAGCCATTAAGATAGGCTTGAGATTTCAATGATGCTCACATGAAAGATAGTAATTTAAACACGAAGAGAGCATCATGAAACATGTGAAAAACACATTTAAGTCTAACATACTTCCTATGCATAGGAATTTTATAGGCAACCAAATTGTCAAGAAAAAAAGTATCTAGCATATGCAAGGAAGAAGAACGAAGCATTAACAATTTGAACTTCAAGAGAGGTAATTGAGTAACATGAAAATTTCTACAACCATATTTTCCTCTCTCATAATAATTACATGTAGGATCATATTCAAATTCAACGATATAGCTATCATAAACAATATTCTCTTTACGATCCACATGCATAAATTTTTTATAAACTTCCAAAATAGTGGGATTATTTTTACCTAGAGTTGACACTCTTCCAAACCCACTTTCAATATTATTGCAAGCATTATTATCAATATCATATTGATCATGATGCTTAAATAAATTTTCAAGATCATAAAAAGCATTATCACCCCAATCATGATCATTGCAATAAGTAGTGGACATGACAAAATTATCATCCCCAAGCTTGTGATTTTGCATATCATTAACACAATTGACATTAATAGAATTTATAATAACATCATCGCAATCATGCTTTTCACTCAAGGGGATATCGTGAATCACTTTATAAATTTCTTCTTTTAACACTTCATCACAATTTTCAGATTCACGAATTTCAAGCAAAACTTCATAAAGATAATCTAGTGCACTCAACTCACTAGCAATTGGTTCATCATAATTGGACCTTTTGAAAAGATTAGCAAGTGGATGAGGATCCATATCAAAAGATTTTTAGCAAGCGAAGATGCAAGCAAATAGAAGGCACATGGCAACACAAGCAAAGATAGCAAACAAGCAAAAAGGCAAATGGAAAATATATTTTTATTTTTATAAAAACTTTTTAGAAGTGGGGGAGATGAAAACGAGAGGCAAAGGCAAATAAAGTAAATGCAAGGAGATGTAAGTTTTATGCGTAGGTACTTGATAGATGTTGATGATGTCTCCCCGGCAACGGCGCCAGAAATTCTTCCTGCTACTTGTAGCTTGCGTTGGTATTATCCCCGAAGAGGAAGGGATGATGCATCACAGTAGAGATAAGTATTTCCCTCAGTTATGAAACCAAGGTTATCGAACCAGTAGACGAATCACGCAACACCTCGTTAGCAGTACCTGCACACAAACAACAAATCCTTGCACCCAACGCAAACGAGGGGTTGTCAATCCCTCGGCGTTCAATTGCAAGATTAAATTGTATATGATAGATAGATTGATTGAAACAAAAATACAAAATAAAATAAATAAAAGAAAATGGCAGCAATATTTTTAGGGTTTTAGTAATATGATTTAGATAGACCCGGGGGCCATAGTTTTCAATAGAGGCTTCTCTCAAGAAAATAGCATACGGTGGGTAGACAAATTACTGTTGGGCAATTGATAGAAAAGCAAATAATCATGACGATATCCAAGGCAATGATAATGTATATAGGCATCACGTCCGAGACAAGTAGACCGACTCCTGCCTGCATCTACTACTATTACTCCACACATCGACCGCTATCCAGCATGCATCTAGTGTATTAAGTCCATAAAGAACGGAGTAACGCCTTAAGAACGATGACATGATGTAGACAAGATAAACTCACGTATGAATAAACCCCATCTTTTTACCCTTAATAGCAACGATACATACGTGTCATGACCCTTTCTGTCACTGGGATTGAGCACCGCAAGATCGAACCCATTACAAAGCACCTCTTCCCATGGCAAGATAAATCAATCTAGTTGGCCAAACCAAATCAATAGATCGAAGAAGAAATAGGAAGCTATAATAATCATGCATAAAAGAGATCAGAGAAGACTCAAATAATATTCATGGATAATCTGATCATAAACTCACAATTCATCGGATCCCAACAAACACACCGTAAAAAGTGATTACATCGGATAGAACTCCAAGAACATTGAGGAGAACATTGTATTGAAGATCAAAAAGAGAGAAGAAGCCATCTAGCTACTAACTATGGACCCGAAGGTCTCTGGTAAACTACTCACGCATCATCGGAAGGGCAGCAAGGTTGATGTAGAGCCCCTCCGTGATCGATTCCCCCTTCGGCGGAGTACCGGAGAAGGCCTCCAGATGGGATCTCTCGAGAACAGAAACTTGTGGCGGCGGAAAAAGTATTTCGTGGACTCCCCTGAGGGTTTCTGATTTTGTGGGAATTTATAGTGGAGGAATTAGGTCAAACGGAGCTCTGTGGGCCCCACGAGGTACCAGGGCACGCCTGCCCCCCCCCCCAGGCGCGCCCTGGTGCCTCATGGGCACCCCCTGGGGCTTCTGGACTCGTGCCGAAGCTTCTAGTGTTTATCTTGTGCAGAAAAAAATCTCCAAAAAGTTTCGTGGCATTTGGACTTCGTTTGGTATTGATTTTCTGTAAAACAAAAACAGGGCCGAAAACAGCAACTGGCACTGGGCACTAGGTTAATAGGTTAGTCTCCAAAAATGATATATATTTGCTGTAAATGCATATAAAAACATCCAAGATTGATAATATAACAGCATGGAACAATCAAAAATTATAGATACGTTGGAGACGTATCAATGATGCATGTTCATGACATGGCAATATGATGGTTCTTGGACTAATGCAACTAGCAACAATTTAAATGAAGCTCATTTGAATCAAAGATTCAAATGCAACTTCAAACTTACGCACTTTAAATGCCTTTATTTGAATTTGACCTGATCAACAGGCATAAGTTGCTTAAACATGCATGAAAATGGTACAGATGGATAGATTGAATTTTTTTGATAATTTTTCATATATAAATTATTTCAATCTGAGCTACGGTTGAGTTTCTATGATTTTTTTGAAGTTTAGGCAAAATTCTAGGATTTCCAAATATTTCTAAATTGGAAATATTCCAGAATTGGTTTAATGCGTCAGCATGACATCAGCACCGCGTCATCAAGTCAACAGAGTCAAGACCTGACCAGTGGGTCCCACTGGTCAGTGACTCAGCCAGTTAATTTTTGATTAAAACTAAACTAATCTAAAATGTTAACAGGGATGTGCCCACTGTCAGTGTCACATGGCTAACCTAACTGGGTGATTAGCAGCTAATCTAAGGTGGCCACGTCAGCATCGCCGGAGCTCAATGCCGGTGACCTGGAAACGCGGAGGTGACCACTCGGAAGGCCACGGGAGCGGCGGTTGAGGCCACTGGGGCGTAGCCCGTGCATGTGAGCATTCAGGGGAGCAGGCCGCTAGGCGTGGGGTGGTCGGAGCTCGCCGAAAACGAGCTCGCGGTGGTGGCCAGAGCACGGGCTCGATGGCTACGGTGACACAGCGCACGGAAGGAGCAACGGATGGGTGATACGTGCTCCTGGAGCTGTTCTGAGCACGGTGACGCACGGGCGCGAGCTGCGGTGGCCCTGGCCATGGCGGCGACATGGACGACGGCAAGAAGCTTCAGCGCGGGTGGCTAACGGGGTTAGAGGACGGGATCGACGACAGAGTCAGAGGAAGAACAACCGGGGGCTCACAACGCATTCGATGGTGTCACCGGCGAGGTCGGGGACGCTCTGTAGCTCGCGAATCGATGGCGAGGAGCTTCCGGCACCATCGGCGAAGACGACGAAGTTGGTGACGAAGCAGAGAGCTCCAGCTCGAAATCTCCGGCATAGAGGTGTAGCACAGCACGGCGGTTCTCTTGGACATGCTGGCTAGGCAAGGGGGGCTCAGTAGCAACGGTGAACGGCAACGGTGGCACTGGCTCCGATTGGTGGTGAGAGAGAGAGGTCTAGGGGAGGGGGTGAGGACGAGGGGGAGTGAGAGAGAGAGGCAGGGAGGTGCGTGGCGCATGTAGGCACTCTCCAGCAGCGGTGGGAAGCAAGAGGTGGCCGAGCGCGTGCCAGCGCGTGGCGAGCATGCGCCCCAGTCCTCCTGGTGGGAGGTTGGGGATGACTGGCACTTGGGCCAGGTGAGTCCTTACCCCTTTTTTCTGTTTTCTATTTTCTGTAGTTTGTTTTAATTTGGTTTTCAAACCAAATCATTTTATATAATTCTGAAAATATTCATGGACACTCTCTGAATTATTACAGTGGCCCTCAATAATTTCCAGAATATTTCGAGCAGTCAAAATATTTATATCATTTTAGAAGCCCCAAATCAAATACAAGATGTGTTGAAATAAAATCCAAGATGGCTATGAAAAATGTGCATCACCTCTGGTTGCTGTTTCCAACATTTTCCAAAAATCATGAACATTTTTGAAGACCATTTTGGGTTCATTGAAATTTATTTTAGTTGAACCTATTTGAATTCCATTTGATGCTAGGGTTTGATCATCCCCCATTTCAAGTTCATTTGAAATTTAAACATGATGCAAACATGATTAGCTAGCCTAGTGCATACCAGAACTAGGGATGTGACAACTCGCCCCCACTCAAAAGAATCTCATCCCGAGATTCAGGAGTCGGCGGGAAGAGAGTAGGGTACTCAAGTTGAAGACGATCTTCTCGCTCCCAAGTAGCTTCTCTCTCAGAATGATGAGACCACTGAACCTTGAGAAACTTGGTGTTCTGACATTGAGTGACACGCTCTGCCTGATCAAGAATGCGAACAGGGTACTCTCGATATGTGAGGTTATCTTGGAGATCAAGCGTTTCGTGATCCACTCCGCGCATAGGATCCGAGAAGCAACGCCTGAGTTGAGAGACGTGGAAGACATCATGGACTCAGGAAAGATGTGGGGGTAGTTCCAATTGGTAGGCAACCTCTCCTTGTTTAGCGAGAATGCAAAAAGGACCAATGTAACGAGGAGCCAACTTGCCCTTGATACTGAAATAGTGTGTACCCTTCAAAGGAGTAACCCGAAGGTAAGCCTTGTCATCAACCTCATAAGTTACTTCCTTATGACGACGGTCATACTGGCACTTTTGACGAGACTGGGCTGTCTTTAGATTCTCACAAATAATGCGAACTTGCTCTTCTACCTCCTGGATCATATCCGGTCCAAAGAACTGTCTTTCCCCAGTTTCTGACCAGTTCAAAGGTGTTCAACATCTGCGTCCATAAAGAATCTCGAAGGGTGCTTTCTTGAGGCTGGATTGGTAGCTATTGTTATAAGCAAACTCGGCGAAAGGAAGGCACTTCTCCCAATCCATACCAAATGAGATAATGCAAGCTCTATGCATGTCTTCAAGAATTTGATTTACCCTTTCCACTTGACCACTTGACTGAGGGTGGAAAGCGGTACTGAAACATAGATGGGTTCCCATGGCATTCTGGAAACTCTCCCAAAATCAAGAAGTGAGTAGACTTCCACGGTCTGAATTGATCTCTAGTGGGACACCATGAAGTGACACTATTCAAGAAATATATAAGTCAGCCAACTGACTAGCAGTGATACTCTCTCGAACAGGAAGGAAGTGAGCCACTTTGGAAAGACGATCAATGACTACAAAGATAGCATTATTCCCTTTCTTGGTCCTAGGAAAGCCGGTGATGAAGTCCATACAAACTTTGTCCCATTTCCACTCAGGAATAGCTAAAGGCTGAAGGGTGCCAGCAGGCCTCTGATGCTCTACCTTAACACGACGCAAACGTCATAGTTAGCAATGAACTCAGCAATTTCTCTCTTCATCCTAGTCCACCAGAACCTCTGGCGTAGGTCCTGATACATCTTGGTACTACCGGGATGAATTGTGAGAGGAGATTCATGAGCCTCCTTAAGGATCAGCTGCCGTAGATGTTGGCTCTCGGGAACCACCAAGCGGTTCTCAAAGAAGACAACACCTCGATCATCCATAGAGAAACATCCAGCAACTCCCTTCTCAATGTTCCTCTTGATCCGGGTAATACCCGTGTCATACCGCTGGACATCTATGATCTGATCCTCAAGAGTAGGTTTCGCCACCAAAGTAGAAAGATATCCGTGAGGAGCAATGTGAAGGTTAAGCTTACAGAATTCCTCATGGAGAAGTGGTTGACATTGTTGTAGCATGAGATTGTTGCAATAGGACTTACGACTTAATGCATCAGCCATGACATTGGCCATTCCTGGGGTGTAAGTAATTCCTAAGTCATAATCCGTAATCAGCTCTCACCAACGTCTCTGCCTGAGATTCAGATCCGGTTGGGTGAAGATAGACTTGAGACTCTGGTGATCGGTGTAAATCTCGCAACGGTTACCCAGAAGGTAATGTCGCGATGTCTTAAGTGCATAGACCACGGCTGCAAGCTCTAGATCATGTGTAGGATAATTATCCTCATGTGGATGCAACTATCGAGATGCATAGGCAATCACATGGCGATCCTGCATAAGGATGCAACCTAGTCCCTGTCGCGAGGCATCGCAATAGATAACAAAGTCCTTGGAGAAATCTGGTGGCACAAGTATGGGAGCAGAAGTCAGGCGTGTTTTTAGTTCCTGAAAACTGTGCTCACACTGTGGGGACCACTCAAACTTTTTATCCTTCTTGAGAAGTTCAGTAAGAGGCTTGGCAACTTTGGAAAAGTTCTCAATGAAGCGGCGACAATAGCTCGCTAAACCAAGAAACTCCTAACTTGCTTAACCGATTCGGGTGGAGTCCACTCAAGAACAGTCTGAACTCTCTCGGGATTGACAGCAATGCCCTTACCCGAGATCACGTGGCCAAGATAGGTCACTTCTGGCAACCAGAATTCACACTTGGAGAACTTAGGATAAAGATGGTGCTCTCTGAGTTTTTCTAACACAAGTTTGAGAAGTTCAGCATGTTCTGCTTCGTTCTTCGAGTAAATAAGTATATCATCGAGGTAAACCATGATGAACTTGTCTAGGTACTCCATGAAGATCGAATTCATCAAGCGAGAGAATGTGGCTGGAGCATTGGTTAGACCGAAGGACATGACGGTGTACTCATACTGGCCATAATGAGTGACAAAAGCCGTCTTAGGAATGTCTCCATTTCTGATCTTGATTTGATGATAGCCTAACCTCTAATCCATCTTATAAAAGACCAAGGATCCAGCGAGCTGATCATACATGTCGTTGATTCTGGGGAGCGGATACTTGTTCTTTATTGTGACCAGATTGACATGTCGATAATCTACAACCATCCGATCCGTTCCATCCTTCCTCTTGACAAAGAGGACATGACAAGCCCATTGTGACACCCTGGTTTTCGCTCCTTGTTTTTTTCCGTCGCGGGATTTGACTCCTGTCTTTTTTTTCGGTGTTATCGGATTTTCTCTTGCCTTTGGGTATATGAAGATGGTCATTTAGCCTTGCCTTCCCTATCCAATCAGAGATTCTCTCCGATCCAACCTTGCCACCCAAGATATATTCTCAGGATTCTGCCACCGAAACCCTACTCTCCAATCTACCGGAAGGGAAACCCTAATTCCTTCTGTTACAAAGGAACTCCAATTTCCTTTGATCTTTTGCCTCCGAAACTTCTCCCAGTGATCATCCTATCTTTTTAAACCCTGGATATGCAAAAATATTGCCAAGTCATTTGCAATATTTTTCATTTAAAATTAATTCCTTTTTCTGCCAGTTAAAGGAATTAAATCCAGGAAAATATCTATCCATCTCCAAAGTTCATGAAAACTTGTGGAGATATTCTTTGTGATCATATTGAGCTCCCATAAAAATATTGGTCATAATTAAATAAGGGAAATTGCCTTTTCCTATTTAAAGCCAATATTGCAATTTGGGCACTTTCCAAAGGAGCTACCATTTTGGTGGCCAGGAAAAATCCCAAATAATTTGTGGAGCTTCTCATATCCATATCTTCACCATTTCCATCAAGATCCCAAGTTTCACAGATCAAATTTTGAGAGCATCATCCAATTCTTGTTTCTGGACTTATTTTGGGGTTGTGAAGAAACTATATTTTATATTGCTTCAAAAATCTTGAAATTAATCCAGGACCTCACACTCCATATATGATGTGAGTATGCCAAAATTCACATCATTTCATCTAGCCAATTTCTCCCAAAAATTCCATCAAGTTTCTGTCCAGATTCTAGCTCTGTGAAGGAAGTACCACTTTGGCATTTCCAATTGAGCTGAAATTTCTCCAGTACCTCCATACTTCCAAATCATCACCCTACACCAAAATTCAGCTCATTTCATCAAGCCATATGAGTGCAGCTTCAAAGTTTAGCTTCTGGACCAGAATTTGCATTGCAAAGGAAGTGTATGCAAAACTTGTCCAAATGGGCTAAAATTTTGCAAGCATCTATTCCTTCCTACCCTATACCACTGTGACAAGGATCCAGCTCCTCTCTCCCATCCATTTCTCCAGAAAATTCCTGCCAATTTCGATGTCAGAATCTGTTTCAGCAAGTTTCTCTCACCTCAGAGATATCTAGATGACCCCAGCCACTTCTCCCTTCTATTTGAGCAGTGAGGGAGATGTTTGCCAAGATTGGATAGGCAGGAGAGTGCCAGAGCTTGTAGTGCATGTGGTGACCACGCAGCAGCCGAGCAGAAACGGCGCTCTGCACTCTGTCAGCTCCGTGCCGTCGCCTCCGACCAGCTTCGGCTTGTCCGAGCATGTCCAGCAGCTCCCCACCGTCCACGCACCCCCTCTCCCACAGCTTCCCCCTCCTTTCTTCCTCCCCACGCCACGGCAGCTCCGCCGCACTGTTCTGCCCGTGACCGCCGTCATCGTTTCCTCCCCTGTCTCTTCCTCCTCAAGCTCTCCCGAAGCTCCTACGAGCTCCTCCACTCTCCCGGAGCCCCTGCCGACATCGCCTCCGTCCTCCGCGTGTCCTGGAGCTCCAGTGTGTGGCTAAGGCCGCCACGGCGGCCGAGCCCATCTCCTCCGTCGCCTCGGCTATAAATAGCCACGGCCACGCCCTTCTCGAGCATCCACGGTACCTCCAGCCACCCCCTCTCCCTCCTACAGCCCCGCCCAACACCTCTACCGAGCTACTGGAGCTCTACTGCCCTCCAATGGCCGTCGTGTCCGTCGTCGGCCTCGGCTCAAATTCGAGCAAGGCGAGCACTCCCCCTCCTTCTAACCCTCGCCAGTACCCTTCTCTAGCTGCTCCGAGTCCTCCCATGGCCTCAGCTCCTCCTCTCCGTAACCAGGACGCCGTGCCCATCTCCACCGCAGCCGCCGTCAAGCTCCGCCCGCGCCGCTTGCTGCAGGCCCTCCCCGGGTTCGTGCGGTGCTGGAGTGGATGCGGCACTCCATCCTGAGCACGCCGATGGTCGGAGCTCCTCGGGGGATGGCCAGTAGCGCCGGCAATCGCCGGCGGAAGCCGGCCCCCTCCTCGGTCGGGTGCGTGCGCGGGAGGAGGACGAGAGACGGACCCCTCCTCCCTCTGTTTTTTAGAGCAGCAGCGCACGTGGGCTGGCCCAGATGAACAGTGGCAGCCGCGGCAATCTCAGCCCAAGCCAGCACAGTGCGTTTTATTCTTTTTCGGCCGAAATTCAGCCAGGGGCTCGTTTGTAAATATTTCTTTCACAGATTAGTCCCTGGCATTCAAGCGGCCATATCTTCACAACCGCGGTTCCGATTCAGGTGATTCCAATGCTCACATCTTCAGTTCGCCGAGCCCGTTCCGATGGTATCATTTTCATAATGTTTCCACACTGTGAAAATGACCATTTTACCCCTGCCCTATATCAGCCCCTCCGAGAGAGAATCCTTTCCGGCGAATTCTTCCGCGAGGTGATCGCACTTCTTCCGGAGTATTCCTCGACCCCCAGGCAAGCCGACCATCTGATATATGCCCTGAAGCATTGCTCTATGTTATTCTTGCGTGTTTAATTAATGTTTATGCCTGTGTTAGAAATAGTTAAACTCCTGCTAGTTTGAATTTGCTATCTGCATTACCTGCCAATGCTCATTATATTATCGTACTAGTGACTCGTAGGTGACAACATGGAGATAGGTTGTTATGTTTCCATCATGCATTACTGTTGTTATTGCAATTATAAGAATATGATTTAATGACAACAACCTCCTCCGTCGACTGGATCGAGTCATAGTGCCACCTATCCGGACTTATCCGTGCAGCCACATTTGCCGGTATGGGACGGCCCTGACTTGGTCTATTGTCTTGCCTCTTGTCGGTACCACCAAACTAGGGAGGGTTATGCGTGCGTGCTACCCTGGCCCGGTAGGCGACGATAATCCTGTGAGCCCAGTTGAGTTATTTTGCCGGCGTCCCCGTTTGGGACAGTTTAGTTGGCCACGACGGTGGCAGGTGTCACGGGGTGACATAGGGGCCACCCAGGACATGACCCTGGGAGGGTATGATTGTCGGTGGGACCGTAAGAGTGGCAGACAATAGATCGGTTTTGTTGGAGCAGCACTGGTCCACCCGAATGGGAACATGTACTAAAGTACGAGGCCAGGAGCTCCATGGTGTGGGTAAAGTGCGCATCCTCTGCAGAGTGTAAATCTATTCGAATAGCCGCGTCCTCGGTCATGGACAGTTCGTGTAGGCCCCTATTTGGTCTGTGTCGAGTCTGGAGGAACAAACTACATAATGTTATTGTTAAGACTGAACCAGAGAATGGTAAGGGTTGTCAGACTTGTAGTGCAGATGCGTGGACATCAGATGATGTCAAGGGTTTGAAGGCTAGCCATGAGATGGCTATGAGATGAGTGGTCGGGTGACCGCAAAGCTTGGATCAGATTTGGATCGTGAGCATATTCGGAGTTCGGATTATTTACCTGATATACTTTACTTTACTGCATTTATTTCAGTAATTACCATGCTAGATAATCCTGCTATGACATGATGATTAATGCCGTTAGTTGATTAATCTTGCTAGATAATCCTGTCATACCATGATAGTTAATACGGTGCATGCTTGAATGCCATGGATTGCTTTGCTTGGTGTATATGTTGGTTTGGTTTGCTTGCGAGTACATTCAAAAGTACTCAGCGGCCTTCAATGTGGCCAGGTTCACCTAAGGACCCGACGTTCGCTAGCGAGGAGCCGGAGTGTTCGTGGGCTAGAAGAGTAACCCAGTCAGATCCCTGTGGATTGGAGCCGCACCAGGACTATGTTGCCTTAGATAGAGCTTTTCCGCTGCCATCACCCTTGTAATATATCATGTAAGACCTATATATCCATTAATAGAAAAGCTTGTGTTCATGATACTTGTTGTAAAAGCGCATGCCAGAGTGATTTTCCTGGGCTGGTATGTGCGGTGACCGTCTGACTACAATGGTATTCAGGCGGGGCGCCACACCCATGGAGAAGATCTAGACCGGATGAAACCCTTTTGCAAGGACTCATCAAGTTGTTTCTTGAGCTCAGCTAGCTCTAAGGGTGCCATCTTATAAGGTCTTCTGGAAATTGGGACAGTTCCTGGGATAAGTTCAATCACAAACTCTACATCCTTGTCGGGTGGAACACCTGGCAGTTCTTCTGGGAAGACATCCGGAAAGTCTCGGACTACCGGGATATCTTCAAGATCTGGGAGAGAACTGGCATTAAGTGAATAGAGTTGACGCTCTGCAAGTCTGGTAGAGACAATGACTACCTTGCTAGAAGGGTGTGTAAGCTGAACAGACCTGGTGAAACAATCTATCTTGGCATGATGAGCTGTCATACAGTTCATACCCAAGATGATGTTGATGTCTGAAGACTTGAGAGCTATCAGTGATGCAAGGAATACAAGTCTGTCAACCAGGATTTCATTGCCATAGCTTATTCTAGTAGTTTGCCATCTAGACCCAGGAGTTTGAATTTCGAGTGGAATTGGCATATCACAAAATGACATGTCGTGCAAGCGGGCATAACCTTCGGAGATGGAGGAGTGAGATGCTCCAGTATCGAACAACACCGATGCTGGATGGCAGTTAACAAGGAGTGTACCAAGAATGACATCCGGATCATCATGAGCTTCTATAGCTGAGACGTGATGCACACGTCCACGTTCAATGGGAGCTGGCTTGGCACGGATCATCTTGCCTGATGGCTTACCACGGCCAACAGACTTTTCGGACTGGGGTTGAGCATAACTGGCCCGAGAGCAGTCACGCGAATAGTGTCCTGGCTCTCCGCACGTGAAACAAGTCCTGGAAGTAGGATGTGGACCCGCAGAGACAAACGGTCCACCAATAGACCTGGGTGGAGCATACGACTGAACTAGGCGAGGCGCCACATAGGATGGCCTTGGTGCATAATCGGGTGGAAGAGCAGAGTTCGGAACCCAAATCCGGCGCTTCTGGGAGCCAGAGCCGGAGGAAGACCCAAGTCACGGGTGTGCTTACGAGACTCCTCATAGGTGATCTAAGCTGTCTCTGCATTAATGGCCTTGTTCACAAGAGCCTGGAAAGTATCGCAGTGGTGTAAGTGAAGATCACGGTGCAACTTAGGGTTAAGACCCTTTCGGAACCTAGCCTACTTCTTGGCGTCCGTGGACACTTCTTCTATGGCATAGCGGGCAAGGTTCTCAAACTCTCTACTGTAAGCATCAACAGCCACCTTCCCTTGGGTGAAGTTACAGAACTCTTCCTTCTTGCAGTCCATGAGACGCTGAGGAATGTGGTGCTCGCGAAAGGCCTCTGTGAAATCTCTCCAGGTAGGAATCTGGCCAGCTGGAAGCATAGCCTCGTAGTTCTACCACCAAAGACTGGTAGGACCCTCCAGGTGATATGCAGCATAGGCGACCTTGTCACCTTCAGCCACGTTCGTTGAATGCAGCTTATGAGTGAGGCTACGGAGCCAATCATCTGCATCGAGTGGCTCAATGGAATGATGGAATGTGGGTGGGTGCAAGCTGATGAAGTCATGGATGGTCACTGACTCATTGGGCTGAAAGGTTGTGTTCTGCTCAATACGTGCCAACAAGCGGTTAGTCTCACGCTTGTTCCTCTCGACCTCTAACATGAACTCTGCCAATGAAGGCTGGTCGGGAGGATCCTTCTCATCCCTACCACCTTCGTGGTTCTGGCTACGAGTAACAGAACCTCGGGTAACTGGCGACATCCTGAGGAACAAAACCAAGGAAGAACAAGGATGGAATCAGCATCAACGTAAGGATGCAGAATGTAATGCAAAAGCATTAGAAGCTCTCGAATTCCTAGCACAATTCGGGCAGCATAACGGCAGTAAAATGCTCAAAATATGAGACATCCTGCAAAGATGGGGTAGCATAACAACTCAACATCATCACTCAAAGGTTCTGTGATAGTACTAAACAAACTACACAGAAGGTACTCGAAAACTGGAATATGACTCTGATCAACCATTCCTATAAGTCTACGGAATAGTAACTCGAGATCCTGATAGATAGATGAGAAAGCCTAATTCCTTAACCCCGTAGAAAAGAAGAGGGTGACTCAGAATCAGAGGGACACATGATAAGGAGTAAAAGATCCTTATGTTCCCTTCCACAATCATTCCCCTATATAACTAAAGCATTTCTAGACTCGACTTCGACCAGTTTGGCTTGGTAATCCTACAGTCAGTCAAGCTCTGATACCAAAGCTGTCGGGACCCCGATCCTAAGTCACACCGATCTAGCATGTAACACATCATATCACTTTGCGGCCTCACGCACGGTAACCCACGGCTGCCGCCTTTACCTTGGCCGGGACCGTTTGCGTCTTTTGGCTCACGTATATGATTGTGTCACTAGCATCCATATGACAGAGAACCCGGGTCGACATGACTAGTCATAAACCAAGGTGGCACAAATGTACAGGGATAGACATACGTAACCCAGCAATGCACATGTCGGTCATCAGCGTGTGCAACCGAGTTGTTGCAAGCTACAAGGACTCGAGTAAAACACCGCGTGACATTTCCCCGTAGGGACAGACACAGGAGCAAAGAAGGATACATGCCGGTCACTCCATGTGTTTCAGAGCAGTAGCGAGCTACCAGGGCTTAGTGGAAGCACTAGGAGGCATTTCCCCGTAGGAAAGGCTACCAAGGCAGATAACTAGGTGTCGAATCCTACACATACCAATGCATTTCAAACATACACACAATATGCACGATATGTGTAGATACAACATGGCATCACAACATAACTCTATGACTCAAAGTATTTATTTAAGAGGCTCCGAAGAGCCATACATAACATGATATTACAAACATGGGTCTCATGACCCAGCATACAAAGTCATACAAGCAACGGAAGCATAAACACGTATGAGTACAGACAACTACATTAGAAAAAGGCTGGGAAGCCTGACTATCTACAAGACCCTCCCAAGGGTACAAGATCGTAGCTGGGAAGCAAGCTACTCGATCAACGTGGAACTACTAATGAGACCGAAGTCTTCCCTGCAGAACATAAATTAAGCAACCGTGAGTACAAAGGTACTCAGCAAGACTTACATCAGAACTAGCTACATATGCATCAGTATCAAGAAGGGTGTTGTGGGGTTTAATTGCAGCAAGCCAGCTTTGACTCAGTGGCTATCCTGTACTATGACACTAGTAATTCCTTTGAGGTGAGAAAGCGCACACGAGTCCACTAGTCACCACAACAATACACAACTATGGATCCGCTCCCGTCTCCCTACGAGAAGGCCATCCATAGCACTCATGCTTATCTTGCACATTTTAGAGTATCCACTTCAAGTTGTCTATGAACCATATAAGTCTCCAAGTAGTCCATATCCGAGGACGCGGCTATTCGAATAGATCATTACCCTGCAGGGGTGTACTTCTTCACACACGCTCTCACCACTTACCACCATGTACACGTCATGTATCTTGGCAACCTTCAAGCGGAAGCCTGGCGAGGGTGTCGGCCACAACCTGGCTAACCACGCAAGACTCTAGTTTAGGTTTATCGCCTATTTGAGGTTGCACCCGCAAAGGAAGTCCGGCCGAAGTTTCTATCACGGCCCCAAACGATGTGTGTAGGGTTCCCGAGCCCACCATCTGGGTGCCACTCGGTACACCGGGCCACTGTGCCTAGTCTATCACAAGCCCACCCTGCCGGGAGCCACTTGGTAGACCAATAGCACGACCTACAAACGCCAGAAACTAGTTGCAACTCCTGGACAGAGATCAAGGTGATTAATAAGTCGAGAGGGTCAATTAAGTATCCCAATGTATGGTAGTAGCTATTCTTGGATAACATACAAAGAACTTAGTTCCTAAGAACGGTATCAATGAGACAACCCACCATGTACTCCCACATGGCCTCTCATCACTACCTTTACCAAATCATGTTCACAAACTTAGCTCTCAACATCAGAACATGATCACCATTCCAATTCATTTCCCAATGAATCAGACCTGACACAACTCTAAGCAATAGCAAGCATGGCATGGATAAAGCACATCATGGCTCAAGCAACTCCTAATCATGCTAGGAAGGTTTAGCTATTTACTGTGACAATGACAGGTCATGCAGAGGAATGGGTTGAGCTACCGCAACAAGTAACAGTTGAATCGTTGTTGTCCTAATGCAATAAAAGAGAGCAGGAGCGAGAGAGTGGGATTGTATCAGAATGAACAAGGGGGTTTGCTTGCCTGACAAATCGTCAACAGGTTAATGCTCTCCAAACGGATACTCGAACGTACCCTCCATAACAGGACCTAACACGAAGAATAAACACCGAAGAGGTATAAATCAAGTCACGGCATATGCAACAATTTGATGCATGTTCATGACATGGCAATATGATGGTTCTTGGACTAATGCAACTCGCAACAATTTAAATGAAGCTCATTTGAATCTATCAAAGATTCAAATGCAACTTCAAACTTAAGCACTTTAAATGCCTTTATTTGAATTTGACCTGATCAACAGGCATAAGTTGCTTAAACATGCATGAAAATGGTACACATGGATAGATTGAATTTTGCTGATAATTTTTCATTTATAAATTATTTCAATCTAAGCTACGGTTGAATTTCTATGATTTTTTTGAAGTTTAGGCAAAATTCTAGAATTTCCAAATATTTCTAAATTGGAAATATTCCAGAATTGGTTTAATGCATCAGCATGACATCATCACTGTGTCATCAAGTCCACAGAGTCAGACCTGACCAGTGGGACCCACTGGTCAGTGACTCAGTCAGTTAATTTGTGATTAAAACTAAACTAATCTAAAATGTTAATAGGACTGGGCCCACTATCAGTGTCACATGGCTAACCTAACTTGGTGATTAGCAGCTAATCTAAGGCGGCCACGTCAGCATCGCCGGAGCTCAATGCCGACGACCTGGAAACGCGGCGGTGACCGCTCGAAAGGCCACGGGAGCGGCGGCCGAGGCCACTGGGGCGTAGCCCGTGCACGTGCGCATCCAGGGGAGCAGGCGGCTGGGCGCTGGGTGGTCGGAGCTCACCGGAAACGAGCTCGCGGCGGCGGCCGGAGCATGGGCTCGACGGCTACGGCGACACAGCGCACGAAAGGAGCAACGGATGGGTGATACGTGCTCCTGGAGCTGTTCTGAGCATGGTGAGGCGCGCGGATGCGAGCTGCGGTGGCCCTGGCCATGGCGGCGACATGGACGGCGGTGGGAAGCTTCAGCGCGGGTGGCTAACGGGGTTAGAGGAGGGGATCGACGACGGAGTCAGAGGGAGAACGACCGGGGGCTCACAGTGCATTCGATGGCATCACCGGCGAGGTCGGGGACGCTCTGTAGCTCGCGAATCGACGGCGGGGAGCTTCGGGCACCAGCGGCGAAGACGACGAAGTTAGCGATGAAGCAGAGAGCTCTGGCTTGAGATCTCCGGCGTAGAGGCGTAGCGTAGTGCGGTGGTTCTCTTGGACAGGCTGGCTAGGCAAGGGGGGGCTCAGTAGCCAGGGTGAACTGCGACTGTGGCGCTGGCTCCGTTCGGTGGTGAGAGAGAGAGGTCCAGGGGAGGGGGTGAGGATGAGGGGGAGTGAGAGAGAGGCAGGGAGGTGCGTGGCGCACGTAGGCGCTCTCTAGCAGCGGCGGGAAGCAGGAGGTGGCCGAGCGCGTGCCAGCGCGCGGCGAGCAAGCGCCCCAGTCCTCCTGGCGGGAGGTCGGGGATGACTGGCAGTTGGGCCAGTGGGCTGGCTAGGTAAGTTGGGCCAAGTGAGTCCTTTCCCCTTTTTTCTGTTTTCTATTTTCTGTAGTTTGTTTTAATTTGGTTTTCAAACCAAATCATTTTACATAATTCTGAAAATATTCATGGACACTCTCTGAATTATTACAGTGGCCCTCAATAATTTCCAGAATATTTGGAGCTGTCAAAATATTTATATCATTTTAGAAGCCCCAAATCAAATACAATATGTGTTGAAATAAAATTCAAGATGGCTAGGAAACATGTGAATCACCTCTGGTTGTTGTTTCCAGCATTTTCCAAAAATCATGAACATTTTTTAAGACCATTTTGGGTTCATTGAAATTTATTTTAGTTGAACCTATTTGAATTCCATTTGATGCTAGGGTTTGATCATCCCCCATTTCAAGTTCATTTGAAATTTAAACATGATGCAAACATGATTAGCTAGCCTGGTGCATACCAGAACTAGGGATGTGACACCTGATGATGGGATGGATAACCCTTTTGGTCTCCGCCCTCACAAGGAGACTGCTGCCACACACAAGTCCAAGTCCGAGCTGATACCTTTTCTGGACATCATGCACCGTATCTTCAGGAACACTCTTTTCCCTCGCATTGGGAACCTGGATCACGTACACTCTTATTTGGTGGACATGCTCCTTATGTGCATAAAGGAGAGGGGCAGGAGTTCTGTGTTGGATGTGTCCCATATCATGTGGTGTGAGCTCTTTTCTGCTGTGATCGGCCGGAAGGTGCCCATCTACGGGCCCTATCTCTTTCAGCTGATTGAGGACACTTGGGCCGCTCAGTTCCCAGGGGAGCGACTTGAGACTGGAGATATGGTATCTCATGGGATGATTAAACTGCGTCAGAAGGAGAATTGGGGAGCTGCACTTGCTACACCTGAGATTGAGATTGCCCCCACCGATTCCGATGATGAGGCTGAGCCTGATTATGATTTTGTTCCACCTACTGAGCAGCCATCTTGGACTACCAAGCTCAAGAAGAAGGTGAAGAAGCTCTTTTGCCTCCAGACAGATGTGCAACAGAGGATGTACCAGGCTCACGTGGCTGAGAAGATTGCTCGTCAGCGTCAGATCCAGATGATGAGGCAGCTGAACATTTCTGTGAACAGTGGTTCTGAGAAGAAGATCGACACTAAGGAGGAGTGGATCTCCAAGCACAACAAGTGGACCGATTTAGATGATTCCACCGGTGCCATGTCTGTTCCTCATGCCGCTAGAGATGATACTGATGAGGAGGATCACGAGTCTGAGGAGGAGTCCATGGATAGGGACTCAGAGTAGCCTATCACCTCGGGACGATAGTCACCCTTTGCCCTTTTGGTGTCTCGATGCCAAAGGGGGAGAGTGGTTAGGACCGGAGATTTGCATTTGTTTTCTTAGGGGATTTGCCGAGTCACAAGCTTGCCTTATTTGCTCGTGTTTTATGCTTGTGAACTTTTTATCTTAGTTTGCTTTGGTTGGTGTGAGAACCTCGTCATATGGTGTGAGACATATGCTACCTTTGCTACCTTATATCTATGTCTTTATGTGTGTGAGATTATGCTTATATTGTGCCCTATATCTTCTTCTCACTCACATGTTTGATACTTGCTACCTTGCCTAGCTTTCATATTATGTTTGTTGCAAGTATTGCCTCGTCTATACAATATAGGGGGAGTGTTGATCCTAGTGTGTGCACTTTGCATTTCAAAAGCATACTCAAATATTGCACACATCTAGGGGAAGCCCGTCTATATTTTGTAGATGTTGGTTTTGCATATTTTTTATTGATTTTGTTTGTGCAAATCCCGTGCTGTCATCAATCCACCAAAAAGGGGGAGATTGTTTGGGCATATTTCTCCCTTGGTGGTTTTGGTGATTGATGACAATGCGTTTTGCGGACTAACCGTGTGCATTGAGTATTTTAGAGATTATTAGATGGCACGAGATAGTTTGTTTCCCCTTAGAGATTAAGAGTGAAGACGGTTATTTTCTGACGATTTCTTTTTGGTGGATTTGAGTCGTAGGAAATCCGTACTATTAAGAGGGGGTCCGCATTTGGAAAGGTTAGGGTGGAATCAACACGTACACATTCATCTTTGCACCCACTTTCCTTCCCGACAACTTGGAGCTCCCTTTGTCTTCTACTTGGGCTTACAAGAAGCACCCAAGCGGTAGTACCGTGCTGGGGGGCGGTAGTACCGCTCCAGCGGTAGTGCCGCACCCCAGTACTACGTGTACTTCCACTTGTTTTAGGCGTTCTATAAATCAGCGGTAGTAGGGCGGTAGTTGCAAGCGGTAGTACCGCTCGTGCGGTACTACGACTCGTACTACTACCTCACAACCGTGGATCCGCTGAACCCTAGAGTGTTAAGCGGTAGTACCACTGGTTCAGACCGGTAGTACCACTTGTGCGGTACTACCGGCTCCTACCTCCGCTCGGTGTACTGCTTAATTCTGGGCTTCTGTAACCTCGTTCACTCCAATGGAAGTTGAGCGGTAGTACCGCTCTGGGCGGTAGTGCCGCACTACTTGGCTCTACTACCGCAGTCCAACTGCAGTACACAACACCAAGCGGAAGTACCATTGTCTCCTGTATATCCTATGCTGAGCTTTTCCATGATCATATGGTCACTTGGGGCTTCCAACTCACCAAAGAAGACTACTCGCCATAGATGTTTTGCAGTAGTAGCATTGTCTCCTGTATATCCTATGCTGAGCTTTTCCATGATCATATGGTCACTTGGGGGTTCCAACTCACCGAGTTTAGCTTTCTCACCCTCTTGACCCGGCATACGCCAAATATTATTCTTGGTTATACCTGCCTGTTAGCAAGATGCTACTCCGAAAAGGTGACCCGGTGAACGCTTGATGAGTCAATCACAGAGGTGACCCTGAACTCATCAAAGTTAAAACACCGGTTAAGTCACGTGAGAACCGGCTTTCAGAGAGCTAGGACAAACCAAAAGAGGCCAAAAAGCCTACTTCACTGAAGCAAATCAGACTCGAGCCTCGAAAGCCGGTCTTTATGTCGTGCCTCGAAAGCCGGCTTTTTATTTTACAGTTTGCATTACTATAATTATCCTATTATATAGTACTTTGCATTTATATTACAATTATTTGTACATATTGCATCTTTTTTGCAGAAATCGGCCTTCTTATCAGAAAGGCCGGGTCTCATCAATTATGATTTTAATACAACGGCAACATGAATTGCCGGGTTGCATGACAACCAGGGTTTATGGTTTTCTATTCCAATCAAAGCAAGCTTGTGAAGTCAAATATAGAGCATAAATTGTCGGGTTGCACTGCAATCACGACCAATGATTTCTTTCATTGCAAAACCATCATTAGTTTACAGGCAAAATACTAAGTGCTTGATGGCACTAGCAGACTATGGAGTTTCATCTCAAAAGCTATTACAAGCCACGACTGGGCTATTTTCTATCAAGTTTTTCAAAGCAAATTCAAACTTGCGGAGTGGTTGATGGTTGAGATGCGGCAGTTGGATCTTCCGGGTTGATGTTGGTTTGTTCTCCTCTCGGATTTTCTTTTCTGAGCTCACTTCTTTCTTTAAGTCGGCAATTTGCGACTCAGCTTGATTCAACTTATCCTACATATGATGTTTACAATACTTTATTGGAAGTCCCAAGTCACCACAGGTTGCTGACATGGTACTTGGGGGCTAATGCATGGTCATTTGTACTAGTTTCATTGAAGACCCGACCCATCAAATAATGATGAGCCGGCCCTTGGGGGCTACTAATTGCTCCTGTCAAAATTCAAAAGTTCAAAAACACAAGCTCCAATCTACTATATCAATAGTGACCCGGCCCTTGGGGGCTACATCATATGATGTTATTCTTTTCAAAGGAGAAGTACATGTAAGTCCCGAGTCGCTGCAGGCATACGACCCGGCACTTGGGGACTACACTACTAAGTTCAAGATCTACAAATTTTCTAAAAGTCTCAAGTCGCTGCAGGCATGCAACCCGGCACTTGGGGGCTACACAGTCCAGATATTATTTTTATGCAAAGCACCAAGTCCTCATGAAATGATAAACTCAGAGCTTGGGGGCTACAGGTAATATGGAGATAAAAATAGAAGAATACCTTCAAGCTATCAATTTTGAAGCGAGCCGGGTCTCATTTTCTTGGTGGAAGCTTGCAAAGTTCATCTCCTCCAAGTTATTCATAGAAGGCCCAGAAGCATTGAAGGCCGACTCAACATCAGATGGATTTCTTATTTCCCAATATTTCTATCAAGACGAAGCACTGGAAAACGACTCAAACGTCAGATGGGTTATTTTTCTCAATATTTTTCTGCGAGGACCCAGTGTCAGCAAGGTTGATTGCGAAGCCAGAATGAGCATAGCATGAATAAATTCAAGCTAACCTGGGGGCTAATGTTGGGGGAGTTACCCGCGGTTAGACCCGGCAAATCAAGTATAAACCCGCCAATGACCAGAAGGCCCAAGACCGGGTTATCGAGGAAACAACTTGGGCCGGCTCACTATGAGTTGGGAGCCTGCACGGAACCCGGCCAGGAAGCAAGACCCGGCAAGGGAAGCAAGACCCGGCGGAAGAATCATGACCCAGCGGAGGACAAACCCGGCCTGGGTTGATTGGTGCAGAAGAAAATACGGATGTCCTCACGGAGGTAGATCGTGGCCCAACATGGAGGTGGCCCAGCAGGCCAGTTTTGGACCGTTCGAATAAGACCCGGACTAGTATCCGGCTTGTCAAAGAAAAGAGACTAATTGTAGTCCTAGTAGGACTCTACATGTAAGCGGCCCCTTCAACTTATATAAGGAGGGGCAAGGCACCCCAAGAGAGATAGGTCAATTAGAGACAAGTCGGGATAAATAGACAAATTAGTAGCTCTCAAGATAGAGGTAGCGAAACAGCACCCTTGTAATCGAGATCATAATCATCAATAGCAATCAAGCAGGATGTAGGATTTTACGTCCACCGCGAGGGGCCGAACCTGGGTGAAACTCGCGTCTCTCGATTCCAATCAACCCTGTTCAAGCTACCACCTAGGTGCAATGGCCTAACCACTAAGTCCTTTCACGAGGACATCTTGCCGTGAAAAAACCACAACAGGTACGGTTCTTCCTCTAAACAACTCCATTTTGTTGAGGTGTGTACATACCCGAGAATTCATGTGAGATACCCTCTCTGTCAGGAAACGTATCCACATTGGCATTCTTGAACTCCGTTCCATTGTCGCTCTGAACCTTCTTGATCTTCACCTCAAACTGATTTTGAGCCTTTCTAGCGAAGTTCTTGAAGATCTTTTGTACCGGCAATTTGTCATCGAGAAAGAACACCCACGTAAATCTTGAAAAATCATCAACTATGACCAAACCGAAAGAGTTACCACCGAGGCTCTTGTAAGCATTGGGACCAAAGAGATCTATATGAAGTAGCTCGAGTGGTCTTCTTGTGGTCATGACGTTCTTCACGGGATGACTTCCTCCAACTTGTTTTCCTGGTTGGCAAGCACTACAAAGTCTATCTTTGTCAAAGATAACATCTTTAACACCAAGAATATGATCTCCTCTGACAAGTTTATCAAGATTTCGCATGCCAACATGTCCTAGCCTTCTATGCCATAACCAACCTTTAGAAGATTTTGCAATAAGACATGTACAAGGTTGGGCTCTTTTAGTGAAATCAACAATGTATAGATCACCACTGCGAATGCCGGTAAAGACCATATTATGATTATCTTGGCGAACCACTTGGCAATCTACTTCGGTAAATAGAACATTAAAACCAAAGTCGACTAGTCTAGATACAGAAAGAAGATTGCATTCAAGAGATTCAGCAAGCATACCATTTTGAATGGAGCTATCATTTGATATGACCAAGGCCAAGTACCTTACCCTTGGAGTTGTCTCCAAAAGTCACATACTTGAGTGGACCATCATTTTTAGCAAGCTCACGAAACATGCACTACAAAAAAAACACTTCCATGATGATACGTCTTTGTCACAGTAGGTCACGTTTTCTGTCAAGCATGTACATCTATGATGATTTTATGACAGAATCAATATAGTCATACCTATGCTGTCGTAGAAGTGTTCCATGACAATACTCAAATTATCATCACGGAAGTGTCCACTTCCATGGCGATAAATGGCACATCATGGAAGTGTTTTCGTCAAGGTAACTGACACGTGGCATCCACCGTAATGGGTTGCCGTTAAGCTATCGGGTCCGGTTTTGGATCCGATAACCTAATAGCCCCGACCAATGTCGATTTTCCATGTGTAAAATTCTCATTCGCCAACGGTACCTCGTGTCAGCTCGGCGTGGCGACAGATGTCAACTGTCCAATGGACAGGAGTCGCCAATGAAATGTCGACACGTGGAACGGCCCTGCAGTGGCCCATTTAGGGTAAAAGAGCCGGCCCAGCAAAAGGCCCACAAGATTTCGTCAGATACTAATGTGCCAACCTGTTAACTGCCTGCCATGTTTTGGGCCGAATTATGGCCCATATCAGATCTGGCCTGTTAACAGCCTGCCATGTTTTGGGCCAAATTACGGCCCATATTAGATCCAGCCCATTAACAGCCTGCCATGTTTTGGGCCAAATTACGGCCCATATCAGATCTGGCCCGTTAATAGGCACTGCGCTTTTGGGCCCATTGAGGGCCCGATTTGGACTTCGGCCTCTTAAAGGCCCGTTTAATAGTTCGGCCCGATATTAGTTTTGGCCTATTAGCGGCCCTTGGTACATATGGGCCATTGTCAGCCCGGTTTCACTTTCGGCCATTTAACGGCCCATGCTGCATCTGGGCCTATTTCTGGTCCGAAGTGACATTCGGCCTCTTAACGGCCCGTAGTCTTTGTGGATACATTTTAGCCCAACCTGGCTATCGGCCTGTTAAAGGCTCATGATATAGTTGGACCTAATTATAGCCCGCTTTGCATACGGCCTGCTTACAACCCATAATGTGATTGGGCCAACCAAGGCCGACATAATTTTTGGCATGTTAACGGCCCGTCATGTCATTGGGCCAATCATGGGCCAAGGTATATTTTGGCCTGCTGTCGGCCCATGAATTGTTCGGCACAATTCAGGCCCAATCCACTTTTTAGCATGTTAAAAGCCAATTGTATTTTCTGGCCCAACTAAGGCAAGCAGTTTCCTCGGCCTGTTAAAGGCCCGAAACTAATAATGGGCCAGTTTACGTCTAGGCCTGCTAGTGGCCCAGATGATTGTGGGCCCACGTTTCGGCCCATTTATAGCGATCGGCGGGCCAGCCAGTTTTACTACCGTAATTTTTCTTATATAAACCTAACGTTTTGGCCCATTGCGCTCCGTCGAAGCTTACGGCCTTTTCAGAGAGTGACGACAACATATACAGTAAATAAATTACAGCATCATGACGAAGAATTAACCTAGACTATACAACAAAGAAATTACGGCATATTACATCCATTGGGCATCAAAGTTTGCCGCCAGTGATAATAAAGCGCAACCAGACAGCAGATTACATACACTGGGCACCAAAGGCCACCACCAGTGCAAATAAACACACAGACAAAATAATATACAGAACCGATAGCACTTCAACATAGTTCAAGAAAGGTTAGCCCTGCCCGGGAGCTGCAGCGCAAGCAGCTGAGCAAGCTGATGAGACTACGCTTATTTGACGCTTATATCCTCCAACTCTAGTTGCATAGCATCAATAGACGTCCTGTACTTTTGGTTAATCTTCCATAGAGATTGGAGTTCTAGTAGGAGTTGAGCAGAAGCATGTCTTTCTGCTTGAATTTGAGACTGAAGAAGTCGAACAGATTCAGGCAGCAACTTCATCGAGCTTGTGTCACTGCTATTAGCGAGTAACTTCAACACTACATCAAGACATGACTTTGGGGTTGTGTCGCTATCCCCAAGATGTGTTTCCTTCTTCCCTGCAATATATGTTAGAGGGACAAGCAATGGGTTCGTCTCACTATCATTGTGGCAGTTCTTCCTGGCGTCAGAGATATCACTTTGAAAGACAAACAAGAAAACAGATAACAGGTTTTGCACGTATAAGCATCAGTGCTGTCAATTCATCCCATTTCTTATTGGCAAATAAAGAGACACAGTTTAAAATAGCATTAACATCATATGGCATTGTTCATAATTAAGACTTGGCAGGAAATGGCATTGTGCAGGCGTGGCCAGCTTCACCACACCACTGGATTACAGATCAAGAACACAAGCATACATCAGTGCTAAAGAACGTATAAGCATCAATGGCTAGTGTGCTGTCAATTGATCCCATTTCAGATTGGCAAATAAAGAGACACAATTTAAATAACATTAACATAATATGGCATAGTTCATAGTTAAGACATAGCAGGATATGACATTGTGCTGGAGTGGGTAGTTTCACCACACCACTGGATTACAGATCAAGAACACAAGCATGCATGCACTCTAAAGAAGATCACTTGCTCTGTTTACTTGGTTGTTCAACTAAAAACTGAAATTGAGAAGGACAAACTTATGTTTATTAACTTCTTCATAATAAACTTTAAACATGCAATTTGATGCAAACGCAAAAAATAAATAGCAGTTGCAGTCATGTCTATCCAAATATACACGACAAAGTTTGAAGGCTCGAGACGGACAAACTTATGTTAGTAGTGAAGACCGGCTCTATAAAGCCCTTGTCCATGCTGATGCGGGGGGGGGGGGGATTGAAGTAGTTTACCAAAGAATCTTCTTCATAAGCATTGCCTTTATTCTACATTTTGTTAAGCGTAAAGATATATGTGATAATATAGGAACAAACACTACTGCAGGCGACTGCTAACGCGACACATGAATCAGAGACCCCTTGGCCAAACTGTGTGCGATGCATGAATCACAAACGGTATCGTAATAAAACCGTCATCAATAAGACGAACTGTGTGCGATGGCAGAGACATCAAGCACGATTCAGATTAGAGACTCATGTGCGATACATGGCATACAGTTGATCCATACGAACTGTTTGCAATGAGCCAGAACAACAGAAACGGGCAGCCAGTTCGAGGTGTGTGCGATACATGGCATACAGTACACTCGGATGAACTATTTGCGATTACCCAACACAACAGAAACGGTCAGACAGATCAAGGTGTGTGCGATACATGACATACAATTCACTCGGATGAACTGTGTGTGATGAGCCAAAACAACAGAAATGGTTCAACTTAACAAGATGTGTGTGACGCGGCAAACAGGTCAGTAATCAGAAATGTGTGGGAAGACTGATAACAACACAGACGATTCCTGCTAATTAGCCGTGTGTGTTGTGGGCAAACGGTTGCTGGTATACAATTGTCAGTGATTGATGAAATCATCACCGACGGGTTCCCTAGTTTAGCCCATGGGCGATGTGATTTGCTTTGTCCACACAACATCTATGCTCTATCTACACAACAACAGCAAATATACTTATGAGAACATGATTGCATAACCAAATTAAACATCCAATTACGTTATACCACAAATACCAGAAATATTGCAAGGTTCAAATTCCAGCATTACAAGGCCCAAATTCAAAGATTACATGGTTCAAACTGTTCTTACAAATCAAATTCATTTTCTTCATAATGTGAGCCATGCACTATTTCTGCGAATGGATTAGTCACCGAGAAGTCATATATCGGTTTGATCGAGTGACTTCCAAATAATCTGTCATTTGTAGTTCCAAATTGAACTTCAGCTTCTGCAGAGCCTTTTCCATTCAGTTGTAGACGCCTGCGCTGATCAGCAAACCATTCACTTCTGCGCACTAAATATAGGGCAAACCTCATTACCTTGAGCACACTTGCTCTCTGAACAAAGAACCTGGTGAATTTAATCTCTGGTCTGGTGCATCGGTACTCGTTCAAAGTAATTTCTGTGAGATGAAGGTCAAGGCATTCAATGGGATTGTTATATTGTGCCACATTTTCCACTTTCAGGCCTGCTTTTATCAGCAAACGAAGACAACATATTAGTGCCTAGCTGTAGTTTTGAACACTTTGGGCCTCTTTGCTTTGCAGGATTTCTAAACTACACGAATAGAGTGACATGCCTTCTTCAATCGTTCATGATTAACATCTCGAATAAGATATGTATTGAAATCCTCCAAATTTCCTTTAGAAATCATACTACATTTGTCATTGTAATCATGGGTAAAAGTAACAACAAATTGAACTCCGTTGTGGTTAACAATTAACAGGAAAGGAGCATCACCTCGATGTATAGCTTCTCCGTGCATGGAAAGCATCTAAGGAATCTAACAACTTCATCCAGATCGGGGCCGACAGAATGTAGTGCCAAGATCGTCACTGTGCACAGAGATGGGGTCAAGCTTCTGGGGATCATTTTCTGGATGACACCCGAACATAGATCAACAAAAATTAGATAAAATGTGATGTACAATAAGAAGAAGGAGAAGAAGAAGACTGTTACCTGAACAAATAATGATCCAGTAACAAGTTCAGAGAATTCAGCACACGAATAGCCCAACACTGTCAATTTTGGTGTGTCAATGACCCTGATTCTTGTTGGACCTTCTTTATCAAGTACAAACAATCTCTAATGGAAAGGCGCATTCTCAATGACCGTATTGTGAGACACCTCAAATGACAGCCTGTTGCGGCACCAGCAATGCACATAAATCGTACGGACATTCGTCGAGGTGATGTGGAGGCTACTGAACCCATCCATCACCTGAAGACATAGGTAATCGAGCATTGTACAGCCGCCGAGCAGGCGCTCCAAATCTTCCTTCGAGATGCGGATGCCCATGAGCTCGAGGTGCTTCAGTTTAGGGAGATGAAGAGCAGGCGCGACATCAATCTGGGGGGAAAAGCACTGCCTGAACGTAGCACGGCGCAGCGTGGGCGTGAGGCGGAGCGCGGACGGCGGCAGCGAGCACGGATGTCCAGCATGAAAGCTGAGCTCCTCGAGCCGATCTAGGGCGGGGGATAGGAACCACTCGTGAAACTTGGTTCGGCCTTGCAGTTGGAACGGAACTTGCCGATGGCAAGGCGCCTGACCAGCCCAGGGTGCGTGGCGAGGATGTGGGACAATGCGTCCAAGCGTTTGCGCTCCCCGTTGTAGAGCTCGTCGTCGTTGATGAGGTCTAGGGGGGAGGGCTTCCAGAGGGGGCACCACCGCTGGGAGAGGACAGTGGTCCACATGCCAGATTTGATGGGGAGGAGGGATATGATGGTTACCAACATCTCGTCGGGGTGGCTGCTGATGAAGTCCACGCTCGCCGGAGGCTCTTGCAGTTCTGGCTCGACCGGCCCCCGCTTGTTGGCTGGCTCGTCCTCCATCGCAGCAGGCGATGATCCTTGGCGGCGGCGCTTATAGATAAGAACGGAGGAGTAGGAGGAGCACTGGAAACTGTTCTATGTACCTTCCCGAGGCGGCCGAAACCAAAACCATCAATAAATTTTTGGCACTGCTCGCTGGAAGGTCAAAGGGTTCGCTACCCGGTGAGCCTGCGCGGCGAACTGCTCGCACACGTCTCATGGAGCCTGCACGGCGGACAGCTCGCACGTGTCCCGTCTAATAAAATAGCTGCCCGCGGTAGTAAATGGTTTGTGGAACACCCACGGTTGGAATAATACAATCGTTTGCCATAATAACGTGGCAGCTATTTGTTGCAAAATGCCTAGAAACTCAAATAATGTATGAAAAAGGCCAAGCAAATGCTGAATAATTCCAAATTGTAACACCACACTCCTATAGTTGCATGTCACCTCTGTTAAAAAAATCAAGGCGGGAAGAGGCAGCGTATGTCGTTTCGCACACAGAGGTGACACGTTCCCTCTCGGAACCATGATGCTTCTTGAGAGAAGCTCCAGTTGGTAAGAAGTTTATACCAAAACTTGTCCCAAATCGGCCAATTTTTTTACCACAGCATGTTGGTGCCATGTCATGACACCATGCCAAGTTTCATGATTTTCAGGCGAGTTTTGGATTTACAGGAATTTTAAAACCAAGTTTCTCAATGTTTACGGCCGAGCCACGACGCCCAGATGTTTAAAATTCATTCCCATTTCTTGCATGGGACCTAAACATTCACCCAAGGACACATATGTGATTTTTCAACCCATTTTGGTGCACTGGAGCATGTGCTTGTAGTTCAAATTTGAATTATGCACATTAAATGCCTAGAAACTCAATTAATATATAAAAAAGGCCAAATGAACCCTGAATAATTCCAAATTTTAACACGACACTCCTATAGTTGCATGTCACCTCTGTAAAAAAATCAAGGTGGGAAGAGGCAGCGTATGTCGTTTCGCACATAGAGGTGACACATTCCCTCTCGGAACCATGATGCTTCTTGAGAGAAGCTCCAGTTTGTAAGAAGTTTATACCAAAACTTGTCCCAAATCGGCCAATTTTTTTACCACAGCATGTTGGTGCCATGTCATGACACCATGCCAAGTTTCATGATTTTCAGGCGAGTTTTGGATTTATAGGAATTTTAAAACCAAGTTTCTCAATGTTTACGGCCGAGCCACGACGCCCAGATGTTTGAAATTCATTCTCATTTCTTGCATGGGACCTAAACATTCACCCAAGGACACATATATGATTTTTCAACCCATTTTGGTGCACTGGAGCATGTGCCTTTAGTTCAAATTTGAATTATGCACAATAAATGCCTAGAAACTCAATTAATGTATAACAAAGGCCAAACGAACCCTGAATAATTCCAAATTTTAACACGACACTCCTATAGTTGCATGTTCACTATAGATAAATGTTCTAGCAATTCAAACACCGTCCTTTCCCGCCGTAACCCAATTTTGTTTTTCAAATCAGAATGAAAAAATCAAGTATACCACACACAGTTTATTAGTAAGAATCGTGTGCGATGGAGTATAAAATATCTTGGGGCACCCTCATGTATGGCTTACGCCGGAAGCTTCGTCGGCTACAGTCCACCGCCAGCGCATCAACCACACTTGCGCGCCAGTTTTTCGCTGCACCGAGCAAAAAAAATTGGCAACCGCGGAAATATCTAGCTCCCCGCCTCCTCCCCCGACCAAAAGCCATATTTCCACTATTTCCTCCTTCCTTTCCAAGTTCAAACCTTCACTGCTTGCTTGCAGCGCCGCCTGCTCGCCGGTGACGGTCCTTCCTGCTGCGTGGCCTCGTCGATATAGTCAGGTAATCCACCCCCACCCCCATCCTCCTCCTCCTTCTCCATCCCACATGCAACGACTGCTGGCGCGACACCTTCCACCCAAATCACTGCCCCATCCTCCAAATAAGTGCCGCCCATAGCCACTTTGCACGCAGTATAGCCAGGAGCTCAGGCAGCATGTGGCAACGGAGAAGCAAATCGCGGTCGCACGCGCGGATGAGTTCGCGATTGCTGCCATGCGTGCCGACCGCCAGATCTTGGAGGAGCACCTCACCGTCAAGTCCACCGTCGACGCCTCGCGCGCGGACGCTGCCACACGGTTGGCTGCTTTAAACGACAGTTCGTGGTGTTTTCTCGAGGCCACTGCCGGTGCCTTCTAGCGAATTGTCCTCTATAATGTTAATATGCAATTTGATCTTCTAAAATGTGATGTTCGGTTAACAGTTTGGTTCAACAATTGCTATATTTCCTAGTAGTTCTTAAGCATGCTTGGTTTGGTTAACTATCTGATCTTCTAGTGTACGTTCTATTCTGCAATACGGTACTCAGTTAACTGTTTGGTTCATTTCTTCTGCTGTCCAGTTAACTGTTTGGTTCAATTCTGCAATGTGATGTTCATTTGTTGTGGGTACAATTTTGTATTGTTATGCATGTGAGAAATAAATCGAATTTGGCTGTACAAAATACGGAGTACATGAGAAACATATACAATTGCTATATTTCCAAGTTGTTTAGCATGCTTGGTTTGGTTAACTGGCTTTTCCATGCGGCTCGAATTAATCTGTGGGATCTGCAATTTGTTTATTTTTCATTAACATATTCTACTGATAGTATGCCAGCTCTCACTTAACCTGATCAATATCTGCCTTATATGTGTTGCAGGGAAACAATGGGAGGCACTGAGGTTTACCATCGAGGTTTGCACATGCATGACCCTTTGGCTAATAGCACATTATTGTGCAATTGTAGGAATCATTCTAATATTTACGTTTTTAACAATTTGGTCTTGCACATGTAGGTCCTGCTATCAGAGGTTTAGACCCACTGTTCGACCCATTTTGCATATGGGGAAATGAGATGTCCATGAATATCAGTCAAGTCAAGAAACTCAGAAAGATTGTTAGGATAAAGAAACTAGCGACGAATAACAGCAAGATCTTTGTTTGCACAATGAAGAAGACATTAGTCAACTATAGGATGGTACTAACTCTTTTACCTTGTTTTTTTCTTTGGGCCATTTCAAAATTTAGAACAGATATTTATGCATATCTTTGTTTTCAGTCCTTTCCAAAGCAGTTCACCGATGATTATCTCTCAGACCACCTGCATGGTCAAAAGGCGAGGAAGGTATTCATTCAATACCCACGGTACAATATTGAAGTCTTCCTCAAGAGGACAAAGGTTGGGCGCGCAATTATCCACAGCTACTGGCCTAAAGTTGCAAGGACATTCAACATCACTGAAGTCTTAATATTCGCCTTCCGCTTTAGTAGTTTTCCAGATGAGATTCATCTGTCTATTTACCGTGTATGATGCTACTTTCCAATGGTTTTAGATGTTGCATGTGAAACTTGGTGCTGTTGTGTAATGGCGTAGCTATCTATATGCCTATATGGTGTAACTGAGTGCTGAAGCTATCTGATGTTCTACTCTGATGTAATTCAATTATGAAATCATGATTGTCGTAATACGGATATGAAATATATGGTTTGTTTGATATGAAATGTCAATTTGATTACAAAATGGATTATCAATAATTGGCCAATTAGCTTGCTTATTGGGTTTTTCTATTGCAGACGGTTTCTTAGACAACAACGTGGGCGATGAACTCAAACAACCGACACAGTTTCTAGAAAGTAGGCATGTTGGATCAATGAACAATCACACATGACTACCGCCCGACAAATGTTTGTATTAGGCTACCTTGCACAAACGTTTCCACATAAAAATTGTGTGTGATGTACATACGAACGGAAACGTTTTTCTGGGATTCACTGTGTGGGATGTACATACGAACGGAAATGATTGCGCCTGTATAATTGTCTACGATGGCTCGCCCGATCGCACACGAGCTCTTTTTACCCCGCGTGTGTGACTCGAGGACCTATCGCCGACGGTTTCTGGGTCATGTGGGAAGGACCCCCCTATCGAACACACAGGCAAGGTGACGATTTAAAACTCTGTCACGGAAAGGGGGTAAAACCGTTTGTATAGGACGTCTCTGCACCAGTGAAATGGAGAATATTTAAGCTAGGATGTAGAGTGATGCTACATAATCAACTAGCTATAAATGTAAGTACAACGGTACAGGCAAAAAGGTACTGACAAGAGCAATGCAGAGCTAAACTTCTTTTGTAGCACTTGTTTTATTCAACATTTTGGTAAGAGTAAATATAGATCTGATAAGGTCTAGAAAATGGAGGGCAAGGGGAAATAAGCTGCAGAGTGATGGTACATGAACAACTAGCTGTCAATATAAGTACAATGATGAAGGACACTAGGTACTTACAAGAACAATGCAGAGCTAAACTTCTTCATAAGCATTGGGTTTATTCTACATTAATGTAAGCATTAATATAGATCTGATAATTTGGAGCGAACAGTGGATAAGCAAGCTATCATGCACGCAGATGTCACATAATCAACCAGGTATGAATGTAAGTACAGTGATACAGGGCAATAGGTAATAACAAGAGCAAAGCAGCGAGCAGCATAGTTGCGATATCCTGTCATCCATTTCAAACTGTTATTCTTCTTCGAGCAGTTTTCCTGCAAAAGAGATCGGTAAGGCAGATGCAGAAATGTAGGAGTTCAAATTGTCATGTGATCTCATAGACAGTACCTCTTCCTGGGGATGAGACCAGTGCATAACAAGGTTTTTCCATTCAATATCTTGTAAATTTAGCACAGGAGACTTCACCGAAATTTCATTTATAGACTTGCCATCAAAGTGTGTTTTCCTCAGGTAACACCGATACTGCTGCAACGCGTCCATGAAAAGCGCAAGCAAGCTTTGCTTGTCATGACTATCCAGATTGACCCTCGCCTATTTAGAAGAATGTAATGTAAAACATTGATGTGTTCAATCAACAGAAAACAAGACAATAATCACCATGAATAATAGCACTTACACGTAAGTGGGACAGGAAGGTGTGAAAATGGTGTTTGTCTTCACTATAATCTTCCCATGATGGGAAGATACGCACGTGGTTCCTAACAACATTGAAAGCATTGTCTTTTAAACTGGGAATAACTAGAATGGGGTTCCAATCTGCGGGAATTGGGGCACTCTGCAGTTGGAATAGGTCTTTGGCCTGTGGATTTACTATACTTTTTGTTGGACTGGGATTTTTCTGTGGTACGGCTGGTGCTACGGCAACTGATATTGGCATACCTTTTTCCTGGAGTGCGGTTCCTGTGTGGTGGGGCTAGTGGTATGGCCAGTGGAGTATGGGTACAGTCTATTGGAGTCAGGCTTAGGTTTTGTGGCGCTGGTTCTATCGCCAATATAAGTGGGGTGCTCTCTGATTTCTTCGGTACCACCACCTTTTTCAAAGACTTTGTTTGTACTCCTTCAGGTTCTGCATTCACCCTCTTCCTTTTGGATGTCTGATACACAAGAACAACATTTGAATGGAAAAACATGGTATGATGACAGATGGAATAGGTATTGATAATGGATGGGCATGGCATCTTCACATATATGATGAGTAAACTAAGCAGATGGTGGTGCAACAAAGTAGAAGAAATGCAAGACACCTTATGCAAGATACGTGCAACCAATAAAACCTTGCCAAATTAGAACCGGCACCTTGATGGGTGAACACAATAGGCGATCCGCCTTTGAGTGCACGAGCTCAGAATAGTCATTAGGATCATATTCTGAACATGAATCTATAGGTGGGGAGCGTGTGGGTTTCATTCCATCCAGAATGGAACTCAATCCTTTGATGCCAAGTTTGTTAGCCATTGCACTTTTCCGCAGTATTCTTCTGATGCGCGCATTCTCATATTCATTGTGATCATGTTCAATATCTGATATGCATGAAAACATAAATAGTAGTGAGGTTATCTTTGAAATGCATAGGATATCCTATATAATATGGGCTCCCTGTAAACCCTTGTGTGCTACCTCTAGAATTCTGATGAGAGGGCCCATGTGTGCTTTAATTTGGAGCATACATTAATATAATCTGGCACTACTGCTCAAAAAAAATAGGCTCCCTGTTGGGAGCTCCAGAAGTAATGATAGTTGGCAGATGATAGGTTCAAAATATACTGTATACAAAGTTTATTGCCAAACCATGATGACGAGAGCGCATAGAGAAATAGTATTCCCTCATGTTTCTATACGTGGCTGATGAGTTCAATTTACGTGACGATTTTCCTATATATTTTGTGCCTACAAGGTGGGCTTTGTGGAACTTTACCGCGTTCGCGCACTTCTTTTTTGTTGATAATCCATCAGGTAACGACTTTTGGAGCAATATTCATTTAATGGAGAAAATCCTCAAAAATGGCATTGGAATCACGCATTAAAGGTGATAAACACTTTCCATAAAAAATCAAGCAAGAAGACCAAGAAACAACCATCGTCGCGCTTCCAGAGCGAACGACGGCGTTCCATGCTACCGCGCGCCCTCGCATGAGCGGTCGTTTGGCGCGCCGCCGCCTCTGGGGATCAGCTATTTTCACCCCGTCAAAGCGGATCGTGAAGGGGACAAACAGACACTCCAGAAACTCATCCAGAAGGCAGAACCCTAGCCGCCGAAGCCCATCCGGAGGGAGGATCGACCGGGAGAAGAAGGAGAGTCCTCTCACCGCGCGAGGAACGGCATCATCATCAACATCTACATCATCACCACCTTCATCATCATCATCATCATCCGCATCCTTATCATTTGCAACATCAAGAACCCTAGTGGATCCTTCGGTGTATTGGTTGAATCATTTGCCCATGTATTCCATTACCATTACCATGATGATTGTTGTTCTTATGTGTGAGTAGACCCCTAGTTTTCGGGGATATGGATGAACCTTGGTATGTGTAGGATCTGAAATGTTTATTATGGATATGAGATCCTCTGTTGAATGCTTAGTTTAATAACTTTGTGAATGTTGTGAAGGGGCCCCACTCAGCATTTGTGCCTATATTGACCACGAAGTATATCACTGTCTTTGCATAGGTTTAGGATGTGGAGGTAATTCGAGGTGACAGTAAAATCCTACTGCTCCTAACCTTTACAAGTGATCGTGGATTTACGGAGAACCCTTAGTGAGGCTGCGTCCATGGGGAAACCCTTAATTATCATGAGTTGTAACCCATAGGGGGGGACTATGATGGTGGTGTGCGTGGCACGAAGTCTACCACGAGTAGAACGTGTTCTGTACCCGGCTCCGCCCAGCATAAACGTCAATAGTGGATCAAGTATCCTTTCCATGCTATGTTTATGCCTAGTAGTACTAGAAACATACCAATGGGGATTCCAGACTCCCTGAGAACACCTTTTTAATTTTGTTGTTTCACTGTTATTTACCATCCTTGTCTTTCATTTACTTTTATGTTATTCAGTTACAAGTCACCATTTTACTCAATCCTTATTTAAATCCGCCCTCACTCTACTTCAAGTCTGCAATTATCTGCAGGCACAAAGTCACATAATTCTCTACAAGGGGCAAAAGCCTGATTCTTATTCTCTCTGTGGGATCGATACTCTTACTTCGAAAGGGCTACAACTAAACCATGTGCACTTGCAGGCTATCAAGCTTTTTCTGGCGCCGTTGCCGGGGAGCTGAGTGCTTTTGGGCCTTGCCTCGAGTTTTGAATTATTTTTTGATCTAACGCTTTTTGTAGACAAAGAGCAGCCATGGTCCTTCAAGAACAAGTTTATCAGGTAGGTGCTGAGTTATTAGCAGGACCGGCTCGAGGAGAGAACTTTATAACAACTGGTCCTGACCTACCTGGTAAAGTATATGAGATAAACCCTCGGTTAATTAATATGATAAAATAAAATATATTCCGAGGTGATGCAACTGAATGTCCTTATGAGCATATTGAGAATTTTAATCTTGCATGCGGAACTCTTCGGTTGGAGGAGTTAACCAATGACGAGATCAAAGCAAAAGTATTTCCCTATTCTCTCCAGGGAGCAGCTACAAGATGGCTAAGATGCCAAGATATAAATACACTGAGAAGCTGGCCAAAATTATTGGCTGCATTTTCCTCTTATTATTTTCCTCAAGGGAAGCTATATACAATCAGGAGGAAGATAAGCAGTTTTGGACAGCGGGAAGGTGAGAAGCTAGTGGATGCATATATAAGGTATCATGAAATACTTCTTGCATGCCCTGAACACCATTACCCTGACTTTTTAATAGTCAACTTCTTTTATGGTGGGCTTAATTTACAAAGGAAACAAGCTTTAGATCTTGCCTCTAAAGGTTCCTTTTGGGGAACCGAGATATCAGATGCTTGGAGTTTACTTGACAGGATGAGGTACAATGCTGAGAATTGGTACCTTTGTTCAAAGGAAAAGAGTAAAGTTGATCTTGTTTATGATAGCATTAAATCTTTCCTTAGAACTTCGAAAGTAAAAGATTTACGTTGTGAGCTAAATACTGGAACTGACCCCATGCTGCATGTTTTGAAAGATTTTTCTAAGTTTTTGAACTTGCCAGAGAAGAAGTACTTAAAATTCAGCAGGGAGTCTAAGGCTATTCGCATGGTGGAAACCATAAAGAAAAAGACTACTCTGCCTGAAAGGCGAAATGAAGCCTATTGGAAGCCAAATGGTAAAAAGCTAGAAGGAACACCCACAGAAAAGGGGAAGAAGAATGTTAAGATGGAACAATGTGGGACTCCACCCTATGTCAACATAATTAAAGAACTTGCTACACCTATACCGGTGGTGAATAAAGAGGTCTATTTGGATAGGGATACCACTTCTTATCTTAAAGGGTGTACCGAAGGTAAAAATGCAGGTAAGCAAATTTTATCATGTTCCTTTGGATGCAAGACATATTTTGGGTTGTGTGACCCCGGTTCACCGGTTAATATTATCCCTTATAATCTTTATGCTAAAATTTATGATGAGATTGCTCCTTGCACCCTTGAGCCTACTGACGTTATTATCAAGCTTGTAGATAAAACCGAAAGGAAACCCTGTGGCATCCTTAAAGATGTCAACATAATAATAGGCTCTCTCATTTATCCCATTGATACTTATGTACTAATGATCTCTGGGGATAAAGATTGTCCTATTGTTTTTGGAACATCCTTTTTGAATGTTGCTGGAGCCTACATAAAGAAGAAATCTATTTCCATGAAGTGGGGAGATGAGATGATAAAGTTCCCATTTTCCTCTATATTAAGTAAGCCGTATGAAGAGGAAGTTTGGGACAATGAGGAGCAGGAACTAAATCAACTAGCTGAAATCCATCTCCAAACACCAAAAGATGAAGTTGAACGGGTATTAGTGAGTCCAGGATCCTTATATGAAGATGAAGAGAAAGAGGAGATCAAGATGATAATGGATACGACACCAATAGTATGCCCGCATCTTAATAAAGTTTATGAAGCACTCGAAAGAAAGGGAGATGAGGATTTACCTCCACCGACTTTAAAACCATTACCCAAAGGGTTGAGGTATGAGTTTATGGATAATACAGAAAGATTCCCTATTATTGTTAATGCTGACCTTTTAGGTAAAGAGAAAGACAAACTCTTGGCAGTGCTGAGTAAGCATCGAAAGGCTTGGGCTACTCAATCCGGGATGTAAAAGGGATACATCCTTCTATATATTCTCATGCAATACCTATTGAAGAAGGGGCTAAACCCGTAATTGAGAGCCAACAGAGACTCCATCCGGCATCCAAAAATGTGGTAAGAAAAGAAATAATGTGTCTCCTTGATGCAGGGGTAATTTACCCTATATTTGATAGCAAATGGGTAAGTCTGGCCCATTGCATTCCTAAGAAAGGAGGAGTTTCCTTAGTAACTAACGAAAACAATGACCTAGTCCCTACTAGGGCTGTTATTGGATATGGAATGTGTGTTGATTTCAGGAAATTGAATAAATATATGAAGAAGGATCATTACCCATTGCCATTCATAAATGAGATATTGGAGAGATTGGCCAGCATCTCTTATTTTTGCTACCTTGATGGACATTCTGGGTTCTCTCAAATACCAATCCGACCTGAAGATCAAGAAAAGATTACCTTCATCTGCCATTTGGTCTATGTAATGGACCACCGTCATTTCAAAAGTGCATATCTAAAAAATTTCCATATTATATTGAAAAAAATGTTGAAGTGTTCATGGACAGTTTTTCTGTCCAAGGCACATCCTTTGATAATTGTCTCTATAATCTCACAAAGGTTTTGCAGAGATGTGAGGAAACAGGTTTTGTGCTGAATTGGGAGAAGAGTCATTTTATGGTCACTGAAGGTGTGGTGCTGGGACATAGAGTCTCAGGAAAGAGTATTGAGATAGACCAAGATAGAATTGAGGTAATAGAAAATTTACCTTACCCTCAAGATGCAAAGCGTATGCAAACTTTTATGGGACATGCTAGTTTCTATTAAAGATTTCTCCAAAATATCTAAACCTCTGACTAACCTGTTGCACAAAGATGTGCCTTATTCTTTTGATAAGATCTGTGTGCAGGCTTATGAGAAATTAAGAGATGCCTTGATCACAACCCCCATCATCCAACCTCCAAAGTGGGATGAGCCCTTCGAGATCATGTGTGATGCTAGCAATTATGTTGTTGGTGCTGTTTTAGGATAGCGGGCTGATAAAAAACTTAATGTGATCTTTTATGCTAGCAAGAGTTTGGATGAAGACCAAGTACACTTGGCAACCACTGAAAAAGAATTGCTAGTTCTTGTTTTTGCTTGTGACAAATTTCTTCCTTATATTATTAACTCAAAAGTGATAGTCCACACCGATCACCATGCTTTACGCTACCTCCTTGCAAAGAAGGACGCTAAACACCGGTTGATTAGGTGGATATTACTACTTCAGGAATTTGATTTGCAGATAGTACACCACAAAGGGGAGGACAACCGAGTAGCAGACCACCTATCACGCATGGAAAGAATACCTTATGATCCAATGCATATAAATGAATCCTTTCTAGGTGTTAGTTTGGCTATGATTAAAAAGATAGAACCTTGGTTTGCAGATTATGCTAACTTTCTTGTAGGAAAGTACATGTCGCCCGACATGAGTTATCATCAAAGGAAAAAGTTCTTCAGTGATCTGAAGTATTATTTCTGGGATGACCCATTTCTCTATCAGCATGGACCAGATGACATGATAAGGCGTTGTGTCCCAAAACATCAAATGAATGCTATACTGGAAGGGTACCATAGTAGCCCTTATGTAGGACACCATGCTGGAGATAGGACTGCTGCCAAGGTGCTTCAATCGGGATTTTACTGGCCTACACTCTTCAGAGATGCTCACAGGTTTGTTAAAAATTGTGACTCGTGTCAACGCACAAGTAACATAGGAAGGAGACAAGAAATGCCTATGAACTATAGTGTAGTTTGTGAACCTTTTGATGTTTGGGGATTGGACTATTTAGGACCTTTTCCTGTCTCAGATGGGTACACTCATATTCTTGTGGCTGTAGATTATGTTACAAAGTGGGTTGAAGCTCTGCCAACAAAGCATGCAGATGCGGCTACTTCATTGAAAATGATAAAGGACATCATACTACCCAGGTTTGGAGTTCCTAAAATTCTTATCACTGATGGTGGATCTCATTTTATATAGGGAATATTCGGAAGAGCACTTTGTAAGTACAGGGTGACTCACCGAATAGCTCCACCATATCATCCACAAACTAGTGGGTAGGTGGTACTCTCTAACAGGGAAATAAAGACAATACTGAAAAAGACGGTGCGGAAGTCCAGGAAAGATTGGGCAGCAAAACTGAATGAAATACTCTAGGCTTACCGCACCACTTACAAGAATCCCATGGGGATGTCACCATACAAAATGATGTACGGTAAGGCTTGTCATCTACCATTAGAAGTAGAGCATAAAGCTTTCTAGGCAATCAAAAATATAAATCTTAATCTTAAAGAAGCTGGAGAAAAGAGGTTGTTGGATATGCATGCTCTAGGTGAACTTTGCAACAGTGCTTACGAGAGTGCCAGGTTGTTCAAAGAAAAGGTTAAAATGTGGCATGATCGTAAGATAGTGAAACGAACTTTCACTGCAGGGGACAAGGTCCTCCTATTTGACTCTCGTCTCAAGTTGTTTCCAGGGAAGCTCAGGTCTCGCTGGGAAGAGCCCTATGAAATAGAAGAGGTGTACAATTCTGGAGTTGTTTGTCTTAAAGGAAGGAAGAATGGCCCCTGGATTGTGAATGGACAACGCTTAAAGATATACCTTGCGGATGAACAAAAGGAAGAGCGGGATATAGAAGAGGTAAGTTTCCTCACGATCGAGCAAGCCGAAGCTCTCTGTAAGAAACAACGAGTATAGATCAGCACTTCGGTAAGATAGATGTGAATATCTAGATACAAATTATATTGTATTGATAGACTTGTTAAATCTCACATCTCAGAGCTTGGAATTTTCGTCTATAGTTGGGAGCTTTGCCACTAATCTTCCAGGGATGAAAAAAATTTCTAAGGAAGAAACTGGCACAGCTGCCAACAGAACCAAAGACGACGTTCCAAACGACCGCGAGCGCCCGTTTGGGCGGTCGTATGAAAAAGAGATGGAGGAGCCGCAGGAGACAAACATGAAGACGGCATACCATACGGGCGTAGGCGCTCGCTTGAGCAGTTGTTTGGGATGCCCTCGGCGAATGCTGCGAGAATAGAGTCAAAGACGGTGTTCCCGACGACCGGACACGCCCATATGAGCGGTCATTCGGTCCATTCTCTGCGGCAGCTTAAGAAAGGGGGGAAGAGACGAGATCCAGTAGCGGGTCAAATGACCGGCCATACGAGCGCAAGCGCCCGCATGGAAGGCCGTCGTTGATCCGGCTGGCTCGATTCTTTCCTGATTTCGTTTTGATTTCTTTCTAACTAACTTTTTATCTCATATCTCGTGATTACCTACAAGATTAGCCTTTATAAAAAGGAGGAAGGGACGTCCATAAACCTAAAACCATCTAATCTCTCATCTTCTTTGCTTCCCATCTCCTCCAAAAAGCTTTTAGTTGCAGGTAACAAGCACGATCGCCGCCATGAGCAACAAGACCTCGTCCACCTGTGCTTGCATCATCCCCTTCCCCAACTTGGATGATGTTGAGCCCTCAGGATGGGAAGACCTTAGGAAGCTTAGCATCAAGGAAGAACCTCGTGAGGAGAAGAAGGATATGGGGAGGAGGAACAAGAAAAAGAGGAAGATGATGACACTATTCCAAATGGGTATCCTCCTAATCCCTATCAATTTAATATCCGTGGATCTATTCTATTATTTCCTTTGGGGCCTCCTCAATCTGAGAGGGGAAAGGAGCCACCAACCCCAGAGGAGATGAAGGAAAAGATTCGGGAGTTGGAGAAAGTTTCCAAGGCTTGTGTTAATGTGATCGGAGATGGGATTGATTCTTACTGGTTGATGAGCAAGGATTTGGAAGCAAGAGTAGATGGTCTTTTCCATAAAATCGGGCTTATGATTGATACTCTTAATAACAACACTACACAACTTGAGTTTTTGACCCAGGTTGTAGATGATCAGCAAGCCGTGATTGAGGAACTGAAGAACAAGCTTAAGAGCATCTGCGCTGCCTTCTAGGGATTCCAGGAGTGAGCATGAAATGCTTAGTGCCTGGATCTCCCCGGCTTGATTGTAAGCTTGGGGGAGATTCATGTGCACTTTGTATCTTTACCCTTTCTGCATTTGCTTTTCCGTGAGATTAGAGAATAAGCTTTATTTTCAATAAGGTTGAACTACCAAATTTTTCCTCTTGAATAAGGAATGATCCCTTCGAATGAGTTTAGGGATATCTTGATGTGTGAGATCATTACTTTTGTTTGAAGAATGTGCTTGATAGTTGTTGTGATTTGAATAGTAGTGCATATTTACTTACATGATGATTATAAGTCCCCCACATCGTAGTTGTATAAATTTTTGAAGGGAGATAAAGCAACTATATATGCTAGCTCATTGAAGGGTTCAACTTACTTAAGGGCAAGCAAACAAATTAATCCTCTGCTAAAATACCTTTGGAAATGAAGTATCTCTGAGAATAAGTCTGGCTTAAACTTAAAGTTTCATTAAGCCTTCAGTATGATTCAATGAGGAGAGACTGAACCCTTTGTGATAAAAACCTTTTACAACAAAAACGAAGGAAAAAGAAACTACTTGCCCGGTTGAAACAACAATGAACTAGGATATGAAGTTGTTACTTGTCCTCAGTAAAATTAAATGACAAGATGTGGATGCCTACATGATCATTACCAGAGTAAGTATGGGCTATCGTTTGCCACATATACGCATCAACAAACGTTCCTCTTGGGAGTAATGGACTCATACCTTTTGATATCTGTATCTTATAAACACAAGGGTGACCTCATTCTTTACAAGCCACGGTACTTGCTCAGGGACGAGCAAGACTTAAGCTTGGGGGAGTTGATGAGTTCAATTTGTGTGATGTTTTTCCTATATATTTTGTGCCTACAAGGTGGGCTTCGTGGATTTTTACCGCGTTCGCGCACTTCTTTTTTTGTTGATAATCCCTCATGTAATGTCTTTTGGAGCAATATTAATTTAATGGAGAAAATCCTCAAAAATGGCAGTGGAATCACACATTAAAGTTGATAAACACTTTCCATAAAAGAATCAAGCAAGAAGGCCAAAGAAACAGCCGTCGTCGCGCTTCCAGAGCGAACGACGGCATTCCATGCAACCGCGAGCGCTCGCATGAGCGGTCATTTGGCGCGCCGCCGCCTCTAGGGGATCAGCTATTTTCACCCCGTCGAAGCGGATCATGAAGGGGATGAACAGACACTCCAGAAACTCATCCAGATGGCAAAACCCTAGCCGTCGGAGCCCATCCGGAGGGAGGATCGACCGGGAGAAGAAGGGGATTCCTATCACCGTGCGAGGAATGGCATCATCATCAACATCTACATCATCACCACCTTCATCATCATCATCATCATCATCATCATCCGCATCCTTATCATCTGCAACATCAAGAACCCTAGTGTATCCTTCGATGTATTGGTTGAATCATTCGCCCATGTATTCCATTACCATTACCATCATGATTGTTGTTCTTATGTGTGAGTAGACCCCTAGTTCTTGGGGATATGGATGAACCTTGGTATGTGTAGGATCTGGAATTTTTATTATGGATATGAGATCCTCTGTTGAATGCTTAGTTTAATAACTTCATGAATGTTGTGAAGGGGCCCCACTCAGCATTTGTGCCTATATTGGCCACGAAGTATATCACTGTCTTTGCATAGGTTTAGGATGTGGAGGTAATTCGAGGTGACAGTAAAAGCCTACTGCTCCTAACCTTTACAAATGATCAGGGATTTACGGAGAACCCTTAGTGGGGCCGCGTCCATGGGGAAACCCTTAATTATCATGAGTTGTAACCCACAAGGGGAGACTATGATGGTGGCGTGCGTGGCACGAAGTCTACCACGAGCAGAACGTGTTCTGTACCCGGCTCCGCCCAGCATAAACGTCAACAGTGGCTCAAGTATCCTTTCCATGCTATGTTTATGCATAGTAGTACTAGAAACAGACCAATGGGGATTCCAGACTCCCTGAGAATGCCTTTTTAATTCTATTGTTTCACTGTTATTTACCATCCTTGTCTTTCATTTACTTTTATGTTATTCAGTTACAAGTCACCATTTTACTCAATCCTTATTTAAATCCGCCCTCACTCTGCTTCAAGTCTGCAATTATCTGCAGGCACAAAGTCACATAATTCTCTACAAGGGGCAAAAGCCTGATTCTTGTGCTCCCTGTGGGATCGATACTCTTACTTCGAAAAGGCTACAACTAAACCCTATGCACTTGCAGGCTATCAGTGGCGCACGTGCATTTCAAAACTCGCATAGTAACATTAGCTGACCAATTAAATGTGTCTCTATTTTATTAGTATCTGTATCGTATAAGATTCGAATTTGATAACTAAGCTTTGGAATTATGAATGGCATGTAGTTTAGCTTGAAGGATGGAGTGCTGCTAGTACGACACGAAGCATCTAGGCGGATCGTAGTGTAGATAAAAGGGGGAAACCATAACATCATAAATAAATCGGGAAAGTGGAACTAGCTGGAAAATATGGGGTTGTATTACAGCTACTAATCGAAAGCATTTCGATCCCCTACAGGCCAGCTCTATTCAATTGAAGGCGCACTACGGTTACTATCAGTCTAGTCTCTCAATGGTCACACAGCTCCTAGCATTTCCTGAATATTATGGCAGACCAGCTCAAAGTGCTAAAAGCATCCAGCAGAAGCGGCCAATAGACCTGTTTACTACAGATCTCCCTGCTCCCCTTCCTGACAAGGAACATACTGTAATTATTAAAGAAGAACAGAAGAGGAACATGTTAAAGAATAGAAGAGGAAGCATATTATGGAGATTCCACTTCTTTCTATACATTTGGAAACTAAGCTCATGATAAACCAAGCCACGTATATTTGAAAACTCAAGTGGGAACATTAGCTGACCAATTAAATGTGTCTGTTAACTAATATCATTATCATATCACATTCGTATATGAACAACTAAGCTTTGGAAATATGAGTGGTGTGTTGTTTAGCTTGAAGGGTGGACTGCTGCTAGTACGACACAAAGCACCTACGCAGATGATAGTGTAGATAAAATGGGAAGACCCTCAGCATCACGAGTAAAATCAGGAAAGTGGAACTAGCTGGAAAATATGGGATTGTATTGCCGGTATGGCTAGAAAGGTTTTGGATCCCCTACAGGGGCAGCTCTGTTCAACTGAAGGCGCACACGGTTACTATCAGTCTAGACTCTCAAAGGCGACACAACTCTCAGCATTTAATGAATATTATGGTAGACCAACTCGAAGAATTGAAATCATCGATCTGAAACGACCCGATAGACCTGTGGGTTGCAAGTGTCCCTGCTCCTCTTCCCGACAAGGAACATACTGTACTACTATACTTATTAAAGAAGAATAGAAGAGGAACATGTTGAAGAAGAGCAAGTAGATTTTGGATAATACAATGTTCGTTGCCCACCCATGATGAACCAGAGTGCACAAAGAAATGCAATTCCCTGTTGTCTCCCTATATGTGGCCACGTGCATTTGGGAACTCAAGTGGAAACATTAGCTGACCAATTAAATGTGTGTCTGTTAACTAATATCATTATCATATCACATTCGTATGTGAACAACTAAGCTTTGGAATTATGAGTGGTGTGTTGTTTAGCTTGAAGGGTGGATTGTTGCTAGTACGACACAAAGCACATACAAATCATAGTGTAGATAAAATGGGAAAACCGTAAGCATCACGAGTAAAATCAGGAAAGTGGAACTAGCTGGAAAATATGGGCTCGTATTGCTAGTATGGCTAGAAAGGCTTTGGATCCCCTATAGGGGAAGCTCTCTTCAACTGAAGGCGCACTACTGTTACTATCAGTCTAGACTCTCAAAGGTGACAAAGCTCCCAGCATTTCCTGGATATTATGGCAGAACAACTCGAAGAGTTGAAAGCATCCATCAGAAGCGACCCAATAGACCTGCCGACTGCAAATGTCCCTGCTCCTTTTCCAGGCAAGGAACATACTGTACTACTATACTTATTAAAGAAGAACAGAAGAGGAACAAGTTAAAGAAGAGCAAGCAGATTTTGGATACTACAATGTTCGTTGCCCACCCATGATGAACTAGAGCGCATAAAGAAATGCAATTCCCTGATGTCTCTCCATATGTAGCACACATGCTTTTTCGAAACTAAAGTAGGAACATTAGTTGACCAATTAAACATTCTCTTTTTTAGTAATATCAGCATCATATTAGATTCGTATTTGAACAACTAAGCTTTGGAAATATGAATCGCATGTTGTTTCGCTTGATGGGTTGAGGAGCAGTGCTGGCACGACACGAAGCACCTTGGATGATGGTAGTGAATATAAAAGGGGAAAACCATAAGCATTGCGAGTATAGTGTTGAGCGTGCCATGGCGGATCTGAAGGTGCAAAGGGGACAAAGGCTACTTCGCAAAAAATGTTTGCTTTCAACAAAGAAGTAAGATTCTAAGTGATGGACAAGAAATCACAGTAAAGCAGTGCCGATCTATTTTCTGGCTGAGAGAAATAACTTGAGCAGATATGAAAGAGTACCGCCTCTGTTGCGGCGCCATGTAGGCATCTACTGAGAAGTTGAGTGACGGTGTCCTGGACTAGGGGGTGCTAACCTAGTCGGCCCATAGTACTCGGTTGGGCCTGGGGGCCCTCACTCTCCTTCAGATGGACTCTGAAAACTACACGCCTGGATGTGATCAAGACCGTGCCTACCAAAGACTTGGCGTATACTCCAAGACATCTCCTACCGCCTCCATATGCGTCCCTGGATACCGACCATGTAACCCTAGATGCCCTACCTGGCATGTATATAAGCCAAAGGGTTTAGCCCGTGGAGGGAACCGAATCACAATTACCATTCACCTAGCCTTAGGGTTAGATCTCTCCTTACGATCTCGAGGTAGATCAAGGTTGTACTCGATACTTCATCATCAATATAATCCAAGCAGGACATAGTGTATTACCTCTTCGAGAGGGCCTGAAACTGGGTAACTACTCTCTCCTTCGTTCCTATAACCACCGATCTGAGATCCACAGCTCGGGACCCCCTACCCCGAGGTCAGCCGGTTTTACCACCGACACTGGTGCTTTCATTAAGAGTTCCGATGTGAGGTCAACAAAAAGATCGATGGCTCATCTGCAGATCAACTGTGGCACAGGCTACGAGGACATCTTCGTCCCTGGCCAACTCTTCGTTTTCGGTAGCATGGTCTTTTGTGGCAACTCTATGGGCCGTCTACCTCCCGTCGAAAATTACGCCCCGGATCACGTCGTGACTTTCGGAAGCTTGGAGTACACCGCGGATTCCCGCGGTGAGCTCGTCCTTACAGGTTGGACGCCAGGCCGAATCGAGGGCTTATAAGACATCGGGGGCTCGACAACGGAACCGATCTCCTTCGAGGATGTCGGGCCAAGCCCCCTGACCTCACAGGGTCCCGCGGAGGAACCAATTACCCCCGCCTCGGGCGACCTCGTCCCGGCGTTGGTTCTTACCCAGCTTCGAATGCTACGTCGGGTTTAGAACCGACTCGGGTACCAGATCCGAAATCAACTCCGGCTCCTCATGAGGCCGAGGACGCGTCAAGCGACCCACCAATCGTACTTCGGGTCAGCCCGGCGTATAGCCAGGCCATGAATCCCGAGGAATTATGTCACCTAAATGAGATGCTTGATCGTATCCAGAGCTTATCCATCTCGAACAGTCAGACCTCGGTCTGACAAGATCGGACTTAAAGCCAATGATCAAGAGATTTATGTCCCACCCACCACCCACCTAGTCGCCACGGTCGACGATTTAATTGATGTGTTAGACTATGATGAGGCTACCGACATAGATGAAGATGTCAACGGCCCTACAGAAATCAATACGCCGCTAGTCAACACTGGCAAGTGGACGGCAACATCTACCTATGACGTATATATGGTAGACACTCCTAAGAACCCATCAAGACGCCGGCGAAGGCGCGGGAGAGGTGCCAATGGGGACCCCAGCAGGCACGACGCCACTGCCACCAACACCGGCGCAGGGGCAGACAATGCTGATAACCCGAGAGAGAATTTTCAAGCCTCCCCAGGGCGGCCACACAGCCCCACAAGAATCCCCGAGGATGAGGACCCCGATGACCTCTTGGAAGGGGCTGATGATAATTACTTACCTCAATCTGAGGAAGATGAGAGCCTAGGCACTGAGGACTTTATAGTCCCCGAGGAGCCCTTCGAGCAAGAACGGTTCTGACGATGCCTTGTGGCCACCGCCCGAAGCATGAAACGGAAACAGCAGCAGCTGCAAGCCAATCAAGATGCACTGAATGACAAATGGGTCGAGATACTCTCGGCTGAGCAAGACCTCGAAGAACAGCGCCATAGCATTCCTAAATCTTACTCGCGAAGGCATTTGCTGCCCGAGTTCGATGAAGAACTAACCGACGACATGCTCTAAACACGCGGACGGGATGACGAACCTGACCGACCCCCTAGAGGGCGCGACAGGCCAGTACGGGAAAATTTCCAGACCCAAATGGCGACACGCCTTCATGGCAAAGATTTCGTTGATCACTTCGAGCCTTACGACGCACGACGCCAGATAGAGGCGAACCGGGCGCCCCCTCGGTCCATCTACGGATCAAGAGGGCGTGCACCAGCCGGGCTCGACGGCTATGATGCCTGGATGGACACGAACGGCCGAGCTCGGGACCAAGCTTACACACGGATATCTCCTGCTGCCCGACGTGAGACGGTTCTGAGGTCCCGCTCACCCGATCTGTTTTACAGATAAGGTAATGGAACATAAGTTCCCTAATGGGTTTAAGCCCATCAACATCGAGTCATACGATGGCACTACTGACCCAGCAGTATGGATCAAAGATTTCCTTCTCTATATTCACATGGCCAATGGAGACAATCTCCATGCTATCAAATACTTGTCGCTCAAACTAAAGGGGCCGGCGAGGCATTGGCTGAATAGCCTGCCTCCTCATTCCATCGGGAGCTGGGAAGCACTCGAGGATGCCTTCAGGGGAAACTTTCAGGGCACTTACGTCCGACCTCCAGACGCCGACGACCTCAGCCATGTCATTCAGCAACCTGGCGAGTCGGCAAGTAAATTCTGGAACAGGTTCTTAACTAAAAAGAACCAAATAGTAGACTGCCCCGACGCTCAGGCGATCGCCGCCTTCTGGCACAGCATCTGAGACGAATGGCTTGTGCGCCAGCTCGGGCAAGACAAGCCGAGGACCATGGCGGCCCTCACCTCACTTATGACCCGCTTTTGCGTGGGAGAGGATAGTTGGTTGGCCCGCAGCACTCACAACGGCGAGGCAGGCACCTCGGAAGTCCATGACGCCAATGGTAAGCCCAGGCGCAATAATAATAAGCGCAGATATAAAAATGGCGGGAGCGACACCGAGGACGCCGCAGTAAACGCAGGGTTCAACGGACCTAGATCCGGGCAGAAAAAGAAGCCCTTTAAAGGGAACAAAGATGGACCCAGCCAGCTAGATAAAATCCTCGACAGGGCGTGCCAAATTCATGGCACCTCGGACAAACAGCAACCCACACCAACCGGAATTGCTGGGTCTTCAAGCAGGTCGGAAAGTTGGCAACGGAGGGCCAAAATAAAGCCCAATCTCATAGTGAAGACGAGGACGAACCTCAGCGACACAATAATGGAGGCCAGAAACAGTTTCCTCATGAGGTGAAAGACGTGAACATTATCTACGTCACCCACATCCCTAAAAAGGAGAGGAAACGAGCACTTCGGGACATCTACGCCCTAGAGCCTGTTGCCCGAAGTTCAATCCATGGTCGGCTTACCCGATCACATTTGACAAACATGATCATCCGACCAGCATACGACATGGCGGATCGGCTACTTTGGTCCTGGATCCAATAATTGACGGATTCCATCTGACACGCATCCTCATGGACGGAGGCAACAGCCTCAATTTAATCTACGCGGATACGATCAGAAAGATGGGCATACACTCATCTCAGATCAAACCCAGCAGCACCACCTTTAAAGGTATCATTCCAGGTGTCGAAGCTTGTTGCACAGGAACAGTGACTCTGGAGGTAGTCTTTGGATCACCCGAGAACTTCCGGAGGGAAGAGCTAATCTTCGACATCGTCCCCTTCCGTAGTGGATACCACGCGCTGCTCGGGCGCACCGCATTTGCTCACTTTAACGCAGTCCCACATTACGCGTACTTAAAGACGAAAATGCCAGGACCTAACGGTGTTATTACAGTCAATGGTAAAACCGAATGCTCCCTCCGAACGGAGAACCAGACCGCGGATTTCCCAGCTGAAGTACAAGCAACCGAGGAGGCAGCTCGTGCAGCTAAGCACACGCCCAGCTCATCAAAGCGTACACGGGCTACACAGGCCGACCTTGGTCAGGCATCCGCTCACCCCAAATAGGGGCACGGGCTCCTCGCTCGCCTCCCTCTGGAAGGGCATTACGTCCCCAGGGTGCATAACTTTGCCCCAAAAATTCCATGGGCGGCTGAGGAGCCAAAGCAAATGAGACATCATTGTCGGCTCGACCGAACAGCAACGCACTTCGGACCTACACACCAAAAGGGCGTTGTAAAAGGCCCAAACAGCAGCGGCATTTCCACATGTCTTAAAATATCCAAGCGGCAGTTGCACACCTTTTTAAAGGACTCGACCGACGAAAGCATCAAGCAATCGAACGGCCGAGGTTTCATACAGTCCATACCCACTCCGCTATCAACGAAGATGAGCTGGTCAACAGCACGGAGACGTAGACGTGCGACGGGGAGGGACTTGGGCTACTAAAACCCAACAACATGCCCACCCTGTTTCTACTCCTTTTCTTTTTTATTTTCAATTGTATCTTTTGTGAATCTCTTTTGTCAAAGCTCGACATGTACGGCTTGACCACAATAAATAAAGAAAGTGCACCCTTCAAGGTCATAGCGCATTTCCTTATATCTACTACCTTTGAGCCAAAAGTATGCTTTCACGATACAACTGTTATTTACATTACAAAGGGCTTCGCTTTTAATCTCATGCCCCCACTACAAGTCCGAAGTATCTATTCGGCGTCTCGGATGTTGCATTATATGAATAAGTTTTGAACCTCGATTTTGGTCAATAGTTGGGTTGCCCGGCTCCTGTGCTTACCCGTTACATTTCCGATCCATTCGGCTAAGGGCGTAAAGGGAGAACTGTTGGGCCATTGGGAACCAGGGTACCTCGGCCCGTCTGCCTGTGGCCCAGGAAACGACGCCTGGCGAAGGCCCAAGATGCGGCCCGTCTAAGGGCGCCGCGAAGCGAAGACGCCTTGCGAGGTGCCAACCTCGTGAGGACCCCTCCTCAAGACACGACCTACCAGCACTTAGCCGCGGCAGCGGCAGGCGCCTCGCGAGGTCCGCCCGAGGCCACCCGAGCCTGACATCGGCTGCGCGGTCCTGTGCCCATCACATGGGTGACGCGCGTAGCGACGAAGGGCGGCAGAGGCCGCACCAGCGGGTGCGGATAGAGAAGCTTTCCTCTTTGGTGCTATAGGGGCAGTCCCAGCTGCCCACCCCCAAAGCGAGTCCCAAGGACTACCCGTTTGGTGATAGAAGACCGAGACAGCAAGGCGCGCAGGGCGGAGGTCATCACCGAGCCCACCGGCACGTCATAGATCAACTTTTGCAGGTGAAGACCACCTTTAGTCAGGATAGACTGAGCGCCTGTCCCCTTTCAAAACCCGCCAAGTGTGGCAACCCTTCCCGCCTAAATTTTTAGGAGAAGAGGACCAAGGCGGCTATAAAAGGGGGCAGAGCTGCCATTGTAGGGGATCGATTCCTCTGCTTCCTACCTTGTACGCAAGAACATCTTCTTGCCCAAAGCAATCCAAACCACAAGCAGGAGTAGGGTTTTACACCGCAAGGTGGCCCGAACTTGGGTTATCGTCGTGTCCCCTGTCGTGCTCCCGCGTAGCGCTCTCGCCGTAGCCTTGCCGTGGTGACCTTTGGTCGGAATGAACTAGCTCATCCCCAGTGTTCGAACCTCTAGATCCCCGGAGTCCCGGCTCCGTCATTTGGCGTGCCAGGTAGGGGGTGGCTTCGGTTCTTTCCACCTCCTCGCCACCATGGTTGACGCTCGCCGTGAGCGCTACGCGCGCCGAGCTGCCAGGGTGGCCCAGATGGAGCCCGTCGCCCGCGACGACCGTCGACACCGCGTCGCCAGCGCTGCTACCGACCCTGCTGCGAGGGAACAGCAGGCCTCTTCCCTTCACCCATCCGTGCAGGCGGATGGCCACACCGCTACGGCCTCGTCGCTTGCTCGCCGCGATGCACCGGCCCCGCAGGCCGCGTTGCTCATGGCGCGCGAGCTCCTGCGCTACCGCCCCACCGACGCCGGCTACGACGCCTGGCTCGACCGCATCACCAAGCTCGTCAACGCCGCAGGCGACAACCCAGTGCCCTCTCACTCGCTCCGTCCTCCGCCGTCTCGCGCCGGGGACGTGGCGCACGATGTGCCCCCTCCGTCTCCTCTGCACGGCGAGGACGAGCCATCCCGCGGCGCGTCCTCTCCGAACCACGGCGAGCCCACCTGCCAGATCGTTCGGCGCATGCCTCCTGACGCACGCGTGCTCCTCGAGCAGCTGCGCCAGTGCCAAGACAGGACCATCCAGGAAGTCACGGCGACCGGTCGCCAGAACCGCGCCGCCCTCGCCGGCGGCGTCTCCTCCAGCTGCGTGGGCTGCCGCGCCTTCACCCACGATCTGCGCCTTGTAGTGTGGCCCACCAAGTTCATGCTGGACCTGCCTCCGCGCTATGACGGCACCCCCAACCCCATGGAGTTCCTGCAGCTCTATGCCCTGAGCATCGAGGCAGCTAACGGCGACGACAAGGTCATGGCAAACTGGTTCCACATGGCCCTCAAGGATGGCCCCCGCTCTAGGCTCATGAACCTCCCCGAGGCGTCCATCTCATCGTGGGGCGAGCTCTGCCAGCAATTTGTCACCAACTTCAAGGGCACGCATGAGCGCTCCCTCACGCTCAACGACCTGCGCGCTGTGTGCCAGCACCCCGACGAGACCCTCCGCAAGTACATCCAGCGCTTCAGCCAAGTGCGCAACAAGATTCCGCGCGCCTCCGAGGACGCCATCGTCTCCGCGTTCTCCAACGGCATCACGGACGTCCGAATGTGCAAGAAGCTCGCCATCAACGATGAGCTCTATTCCGTGCTCGAGCTGTTTGACCTCGCTGACAAGCGCGCCAAGGCCAAGGAAGGCCGCCTCTTCGTCCACAACGACCCCGACACGGCGCCGGACACCGCCAAGGCCAAGAGCAAGGACACCAAGCGCAAGGGCCCTGCCGTGCTCGTAGTGGAGCTCGAGCAGAAGCGCGGTCAGGAGCGTGACGAGCCCAAGAGAGATAACTGCCCTCTCTGCGCCTACCACAACTCGCACTGCCACAGCACTGAGGACTGCCATGAGTTCAAGCTGCTTCGCGACGAGCGCCTTGGCCGCCGTGGCGACCGCAACGACCGCGGCACCGGCCGTGGAGGTGGCCGTAACGGCGGCCGCTGGGGAGAATGCAACAACAACGGCAACTTCTGCCAGGGCTGGCGCGACCAGCCTCGCGAGGCCGCCTAGCGCGACCAGCCTCGTGAGGCCAACCCTCAGGACAATGCTGCCCTTTGTCGGTACCAAAACCGGCAGATCTCGGGTAGGGGATCCGAACTATGGGTCAAGGAGTCGATGGTAACAGGGAACGTAGAGACAGCGATTTACCCAGGTTCGGGCCCTCTCGAGGAGGTAATACCCTACGTCCTGCTTGATTGTATTGATGTGATTGTATGAAGGTTACAGAGTTGATCTACCTCGAGATCGACTGGGCTAAACCCTAGGTAATGGATATGATCCTGTACGGACTAGGCCTTCTGGTTTATATAGACACCAGGAGGTCCTAGGGTTACACATGGTCGATTACCATCAGGGGACAAACATGCCGGTTATGCCAATTGTTTCTTGGAGGAGACGCCAAGTCTTCGGAGGTTTCCTTCTGATACACGGGGTCGCCCACAATCCGGCCTTCCATCAACGAGTAGAGGGCGGCCCACCAGCCCGGCCTATGAAAGATCGGCCGGCAGCCCGAGTACCCCCTAGTCCGGGAGACCCTCAGTAGCCCCCGAACTAGTCTTCGAAGCCGAGGTAGACGCCGAACACCATTGGCTTCGTGGACCAGTTCAGTTTCCTCCGTGACACCGGTAACAGGCATGTATTACTCCGAGTTGTATTCTCAAGCATTGTCCGGTCGTATATGCGCCGAGCTATACCTCAGTAACGAAGTATAATAATAACTTAGCCCCGAAGGCTAGCCACTTCGGTGTGAGCAGTGTCCTCACCTGACAACTTTTACCGAAGGGTCACACCTTGCCATGACTGCGAGTTGGTTTATAAAAAACTCGATTCGCGGTTCGAGGCGGTTTTCATTGGCACGTCCCATCAATATGGAGATCGTGTCCTATTTTCAAGGGATATGATCAATAATCCGTTTCCCCCATGCGCGCATAATGGCACGGTTATATGGGGAAATGGCGAGGACTACGGCGCAGTAAAGGGACCGCGGGTTTTTACAGCCCATAAAAGGGGCACCGCCTTCGTTCCTTTCGTACGCTCTCATTTCCGCCCTCCGCCATTGCCTTCCCTATCTCTTGAGCTCCAACGCCCAAATCCGCCCTCCCTCTCAAAAACCTTTCCTTCCACCCGCCCAATCTAGCAATGGCGGGTTCCGGGTCCAAGGGCAAGTGGGAGGCCTCTAGCGTTACCAATAGCGCCATTTTGGAGTTGAAGAGCGCGGGCTACCTCCTGGCCGACATCGCCCACCGTGCTCCGGAGGCGGGCCAGGCCATCCCCACGCCGCGGCAGGGCGAGAGAGTGGTATTCGTGCCCCACTTCATACGGGGCTTGGGTTTCCCCCTTCACCCCTTCGTCAGGGGCCTCATGTTCTTCTACGGGCTCGACTTCCACGACCTCGCACCGAACTCCTTCCTCCACATCTCGGCTTTTATCATTGTCTGTGAGGCTTTTCTCTGAGTCCGGCCACACTTCGGTCTGTGGTTGAAGATCTTCAACGTCAAGCCGAAGATAGTAGATGGCCAGCAGGCGGCCTGCGGGGGGCAATGATCAGCAAGCTTCCGCGAGTGGAGTGGCTTGACGGTACCTTCATCGAGACCGTCAAGATCTGGCAAAAGGAATGGTTCTACATCATAGAGCCGAGGCGCGCCAATTGGGAGGCGATTCCTGCCTTCCACTCCGGGCCCCCTACAAGGCTGGTCTAATGGACCAAGAAGGGCCTCGACTGGGGGCCGAATATGGAGGTGGTGCTTCTGCAGAGCCAGATCGCCAAAATGATAGAGAAGGGCGTCGCGCTGGTCAACGTGATCCAGATCATGCTCGGCCGCCGAATCCTCCCTTTCCAGGACAGGGCTGCCCCCATGTGGGCCTATAAGCCCGGAGACCCGGCCACCGTGCGCAGCTTCTTGCGCACCTCCCACGCCCAACTGTGGAGGGCGCTATTCAAGCCGCAGAAGGACTGGCCGGCCGAGGAGGAAGACATCGGACTCGACGCCGCAAATCCTCCACGGGAGGTATGAGCAATTTTGTATTTTTATTTGAACTGTTCCCCTTTAACAAGGTACTCAGCTTTGCTACTTCTCATTCGCAGAATTGGCTGAAGAAGGCCCAGCGGATCGACAGTCCGGCGCCGCTGCCAGAGGGACCCAGGACGCCCCTCCTGACGGCCATGCAGGCCGTGGAGCCGTACGAGGCGCCGGAAAGGAAGGAGAAGAAGAAGGACCAATAGGGGGAGGCCAGCGAGAGCCTCCACTCCCGAGGACCCCCGGGTGCTAGATCCGGGGACACCAATGCTCCCTCCATGCAAGAGAAGGAGAAGGAGCATGGAGAGGATGGGGAGGAAGACGATTCCTCCCGAACAAGGAAAAGAGCGGCGTCCGAGGGCGCCGAGGAGGAGCCGCCACAACCCGCTCCCAAAAGACCGCGCAAGGCCAAGATAGCCTTGTCCGGCGATAGCTTGGCCTCTGCCGAGGACTCGGAGGCCTCCGAGGAGGTTCCTCGGAGGATCCCCAGGGCCAAGCCACAGGCTCAAAGGTATGCGTTCTAGTAACTGCTTCGACCATCTTCAGCCGAACTGGGTCTAATATTGACGGCATTTCCGTTTATAATTTTGTAGCCCGCTGCGCGATCTCCCCACCGACCGAGTCTCGAAGGGGGATTCTCCACCGGCAGCGTTAGCGGAGAGCGGGACCGAATCCCGCGCCTCGCCTCCCCCGATCGTCGAGGAGGCCGAGGAGGTCCTATCGAGGAGGACCCCTCCCGTGCCGCACGCGGGAGGAGGGGGCGACACTATCATGGCCGAGGTGAACACCTCGGTCGCCGAAGACCAGGAGGGGAGGGCCCCTCTGGTGAATGAAGAGGAGGAGCCCGGACAAGCCGAGCTTTCTCCGAGGACGACTCTGGAGATGTCAAGGTGTCCAGAGTCCGGTGCTCTGGACTTCAAGAAGGAAGGAGCCGGAGCGCCCCCGCCACCGCCGCCTGCCCCTGAGCAGGCGTCGACCAGGCGGCCGGACGAGTTGGAGGATGCTCTGACCAGCTCCTCTATCGCCAAAGAGCACCGTGCTCTTATGGGCACGGTGTTGCAAAGTATTCGGTCTGTGGATAACAGACTGAAGGAGGCCTTTAGTGGCCTTATTACCGGCTTCAAGGTGAGCGAAGTAATGCTTCTTCCTTAGAATAATTCCTTTGCGTAAATGAATAGCCTCATACACAGTAGCCCCCGAGACACTGACTGGCTTGGGCAAAGCCTGTCAGAGGATCGAAAATCAATATCCCGGATACTAACGTGTGTATAATAATGCATAGGCATCATCTTCGTCCGCAACCGCCAACGCCGAAGAGTTGGCCGAGCTGAATCGGAAGCTGAAGAGTTCCGAAGATGACCTGAGCCTGGTCAACAAAAGATTCGACGAGGCGCAAGGTAAGTCCGAGCTGTGATAGTGATTACAGCCGTAGTTTTGTAAGCAGTGTTCGAAGTATCCTTAACGGAGGGAACCGATTGTACTGCAGCTGCCGCCACGGAGGTCGAAAGCCTCAAGGCCGCACTGTGGACAGCTCAGCTGGATGCGGCGGCGCAAAAGTCGGCAGCCGAACAGGCGGCTGCCGAGCTGGTGGCGGTGAGAACCGCAAGTGAGAAGCATGAGGCCAGGGTGCTGGAAGTGCAGCAAGAGCTCGGGGATGCCGTCACAAGGTGTGAGGCCCTCGAGCAGAAGAATAAAGAGCAGGCCTTCGAGTTGACCTCGTTGGCAGCGGTGGCTAAGGAAGCGCGGACAGAAGTGCGCGGCTACCAAGAAGAGCTCCGCCAAGTCAGGCTGATTGCGGACGGTAAGCCATACTTGCTACAAAGTGTCTTTGGAGGTAACAGGTTCGCGTTGCTCACGCGGGTATGGCATTCCGCAGGTGCCTTTGTGGACCTCCCGAAGAGTGCGGCTGATGCGGCGAGGTTCTTCGCCGGCCGGGAGGGTGGGGCCGAGCAGAGGCTTTTCTGGGCGCAATTTCAAGCGCCCGAACACCCTCCCCTCCTCAACAACCAAATGAAGCAGCTGATGGAGCTGCATCAGATGGCGGAGCCGGCGATGAAGGACCTCTGCGTCAAGCTATGGCCATCGGAGCCGCTGCCGAGCAGCTACTTCGGTCTGGCGCAGAGGTTGTACGACGCCCCTTCTCGGGTCGACGCCTGGAAGCGCTCCGCATGCATCGATGAAAGTTACAGAGTTGGGTTGACACCCTCACCCTTCCACCACTAGAACGCACCAGGCGTCGATCCATGTCGCGGCCCAGGAGGCTCTTGGTCGGGCTACCCGCGTCTGGACACCCTCACCCTTCCACCACTACCGCCGCCACCACGATGGAATGATGGCAACCAGCCCGACCAAGATGTCGGGGGATACCAAGAGCCTCGCGGAGTGGCCTGCATCCTAGGCGGAGCTCAGGCTCCCGCATCCAACCACCACTTCAAGCTGTTCTCTCGTGAGGTGAACGTTGCCCTCCCGAGGCCTGAGGCTTCTCGCCCCCTCAAGTGGTCCCAATACGCCATCACCTTCGACTCTAACGATCACCCCAAGTCTTCAAGCGCTGCTGGCACAGTCCCCATGCTGTGCACCCCCACCATCAGCAATGTCGCTGTCACCAAGACACTCATCGACGGAGGTGCCGGCCTCAATGTGATCTCCATCGAGACCTTCGAGCAGCTCCAAGTGCCTTATGACCAGCTGATGCCGACCAGGCCCTTCTCCGGAGTGACTGATGGTTCCACCATTCCTCTGGGCCAAGTGCGCCTCCCCGTCACCTTCGGCACCCGCAAGAACTAACATATTGAGCTCATTGACTTCGACGTGGCGCACATCGGCCTGCCGTACAACGCCATCCTGGGCTACCCAGCTCTTGCCAAGTTCATGGCGGCGACCCACCACGCCTACAACGTCCTCAAGATTCCAGGCCGCAGCGGCATCATCACCGTCTGCTGCGATGAGAAGGACACAGTCCGCTCCCTCGAGGGTGTCTAAAAGGTCGCCGCCACCGCCTACCCTGCCAACGAGGATGCCGCCGAGCCTCATGAGGCCGCACCCGCGAAGAAGAAGCAGCCGTTCTCTCAGGACCGCGCCGAGACGAAGAAGGTGTTGGTGGATGGCAGTGGCTCAGGCCCTGCCTTCATCATCGGCACAGGCCTCTCCCCAGCATAGGAAGACGCGCTCGTCACCTTCCTTCGGGCAAACTCAAATGTGTTTGCCTGGACGACATCTGATTTGTCCGGTGTGCCGAGGGAGGTGATCGAGCACCACTTAGCGGTGTGCCCCAACGCACGCCCCGTGAAACAGAAGGCACGGCGCCAGGCGCCAGAGAAGCAAGATTTCATCGTCAAGGAAGTTCAGAAGCTCCAAGAAGCCAGAGTCATCCGTGAGGTGCGCCACCCTGAGTGGCTCGCCAACCCTGTCGTGGTGCCCAAGAAGTGCGGCAAGGAGCGCATGTGCGTCGACTTCACGAGCCTCAACAAGTTCTTCCCTCAAGACCCCTTTACGCTGCCCTGGATCGACCAAATCGTGGACTCCACCACCGGGTGCGATTTGCTATGTTTCCTAGATGCCTTCTCAGGCTACCACCAGATCAAGATGGCGGCTGAAGATGTGGAGAAAACGGCCTTCATCACCCCCCGCGGCATATTATGCTACATCTGCATGCCCTTCGGCCTCAGGAGTGCCGGTGGCCCCAGATGGGAAGAAACGCCGAGGCCTACGTCGATGACATCGTTGTCAAGACTCGCGAGGCCTGGTCCCTCCTCGCGGACCTCCAGGAGATATTTGACAACCTGCGCAAGGTCAACCTCAAGCTCAACCCAGACAAGTGTATCTTCGGAGTCCCCTCCAGCAAGGTGCTCGGCTTCCTGGTCTCCGACCGTGGCATCGAGGCCAACCCCGAGAAGATCAAGGCCATCGAGAGGATGCGTCCTCCCCAGAGCCTCAAGGAGATGCAGCGCCTGGCGGGATGCATGGCCTCACTCGGGCGATTCATCTCCAAGTTCGGCGAGCGAGCCCTGCCGTTATTCAAGCTCATGAAGAGATCCGGCCCCTTCAAGTGGACTCCCGAGGCCGACGCTGCCTTCGAAGACCTCAAGAGGTACCTCACGAGCCCTGTGACAACCCAAGACCGAGACCTCCACTATTTTGTGATATGTTCATGCTTGCATACTTGTATGATATGTGTTTTATTTTATTTTGGCATCATGTATCATGCATCATCTCCATCATTTGGTTGTGATTGCTCCCTTTATTTTGTTCATGTGTTTCTTCTACTCCTAGTCCCTCCTTGATCCTTTCTTATTTCCCATGCTCAACTTATTTCAATTCATTGAAACCTTGTGTGCTCTCCAAATCCTTCTCTTCATCCCCATCTCATTTTGCATCTTGATCTTCTCAAAAACCATCTCTAGTTCAAAACTCCAACTCTAGCTTCCTTCTTTCATTTATTCAAGTGACATTTTTCTAGTATAGAAAAATGTTCATTCTTTTTCTATAAGTCCTTCACCTTGACTTTAACCTCTCTGTCAGATTTTAGCTCATTTGGAGTTGATTTGGTTGGGTTCAAAAATGGCTCAAGTTTGAATTTAATTCAAACTTGGATTATTTTTCTACCTTTAAAAATTGCCAGAGCAATTTATTAAAATATTGCATAAACCATGGATTCCAGGGATATTCTTATCTCTTCCACACCCCTCTCCAATCTCTCTGAGCTTTTCTCTCTTGATTTCTGCTTGAAGAAATGGGAGCCCCTATGTGGCGCCTTCAGCGCCACTTGGGGAACTGGCGCCTGAAGCGCCCCTCCTCGTGGGCCGGCCCAGTAAGCTGCGCAAAGAAAAAAAGGAAGCAGGTTAATTCCTCACGTAAAAATGGTGGGAAGCAGGATTCGAACCACGGTCAGGAACATCGTTGGCTGTAGCCAATAACCACTAGATCGTGCTAATTTAGTTGTCCATTGTAAGGAAACATTACTATTTGGCCCGTTCTTCAGTTAACATATACTATTATATACCCAACATAATTTATATGAAAGCAAAACATAAAATTGAAAATAAATTCTTAAAAGTAGTGAAAACAACCACAGGTAGTGTAGCGGAACGAGGCACATTAACGGATACTGTAGCATCGCGATGTATTGTAGCGTCTCGAGGTGCTGTAGCAGGGTCGAAAAAATAGTTCACAAATTTGAAAAAAGTTCATCGAATTTCAAAAAAGAGTTCACCGAATTTGAAAAAAGTTCATCGAATTTGAAAAAAGTTCATCGAATTTGCAAAAAGTTCATCGAATTTGAAAAAAAAACTTCATCGAATTTGAAAAAAAGTTCATCGATTTTGAAAAAAGTCCATCGAATTTGAAAAAAAGTTCATCAAATTTGAAAAAAGTTCATCATTTTCCAAAAAAAGTTCATCGATTTTGAAAAAAGTTCACCAATTTCAAAAAAAGTTCATCGATTTTTAAAAAAAGTTCACCAACATGTTAAAGTTCGTTGATTTTGAAAAAAGCTAACCGAATTTGAAAAAAGTTCATTCAAATTGGAAAAAGTTCATCAATTTGGAAAAAGTTCATCATTGATTGGAAAAAGATCACGAATTTAAGAAAATAAAAAAGAAACAGGAAACAAAAAAATAAAAAGAAAAAAAACATGGAAAACGTCTGGGGGCATTTCCTATACATAGAAAAATAGAACATGAAGTGGGTATTCACAAAGCGACGAGGTGGCGTAGTGGTCAGTGTGCTTCACTCGGAAGGAAGAGATCCCGGGTTCGATCCTTGTCAATTGCACTTGTCGCACCCTTTTTTGAGTTTTAAAAACAGAAAAAAAACGTAGAATGGGCCGGCCCAGCGGGGGGCGCAGCAGGCGCCCGTTTGCAAACGGGCGCTGAAGCGCCAAATAGGATCCACCTGAAGAAATTGGATGAAAAGAAATAGCAGAGGGAGAGAGAGCAGCCCAGCAGTAGAAGTGGCAGCAGCCCAGCCAGCGAGGCCCAGCCACAGCCCACTTAGCCCCCAGCGACAGGAGCTTCTCCTACCTCCTGTACGGCAGCTCATCCAGGTGGTACACGTCGGTGACCTCGTTGATTTGACAGCCGGAAGCCGCCCTAGCCTCCTATTTAAGCATGTCCAACCGTACCCTAGCCTCTCCTCTGTCCATTCCCCCCTCTCCCTGCCTCCGCCACGAGGTAGGTCACCAACCACACGCCATCGCCATGACGAGCCGAGCCGAGCTCGAGCCTGACGTAGCCAGCATCGTCCGGTCATCGTCATCCTCCACGGCAAGTTCCGCGACTCCCGAAATGCCTCCCCGCACCTCTCCAAGCCCCGGATCGCCAAGTCCATCGCTTCCTCCTCGACGTCCTCCTCCTCTGCTTCGGTCTACATCGTGCACCCGAACGCCTCCGTCGGTCAGCGCATCCAGCCGCCTCCACCGGGGGCATCGTCTTCCCCGACGTCGTCTACATCGCCTCCGACCACGACGGCGCTGTGGGACGTTAAGACGGTGTCGTCTGCACCCTTTGCCTCCCCTGCTTCCTCTGCTTCATGGACCGAGCACCGCCGCCCCAATCAGCACCTCCCCACATCGCCTATGACACCTCTCCGACCCCCACTCATCGTGTTCCTCGAGCCCATGGTGAGCAGCCGCTCCCTCCCCAGTTCTTCCCCGGCTTGAATCCATCCCGTAGCCATCATTTTGATCTTGATCGAGGCCACGTCCGCCCATGGCCACGAGCTGAGGCTCGTGCCTTGCCTCATTGCTAGGCTCTGTTGCACTCACTGCACACCCACACTTGCTCACACACCTTCGCAGATCACGCACCGCAGCAGCTCAGCTTGCCCGCAAACCACGCCGTGCCTGCCAACTCTTGTCGCCACCGCATCGTCACGTCGTGCTGCACCCGAGACGAGCACGAGCTCGTGCTCGAGCGTTTGCACGTGTACCACCGCACCCGCACTCCCCTGCAAATTCCGCACCCCTGCCGGTACCTAGCAGCCCCATCTTTGCACAAGCAACAGCAGCAGCGAAGTGGCTGCGGCCACAGAGTTGTACCCAGGCGAACAGGGATCAAATCCCCATGGGCGCAACCTTTTTCCACCAATTTTGCCTCACCTAGTTCCAGTTGTTGCTCTGCTTCATCTAAATTCGAGCCCATCTGCAACCACTAGCACTGATCCAACCGAGTTGGTTAGCGCCGCCAGCCTGCACGCTAGAGGTCCTGGGTTCAGATCCCAGGCGCCTCCTTTTCCCTTTTATTTTTTCCCTCAATGCATTTACCGCTGTGCCTATGACCTCCAGGCCCCACATGTCATCCACACCGAGCCTCTCCACACAGCGCACACTTGGGCCAACTCCTCTTGGGCCGATGCAGTGTGCTGCAATCCAGCCCGTGTATGTTTTTTTCTGTTCCATGGGGTTTTAGCATTTATTCATTTTCTGCATATTCACAGAAATCCCACTGTTTCGAAATGTTAAGAACTAAACAGCCATGCATTCAAATAAAACATGTCATATATGTTAAATGCTAAGAATTTCATGTAGTTTCACAATATCCAACTTTCATCCATGTTAAAAATGTTTAAAATTGCTGTTTGCATTAATTTGCATAAATGACTTGTTAAAATGGTTTATTTCATAACTAAATAACCGTAGCTCCGAATTAAATGAACTTTATATGTAAATGGGGTAGAAAAACGTGTAGATTAACATGGTGCACTTTATTTTGCTGTTTAACAACATTAAAATTGTGTTTAGTTCAGAACAGTACCAAATTCGAAATTTGCATATGGGGTTTTTCCGGAATTGTTTTGTGTTGTTTCCGGCCTCATTTAAATTGACTAGATAGGTAGATTAACTTAAATTGACTAGATAGGTAGATTAAATATGCTTCATCTCTTGCCATGTTGAACAACATTTAATATTGATGAGTAGCATAAACGGGATTGAACTAAATAATCGTTGTGGAGTTTTGTCAATATGCAACTCGTTGCATATTGAGCTTCACTTAATGTGTAGTATTTGGGTGTTGCATTTTGCCATGCCATGCCTCATTAAACCGGACATGCATCATACTTGATTGTGCATTATGCCATGATTATGTTTGTGTGTTTACCATGTTGTTTGCTTCTTTCCGGTTATGCTTCTTCTCGATAGTCCGGATACGTTGTGAAGTGTGAGGATTCATTCGACTACTTCATGGATTCGATCTTCTTCCGAGCGGGATTTCAGGCAAGATGATCATGACCTTGGATATCTCTACTATCTTTGATTGCTAGTTGTCTCATTGCTATCGCTATGTCGTGCTTCCTACCACATATATGTCAGCCTCTCATATGCCATGATACAGCCTCTAACCACCCTTACCCAGCAAACCGTTGTTTGGCTATGTTACCGCTTGCTCAGCCCCTTTCTTATAGCGTTGCTAGTTGCAGGTGCAGTTGCAAGTTGTTCCATGTTGGGACATGGATATCATGGGATATCACAATATCTCTTATTTAATTAATGCATCTATATACTTGGTTGTGTGTGGAAGGCTTGGCCTTTTGCCTAGTGTTTTGTTCCACTCATGCCGCCTTAGTTTCCGTAATACCGGTGTTATGATCCTTGTTTAGCTTTCCTAACATGGTCAGGGGAATGGGACCCTCTTGACAGTTCGCTTTGAATAACCGCTTCCAGCAAGGCCCAACTTTGGTGTTAACATTTGCCACATAATAATACTGAATTAAATAATTAATTTGCATAGGGAGTTAGCGCTATCCAGGGATTCTTAATTCAACATAATACAGGGGGGCCAGTGCTGATGGTGCTGGTCCAAACTGGGCGATGTCCGGCGCCCCCTGGGCAACCAGGGTCTCAACTAACCCGGCGTCTTGCCCATCTGGTGTGCCCTGAGAACGAGATACGTGCGACTCCTATCAGGATTTTCGGTATACCGGGAGGTCTTGCTGGACTTGTGTTACCATTGTTGAAATGTCTTGTGCACGGGAATTCCGAGGATACTTTGGGCTGACTCGAGGTTGATCGGGTTTTCTGGAGGTTGAGGTTTTTCCATCGTAGATTGTGTTGGTTTGTGATGGACAAGGTTGGAACACCCCTGCAGGGTTAAATCTTTCACGAAGCCGTGCCCGCGGTTATGTGGCACTTGGATATTTATAACCTCCGGTTGTAGAGAACTTGACACTAATCCTAATTAAAATACACCAACCGCGTGCGTAACCGTGATCTTCTCTTTTCGAGGAAGTTCGAGAAGAGAACACGGTGGGGTTATGTTTGAACCGTAAGTAGGTGTTCAGGATCACTTCTTGATCATTACTAGATTGCGACCGTTATGTGTAGTTTACTCTCCTTATTCTTGTACTCGTAAGTTAGCCACCATACAATGCTTAGTGCTTGCTGCAGCCTCACCACTTAACCATTCCATACCCATTAAGCTTTGCTAGTCTTGATACCCATGGTTATGGGATTGCTGAGTCCTCGTGGCTCATAGATTACTACAACAACAGATGCAGGTGCAGGTAATGCGATGATTTGACGTGAGAGTGATGCACGTCTGCTTTTGGAGTTCTTCTTCGTCGATCTTGGGATAGGTTCCGGGTCGGCAGCCTGGGCTAGCAGGGTGGATGTCGTTCATGTTTTTCGTTTGTTTTCATCCGTAGTCAGATTCTGCTATTATGTATGGTGCTTGCTATGTATTGATGTATTCATGAGATGATTGTATGTATTTGTCTGTATCCCTATCTATTATGTACATGGTACGATGTAACGATATCCACCTTGCAAGCGTCTTCAATATGCACTTCTATCGCTGGTGGGACCTCCGAGTTCCTCGAGGACAGGATCGCATATTGGGCGTGACAAGCCCGCCCATCATGGTCGCGCCACGCTCTCATGAGCCCTTGCTCCTATACTTGGCGGCTACTCCCCAGACAGCCGGCGCGGCCCTGGTGGCAGTTCTAGAAGAGCGCGTCCCCGCGCAGAAGAGGCCTGCCTGGCCGCCGACTCCCGAGGCCTTGCTGTCGCCTGCCGAGGCCATGCCTCAGGAGGCCTCCAATGAGCCGCCTCCGGAGCCTCCCGAGCCACATGAGGCCCTCGGGCCCCCTGAAGACCAAGCTGCTGCAACAACTACCCGCCTCGTCGAGCACCCCGTGTACTTCGTCAGCACGGTGCTACGAGATGCGTGCGAGCGTTACCCATGCAGCAGAAGCTCCTCCTCACGCTCCTCGTCACCTCTAGGAAGCTGCGCCACTACTTCCAGGGCCATCCCATCAAGGTGATCTCGTATTACCCCCTGGAGCAAGTCTTGCGCAGCCCCAACGCCGTTGGCCGCGTCGCCGAGTGGAACATCGAGCTGCAAGCCTTCGAGCTGGAATTCTACACCACAAGGGTGATCAAGGGCGCAGCCCTGGCCGACTTCGTGGCGGAATGGATAGACCCGCCCCAGGAGGAGCCTCGCGAGACTGGGTCCCTTTGCCTGGGAACGAGGTGCCTCATGGCTAGACTATGCACTTCGATGGCGCCATCTCCCGGCAGGGCGCAGGAGCTGGCGTCATGCTCACCTCGCCAATAGGAGACAAGCTCTGCTACGCTGTCCAACTCTGCTTCAAGCGCGACGACAAGGTCTCCAACAACATCGCGGAGTACGTGGGCCTCATCACCGGACTCAAGGCTGCCTCTGCTCTAGGCATCAAACGCCTCACCATCAAGGGCGATTCGCAGCTCCTCGTCAACTTCTCCAACAAAAGCTACAAGCCCAAGGATGAGCACATGGCTGCCTACTTAGAAGAGGTACGTAAACTCAAGAAGCATTTCCTTGGCCTGGAGCTGCAGCACGTTCCTCGCGGTGGCAACAAGGAGGCCGACGACATCGCCAAGCAAGCATCTCGCCGCGAGCCCCAGAGCTCTGGCATCTTCGAGGAAAGGCTCCTCAAGCCATCAGCCACTCCGCCAGCCGCGAGCACCAAGCTGCTTCACGAGGAACTCCCGCCCGCACCACCCATGGGCGCACCAGACTGCGGCCCAGCCTCAGGAGCCCGCCTGCTGCTGGCGCTCCAACCCCAAGTAGATAGCTAGGCTGCGGAGTTCAAGGCCTACTTGCTTCATGGCACCCTTCCAGAGAAGGACTCAGAAGGAGAGCACGTGGCTTGCCAGGCCACCGCTTACTGCTTGCAAGACGGCGAGCTATACCGCAGGCGCCCCAATGGCGTCTCGCTGTGGTGCATCTCTGAAGAACAAGGGCACGAGCTGCTTGCCGACATCCATGGAGGAGACTGCGGCCACCACTCCTCGTCGCGCACCCTTGCCGGCAAGGTGTTCCGCAGTGGCTTCTACTAGCCCACCGCGCTCCACGACGCCACCGAGCTGGTCCAATCCTGCAAAGCTTGTCAATTCCACGCCAAGCAAATCCACTAGCCGACGCAAGGCCTCCAGACGATTCCCCTCTCATGGCCCTTCGTGGTCTGGGGGCTGGATATCTTGGGGCCCTTCCCTCGTGCAGCTGGTGGTTACCGCTATCTCTACGTCGCGATCGACAAGTTCACCAAATGGGCGGAGGTCGAGCCCGTGCGCACCATCCCAGCAGGCTCTGCCGTCAAGTTCATCAAGGGCCTCGTGAGCCGCTTCGGCGTCCCCAACCGCATCATCACTGACAACGGCTCCCAGTTCACAAGCGGCCTCTTCAAGTCATATTGCGCCAGCCTCGGCACGCAGATCTGCTACGCCTCTGTGGCGCACCCATGAAGCAATGGCCAGGCCGAGCTTGCGAACGCTGAGGTCCTCAAGGGCCTCAAGACAAGAAGCTTCAAGAAAAAGCTCGAAGCCTGCGGCAAGGGCTGGCTTGACGAGCTGCAGTCTATGCTGTGGTCCATCCGCACAACGGCAACCAAGCCTACAGGCGAGACTCCCTTCTTCCTCATCTACGGAGCCGAAGCAGTCCTACCGTATGAGCTCAGGCATGGCTCTCCATGAGTCCTTGCCTTCGACGAGGCTCGTCAGGACGCCTCGCGAGAGGCCGACCTGCTGCTCCTCGAAGAAGCGCGTCGCCAGGCCGCCCTGCGCACCGCCAGATACCAGCGGGCTCTGCATCGCTATCACAGCCGCAACACACGCCCACGCACCCTCGAAGTCAGCAATCTCGTCCTGAGAAGGATCCTCTCCAGAGAGGGACTCCACAAGCTCTCACCCACGTGGGAAGGCCCTTTCAGGGTTGCTCATGTCTCCAAGCCCGGCGCCGCCCAGCTGGAGACGGAGGACGGAGTTCCTGTGCCTAACGCCAGGAACATCCAACACCTCCGCAAGTTCTACCCGTGACCCTCATGCGTACGAACGAAGTGGGGCTGTACACTTCCCGAAGCCTCTCATTGTGTTCGCCTGATGGGCCCGCGAGAGCTCCCGCCCACGTCTCAGTGGAAGCCCCATGCTCCGCACTAGCGGAACGATCGAACCGCGATCATGCCCACGCCTAGTGGAAGCCCCATGCTCCGCACTGGCGGAGCTTTCACCTGAGGGCGCCCCACGGGCTGCACCAACCTCACGTTGATCCATGCCGGACATGGCAGCCTCATCTCTTTTTGGTTGTGTAATGAAATTATTACTATGTTTCTATAAAGCTCTATTTCCTAAGATATCTTATGTGTTGCTAAGTTGCTTGCCTCAGGAGCTGTGCACGCTCGCGACCTTTCTCCTGCGCATCTCGCGAGTGGGGGTTGGACATGGTGCCTGTGCTCGGGTCAGTCCCAGTAGCGCTGCAAAAACCCAAGTCATCGAGCTCTGGCTCGTGGGCCCGCTCCTGTGCACGCCACCTCACCAAGGTCCTTGGTGTCTCGTCTCCTCGCGTGATACCCACGAGCAAGCTAGCAAGCGCACACCGCTCCCCCTGTTTTATGAAATCGATGTAAAGTTATCACAGGAACAAGGCACTCAAAGGCCTCGCGAGGCGACTCACGACAAGACGCCTTCGTAAACCCCCGGGGAGCCTCTCGAGCGCTGCCTCACGAGCCAACCTACGGCGACCGTCTCCACCAAATGCTAGAGGGAGACCTCACAAGCAAGAGCCTCGCGAGGCGTGCCCTGTAGCCATGACATGGCAAGCGACACCCGCAAAAGAGCTAAGTACAAAAACACCTCATGAGCCGCTCTCGGTGCCTCTCAAGTTTCCTCTCCCCATGACCTCGCTGAGTGCTGATGTTCTCTCCTCCGCGCAAGCCGCTTGCACGTCAAAGGGGGACTTCCTGAGCATCGTCCTCTGGAGTCCTTACCGCCTCTCAGTGCCCTACACCTCCTGGCCTTGTCCAGGCAACGCGACCTGACATACCAGCGACGGCTGTAGCCCGCTCGGGGACTGGGTCCTGACGATGTAGAGCACTAAGGCAAACAAGGAAAGGGAAATAGGCCTCACGAGAGAGCCTCACGAGGAAACATGCATTACGACAAGTCATAAAGTACTTAAGACAAAAGACATTGTTTTTCACGCCATCGGGGGCTGCATCAGCCTATAACAGGAACAAAAGAGAAAGAGGCCAAGGGGGAGCACGACGCGCCTTCAAGATCCGACACGGGCGCCATCTGCGCCTAATCGGAGTCTTCGTCTTCGCTCTTGATGTGCGGAGAGCCTTCGCCGCTCTCGCCCCCGCTGCTGGAGTCTCCGCTGCTACCGCTGTCGCTCCCGCCGGAGGAGTCGGAGCTGCTGTCATCCTCGCTCTCCGCGCAGCACTCCAGGCGGGCACCAGAGGCCCCGAAGAACTTCACGAAGAGGGTGGCGGCTCCGTCATACTTAAATTGAAGGAGATGCCCCCGCTTCAGGCCGCGGGCGAGGGCAAAGGACTTCCACCCCCGCTTCAGGAACATGAAGCCAGTTGGGGTGAACTCCGTCACCACCCAGGAGGGCCCGTTGCAGCAGCCGTCTACTTGCACCCACAGCCCCAAGGGCTCCTTGCCCTCCATCACTCTCGCGAAGGAATCGGGGAGCCGGAGCCAGCTGCAAGGCCGGTGATGCATCCCCACGATGAACTCGTGCGCCACCTCTGCCGTGTGAAATCCCGCCTTGGGAGGATGGGCGGACGCCCCGCTGCGCCAGCCTCGGCCACGGGCATCGCGTCCTCCGCGGCCACGAGTGCTAGCCCTACCGCGAGTGCTTGGGCCGGCTTTGGTGGCCGTCGAGGGGCGCCCACGGCCCCGGGGCGGAACCCTCGTGGCGGCGGTGGATGCACGAGCTTGCCCTCTGCCCCTTGCCATGGCAACAATGGCTCCAGAAGGATGAGAAGTGAAAGAAGGGAAGGGGCGGAGGAAGAAGATGGGTGAAGGATCTCTACTTTCCGTCCCCCTTTATACCCGATGGGGGCGCTCTCCCTGTCGCTCCACCTTCTTCAACGTCGGGAATCGAGGCAGAAGCAGAAGGGAAGCAATGATGGCCTATGCCCCGCGCGGGCAAGCTTTATGGCAGGCGCGGGCGGTTACCAAGGCGGAGTGGGGAATGGGGGCACCCCATGTCCCGTCGTGCGCAACGCGTCGAACCTGGGCCCCGCAGTCTGTCAGGGCCTGCGTCATTTCGCTCCCAACGGGCGGGAACATGCGCACCACGGGCCCGGGGGCTACTGTCGGGCCATTGGGAACCAGGGTACCCCGGCCCGTCTGCCTGCGGCCCAGGAAACGACGCCTGGCGAAGGCCCAAGACGCGGCCCGTCTAAGGGCGCCGCGAAGCAAAGACGCCTCGCGAGGTGCCAGCCCCACGAGGACCCCCTCCTCAAGACACGACCTACCACCACTTAGCCGCGGCAGCGGCAGGGGCCTCTCGAGGTCCTCTCACGAGGCTGCCTCCCGAGGTGGCCCCCCGAGGCGGCCGAACGAGGCCACCCGAGCCTGACATCGGTTGCGCGGTCATGTGCCCATCACATGGGTGACGCACGTAACGCCGAAGGGCGGCAGAGGCTGCGCCAGTGGGCGCGGATAGAGAAACTTTCCTCTTTGGTGCTAAAGGGGCAGTCCCAGCTGCCCACCCCCAAAGTGAGTCCCAAGTACTACCCGTTTGGTGATAGAAGATCGAGACAACAAAGCGCGTCATAGATCAACTTTTGCAGGCGAAGACCGCCTTTAGTCAGGATAGACTGAGCGCCTGTCCCCTTTCAAAACTCGCCAAGTGTGGCAACCCTTCCCGCCTAAGTTTTCAGGGGAAGAGGACCAAGGCGGCTATAAAAGTGGGCAGAGCTGCCATTGTAGGGGGATCGATTCCTCTGCTTCCTACCTTGTACGGGAGAACATCTTCTTGCCCAAAGCAATCCCAACCACAAGCAGGAGTAGGGTTTTACACCGCAAGGTGGCCCAAACCTGGGTAACCGTCTTGTCCCCTATCGTGCTCCCGCATAGCGCTCTCGCCGTAGCCTCGCCGTGGTCACCTTTGGTCGGAAAGAACTAGCTCGCCCCCAGTGTTCGAACCTCTAGATCCCCGGAGTCCCGGCTCCGACAAGAACCACTGCGATTGCGCTGCCAGCTCGAATGGCAAAGCGCCTCAGTGGAGAAAGCCGAAAACAGACTGTCTTGGTAAGCATAAACTGGTCGGCCATCCGAAGACAGCGTCACGCAATGTATCGTTCGAGATCAACCGTGTTAAATGAAGGCCTTTTTGTTAAATCAGCCGAAGTAGTTAGCGGCATAAACCCCGGCTATACAGCCGATAAACTTCACACAGCAAGGGCTCGTCATCAGCCCTCACAGTCAAGCTCCTACGACTAAGTGGAAGTTATAAAACCACTATAGTCTAATTGCCTCGTTTCATGTGCATGGACCGCCTTCGGGAACCGAGACGTCGGCTAAGGGTCATGATTGCCTAGGAAACACCCTTTGTATACTATACAAAGGGGTTGAAGCCGACGACTGGTCACTTTCAGGTCAACACGGTCACACAGGAGTCAAAAAATAAAACACAGAATAATTTGTTGGAACATAAAGACGCATTCATTTCAAACAAAAGGAAGTTTTTTACATTCCACTACACTTCGGCATTCCGAAGTACTACCTAAAAATACAAAGTGTACTTAGGACACTCGGCCTCCGTGATCCGGGCTCCTTCCATCACCGGGGCCAGGTACTGCTCCACGGTCCGGGTCTTCCCTTCGATGGGCCCGGCGGCCATGACCGCCGCTTCAACGTGCGGATAGTGCATCCTCACGCGGGCGTACACTCGCTGGGCACCCTCCAGGCATGCGGAACGCTTCCAGCGCGCCACCTAGGGGATGGCCTCCCGCAGCCGGGCGAAGAACCCGAAGAAGCTGGTCGACAGCGCCTCTATGGGCCAAAGGTTGACGCAGAGGTCGAGAAACGCCGGCTTCGCCATGCGGAGGAGCTCCATCAACTGCTTCGTCTGATGATTCAGCAGTTCTGGATGCGAGGGTGCGTGGAATTGTTGCCAGAACGCCGACTCCGTGCCATGGCCCTCCCGTGCGCTGTAGTAGCGGCGGGCGTCCGCCGCGCTCCTCAGGAGATCCGCGAAGGCCTCTGCGGATCGCAATAGCTGGGTGAGCTCGACGAACCCCTTGCGGCCGAAAACACACTGAAGTAAAAATGGCTTACCAGCAGTGATCTGCTTCACTTGCTGAAGCACTTCGCGGTCCGCCCGAGCCTGGGTCTGGACCTCAGCGTGCACCAGGCGCAGCTTCTCGAGCTCCGTGATCGCCACCTTCCCCTTGTTCTGAAGGGCGTCGCGCTCCTGATACACGCCCTTCAGGGTCTCCTCCACCTCCAGGACCCGTGCCTGGTCCTTGTCCATGGCCACCTTCTCGGCGGCCAGATCCTTCTCGGCCTTGGTGGCCGCAGCCTTCTGCTGCTCGGCTTCTTGCCGAGCTCTCGCCAGCTCGGCCTTAAGCCCCTCAAGCTTGGCCGTAGCAGCTGTCATGTAAAACAGCTCAGCGTCAGCATTAAAAAATTCTAAGAGCATTTTCAAAATAAATTTGATGCCCTCGCAACTTCTTAAAAGTTTACCTTGAGACAGGTCGATCTGCTTTTGCATCAAATCGAGGTCCTCCTCTGACCTCTTGAGCTTCCGGCTCATCTCCGCTATCACCTTGGAGGCGGAGTTTGGAGCCGAGGTCGACACCTGCAAGCATACATTAATTTCTTAGTCCCCGTTTTCGACTTCAATCCTCTGTCCAGTCCTTTTTTGAAGGCCGGCCAGAGTCTTGGGGGCTACTGGATTAGCGCCTAATATTTTTCACGCTTCAACCCCAAAGCTAGTTTCTCAAAACTAGCTTTCGACTCGGGGGCTACTAGCTGGCTATACTCTTACAAGTGCTACGCTAATGATATAAGCAAAAAAGCCCTTGGACAGAAGCCCGCTTCCACAAGCAATTCTAAGCATGGAGGTTATTCGTAATACAAGTATAAAGAAGCGTACCTCAAAGCTCTTGACGAGGCCCTTGAAGACCTCATGCATTCCAGCCTCTGCGGACCGGAAGCCATGCAGCGCCGTGCCGATCAGGGCGCGGTGCTCTTCTGCGATGGAGGAGCCCGTTAAGGCTACCTCCATCTCCTCAGCCCATCCCACGGCAGCCCGCCCTGGAGCGGGAGGTGGGGGCGGTGCAACCTCTGAACCCACCACCGAGGTACTGGGCACGAGGGTCTCTAGTTGTGGCGTTGGCCCAGCCCTTCCTTGGGGACCTCGGAGACTGCCTCCCCTTGGCCTTGTGCGGCCGAGGTGTCAACCTCGGCCATGGTGACCGGCACCTCGGCCCCCGTTGTGTTGACTGGGGCGCCGGACCGGATGTCACTTCCCCCAGCCCCTCGAGAGCTGGGGGAGTCTTGGCGTGCTCAGGCGTCCCGCTGTCCGACGGAGGCAGCCCACTCAAAGTATCGCCATTGAGGCATGCCTTGGGCGGACTGGTGAAATACCCTTATAAGTCTCATTTGATGGACGGGTTTTTGAAGCCCAAATATGATTACAATGACGTACCTCCGGGGTGCCGGCTTCTCCCTCCTCAGCTCGAGGAGGAAGTCTTCATCTGACTCGTCGGAGAAGCTGGCCTTCTCCGGCAGGACAGGATCGGCGGAGGCCTTACGCGGCCTCTTCGGGCCTCCCGGCCTCGCCTCCTCCTCGGCGCCCTCGGACGCCACCCTCTTCCCCTTGAGGGATGGGTTTCCTTCCTTCGCGCCCTCCTCCGCTTCATCCTCGTGGGTGGAGGAGGTGTGGGTCTCCTCGGATCGGGTGACCGAAGCCTCCCATGCTCAGAGGCCCGTCCGGCCCCTCGGAGGTTTCGACTCCTTGGGGACCTCCACGTGCGTCTCCTCTGTCAAGAGGTCCGTGAGTTGGGGAGTTCTCTCCCCCTCGGGTAGCGGCGCCGGGCACAGCATTCGCTGCGCCTTGGGGATCCACTTCTGTGAATATGCAGTCGATTGGTCGGCCGAAGTTAATGAGGTTCAAAGAAACACAGAGGGTAGAGCTGTGTATTGAAAATTACCTCGGGGGCGTCGTGGGCGGCTTCGAAGCCTAGGTCCCTCCCAGTCGGGAACCCGTCCTTGGACGGCATGAACAGCAGCGTCCACATCCCGGCCGGTGTGGAGCGGAAGAAGTGGTGGATGGGCACCACATCCTCAGGCTTGTACGCCCACATCAGGGTGGCCCGAGATTGGAGTGGCAGGATACGGCGGTGGAGCATGACGTTCACCACGTCCGCCAGCTTGAGATCCCTCTTGTCGGTCCAGAACTCGATCTTCTGGACCAGCGCCTTGACCTCCCCTGGGTTCCCCCAGTCCATGCCCTTCCTCTTCCAGGACACAAGCTTTTTCGGAGGTCCGGCCGAGAACGCTGGGACCTCGGCCTGACCATCAGCGAGTGGTTCGGTGATATAAAACCACTCGCGCTGCCACTCCTTGATAGTATCTATGAAGGTGCCTTGGAACCAGCCAACCTTTTGGTTCTTGCTAATCATCGCGCCCCCGCACTCCGCGAGCTCGGAGTCGCTGGATCTCGGAATGATGCCGAAGATCTTCAACCACAATCCGAAGTGCAGCTCGATGCGGAGGAAGGCCTCGCAGACGGTGATGAAGGAGGCGAGGTGGAGAATGGAGTTCGGGGCTAGATGATGGAAATCTAGCCCGTAAAAGAACATGATCCCGCGCACGAAAGGGTGCAGCGGGAACCCCAGACCTCTAATGAAGTGGGGGACGAAGACAACCCTCTCCCCAGGATTGGGAGTGGGTACTCACTGGTTTGGCTCCGGCGCGCGAGTGTTTACCTCAGCGGGGATGTACCCCACGCTGCGCAGCTCCAGGATGGTGCCCTCCGTGACAGAGGAGCAGCCCCAATGCCCCTTGAGGGTGTTCCCCGCCATTGCGAGGGATGGAGGTGCAGAAGCACTGAGGGAGCAAGGCGAATTCGGGTTTGGATCTGGGCGCTGGAGCTCGAGAGGCAGCAGACAGGAAGGAAGGGGAGCGTACTTTTCCCGTCGCTATCCCTTTGCTCTTATATAGGCTGATAAAAGGCCAAGAGTCCCTACGGCCGCACCGTTGAAATCGCCATTTCCCCGTAAAAAGATGTCGTTATGCTCGTAGGGAGAAACAAAATCTTAATGGGCACGATCTCCGTCTTGATGGGACGTGCCAATAAGAGGATTGCCTCGGGCCGCGATTCGAGTGAGCAGTAACTGCCCGCCCTGTCGTAGGTGGTGCCGCTTCGATAAAGTTGTCAGACTAGAAGTACTATTCACACCTACGCGGCAGGCCTTCAAGGCTAAGTAACCCCACGTCTTTGGACGCGGAGCGGGTTTGGTCGGGTCCTATTCAGGGGACACCACTCCTTCGAGTAGTGTTCCATGGTGGCTTCGGATGAAGAAACATATCAACAAAAAAGGGAGAACTCGTCTGTCGAGCCAAGGACTTTGGATCTGAAGTTGTAAAAATCGCAGGGGTCGTCCTCGGCATAGAAGACCAGTTCGGGGGCTACTAACGGTGTCCTGGACTAGGGGGGCTAACCTAGTCGGCCCATAGTCCTCGGCTGGGCCTGGGGGCCCTCACTCTCCTTCAGATGGACTCCGGAAACTACATGCCTGGACGTGATCAAGACCGCGCCTACCGAAGACTTGGTGTATACTCCAAGACATCTCCTACCACCTCCATATGCGTCCCTGGATACCGACCATGTAACCCTAGATGCCCTACCTGGCGTGTATATAAGCCAAAGGGTTTAGCCCGTAGAGGGAACCGAATCACAATTACCATTCACCTAGCCTTAGGGTTAGATCTCTCCTTACGATCTCAAGGTAGATCAAGCTTGTACTCGATACTTCATCATCAATATAATCCAAGCAGGACGTAGGGTATTACCTCTTTGAGAGGGCCCGAACCTGGGTAACTACTCTCTCCTTCGTTCCTGTTACCATCGATCCGAGATCCATAGCTCGGGACCCCCTACCCCGAGGCCTGCCGGTTTTACCACCGACATTGAGGGTGCTGTGGTTGCGATGGCTGTCGGCGGCGTGGAAGCAGATTTGGCAGGGCAGATGGTGGTAGCGGGGGATATGTCCCAGCGCGGTGGACGAGACGGTCATAGGAGTGACCCCGGCAAGGTGGACGACGGCGCACATGAAGCGAGAGGACGCGATGCAAGGATCCTAGTCTGGAGCCGTGGATGAGAAACGTCGATCTCTTGTAATGGACGACGGTGTCGGGGTATCAGGTCCGGCATGGTGGAGGAGGACGGCGGCGGATGGGGTGGCGGACGGAGGAGGCTGGGGTGGAGAGGGTGTTTTGGCACCAACAGAGTACGAATGGGGAAATGGAGGGAGAGAGGTAGGGGGAACCATGTCTTTGGGACGTGCTTGTCTCAGATGCGGGGAAAGTTACAAACTTAGTCCCCGTTTAAAATTTCAGGCATCAGAGCGATATTGGTCAGTTGGGGGTAGGACAGTAATCTCGCATACCCCAAATATTTGCCAAGAGTGCTTTCGACCGAGGAGAGTTTGTTTTGGCGCACACTGTTGGCGCCCACCATATATGAATCGGGGTGAGAGCCAATTTTGCCCAAGGAGAGACTGTGTTTTGGCACCCACCGTGTATGAATCGGGGTGAGAGGCGGTTATGTCACATTTGAGTGAAATTACAAACCTACCCCTATCGAGACCTACAGAAATCGAGCCTGCAGGTTTTGCGTGTCAGGGCATAGGCAGTAATTTCCATCTCCCAAAATTTGGTTTCGGGTGGTTACGGCTGAGGAGGGACTGGGTGTTTCGCCGCTTTGTTCAAATTATAGGATAATAAGCTTGCACGTTTACCGTGCCATCTCAATTCAGATCCATTTTGTATTCTTTTTTTTCGGGCAGGATCCATTTTGTATTTGAATACAAATCTATATACATCATTTTTTATATATACTTTCAAAAGCACAACACCCTTTATATATAAATATTGTTTACAAATGCCATAATCTCAAATTCATAAGGTTGAATTCAAATATTTGAAACCACTTTATGTTCAACTCAAGTGCATGGATCACTAATATCAAGAAATTAAATAACATACATGTGCCCAAATTCAAATGAATATGCATGTTTGATAGATCAATTTTGGTTCGAGTATGAATTACATGTATCATCATCTCTAAATCAAATATTTGAACCCCTTTTATGTTGACATCTTTTATACATGCAACTAAATATTTGAATCTCCTTTCATGCCCATCTCTCTCTAGGTCTCTCTCGCGTGCTCCTTCATATAGCTATCACTCTCTTTTCTCTATCTCACCCGCATACTCAGTACATGTTTCTCTTTTTTCACAAACACAGTCTCTCGCTGTCTCTCTCGAGAGGTGTCACACTCTCTCTATCTCTATAGACCACTCGGCTTTCGTTATCTCTTACGTCTCTATCGTGCTCTGGTATCTCTCCAGCTACCTAGCATTATTTTTCACCGCCACACACACTCTCTCACTCGCCTTTCATTTTGTCTCTCTCTCTCTCTAGGGATCTCTCACGCACCTCATCTCTTTCTAGATATGACTCCTACCACTAAAATTTCTCTCTCTCGCACACACACTGTTTGTCGGGGTCTCCTTTCCCTCTTCACCTCCGTTCCAAAACTGAAACTATTCCTTTGTTTACTGGTCAGACAAAATCTCTCTCTCTCTCTCTAACTCTCTCACAAACAAACACACACACACACACCTCTTTGCTTTCGCCCACCCCCTCCCGACTCCCGTCTCCCTCACACATGCACACAACTCTCCCTTACGCACCCCCAACTCCTGTCTCTCCCACACACACTTATCGACTAGCCTCTGGCTAGGTTTATCCATCTATTACACACTCTCGCTTCCCCTCTCTCATATATGCTGTCTCTCTCGCGCTCCTTGTATCTATGTAGATATCTCGCCCCTTCTTGAAACACGCCCTCTCTGTGTAGTGTCTCCCGCTCTCCCTATTTGTTTGTAGCAAGAACTCTCTTTCTCCATAGCACACATACACACGCACTCGGCATTCTTTCTCATGCGCTCTCTCTAGGTCTCTCTCGCATAATGTTTGTAGGCCCCTTCGTTCCACGCACCCCGTCTCTCTAGGCCTCCCTTGCACACAATGTATCTTGCTCCCTGACCATTCTTGTGTACTCCATGTGACTTCTCCCATTCTCTCTCCGTCGCACACACACGTGCTCCATCGATCACCGAGCCTTCTTCCCTACCTCTCTCCCACCCGCATACTCCAAAGTCTCTCTCTGATCCTCGCTATTTTGTCTACCTCTATTTCTCTCGATCGTGCACACACACTGTAGGTGTATGAAAACATGGGTGTCATCATACCCTGACTTATGCACAGACGGTTGCAGCCTTCCCGACGGCAAGGGCCTGCTGGAAGATTGCTTCCATCAAGACTCAAGACTAGGTTAACAAGACCATGGAGAAGACCTCGAGGCAGGTCGTCGAGAAGTACCAGTGCGGTACTGAAGATCAAGATTACCCTTGCCGGTCAGCTCCGCACCGGCAAGGCGAAGGCCCGGCAAAGCTCCGTGTCGGCGGGCTTTTTCTGTCTCACTGCCGCTCCACCTCATCAACCAGAAAAGCATGTATTGATAGGTGTCGACTGGGTAGGTAGCCAAGCATAGCTTGTCAGGGCACGTGTCATCACGCCACCCAAAGATTAGCTTTAATGACACCCGTCCCTGGGTCGTGTCAAGATAACAGAAGGGCAGCTGGACGAGCGGTGCAGAACCTTTGCCGGAACTCGCCTCCCTAGCGTAGCACCTAACGGTGCATTTAATGCTTTTGTCCTACCTCGTTAGGGATAGGCATGCTAACAGTGCAATCACTGTTCATACCCTTGTATATGGTGCAGAAGCGGTGCTCCCCATAGAACTTAGATACGGGTCACCTCGAGTTTTGGCCTTCGATGAGGAGGATCAAGAAGAGCTACGGTAGGATGATGCCATGTTCCTTGAGGAGGATCATTTCTGGGCTGATGTCTGTGCTGCACGGTACCAGCAAGCTTTGCGCCACTACCATAGCCGCAAATTTAGCGCCAGGAACCTTGAGGAAGGCTACCTTGTTCTTCGTCGGATTCAGTCCACGAAGGGGAAAAACAAGTTGACACCGAAGTGGGAAGGCCCTTACCGGGTATTACGAGTCACTAGGCCCGGTGTAGTCTGCCTAGATACTGAAGATGGCACCCCTGTGCTCAACTCATGGAACATTGAGCATCTTCGCAAGTTTTACCCGTAAGGCGCGGTTGCCGGGCTGCCCGGCAGCCACTTTTGTATGAGTTTGCCGGCGAGGCATGTAATCCTTTGTACAGAGCCGGGCGCAGACCCCGTGCATAGTGAATAAAAGCTAAGTGTTTCGCAACTTTTGTCAAAGTACATACTTACTTATGTGTTACAGGCAGTCTTGTGCTACATTTTGCCTTATATGAGATGATTAACGAACCGTCAAGGTTCCAGCCTCCTCTCTTCTCTTCTTTCTTTTTCTTAAAGGAATGAAGTGTTCCTCGCGTGCAAGTTTCCCGAGGGGAGTGACGGTATGGATACCGAATGACGTTCAAGATATCATTTACGACGAGAAGTACAGCAAAGAAAAGCTAAGTTGGAAAACTTTGAAATAAAATTCCTTGTTGTAATTGCTTTCCCTTGAACGATTTATGCCTTTGTGTGAAAAACCTGCACGCGAAGGAACCTTGTTGGAATTGTTCACGCTCTTATTTCTGTTTCGAGTCCGCTCAATAGTGTAAACTAGCCGTGTCAAAACCGATGAGTGTGTCTTGCCGGAAGGCGGCAGCTTCGGCAAGCTGCTAAGGATCCATCCTCAAGCGCTAGCCGCGAGTGTGTGCTCACCGGCATGTTTCCAGCAAGCGTAGGGAGAAAAACATACAAGGACCGAATCATAAAGGGTACAGTGTACATTCATTCAGAGTACACAAGACATATTACATCAAGCCACAGTGCAGATCTAATTAAGATAGTTCTATCTTTTACATGATCTCACTTGTGGCAAGGTGTGACGACAAGATTAATTTGTGACTCCGCCCTGCATCCTGGAGACCTGGCCAACCCTGTCGGCAATTGGGGCGACGAGTGCTTCGGCGGCTCTGGTATCTGTCCCCTTCGGCAAGCTGGTGAAGGCCCTGGAAATATCAATGTCGGGGTTACGGTGGACGATCTTGACGAGCACCTTGAAGAGTATATCCTGGCTAAGCTTGCGGGATTCGTTGGCAAAAGAAGCAGACCGCTCTTCCTGATAGTTCCCCAATGCCTTGACAAGGCCCTCGAAGAAGAGAGTTAAACTGGCACTTGCCGCTTCTTGGTCGTTGGGGGAATAGCTATATTCCTCCAGGCCCATGCCCGCAAGCTGGGCACTGAGCTGCTCTGCGGCTTGTACAAGGCGGTTGGTCCACAGTTGCAAGCTGTCCTTCAGCATGTTAAAGGAATTCTCAGCGTCGACAAACGCAGCTTTCTCCTTCTCAAGATCTTTGGACAAGATTTTCTTTGTGCCTTGGCGCCTTCGAGATGCTCTTCCAACGTGGACAGTTTCAGCTTCAGATCTTCCTTGATGACGGCAGCTTGGCTAAATTCTTGACTCTTGGTTGATAGATGTGTCTGCAGATCACTCAAAGTGTGAGCTACCTTCTGCGCTGATTCCTGGAGAGTCAAGAGCTCCTTCCTGTTGCCGGCAAGGTCTTCTTCAAGCTTTGTTACCTTGGATTCCAACTCCACCTTGGCAGCCTTGGCGGTTTCTGCAGCCTTGACGGCCTCCAAGAGCTTGTCAGCATGAACCTGAGCTTGAGTCTCGATGGCCTTCTTATGGTTCTCTTCTATCTCACTGGTTCGCTGCATGAGCAGGGTCTGGATCTCTTCATCCTTGCCGCGGAGCTTGGCGGTGAGTGCTTCTTCTCGGGCGGCAAGATCCTTTTCTTTGATGATGAGCTGCATTTCACGCTCTGCCAACTTGCCGTCCAAGGCCGCTGTTTTCTCCTTAACAGCGGCAAGCCTTTCATCCTGCCTCCTGATGCTTTGGGACTTCTCATTATACCACCGACGGATCTCTTCCGCCTTCTCTTTCAGTTTCTGTTCAGCCAGCTCCATGGCTTGTTGCTGTGTGTGGAGCTTCTCCCAGCGCTTGCCATAGCGATCTTGCACGTCCTTGAATCCAGCAGCCATCGTCTTCAAGAAGGCAAGATCTGCAGAACCGTCATCAGAGCTGTCTGGTACTGTGACGCTGCTGGAGAAAGGCGCCAAGATTTCTGTGATTGCATCTTCAAAGGCAGGTTCCCCGGCACCGGATGAGCTGAGGGCTCCGGATTCCTGCTGCTGATTGATAAGATCCAAGGGGCCTGTCAGAGCTTGCATCTCGGGTGCGCTGGGATGGATGTCAGTGCTTGGCTTGTCGCTGCCTGGCTCTCCCATTTCAGCGTCTGTTATGACAGGCTTAGATGTTTTGCCGGAGGGTTTGTCAGGCTCTTCAGGAGATTTCCTGACCTCCTCAACGGCGGACGCGGTGGCCTCTTCGGCAAAAATTTTGGCGGCCTCGTCAGCGGCACTCTTTGCAATCTCCTCCACAAAAACCTCTCCTTCTTCTAGAGAGGTTGGTTCTACAAGATAGGAAAGAAGCGGAGAGCAGGATGAAATCAAAATTTCTGGACAAGTTCAAGAAAATAAAAAAGAAGGATTGATAAGAATAAGATTACATCTGGAAAGGAACTTACCTTGATGAGCATGTGGAGGGGAAGTTGTTCTTCTTCCGGCAACCTCGGTTGCTATCGCTCGGTCTCAGGCAACGTTAGTTGCCGAAGGGGCCTCGATGCGGAGGAGCTCTTCTTGGTGCTCCTCTGGGGGAGGTCTGCTCCTTGTCGGTGAAGGTCTTGGCTATGGTTCAGAGGTTGAGGGTGCCATCAAGGGATCCATTCCTTGGCGCTCTCCTTCTGGCTAGCCGCTTCCCGACTCCTTGTCCGTCTCCATTGCAGAAGACTCAATGACGGTGCTTGCCAGCGGGAATTGGATGTGAGCCTCATGCTGGGGGATCGAGCCGACAACCTCAGACGAGGTGACACCTTGGTCTGTGCCTATTGCCGTCCCGCCCTCTTCGGCTGTTCTGGGCTTCTTCCTTTGCCTTTCTGCCAAGGGCACCTCATCCCTGCAAGATTACAATAGTCAAGATGATTAGTTCAACAACAATATCAAGACAATTGAAAGAATGATAGATGAAGATGATAGACTTACTCTTCCTCCTCTTCATGATCACTATGGACAGACAGGTCCGAGTGCACCGTGTTATCTGCGCCGGAGGGTGTAGGTGGTGGCGGTGTCTTCCTAGCCCGCTTGGCTCTTGACAGAGCCAGGGGCTGTGAAGCACCCTCACCCTCTACAGTTGATGAAGCTGGTTGCCGGGAAGCGGCACCGCGAGTATGCTGACACCGGGAAGGTTGAGCCCGGGAAGCCGTAGTTGCTGTCTTGATGCTGACAAGTTCCTTACTTGTCGGCTCAGTGTGCGCTGCCTTCTTCTGGGCAGGCTTTTGGCAATAGCAGTCTTCACTTTGGCAGGAGGGGGTGAGGTGCTTCCTCCTCTTCCTCTTCCTCTAAAGACTCTTCGGGTTGCTTCTCGTCTTCCTCGGATTCCTTGGCTTGATCCTCCTCGCTTGTTTGCTCTTTGGCATGGTCCTTGACCTGCCCTCCACTTCTGGTTCCTGGGGCTTCAGCATGCTCTTTGGCATGTTCTTCGACGCGTCCCTCAACGTTGATGCCCTTAGTCACCCGGGAATGAGTTGCTTTCTTGATCTCTTTAGCTCTGGCACCAAGGTACTATTGTTCATCATCCTTTGTTAGGTGAACCATGTCATCCTCGACCCGGATGGCCTTCTCTTTCAAGGTGCCAAGCCAGTCACTCACTTCTTTCTTAGAAGGCACCTTCCAAGTGCTCAGAACTGTCTTGGCTTCACAGTCAGGCATCATTACCAGGATGGAAGCCTTGGCGGTATTGTTGCAGAGTGGGATCACTTTTTCCGGCAAGTGAAAGTTGCAGCCCTTGTTGAAGAGCTAGCAAATGAGCCAGTAATGCTCTATTATAGTCAAGTTGTCGTTGAGGCCTGGATGCAGACGCATTGTATCGGCAAGGTTTTTGTAATCCCATGCTTTCCGGCCTCCTCTGTGCTGCAGTGGGGCGATCCGGCGGCGAGTGAAATCCACTCCCACCATCTCGATCGTCAAGCCGGCTTCCTTGAAGGCAAGGATTCGGTACAGCGCCACTCCAAGCTTGTCATCATTGGGGTCGACGATACTCCATTTGGCAGATTTTTCAATCTTCTCGGTTCTGAGCTGATAGAATGCCTGGAAGTTCTGCTGTTTAATCCAACACCAGTCGGCTCGCCATTCGTTCCACTTGATGTGCAGCTTGCCGTCCAAGTAGTGCATCTTCAGATTTGTCCTTGGAATCCACATGACACTACCGGAGAGGGCGTCGTCCTCGACCCGGGGAAAGGAGAAGTGTCGAAACAGGGCAACATTTGGGGCTATTCCTACAAAGTTCTCACACAAATGCGCGAAGACCAACAAGTAGGTGACCGCATTGGGTGTGAAATCCAGCAATCTGAATCCATAGGTGTTCATCACCTCTACGAAGAAATCGGAAAAAGGCGGGCACAGTCTGCAATAGAAATACCCGACGAAGAAGTGGTATTGGTCGTCCGCGGGAGGAAGAGATCATGGGAGCACCATTGTACCTTCATGGTCCTTCGTCATCCTCGCGTACACATACGAGTACCTCCTCGTCAGGTCATCCTCCATGAGCACCGGCGAAAAAATGGCGTTATCCCACCGCCGTGCCGCTTTAACGACTTTCTTCTCCTCCGTCGCTGCATCGATGGGCTTCGTGGTTCTCTTCGGCGCCATGGTGAGCTCTGAGGGGGGGAAGCATAGTGGTGGATGGGCGGGGCTATGCACAGGCGACGCGCTCTGTTCTTGAGCGAGGTTGAAGACAGGAGCGGCTGCTAGATTGGGGAAGAAGGGGAGTAGATGAGCAGCGCTCCTTCGCGAGTACCTTTTTATGGGGAAGGCGCGAGGGGCTGGCTCTTTACTGCCTAACGTGGATGCGTTTTTGCAGGCGCACTACCCCAGTCGCCGTTTCATTCCACCTCTCCCACGTCCCGCATTCAACGCACGTCGTGGGTAAATAGTAAAAACGAAGAATGCGGCAGTGATTCTGCGCCACGTGTGTCTGTGCATCTGTTTGGGCCTAGCCCAACAACGCCTCGCACGCACGTGTGGCCCAGGCCCAGGGGCTCCTGTCGGTGTATGAAAACATGGGTGTCATCATACCCTAACTTATGCACAGACGGTTGCAGCCCTCCCAACGGCAAGGGCCTGCTGGAAGATTGCTTCCATCAAGACTCAAGACTAGGTTCACAAGACCATGGAGAAGACCTCGAGGCAGGTCATCGAGAAGTACCAGTGCGGTACTGAAGATCAAGATTACCCTTGCCGGTCAGCTCCGCACCGGCAAGGCAAAGGCCCGGCAAAGCTCCGTGTCGGCGAGCTTTTTCTGTCTCACTGCCGCTCCACCTCATCAACCAGATAAGCACGTATTGATAGGTGTCGAGCGGGCAGGCAGCCAAGCACACCTTGTCAGGACACGTGTCAGCACGCCACCCAAAGATTAGCTTTAATGACACCCATCCCTGGGTCGTGTCAAGATAACAGAAGGGCAGCTGGACGAGTGGTGTAGAACCTTTGCCGGAACTCGCCTCCCCAGCATAGCACCTAACGGTGCATTTAATGCTTTTGTCCTACCTCATTAGGGATAGGCATGCTAACAGTGCAATCACTGTTCATACCCTGTAATTACCATCTTAGCCACTGTGGTAACCCCTAGGCCTATAAAAGGAGGGCCACGGCTACTGGTAGAGGGGTCGACCCTTAGCTCAATTACGCATAGCCGCTTCCCGCGCACCTTGCCGGACAATTCGCGCTCCCTTGTACGTTGAGCTCAAACACAATCAAACCACCAAAGCAGGAGTAGGGTTTTATGCCTCAAGGCGGCCCGAACCTAGATAAATTGTTGTGTGTTCTTGCATCTACCGATCCTGCTCTTTGTGCACGTCGATTCCCACAGCCGAACTGCAAAGGGATCATCTTGATCCCATAGATCATCGTACACCATGACACACACTAGATACCGCCTCTCTCTATGTGGATACCTCTCGCACACACACAGTCTTCGTGTCTTTTCACACATGCACTCCCTCCTCTCTCTCTCTCTCTCTCTCTCTCAGACACACGATCTATCTCGAGGTCGATCTCTCGTATGCACTCTCTCCCCCCACTCTCTCTTTCTCTCTAGGTTACTCTCTTTCTCTATGCCGGCTCTCACGCACACACACCATTTGTTTGTAGGACGATCCCTTGTAGGAAAAAATCTGGTGTTCCAAGGCCTCCCATGATACGAGAGTTCTCGGTCCGTTGGATCGTGGATACAACCTCTGGACCTGAGCAATATTTTGAGACTCTTTGAGGGGTTTTCTGCATTTTTTTATGACCTCTACCTGTGTCCGTTTGATTGACGATCCAACGGTCCCCACAGGAATGCTGGAGTATTATTATTATTTTTTGGACATCACACAAACACTTGAGTACATATACGAAGAGAAGAGGCGCACGCAGTCGGTCTCTCGCTGCCTCACACACATGAGAGTTACGTAACGCAACGTAAACAAATAGACCCGTAGGTGCACGATTTCTGCATGCGCAGGTACCGAGTACATGGTGGAGCGCACTTTTGTATGAGGAGTCAGCTCGTGTGATAATTTGATCCGCATGTGTTGATGGTCCGGGACCACACGTGAACGACCTGGAGGCGGTGGCTTGCTACTGATCGAGTTGCCACGTTTATAAAATACAGTTTTTTAGCGGGGTAAGAGTTCCGTTTTTCAATGGCGCGTTATACAATTTATTAAAACGATTGGTATGGAGCGAAAAATGAAAATCGTCACTACACACGTAGGCTGGAGTTTCAGCGCTTGCTGCTAGACAGGGTTGGTCCCTTCACACTCTCACCCTCTCCTAATCTAAACAAGACGGGTGGTAGCCATTGTCTCTCTCCTCACCGGCGGTGAAAGATCCGACCGGATCCTGTCCGCCGTGGAAGGGCAGTGATGCAGCATTGATGCAGTCGCCGTCGGTGAAGGAGGAGACACACTGCCGGCACGTCCCGATCTGCGGACCATGCCGTCCTCTCTCACCCGGTGCCAGAGCAGACGCGGCCTCTCACTGGCTCAGGCATTGAACCGGTGCGCCGGCCGAGAGAGCGGCACCCGCTGCACGCCAGGCTGAACACACCTTCTCGCCGCATTCAACCGGCTTCAGACTGCCCTGCCTACCACCATTGAACCCTCGCGTGTGCCGAGAAACAAACTCCGGCCACACGTCCGTCCGCGAGCCTACCGGCATTCAACAAAACGCCGCTTGGCTCCTCGTGTCCGCCCGCTAGTTAAACAAGGCCAGACGCCTGGCAAGAACCTCACCACACCTCCGCTCCCCATCTCCTCCTTGCACCATTTTATCCACACTCTCCATACCATCCGGTGAGCATGAAGATGAGTTCTCCAGCATAAAAGCTGGCTCGGTGCCAAGCCGAGCCTACCGGATACGAGCCAGGCAACTCGCTGCTCCACCTCCCTCCCCGCCCCAGGCCATCAGTACCATGGGTGAGGCTGCAGGTGGGCAAGCGGAGGAGCAAGACGCCGCTCCAAGCTAGCTCGCAGAGGAGTGGGCAGTTGCTCCACGCCGGCACATGGGGGAGCACGGCGTCCAGTGCACCGTGGCTGGCTGCGCCATCCGCTGCAAACGTTGGCGGAACCGTGGCTTGCCTGCGGAGGCGGCCAGCACCTCCACGGCCGCCGCCGACACCGAGGAAAAGTAGACCATGGGATCCGCCGCCGCTTGGGTCCCATGAAGGTCATCGCCACCACGTCGCCAGCATACACACCCGGTGTATTGCCCGGTTTAGCGCACAACACCATGGACCCCCTGCCTCGGCTTCACCGAAGCGGAGGAGCCACTCTTCCCCTGTGTCATCCCCTTCAGCTGAAGTGCAGCCGGACATAGGGAAGTTATGGAGGAGGCGGAGGCCACGGAGGCGGAAGGCACGGACAGCCGCCGCAGCCGGCATTAGACTATTACCTCCAGAGCTGGACGAGCTTCGCATTTAGTTAAAAAATGTCTGAAATGTAATTAATTTCATACAGTCTAGTTTTGTTGTGCTCGCACTGATATGTTTGTTGCTCTTGGCAACCAGCTCTGCCTCGCCAATTTATTGCATCTGTGGAGGTACTTTACATGGTGTTGGCGCGCCCAATATCGCCATGCCCTTATATTGCCATTGTTTTATTGCTGTCAATTCAATGCCACTTGAAAAATGATGCAATGTCACACAGAGAGTAATATGCTACTGTCAATCTAGTGCCCAAACACGGATGTCATTCTCCATCTCAGGCATGTTTGTGCAAACAGAAGTAGATACCTCAATTTTAGTGGAACTCCACAAAATTATATGGGAGTCCCTCCAATGCCATTGGTAGAGAATGCACCTTTTTCATCAATGATCTCAGAAGGAATTTGTGTCATGGCTGTGAACTAAATGTTGTTTCAAAGAAGCATTAATGTTAGTACTAAGAACAAGAGATTTTTCTTTATTTGTATTCGAACTCACATCTTTTTTTACCTTTGAAGTGAATCATTGGGATGCATAAACTATTTCAACTATGCCTATTAGTTGGTTCTGAACATTATCTATGAATGTGAAGATATCTGTGAACATGAGTTTGATGTGAAAGTTGAACCTGGAATGTTGGGCTTGCATGTGAACTATACCATGTCCAATGGTTTGTTTGTTATTGTTCTGGAAATAATGTTAGTTATTACATGACCCAGAAAATATATATTCTGTGCCACATCTCGGCATCACAGACTTACATACATCTCAGTCGATGCACGCACATCACAATATGCATGCTGACTAGATCAACATTTGAACCTAGCTATTATGAATGAAAATTTGGATTGACAACAGTATTAGATAGCAGGAGACTCCTAGCCTGCTCTGCCTCTGCTAGCTTCTTTCTGGCTTCTTCCATCTCTTGTTTGGCTTGGGTGAAGAGAGCATCTGATTGCTCTTTTCGCTTCTTCAGGAACTCAGCTACATTCTCAAGGGCTGTTGCACGCTTTCTCTCAGCCTTTACTAGAGCCACGAGGACACAAACATTTGACGACACCACCTGGCTAGTGTGTAATCCAGCATCATTTAGGAATTGGCACCTTGTGTCTAATCCGGCATCATTAAGGAACTGGCACCTTGTGTGTAATCCAGCATCATTTGGGAACTGGCACATAGGACTAGCCTCAAAACCTGATCTTGAGGTTGACCATACTTCCCTCCTCGCATGAACTGCATCCTGACATGAAGAAGTTACTTCTTTTTTAGATCAATAGTGAGAGCTCCCCAGATCCATTCAGTAGAAGCCCCATAAACAGGACTAGTAGAAGTGAGTTGAAAAGGATAAATATAAAAACAGACCCCTAGGGTGAGAACGCCCACTTCCTACATCAAGCTAAAAAGGAAAGCATTAGGACCATTAAGAGTGTGGTTATTACATATCGAGCAGAGCTAGCTTACAGAAACTATAATATATACATCAAAGAACACAAGGCTAAGCCAAATAGGAAAACCAGCAGAGGGGTGCACTAAGCCAAGGGTAGCTGCAGCAAAACAACTGGCAACCAGATGATATCCAGGGCCTCTGTAGCCGCGTTTGACTCACTAGCTTCGACATGAAATTACAAAGGTTATAGTTTTTCATCCTACGGCATGGTGGGTCCAGTGAGTAAATTCAGATCCTACAAATGATAGAGAGCCTAATCAAGTGTAGAGGCAATTGTTTGTTCTGCCTATTACTGTTTAATAATTTGCCACACTGCTGGATTGCATGGCAAGAACCCTAGCCAAGCACACAACATTGTTTGACGTTGTTTTCGGCTTGGGCCTTGCCCAGGGCCTAGCCTGGTCCTGTCTACAATACTACTGCCAGACACATACCATGTCAAAGTAATTGAAAGGCTGTTACTTACCAAAGCTCGTTTTACAGGTTCGGTGCAGCTCGTCTTTATCTTGCGACATTCCTTGAAGATGTCCCCAACATCCCGTATGTGATCTTCATTGCCCCTCTGCATGTTGGCATTAGTAGTTTTATAAAATCCCAACACGGCAAGAAATATATAGTAATACTCACACATCTTGTAGGCAACATTAAAGCATTCATCTGCAATGTTGGTACAAGTAATTTTTAATATCCTACTTTGTGGTTATTCAACTTTGCTAGAACTACGTTCTGGTTTCATTCTGGGTCAATAGAATAGGGGGATCACCTCCCTGCTATTCTAAAAAACTTTGAATCATCTACCACACTACTGGTTAGAGATGAAGAACCTACGCAAGCACACCACAATACAGGAGTGACGCCCAATTACAAGATGATATTCTATTGGATAATGCAAGCTATAACCAATTACTTTTACTGGAACAATAGCAACCAGGAAAGGGGAACAATAGCAGCACGAAAATTTGAAGGGTAGGTATGAAAAAAATCGAAATACCACATGTACTGCTAAGAGAATCAATGTATACATTACCAATCGAAGAGGAGCACGAAGGTCGCGGCGGCGGCTATGCATCATGGGCGGCAATGGGAGTCAGTTCATTGTCACCCACGGTGCTGCTGTTGCGCTTGCCGTCGGCTTTCGGGAAGCAGATCTGAGACAGTGGACGACGGCGCCGGAGAAGCGGCTCCTACGCGGTGTACAACGACGACGGTGGACCGGCTTCAGTGCGGCGTACGACATCGTCGACGAGGCAGATGCACCGTGGTGGACGAGTGCGTCGATGTAGAATGGGAGGGGCAGGAAAGTCGGCTAACCGCAGCCGGCTTGTTGTGGGGTGCTGCGGTGCCATGGAGAAGTCTATTTTGTGGTGGGGATAGAAAATGGGGATTATTGAGGTGTCCTATGGGTGCGGGGTGGGGTGGCTGAGCGGGGTGAACATGAAGTTACCAAAGCAACCCCCGACCCAACACCGTCCATCGGCCTGTTCGACCAAGGTATGATGGTAATTTTGCATTTCTCGAATCTTGGTCGCGTGAGATTTCGATGGAAGCGGGAGATTTTGCCGCCGACCTCAAAATGTGTAACACTGTACTCCCTGTCGGGCGTGTTGAGTACATCTGTTTTCTTAGTTTAATGTTGTGGCATTAATTATTTGATGTAGTTGTGAAATAAATATATTAAGCTATTGACTTCAAATGTAATGGTTTATACAATTCAATAGTTAGAATCTCTGTTGAATTCCAAAATGAATACCAAGTCTACAGTACTAGACAATATACTCAAACTCACATAATCCAACTCAAATGAAAATCTAAATGCATTTCATAATTATTAATTAGTTGGATGCAACAAAACCAACCATAACTCTACATGATCCAATCCAAAACAACAATTGAACACATCCCCATGTGTGAATTCCTGCGTGTGTGAAAGTGTAGAGAGAGAGGGTGTGAACATGGAGCAATGGCGGGAGAGAAATGTGTGCGCGCAACACACAAGATATACACCCCATGGAAGAGATAAACAAAGGGCGGGAAAGATTGTATATATGTGGGCGAGAGAGTAGGAGAGAAACCTCACGAGAGAGAGAGAGAGGAAGTGTGCGAGAGAGAGACATATATATAGGGAGGGAGAAGTTAGGTCTGTGAGAAAGAAGGAGACATGTATATATAGGGAGTGAGATGCATGTGTGCGATCGAGATTTTGTACATGTGAAAGGAGAAGAGATAAAGGGTTTGAAGAGAGAGCTCAAAAAACATGGACGAGAGGGGGGTGGAGAGCTTGTGTGTGTGCTTGTGGGGTGAGGGATTGATATTTTTGTGCGAGAGAGAGAGAGATCAAAGGAGTCAGTCAGCCGCTTTTATGTTGTCTTGCTTCCCAATGGCCCCGCATTCTCTAGTGCGGTCTGGTCGGCGTCTCTGTTCTTCCCGATGCCCTCCTTGAAGATCGAGGTGTTGTGCATGCCAGGGTGCAGAGGAGCACAAGCGACTGTGGCCGCTATATAACCTTCGACGGGGATAGATAGTGTCCGAGGGGGAGGGAGTGTTTGTGTGCCAGATATTGAGAGAAATCAAACCTAGGGAGAGAATGTGTGTGCAGGCGAGAGAGTCTAAGGTGCGAGATGGATACATCGTGTGCGTGAGTGTTTAAGAAATATAGAGGGATCGTGTACGGGATACAAAGAGAGGGCCATGTGGAGTGTGTTTGTGAGGCAGAGAGACATAGCAAGAGATAGATGTGTGTGTGTGGTATAGGGTGTATGTGATGGAGAGGTACATGCTAAATATGGTTCTCGGGAAGAGATTGTGTGTGCGCGAGAGAGCGATGTAGTGACCTTGGGGCGGGCAGGGGGCGGGGTGTGAAAATGCATGTGTGCATTAATGCATGTGTTACATGCGAGTGTGCAAGGGAGGGACGAATCAAGAGAGATACTTGTTGTGTTACGGATGCTTCTCTCTCTCTCTCTCTCACTCACACACATACACACAAATACAAGACCATTCTCTCATGCATACACCATATCTCGGCATCTCTCTATGTCTCACTCATACACGATCATTTGCACATTCACACCTCTCTATCACATGCACACCGTCTCCACATTGCCCTTCCGCCACAACACACATATAGACACATACACACGTTCTCTCTCCGTCACACACACATAATCTCTCTAAAAAAATATTATTAGGGTGCACCTAAAACGTCCAAATCCAAATAAGCACGAACTGAAGCTAAATTCAAATATATGGAAATATTGTAGCGTGAAGAACTTTTCGAGCAAAAAAAATGTAGTGTGATATTCGGGGATTTTTTTCACACACACAAAAAGGTTCGGTGGATGTCCTTCGAGCGCGACACTGTCACGCACCGTTCGATCGACCGCGCGGCCGCGGTGCACGCACTTGTAGAGGATTCCGTATCGATGTTGTGCTAATTAATGTGGTAAGCGTTGCCTCGGTCTAATGTTTACAAGTACTAGTACAGAGTTCTTTTAAGTTTGACCAACCCTATATAAAACTAAACTAAGCTCCCACACGCGCACTCATCAATATGCCGCTGCCGCCGTTGCGCATGTCGGCGCCCGCGTGCTCTGGCCGACCATTTCTCGCGCATCACCGCCGCATCCCGGAAGTGTACGAAGAGGAGGAGGACGAGCACGTGCTCCAGCACGCCGGCGAGGAGGAGGACGAGCTAGCAGGTCATTGTGGTCTCCCCCGCGAGGAGGAGGCCCTCATGGTGGCTGTCGCAGCGGAAGCCGGTCGCTCCCTCTAGGAGCGTGAGCTCGACTAGCCCCGCGCCGAGGCCGCAAACCGGGTGCCGACGTGGAATCTACCTTCGAGACTTTGAACGCCATGTGGATCCTCCAATCTAAAGGAAAAAATCGGGTTAGTCAAATCTTGCGAGTCGTTGGATGCAACATGGATGGCCAGATGGGCTTCTTCAACCTCCGAAAATGATGCACTGTTCATCTTCTCTCTCAACCACCGAGCCGCCACAAGCCTAACCACAAGGTGCCGCCGCCCCGCCCACCCCTCAACCGCCTCCCACCGCCGTGCTGCCCCCCCCCCCCCCGCCGCCATCCGTCTAACCCCGGGCACGATCCATTTTTTCCGGCGAACCGCATCCGACACCCAACAATCCTAAGATAGATCATGGGCACCCTGCCACCCATTATAGATAGTGGGGTAGCTTCTCTGGCGTCTTCTTCCTTTCCTCTGGCGAACTTCTTTTCACAAATTGACTGGCCCAAATTGCTATAACTATTGTGTACTACTTATTAAGTACAAGATAAAAATGAGTAGTATAGATGAATAGTACCAACTAGTTAGACGAATGGAAACAATACGACTAGTACTACTTATTAAGTATAGTAGGAACGTGAAGAAACGAGTAGTAGTACCAACTACAAGATGAAATGTAAGAAATACTAGTACGTACTAAAGAGTTCAAGTAACGAGAAAGAACATAACATAGTTCTGCTGGGGGCTTAGCACAACACACCCCTGAAATAAAACTAAGCACCCTGAAATAAAACTAAGCAACTAATTCAGTTGACACTGCATTAGAGCCATCATGAGCAACGGCACTGCCAACTTACTCGGAGTCCTCGTCCACATCCTCGACTTCATCCTTGTCCCTCTTCCTCTTCACCGATACTTCTTTGCTTGAACCGGACACTAGACTCCGCCTCTTCATCCAACCCTTGTAGATATTTAAACAAAGGTAGGCATCCAGTGTTGCGTACTCGATGTGAGCTTCATCTATTTTCTTCAACTCCCATGAATTATGAAACCTATAGTGAGGCTTCTTCTATTTACCATACCAAGGATCAATCATGGCTCCTACCAGGGTCAGGATTGAAGGATGAGAGGAGGACACCAGGCCTTTCTTCTGGAGGTCGAAGGGCTGGTGTACAACGAGGCCTATCCGACCCAGGACTTCCTTGTTGTTCTTAAGTCTACAGTAACAAATTTGACTCTTTCATCCTTGAGGAAGTCTTCAAAATTCAGGCACCTAACATCGGCATGGCATATGTGGTAGACCAAGCACAAGTTATGTACGCAAACCTAGATCATGGTGGGCTTCTTCTTCTCTTCCTCCTTTAGAAGCTTCTCTTTTTCCAGGACTGTGGTGTACTCAAAATCTAGCCTAGTGACCCACTCATCATTTGACTTTTCGAACATGCATTTGAAGCGACCAAGGCATCCTTCCATCGTCGCAGCAGTACGGGCGTAGATGACGTCGAACTCATCGCCAGTGATGGTTTTAACCTTGTACTCACCACCGATCATGGAGATTTGGGAGGCCATGGATTTTGGAGGAGGGTTAGGAGAAGTGGAACTGCTGTAATGTGAAAGGACAGGACGAGTGGGAGCGAACTGTTGTAATGTTAAAGGACGGGGACAAGATGGAGCGAACTGCTAGCGGTTTTCCGATTGTAAAAATGCTGAGTAGGGCGTGCGAACGGCGTGGGGTAGTGGCTTGCCCAGTGGATAAACGGCTGCATGCCCCCAAAGAGTTCTCTAGTACTATGGGGGACCCATCAGATGTCATGTGTACTAGACCCACTTTGTAGGCCTGACAGTATAGCTAGCATATGTGTGTTCGCACGCCATGCCAGCGTGTGCATGCAACTTTGAGTTAGTTCCGTTCAGCGTCGCGCCTCCCACAACCATCGCCTCGCTCGCGCGGTCGCGCCCTTTGAGACTTCGGATGGCTATAAATGAGCAAATTTTTTTGCCTAGTTCGCATGCATGATGTCCAGGTGCGTTAGGCTATATGATGTTGCTATGTCATATATAGTCATCAATTATAGTGACTCATACAACAAGGTTAGCTATAAGGTTGGCTATAAGAGTACTAATTTTTTAACCTTCTCTCTATCTCTTTCTTCGTATTTCTTGCATTTGCCAATGAGTACGCATATAGCTACACTACTGGGAAAGGGCTTATAGGTGAACCCAAATGAGTGGCTGGCGAGGCGGGGCACCCGCCACAGCTATTTTTGAAAGCAAGCAGTGGCGGGTGCTAAAAGGCGCCCGCCACAGCTAAGAGCGTAACTGTGGCAGGCAGGACTCATTGCCCGCCACAGGTATAATATCTTGGGCAAGACTTGTTTCTGCATCTCAGCAGTGACGGGGTCTAACTAGTGCCCGCCATAGCTAGATGACGAAGCAGTGGCAAGCGCTCCCTAGCAACTGCCACTGGTTACCCTTGCCGGATGTCCGGTTTTGGCAGAACGTAGCTGTGGCGGGTCCTTCTCACTGCCCGCCAGTGGTATGTGAAATAACCGATGGCAGGCTGGTGGCAGCACCCGCCACAACTACTAATTTTTTCAAATTCCAGCACGGGACTGGACGAAAATTACGTCCGCGCGGTCGGCCGCGAAAGCTAATCCGATGCCCGCCCAATTCACGACACTGAGCTCCCCCACCCAATCCCCCCCGAACGCCACCGCGCTCTGCCGGCCCCTGCAAGCACCGGCAACGCGTGCCGCCGCCGAGGCCCCCCGCACGCTCGGCCACTCCGTCACTCTCCCCATCCCTCTCCCCCCTACACCCAACGGCGGCCCGCGCGCCATCGGCGGCCCGCGCGCCATCGGCGGCCCGCGCGCCATCGGCCGCCCCCTGCTCATCGGCCCTCTCTCCACCAACCCCCTTCGCCGGTGCGCCTTCGCCCACACCAACGAACGACCGTCGGCCATCTCCACATACCCATACACCGGGGCACCTCCGACCGCACCAACAGCTCCTCGGCCATATACACACCGCTGCCCTCGGTTGCTTGAATTCATTGCTTCTACTATATATGTTCATTGATTTGAAACGATTTCAATTCGCCTGTGCTATGTTCGAGCTCACGGGTTGTTGTGCTATGATGAATGAATATGATACAATTGATTGTACTATATGTCGATGCTCACAGTTTGATTTACAGGGAATAGAAAAGAGTGTCAAAGTTTTGACGAAATGTTGATTCACTTCCATTCCGTCGAATTTCTGGCATTCTATATGTCCAATTTGTAGCAATGGTTATGCCAAAAAAAAATTGATAAATGGCGATGGCTGGTGGTGAATTTCATTGCGGTTTGTTGTCTTCTTTTACAGGGAATATAAATGAATGCAAAAGTTTTGACGAAATGTTGATTTAATTCCATTTCATGGAATTTCTTGCATTCAATATGTCCAATTTTTAGCAACGGTTATGCCATTTTTTTTAATAAATGGCGATGGCCAATGGTGAATTTCATTGCGGTTTGATGTCTTCTTTTATAGGGAATAGAAATGAGTGCCAAAGTTTTTGACGAAATGTTGATTCACTTCCATTTTGTCGAATTTCTGGCACTTAATATGATTCTTTTTTAGCACTCATCTTGACAAAAAAATTATTAATTTGTAATTCTATTTTTTACTCATTACGGATGCAATCTTCATTTTGCAGATAAAAGATGGCAAGACTTACACGGTCTCAGAGTGAGACTTTGACTTCCCAACAGGATGGGCCAAATGATGCTTACAAGTTGCACGAGGAGACCGATCGTGCTTCAGATGGAGGGCTAGATGGGGAAGAAGATTCAGATGCTGCTGAAGAGGAAGTGCAAGTATATTCCGACGATGGTGCTGAAGAGGAAGTGCAAGATGGCCAACATTTGGGAGAAGAGTTGGATGGTGCTGAAGAGGAGGGAGGCCTCAATGGTGCAGAAGCTGATTTGGAAATTCAGCTGCGCAAGCGTAGGTCACGGAATAAGGTGCCTACAGCTACTTGCATAATAAAATGGATTAACAAAGAAGGGAGACCCGTTAGTCCGCTCAAGAACGCAACGAAATGGGGTAACGTCCTAGGTGCCATCGCCCGTGAAAACTATGGCATCGATGTTAGATGCTTAAGGGGCCCTAAAAACAAACAATGGTCAAACCTCTTGTTAGGAAAGATGAGAGATATTTTCAAATTCAACGACCGAGACAATGCACTTGCAGAAATCCATGCCATGCGCGTTTTCACTAAGGCCTTGAGTAGTAATAGATACCGTGTAAACAAGCTACTGGACGACGGGTATGATTTAGAGCATATCAAAAAGCTATATCCTAGTACTACCGATGAGGAATGGAAGGAGTTCCTTGATTACCAAGACTCAGATGCATACAAACAGGACAAAGAGAAGTTTGTGAAGCTCCGAAGCCAAATGGTAGGGAACCACAATCTAGGCACCCGTGGTTATGAAGGGAGGCATCCAATCTGGGATAAGCATGATGCTATGTGTTCTTCACAAGGTCAACTGACACCCTTCAGTAATATCCTGGACCCGTGTGCCAAGAAATATTTTCGATCCCTAGCGGTGCTTCACAAAGAAACTGGACTGTACTACTTCGAGGACCTGTCTATTCCCGGGTCAGAGAATGCTACCACACAAAGTGTACGAGCACCTGAGGCTTGAGATGAAGATTCTACATGACAAAATTGTGGAATCAGAGCTAGCCAATAATAAGCAAGGATCCATCATTAACCCAACACATTACACTGTGAAGGTGCCAAAGGGATATACTTTCTTTGAAAAATTCAGCGGGGACAAAATATATGTAGATTTCAAAGAGATCTTCTATATGTTCAGATTCTATAGTCTTGAAACTTACCTAATGAGGCTATGGGCGCTTTTCAAGCCACTGAGGTAAGAAGTAAGAATATTTCCGATGTCACCATAGCCAACCCTTATCTCATGAATGAGGAAAACCTAAAAATGAGGAAGGAAAGGAGGCGGTGCATGAAGATTTACCTTCTGGATTTCATGCAACAGAACAAGCTTAAAAACTTCCTCCTCATGCCGTACCGACCCATGTACGTCCTTCTCTGGCTTTACGCTTTCGCTTTTGTACCTTATTCCTTCATATATGTTTTCACGTCTCAAAATTTGTAACGTTCTCATGATCGTGGTATGTTTATTCTGTTTTGCGCAGCAACCATTGGGTTCTCCTAGTGCTAAGACGGTAAAGGTGCAATTCTTACTTGCTGGATTCCACGAAGAGCCCGGGAAAAGATTGGTCGCTCCTGAAGGACCTTCTCGAAGATTGTCTTTTTGATTGGAATACTACAGGAGGCCACACGGTTGAAAAAAACTACAAAGGAAATGGAAAGAAAATGATTGCCTTCAAATGGAACAATCTATCTTGTATGCAACAACCGCCGACTAGTCTGACCTGTGGCTTCTACGCCTGGACATGGAAGAATTCATACGGTCCGCGAAAATGTTAAATCAGCATGACAAAATCCTCAAATGGGGTCAATAAGTACAAAACAATTCGGCCGAAGCTGGCTTAGTGCTCGAAGAACTACAAGTCAAGTTCGCGACTATCATAAACAAGGAGGTCCGCTCGTCGTCCGGCCTATTCTATAATAACTCCGAAGAAGATGAGTCCAACCAACAAAAGAGCCTGACCTAGCTTATTGCAGCGGGCACAACTAAAACCGTGACTAAACATATTTGGTGTCATGCACTATGTTGTTCAACTTGATCAGCTAGCAGACTATATTTGATGACCATGTATTTTGCGTAGCTCGTTTATTCTTAATGTACTTCTAGTTCTTTATTTTCTAGTTATTACCACTAGCTTTATTCCTGATTTGTTCGCATTTAATTGGTAACTGTCACCTATTTGCATCAGCTAACACTGCTGTGGCAGCATAATATATGCTGCCACGGCAGTGTTTTTATTCTAGCCTGGTGCAGCAATCAGTGGTGGGCGCCCGTAAGCGCCCGCCGCGCATACTCCAAAGAATAGTGGCGAGCATCGTGCCACGCCCGCCATTGGTAGGGTCGCTCGCCACTGCTACGACATGGACTGCACTGGCGGGCAAATAACGTCGCCTGCCACTATTAGGGCCCTACCAGTGGCGGGCGGGCGCCTGCCACTGATGCCCCTTCAGCAGTGGCGGGAGGTCAGTGGCGGGCAGCCCAAAGAGGCATGCTCGCCACTGCTGGGCTTTAGGCGCCCACTACTGCTAGGCATTCCTGCAGTAGTGCTAGGCTCTTGCATGAGAGCCTAGTCCTACCATTTTTTCATTTCTCTCTACTCCACCTAGGAAAAAGTGCCATGTAAGCGGGCTATAAGCTCATTATTGTACTTACTCTAAGAGAATTCAGAAAATCGTAAAGTATTAGCTGCAATGTACAGTACTCCCTCTGTACCGGTGCATAAGTCATCTTATGAAAACCAAATAATCCCAAAACACTCATGCGCGGTGCATTAACTCCCACCTCGTTTATTGTTTCTTGACATGAATGAAGGAATCAACCAATAAGAAATGTCTGGGCGTGGATGTTTTTAATGACTTGAGACTACCTAGCACGGCATGTAGTGGTTAGTTCATTGCATGCAATGGTATTAATTAGCAAATAAACATTAAGTTCTCTTGTTTTCTCCTCCACCTTGGTCATGGTGCACAACGTGAGATGACTTATACACCGGTACGGAGGGAGTAGTAATTAAGTTGCGCCTCGTTTAACTCAACCGCCTCATGCGCCCACCTCCCTCTCGATTCATTTTTCTCGTTCGCCCTACCAGGAAACCTGTTCACCTCCAAATCTTTTCCGCTCCATGTGTGAAAACAATCTGCATGCAAGACTCTCCTTCTACCCCTATAGTCCCACCTGTCCTCCCATGTGAAAACAATCTGCATGCATGACTCTCCCTCCTGTGCTCGTCCAATCTCCTCCTGCCTAAATCGCAGATCACATAACCCTAAACCGTTGTGAAAAGCAATATCTCCACCCCTCCCCCTGAATTCAGCTCGGTGGCCCCCCTCCCCCTTAATTTCCTCCAACAAAAAAATTCCCACCTACCTGTTACATTAATCACATAACATATCTTACATAGGTTGCTCGCTATAAATAATGCGCCTCCCATGGCATTCGAAAGAACGCTCACATTCATCTCCTTTATCTCCTCGCCCTCCCTCTCAATCACGGACCCATCGACCACCATGGCATCGCCCCTCCCTAGCCCTAGGCACCCCTCGCAGCCCTGCATGGAGGGTCACGCGTCCGTGTTCCATTCCTCGCCGCCACAATTCGAGGAGGACGCGTCGGCGTTCCGCTCCTCGCTGCCCCGCGCGGAGGGTCACGCATCGGCGTTCCATTCCTCGCCACCACGATTCAAGGAGGATGCGTCAGTGTTCCGCTCCTCGCTGCCACAAATCGAGGATGACGCATCTGCGTTCCGCTCTTCGCCGCGACGCGTTGAGGTGGACACGTCGGCATTCCTAGTCTCGCCACCACACGCATCGGAGGACGCGTCGGCGCCCCGCTACGAAGGAGGACATCGCACCGGCCCCCGAGCTCCCCAGCTTGGAGGAGCTATGGAAAGAAATGGAGGTCGCCTTGTGGGAGGCTTTGCCTCCGGCGGAGCGCGCCAAAAGAGAGGCGGAGAAGAAGGCCGGGGAAGAGAAGCGCGCCGCGAGGGATACTGCCTGGCAGGCCTATGTCGCCTCCGAGAGAGTCAGGCAATTTGCTCTTTGGCAAAAGGCTCGTGCGAGGGCCGTGTGGGTGGCGGAGGACGCCCGTGCCGAAGCCCTGAGTGCAGTCGGGTCCATGCGCCTCATCTACGCTTGGTGGTACATCGATCGGGTGAATGCTTCCAACGAGGAGGAGTACCTGTTGGCGCCGGATCAGCAAACCGGTGAGATCGCGCTTGCCCGCCGGCAAGCCGCTAATCAGCACCTCACGACTTGCGAGGCCGAGGAAGAGGCGTTGTGTCGCCGCGCTGGGAAACGGCCACGCACCTGGGCACTCGTGGCATGCCGCAAGCACTCCTCCGAGCGTCATGGTGTTTATTAGGAATAATTTAGTGTCGTAAGGTGATCCCATTAGTAGGTAGGAGTACTCGTAGTTTTCTATGGTATTATTGGGACGGAAATGATAAATCCCGAATGCTCGGGACTTATTAGCGTCCTTAATTAATTATGTATAAAAGGAACAAGTTTGAAAACCTTTTGTATCTGTATGCTTGTTACGATTTGTAAGTAGAGTACGTACATAGCACGAAGTTCAACACTATATATCGCAGTACACGTCTCTCTCTAGTACACGTCTCTCTATAACTATGCTTATGCACTATAGGGCAACTAGTATGTATACACACGTGCGAATGCACGTTTGAACATTACAATGCGGTTTTGGTAAACGTAGTAAAATAGTAGACAACCTTGTGAAATGATTCAATGCAAAAGAAATGCAAGAATGAGAAGTGAAAACTCCATTGATTGTTTTCTGATGAGCTATAAATGGTAGGACCCATTCTCATTTGATTGTTTACTTCCTTCTCTCTGTAGATTTTTCTCTATCGTAGTACTAGTACTATATCTCACTAGTCGGGAGGCATGCAAATTTTTTGGACAAGTGCCCTTGTGATTGTTCTAGAACAGTACGGATGCAGCAGCTAGCTACTATTCAAGCGAATCACGCAGATCAGCCATTCGATCTATGCACTATGCACCAGGAGGGATTAGTGACCTTTGGCGGCACACAGTACGTAGCACGTACTCCTACGAGTGACTCCTACTACCACTACCCTCCGTTCCATGATGTAGTGCATATAGACTTTTTGGAAAGTCAAACCTGACTATATTTGACCAAGTTTTCGAGAAAAATATTTACATATAGAATGCCAAACATATATCATTAAATTCATCACAAGAAATAGTTTCATAATTTATATATCTACTATTATAGATATAAATAATTTTCTATATAAACCTGATCAAAGTATGTTAAGTTTGACTTTTCAAAAAATCTATACGCAATATATAAATAGTTTTTTTGCAAGTACTACTACTACTCCCAAACCGCTTCGTACCCCCTCGGTCGTATTTTTTTCCTACGAAGTTGGGCCGTGCAATTGGAATTCCAGCTTACATGGAGTTGCATTTTTTCATAGGGATCGAGCGTGCCGCTTAGGATCGACCGTAAATGGGGAGAAATGAACCGGACAAAAATGCAGAGAGATGAAATGCAATAAAGATAGGAGTGATATGATGGTTGCTAGTCCGTTCATTTTAGCAGGCCACTTATTACTGGAAGTGGTGGGGTTTTGTGATATGACGGCTTTACTGCCGCGCCACGAGCGGGGTGAGACTCCCCTGCAGCGCCGCCCTTTATACCCCTACTCCCGTCCCGATTTACTAGCACCTCTCGTATTTTGAGTTATATTTTGACTAGTAGGGAAATAGTTGTAGTACAGTATAAGTTCGACGTCAGATTTGGGTTAAAAATACTTTATGTTATATGCCATGGCAAAGAAACAATATTGGAAAGTGCATTCAAATGCAAATCCAACAATTTCGACGACATGCATTAAAATTTTGCAAATGAAATATGAGGTCAAACTTTGACCGATAATATGATGTGAACTAATTAATAAACCCGGACGGAGGTAGTAGTAATTTATTGGAAGGCCAGTGGGCCCGGATGTTGGTTGGCCCGCACATCAGCCAAACAAATTAGGATGGCTGTGAGTCGCAGAAACCGGTTCCGATGATCAAAGAGGATCCAGGAAGAGGTACATCATGTACTTACTAGTACTAGTACAGTACAAATGTTACGACCAAGGGGTATGAAGCACTGCAGCCCGGTGATTTGATAAGACAAGTAACCTAGTTATTACTACCTCCGTCCAGGTTTTTATTGGTCCCTTAGTATATTGTGCCAAATTTTGACCATGAATTTAAATAGCAAAATATTAATGCATGTCGCAAAAAGTATTATCATTGGAAACTATGTTCCAATACAAATCCAACGATATAATTTTTAATCACATGCATTAACATTTTGTCAGTTAAATCTATGGTCAAATTTTGGCACAAAATACGAAGAGTACCAATAAACCAAGACGGAGGTGTATACAATAAAAATAATGTAAGTAGCAAGTGAAACGGGTGCAGCGGTTTGGGTCAAACACTCAAATATACTATAGTAATTTGGTTATTTATAATTCCAAACACCACGTAGACACGTTCGCTGACCAGAAACACGTACGTAGTACCATTTTACAACTTTTAGTATCAATGTTAGTGGTCAGCCCCTGGTGTATTAACCTTATTTTTTTCATAATAATATCTGGCGAACGTTCACCACGAGCCCAATCCTGGCGAACGCCCACATAACCGCCAGATTTTCATCCGACGGTGGCAATTTTTTTAAGCCCATGGTATTTTACAAAACTGCCACCCTTACACATGTAACTGCGACGCGGGCATTTGCAACTGCCATGTCTCCCGGCGAACATTTGCTGGGGATTAGCGTTAGCACCACTGGTGGTTGGTAGTCATTCCACGCTCGGCATTGAAGTTTCTACTACTCCGGTAGAGCAGACTCCTACTCCATTATAGTAGGTAGTACTGTACATAGTTTTTATATTGTACTAATGTAATCAGTCAAGTTGTCTGGCATCGATATGACCCTACACTGCTGGGATGTGTCTCGTAAGTCAAGCGGTGTGCTGCTGTTACATTGTCATCATCACCTGTCCACTTCCCGTAGCACATATTCGCTTCTCCATCCTCGCCCCGCACATAATCGTCCAATCTTCCATCCCCGCTAGGCGCCTCCCCCCTCTTCCAAAACCCAAGCACTGACAAGGGCAGAACTGAGAAGTGTCCATAGAAAGAGTGGCTGGAATTCACTCCCCACAGAGGTAGTCAAACTCATTGTTTCGTGTGTGGACAATCTCAGTACCATGCCGCTCGCCGCGTGCTCATCGGGGTTGTAACGTTTACTCAAAGCCCTCAGGCCGGAGCTTTTTAAGCCAGCTCCATGCTTGCTGATGCCGCCTGATCTTCAGAAATGGCGTGTCACGTAGCATAAGGATTGTAGTGTGGTGCGCCTCAACCCTCTCGACTGCGATCCGATCCCCGTCACCCTCAACTACATTAACGGTATGTAATGGGTCGGCCTGAACACGTCTTGGATGGTGCTCGTCGACGGACGCGGCAGGTGGATGCTCGTGGAGGTCTACACCCGGCGATTTATCCCCCTTCCTTCGACCAACACTGCACTGCTTTGGCACCGTGGCCCAGAATAGTCAGAATCTTACAGTAGCCAACATGATACCAAGTTTGATTTGCTCAAGGTTGTAATCTGCCAAGTGCCCACAAGATCCGCGAAATATAATGACTTCAGGATAATTGCGTTCTTCAACCGTGGTCTCGCATATCTGACAGGTCACTGCGGTAAGTGGATAAATCTCCGCGTCCATCACAGGATCATACATCCTCCATGGCTCTCTGATGCCATTGAACCCAAGGGCTTCATTTATGCTGTGGACTCCTTCTATGGCTGGACATATTGCTGGCCTACTCCAGTCATCGCTACAAATGGTTGTTACAGTAGTATGTTACTTTCCTATGATATCATGATGGCTTGCTTCCTATTATCAGAGTATAGTTTGAGAAGAGTTAGAATCATGACATTGTTGTTAGAAATTAACACCACATTGTCAAATGCACCCTCTATTCAATAACGTAGGATGTTTTGACAGTTTAAATTGAACTGCCAAAATGTCCCACATTGGTGATCAGATGTAGTACAATTTTGGTTAAGTAAAATCATCCTTCCCATGCTTATATTACTGTCAACATTTACTGGAAAAAAATTCATGCTGTGTACATGTTGTTCTTAGATTTACAGTACTAGCCCTTTTTTATTTGACTCTAACTTGATATGATGTTGTAGGCCGCTTAGTGTCCCTACCCTTCCTAATCCCAGAACCTTTCAAATAAAAGCAGCATGGCAGTTGTAGGTGGTTCCTGGCTCGATCAGATGACGGCAATCGTTCGCATGTACCGAACGTGTTGTTTCACGGAATACAATCACAGTCAGTGCATGGTCTTTGAGCAGGATCCTAGCTTCTTTGGGCCTTCAGGAATTTTTAACTGGAGACGGGTAAGTAGCCTCGGCACAGGCTCTTTGTTTCTCGGACTGAATTATCTGATTAACCAGGAGATCACCGACGGCAAGGATCCTGATGGCAGCGTGGTTCCGTTCATCAGGGAAAACTGTGTGTACACAGCGTACCATGCGTCTCTCCATGCACCATACCCTGATATGTGCCGCCACGCTCTACATCCCAAAGTAGGAGAGAGCATCGCAAGTATCAGACTTCGACCTGCTGGCTGGATTTTCCCCCGTCAGGCACCCATCTCGTTCAAGCCTCCAGCCAATCTCCACAGCTTAATAAATAGTAACATCTAACTGAGCCAGTTAGTTAGATGTGTACACTTGGTGTAGTAGGATCTTTATTTAGTTTGATCCATACACTTGGTTTTTTTGGTAGCCCTTCTGTAATGTTGGTTGATATTTGGTTGGAAGAGAGAGCTGCGTCTTTACTCTTCTGGCCTGCTTACTGATTCTGTTGCACCCCCACCCCTGGTGGTATCTTCAATCCCAAGGCTCCTTTGTAGGGTTCTAGTTTGCTGTGAACCTCTAGTGATTTCTATTAACGAAAAATTGGTGGCAAACCCCTTTTACTAAAACAATATAGAGCCATGGATGGTGTTGGTGTTTTCAATGTATAATCAGTAATATATTTTGTCTGTTGGTTGAATAAATAGTGGTGTTAGATTGATAAAAACAATGTTTTGGAAGTCGTTGCACGCTCCTATCCTTTAGTGTCCCGTACGTAGCACATACTATTTTTTCTAGGGAACATATCTTCCACTTGTCGAGGACATGCAGCCCAGTGATTTAGGCCCAATAGAAGAGCCCATAATTAACTGGGAGGGAGGCTCTCACATGAATCCGGCCCAGCTACAAGCTCATGCTCCCGTGAATAAATAAATAAAGCTAAATGCTCATGCACAGGTTGTTTAAATTTACGATTTGAAAAGTATGATTTTAACAGGAGGATATTATTTTCCTATGAGAGTATCTTTACATTTAGTCGATATTATTCTTAGGCAAAGATAGCGACCAGTCTTTTTTCTCCCACCCTTTTCTTCCTGCAACCAGTGGATTATTATCTGGTACCCACCAGGTTGAAGCCGATGCAAATCATAGTCAACGTGGTCAACATCTAACAATTATTAGCGGCAAGTTGTAATAAATATCACAATTTTTTTCCGTTGCCTATGTATGTTTTATGGATTGTGCTGCCCAGGTCTCCGTTCGAATACCAAGTACCACAAGTTTTTTGACAAGCCGAGTTTTTTTTATGATAAAAAGTTCCAGCCCAACATTATTTTTTGATAAGAATGCCCAGCCCAGCCCAACACATGTGGCGACACTACATTATCCCAGGGCTTCTGAATGTGCTCGGCTTCACACCTAAAAAAAGTGCTCGGCTTCATTTTACAATAAGTTGTAGCCATATAAAATTAATTCTTATAATCCAGCATGCTGAGTTTTTGGGTCTGACCGATCCAGGCGCCAAAACCAAACCAGCGACGGCGGGACGGCCTGTTCCCGCCTTCCACGGCTGGTTGCGGTGCCTTGCCCGGATTGCCGCCCTGTCGTACCATGAAATGCTGGCCAGGCCATCCCTCTACTCCCCCACACATACTATTCTTCTCCGGCGACAGCAGCCTACCCCGCACCAGAACTAGTCAACCCTCGTACTCCCCGCCGCTTACGACCACACTGCCGCATCTTCCCCGGCCCCTTTTCATTCCTGTCCGAGGCCATGCCGTCGTCCTCCGCCTTGGTGCGCTCGCCACGGCGCTGCCGTCCGGCCTTGTTAACATGGTGAATCGAGAGAGGACTGTACTTGAGAGTATGATAGTAGGGACCCACCAGGTCCACTGCCGAACGCAAGCAAGTGCCTCCTTACTACTCAGATCCACCCCTCAAAAAAATTACTCAGATCCACCTTGCTGATATCTGGGACCCACATCATTGTCAACGTATAGTCAGTTAATGACAGAATTGCACAGGAGCGGCTGACACCTGGGATCCAACAGCTCGAGTAGTTTTTTTTGGTTGTTCAGACGGAACAGGGTATAAACTGGGTTGTGCGGTGTGTGTGGCCCGTCTAACAACATGACCAGGCCAGCTATTTTTTCTTTGGGAAAATGGGTAGCCCACCATTTTTTTTGAAGAATACCCGAACTAGGCTTATTTGTTTTCTCCGACTAGCTGGGCTGCAAATCTTTCAAGACGAGGAGGGATGCATTCGGCCTGGCCAGAAAATGGGCAGTAAACTTAAAAGTAATACGAAATGGGCTGCAAATGTAAAAAAAACACAGCAATTGGGCAATTAGTTTCATATTTTGTTTTTTTCTTCATTGAGATTTTATATTTCATTGGATTTTAGCATTTTTTAAATTAGTTTTAATCTGGCTCCTAATTTTTAGATTAAAAATAGTTCGGACCCCAGCAAAAATATAAGCGAAATTTCGAAAAATTTGCATATTTTTTAGTTGAAATTTTTAACCCTGGTCCTGACCAGAAAATGGGCAGCAGTTCTAAAAATGGAAAATGGGTTGTAATAAATTCCATATTAATTAGCAAATGGGCAATAAATTATAAAAATAATAACAAATGGGTTGTACACGCCACAGATTTTGAGGCTGACTTGTTGGCCGACTAAGTTGACGCGTACGTAAGGCTTTGTCAACTTATAGTAAACACACAATTCTAGCAGCAGTGATTGTTGGATGTCCATCCAACGGTCATCGTGCTTCTTCAATCTCTGATCTTCCTGCTTCAGCTGCCCAAACCAGCGCTGGCGGGACTGCTTGCTCCCTCCTCCCGTGGCTGGTTGTGATGCCGCGTAGGCCTCACCGGCCCACCATACTCCCACCGCTGGCTAGGCCATCCCTCTACCCACCCGCACCTCCTATTATTTTCCAGCGACGGCAGCCTCACCCCGCAGCCAAACCAGTCAACCCTCGTACTCCCCTCCACGTGGGTATCCACTGTTGTGTCTTCGCCGGCTCCAAGTCGTTCCCTTCCTAGGCCTCGCCATCGTCCACCGCGTTGATGCTCTCGGCGTGGCGTGGTCAACGTGGTCAACAAACGACAGCCATCGGAAGAGGGATGTACGTGGAGAGGCTGACAGTAGAGCCCCACATGGTTCATGGCCGCACGCAAGCAAGTGCCTCCTTATTACGTGAAAAAAATGATTCCTCCCCATGACAGGTTGGACCCACCAGTGACATCTTGGCATGCAAGGAAGTGCCTCATTATTATGCGGGAAAAAAAGTTTCCTCCCCCTGACAGCTGGGACCCACCAGCTACATCTTTCTCAAGGAAGTGCCTCCTTATTACGCGCAAGAAAAATAATTCCTCCCCCTGCTAGCTGGGTCCCACCAGATTTTGAGGCTGACTTGTGGGCCTACTAAGTTGACGCATATGCAGGGCTTTCTCAACTTAGTCAACAAACGACTCTAGCAGCAGTGACCGTTGGATTTTTTTTTGAACTTGTGACCGTTGGATGTTAATCCAACGGCCGTGCTGCTTCTTCAATCTCTGATCTTCTTGCTCCAGCCGCCCAAACCAGCGCCGGCAGGACCGCCTGCTCCCGCCTCCCGTGGCTGACTGTGCTGCCACACAGGCCTCACCGCCCCACCTTACTCCCATCGCTGGACAGTCCATCCCTCTACTCACCCACACCTTCTATTATTCTCTGACGATGGCAGCCTCACACCGCAGCCGAACCAGTAAACCCTCGTACTCCCCTCCGCATGGGCAACCACTATCGCGTCTTCCCTGGCTCCGGGTCGTTCCCTTCCTAGGCCTCGACGTCATCCACCGCCTTGGTGTAGTCGTCAACGAACGATAGCCATCGGAAGAGGACTATACGTAGAGAGGCTGACAGCTGGGACCCACGTGGTCCATGGTGGCATGCAAGGAAGTGCCTCCTTATTACGCGGAAAAAATGTTTCCTCCCCCTGACAGTTGGGACACATCAGCTACATCTTCGCATGCAAGGAAGTGCCTCCTTATTACGTGAAAAAAAAATGATTCCTTCCCCTAACAGCTAGGACCCACCACTATATCTTCGAACGCAAGGAAGTGCCTCCTTATCCCCCCCTGACAGTTGGAACCCACCAGGTCGAAGCGTACGTAGAGTTATCTGTCTGGTCGCAAGCATGTACGTACATACTGGTCGATTGGTCTCTCTGCCACAATAAACCATGGTCGTGTAAGGAGCGGCACATGTCCTAGTAGAGCCCCATACGTAGTAGTTCAGGCAGTCCCGTCTAAATCGTGTACACATACATACAACCACGCCACAAAACAATATGGCCACGTACATACATACGGGCGGGGTCTCGAACGCGTACTTGCGCATCCGTATGGCCAGAGCCGCGCATACGTACGGCTGCACTGGACGGCAGCAACGGTGTCATGTTCATTGGTTGCCAACCGGCTGGGTCAGAACAGAGGAAACAACATCGTGTTCATCGAGAGCCAAGCGACTGGGTCGGAATACGTCATGTTCATCGGGAGCTAACCGGCCTGGACAGAACAGCCGAAACAGGGTCATGTTCATCGCCTGGGGGTGTGGGTACCGCAAAACGGAGGAAACAGACTTCTATTCAACCGCCTACGATCGAAACGGGGTCCTGTTCATAGGGAGGGGTTTGGCATACCGCAAAACGGAGAAAACGGACTTCTCTCCAACTGCCTACGGTCGAAATGGGGTCCTGTTCATCGGGAGGGGTCTGGCGTACCGCAAAATGGAGGAAACGAACTTCTCTTCGAGCACCTACGGTCGAAACGAGGGTCCTGTTCATCGGGAGGGGTGTGGCGTAGCGCAAAACGGGACTCCACGGGCTACTGTTCATCACCATCGACTTCCAACCGCGCACCTTGCTACTTGTGAGCTGCATTGGGATTTTCCTTGAAGAGGAGAGGAGATGCAGGACAGTAGAGATAAGTATTTCCCTAAGTGAGAACCAAGGTATCAATCCAGTAGGAGAATCACGCAAAGCCTCGTGAACAGCACCTGCACACACAAAAGCAAATACTTGCACCCAACGCGGGCAAGAGGATCATCAATCCCCTTGAACTCGTTACTTGCAAGGATTAAATCTCGTAGTGGTAGATAGATAAATTGCAAAAGAAAGAAAATTGTAGCAAGTAAATTTAGGTTTTCTTTTTATGATTAAAGTAGACCCGGGGGTCCATAGTTTTCATTAGAGGCTTCTCTCTAGAACACATAGCATACGGTGGGTAGACAAATTACTGTTGGGCAATTGATAGAAAAGCGCATAATTAAGACGTATTCATGGCAATGATCATGTATATAGGCATCACGTCCGAGACAAGTAGACCACCTCCTGCCTACATCTACTACTATTACTCCATCCATCGACCGCTATCCAGCATGCATCTAGGGTATTAAGTTAATGAAAACGGAGTAACGCCTTAAGCAAGATGACATGATGTAGACAAAGTAAACCCAATCAATATGAATAAACCCCATCATTTTACCATTAATGGCAACAATACAAATACGTGTCTTGTCCCTTTCTGTCACTGGGATATAGAGCACCGCAAGATTGAACCCATTACAAAGCACCTCTCCCGCTGAAGATAAATCAATCTAGTTGGCCAAACCAAACGGATAAATCGGAGAGAAATACAAAGCTATAACAATCATGCATAAATAAGTTCAGAAAAGACTCAAATATTTCTCATGAATAATCTGATCATAAACCCACAATTCATCGGATCCCAACAAACACACCGCAAAAGAAGATTACATCGAATAGAACTCCAAGGAGATCGAGGAGAACATTGTATTGAAGATCAAACAGAGAGAAGAAGTCATCTAGCTACTAGCTATGGACCCGTAGGTCTATGGTAAACTACTCACACATCATCGGATGGGCAGCAAGGTTGATGTAGATGCCCTCCGTGATCGATTCCCCCACCGGCAGGGTGCCGGAAAAGGCCCTCAGATGGGATCGCGGAAGAACAGATGCTTGTGGCAGTGGAAAAGTTATTCGAGGTGGTTCCCTGCTGGTTTCCCAATATTTGAGAATTTATAGAAGTGGAATTAGGTCAAAAGGAGCCACGAGGGGCCCACAAGGCATCAGGGTGCGGCCGCCCCCCCCCCCCCCCCCCCCCGGGCGCGCCCTGTTTCCTTGTCACCTCCTCGTGAGGCTTTTGGTCTCCTCCTGAAGCTTCTAGGGTCTCTTTTGTCCCAAAAAAATCGTCAAAAAGTTTCATAGCGTTTGGACTCCGTTTGGTACTGATTTTCTGAAAAACCAAAAACAGGCATAAAACAGCAACTGGCACTGGGCATTCCGTTAATAGGTTAGTTCCCAAAAATGATATAAAATGACATATAATTGCATATAAAACATCCTAGATTGATACTATAATATCATGGAACAATCAAAAATTATAGATACGTTGCAGACGTATCAGCATCCCCAAGCTTAATTCCTGCTCGTCCTCGAGTAGGTAAATGATAAAAACAGAAATTTTGATGTGGAATGCTACCTAACATGTTTATCATGTAATCTCTTTTACGGTATAAATATTGAGAAATGATGAATTAACAATATCAACATAATAATATCCAAGAATATAAGAAGAAGAATCATTAAACTTTCAAAATATACGATCCTTAACGAATGTTATTCACCACTCATTTTGTCATGTTAACATGGCATGACTCCACCTTCACTGCATAAATATAAATCATGAGAATCCTGGTGTCAAACCAGGCAATTGGATCGTACTTCTAACGCGCTTCAGCATTTTCAACTTCACGCAATACATGAGCGCGAGCCATGGACATAGCACAAGGTGGAATAGAATGCGGTGATAGGGATTAATAGGAGAAGTCAAAAAGGGAGAAAGTCTCGCATCAACTTGGCGGATCAACGGACTATGGAGATGTCCATCAATCGATATCAATGCGTGGAGTAGGGATTGCCATGCAACGGATGCACTAAGAGCTATAAGTATATGATAGCTCAAACTGAAACTAAGTGGGTGTGCTTGCTCATGAAGACCTCGGGCATTTGAGGAAGCCCGTCATCGGAATATACAAACCAAGTTCTATAATGAAAAATTCCCACTAGTATATGAAAGTGACAACTCAAGAGACTCTCTATATGAAAAACATGGTGCTACTCTGAAGCACAAGTGTGGAAAAGGATAGTAGCATTACCCCTTCTCTCTTTTTCTCTCATTTTTTTGTGGGCTCTTTTTGGCCTCTTATTTTTCTTTTTTTTTCTTTTTCGTCCGGAGTCTCATCCCGACTTGTGGGAGAATCACAGTCTCCATCATCCTTTCCTCACTGGGACAATGCTCTAATAATGATGATCATCACACTTTTATTTACTTACAACTCAATATTACAACTCGATACTAGAACAATATGACTCTATATGAATGCCTATGGCAGTGTACCAGGATGTGCAATGATCTAGTGTAACATGTATAAAAATGATGAACTGTGGCTGAGCGACAAATACTATGTCAGGTATATGATCATGCAAAGCAATATGACAATGAAGATGTGTGTCATATAAACGGAACCGTGGAAGTTGCATGGCAATACATCTCGGAATGGCTATGGAAATGCCACAATAGGTAGGTATGGTGGTTGTTTTGAGGAAGATATAAGGAGGCTTATGTGTGATAGAGCGTATCATATCACTGTTGGGGAACGTTGCATGGGAAACAAAAAATTTCCTACGCACACACAAGATCTATCCATGGTGATGAGCATCTACGAGAAGGAGAGTGAATCTACATACCCTTGTAGATCGCTAAGCGGAAGCGTTAAGAAACGCGGTTGATGTAGTCGAACGTCTCTGCGATCCAAATCGCAAGTCGTCCCTCGATTCGATCACGAACTAGTGCCGAACGGACGGCACCTCCGCGTTCAACACACGTACGGCTTGATGATGCCTTCACCTCCTCGATCCAGCGAGCGATGATAAAGTAGTAGATGAGTTCCGGCAGCACGACGGCGTGGTGATGATGGTGAGGAACAATCTCTGCAGGGCTTCGCCAAGCACTACGGAGATTATGACGGGAGAACTAGAGGGTTAGGGTTGCCGACACACGGCTTGGGAAATCTTAATGTGTCGCGTGTGCTAGCCCTGCCCCTCTATTTATATGTTGAGCCTTGGGGTCTAAACTTGGAGTAAAAGCCTCCTCCAGGTCGGTTTTGCCCGCACAAGGTCGGTTTGGCCCGCACGGAAAGAGTCCAACTCGGATTCCAGCAGTATCGCGTACAAGCAGTAGTACCACTTACGATAAGCGGTAGTACCGCCTGTAGCGGTAGTACCGCTTACGATAAGCGGTATTACCGCCTGTAGCGGTAGTACCGCTTACGATAAGCTGTAGTACCGCCTGTAGCGGTAGTACCGCTTACGATAAGCGGTAGTACCGCCTGTAGCGGTAGTACCGCTTACGATAAGCGGTAGTACCACCCCAGACGCCAGCAAAACTTCCTTTTGCACCTTGCCTAAGCCTCGTGGGCTTTACCCCTTGGCCCAAATAAAGTGTTCTCGTACCCGAACATTTCGGGAAACATCCGGAACCCCTTCCGGTGAATTCCGGAACCCTTCCGGAGACCAAACACTATTATCCCATATATCAATCTTTACCTCCGGACTCTTCCAGAGATCCTCGTCATGTCCGGGATCTTATCCGGGACTCCGAACAACCTTCGGTCACCAACAAAATAACTCAACTATACTAATCGTCACCAAACGTTAAGTGTGTAGACCCTGCAGGTTCGAGAAGTATGTAGACATGACCGAGACACCTCTACGATCAATAACCAATAGCGGGACCTGGATGCCCATATTGGCTCCTACATATTCTACGAAGATCTTTAACGGTCGAACCTCTATGTCAAGGATTCAGTTAATCCCGTATGTTGTTCCCTTTGTTCTTCGGTATGTTACTTGCCCGAGATTCGATCGTCGGTATCTCTATACCTAGTTCAATCTCGTTACCGGCAAGTCTCTTTACTCGTTCCGTAATACAAGATCTCGTGGCTAACACTTTAGTCACATTGCTTGCAAGGCTCATTGTGATGTTGTATTACCGAGTGGGCCCTGAGATACCTCTCCGTCATACGGAGTAACAAATCCCAGTCTTGATCCATGCCAACCCAACAGACATCCTCGGAGATACCTGTAGAGCACCTTTATAGTCACCTAGTTACGTTGCGACGTTTGATACACACAAGGTACTCCTCAGGGAGTTGCATGATCTCATGGTCAAAGGAACAGATACTTGACATGCAGAAAACAATAGCAATAAACTGACACGATCATATGCTACATTCGTAGTTTGGGTCTTGTCCATCACATCATTCTCCTAATGATGTGATCCCGTTATCAAATGACATCTCATGTCCATGGCTAGGAAACCTTCACCATCTTTTGATCAACGAGCTAGTCAACTAGAGGCTTACTAGGGACACAGTGTTGTCTATGTACCCACACATGTATTTGAGTTTCCAATCAATACAATTATAGCATGGATAATAAACGATTATCATGAACAAGGAAATATAATAATAACTAATTTATTATTGCCTCTAGGGCATATTTCCAACAGTCTCCCACTTGCACTAGAGTCAATAATGTAGTTCACATCACTATGTGATTTACATTGTAATGAATCGAACACCCATGCAGTTCTGGTGTTGTTCATGTTTAGCCCTTGGAAGAGGTTTAGTCATCGGATCTGCAACATTTAGATCCGTGTGTACTTTGCAAATATTTATGTCCTCCTCCTTGATGTAATCGCGGATGGAATTGAAACGTCACTTTATGTGTCTGGTCCTCTTGTGAAATCTTGGTTCCTTGGCTAGAGCAATGGCACCAGTATTATCACAAAACAGAGTCATTGGGTTAAGCGCACTAGGCACTACTCCAAGATCTGTCATGAACTCCTTCATCCAGACACCTTCCTTCGCCGCCTCCGAGGCAGCGATGTACTCCGCTTCGCATGTAGAATCAGCTACCACGCTTTGCTTGGAACTGCACCAGCTAACCGCACCCCCATTAAGAATAAATACGTATCCGGTTTGCGACTTAGAGTCATCAGGATCAGTGTCAAAGCTTGCATCGACGTAACCTTTTACGACGAGCTCTTGATCACCTCCATAAACGAGAAACATGTCCTTAGTCCTTTTCAGGTACTTCAGGATATTCTTGACCGCCGTCCAGTGTTCCATTCCTGGATCACTTTGAAACCTTCCGACCATACTTATGGCAAGGCTGACATCGGGTCTTGTGCACAGCATTGCATACATGATAGAGCCTATGGCTGAAGCATAGGGGATGACACTCATCTTTTCTCTATCTTCTGCAGTCACTGGGCATTGAGTCTTACTCAACTTCACACCTTGCAAAACAGGCAAGAACCCCTTCTTGGACTAATCCATTTTGAACTTCTTCAAAATCTTATCAAGGTATGTGCTTTGTGAAAGTCCTATTAAACGTCTTGATCTATCTCTATAGATCTTGATGCCTAATATGAAAGCAGCTTCTCCTAGGTCCTTCATTGAAAAACTCTTGTTCAAATATTCCTTTACGCTTTCCAAAATTTCTATATTGTTTCCAATCAGTAATATGTCATCCACATATAATATTAGAAACGCTATAGAGCTCCCACTCACTTTCTTGTAAATACAAGCTTCTCCGTAAACTTGTATAAACTCGAACGCTTTGATCACCTCATCAAAGCGAAGATTCCAACTCCGAGATGCTTGCACCAGTCCATAAATGGATCGCTGGAGTTTGCAAACTTTGTTAGCATTCTCTGGATCGACAAAACCTTCTGGTTGCATCATATACAACTCTTCCTTAAGGAAACCGTTAAGGAACGCTGTTTTGACATCCATCTGCCAAATTTCATAATCGAAAAATGCAGCTATTGCTAACATGATTCTGACGGACTTAAGCATCGCTACGGGTGAGAAGGTCTCATCGTAGTCAACTCCTTGAACTTGTGAAAAACCCTTTGCCACAAGTCGAGCTTTATAGACGGTGACATTACCGTCCGCGTCCGTCTTCCTCTTAAAGATCCATTTGTTCTGAATGGCCTTACGCCCTTCAGGTAATACTTCCAAAGTCCACACTTTGTTTTCATATATGGATCCCATCTCGGATTTCATGGCCTCTAGCCACTTCTCGGAATCCGGGCCCATCATTGCTTCTTCATAGCTCGTAGGTTCATCGTTGTCCAACAACATGACTTCTAAGACAGGGTTGCCGTACCACTCAGGAGCAGTACGCATCCTTGTCGACCTACGATGTTCGATAGCAACTTGATCCAAAGCTTCATGATCATCATCATTAACTTCCTCTTCAGCTGATGTAGGCTCTACAGAAACATCTTTCTGCGCTGCGCTACTTTCAGGTTGACGTAAAGGTTCAACAACCTCATCAAGTTCTATCTTCCTCCCACTCAATTCTTTCGAGAGAAACTCTTTCTCAAGAAATGTTTCGTTTTTAGCGACAAACACTTTGCCTTCGGATCTGAGGTAGAAGGTATACCCAACTGTCTCTTTTGGGTATCCTATGAAGACGCATTTCTCCGCTTTGGGTTCCAGCTTTTCAGGCTGAAGCTTTTTGACATAAGCATCACATCCCCAAACTTTAAGAAACGACAGCTTTGGCTTCTTGCCAAACCAAAGTTCATATGGCGTCGTCTCAACGGATTTTGATGGTGCCCTATTTAAAGTGAATGCAGCTGTCTCTAATGCATAACCCCAAAACGATAGTGGCAAATCGGCAAGAGACATCATAGATCGCACCATATCCAATAAGGTTCGATTACGACGTTTGGACACACCATTACGCTGTGGTGTTCCAGGCGGTGTTAGTTGTGAAACAATTCCACATTATCTTAAGTGACTGCCAAACTCATAACTCAGATATTCTCCTCCTCGATCAGATTGTAGGAATTTAATCTTCTTGTTACGATGATTCTCAACTTCACTCTGAAATTGTTTGAACTTTTCAAATGTTTCAGACTTGTGTTTCATTAAGTAAATATACCCATATCTACTTAAGTCATCAGTGAAGGTGAGAAAGTAACGATAACCACCGCGCGCCTCAATGCTCATCGGACCGCATACATCAGTATGTATGATTTCCAATAAGTCACTTGCCCGTTCCATTGTTCCAGAGAACGGCGTTTTAGTCATCTTGCCCATGAGGCATGGCTCACATGTGTCAAGTGATTCAAAATCAAGTGACTCCAAAAGTCCATCAGCATGGAGCTTCCTCATGCGTTTTACGCCAATATGACCTAAACGGCAGTGCCACAAGAAAGTGGTATTATCATTATCAATTTAACATCTTTTGGCATCAATGTTATGAACATGTGTATCATTACTATCGAGATTCAATAAGAATAAACCCCTCACTTCGGGTGCATGACCATAAAAGATATTACTCATATAAATAGAACAACCATTATTCTCTGATTTAAATGAGTAACCGTCTCGCAATAAACAAGATCCAGATATAATGTTCATGCTTAACGCAGGCACCAAATAACATTTATTCAGGTTCATCACTAATACCGATGGTAATCGAAGAGCGAGCGTGCCGACGGCGATCACATCAACCTTGGAACCATTTCCCACGTGCATCGTCACTTCGTCCTTTGCCAGCCTCCGTCTATTCCGCAGTTCCTGTTTTGAGTTGCAAATATGAGCAACCGCGCCGGTATCAAATACCCAGGCACTACAACGAGAGTTGGTAAGGTACACATCAATAACATGTATATCATATATACCTTGTTCGTTGTTGGCCGCCTTCTTGTCAGCCAAATACTTGGGGCAGTTCCGCTTCCAGTGTCCAACTCGGATTCCAGCAGTATCGCGTACAAGCGGTAGTACCGCTTACGATAAGCGGTATTACCGCTTGTAGCGGTAGTACCGCTTACGATAAGCGGTAGTACCGCCTGTAGCGGTAGTACCGCTTACGATAAGCGGTAGTACCACCCCAGACGCCAGCAAAACTTCCTTTTGCACCTTGCCTAAGCCTCGTGGGCTTTACCCCTTGGCCCAAATAAAGTGTTCTCGTACCCAAACATTTCGGGAAACATCCGGAACCCCTTCCGGTGAATTCCAGAACCCTTCCGGAGACCAAACACTATTATCCCATATATCAATCTTTACCTCCGGAGATCCTCGTCATGTCCGGGATCTTATCCGGGACTCCGAACAACCTTCGGTCACCAACAAAATAACTCAACTATACTAATCGTCACCAAACGTTAAGTGTGTAGACCCTGCGGGTTTGAGAACTATGTAGACATGACCGAGACACCTCTACGATCAATAACCAATAGCGGGACCTGGATGCCCATATTGGCTCCTACATATTCTACGAAGATCTTTATCGGTCGAACCTCTATGTCAAGGATTCAGTTAATCCCGTATGCTGTTCCCTTTGTTCTTCGGTATGTTACTTGCCCGAGATTCGATCGTCGGTATCTCTATACCTAGTTTAATCTCGTTACCGGCAAGTCTCTTTACTCGTTCCGTAATACAAGATCTCATGGCTAACACTTTAGTCACATTGTTTGCAAGGCTCATTGTGATGTTGTATTACCGAGTGGGCCCTGAGATACCTCTCCGTCATACGGAGTAACAAATCCCAGTCTTGATCCATGCCAACCCAACAGACATCCTCGGAGATACCTGTAGAGCACCTTTATAGTCACCCAGTTACGTTGCGACGTTTGATACACACAAGGTACTCCTCCGATGTCAGGGAGTTGCATGATCTCATGGTCAAAGGAACAGATACTTGACATGCAGAAAACAATAGCAATAAACTGACACGATCATATGCTACGTTCGTAGTTTGGGTCTTGTCCATCACATCATTCTCCTAATGATGTGATCCCGTTATCAAATGACATCTCATGTCCATGGCTAGGAAACCTTCACCATCTTTTGATCAACGAGCTAGTCAACTAGAGGCTTACTAGGGACACAGTGTTGTCTATGTACCCACACATGTATTTGAGTTTCCAATCAATACAATTATAGCATGGATAATAAACGATTATCATGAACAATGAAATATAATAATAACTAATTTATTATTGCCTCTAGGGCATATTTCCAACAATCATGGGGTTTGGATGCACGGGCAAAGTTTGCACCGACTCTCGAGGTGAGAAAGGGCAATGCACGGTACCGAAGAGGCTAGCAAATTGCGGAAGGGTGAGAGTGCGTATAATCCATGGACTCACAATAGTCATAAAGGACTCACATACTTATTGCAAAGCCTATTAGCCCTCGAAGCAAAGTACTACTCGCATGCCCCTAGGGAGGAGGTTGGTAGGAGTTAACCATCGCGCACCCCCGATTATAACAGCACTCAAGGATTTCATTTCAGACATAAAAATGCTCGGACCTCCCCACCATGCCATAACCAACACTTAGATGAGAAGTCAATAACAAACTTTAATACCGATATTTCTACTAACCAATGATCATTAACCTATATCCTTTCATATTACGACATCAATATCATTAAACCACACGTTTCATATTTAGTGATCTACATGAAAGTTTTTATTATATCCCTCTTCAATACCTATCCTTAATGGACTAATCTTATAACCCGTGCAAATTGCCATTACTATTTATTAGACTCTCAAAAATATTTAAGTGAAGCATGATAATGCAACTATTTCTTTAAAATATAACCACCGCCGTGCTCTAAAAGATATAAGTGAAGCACTAGAGCAACTGCCTAGCTCAAAAGATATAAGTAAAGCACATAGAGTATTCTAACAAATCACGATAAATGTGTGTCCCTCTCAAAAAGGTGTGTTCAGAAAAAGATGATTGTGGCAAACTAAAAAGCAAATAAAGAAAAGAAAACTATAGAACATGACGCTCCAAGCAAAACTCATATCATATGAAGAATAAAAATATACCTCCAAGTGATATACCGATAGATTGTAGACGAAAGAGGGGATGCCATCCGGGGCATCCCCAAGCTTAGACGCTTGGGTCTTCCTTGAATATTACCTTGGGGTGCCTTGGGCATCCCCAAGCTGAGGGTCTTGCCGCTCCTTATTCCTTCATCCATCGTGATCTCACCCAAAACTTGAAAACTTCAACACACAAAACTCAACAGAAACCTCGTGAGATCCGTTAGTATAATAAACAAATCTTTAACTTTAGGTTGTCGGAAGTCGGGCTCTAGGGACCCAAAGGTTCGAACACTGGGGTGAGCTCATTCCAACCACCTCGCCCACTTCACCAGCTAAGCTATGGCAAAGCAACGGCGAGAGCGCGCTGGCGAGAGCGGGCCGGAGACATGGTGGTTTACCCAGGTTCGGGCCACCTTGCGGTGTGAAACCCTACTCCTGCTCGGTTGGAATTGCTCTGGTGAGTACAAGCGTACAAGGTGGGATCGATCTCTCTTCTTTCGATCCTCTCTACAGCGGCACTCTGCCCTCCTTTTATACTTGCCTTGGTCCTCATCCCCCGAAAACATTGGCGGGAAGGGTTGCCACACAACGGCAATTTTGAAGGGGGACAGGGGCGCAATCTATCCTATCAAAAGGTGGTCTTCGCCTGCAAAGCGCTTATCCATGACGCGCCGGAGGGCTCGGTTGTGACCTCCGCCCTGCGCGTCCACCGTCTTGGTCTTCTTTCACCGATCGGGCAACCTTTGGGGGTTGCTTTGGGAAATGGACTACTGGCCTTGCTCCCGTAGCACAAAAGGGGAAATCCTCTCCAGCCGCGCCTGCTGGCATGGCCTCTTTCGCCATTCGTCGCCGCACACGTCACCCACGTGATGGGCACGAGACCGCGCGACCGAGCCGAATAGGACTCGTCTTGCATACCTTCGGGAGGCTGCCTCGGGAGGCAACCTCGGCAGGCCGGCTCGCGAGATGGCCTCGCGGGGCTCTCGGTGAAGTGGCTAAGTCTTGCTTGCCCGCTCCCGGGGGAGGGGTCCTCAGAAGGCCGGGCCTCATGAGGGGTCTTGCTGGAGGTGCCCGCCGGTGGGCCACTCATTGGGCCACCACCAAGCGTTGCGCTCCGGGCCACGGGCAGACGGGCCAAGGTACCCTGGGTTCCATGGGCTCGACAGTAGCCCCCGGGCCCGCGATGCGCACGTTCCCGCCTTCGGTGGCGAAACGACGCGGGCCCTAACCACCTAAGGGCCAGGCGCGACGCGTGGCACACGATGTGACGGGGGACGCCCCCACTTCTCCCTCGACGCCTTGGTAACTATCTGCGCTGAGATAAAGCCTGCATGCGCATGGTGCGAGGCCATCATTGCCTTCCTTCGGGCCGCTGTCTCGAATCCTTGCACGCGTCAAAGGTAGAACGGCGCGGAGCGCGCCCCCCTCGAGCGTTACAAAGACGCGGCGGAAGGACTTCCCCGCCCATCTTCTTGCATTAGTCCCTTCCTCCTCCTCCACAATTCAGACGGGCCTCCACGACGATGGCGAGGGGAAGAGGCCGAGGCCATGCGACCGCTGCCGCATCCAAGGTTCCCCCCGGGGCCGAGGGCGCTCACCAGCGGCCGCCGGCACCAGTCCTAGCGGCCGTGGAAGGGGCGCCACCCGCGGGCGCGGAGGGCGCAGTTCCCGCGGCCGAGGTGGCCGTGGTGGGGCAGCCGCCCTTCCTCCCCAGGCAGGGAGCCATTCAGCGGAGGCGGCTCATGAGTTCATAGTGAACATGCACCGCCGGCCCTGCACCTGGCTGCAGCTTCCAGACTCCTTCGCGGAGATGATGGTGGACCGTGCGCCCTTGGGACTGTGGGTGCAGGCGGATGGCTACTGTAACGGCCCCTCCTGGGTGGTGACGGAGTTCACCCCCTCGGGCTTCATGTTCTTGAAGCAAGGGTGGAAGTCGTTTGCCCTCGCTCGCAGCATGAAGCTGGGCCACGTTCTTCAGTTCAAGTTGACGGGGCCGCCACGCTCTTCGTGAAGATCTTCGGGATCTCCAGCAGCCGTCTGGAGTGCTATGCGGAGAGCGAGGATAGCAGCTACAGAGGCTCCTCCAGCGAAGACGACAGCGACGACGGTGCCACCTCCTCCGGTGGAAGTGGGAGCAACGACAGCTCCCCCCGCGTCAAGAGCGAGGACGAAGACTCCGACTAGGCGCAAACGGCGCCCGTGTTAGAGTCTTGGGGATGACGGCGCCCCGCCTAGGCCGCCTTCTTCTTTTCTCTTTTTTCCTACACTGGATCGACGTAGCCCCGTGGGGGAGTGAAAACAATGGCTTCTATGTTTTAACTTAATGCTTTTGTGGTTTGGAATGCGTGTCCCCTCCCGATGTTCTCTCGCGAGGCCTACTTTTCTTCCTTGTTTGCGTCAGCGCTCTACGCCGTCAAGACCCAGCCCCCGAGTAGGCCTACAGCCATCGCTGGTATGTCAGGTCACGATGCCTGGACAAGGCCAGGAGGTGAGGGGCACCGGGAGCTAGTGAGGGCTCCTGAGGCGCGATGCTCAGGAAGCCCCCTTTGGCATGCAAGCGGCCCACGTGAAAGAAAAATGCCAGCACTCAGCGAGATCGCGAAAGGAGGGAACTCGAGCGATGGTGAGGGCGTTTCGCGAGATGGTCTTTAGACTTAGCTTTGCGGGGAGGGGCGTCGGGCGAGCCGTGGATCGCGAGGCGAGCGCGGCTCACGAGGCATGCCTGTCGAGGCTTGACCCGCACGACCTCCTGCTGAGACGGCCGACGCAGGTCGGTTCCCAATGCGGCCCTCGCGAGCCCTCCTGAGGCCCTAGGGGCATCTTCCCATCGGGCCGCCCCACAAGGCAACACTCGCGAGGCCTTCCAAGTGATCTGTTCCCGGGATGACTGCATGTCGACAAATCTTATAGCTGGGGAGCAGCGCGTGCTTGCTAGCTTGCTTGTGGCCGTTGCGTGAGGAGCTAAGGCACCAAGGACCTTGGCGAGGTAACGTGCACGGGAGCAGGCCCGCGAGCCAGAGCTCAGTCACTTGGATTTAGCGACGCTGGAGGGACGGACCCGAGCACAGGTGCCGTGCCTAGCCCCCGCTCGGGGAACGGTCAGGAGGAAGGTCGCCAGTGCGCGGCGCTCTCGAGACGGCACCGCATCAATCATATAATTATGCAGTCAATCATGAGCTTACTGGGGTATAATACTAAAGTTCATTACACAACCAAAAAGAGGAGCGGCTGCCGTGTCAGGCATGGGTCAGATTGAGGTTGATGCAGCCCGTGGGGCGCCCTCGGTCGCATAAAACGAAATCACCTTGGCAAGAGGATCCCGGAAGCGATGGTGCGGGAGGCGCGTCGAGGAGGAACTCGAGCTGCGGGAGGTAACACTCAAACACACCTGGCAGAGTTGTGCTGGGGAAGCATCAGATCACCTGGCGAAGCGTGACGCGGAAGCTCGCCCCTCAGGGGCCGAGGGGCTCCAGACGCCCGGGGGGATCGCGAGAAGCAGGGGGCTCGCGAGGCCCTGGCATGGTGTGCGCCAGCCTCTGGAAGGTGGCGTCGGCGTTCCTTAGGCCGAAGAGCATGCGCGCGCCACCGGTGGCGGAGCCCGCGTCCTGACCGACTCGCGTCAATAGAAAGGGCTCCTAAGGGCAGGTCTTGTTGAGGCTCGTGAAGTTGACGCACATGCGTTCCTTGCCGCCCTTCTGGGGGACGACGACGGGGTTGGCAAGCCATTCGGGATGGCGCACCTCACGGACGACTCCAGCTTCTTGCAGCTTGTGCACTTCTTGAACTATGAACTCTTACTTCTCGGGCGCCTGGTGCCGTGCTTTTTGCTTGACGGGGCGTGCATTGGGGCACACCACTAAGTGGTGATCGATCACCTCCCTCGGCACACCGGACAAATTAGATGCTTTCCAGGCGAAAACATCCGAATTTGCCCGAAGGAATGTGACGAGCGCGCTTTCCTATGCAGGAGGAAGGCCGGCGCCGATAGTGAAGGTAGGGCCTGAGCCACTGCCGTCAACCAACACCTTCTTCGTCTCAGCGCGGTCCTGAGAAAACAGCTGCTTCTTCTTCGCGGGAGCGGCCTCAGGAGGCTCGACCGCATCTTCGTCAGCCGGATGGGTAGTTGCGGCGGCCTTGTAGGCGTGCTCAAGGGAGCAGATCGCGTCCTTCTCGTCGCAGGAGACGGTGATGATGCTGCTGCAGCTAGGCATCTTGAGGACGTTGTAGGCGTGATGAGACACCGCCATGAACTTGGCGAGCGCGGGGTAGCCCGGGATGGCGTTGTAGGGCAGGCCGATGTGGGCGACGTCGAAGTCGATGAGCTCAGTGTGGTAGTTCTTGCGGGTGCCAAAGGTGACGGGGAGGCGCACCTGGCCCAGGGGCACCGTGGAGCCATCGGTCACGCCCGAGAAGGGTCTCGTCGGCATGAGCTGCTCGTAATGCACCTGGAGCTGCTCGAAGGTCTCGATGGAGATCACGTTAAGGCCGGCGCCTCCGTCGATGAGGGTCTTGGTGACTGCGACGTTGCTGATGGTGGGAGTGCACAGCATGGGGAGTGCGCCCGCGGTGGCCGCGGACTTGGGGTGGTCCTTGGAGTCGAAGGTGATGGCGTACTGCGACCACTTTAGGGGCAGCGCGGCTTCTGGCTTCGGGAGAGCGGCATTCCCCTCGCGAGAGAACTACTTGAAGTAGCGGTTGGACACAGGAGCCTGAGCTCCGCCGAGGATGCAGGCGACCGCGCGAAGCTCCTGGTAGCCCCCAGCGCCCTCATCAGGCTGGTTGACGTCATTCCTCCGGGGTGGCGGCGGCAGTGGCGGAAGAGCGGCGTTGGCCTGAGGGTTTGCCTCACGGGGCTGGTCGCGCCAGGCGGCCTCACGAGGATGGTCGCGCCAGGCGGCCTCACAAGGCTGGTCGCGCCAGCCTTGGCCGAAGTTGCCATTGCCGCTGCGGCCATCCCAGCGGTTGACGCTGCGGCCACCTCTGTGACCGGCGCCATGGCCATTGCGGTCGCCTCGGCGGCCCAGGCGCTCGTCGCGGAGCAGCTTGAGCGACTGGCAGTCTTCGGTGTTGTGGAAGCGCGAGTTGTGGTAGGCGCAGAGAGGGCGGTCGTCTCTTTTGGGCCCCTCATGGTCACGGACGCGCTTCTGCTCGGGCTCCGCCGCCAGCACGGCAGGGTCCTTGCGCTTGACGTCTTTGCACTTGGCCTTGGCAGTGTCGGGCGCCGCATCAGGGTCGTTGTGGATGAAGAGGCCACCTTCTTCAGCCTTGGCGCACTTGTCGGCAAGGTCGAACAGCTCAAGCACCGAGTCCAGCTCGTCGTTGATGGCGAGCTTCTCGCGCATCTTGACGTCCGCGACGCCCGTGGAGAACGCGGAGATGACGGCCGCGTCGGAGGCACGCGGAATCTTGTTGCGCACCTGGCTGAAGCGTTGGATGTACTTGCGGAGGGTCTTGTCTGGGCGCTGCCGCACGTGCCGCAGGTTGTTGATGGTGAGGGAGCGGTCATGCGTGCCCTTGAAGTTGACGATGAACTGGTCGCAGAGCTCGCCCCACGATGAGATGGACACCTCGGGGAGGTTCATGAGCCAAGAGCGCGGGCCGTCCTTGAGGTCCATGGGGAACCAGTTCGCCATGACCTTGTCGTTGCCGTTCGCCGCCTCGATGCTCAGCGCATAGAGCTGAAGGAACTCTGTGGGGTTGGGGGTGCCGTCGTAGCGTGGAGGCAGGTTCGGCTTGAAATTCACGGGCCACACCACCTGACGCAGCTCGCGAGTGAAGGCGTGGCAGCCCACGCCACTCGAGGGAACCCCACCGGTGAGGGCGGCGCGGTTCTGGCGCCCAGCCACCGCGACCTCCTGGACGGTCCGGTCTTGGCACCGGCGCTGCTGCTCGAGGAGCACACGCGCATCAGGCGGCGCTCGGTGGATGATCTGGCAGCTGGCCTCGTCTCGGACCGGAGAGCACGCGCCGTGGGATGGCTCACGCGCCCGCGCGTTGCGCTGGTGCCCGACGGGTTCGTCGCGCAGAGGAGGAGGCGGGGGAGCGCCATGCGCTACGTCCCCAGTACGAGACGGTGGAGGGCAGAGCGAGTGGGTAGGCGCCGGAGCATCCCCGGCGGTGTTGACGAGCTCGGTGATGCGTCCAAGCCAAGCGTCGTAGCCGGTGTCAGCTGGACGATAGCGCAGCAGCTCACGCGCCATGAGCAGCGCGGCCTGCGCGTTCGGCGGCCCATGGCGGGCGAGGGAGGAGGAGGTCATGGCGGTGCGGCCGTCTGCCTGCATGGAGGGGTGCAGGGAGGAGTCGTGCTGCTCGTGGGCGGCAGGGTCGGTGGCGGCAGCGGCCTCGACGCGGCGGCGGTTGCCGCGTCCCACCGGCTCCGTCTGGGCGACGCGACCCGCCTTGCGCTTGGTGCACTCACGGCGAGCGTCAGCCATGAAGCTGGTGGAGCGGAGGACGGAGTGGACGAACGGTAGCGCACCCCTACCTGGCGCGCCAAATGCCGGAAGTCGGGCTCCGGGGACCCAAAGGTTCGAACACTGGGGTGAGCTCGTTCCTACCACCTCACCCCCTTCCCCATCTAAGCTATGGCAAGAGCGCGCTGGCGAGAGCAGGCCAGAGACACGGTGGTTTACCCAGGTTCGGGCCACCTTGCGGTGTGAAACCCTACTCCTGCTCGGATGGAATTGCTCTGGTGAGTACAAGCATACAAGGTGGGATCGATCTCTCTTCTTCCGATCCTCTCTACAGCGGCACCCTGCCCTCCTTGTATACTTGCCTTGGTCCTCATCCCCCGAAAACATTGGCGGGAAGGGTTGCCACACAACGGCAATTTTGAAGGGGGACAGGGGCGTAGTCTATCCTGACAAAAGCTTCGCCTGCAAAGCGCTTATCCATGACGCGCCGGTGGGCTTGATGGTGACCTCCGCTCTGCGCGTCCACCGTCTTGGTCTTCTTTCACCGATCGGGCGGGTTGCTTTGAGAAATGGACTGCTGGCCTTGCTCCCTTAGAACAAAAGGGGAAATCCTCTCCATCCGCGCCTGCTGGAGCGGCCTCTATCGCCATTCGTCGCCGCGCGCGTCACCCACGTGATGGGCACAAGACCGCGCGACTGAGCCGAACAGGACTCGTCTTGCATACCTTCGGGAGGGTGCCTCGGGAGGCAACCTCGACAGGCCGCCTCGCAAGATGGCCTCGCGAGGCTCTCGGTGAAGTGGCTAAGTCTTGCTCGCCCACTCCCGGCGGAGGGGTCCTCAGGAGGCCGGGCCTCATGAGGGGTCTAGCCGGAGGTGCCCGCCGGTGGGCCACTCATTGGGCCACCGCCAAGCGTTGCGCTCTGGGCCGCGGGCAGACGGGCCAAGGTACCCTGGGTTCCATGGGCCCGACATAGGTATTGTCATAAGTTGATTCATATTTAATTCTTGCATAATTCTACTGTACTCTAACTTCTCCATGACCTATACCCCCCGATATAATCCATAGCATCATTAAAATAAGCGAACTATGCAATTGAAAACAGAATCTGTCTAAAACAGACAGTCTGTAAAGATCTAATTAAAAGTCATAATTCTATAACATTAAAAATTCTGAAAATTTAGGAAAACGTAAAAATTCATATACCAATACTGTGTAAAAATTTCAGATTTTTCTGACATTCCAGTACAGAACTAAAAATCCAGAACTGGGCGCAAAACTTTCTGTTTTTCAAACAGCATCAATTATACTATCATCCAAATCATCCTAAAGGCATTACTTGGCACAAACACTAATTAAAAGATAAAAACACAATCATAAAATAAGCTAAAATTGTGTGACACAAGAAATATAAAAATTGCAATAAAGATAAATATTGGGTTGCCTCCCAACAAGCGCTATTGTTTTATGCCCCTAGCTAGGCATAATGCATTGTTTCAAGTATTATCATCCTTCAAATTAATTCCATAGGTGGCCCTCATAATGGATTCATATGGTGGCTTAATTCTCTTTCTAGGGAAGTGTTTCATCCATTTCTTTAATGGAAATTGGAATCTTATATTACCTTCTTTCATATCAATAATAGCACCTATAGTTCGTAGGAAAGGCCTACCAAGTATTATAGGACAAGAAGGATTGCATTCTATATCAAGCACAATAAAATCCACGGGTACATAATTTCTATTAGCAAGAATAAGCACATCATTTATTCTACCCAATGGTTTTTTAATAGTTGACTCCGCTAGATGTAAATTAAGGGAACAAGCATCCATCTCGGTGAGACCTAGCACGTCACATAAAGATTTTGGTATGGTAGAGACGGTAGCACCTAGATCACACAAGGCATTGCATTCATAATCTTTAATTTTCACTTTAATAGTAGGTTCCAATTCATCATGCAATTTTCTAGGTATTGAAACTTCCAACTCTAGCTTTTCTTCATGAGCTTTTATCATAGCTTCTACAATATGTTTAGTAAAAGCTTTATTTTGTTCATAGGCATTAGGTGAATTTATCATGGATTGCAACAAGGAAATACATTCAATTAAAGAGCACCTTTCATAATTAAAGTCCTTGTAATCCAAAGTAGTGGGCACATCACTATTTAAAGTCTTGACCTCTCCAAACCCACTTCTATAATTTTTATCATTAAGATCATCACCCTCCGAACAATTGGGATGCCTTCTAGCTAAAGTTGACTCATCTCCAGTCCCTTTCTCATCAAGTTTTATATTACTAAATAAAGATTCAATAGGCGAGACACCAATCATTTTAATATCCTCATCATTATTACGGTAAAAATCGGGTGGAATAGCTTTTTCTAAGAATTCTCGCTTAGCTCTCAACTTCGCGGTTCTCTCTTTACTCTCATTAATGGAGACATAGATAGATTTAATAGACTCATTAATATCATGCTTGGGTGGCAAAATTTTAATTTTAAGAGTTTCCACATCATGAGCAATTCTATCCAACTTCCTAGACATATCATCAACCTTATTCAAATTTTTTTCTACCATAGCATTGAAAATCTTTTGAGAATTAATAAATTTTTTAATATTGTTCTCAAGATCAGTAGGTATCCTATATTATTATATGAATTACCATAGTAATTACCATAATTATTAGAGGAATTTCTGGGAAACGGTCTAGGATTAAAATTCCCTCTATAAGCATTGTTGTTGAAATTATTTCTAGAGACAAAATTCACATCAGTGGCATCATTATTTTGCTCTATCAAAGTAGATAATGGCACATCATTAGGATCAACATGAACATTTTTACTAGCAAGCATTTTCATAATAGCATCCATTTTATCACCCAAAGTAGAGACTTCTTCGACAGAATTTACCTTCTTACCAGTTGGAGCTCTCTCGGTGTGCCATTGAGAATAATTTGTCATAATATTATCAAGGAGTTTTGTAGCTTCTCCCAATGTAATTTCCATAAAAGTACCACCTGAAGCAGAGTCTATAAGATTTCAAGAAACAAAGTTTAGACCCGCATAGAAATTTTGTATAATCATCCATAAACTTAAACCATGAGTGGAACAATTTCATTCTCTCCCATGCTTGTGCAACATGTTCTTGCTCAAGTTGCTTAAAATTCATTATTTGATTTCTTAGAGAAATAATCTTAGCGGGAGAGAAATACTTGGCAATTAAAGCATCCTTACACTTATCCCAAGAATCAATACTATTGCGAGGCAAGGATGAAAACCAAGTTTTAGCACGATCTCTTAGTGACAACGGAAATAATTTCAACTTAATAATATCATTATCCACATCTTTTTTATTTTTCATATCACAGAATTCAACGAAAGTATTAAGATGGGAAGCAGCATCCTCATTAGGAACAACAACAACAACAACAACAACAACCACCAAGTCTTTAGTCCCAAACAAGTTGGGGTAGGCTAGAGGTGAAACCCATAAGATCTAGCGACCAACTCAAGGTTCTGGCTCATGGATAGCAAGCTTCCACGCACCCCTGTCCATGGCTAGTTCTTTGGTGATACTCCAATCCTTCAAATCTCTCTTTACGGACTCCTCCCATGTCAAATTCGGTCTACCCCGCCCTCTCTTGACATTATCTGCACGCTTTAGCCTTCCGCTATGCACTGGAGCTTCTGGAGGCCTGCGCTGAATATGCCCAAAACATCTCAGACGATGTTGGACCAGCTTCTCTTCAATCGGTGCTACCCCAACCCTATCTCGTATATCATCATTCTGGACTCGATCCTTCCTCGTGTGGCCATACATCCATCTCAACATGCGCATCTCCGCCACACCTAACTGTTGGACATGTCGCCTTTTAGTCGGCCAACACTCAGTGCCATACAACATTGCGGGTCGAACCGCCGTCCTATAGAACTTGCCTTTTAGCTTCTGTGGCACTCTCTTGTCACAGAGAATGCCAGAAGCTTGGCACCACTTCATCCATCCAGCTTTGATTCGATTGTTCACATCTTCATCAATACCCCCATCCTTCTGCAGCATTGACCCCAAATATCGAAAGGTGTCCTTCTGAGGCACCACCTGCCCATCAAGGCTAACCTCCTCGCGTCTAGTAGTACTGAAACCGCACCTCATGTACTCGGTTTTAGTTCTACTAAGCCTAAAACCTTTTGATTCCAAGGTTTGTCTCCATAACTCTAACTTCCTATTGACCCCCGTCCAACTATCGTCAACTAGCACCACATCATCCGCAAAGAGCATACACCATGGGATATATCCTTGTATATCCCTTGTGACCTCATCCATCACCAAAGCAAAAAGATAAGGGCTCAAAGCAGACCCCTGATGCAGTCCTATCTTAATCGGGAAGTCATCAGTGTCGATATCACTTGTTCGAACAGGTGTCACAACATTTTCGTACATGTCCTTGATGAGGGTAATGTACTTTGCTGGAACTTTTTGTTTCTCCAAGGTGCACCACATGACATTCCGCGGTATCTTATCATAGGCCTTCTCCAAGTCAATGAACACCATATGCAGGTCCTTCTTTTGCTCCCTGTATCTCTCCATAAGTTGTCGTACCAAGAAAATGGCTTCCATGGTCAACCTCCCAGGCATGAAACCAAACTGATTTTGGGTCACGCTTGTCATTCTTCTTAAGCGGTGCTCAATGACTCTCTCCCATAGCTTCATTGTATGGCTCATCAGCTTAATTCCTCGGTAATTAGTACAACTCTGAACATCCCCCTTGTTCTTGAAGATTGGTACTAATATACTCCGTCTCCATTCTTCTGGCATCTTGTTTGCCCGAAGTATGGTAGACCTCATACTTCTGGATTCGCCGCACAAAACGCCTGCTGGTATCATCAAAGGAGTCATCCAGTTCAATGGTAGAACTCTCATTCTCCCCATTGAACAACTTGTCAAAGTACTCTCGCCATCTATGCTTAATCTCCTCGTCCTTCACCAGGAGTTGGTATGCTCCGTCCTTGATGCATTTGACTTGGCCAACATCCCTCGTCTTCCTCTCTCGGATCTTGGCCATCTTATAGATGTCCCTTTCGCCTTCCTTCGTGCCTAACCGATGGTAGAGGTCCTCATACGCCCGACCCCTTGCTTCACTGACAGTTCGCTTTGCGGCCTTCTTTGACATCTTGTACTTCTCCATATTGTCTGCACTCCTATCCAGGTATAGGCGTCTGAAACAATCTTTCTTCTCCTTAATAGCCTTCTGGACATCATCATTCCACCACCAAGTATCCTTACCTTCGCTTCTCCTTTCCCTAGACACTCCAAACTCCTCTGAGGCCACCTTACGAATGCAAGTCGCCGTCTTCATCCGCATCCCCTCCTTCCTTCCAAGGGCCCTCCTTAATGACCCTCTCCTTGAATGCCTGAGCTACCTCCCCCTTGAGCTTCCACCACTTCGTTCTAGCGACTTTGGCACGCTTATCCCGCTGGACATGAATCCGGAAGCGAAAGTCAGCAACCACCAGCATATACTGAGGGACAACACTCTCTCCAGGTATCACCTTACAATCTAGGCACGCACGCCTATCTTCTCTTCTCGAGAGGATGAAATCAATCTGGCTAGAGTGTTGACCACTACTAAAAGTCACTAGATGTGATTCTCTCTTTTTAAAGAGGGTGTTAGCTATGATCATGTCATTGGCTAGAGCAAAGCTTAAGACATATTCTCCTTCTTGATTCCTGATGCCATAGCCAAAGCCCCCATGCACCCCTTCAAAATCTGTGTTAGATGTACCCACATGGCCATTGAGGTCTCCTCCTATGAAGAGCTTCTCGCCAATCGGTACGCTCCTAACCATGTCCTCTAGGCCTTCCCAGAACTCCCTCTTGGTGTTCTCATTGTGGCCTACTTGCGGGGCATATGCGCTGATAACATTGAGAACTAAGTCCCCAACTACCAGCTTGACCAGGATCATCCGGTCCCCACGTCTCTTGACGTCTACCACTCCATACTTAAGGCTCTTGTTGAACAAGATACCTACGCCATTTCTGTTTGCAGCCGTCCCTGTGTACCACAGCTTCAAGCCGGTATCCTCCACCTTCTTCGCCTTCTGTCCCCTCCATTTGGTTTCTTGGACGCAAATGATATCAACACCTCTCCTCACCGCTGCATCAACTAGTCCCGAAGCTTCCCTGTCAGGGACCCTATGTTCCAGCTACCTATGCGAATCCTCCTAGGCTCGGCTAGCTTCCTTACCCTTCGCACTCGTCGAGTCAAATGTGAAGACCCTTGCTCATTTTCCACTACATTCGGGCACCGATGTAGCGCGCCACTAAGGATGCGACGACCTGATCCTCGCTCACTTGGCACCGTATCCAGATCAAGATATGGCGCGCCACCTAGGGGGTGACGGCCCGGCCCTTGCCCATTTGACACCACACCCGGGTTCCAATGTGGCGCGTCGCTAAGAGGGTTATGCCCCAACGAAAATCTTTTGGGTTTCATCTCCATAAGGGTGGCTGAGTTTTTACGTTGGCTCGCCAAGCCTATCACAACCCTCCTCCTTTACCCGAGCTTGGGACCGGCTATGTTGAGACAACATAGGCGGAGTTAGCATCCTCATTAGGAGTTCCAGAAAATTGTTCTTTCTTAAGAAGATTTAGCAAAGCAGCATTAATATCATAAGACTCCGCACTAGTGGCGGGAGGATGAATTGGAGTACTAATAAAATCATTATTATTAGTATTTGAAAAGTCACACAACTTGGTGTTTTCTTGAGAGATAGCAACAAAGCAAGCAAACAAGCAAATAATTTTTTTTGTGTTTTTGTATTTTTTATGAGAAGTGGGGAGATGAAAACAAGAGGCAAATGCAAATAAAAAGTAGACCAAGTAGATGATAGTTTATGCGAAGGTACTTGATAGGTTTTGATGATGTCTCCCCGACAACGGCGCCAGAAATTCTTCCTGCTACTTGTGTGCTACGTTGGGATTTTCCCCAAAGAGGAAGGGAGAAGCAGTACAGTAGAGATAAGTATTTCCCTCAATGAGAACCAAGGTTTGCCGAACCAATAGGAGAATCACGCAAAGCTTCGTCAACAGCACCTGCACACACAAAAGCAAATACTTGCACCCAACATGGGCAAGAGGGTCGTCAATCCCCTTGAACTCGTTACTTGCGAGGATTAAATCTCGTAGTGGTAGATAGATAAATTGCAAAAGAAAATAAAAGAAAGAAAATTGTAGCAAGTAAATTTAGGTTTTCTTTTTATGCGTAAAGTAGACCCGGGAGCCATAGTTTTCACTAGAGGCTTCTCTCTCGAACACATAGCATACGGTGGGTAGACAAATTACTGTTGGGCAATTGATAGAAAAGTTTCGCATAATTATGACGGATTCATGGCAATGATCATGTATATAGGCATCACGTCTGAGACAAGTAGACCGACTCCTGCCTGCATCTACAACTATTACTCCACCCATCGACCGCTATCCAGCATGCATCTAGGGTATTAAGTTAATGAAAACGGAGTAACGCCTTAAGCAAGATGACATGATGTAGACAAAGTAAACCAATCAATATGAATAAACCCCGTCGTTTTACCCTTAATGGCAACAATACAAATATGTGTCTTGTCCCTTTCTGTCACTGGGATATAGAGCATTGCAAGATTGAACCCATTACAAAGCACCTCTCCCGCTGAAGATAAATCAATCTAGTTGGCCAAACCAAACGGATAGATCGGAGAGAAATACAAAGCTATCAAAATCATGCATAATAAAGTTCAGAAAATACTTAATCACTTCTCATGAATAATCTGATCATAAACACACAATTCATCGGATCCCAACAAACACACCGTAAAAGAAGATTACATTGAATAAAACTCCAAAAAGATCAAGGAGAACATTATATTGAAGATCAAAGAGAGAGAAGAAGCCATCTAGCTGTTGGAAATATGCCCTAGAGGCAATAATAAATTGGTTATTATTATATTTCCTTGTTCATGATAATCGTTTATTATCCATGCTATAATTGTATTGATTGGAAACTCAAATACATGTGTGGGTACATAGACAACACTGTGTCCCTAGTAAGCCTCTAGTTGACTAGCTCGTTGATCAAAGATGGTTAAGGTTTCCTAGCCATTGACATGAGATGTCATTTGATAACGGGATCACATCATTAGGAGAATGATGTGATGGACAAGACCCAAACTGTAAACGTAGCATATGATCGTGTCAGTTTATTGCTATTGTTTTCTGCATGTCAAGTATCTGTTCCTTTGACCATGAGATCATGCAACTCACTGACACCGGAGGAATACCTTGTGTGTATCAAACGTCGCAACGTAACTGGGTGACTATAAAGGTGCTCTACAGGTATCTCCGAGGGTGTCTGTTGGGTTGGCATGGATCAAGACTGGGATTTGTTACTCCGTATGACGGAGAGGTATCTCAGGGCCCACTCGGTAATACAACATCACAATGAGCCTTGCAAGCAATGTGACTAAAGTGTTAGCCACGAGATCTTGTATTACGGAACGAGTAAAGAGACTTGCCGGTAACGAGATTGAACTAGGTATAGTGATACCGACGATCGAATCTCGGGCAAGTAACATACCGAAGAACAAAGGGAACAGCATACGGGATTAACTGAATCCTTGACATAGAGGTTCGACCGATAAAGATCTTCGTAGAATATGTAGGAGCCAATATGGGCATCCAGGTCCCGCTATTGGTTATTGGCCGTAGAGGTGTCTCGGTCATGTCTACATAGTTCTCGAACCCGCAGGGTCTACACACTTAACGTTTGGTGACGATTAGTATAATTGAGTTATTATGTTGGTGACCGAAAGTTGTTCGGAGTCCCGGATAAGATCCCGGACATGACGAGGATCTCCGGAATAGTCCGGAGGTAAAGATTGATATATGTGATAATAGTGTTTTGATCTCTGGAAGGGTTCCGGAGTTCACCGGAAGGGGTTCCGGATGTTTACCGAAGTGTTCGGGTGCAGCAACACTTTATATGAGCCAAAGGGATAAAGCCCACAAGGTATTGGAAAGTGCAAAAGTAGTTTTGCTGCCGCGTAAGCGGTACTACCGCTTGGTGAAGCGGTACTACCGCCTGAGCGGTACTACCGCTTGTGTGAAGCGGTACTACCGCCCGAGCGGTACTACCGCTTGTGTGAAGCGGTACTACCGCTTGTGCGCGGCTGTGCACGATTCGGCAGGGTCCGAATTGGACTCTTTTCCTGCGGGCCAAACCGACCTTGTGCGGGCAAAACCGACCCGGAGGAGGCTTTTACTCCAAGTTTAGACCCCAAGGCTCAACATATAAATAGAGGGGCAGGGCTAGCACACGGGATACATCAGGATTTCCCAAGCCGTGTGCCGGCAACCCTAGCCCTCTAGTTCCTCCGTCATAATCTCCGTAGTGCTTGGCGAAGCCCTGCAGAGATTGTTCCTCACCACCATCACCACGCCGTCGTGCTGCTGGAACTCAACCACTACTTCACCATCGCTCGCTGGATCGAGGAGGTGAAGGCGTCATCAAGCCGTACGTGTGTTGAACGCGGAGGTGCCGTCCGTTCGGCACTAGATCGGAAGGATCGTGATTGGATCGCGGGACGCTCGGCGATTTGGATCGCGAAGACGTTCGACTACATCAACCGCGTTTATTAACGCTTCCGCTTAGCGATCTACAAGGGTATGTAGATTCACTCTCCCTCTCGTAGATGCTCATCACCATGGATAGATCTTGCGTGTGCGTAGGAAAATTTTTGTTTCCCATGCAACGTTCCCCAACAGTGGTATCAGAGCTAGGTCTATGCGTAGATGAGATCTCGAGTAGAACACAAACGAGTTGTGGGCGTGGGTGTATACATATTGCTTGCCGTTACTAGTTGATACTTGATTCCGCGGTATTGTGAGATGAAGCGGCCCGGACCGACATTACGCGTACGCTTACGCGAGACTGGTTTCACCGCTGCGTGCACTTGTTGCATAAAGGTGACTGGCGGGTGTCTGTCTCTCTCACTTTAGTTGAATCGGTTCAATGAAGAGGGTTCTTTTAGAAGATCAAAAAGCAATCACTACACCACGTTGTGGTTTTGCGTAGGTAAGAACGGTTCTTGCAAACCCGTAGCAGCCACGTAAAATTTGCAACAACAATTAGAGGTCGTCTAACTTGTTTTTGCAGGGTATGTTGTGATGTGATATGGCCAATTACATGATGTGATATATGTGATGTATGAGATGATCATGTGATGTATAGAATATCACGACTTGCATGTCGATGAGTACGGCAACTGGCAGGAGCCATAGAGTTGTCTTTAATTATTGTATGACCTGCGTGTCAATCATTAAGCGCTATGTAATGCTTTACTTTATCGCTAAACGTTAGCTATAGTCGTGGAAGCAACAGTCGGCGCGACAACCTTATGGCGACACGTTGATGGAGATCAAGATGATGGAGATCATGGTGTCATGCCGGTGACGATGGAGATCATGCCGGTGCTTTGGAGATGGAGATCAAAAGCACAAGTTCATGGCCATATCATGTCACTTATGATTTGCATGTGATGTTAATCCTTTTATGCATCTTATTTTGCTTAGGACGACGGTAGCATTATAAGGTGATCCCTCACTTAAATTTCAAGATAAATTGTGTTCTCCCCAAGTGTGCACCGTTGCGAAAGTTCGTCGTTTCGAGACACGCCGTGATGATCGGGTGTGATAGACTCTACGTTCGCATACAACGGGTGTAAGCCATGTTACACGTGCGGAACACTCGGGTTAAACTTGACGAGCCTAGCATGTACAGACATGGCCTCGGAACACAAGAGACCGAAAGGTCGAACATGAGTCATATAGTAGATATGATCAACATGAAGATGTTCACCATTGAAACCACCTCAACTCACGTGATGATCGGACTTGAGTTGGTGGATTTGGATCATGTTACACTCGAATAACCGGAGGGATGTCAATTTGAGTGGGAGTTTTTTAAGTAATATGATTAACTAAACTCATTATCTAAGAACAATAGTCTAAGTTGTCTTTGCTATATTTATGTTGTAGATCATGGCTCGCGCAGTAGCACCCCTGAATTTTAATGCGTTCCTAGAGAAAGCTAAGTTGAAAGATGATGGAAGTAACTTTGTGGACTGGGCCCGTAATCTAAGGATTATCCTTACGGCTTCCCAGAAGGCTTATGTCCTTGATGCACCGCTTGGTGATCCACCCGCTCCAGTTGAGTCTCTAGACGTTGTGAACGCCTGGCAGGCTCGTTCTGATGATTACTCAATAGTTCAATGTGCAATGTTGTATGGCTTAGAACCGGGACTTCAAAGACGTTTTGAACGTCATGGAGCATATGAGATGTTCCAGGAGTTGAAGTTTATCTTTCAGAAGAATGCCCGGATCGAGAGATATGAGATCTCCGATAAATTCTATGCTTGCAAGATGGAGGAGAACGGGTCTATCAGTGATCACGTGCTCAGAATGTCTGGGTACTCCACCCGTCTGGCTGAGTTAGGGATGCCCCTTCCGCCAGAGGCTATCACTGACAGAGTTCTTCAATCATTGCCACCTAGCTACAAGAGCTTCGTGTTGAACTATAACATGCACGGGATGAACAAGTCAGTCGCCGAGCTGTTTGCGATGCTGAAAGCCGCTGAGTCTGAAATTCAGAAGGAGCATCAAGTGTTGATGGTCAATAAAACCACTAGTTTCAAGAAAAATGGCAAGGGTAAGAAGGGTAACTCCAAGCAGAGTGGCAAAGCAGTTGCTCCTCTCGTAAAGAAACCCAAGGCTGGACCCAAACCAGAAACTGTGTGTTTTCATTGCAAGGGAACTGGACACTGGAAGCGGAATTGCCCCAAGTATTTGGCTGACAAGAAGGCGGCCAACAACAAACAAGGTATATATGATATACATGTTATTGATGTGTACCTTACCAACTCTCGTTGTAGTGCCTGGGTATTTGATACCGGTGCGGTTGCTCATATTTGCAACTCAAAACAGGAACTGCGGAATAGACGGAGGCTGGCAAAGGACGAAGTGACGATGCGCGTGGGAAATGGTTCCAAGGTTGATGTGATCGCCGTCGGCACGCTCGCTCTTCGATTACCATCGGGATTAGTGATGAACCTAAATAAGTGTTATTTGGTGCCTGCGTTAAGCATGAACATTATATCTGGATCTTGTTTATTGCGAGACGGTTACTCATTTAAATCAGAGAATAATGGTTGTTCTATTTATATGAGTAATATCTTTTATGGTCATGCACCCGATGTGAGGGGTTTATTCTTATTGAATCTCGATAGTAATGATACACATGTTCATAACATTGATGCCAAAAGATGTAGAATTGATAATGATAATACCACTTTCTTGTGGCACTGCCGTTTAGGTCATATTGGCGTAAAACGCATGAGGAAGCTCCATGCTGATGGACTTTTGGAGTCACTTGATTTTGAATCACTTGACACATGTGAGCCATGCCTCATGGGCAAGATGACTAAAACGCCGTTCTCTGGAACAATGGAACGGGCAAGTGACTTATTGGAAATCATACATACTGATGTGTGCGGTCCGATGAGTATTGAAGCGCGCAGTGGTTATCGTTACTTACTCACCTTCACTGATGACTTAAGTAGATATGGGTATATTTACTTAATGAAACACAAGTCTGAAACATTTGAAAAGTTCAAACAATTTCAGAGTGAAGTTGAGAATCATCGTAACAAGAAGATTAAATTCCTACGATCTGATCGAGGAGGAGAATATCTGAGTTATGAGTTTGGCAGTCACTTAAGACAGTGTGGAATTGTTTCACAATTAACACCGCCTGGAACACCACAGCGTAATGGTGTGTCCGAACGTCGTAATCGAACCTTATTGGATATGGTGCGATCTATGATGTCTCTTGCCGATTTGCCACTATCGTTTTGGGGTTATGCATTAGAGACAGCTGCATTCACTTTAAATAGGGCACCATCGAAATCCGTTGAGACGACGCCATATGAACTTTGGTTTGGCAAGAAGCCAAAGCTGTCGTTTCTTAAAGTTTGGGGATGTGATGCTTATGTCAAAAAGCTTCAGCCTGAAAAGCTGGAACCCAAAGCGGAGAAATGCGTCTTCATAGGATACCCAAAAGAGACAGTTGGGTATACCTTCTACCTCAGATCCGAGGGCAAAGTGTTTGTCGCTAAAAACGGAACATTTCTTGAGAAAGAGTTTCTCTCGAAAGAATTGAGTGGGAGGAAGATAGAACTTGATGAGGTTGTTGAACCTTTACTTCAACCTGAGAGTAGCGCAGCGCAGAAAATTGTTTCTGTGGAGCCTACATTAGCTGAAGAGGAAGTTAATGATGATGATCATGAAGCTTTGGATCAAGTTGCTATCGAACCTCGTAGGTCGACAAGGACGCGTACTGCTCCCGAGTGGTACGGCAACCCTGTCTTAGAGGTCATGTTGTTAGACAACGATGAACCTACGAGCTATGGAGAAGCGATGATGGGCCCGGATTCCGAGAAGTGGTTAGAGGCCATGAAATCCGAGATGGGATCCATGTATGAAAACAAAGTATGGACTTTGGAAGTATTACCTGAAGGGCGTAAGGCCATTCAGAACAAATGGATCTTTAAGAGGAAGACGGACGCGGACGGTAATATCACCGTCTATAAAGCTCGACTTGTGGCAAAGGGTTTTTCACAAGTTCAAGGAGTTGACTACGATGAGACCTTCTCACCCGTAGCGATGCTTAAATCCGTCAGAATCATGTTAGCAATAGCTGCCTTTTTCGATTATGAAATTTGGCAGATGGATGTCAAAACAGCGTTCCTTAACGGTTTCCTTAAGGAAGAGTTGTATATGATGCAACCAGAAGGTTTTGTCGATCCAGAGAATGCTGACAAAGTTTGCAAACTCCAGCGATCCATTTATGGACTGGTGCAAGCATCTCGGAGTTGGAATCTTCGTTTTGATGAGGTGATCAAAGCGTTCGAGTTTATACAAGTTTACGGAGAAGCTTGTATTTACAAGAAAGTGAGTGGGAGCTCTATAGCGTTTCTAATATTATATGTGGATGACATATTGCTGATTGGAAACAATATAGAAATGCTGGAAAGCGTAAAGGAATATTTGAACAAGAGTTTTTCAATGAAGGACCTAGGAGAAGCTGCTTTCATATTAGGCATCAAGATCTATAGAGATAGATCGAGACGCTTAATAGGACTTTCACAAAGCACATACCTTGATAAGATTTTGAAGAAGTTCAAAATGGATCAGTCCAAGAAGGGGTTCTTGCCTGTTTTGCAAGGTGTGAAGTTGAGTAAGACTCAATGCCCAGTGACTGCAGAAGATAGAGAAAAGATGAGTGTCATCCCCTATGCTTCAGCCATAGGCTCTATCATGTATGCAATGCTGTGCACAAGACCCGATGTCAGCCTTGCCATAAGTATGGTCGGAAGGTTTCAAAGTGATCCAGGAATGGAACACTGGACGGCGGTCAAGAATATCCTGAAGTACCTGAAAAGGACTAAGGACATGTTTCTCGTTTATGGAGGTGATCAAGAGCTCGTCGTAAAGGGTTACGTCGATGCAAGCTTTGACACTGATCCGGATGACTCTAAGTCGCAAACCGGATACGTATTTATTCTTAATGGGGGTGCGGTTAGCTGGTGCAGTTCCAAGCAAAGCGTGGTAGCTGATTCTACATGCGAAGCGGAGTACATCGCAGCCTCGGAGGCGGCGAAGGAAGGTGTCTGGATGAAGGAGTTCATGACAGATCTTGGAGTAGTGCCTAGTGCACTTAACCCAATGACTCTGTTTTGTGATAATACTGGTGCCATTGCTCTAGCCAAGGAACCAAGATTTCACAAGAGGACCAGACACATAAAGCGACGTTTCAATTCCATCCGCGATTACATCAAGGAGGACGACATAAATATTTGCAAAGTACACACGGATCTAAATGTTGCAGATCCGATGACTAAACCTCTTCCAAGGGCTAAACATGAACAACACCAGAACTGCATGGGTGTTCGATTCATTACAATGTAAATCACATAGTGATGTGAACTAGATTATTGACTCTAGTGCAAGTGGGAGACTGTTGGAAATATGCCCTAGAGGCAATAATAAATTGGTTATTATTATATTTCCTTGTTCATGATAATCGTTTATTATCCATGCTATAATTGTATTGATTGGAAACTCAAATACATGTGTGGGTACATAGACAACACTGTGTCCCTAGTAAGCCTCTAGTTGACTAGCTCGTTGATCAAAGATGGTTAAGGTTTCCTAGCCATTGACATGAGATGTCATTTGATAACGGGATCACATCATTAGGAGAATGATGTGATGGACAAGACCCAAACTGTAAACGTAGCATATGATCGTGTCAGTTTATTGCTATTGTTTTCTGCATGTCAAGTATCTGTTCCTTTGACCATGAGATCATGCAACTCACTGACACCGGAGGAATACCTTGTGTGTATCAAACGTCGCAACGTAACTGGGTGACTATAAAGGTGCTCTACAGGTATCTCCGAGGGTGTCTGTTGGGTTGGCATGGATCAAGACTGGGATTTGTTACTCCGTATGACGGAGAGGTATCTCAGGGCCCACTCGGTAATACAACATCACAATGAGCCTTGCAAGCAATGTGACTAAAGTGTTAGCCACGAGATCTTGTATTACGGAACGAGTAAAGAGACTTGCCGGTAACGAGATTGAACTAGGTATAGTGATACCGACGATCGAATCTCGGGCAAGTAACATACCGAAGAACAAAGGGAACAGCATACGGGATTAACTGAATCCTTGACATAGAGGTTCGACCGATAAAGATCTTCGTAGAATATGTAGGAGCCAATATGGGCATCCAGGTCCCGCTATTGGTTATTGTCCGTAGAGGTGTCTCGGTCATGTCTACATAGTTCTCGAACCCGCAGGGTCTACACACTTAACGTTTGGTGACGATTAGTATAATTGAGTTATTATGTTGGTGACCGAAAGTTGTTCGGAGTCCCGGATAAGATCCCGGACATGACGAGGATCTCCGGAATAGTCCGGAGGTAAAGATTGATATATGTGATAATAGTGTTTTGATCTCTGGAAGGGTTCCGGAGTTCACCGGAAGGGGTTCCGGATGTTTACCGAAGTGTTCGGGTGCAGCAACACTTTATATGAGCCAAAGGGATAAAGCCCACAAGGTATTGGAAAGTGCAAAAGTAGTTTTGCTGCCGCGTAAGCGGTACTACCGCTTGGTGAAGCGGTACTACCGCCTGAGCGGTACTACCGCTTGTGTGAAGCGGTACTACCGCCCGAGCGGTACTACCGCTTGTGTGAAGCGGTACTACCGCTTGTGCGCGGCTGTGCACGATTCGGCAGGGTCCGAATTGGACTCTTTTCCTGCGGGCCAAACCGACCTTGTGCGGGCAAAACCGACCCGGAGGAGGCTTTTACTCCAAGTTTAGACCCCAAGGCTCAACATATAAATAGAGGGGCAGGGCTAGCACACGGGATACATCAGGATTTCCCAAGCCGTGTGCCGGCAACCCTAGCCCTCTAGTTCCTCCGTCATAATCTCCGTAGTGCTTGGCGAAGCCCTGCAGAGATTGTTCCTCACCACCATCACCACGCCGTCGTGCTGCTGGAACTCAACCACTACTTCACCATCGCTCGCTGGATCGAGGAGGTGAAGGCGTCATCAAGCCGTACGTGTGTTGAACGCGGAGGTGCCGTCCGTTCGGCACTAGATCGGAAGGATCGTGATTGGATCGCGGGACGCTCGGCGATTTGGATCGCGAAGACGTTCGACTACATCAACCGCGTTTATTAACGCTTCCGCTTAGCGATCTACAAGGGTATGTAGATTCACTCTCCCTCTCGTAGATGCTCATCACCATGGATAGATCTTGCGTGTGCGTAGGAAAATTTTTGTTTCCCATGCAACGTTCCCCAACACTAGCTACTAGCTATGGACCCATAGGTCTATGGTAAACTACTCACACATCATCGGAAGGGCAGCAAGGTTGTTGTAGATGCCCTCCGTGATCGATTCCCCATCCGGCAGGGTGCCGGAAAAGGCCTCCAGATGGGATCGAGGAAGAACAGAAGCTTGCGGCGGTGGAAAAGTTATTCGAGGTGGTTCTCTGTTGGTTTCCCAATATTTGAGAATTTATAGAAGTGGAATTAGGTCAAAAGGAGCCATGAGGGGCCCACAAGGCATCAGGGCCCGGCCACCCCCCTGGGCGCGCCATGTTGCCTTGTCACCTCCTCGTGAGGCTTCTGGTCTCCTCTCGAAGCTTCTAGCATCTCTAGAGTCCAGAAAAAAATCGTCAACAAGTTTCATAGCGTTTGGACTCCGTTTGCTACTGATTTTCTGAAAAACCAAAAACAGGCAGAAAACAGCAACTGGCACTGGGCACTCGGTTAATAGGTTAGTTCCCAAAAATGATATAAAATGACATATAATTGCATATAAAGCATCCAAGATTGATACTATAATAACATGGAACAATCAACAATTGTAGATACGTTGGAGACGTATCACGCCTCCACGGGCCACTGTTCATCCGCAACTGCCTACGGCCTCCACGGGGTCCTGTTCATCCACCCCCAACACCTGCTGGGGTGTGGCGTACCGCTGCACGGCCTCCTCGGGGTCATGTTCATCCAGCGCCAACCGCCTACACGGATGGGTTACTGTTCATCCAACCCCCACCGGTTGGGGTGGGGCGTACGAACGGGCGGCAGCAACAGGAACCATTCATCCACAGCCAACCAACCGCTAGGTCAACTCACCACCACGTCTCACACAAGGGGCTCGATCGATGCGTCTCGACTCGTTCTACGTATCGCGCACGCGGCAGCAACGGGCATTGTTCATCGAGAGGCAACCCAACCGGCTAGCTATGTCTCGCATGTACGGGGGCTCGATCGGCTTTAGTAGTCAGTGAGGATTGATCGGGTTCAGTTAGCAGCGAAGAGGGATTGATCGGGTTCAGTTAGCAGCGAAGGAATCACTCGGGTTCAGTTAGCAGCGAAGGGATCGCTCGGGTTTAGTACGTAGTGCGAGGGATCGATCGCTCGTGTTCAGTACATAGTGCGAGGGCGATCGATCGCTCGGGTTCAGTAAGCGAACGCCTTGCTCGGGTTCAGTTAGCGAACGCCTCGCTCGGGTTCAGTTAGCAAACGCCTCGCACATGCGCGCACGTCCGAGAGAAACGCGCAAACCACAGTGCATCGCTCGGCCCAGACCACCCACCGAGTGCCCATCGTAACCGGGAACTCCCCGAAAATTTCCTCGCCCTCACTTCTACCACAATTTTTTACGTCATGGATGGCCCAAAGAATGTCATGCGGTTGCGTCTCTGGCCCGCCCAGGACGAAAAGCCCCATTTTCTGTCATATTTTTTTTCATAGAAGTAGGAGCCCACCACATCTATGATGATACGTGTTTTATCACAATTATCGTCATAGAAGTGTCACAACCATGACAGAAAAAGTTTTCGTTCGGGCCATAATGTCACGGATGTGTCTTTGTTTTTGTAGTGATGTATCTATCTTCGATCATGTGAACGGTGCACCCACTATCAAGAATCCATTCTTTTCCTCCGGCCATGTAATCTTGAAGGTTTGCCATGAGACTAAGATTCCTCATAGTCTTCTCGTATTTGATGTCGAATTCTTCATCCTCATCATAATAGCCATGTTCAACATTGTCATCATCAATAGGTATATGATCATCACCTAGGGCAATGGATTCATTAGTTCCGTGATTATGACAATGTTCAAGAGTATGAATTCTAATGGCTTCTATTATGATGTTGCTAATAGTTCTAACATCGCCTTTAGCACGCATAAGATCACGAAGCTCAAAAAGGCAATCATCAAATTTAGGATCACTAGGCTTCATCTTATGAAAAGCAATAGTTTTATGAAGGATCTCATCAAGGTTCTTCAAAGAGTAATTGGGATAGCGCATTTCTAAATCATTCCACAAAGTATAGGCGTACTCTAAGTTTTGCATACGAACAAGCACAACTTTAGGTAATCCTCAAATGATAAGATTGAAGGTTCTAAGATTACGAAGCATTTCAATTTCCTCTTCATGAGTGGGGTGCAAGGGATCAATAGGAGGCACATAAGGACTATGAATATACTTGCTCAAGTTAAATTCATCAAAGATATCAAGCATTTCATCTCTCCAAAAGTTATAGTACTCTCCATTGAGAATAGGCACTCTACATCTAAGACTCCCAAATGTGGACACATCCATCTTCCTCCAATGGTGATAAAACCAAGGCAATGGAGACCAAAGCTCTGATACCAATTGTAGGATCGAGAGGATAGACTCTAGAAGGGGGGTGAATAGACACTTAACCAACCAAAGGTGCAGTTTTTAGTTTTCTTGTAATTTAGGCAGATTTTGGCACTAGTTAAGTTGCAACCAATACATTCTACACATGCATATATAGATATAGGGTAGCAGAAATAGTACAGCATGCAAGTGTGCGGAAAATAAAGAGGGTAGAGATGGGAAGATCAAACGCAATGAAGACACGATGGTTTTTGGTGTGGTTCCGATAGGTGGTGCTATCGTACATCCACGTTGATGGAGACTTCAACCCACGGAGGGTAACGGCTACGCGAGCCCACGAAGGGCTCCACCCATGAAGGGTCCACGAAGAAGCAACCTTGTCTATTCCACCATGGCTTACGCCCACGAAGGACTAGCCTCACTCAGGTAGATCTTCACAAAGTAGGCGATCTCTTTGCCCTTACAAACTCCTTGGTTCAACTCCACATGATCTTGGAGGCTCCCAAGTGACACCTAACCAATCTAGGAGACACCACTCTCCAAAAGGTAATAGATGGTGTGTTTATGATGAACTCCTTGCTCTTATGCTTCAAAAGATAGTCTCCTCAACACTAAATCACTCTCTCACAGATTTGGCTTGGTTAGGAGAAGGATTGGAGTGGAAACCAACTTGGGGAGGCTAGAAATCAAGGTTCAAATGGTTGCATTGGAATGCCTTGATCTCAACACATGAGTAGGTGGTTCTCTCTCAGAAAATGAATAGTGGAAGTGTAGTTTCGTTCTGATGGCTCTCTTAGAGAGTAAGTGGTGGTGGAGGGGTATAAATAGGCAGCACCAAAAATCCAACCGTTGCAACCTTTTAGCACAACTCGGTGACACTGAAGCAAAATCTCGGTGAGACCGACCTCTCTAAAAGATTCGAACATTGGGCTTTTCGGTGAGACCAATTCATACAACTCGGTGGCTCCGATATGCGATGACCTAAGCAAGACACAGTTTTGGTAATTACGATCAAACCAACTTGGTGGTTCCGAAATGGAATGGAGGGGTTATAGAAACTTGGTCAGTGCAATTCGGTGGGACCGATCGTCATCTCAGTGGAACCGAGTTTCTAGGGTTTGGCTCTGGCTCTGTCTAGGTTAAACTCGGTGGGTCTGGATGTGCAGGTTTTGGTGGGACCGAGTTTGACTTTTAGGGTTTGGACAGATTTGAATGTGGGAAAGTGGTTGAGGGTTTCGGAGCAATATCTTCAAGCACTTGAGCAACTAAGTCATGATCAAAACCTCATCCCCTTTTAATAGTATTGGCTTTCCTATGGACTCAATGTGATCTTGGATCACTTAACCAAAAAATCAAGAGTCTTGGAGCTTTTCGCCAATATCTTTCCATAGCATTTTGAAGGGTCCACATCCACATGTCCTTGCCATGCCAACATTGAACTTTTCCTGAAATATACTAGGTGAAAGTGTTAGTCCAACAACATGTATGTTGACATGAATTACCAAAACCACCAAGGGAGCAAATGTGCTTTCAATGAGGATGCAAGGTACTATCAGAGTGATGCTTCATAGGTGTAGTAATGCAAGATTGTTCAGTAATGTGAGTAACTTATGCAATAATATGTTACTGGTCATCATTGGAACTAATGTGATGATTTAAGAGAGCTATCAAGATTCAAGAGAGGCAAAAGTATTTACATTAATCCTGTCACAATTTCTAAATGCGTATAAAAGTGTTGAGACGGATTTTGGCCTTGAACTAATGGTGTCACACAAAATGAAGATTACAGTTTTGAAGAAAAATTTAAAACATATATAATCCAGATTACACACATGTAGGTGCACAAATGACTGAAGCTGCTCCACTGCAGAAACGTCTGGCAAATAACATCGTATGGCAGGAAAAAATCAATACTATATGAGTGTATAAAAACCGATCATATAAAAAGGGTTAGTGTATAGTTACACCATTGCAAATAAGGTGTACCAATCTAGCACTGCTAGCTCTGCCAGCAAGTCAGTTAGGAAGATATAAAGATAATCCTCGTGAAAATCTTGTTAGTATTTAAATAACTCAAATTGAATTATGGCATGCACCCGGTATACTGGAATATGAAATTGGTATGCTTTACAAATACATGAGCAGATGAGCAAAAAGGTAAGAAAACCTGAACCTCTTTTATTGAAGCATAGGTGTTCCCGGCGCCAGCGTCCGCGCCGTGGAGGCCGAAGCGCGTTGCAGAAGTGCTCGACGACCACGTACTAGTCCGTGAGCACCACCATGAGGGAGCCTTTCTTGGGGAGGGCACCTCCCGCGGGCTGGAAGATCTCGACCAAGGTCAGCGACTTGTCGAGGGAGTAGTGCTCATCAGAGACTTGATCGCCCAGAAGGACGTTGGTCGTCACATTCGCGGTGGCGGCATGGCCCAAACAATCAAGTATTATGGCAGTAGCGCGCGGGTCTTCAATGGCGATGGACTCATGGCCGCTGGCGGTGGCACAAGATGGAGAGAGAGGGAGGTAGAGACGATATTGGGAAGATGAGAAGAACCGGCCGGGATTTTGTTAGGAATCGGTGGAGATTTATTCTTGATATGAAGGAACCGTCGGAGTATTAATCAAAGCAGTTTCCTTTTCACATCGTGTGTTAATAGCTAGAAAGATATATTTTGCGATTCTACATTGATGTCTATCCGTGGAACGGCTGCATGCACGTAATTGATTGTGTTTGCATGTAGAGTCTAGTAATAGACATTTTCTTTTGCTAATTATCTTGCACGCAGGGTCTACCGGAGATTATGCTCGCGTTAGTTAAGATGGATAGGGTGCATGTCTCACGTACAACTGGATGGGAGGAGAACTGATGACATGGCAGGATGATGTGGATAGCCTGCATATTAAGAGAAATCATGTAGTGGGGTGCTCCTATTTAGATATAGTAGATATGTTGCTTTGTGCTCACTACTAAATTATAAATCATTGTTAATTAAAATTGACTTTGATATACCTTAGGATCCTGGTGGATCAATTACTTGAGCACTTTATGTCTATCTTAATGGCTTTAAAGAAAGCGCTACCTGGGAGACAATCCGGAAGTTTTAGAGAGTCATTTTCTTCTGTTGCGTGCTTTTAAAATATTTTCAAAACAAAAAAAATACATAGAGGGAACCTAAAACTTTTCAAAAAGAAAAGTGAAAGTGAGAAAAACGAGCATCGTGGAAATGGGGGCTAGCCTTGAACTTTGTTCATGCCCACGGAAACTTTGTGAACCTTAATCACAGAAAATTTTCAAAAATAATACTTATCCCCTTGTACAAGTCCATTGTATTATAAAAATAATGTGCAAAGATTTACCTTTACGGTGTTTTAATTGCTTGTGTGATATGTGCTGTGCAGAAACATAAACTTTTGCTATAGTGTTTGAATTTACATATTTTACTCAAACATGCAAAAATTCTGAAATTTTTACACAGTACTTCTATCCAAATTTTTTTTACGTCCTAATTTTTCAGAATTTTTGGAGTTACAGAAGTATATGTTTCATCTGCATCTTTAGAGACTATCCTGTTTTCACAGATTGCTGTTGTAATTTCTTTATTTGCTTATGTTTGCAACTTTGCCAAGCCCCATTTATGTGAGAGCATTAGAATTGTGTTAGCATACAGTAGGTAATTTTGGATTATAATTATACAATATTTTTATAGCAGGACATGATGGGATTTGATGTTATAAGTACTAACCCCTCTAATAAAAGTGCGGTTAAGTTTTGTGTGGATGAAGTGTTCGAAGTCCGAGGAGGCATCGATATGAGAAGAATAAGGAGAGGCAAGAGTTCAAGCTTGGGGATGCCCAAGTCACCCCAAGTAAATATTCAAGGAGACTCAAGCATCTAAGCTTGGGGATGCCCCGGAAGGCATCCCATCTTTCTTCCTCGGCAATTATCGGTATGTCTCAGTTTTTGTGTTGTTCACATGATATGCGTAAATTCTTGGAGCGTCATGTGCTTTTTATTTTTATTTTCATGATGCACCATGCTGGTATGAGATAGTCCTTGGTTGATTTATAGAATGCTCTTTGCACTTCACTTATATCTTTTGAGTATGGCTTTATAGAATGCTTCATGTGCTTTGCTACTTGTGAGCTGCGTTGGGATTTTCCCCGAAGAGGAAGGGAGAAGCAGTATAGTAGAGATAAGTATTTCCCTCAATGAGAACCAAGGTTTGCCAAACCAATAGGAGAATCACGCAAAGCTTCGTCAACAGCACCTGCACACACAAAAGCAAATACTTGCACCCAACACAGGCAAGAGGGTTGTCAATCCCCTTGAACACATTACTTGCAAGGATTAAATCTTGTATAGGCAAAAGTATAAATTGCAAAACAAAAGAAAAGTAAATAAAGTGCAGCAAAGTATTTTTAGGGTTTTTTTATATGTTTAAAGTAGACTCGGGGGCCATAGTTTTCACTAGAGGCTTCTCTCTCGAACGCATAGCATACGATGGGTAAACAAATTACTGTTGGGCAATTGATAGAAAAGCGCATATTTATGACGTTATTCATGGCAATGATCATGTATATAGGCATCGCGTCCGAGACAAGTAGACCGACTCCTGCCTGCATCTACTACTATTACTCCACCAATCGACCGCTATCCAACATGCATCTATGATATTAAGTTCAAGACAAATAGAGTAACGCTTTAAGCAAGATGACATGATGTAGACAAAGTAAACTCAATCAATATGAATAAACCCCATCGTCTTATCCTTAATGGAAACAATACAAATACGTGTCTTGTCCCCTACTTTGTCACTGGGATATAGAGCACCGCAAGATTGAACCCATTACAAAGCACCTCTCCCACTGAAGATAAATCAATCTAGTTGGCCAAACTAAACTAATAGATCGGAGAGAAATACAAAGCTATAACAATCATGCATAATAAAGTTCAGAAAAGACTCAATTACTTTCAATGAACAATCTAATCATAAACCCACAATTCATCGGATCCCAACAAACACACCGCAAAAGAAGATTACATCGGATAGAACTCCAAAGAGATCGAGGAGAACATTGTATTGAAGATCAAAGAGAGAGAAGAAGCCATCTAGCTACTAGCTATGGACCCGTAGGTCTGTGGTGAACTACTCACACATCATCGGAAGGGCAGCAAGGTTGATGTAGAAGCCCTCCGTGATCGATTGCCCCTCCGGCAGATTACCAGAAAAGGCCTCCAGATGGGATCGCGGAAGAACAGAGGCTTGCGGCGGTGGAAAAGTTATATCGTCTTGCATTCTGTTGGTTTGGGAATATATGGGAATTTATAGGATTGGAATTAGGTCAAATGGAGCTGTGTTGGGCCCACAAGCTCAGGAGGCGTGCCTACCCCCCTTGGGGCGCGCCCCTCGAGCTTGTGGCTCTCTCGTATCTCGTTTGGTCTCCCCCCGAAGCTTCTAGGGTCCCTTCTGGTCCAGAAAAAATTAATCTAAAGATTTTTTTTCCACTTGGACTTTATTTGATATTGATTTTCTGAAAATCCAAAAACAAGCAAAAACAGGAACTGGCACTGGGCACTGGGTTAATAGGTTAGTCCCGAAAAATGATATAAAATAGCATATAATTGCATATAAAGAAGCCAAGATTGATAATATAATAGCACGAAACAATCAAAAATTATAGATACGTTGGAGACGTATCAGCATTCCCAAGCTTAATTCCTGCTCGTCCTCGAGTAGGTAAATGATAAAAACAGAATTTTTGATGTTGAATGCTACCTAACATTAGTATCATGTAATCTCTTTATGGTATATAAATATTGAGAAACGATGAAGCAACAATATCAACGTAATAATATCCATGAATATAAGAAGCATAATCATTAAACTTTCAAAATATACCATCCTTAACAAATGTTATCCCCACTCATTTTATCATGTTAGCATGGCATGACTCCGCCTTCACCGCATAAATATAAATCATGAGCACCCCGGTGTTAAACCAGGAAATTGGATCGTACTTCTAATGTGCTTTAGCATTTTCAACTTCACGCAATACATGAGCGTAAGCCATGGATATAGCACTATAGGTGGAATAGAATGTGGTGGTAGAGATTAATAGGAGAAGTCAAAAGGAAGAAAGTCTCGCATCAACTCGACGGATCAATGGACTATGGAGATGTCCATTAATCGATATCAATGTGAGGAGTAGGGATTGCCATGCAACGGATGCACTAAGAGCTATAAGTGTATGAAAGCTCAACTGAAAGTAAGTGGGTGTGCATCCAACTTGCTTGCTCATGAAGACCTCGGGCATTTGAGGAAGCCCGTCATCGGAATATACAAGCCAAGTTTTATAACGAAAAATTCCCACTAGTATATGAAAGTGACAACATAGGAGACTCTCTATATGCAGAACAAGGTGCTACTCTGAAGCACAAGTGTGGAAAAGGATAGTAACATTGCCCTTCTCTCTTTATCTCTCATTTTTATTTTTTTTATTTTTTTTCTTTTTCATTTGTTTTGTTGGGCTCTTTTCGGCCTTTTTTTCTTTTTTTTCTTTTTTGTCCAGAGTTTCATCCCGACTTGTGGGGGAATCATAGTCTCCATCATCCTTTCCTCACTGGGACAATGCTATAATAATGATGATCATCACACTTTTATTTACTTACAACTCGATAAAACTAGAACAATATGACTCTATATGAGTGCCTCTGGCAGTGTACCAGGATGTGCAATGATCTAGCATAACATGTATAATAATTATGAATGGTGGTTGTGCCACAAATATCATGTCAGCTCTATATGATCATGCAAAGCAATATGATGATGAACACACAAGTCATGTGACGGAACGGTGGAAGTTGCATGGCAATATATATCGAATGGCTATGGAAATACCATAATAGGTAGGTATGGTGGCTGTTTTGAGGAAGATATAAGGAGGCTTATGTGTGACAGAGCGTATCATATCACGGGGTTTGGATGCACCGGCGAAGTTTGCACCAACTCTCGAGGTGAGATCGGGCAATGCACGGTACCGGAGAGGCTAGCAAATTGCATAAGGGTGAGAGTGCGTATAATCCATGGACTCACATTAGTCATAAAGAACTCACATACTTATTGCAAAGCCTATTAGCCCTCGAAGCAAAGTACTACTCGCATGCCCCTAGGGAGGAGGTTGGTAGGAGTTAACCATCGCGCACCCCCGATTGTAACAGCACACAGGGATTTCATTTCAGACATAAAAATGCTCAAACCTCCCCACCATGCCATGACCAACACTTAGATGAGAAGTTAATAACAAGCTTTAATACCAATATTTCTACTAACCAATGATCATGAACCAATATCCTTTCATATTACGATATCAATATCATTAAACCATATGTTTCATATTTAGTGATCTACATGAAAGTTTTTATTATATCCCCCTTGAATACCTATCCTTTTTGGACTAGTCTTATAACACTTGCAAATTGACATTACTATTTATTAGACTCCAAAAAAGATTTAAGTGAAGCATGAGAGTGCAATTATTTCTACAAAATATAACCACCACCGTGCTCTAAAAGATATAAGTGAAGCACTAGAGCAACTGCCTAGCTCAAAAGATATAAGTGAAGCACATAGAGTATTCTAACAAATCACGATAAATGTGTGTCCCTCTCAAATAGGTGTGTCCAGCAAACAATGATTGTGGCAAACTAAAAATAAAACTATGGCACAAGACGCACCAAGTAAAACTCATATCATGTGATGAATAAAAATATAGCTCCAAGTAAGTTACCGATAGATTGTAGACGAAAGAGGGGATGGCATCCGGGGCATCCCCAAGCTTAGACGCTTGGGTATTCCTTGAATATTACCTTGGGGTGCCTTGGGCATCCCCAAGCTTAGGGTCTTGTCGCTCCTTATTCCTTCATCCATCGTAATCTCACCTAAAACTTGAAAACTTCAGCACACAAAATTCAACAGAAACTTCGTGAGATCCGTTAGTACAAAAAATCAATCATCCACTTTAGGTACTGTTATAAACTTTTTAATAATTGTTCCTGCATAATACCTACGGTATTGTAACTATTCCATGACTTATACCCCCCGATATAATCCATAGTTTCATTAAAACAAGCACACTATGCAATAAAAACAGAATTTGTCTAAAACATAACAGTGTGTAATGACAGAATATTATCCATACTTCTGTAAGTCCCAAAATTCTGAAACATTAGAAAAACGTAAACAATTTGTATCCCAATACTGTGTAAAAATTTCAGATTTTTCTGACATTCCAATACAGAATGTAAATTCTAGAACTGGGCGCAAAACTCTCTGTTTTCAAACAGCATCAATTATACTATCATCCAAATCATCCCAAAGGCATTACTTGGTACAAACACTAACTAAAAGATAAAAACATAATCATAACAGTAGCTAAAATTGTGTGACTCAAGAAATAAAAATTTGCAATAAAGATAAATATTGGGTTGCCTCCCAACAAGCGCTATTGTTTTATGCCCCTAGCTAGGCATAATGCATAGTTTCAAGTATTATCATCCTTCACATCCAACCTCTCAATTATACATCCACGCTTCCTAGAATGTAACATCCCAAATTTTCAATTTGGAATGTTTTACAATTATAGCTAAGCATCTATTGCATTTTGTTTGAATTGTGGTGGAAATTGAAATTTCAGAGGCATTGGAGTTTTCTGTTTGAATTTGAATTCATTCCAAACTGGCATTTGAAGTTCATTTCAAAAAAATCCCTGACAAATACTTTGATCAAAAAGTATGAGAGGAGGTAATATGACACCCCAAGGGTCAGAAGAAAAATAATGCCAAAAGTATTTGAATTCAAATTTGAGTTTATTTGGAATTTTCAAAAAAATGTTTTTTCTAAAGTTTTTATTTTTCCTCTGAAAATAGTTCATCATTTAGGATTTGTTTTTCTGATCTTTTTGATATATATTATGTATATGTAATATTTTTATTTATTTTCTAGTAATTACTTTTCTCTCGCTGTTTAAAAAAAAACTTTTGCCAGCGCCCGGGCCGGCGCTAGCCAGCCGGCCCACCAGCCGAAGCCCACCACATCGCCCGACCGCCAGCCGGCCAGCCTCGCCCGCACCCGCTACGCCTCAGTCGCCCGACCCGCGCCCCTTCCTCCGCTGACACCGACAGGTGGGACCCACCTCGTCTTCCACCCGCAACCACCGCGCCCGAATCTCGGCTGCACTTGACGCCGCCGCCGCGTCCGATTCTTCCGGGATCGCGCGTCGGGCTTGCACCCTCCTCCAAGTCGACGTCCTATATATACCCCTCGTCGCCCTCGACCAAACCCCCTTGTTCCCCCCCCCCCCTCGAACGACGCCACCGCCACCGCAATCCCTCACCGGAGAAGCTTGCTGCCGCCACCCGCCGTCGCACACTCCGCCACCTACACCCCTCCCCAGCCCCTGCCGCCGCCGCCAATCGCCTTGCCGTTGTCGTCCACGTCGCCGGAGCAACTCGCCGGAGCTGGAGGACCACCGGAGCCTTTTCCCCGACGCCCACCGCCGCCTCGACCTCGCCGGAGACGACCACCGCCACCACTGTGAGCCCCGGCAAAACTCTCACCGTCCGATCTTTGATCAACGCCCAAGATTAGATCGGCGAATAGTTAGGTTTTATTTATTTAGATCGGTTTAGTTTATGGTTTATTTACGGTTTAGATCCAACCGGCCCGGTCGGTTTTCTGTTATTTAAACGCACGTGCGCGGTTTTGTTAGATCTCGGCCGAGTGCCGTTTAGTTATGGTCGGACACTCCTAGCCCAATGACAGCATGCCACGTAGCCGTCGCCCGATCGGTGGCGTTTTTCTTTTATTTTCGTTTCTGTTTTAAAAACAGAATAGTTTCAGTTTTAGAAAATTCATGTTTATTAGGAGTTTTAGTGTTTTGATTTGATTCCTTTTGCATTAGATTAGAAATTTTATGATGTTTCTGTAGATCTCAAGTTTGGCTAGATTTGAAAGTTTGAATTTGAATTTGCATGGAATTTTCTTGAATCGCTAGATTGGGTATAACTTGAGCTAGGAATATTATTTTTGAGTGATTCTTGTTTCTACTGGTTCTTTGTGACTTTGTTCATCAGTAGGATTTAGTTGGTGAATTTTATGATTATTTAAAATTAGGTTTTTATGAAAACAGTACTGTTTTAGTGGTTTATAGGTTTTATGTTAATTCTTTTAACTTTAATTGCTTTAATTTGTTTTCTTTAGTTATTTTTGACGTATTCCTTTTAGTTTCTGTTAAGTTATCAGTAGCTAATTTATTTGTAGTAAAAAAATTGTGTATTTTATTTCTTTCATCTTACTAGAAAACTTGTTTTGATCATTATAGGAGTTTTCCAAATGATTTTAATATGATTCTTTTTGCATAAAATTTTCTTTGTGTTTTCTTTCTGTTATTTACTAAAAACCTTATTTTTGTTCTGTTAAAAATTTATTAGTGGCAGAAACTTATTTTGTAGCTTGTTTTACTTGTAGATGATTTTGCTTTGAGTTCTTGAGTTTTTCTTTGGTTTTGTTTTTGGTTTCCTTTGTGTGTTCATTGCTTGTTTTATTATTAGTTTTACTTGCTGTTATGTTATTATTTTTGTGTGATGGTATGCTTATGTATGTCTTATTTGTTTTGATAGAGTATCCGGAGTGCGAGGCTTGTTACTACGTGTCTTTAGAGTTTGAAGATCGTCACCAAGGCAAGTCATTTGATCATGTATTTTATTACCTATGATTTTATTGCATTAGTTGTTATCCTCCCCACCATGCATGCAAGTAGGTGAATTTGAGTTATGTTCTTGAGTAGTATCATGTGGTAGGTTGAACCCAAATCCCCATGTTACCAATGCCCGGGAACGTTGTAGTTATTTTTGCTATGCTTCGTAGACGGGGTTGGTTGAGTGAATTACATGGGAGTTGTGAGAGTTAAATTGATGACTACAAACCCAAGACTTCAAGATTCTCAATATGAACTTCAATTCACTACTGGGTGGAGGACGGTTTGATGGGCACCCTGGAGCAACCAGTGGATGGCCGGGATGCATGGAGAAGCGCCATGACATCTTGCGGAAAGCTTCACCCAGCCACGAAGAGACGGATGGATATACCTTGACCGGAAGCTTACCTGTGCAGCTGCAAGTCACTATGGGCTCTGGCTTGGTCGACCCTAGGCGTGACTCTGGACGAACGGTGCCAGCAGATGTAGAAGAACGGTAGGAAATGGATGGGCACCGGCAGTATCCCAGAGGAACTCTACGGAAGACCATGTTTCGTTCGTCCCGTCTTCAAACACCATGCAGTGCGAGGACATAAAGGAGGGAATGATTCTTGCGGGTAAAGTGCACAAGACTCTGCAGAGTGAAACCTAATCGATTAGCCGTGTCCCCGGTTACGGACATCTGAGCCTCCGGAATTAGACTTATTCGGAACTCTCAACGCCAAACATAATTAATTAATTGTTGGGTTAATAATGATTTCGGGTATGAGACACTGGTTGGCGGAACCATCTCAATAACAACAAATATTTTGTAGTAATTTCAAAAAAGTCCTTTTGTTGTAGGGAAAAATTTGCTTTTCGCAAAAATTTAAACTTAGAGCCCCACAGCCAAAATTGCATATAGTGGTAGCATTTTATTATTGTTTCCTCTCTGTGACTTGCCGGCATATTCAAAATGCTAACCTACACGGCTGCAACGTCTCATGTTGCAGAGGTTTATTCCGACGAGGAGTGAGGCTACGATCTACGCTCGGTGATTGCCCTTTGGAGTCGGATGGACTCGCTTTTCGTCTACGCTTCCGCAGTAGTTTATCTCATGAGTTGGCCTTCGGCCGAATTTATTCTGATGTAATAAAGACTCGATATGAGATTCGATGTAATAAATCAGGTGTGATTGAACTTTGATATTTTCATCAATGTATTGTGTGTGCCAGCATGATCTTGGGATGGTACAGTTACACAGAGACTTGACCGTTTTCGGTTCGGGTCGCTACATAGGAGGTTTAGCATAAGGATTTTTTAGAATCACACTCCTAGGGACAAAGTTGAGGAATTTGCTTTCATAAATAGGTTCCTTTATTACATCAATCAAGTTAGGGTGAAAGCTAATCATTTTAAGATCCTCGTTTCCTTTACTAGATGTGGCACCCTTATTCTTAGGAACATACATAAACTTGGAATTCTTATGAGGAGGAGTCCTCTCAATAGTTTTAACAGAAGAAAAAGTAGAACCCAAATTATTAATGATTTCTTCCAACTTATCAATTCTAGCAGGGCTTTGTTCTACTCTTTCATTAATTATTGGTTCCTTCTCTTTTAACATCTTTAATGTAGTTCCAACCTTAGAACCAAATTGAGTAACTTGATTATGAACCTTTTTCTCTAGATTCTCAATATGTTCTACGGTGGGCATTTTATTTTCAATAGCTTCTAATCTTCGCATAACATGTTCCAAAGTCAATGCTGTTTCATTAATAGTAATAGGTGGTGATCCTACCAAATTTTCCATAGCATTGAAAGCATCATTAGGGTGACTACTCAATAAATTCCCTCCAGTAATAGTGTCAAGCACAAATCTATACCAAGTAGTAACACCCACATAAAAATTGTGAAGAAGAACGGTAGTGGATTGCTTACGAGTTGATCTATTTTGAGCATCGCAAATCCTATACCAAGCATCTTTTAAACTTTCTCCTCCCCTTTGTTTAAAATTAAGCACTTCATTCTCAGGGGTACAGGCAACAAGCAAAGAACAAGCCATAGTGGCAAATCAAGCAAATGAGCTAACAGAAATATTTTTGTGTTTTTCGATTTTTAGAGAAGTGGGGGAGATGAAAAAGAGAGGCAAATAAAAAGTAGAGCAAGTAGATGATAGTTTGAGTGAAGGTACTTGAGAGGTTTTAATGATGTCTCCCCGGCAACAGCGCCAGAAATTGGCGAGTTGACGGGAGACTATTTTGACGTGACTTCTCCCCGGCAACGGCGCCAGAAATTCTTTCTGCTACTTGTGAGTTGTGTTGGGATTTTTCCCCAAGAGGAAGGAAGAAGCAGTACAGTAGAGATAAGTATTTCCCTCAGTGAGAACCAAGGTTTATCAAACCAATAGGAGAATCACGCAAAGCCTCGTGAACAGCACCTGCACACACAAAAGAAAATACTTGCACCCAACGCGGGCAAGAGGGTTGTCAATCCCCTTGAACTCGTTACTTGCAAGGATTAAATCTTGTATAGGCAAAAGTATAAATTGCAAAATAAAATAAAAGTAAATAAAGTGCAGCAAAGTATTTTTAGGTTTTTTATATGTTTAAGGTAGACCCGGGGGCCATAGTTTTCACTAGAGGCTTCTCTCTCGAACGCATAGCATACGATGGGTAAACAAACTACTGTTGGGCAATTGATAGAAAAGCGCATAGTTATGACGTAAGTAGAAAGACTTTGTAGATTCATCCACAACTGATGGTGCTTTAGGTTGATCTGATCCCTAGAAGGAAGAGTTTTGGGCTTAATTGCTCTATTGCGGCTACCCTTGCTATGTCATCCGATGATGTTCACAAAGCGGCTCTTACTATAGACCCGGCTATCTCCGAGTTGAAATCGAACCCAGCCCCGGGTTTCCGTCCATCAATCCAGAGCTCAAGACAACCGCGATACTTAAATCGCTCAAATAGCCACCTTAGACGGACACAACCATTAGAAGAAGAAACTAAAACTCGATGGAGTACCCTAAACCAGAGATCCTTGACAAAGAAAGTCTCGATTCAAGGAACGAAATATCAATAGAGGAACGAAAACCACAGGGTATGAAATTTGGGTAGGGTTGGCAGGGAAAGTCCAACTGAAACTTTCTTTGATTATCTATTCACGGCAATGATCATGTATATATGCATCACGTCCGAGACAAGTAGACCGACTCCTGCCTGCATCTACTACTATTACTCCACCAATCGACCGCTATCCAGCATGCATCTATGGTATTATTTTTTTCGAGAAAACGTAAAAGACCTTTGTGTTTCATTTCATTGAAAAGGAAGGAGTTTGGGTTACAATCCTCCTAGGAGGCAATCATACAATGCTAAAGCGCAAAATCAGTGTAATGCATCTATGGTATTAAGTTCATGACAAACAGAGTAACGCCTTAAGCAAGATGACATGATGTAGACAAAGTAAACTCAATCAATATGAATAAACCCCATCGTTTTATCCTTAATGGCAACAATACAAATACGTGTCTTGTCCCCTACTTTGTCACTGGGATATAGAGCACCGCAAGATTGAACCCATTACAAAGCACCTCTCCCGCTGAAGATAAATCAATCTAGTTGGCCAAACCAAACGGATAGATCGGAGAGAAATACAAAGCTATAGCAATCATGCATAATAAATTTCAGAAAAGACTCAATTACTTTCAATGAACAATCTGATCATAAACCCACAATTCATTGGATCCCAACAAACACACCGCAAAAGAAGATTACATCGGATAGAACTCCAAAGAGATCGAGGAGAACATTGTATTGAAGATCAAAGAGAGAGAAGAAGCCATCTAGCTACTAGCCATGGACCCGTAGGTATGTGGTGAACTACTCACACATCATCGGAAGGGCAGCAAGGTTGATGTAGAAGCCCACTGTGATCGATTCCCCCTCCGGCAGATTACCGGAAAAGGCCTCCAAATGGGATCGCGGAAGAACAGAGGCTTGCGGTGGCGGAAAAGTTGTATCATCTTGCGTTCTATTGGTTTGGGAATATATGGGAATTTATAGGCTTGGAATTAGGTCAAATGGAGCTGCGTGGGGCCCACAAGCTTAGGGGGCGCGCCTACCCCCCCTGGGGCGTGCCCCTCGAGCTTGTGGCTCTCTCGTATCTCGTCTGGTCTCCTCCCGAAGCTTCTAGGGTCCCTTCTGGTCCAGAAAAAATTATTCTAAGGATTTTTTTCCGTTTGGACTTTATTTGATATTGATTTTCTGAAAAGCCAAAAACAAGCAAAAAAGAGGAACTGGCACTGGGCACTGGGTTAAGATGTTAGTCCCAAAAAATGATATAAAATAGCATATAATTGCATATCAAGCATCCAAGATTGATAATATAATAGCATGAAACAATCAAAAATTATAGATACGTTGGACACCTATCATGCTTCCCTTATATCTTTTGAAGCTTGGATGCTCGTTTCCCTACATTTGGAACACCGTTATTTGTAGAATGCTCTTTTGCTTCACTTATATTTGTTAGAGCTTGGCCGAGTCTTCTGTAGAAAGAATTAAACTCTCATGCTCCACTTATATCTATTTAGAGAGTTAATTGGAATTGGTCATTCACATGGTTAGTCATAAAAACCTGCATAAAAACTTGTAGATCACTGAATATGATAAGTTTGATTCCTTGCAATAGTTTTGCGATACTGAGATGGTAATATGTGGGTGTATTGGTGGACGATTATGGTTTAGTAATAATATTGGTGTTAAGGTTTGTGATCCTCTATTTCATGAAAGTGTCGGTTATGGCATGGCGGGGAAGTTGGAGCGTAATTTATCCTTGATTGATATCCTTTGTGTTGTCCGGATCGGAGGCACGCGATGGTTAATTCCTACCAACCTCCTCCCTATGGGCATGCGAGATTACTTTGCTTCGAGGGCTAATAAACTTTCACAATAACTATGTGAGTTCTTTATGACTAATGTGAGTTTTTGGACTATAAGCACTTCCACCTATCCATATTTTGCTAGCCTCTTCGGTACCGTGCATTGCCTGTTCTCACCTCGAGACTTGGTGCAAACTTCGCCGGTGCATCCAAACCTCGTGATATGATACGCTCTATCACACATAAGCCTTATTATATCCTTCCCCAAAACAGCCACCATACCTAACTATTATGGCATTTCCATAGCCATTCCGAGATATATTGTCATACAACTTCCATTCTTACTATTCATTACATGACTAGAGCATTCATTGTCATATTGCTTTGCATGATCATATAGAGCTGACATGATATTTGTGGCACAGCCACAATTTATCATTGTTATACATGTTACGCTAGATCATTGCACATCCTGGTACACTACCAGAGGCATTCATATAGAGTCACATTCTATCAGTTTATCGAGTTGTAATTAAATAAAAGTGTGATGATCATCATTATTAGAGTGTTGCCCCTACTAGTGAGGAAAAGAATGGTGGAGACTAATGAGTCCTCGAAAAAGTGGGGATGAGGTCCATGCGACTGTTCTAAAAAAGAAAAAAAGAAAAAAAGAAGAAAAAAGAAAAAGGAAAAAGGAAAAAATGAGAGAAAAAGAGGGAGGGGGCACACTACTATCCTTTTTCCACACTTGTGCTTCAAAGTAGTACCATGCTCTTCATATAGAGACTCTCCATGATTTGTCACTTTCATATACTAGTGGGAATTTTACATTATAGAACTTGGCTTGTATATTCCAATGACGAGCTTCCTCAAATGCTCAAGGTCTTCATGAGCAAACAAGTTGGATGCACACCCACTTAGTTTCATAGGGAGCTTTCATACACTTATAACTCTAGTGCATCCGTTGCATGGCAATCCCTACTCCTCGTATTGACATCGATTGTAAGGCCTCTACATTGCCTACCGATCCGCCGAGTCGATGTGAGGTTTAAGGTTTCTACCATCATTCTCTTTGCCATCTAAAGTGCTAAGTCCATGGCTCACGCTCATGTATTGAGTGGAGTTGAAAAGGCTGAAGCGAGAAAAAGTATGATCCAATTGCTTGGTTTGGCACCGGGGTGTTCATGATTTATACTTTATGCTAGGAAGACTGAGCTATGCCATGCTTACATGATTAAATGAGTAGGGATAACGTTCTTTAGCATCTTTATTTTGAAAGGCATGACTGTTTGCTGGTATACTTGAGTATTGATGTCTTTATGTCAAATGATAGACTATTGTCTTGAATAATTCGTATCCCAATATGCATGCCATGATTGTATTATTTGATCAAGATTGTGCTAGGTAGCATTCCACATCAAAAATTATCTTTGTTTTATCATTTACCTACTCGAGGACGAGCATGAATTAAGCTTGGGGATGCTGATACGTCTCCGATGTATCTATAATTTTTTATTGTTTCATACCATTATCCTACTTTTTCCACATACTTTTGGCAACAATTTATATGATTTCTTGGACTAACATATTAATCTAGTGCCCAGTGTCAGTGTTTTTTTGCATGTGTTTGTATTTCACAGAAAATCCATATCAAACGAAGTCCAAACGCGATAAAATTTTGCGGTGAATTTTTATGGAATATATGGGAATTTTTGGCACAAGAATCAACAGAAGGGGGGCACAGGCCCCACAAGCTCAAGGGGTGCGCCCCCAACACTTGTGGCCACCTTGTAAGTCAGTTGGAGGTGTCCTTCGGCCGCAAGGAAGCTAATATCCGGAGAAAATCCCCTCAAAGTTTCAGCCCAATCGGAGTTACGGATGGATTCTGATCTTGATGTATCATGGGCTTTATTAATATAGTTGAATCTTATGATGTTCATCTCCCTCTATCTCCTTTTGTGGTAAATTGATTCTTACTCTTTGAGGTTTCTTTATGTTGAATTGAATACTTTGGATTTGAGATCACTTGATGCATGTCTAGTATTAACTTGCGGATACCCATGGTGACATTGGGGTATTCTAGGTGACATAAAGGTTAAATGATATGTATCATACGGTGTTGTCGTAGTACGATCTCTAGAACTATTTGTGACACTTTGGGGGTGGTTCAATAGATTGATTGGAAACACAACTTTGAGGTGGTTTACTACCTACGCAATTTCATCCTACTTTCTCCGATAGGAATATAGACTTTGGAGTGATTCTTTGCCGCACTTTGGGGGATTATCATGTGGTTTAATTATGTTAATGATGTTGAGAGATTGCACTAGTGAAAGTATGAACCCTAGGCCTTGTTTCCAAGCTTTGAGACATCATTTTTGCTCACTTTTGTTACTTGCTACCTTGCTATTTTTGTTTGTTCAGATTACAAAAGGCTATTTCTACCATCAATATTACACATCCACTGGTACAGCGAGCTGCTATACAAACGGTTTTTAACCCCTTTCCGCGACGGAGTTTTAAACCGTCGCCTTGCGTGTGTGTGCGATAGGGGGGTCCTTCCCACATGACCCAGAAACCGTCGGCAATAGGGCCTCCGGTCACACACGCGGGGCAAAAAGAGGTCATGTGCGATCAGGTGAGCCATCGCAGACAATTATACTAGCCCAATCGTTTATGTTCGTATGTTCATCCCACATAGTGAATCTCAGAAAAACATTTCCGTTCATATGTACATCACACACAATTTTTATGTGGAAACGTTTGTGCAAGGTGGCCTAACGTAAACATTTGTCGGGCGGAAGGCGTGTGTGATTGTTCATTGATCCAACACGGCTACTTTCTAGAAACTGTGTGCGTTGTTTGAGGTCATCGCCCACGGTGTTGTCTGAGAAACCGTCTGCAATTCAAAAACCCAATAAGCAGGCTAATTGGCCTATTATTGATAATGCATTTAGTAATCAAATTGGCATTTCATATAAAACACACCATATGTTTCATAGCCTTATTACGGCAACCAGGATTTCATAGCTGAATTACATCAGAGTACAACATCACATAGCTTCAGCACTCAATTACACCATATAGGCATATAGCTAGCTACGCAATTACACAACAGCACGAAGTTTCACATGCAACATCTAAAACCTTTGGAAAGTAGCATCATATACGGTATATAGAGAGATGAATCTCATCTGGAAAACTGCTGAATCTAAAGGCGAATATTGAGCCTTCAATGATGTTGATTGTCCTTGCAACTTTACGCCAGTGGCTGCGGATGATTGCCCGCCCAACTTTCGTCCTCTTGAGGGAGACTTCAATATTGTACCGTGGGTGTTGAATGAGTGCCTTCCTCGCCTCTTGACCATGGAGGTGGTTTGAGAGGTAATCATCGGTGAACTGCTTTGGAAAGGACTGAAAACAAAGATATGCATAAATATCTGTTCTAAATTTTGAAATGGCGCATAGGAAAAAACACAAGGTAAAAGAGTTAGTACCATCCTATAGTTGACTGATGTCTTCTTCATTGTGCAAACAAAGATCTTGTTGTTATTCAACGCTAGTTTCTTTATCCTAACAATCTTTCTGAGTTTCTTGACTTGACTGATATTCATGTCCATCTCATTTCCCCATATGCAAAATGGATCGAACAGTGGGTCTAAACCTCTGACAGCAGGACCTACATGTGCAAGACCAAATTGTTAAAAACCTAAATATTAGAACGGTTCCTGCAATTGCACAATAATGTGCTATTAGCCAAAGAACCATGCATGTGCAAACCTCGATGGTAAACCTCAGTGTCTCCCATTGTTTCCCTGCAACACATATAAGGCAGATATTGATCAGTTTAAGTGAGAGTTGGCATACTATCAGTAGAATATATTAATGAAAACTTGTACCTGCAACAAATGAACATCACACTGCAGAATTGAACCAAAAAGTTAACTGGACACCACAACAAATGAAGCAAGCAGTTAACTCAGAACCACATTGCAGAATAGAACATATACTAGAAGATCCTACAGTTAACCAAGCCTAGCATGCTTAAGAAATACTAGGAAATATAGCATTTGTGTATGTTTCTCATGTATAGAGTACATCCAAGTTCGATTTTATTCCTCACATGCATAACAATAAAAAAATTGTACCCACAGGAATTGAAAATCACATTTCAGAATTGAACCAAACAGTTAACTGAACATCACAACAAATGAACCAAACTGTTAACTGAACATCACATTTCAGAAGATCAGATTGCATATTAACATTACAGAGGACAATTCACTAGAAGGCACCGAAGGCGGCCTTTAGAAAACACCACGAACTGTCGTTTAAAGCAGCCAACCGCGTGGCGGCGGCCACGCGCGAGGGGACGACGGTGGCCTTGACGGCGAGGTGCTCCTCCAAGATCTGGCGGTCGGCACGCATGGCAGCCATCGCGACCTCATCCGCGTGTGCGGCCGCAATTTGCTTCACCGCTGCCAGATGCTCCTTGAGCTCCTGGCTATAATGCGTGAACCATGGCTATGGGTGGCGCTTATTTGGAGGATGGGCGGTGATTTGGGTGGAAGATGTCACGCCGGCGGTCGAGGCATGTGGGATGGAGAAGGAGGAGGAGGATGGGGCTGGGGTGGGGATTACCTGACTATATGGACGAGGCCGCGCAGCGGGAAGGAGCGCCGCCAGCGAGGAGGCGGCGCTGCAAAGCAAGCAGTGAAGGTTTGAACTTGGAAAGGAAGGAGGAAACATTGGAAATGTGGCTTTTGGTGGGGTGGAGGGGGCGGGGACCTAGATATTTCCGCGGTTGCCAAAAATTTACGAATGGTGCAGTGAAAAACTGGCGAGCAAGTGTGGTTGACACGTGGCCGGTGGACTGTAGCCGACGAACCTTCCTGCGTAAGCCATACATGAGGGAGCCCCAAGATATTTTATACTGCATCGCACATGATTGTTGCTAATAAACTCTTTGTGGTGTAATTAATTTTTTTCATTTTGACTTGAAAGACAAAATGGGGTTACGGCTGGAAAGGTCGCTGTTTGAATTGCTAGAACATTTATCTGCAGTGAACATGCAACTATAGGGGTGTCGTGCTAAAATTTGGAATTATTCTGGGTTTGTTTGGCATTTTTTATACATTAATTGAGTTTTCTAGGCATTTAATGTGCATATTTCAAATTTGAACTATAGGCACATGCTCCAGTGCACTAAAATGGGTTGAAAACTCGTATATGTGTCCTTGGGTGAATGTTTAGGTCCCATACAAGAAATGGGAGTGAATTTCAAACATCTAGGCGTCGTGGCTCGGTCGAAAACATTGAGAAACTTGGTTTTTAAATTCCTGTAAATCCAAAAATTGCCTAAAAATCACAGAACTTGGCATGGTGTCTTGACATGGCACCAACATGTTGTGGTAAAAATTTTGTTTGATTTGGGACAAGTTTTGGTATAAACTTCTTACAAACCGGAGCTTCTCTCAAGAAGGCTCATGGTTCCGATTGGGGATGTGTCACCTTTGTGGGCGAAACGACATACGCTGTCTCTTCCTGCCTTGATTTTTTTTACAGAGTAACAAAGACCAATAGGAGTGTCGTGCTAAAATTTGGAATTATTCCGGATTCGTTTGGCCTTTTTTATAAATTTATTGAGTTTCTAGGCATTTAATGTGCATAATTCAAATTTGAACTACAGGCACATGCTCCAGTGCACCAAAATGGGTTGAAAAATCGTATATGTGTCCTTGGGTGAATGTTTAGGTCCCATACAAGAAATGAGACTGAATTTCAAACATCTGGGCGTCGTGGCTCGGCCGAAAACATTGAGAAACTTGGTTTTTAAATTCCTGTAAATTCAAAATTTGCCTAAAAATCACGGAACTTGGCATGGTGTCTTGACATGGCACCAACATGCTGTGGTAAAAAAATTGTTCAATTTGGGACAAGTTTTGGTATAAGTTTCTTACAAACCGGAGCTTCTCTCAAGAAGGCTCCTGGTCCCGATAGGGGGGATGTGTCACCTTTGTGGGCGAAACGACATACGCTGCCTCTTCCTGCCTTGACTTTTTTACAGAGGCAACAAAGACCAATAGGAGTGTTGTGCTAAAATTTGGAATTATTCCGGGTTCGTTTGGCATTTTTTATACATTAATTGAGTTTTCTAGGCATTTAATGTGCATAATTCAAATTTGAACTATAGGCACATGCTCCAGTGCACCAAAATGGGTTGAAAAATCGTATATGTGTCCTTGGGTGAATGTTTAGGTCCCATGCAAGAAATGGGAATGAATTTCAAACATCTGGGCGTCGTGGCTCGGCCGAAAACATTGACAAACTTGGTTTTTATATTCCTGTAAATCCAAAACTTGCCTGAAAATCATGAAACTTGGCATGTTGCCTTGACATGGCACCAACATGCTGTGGTAAAAAATTTGTCCGATTTTTTTGAAGGCGCACAGATTAACAACCAACAAAGTCATTTTGGAACAAAGAGCTGCCACGTTACAATCGGAAACACTAGTGCCATTCAAACCATGGGCGTTGTACTAGCCATTTACGTGCCGCCACGCGTCCCCATTTTTATTGGCTAGGAGGCGCCATGCGGGGTAGCTATTTGAGTAGACGGGAGGCGTGGAGCAGACCGCTGCGCAGGCTCACCGGGAGGCGAGCCCTTTGACCTCCATCCGCCGCCCACCTCGCTCCCAACTTCTCCATTAATGGCGCCCGAGCCCCAGTTTTAATGGCGTGGCTAGGCCTCAGTCAACTGAGATTTAAGAGAGAGAAAAGAAAATCTGAAAAGAAAATTTTGCACGGATCTTGATGTAAGATCTCACGGACATAGCATCGACTGAGACTTAGCAAGACTGATATATATGAAGACGATGGCAATGGATAATAATAATTGTCTTACATATTCAGGAAGATAATTAAAGATGCCACATGCGTCAACGCCCAAAAGACACAAGGGCAAAAGAAGGAAGATGCAGACAACGATCTGGGTCGCTGCTCTCTACTTCACCTCGATCTACTACGCCATCTTCGTCATTTCGTCCACCTTGATCTCCTTCATGTCCTCAATACGTCGCTTGCGAGCATCCACGGATTCCTCCAGGAGCATTTCACGCTCGATGCGGAGCTTAGCATTCTCGTCCATAAGTTTCCTGACCATGACGGCTGTCTTCTTCAACACGGCAGTTGTCTCCTCGTGCTGCTTCGCCCTGCCGGCGATCTTCGCCCTCAGCAGGTTGCGCTCGGTGCGGAGCCTCACCTAGTCACCCCGTAGTCCCCGGATGACGCCGGTCGACTTATCCAACGCGGCATAGCTCTCCTCCTGCAGCTTCGCCCAGCGGGGGATGTCATCGTCCATCAGCTTATTGAGAATAGCGCGCATGCGCCTGTGAGAGCCCTCGAGTGCCCGCGATAGATCCATCCAGGCCGCCGCGACGCGGCAGGACCGCTCTGCTGCTTCCGCGGTGCGGTGGGACATCTGTGACGCTTTCGCGGCGCGGCCGGACCACTTTGTTGCTTCGGCGGCGTGGTGGGACCTCAGTGCTGCTTCCGCGGCGCGGCGGGACCTCTGTGCTGCTTCGGCGGCGCGGCGGGACCTCTCGGCTGATATCGCGGCGAGGCGGGACATCTCTGTTGCTTCGCTCACCACTCCATGGTCATTTCTCGACGAAGAACTCCTCCCACGGGCCATGGCAGATGCAAGGAAGGACGAAGACTTGTTTGTTTGTTGATGAGGAATTGAGGAGGAATGTGTAGTCATTTTCGAGTAGGTGGTATTTATAACCTAGTAATAAGCTGCTAAGTGGGAAAACGTTTAGGTTTTGATCGGTGTGAACAGGTTTGCAATTACATATCGGTGTGAATCGGAGTAATTTGGAATGTGACGGGAAACAAGCTCAAAATTATTTGACGGTTCCGGTTGCGAAGTACGGCACGATTCCTGGATGGTGTAATTAATGTGGGCAAGCGTTCTCGGATGCGTACGTGGCGTGTGCACCGCAATCGGCGATGTCAGCACAAGACTTGTTCCATCAACCGTGTGCGCTTGTTATTACCATCGTGCACAATTCTTTTAATTAGAATGTGTGCCCGTATATCGCGGACTCCTTGATCTGGCTGACCGTTTCTGTTGTTTTGGCTCATCGCAAACAGTTCATCCGAGTGAACTGTATGCCGTGTATCGCACACACCTTGATCTGCCTGACCGTTTGTGTTGTGTTGGGTAATAGCAAACAGTTTATCCGAGTGAACTGTATGCCATGTATCGCACACACCTCGATTTGGCTGACCGTGTTTGTTGTTCTGTCTTATCACAAATAGTTCGTATGGATCAACTGTATGCCACATATCGCACACGCGTCTCTAATATGAATCGTGTTTGTTGTTTTGTCTTATCGCAAACAGTTCGTATGGATCAACTGTATGCCACATATCGCACACGCGTCTCTAATCTGAATCGTGCTTGATGTCTCCGGCATCGCACACAGTTCGTCTTATTGGCGATGGTTTTAGTACGACACCTTTTGTGATTAATACATCGCACACAGTTTGGTCGCGGGGTCTCTGATTGATGTGCCGTGTTAGGACCATCCTGCAGTAGTGATCTATCATCACCTCTTCGCCGAATTAGTGCACCAATACAACTGACAGTTGTATTGGGTGTGTTGGAGACATAAGAGACTACTTGTATTTGATTGCAGGATTGTTTGTGAGAGAACCATCTTCATCCTACACCTCCCAGAGATTGATAAACCTTAGCTCATCCACTTGAGGGAAATTTGCTGCTGTCCTACAAAACTCTGCGCTTGGAGGCCCAACCAAGTCTACATGAATAAAGTTGCATAGTAGACATCATTGAGCCGCTGCGACCACACAGAGGAACCTGCATGGGCCACCAATGTCGGAGCTAAATCCGACAAATCTCGGGTAGGGGGTCCCGACCTGGTGGTCTTGGCTACATGGTAACAAGGAAACAAGGGACACGATGTTTACCCAGGTCTGGGCCCTCTCGAAGAGGTAAAACCCTACGTCCTGCTTTACTGTATTGATTGTGGAGGGGGTACAAAGTACAGGTGATCTACCATGAGATCATATGTGCATGAGTTGTGGCTCTACGTCCCTGGTAGCTCAGTTTATATAGACACCGGGGTACCTAGGGTTTACACAATGTCGGTTGTATCTAGGGGGTACGTACCCCGAGGACTACTTCTACAACTTGAGGTGCACGTCAAGTATTTAGATGATTCCTTCTTGGAGCTTCAGGATCCGACGAACGAGGCCACCAATGACAGGTTTAGGGGGCTCCTTTGACCAGCCCAGAACCCGACTAGTTGAGCACCTCCTAATCCAGGTCTCCGTCAGGGTGTATGTGCCCGGCTGCATGCCTGGCTGCAGGGTGTACACCTCTGGCTCTGAATCATCCACTTGTTCGCCCTCAAAGCAGCCTCTGCCTCCCCCTGTCATGGATCATCTCTTCACGTCATCATACGTCACCTTGCCTAGTTGAGACATACTGATGAACAGAGAGCGGGCAGCTGATCTGATCCATGCCCGGCGTCCGTGACCGGACAAGCTGAGGCAATGCCGAGTCAGCAAAATGGAGTGGCGCCGCATTAACGTCTGATACAATACGATACGTACCCGGTGGCGGAGGTCGGGGACTGCCGACCGAGCTACTTGGCGGCGTAGAAGTAGGGCCGCTGATATTACTTCGACCAGGGCGACGTGTGCATGGATAATGGCGGCGGTGGCGCCACGCGTCCTAGGCCCTACCCGGCCCCTACACCCTGGCCCTAACCCTAACCCCTGCCCGCCACCCCCTACGCCCTTCTTTTTACCCGTCGTCGCATCCTCTGCCTTTGCTTTGAGGCGGTGGGCTTGCCGTGTTGCCGAGTTGATCTTTCGGGTGACCACCTTCTCCGGATCCTCCACCTCCGTCGGCGTCGGTAGCTGTTCATACGGATCCATGCGACGACGGAAGCAAAAAAGTGTGGGAAGAGTTAAGGGCGGCATCGATCGGAGCGGGGATGGTGGGGAAAGGGGGGGTTTGGCGTGGAAACTGTGCGGACCGCTCCAAATGTGCGGGCTCCGCCTCGGTTTTGGGTGGGCTGGGGGCGTCGAAGTCCTACATGGCGAAGGTCCAGACTACCGCAAAGCCCAATAGTTTGCTTCCGTTTTACGGGAAAACGGACATGCAGACATGCCCGCGGACAAATACATGCCCGCGTTGGATAGCTTGCAGCATCTGGACAGCTCAGTTGGACGTTTGTGGGCGTTTTGAGGGAGATGCCCTAACACTCCAAAGGGATCAATCCACCAGGCAACCATTTAGTACGTGTGATGTGTTCACCGGCCAAAAGCACGGGTCATCGTACAACATGTTGTTCGGCAGGACGTTCATGCCATCGGACAACGAGGACCAAATCAACGGCCAGATGGCCGAGAAGAGCTTCATCCACCGCCATTACTACGTGGACGAGAGAACCAGCCAGGCTCTCGGGACTTTCCCTGTTTTTTGAAACTTCTCAGGTTTCCTCTAAAACACCATTGCAGTTATCTATCTACTATTTTGCCTATAAAAACACAAAGTGCGGAGATCCAAAACAACATCCTATCCATCTATTAGTATTCCTATGATCGAGATACATTGCTAAAACGCGTTTGATCCAAAACGCATTGCCGGCCCAGTGGGAACCAGGGTACCACGGCCCGTCTGCCTCTGGCCCTGAGGACGACGCTTGGGCCGGCCCACGAGGGTGGCCCTGCCTCAGCCGCTCCTGAGGAAGCCGCCTCGCGAGGGGCGAGCTTCGTGAGGCCCCTCGCCGCCAGGCGAGACCCTGCCGAGGCGGCCAAGTACCAGGTTGCCTCACGAGGCTCCCCTCGCAAAGCCTCCTCGCGAAGCAGTTCATACGGCGCCAGCCGCGGGGCTCCGCACCCAGCACATGGGTGACGACCCGCTGTCAGGATAAGGACAGCGGGGCATGACCGAGCCCAGCTTCCATTCTGGTGATAAGGGAGCAGTGGCATCTGCCTCCCCCAAAGCAAGTCCCAAAGTGTTTCCTCTTTGGTGATAGAAGATCAGAACAGATCGGCACTCCAGGACGAAGGTCATCGCCAAGCCCACCAGCGCGTCATGAAGACTACTTTATCAAGCGGAGACCGCCTTTAGTCAGGATAGACCAGCGCGCCTGTCCCCCCTTTGAATTGTCGTCCTATGGCCACCCTTTCCCGCTCATATTTTCAGGGAAGAGGACCAAGGCACTACAAAAGGGGCAGGGCCGCCTCCATGTAAGGTGATCGACTCATTCTCCCCCACACCTCGTGTATCTCGAGCACATGCTCTCGATTACAGAGCAATCCAACACAAGCAGGAGTAGGGTATTACACCGCACGGTGGCTCGAACCTGGGTAGCTCGCGCGTCCCCTTCGTGTCCGATGAGAGCCAGTGAGCCCGTCGTGATCCCGCCGTAGCTGCCGTCGAGTCGTACGTCGCCAAGCAAAGTCTCCCAGAGTTCGAATCTTAAGTTCTTGGAGAAGTTTCTTGGACACAGATCCTAGACTCCGACATTTGGCGCGCCAGGTAGGGGGACTTGCCATCTTCGCGCCTCCGACCTCGACGCCGGCGTCGACATGGACGACGTCGCCGCTCGCCGGGAGCGTGCTGCGCGCTGAGCCACCGCCTGGGTCCACACGGCGCCTGCCATTCGAGGTGCCCCCGGGTGGTGCCCTCGCACCACCACCGGGCTCGTTGGGGGGCGGGCGCCCTCCTTCATCCGCCCGTCAGCGAGTGAGCAGGAGCGCGGCCCCTCCTCCACCGCGTCCTCGCCCGCAGGTCACGACCCTTCCGCTCCGCGCATTGCGCTGCTCATGGCGCAGGGGCTGCTGCGTTGTCGCCCCGCCAAGGACGGTCGCGACGCCTGGCACGAGCGCATCACCGAGCTCATCTCCGCCGCCAGGCGCCCCCTCGCTCCTCGCCCGCTCCGCCACGGCGCGTCGAGCGACCGGGGCGCGCCGCTTCTCATCCCCCTTCTTCTCCGAGCCGCGGCGCGGCCGAGTGGCGCCTCGCAGCGTGTGCCTCAGAGTTGTCCCATGGCTCGTCCCCGCCGGACAGCGTCGCCGGCCGCCGCCGAGTCATTCGCCGTGTCCCCTGCGGTGTTGCTGCAGGGGGCGCGGGGGGCGTGCGGCTCTGACCAAGGGCACCGTCACCGGCGGGGGCTCCAAGGGGCCCCGCGGGGTGGCTGCATCCTGGGAGGGGCCCAAGCCCCTCCGTCCAGCCGTCACCTCAAATGCTTCTCGCGCGAAGTAAGCGCGGCCCTTTCGGCGCCCGAGCCCGCCGGCCGCCTCAAGTGGTCCGAGTTTCCCGTCGCCTTTGACGCCAGCGATCACCCCAAGTCCACCAGGGCTATGGGAGCTGTCCCTTTGCTGTGTACTCCTACCATTGGCGGTGTGGCCGTCACCAAGACGCTCATCGATGGCGGCGCGGGCCTCAACGTGATCTCCATCGAGACCTTCGAGACACTCCAGGCGCCATGTGGGCGCCTGGCGCCCACCAGGTCCTTCACGGGTGTCACTGGCGGCTCCACTGCCACCCGGGAGCAGGTGCGCCTTCCCGTCACCTTCGGCACCCGCGAGAACTACCGGACGGAGTTCATCGTCTTCGATGTGGCTCGCATCGGCCTGCCCTACAACGCCATCTTGGGCTACCCGGCGCTCTCCAAGTTCATGGCCGTGACGCACCACGCGTACGGCCTAGTCAAGATGCCCCGCAGTGTCGGCACCCTCACCGTCCGTTGCGATGAAAAGGACGCGGTGCGCGCCCTCGCGCGCGCCTACAAGGCAGCCGCCGCCGCATCCCTGGCTGAGGAGAACGCCCCTGAGCTTGCCGAGCCGGCGCCCGCGAAGAAGAAGCTGCTGTTCTCCCAGGAGCGGGCCAAGACCAAGAAGGTGCCGCTGGACGGGAGCGGCGCGGGCCCTTTCCTCACCATTGGCAGCGGCCTTCCCCTCGAGCAGGAGGGCGCCCTCGTCGACTTCCTCCGGGCGAATGCTGATATGTTCGCTTGGACAGCCTCAGACATGCCCGGCGTGCCAAGGGAGGTGATCGAGCACAACTTGGCGGTGTGCCCCAACGCACGCCCCGTCAAGCAGAAGGTACGGCGCCAAGCACCCGAGAAGCAGGACTTCATCATTGGAGAGGTCGAGAAACTCCAAGACGCCGGAATCATCCGCGAAGTGCTCCACCCGGAGTGGATCGCCAACCCCGTGGTCGTCGCCAAGCCGAACGGCGGCAAGCGTATGTGCGTCGACTTCACCAACCTCAACAAGGCCTGCCCCAAGGACCACTTCCCGCTGCCCAGGATCGACCAGATAGTAGACTCCACCGCCGGGTGCGATCTGCTCTGCTTCCTGGACGCCTTCTCAGGCTATCATCAGATCAAGATGGCAAAGGAAGATGAGGAAAAACCGCCTTCATCACCCCCTGCGGAGTGTTCTGCTACGTGTGCATGCCCTTTCGCCTGAAGAGTGCGGGGGCTACCTTCCAGAGGCTGATGCGCATGTGCCTAGGGTGCCAGATGGGGAGAAATGCGGAGGCATATGTCGACGACATCGTCATCAAAACGCGCGAGGCGCGCACCCTCATCGAGGGCCTGGGAGAAACCTTCGCCAACCTGCGCAAGGTCAACCTCAAGCTCAACCCTGCCAAGTGCGTCTTCGGTGTCCCTTCGGCAAGCTCCTTGGTTTTCTGGTCTCCCATCGCGGCATCAAGGCGAACCCTGAGAAGATTAGGGCTATCGAGGAAATGCGGCCGCCCCGCAACCTCAAGGAGATGCAGCGCCTGGCGGGGTGCATGGCCTCGCTCGGTCGGTTCATATCCAAGTTCGGTGAGCGGGCTCTGCCTTTCTTCAAGCTCATGAAGAGGTCTGGCCCCTTCAAGTGGACCCCCGAGGCCGACGCTGCCTTCGAGGATCTCAAAAGGTACCTCACGAGCCCTCCCGTCATGGTCACCCCGCGCCCACCCGAGCGCCTGCTGTTGTACTTGGCGGCCACTCCCCAAACGGCCAGCGCGGCCCTTGTGGCAGAACGGGAGGAGCGAGTCTGCGCCAAGAGGAAGCCTGCCGAGCCTGCGCCTGCGGATGCCACCCCCGTGGAGGCATCGCTAGAGCCCCTCAAGGCCCTGCCGGCGCTTGCCGAGGGCCGTCCTCAGGAGGCCCCCATGCCCCCTCGGGAGGCCTCGGGAGCCCAGCCTCCGGAGGCCCCCGTGGTGCCGCCTCCAGAGGCCTCCGCGGCGCAGTAGCCTGAGCTCCTTGGTGAGCACGATTCGGACACCACGGTCACGAGCCTCGTCGAGCACCCCGTCTACTTCGTCAGTACAGTGCTGCAAGACGCGCGCGAACGATACCCCATGCAGTAGAAGCTCCTCCTGGCGCTCCTCATGGCCTCCAGGAAGCTGCGCCACTACTTCCAGGGTCACCCAGTCAGAGTGATCTCATCCTACCTGCTGGAGCAACTCCTGCGGAGCCCAAACGCCACCGGCCGCGTCGCCGAATGGAACATCGAGCTGCAGCCTTTCAAGCTGGAGTTCCTCACCACCAGGACCATCAAGGGCGCGGCCTTGGCAGACTTCGCGGCGGAGTGGACGGACACGCGTCAGGGCAAGCCCCAGGAGGAGTCGTCCTTGCCCGAGGAGGCTACCTCCGGAGGCTGGAGCATGCACTTCGACGGGGCCTTCGCTCGCCAGGGCGCGGGGGCTGGTGTGGTTCTCACTACACCCACGGGCGACAAGCTTTACTATGCAGTGCAGCTCTGCTTCGGGCGCACCGACAAGGTCTCCAACAACATCGCCGAGTACGAGGGACTCATCGCCGGGCTCAAGGCCGCCATCGCGCTTGGAGTCAGGCTCATCATCATCAAGGGCGACTTGCAGCTCCTCGTTAACTTCTCCAACAAGAAGTACAAGCCGAAGGACGAGCACATGGCAGCCTACCTGGAGGAGGTGCGCAAGCTCGAGAAGCGCTTCATGGGCATGGAGCTACAGCACATCCCTCGCGGCGACAACAGCGAGGCGGACGAAATCGCCAAGCGTGCTTCTCGCCGCGAGCCCCAGAGCCCCGGCGTCTTCAAGGAGCGGCTCCTGAAGCCTTCAGCGGCGCCTCCGATCGCCAGCGTCACGGCGCCTCATGAGGAGCTCCCTCCCGCACCACCCATGGGAGCACCAAACTGTAGACCATCTTCAGGCGCTCGCCTGCTGCTGGCGCTCGAGCCACAGCCCGAAAGCTGGATCACGGAGATCAAGGCCTACCTGACGTGCGGCGCCCTCCCGGAGATCGACGCAGAATCAGAGCGTGTGGTCTGCCAGGCTACACTCTACCACTTGCAGGAGGATGACCTCTACCGCCACCGCCCAAACGGAGTCGCGCTGCGGTGCATCTCCAAGGAGCAAGGGCGCGAGCTGTTAGCCGACATCCACGGAGGCGATTGCGGCCACCACTCATCCTCACGCACTCTTGCAGGTAAGGCCTTTCGCAGCGGTTTCTACTGGCCCACAGCGCTCGAGGATGCCGCGGAGTTGGTCCAGGCATGCGAGGCCTGCCAGTTCCACGCCAAGCAGATCCACCAGCCGGTGCAAGGGCTCCAGACCATCCCTCTCTCGTGGCCCTTCGCGGTCTGGGGGCTGGATATCCTCGGGCCCTTCCCTCGCGCGGCTGGCGGCTACCGCTACCTCTACGTCGCCGTCGACAAGTTCACCAAGTGGGCGGAGGTGGAGCCTGTCCGGACCATTCCGGCAGGGTCAGCGGTCAAGTTCATCAAGGGCCTGGTGTGCCGCTTTGGCGTCCCCAACCGCATCATCACGGACAATGGCACGCAGTTCACCAGCGGCCAATTCAAGACCTACTGCGCCAGCATCGGCACGCAGATCTGCTTCGCCTCCGTGGCACACCCTTGAAGCAACGGCCAGGCTGAGCATGCCAACGCCGAGGTCCTCAAGGGCCTCAAGACCAGGAGCTTCAGGAAGCAGCTCGCTGCCTGTGGCAAGGGCTGGCTGGATGAGCTCCCGTCAGTGTTGTGGTCCATCCGCACCACGGCGACCAAGCCCACCGGCGAGACGCCTTTCTTCCTCATCTACGGGGCAGAAGCGGTCCTCCCAGCGAGGTGAAGCACCAGTCCCCGCGGGTCTTGGCCTTCGACGAATCTCCTCAGGGCGGCCTGCGGGAGGATGACCTGCTTTTCCTCGAGGGAGCGCGCCGCCAAGCCGCCCTTCGCGCGGAAGGTACCAGCAGGCGTTGCGTCGCTATCACAGCCGCAACATACGCCCCCGCACCCTCGAGGCGGGCGACCTTGTCCTGCGCCGGATCCTCTCCAGAGAGGGACTCCACAAACTCTCACCCATGTGGGAGGGCCCTTTCAGGGTCACGCACATCTCCCAGCCCGGCGCGGCACGGCTCGAAACGGAGGAGGATGTTCCGGTACCAAACACATGGAACATCCAACATCTCCGCAAGTTCTATCCGTGACCCCACGGATACGAATGACATGGAGATGTACACGCTCTGGGGCTCCCTCTACCGGCGCTGCCTTCGGCACGCGGGAGCTCCTTCCCACTCTCGTGGAAGCCCCATGCTCCGCACTGGCGGATACCCCATGCTCCGCGCTGGCGGAAGCCCCATGCTCCGCGCTGGCGGCCTACTTACTTGAGGGGCCTACTGCCATCACATCCTCAAGGCTGACCCATGTCGAACACGGCTGCGCGTATCTTTTCTGTTGTGTAATGAATCTATTTCACGCATCAGTAAAGCCTACTTCCTAATAACAACAGGTGTCCTTGCAGCTGAACTTGCCTCGAGAGGCGTGCTCGCGATCTCCCCCTGTGTCTCTCACGCAAGCGGGGGCTGGGCACGGTGCCTGTGCTCGGGTCAGTCCCAGCAGCGCCGCAAAACCCAAGTGACTGAGCTCTGACTCGCGGGCCGGCTCCCGTGCACGTCACCTCACCAGGTCCATGGTGCTCTTGCCTCCTCGCGTAACACCCACAGGCGGCCTCGCGAGCGCGCCCTGTTGCATTACCTGCGAAAACTTGGCAATTTTCCTGGTGCAGGATTTCAAGGGCCTCAGGAGCCCCCCTCGGGAGGCCTCGCGGTCGGCACCCCGCGGGCAGAAGGCTTCGTGAGGGACCATGCCTCGCGCGCTGCGCCCTACGAAGGACTCGCTCCAAGCCACGCATCTCCAAAAGAGCTAAGTCTAGGCGCCCCTCGGGTCTTCTCCCTATCGTCTCTCTCTCGTGGCATCCTGATTTCCTTGTCACGAGCCGCCTGCGCGTCAAGGGGGGGACCCTGAGCATCGCGTCTCAGGGACTCCTACCAGCCCTAAGAGCCCTACACCCTCTGGCCTTGCCGAGCGCGCGCTCTGGGCATACCAGCGACGGCTGTAGCTTGCCTCGGGGGCTGGGTCCCAGCGACACGGGGCACGAAGGCAATGTAAAGGGGAGACAAGGGCCTCGGGAGGAAAACGAAAACGCATTAAGCATCGAGTACTTAACAACAAAAGTGTTGCGCAAATGTTTCACACCCCCAGGGGGCTACATCAATCTAGTGCAGAAAAAAAAAGCTCAGGCTGGGCCTCGCCATCCCCAAGGCTCCAGCACGGACGGCGCGCATGCCTAGTCGGAGTCATCATCCTCGCTCTTGACGTGGGGAGAGCTGTCGTCGCTTCCGCCCCCGCCGGAGGAGGCGGAGCCATTGTCGCTGTCGTCCTCGCTGGAGGAGCCGCTGTAGCTGTCGTCCTCGCTCTCCGCGCAGCACTCCAGGCGGCTGCCGGACATCCCGAAGATCTTCACGAAGAGCGTGGCGGCCCCGTCGTACTTGAACTGGAGAACGTGGCCCCGCTTCAGGCCGCGGGCGAGGGCGAACGATTTCCACCCCTGCTTCAAGAACATGAAGCCCGAGGGGGTGAACTCCGTCGCCACCCAGGAGGGGCCGTTGCAGCAGCCATCGGCCTGCACCCACAAGCCCAAGGGCGCGCGATCCGCCATCGCTTCCGCAAAGGAGTCCGGGAGCCGGAGCCAGGTGCAGGGCCGGCGGTGCATGCTCACTATGAATTCGTGGGCCACCTCCACCGAGTGGCTCCCTGCCTGGGGAGGTAGTGCGGCCGCTCCGCCGCGGCCGCCTCCGCCGCGCGCGCCGCGCCCTTCGTGTCCACGGGCAGCGCCCCATCGTCGGCCACTGGGACCGGCGCCGGCGGCCACCGGGGAGCGCCCGCGCCCCCGGGGCGAAACCCTGGATGCAGCGGCAGGAGCGCGGGCGCGACCTCTTCCCCTCGCCATCGCTACGAGGGCTCTAGCAAGGCAAGGAAGGAAGGATTGGGAGAGGAGGAAGATGGGTGGAGGGCTTTGGCTCTTCGCTCTCCCCTCTTTATGCTCGGCGCGGGGCTCTCCTCGTCGCTCCGCCTTCTTCGGCGTCGGGAATCAAAGCAGCAGCAGAAGGCGATGGCGGTACCGCGCCGCGCGCGGGCAGACTTTATGACAGTGCGGGCGGTTACCGAGGCGTCATGGGGAGTGGGGGCGACCCGCCCCGCGAAAGCCACCACGCGTCACCTCTAGGCCTGGCAGCTCAGTGGGCCCCGCGTCGTTTCGTCCCTAACAGGCGGAACGTGCGCGCCGCGGGTCCGGGGGCTAGTGTCGGCCCAGTGGGAACCAGGGTACCACAGCCCGTCTGCCTCTGGCCCTGAGGACGATGCTTGGGCCGGCCCACGAGGGTGGACCTGCCTCAGCCGCTCCTGAGGAAGCCGCCTCGCGAGGGGCGAGCTTCACGAGGCCCCTCGCCGCCAGGCTAGACCCTGCCGAGGCGGCCAAGTACCAGGTTGCCTCACGAGGCTCCCCTCGCGAGGCCTCCTCGCGAAGCAGTTCGTACGGCGCCAGCCGCGGGGCTCCGCGCCCAGCACATGGATGACGACCCGCTGTCAGGATAAGGACAGCGGGGCATGACCGAGCCCAGCTTCCATTCTGGTGATAAGGGAGCAGTGGCATCTGCCTCCCCCAAAGCAAGTCCCAAAGTGTTTCTTCTTTGGTGATAGAAGATCGGGACGGATCGGCGCGCCAGGACGAAGGTCATCGCCAAGCCCACCAGCGCGTCACGAAGACTACTTTATCAGGCGGAGACTGCCTTTAGTCAGGATAGACCTGCGCGCCTGTCCCCCCCTTTGAATTGCCGCCCTGTGGCCACCCTTTCCCGCTCATATTTTCAGGGAAGAGGACCAAGGCACTACAAAAGGGGCAGGGCCGCCTGCATGTAAGGGGATCGACTCATTCTCCCCCACACCTCGTGTATCTCGAGCACAGGCTCTCGATTACAGAGCAATCCAACACAAGCAGGAGTAGGGTATTACACCGCACGGTGGCCCGAACCTGGGTAACTCGCGCATCCCCTTCGTGTCCGGTGAGAGCCAGTGAGCCCGTCGTGATCCCGCCGTAGTTCCCGTCGAGTCGTAGGTCGCCCAGCAAAGTCCCCCAGAGTTCGAATCCTAAGTTCTTGGAGAAGTTTCTTGGACGCAGATCCTAGACTCCGACACGCATGTTTAGCAACCGTCCCTGAGGCGTTGCCTGCCTCTGCGGCCTCCCTCCGCTGCGTCGCCGCTCCCGTGCTAACCGCTCGCGCCCTTGCCTTGGCCGCACCATCTCCACTCGGCTTGTTTCAAAGATCAAACAACCGCTCTCCCTCCCTCCTCTTCGTCTATGCCAAAAATTCGATTACCATGATCATTACATACGTGCGGCTGTTGATTCGTTCTGAGGGGAAGACGGAGCAGGGCAGAGAGGCTCTCGCTCCCGAAGGAGGTTCTCGCCGGCGATGTGGCCGGCGCCAAGGAGGGCGAGTAGGAGAGCGTCCTGGAGATGTAAAATTAGCAGGGCCACGTCGGAGGGCACCAAGAAGCAAGATGTTGAGGTAATATCGATGGCCACCCGAAATAGCGGAATACTCCATTTTTTTACATTCTTCTTCGTTCTTTCGTGCATGAACCTTCGACTGAGTGGCCACCAATGCATCAATGTCGCAGGAAGGCCGGCCCGCGTTCACATTCTGGCTGGGGCGGTCCCGGCGGCGCACGAGGAATGGGCTATTGCTACCATAGTCCCTATGCCTAATCTGCCAGTTCAGTTCAACACGATCCGAGAGGTACTATCTGATTTCATCACTGAGGTTAAGCATTTGGGGTTTTCTGAGATCTTGTCGTGCCCTTTCGGTCAAGCATATGTGAAGCTCAATAGTGTGTTTGATAGAGATGAGTTAGTAAGAAATAGTCCGCATCAATTTACGGATGTTCATGTGATTTTTGAGAAGCATAATCAAGGCATGAACTGGAGGAGATTAGAGCTTAGCAGAGAGGTGTGGATTCTCCTTTGTGGTTTCCCATTCGACAAACGGAGTATCCATGAAATCAACAATGCGGTCTGTAAATTTGGTAAATTTGTGATGTGGGATAGAAACAAAAGCACTCGTGCCAACCTCATGGTTAAGATTAAAGTGGAGGAACTGAGAGATATTCCAGCTAGCATAGCTATTGGAGAGGGGGATGAGACTGCTACCCTTACTGTGCCAGTGGTCATTTTGCAGGATTCCATACTTGGCAGAGAAGCACCAGATGAGGATCATGTTCCCATGTTTGGCAATCCCCACCCGATCCCTGCCCAAGCTAACTTCCATCAGAATCAGCATAATCACTTGTTGGGCCCTCTCCAACACCATGAACAGGGAGACCAAGGACCACCAAATCAGGACAACAAACTGAATCTTCAGCTAGCCCTCAATGCTAATGCTGCTAATGATGAAGAGGAAGAAGAGCTTCCAGGCTGGGGACACTGGGCTATGCCTACTGATAATCAGTTTGTGGATCAAGAGAATCATGCAGGAGAGTTTCTGAATTTGAATGAGATATTTGAACCTATGGAACAAGAACAGGGCCCACTAGGTGTAGTGGGACAGGCTGAGGCTGACAGCAATATAACAGTGTCTCAGGAACCTCCTCATAACAATGCAGGAACCACCATGAGGGCGCAAGATAATGTTATGAATGAAGATACAGTTGCTACGTGGGTTAATCCATTGGCAAACTCTGAAGGTGACTCTATTTCAGATACTACTGCACCTCCTGGCTTTCTTGAACCTATTTACTTACAGAACACTCCTCATGTCCTAGATGCAGAGAAAGAACTCTGTCTAGCAAAGAAAGCATGATATCTCTAGGGAGGAGCATCTGGGCAAAGAAGGTGCATTGATCTGGGACAAACACTTTGCACCAAAGATAGACAGCAAGGAGGTTATTCAGGTACCAGTAGAATGGATCAACTTTTTATCTGTTACTCTACTTTCCCCTGACAAGTTTGACTGGGCCAAAAAATTCACCAGCTCTAAAGTTTGGGAGATCATTACACAGAATAAAGAAAATGATATTTGCTTGCCATTTGCTATACCAGAAGCATGTCCTGTCAGTCATAGCTTATCATGTCTCTTGGATATACCACAGGAACAGGAAAACACTCCTAACTCCAAGGGGGAATCTCAGGAGACCTCTGCTTCCTCTACATCAGCCCTGCATCAGAACAGGAAGAGAAAGGAAAAGGGACCACTGGTGGAGACTGAGGTAAGGAGGAGCTGCAGACTCCAAAAAATGAATAAGGGCTTTAAGAAAGCAGTTTTCTTGGACAAAGGATGTCTTGCTTGTCATTCCTTCCCCCCACCTCTACCAGCAAAAATTGTTAAGAATCTTAACACCTCTTTCTGCAAGGTTAATACTCAAGACTCGGCTGAGGACAAGCTCACCTTCAAGAACAAGAAAACCAAGACCAGCAACAAAGCAAAGGAGGGGAGCATAGCAGCTAAGGAACTTAACAAGAACTAGATAGTTCTATGCTCTGCAATAATGTATGTACTATCCCAGATATGTTTGTGGTATGGAATACTGTATGTCACTCTGTTGCTTCTGGGAACAGAGCTATGATGATGCTTTTATGCCTAAGTTAAGTTATCAGATCCAGTATGTTGCATTTGAGAGCACAAGCTATGTTTGGGTGATGTGGACTGTATTAAGATTTAACCTCAGTATGTGTCAACTGAGATTAGAACCTATGTTGCTGCAATGTGGTCTTTCAATATATCAGTCCCAGTTTATGCTTCCTTATACCTCTCAGCTGCATCTTGATCATGGCTAGGAACTGGAACATTTTGAACTGGAATATCAGGGGTATCAATGACCCTAAGAAATGGGATGCCATCTCCAATAAAATTGAAGAAACTGCATGTTCAATCTTATGTCTGCAAGAGACTAAAAGAGAGTTGTTTGACACCTCCTACATCAAAAAGTTTTGTCCTAGAAATATCACTAAGTTTGAGTTTGTGCCATCCGATGGTGCATCTGGGGGACTCCTTGTTGCCTAGAATGAGCAGCTTTTCTCTGGACAGGTCTTTCATCAAAATGATTTCTCTCTCTCTATCAAATTCACCTGCAAGATTTCTGGAACTGATTGGACTCTCACTAATATTTATGGGCCTTGTCAACAAGAGGCTAGGCATGATTTCCTTAACTGGTTTCAGAACTTTCAGATTGATGATGATGAGAACTGGATGGTTTTGGGTGACTTTAATTATATCAGATATCCTCACAACAGAAACAGGGTTGGAGGCAGTCTTAATGATATGTTCTTGTTTAATGAAGCTATCAACAGTCAAGCATTGGTTGAGATCTGATACGTCTCCAACGTATCTATAATTTATGAAGTATTCATGCCATGTTTATTATAGTTTTGTATGATTTTGGTGCACTTTTATATGGCTTTTATATAATTTTCATGGACTAACATATTGACCTAGTGCCCAGTGCCAGTTGCTGTTTTCTGCTTGTTTTTGGTTTTCCAGAAAATCTATATCAAATGAAGTCCAAATGCAGCGAAACTTTTTGACGATTTTTTCTGGAACATAAGAGACACTAGAAGCTTCGGGAGGAGGCCAGAAGACCCACAGGGCCTCCACGAGCCACCAGGGCGCGCCACCCCCCCCCCCCCCCAGGCGCGCCCTGGTGCCTCGTGGGCCCCCTGTGGCCCTTCTTTGCGTGATTCCAACGCCAAAAAATCATATATATTCAGAAACCCCTGAAAGTTAACCTAGATGAGTTTTTACGCCGCCGCAAGCCTCTGTACCTCCACGATCTCATCTACAGCCCTTTTCCGGCACCCTGCCGGAGGGGGAAACCATCACCGGAGGCCATCTTCATCATCCCAGCGGTCTCCATGACGAGGAGGGAGTAGTTCACCCTCGGGGCTGAGGGTTTGTACCAGTAGCTATGTGTTTTATCTCTCTCTCGTGTTCTTGATTTGGCACAATCTTGATGTATCGCGAGCTTTGTTAATATAGTTGGATCATATGGTGTTTCTTCCCTCTCTATCCTTGTTGTGATGAATTGAATCTTTCCCTTTGAGGTTTCGTTATTGTCGGATTGAATATTTCAGATTTGAGAACACTTGATGTATGTCTTGCATGTGGATACCCGTGGTGACAATAGGGTATTCTATTGGTTTACTTGATGTATGTTTTGGTGATCAACTCGCGGATTCCCGTGACCTTGGGGTGATCTAGGCATAGGGGTTGGTTGCACGTTTTCATTATCTTTTCTCCGATAAGAAACTTTGGGGTATTCTTTGAAGTTCTTTGTGTGGATTGAATATTATGATTATGAAGTTGTTTGATGCATATCAAATAATCAACTCACGGATACTTGTGGTGACATTGGAGTATCTAGGTGACATTAGAGTTGGTTGATGCGTATCATATGGTGTTATTTTAGTACGAACGCTAGAGCTATTTGTGACACTTATAGGAATGGCTCAATAGATCGATCGGAAAGGATAACTTTGATGTGGTTTCGTACCCTACAACAATTTCTATCTTATGTTCTCCGCTAATAGGAACTTTGGAGTGATTCTTTATTGCACGTTGATGGATGGTTATATGATCCAATTATGTTAGCATTGTTGAGAGATTGCACTAGTGAAAGTATGAACCCTAGGCCTTGTTTCTAAGCATTGCAATACCGTTTGTGCTCACTTTTGTTACTTGCTACCTTGCTATTTTTATATTTTCAGATTACAAAAACCAATATCTACTATCCATACTATACTTTTATCATCATCTCTTCGCCGAATTAGTGCACCTATATAATTTACCATTGTATTGGGTATGTTGGGGACACAAGAGATTTCTTGTATTTGGTTGCAGGGTTGTTTGAGAGATACCATTTTCAACCTACGCCTCCCACGGATTGATAAATCTTAGGTCATCCACTTGAGGGAAAATTACTACTGTCCTACAAAACTCTGCGCTTGGAGGCCCAACACGAGTCTACAAGAATAAGTTGTGTAGCAGACATCAAGATCCCACTTAAAGGCAGAAATTTCACATGGAGCAACATGCAGGAGGCCCCTTTGCTAGAAAAGTTAGATTGGTGTTTTACTTCTGAAGCCTGGACTCTGTCTTTCCCCTCTACCATGGCCATTCCCCTGGCCAAAACTAAATCAGATCACATACCTATTCTTATTAAGATTGGCACCACCATTCCCAAAGCTCAACTGTTCAGGTTTGAAAACTTCTGGCTACAACACCCCCAATTTAAAGAGGTGGTCAAACAAATTTGGGACCAAGAGGTGAATGAAGTGGATAGTGCTAAATGTATAGCAGCCAAATTTAAGAGACTCGGGAAGGGTCTCAAAAATTGGGCCAGAACCATGTCCAGCTTGAAGGAAACCATCAAAAACACCAACTTCATGATTCTCTGTTATGATATGATGGAGGAATATAGGGAGCTGACAATTGAAGAATTTAATGACAGGAAAATCCTTATTGAGCACTTGAGAAAGGTTAATGAACAACAGAGAATTTATTGGAAACAAAGGGCTACCATTAGGAACATTAAGATGGGAGAGGCTAACACCAAATATTTCCAGGCTAAAGCTACCATAAAGCACAGACATAATCACATTGCCATGTTGAAAGATGAAGGGGATCAAGAACATCATGAGCACCAAGCCAAAGCTGCTATTCTGTTCAGAGCCTTCAAGAAAAGGCTGGGCACAATTAACAAACCTGACAATCCTCTGCTGTTGCACTCCCTACTTCAGCAACAATTTGATTTGTCTGATCTTGAACTCCCTTTCACCAAAGAGGAAATTGATGATGTGATCAAAAAGATGCCAACAGGCAAATCCCCTGGACCTGATGGCTTTAATGCAGCATTTCTGAAAACTTGCTGTGATATTGTGGCACCTGACTTTTACAAGCTCATTGATGATTTCTACAAGGGGACAGTCAATCTTCAGAGTATCAACTACTCATTCATCACCCTCATACCCAAAAAGGATGCTGCTGTCTACCCCCAATGACTTCAGGCCCATCTCACTGCCAAACTGCACCATGAAGATCATTATCAAGCTATTGGCTAATAGATTACAGAAAGTTATCCTCTCATTGGTACACCAAAATCAGTATGTGTTCCTATCCAACAGATGTATCCAGGACTGCTTAGCTTGGTCATATGAATATATTCATCAATGCTATCAATCAAACAAAGAGTTAGTGCTTTTAAAGTTGGATTTTGAAAAAGCATTTGATATGCTCAATCATTACACCATCATTGAGATTTTACAAGCTAAAGGATTTGGGAGGAAGTGGATTAACTGGATTAAGATGATTTACAACACAGGGCATTCATCTGTCTTGCTTAATGGTGTGCCTGGTAAGCAATTCCTGTGCAGAAGTGGGGTGAGACAAGGAGATCCTATGTCACCACTCATCTTTGTTCTGGCAGCAGATCTTCTCCAAACCATGATGAATGAAGCCATGCAGAACTCTCTGGTGACGTCCCCACTGACACACCAATCAAGCACAGACTATCCTATTATCTAGTATGCTGATGACACCATCCTGGTGGCCAATGCAGATGCTACACAGCTGAATAACATCAAAAGTTTGCTTTTGCACTATGCTGCCTATACTGGCTTAAAAGTGAACTACAACAAGTCAACCATGATTTCCATCAATACCCCTAGTCCAAAGATGCAAGTTCTTTCTACTCTTCTGGGATGTCAAATTGGTACTCTTCCTCGCCCCTATTTGGGCCTTCCTCTTAGTCTCAGCAAGCCTAGAGTGGAAGATTACCTGCCTTTGCTTAAGAGAGTGGAAAATAGACTACTGGGTTGCTCTACTTTACTATCCACTGGGGATAAGTTAACCCTTATCAAATCAGTCTTCTCCAGTATGCCAATATACTTCATGTGCTCTCTTAAGATCCCTGTTACTGTGGTCAACCAACTCAATATCTACCTTAAAAACTGCTTCTGGAAAAAATATGGTACTCAAGAGAGAGGGGTTGCACTGATTGCATGAAACAAAGCATGCCAACCTAAGGAAAATGGGGGGTTGGGCATTTTGGATATTGAGACTCACAACCAAGCACTACTTATGAAACACATTCATAAGTTTCTAAACAGAGCAAATATTCCTTGGGTCAACATCATATGGGAGACTTACTACTCCAACACATTACCAAGGGAGAGAATGGTTGGGTCATTTTGGTGGAAGTCATTACTTAAGCTTCTGCCTGTCTACAAGGAGTTTGCTATTTGTAAAGCTAATTCAGGTAACGCAACTCTTTTTTGGACTGATGCTTGGTGGGATCAACCCCTGGTAACAAAATTTCCTGAGCTCAGTTCCTACTCCACCAACAACAATGTGGCTTTACATCAGATTATCACTTCACAAGAGCTGTCAGAGCATTTTCACACTCCAATGTCCCAGCAAGCTTATCAGCAGTATAATCTCCTTCAGGAACACCTTCTAGAAAGACCAGTTACAGATGCCACATATGAATGGATTATGAAAGGAGCAACCAGAGGATACTCCTCCATCAAAATGTATCATCATATGATGGGACCTAGCACAGTGCACACTTTGTTCAATTACATCTGGAAAACGTCATGTAGACTGAGGCACAAGATCTTCCTTTGGCTCCTTCTGCATGATAGGGTCAACACTAGGAATCTACTCAACAGGAAGTCTATGCACCTGGATAATTATAACTGTGCCTTATGTGCAGATAACACTGAAGAAACTCTTTTGCACCTCTTCTAGAATTGCCCATTTGCCCTGCAATGTTGGGACAGCATCATACCACAGAGGCAAAGAGGCATATCGATATTTGATGATTTTCAGCTTGCCATTCTTCACTTGCCACAAGATATTGCAATGGATATTTTAACAGTGGGATGGGGTATTTGGTCCATCAGAAATGACAAGATCTTTAGATCGGCTACTCCGCACATTCAGGGTTGGAGGCACTACTTACAGGAAGGACTGTGGGCTGCACAGATAAAAGCAAAGCAAACCAAAGCAAAAAAGATTCGTATTTGGGTAGAACAGAACCTATAATCTGATGTCTATGTTTCCTAGAACTGGTATAGGTTGAAGGTTTTATTATATTTGCTTTGTTTGTACATATTTACTTTATTAATGAAAATACCGTAGAACTATTGTTCTACGATTCTCGGTTCAAAAAAAAAACCTTCGACTGAGTAAGACAAGGTCGCGGCGGTGTCTGGCAACAACAATAACGAAAACCGCAAGGCGTTCGAGAAGCCTATGGTCCATTGGTCCTATGGAGACTCACTTCGGTAAGGTTTCCATCCACTGGCATGTATTTACCAATTGCCTCAAGGGTATGGCTCATCTCTTCTTGAATCTTGATTCATCTTCGTTAGAGTTCCGATCAGCGGCTTCAGACGCGACGCCACTGCCCACCTCCCACCACGCACGGTCAAGGGGCGGGAAGCAGGCTAACACGACAAAATTTATCACCGCGGGAGCTGCCGAGGGCAACGGCTCTGAAGCGCCCGTTCTTGGCGCGTCGTCATCTTAGGTGCGGGTGCCAACGGCGGCCATGCGATTGCCGGTGGCGATCAAGCCGCAGGGCTGGGAGACGACAAGCAGCAGAAACGGGCTTGCTCCGGTATGATCAGCCATCCGATGCATCCAATTCTTGGTGACCTTTCTTAATTCATCTGATCACGGTGTTGATCACGCCTCGCCACCCGGCTCCCATCACCGCCTGATGTCGTGAAGCAGGAAGCAATATTCCTCGAAGCGCTTTGTCGCCGTGGGGGCATCAACTTCGATCGGCGCACCGGCCGCAGGCGACCCATCGAGGCAGGAAGCCGTCTCACTCACCCCGAGCACTTCATCCTGGAGGAAACTGCAGCCCAACCGGCGCCAAAGCTCCCCGGAGCAACATCGTCCTCGACAGGTTCCTCTCGTCTATGGCCCGCGTTTCCTCGGCTTCGGATTGGGTAAGGGATGTCATGACGGAGGAGGCAGGTTAGCTCAAGCGCCTGCACAGCGTGGACACGACAGCTTCAGGAGCAGGAGCAGGGACGCAAGCCGCCATGCCTGCGGGCTACGCATCGCAATCAGCCGCCTTGGAGCCTCGTGTGGCACATCGTCGTCATCAGCGGCGGCGCCAGGAGATCCCGACGGGAGCGACAGGATCTACGGCGTCCTCATTGTTCTTGGAGCTTCTCTGGCGCTCAGCTTGGCGTCCTGCATGCTGTTCTACATCGTCGGCCAAAAAAGCGAGTCTGGTCCGTCCGGAGAGAACCAGAGCAAGGTGAGCATACAACTTGTGATGCATTTTTCTGGTCTGTAGGTTTACGTCGGTTCTGACCTTATGGTGCCATTTTTTGTGTTGTTTCTGTTCTTCGATGTCAGTTAGTGGTCTAAATGTTTAGGGATTCAACAAAAGGATAGCTGGCATACTGGGGCTGTTACAGAACATTTGGGGGTCACACAAGGCCTTGAAATCCATTATCTCTACTTCATTTTGGTGGACGCGGCCCAATTAGAACATACTAGTAAGCTTGCACGTGCAAATGCACGTCTCTAATATTACAAACATATGGTAGAATTAACATACAAATAAAAATATTTTTGATTGAACTAATAATACAAGTATATTAGTGTTGATTTTACAAAAAAACAATTGGGCACTTACGTTTTTTGTTCAAAACAAAAAATGGTCTGAAAATGATATTTATTGGTACGTTTATTTATGTTCAGCTAAAATGTCTAAAACTTTCCTGGAGTCATAAGTATATTAGTGTTGATTTTTTTAAAATATATATATGGACACTTCCATATTTCCCTAAAAAAAAGGGCTGAAATAATTTTAGTGAAAAGGACGATTCATAATAAACCTAATGAATCGAGATATCTTGTCAAGCTCATTTCCTCGTAAGCTTGTCCAAGTAATTCTAAGTTTGCGACTTACATCACATAGGACGTGTAAGAAACATGGTAATCTTTTCCTGCAAAAAATAAACATGTTAATCTTCATCGACAATAAAAATAGTACTGGTCAAGTATTTGAAACCCCCCGAAGATCAACAATCAATTGCATATCATGGTGTGACTGAAGCGATCCGGCAAAGTTATAAAATATATGAAGGCTTTAGAAGATGTTGCGTGCTTGATTGTTTGTTATACTTCAACGATGGATATACTCAATTTGAACGCATAACAAAAGCTGGAAAGCACAAGAATAAAAATTCAGGTAACCCTTAAAACACTATGTGTTCATCATATATTTTTCATGCTTATGTTCATGAATTTGTCTTAAACAAAAAAACAATCAAGAGAAAAAATATCATATGTTAATTCATGGAAGTACCTCGAAAATGCCTACTGATGAGCCACTTCCAGTTTTGCAAATGGTGTTAAGTACTACTAATTTCTATAATCCTCACAACTCGGTGCGTAATTTGGTGGCTGAATTAACGTTTTGGTGTTAAGTAATTGGATGTAACTTCAAGTTTGCGTCCCTATCCACCTAGGTGAGTGCCATGTTGTGACGACCTCTCAGAAAAACCAATATTGTCCAAATGGCTGAGAATGTTGGCATGTACAGTGATTAACCTGCTTAGTACTATCTCTCTTCAGCTTTAAGAAAATAAATCTAGCAATAACTAAAAGTGCTCCCCTTGCTGCATGCATTCTACAAGCACACATTTTTTCACTCCACTGCTAGGACATCTGGCACGTGGATGCAACAGCAAGAAAATCCCGTAAGATTTGAAGTACAGAGCCTTCAAAATCTGACCATCTGTAGAGGCAATAATAATCATCAATGCCAGCTATTGTTTTCATAAGTATAGACTAATGTTTAGTTGCATTAAGATGAAACTTCAAGCTTTTTTGTTATACCAGTGCCTTTGGAACTAAACACATATGTCCAAAACACCTTAAATCTGTTTTCCGTAATTATCAGTGGTAAATAGGCATATTATAGTCGTATTCATACATTTCATTACTTATTTGCTTCTATAAAAGAATTTTTGGACCCCACTAATATCATCAGCAGTTTAGCACTATAATCATGTGCTGCATAGTGTATATAATTTCTAGAGCATGTGGTGTAAGTAAAATGCAATAAGTGGGCCAGGATACATGGATGGGTCAAAAATTCCTTTCTTCGTGAGGCGAAACAACCCGTATAAACGGGGAACAATCCGTAGACGTTGTTGGAACTTCACCTGGATTATTCTTCCTCATCTGGTTGTGAAAGCACAATTGTTAAAGAACTTGCAACAGATGAAAAGAGATGAATAAGCATGTGCAATGATCAGACATTTGAACAATATGTACAATGCGTCTTCAGAATTCGGAATAAGAAGCATTACTCAGATGAAGGAGCGTCAGCATCGATAGATAAAAATTTAATTTCCATGTGTCTGGCTCACAACATGCAATTTATATTCCCTGTGTCATGAATACAATATTGATAATTAAAAAAAGATTATAGATATACCAGAATTGAAAAATGAGGTCATCCAAAAAATTAGATCTTTTACTTGCTGAAGGCAATCTCTATATGTATTAGTACAAAATGACCATGGAAAATACTCTAGAGTCTGAACTTTGTATCACCCAAAACGAAGTTGCATCCTTTCTCTCTACGATCAAGGAAAAAAAGTTGCTTGCCGTTCGATTACTGATTTCTGATGGGTCAATAGAAGGGCTTGAGATAACGTGGGCCTAGGTAGGTAGCGACATGCATGGTTCACTAATTGACTTTTTCTCCCTTGTAACTGCTTCCGTGAAGTACGTGGGATACAAATCAAGTACATCATTTCTTCCTAAGTAATGATCACCATGAACTGGAACTATCAGGACATGCAATATATAGTTTTCAAGCGAAAAAAGGAAATCCAATTTGTGCTATTCTCAAATACAAAATGGGAAATGTGGTTCTATAATGAATAGTTATCTGGGATAATAAGTACCATCATTTTGGAAAGTATTCCTTGAACAAAAACTTAATTATTTGAAGAGCCTTGTTTGACCATTCATACAAAAATGAAGAGCTTATTTGAGCAGCGAATATAAAACTGGAAAACAAAATAAAAATCATACGAGAAGGACTTCTTCTATCTCTCAACATGTAGTCGAAGGACCGGTTCTTCCTCGACAATATTATTTGTCAGTCAGTGTTATTCATTTTCAGTCAGTAAACAACTATAGACCATAGAACCGTAAGTTCAAAACAAAATATATCTTTAGAATCATCATGCACATTAGATGGTATTGTCAACATTTTCTAAACCATTCTTTTTTTCTTCTCTCCACCTCCCTAATCCACACTCCTACCCCTGTTACTGGTGCATCTGACTCGCAATAATGTTGATGCAAACATGTAGCCGATGGGAAAATATGTAAGTGACAAAAAAAGTGATCTTGGAGCTTTTCGAATGTTGATGCAAACATGTAGCCGCGGGGAAAACATGTAGCCAATTGATCTAACCATTGACCAAAACAAAGCCTACATTCTCATATCAGAGCTTCAGGTCGGGCTATGAGGTAATATGCATTGGCAAAAAGAAGCTTCATCTATGAGCATGCAAGAAGTCGTTTAAACAAAAAACCTTCCTGCCAATGCATCCATCGAAGTGACCTACCCAGACATATTCATGAAGTCCCTATAGAATTAAGAACCAACCTTACTACCAATGTCATGAATCAAAGGGACTTATCAATGCAGTTCATGAGGAATTCTAAAATCAGGGTCAAGGTTAATATATGAATTTTATTTTAAATTACCACGACTAAAGGATTAATCTAACTCAAACCTACCTAATTTTGTACAAACCTCAGTCACGCTATCTTCCGGATTTTTCTATGCATCTAGATCTTCATAAATGATGTGCAACTCTTCTCCCATGAATTGTATTTGACAAGATAATTAGTGAAACAACCAAGCAGTTGCTTGTTGTGAAATAGAACCATATTTGCAGCTGATGTATGAGCTCAGAAGTGTATCGAAGCCTGCACGTTTAAGTACATATTGTGTATTGTATTTTTCTCCTAACCCTGCTACATACCTTGTCAAAGTTTCAACTGCATCAATTCGATAGGCAAATATTAAACTCTGAAAGAGGACTAAACTCCCACTGTTTCAACCAAAATATTTTTTATAAGTTAAGACACAATTTTCTGTAACAGAATGACATAACTGAAAATGGTTTCTTGTTCACTATAAAATATGAGCCTGAACAACATTGGAGTAGCAGGGATGATTGCATGTGAAAAAGAAACTTGAAGAACATAATTTAATCCCCAGAGGAACACTACCGGCCATACCCTATTCTGAACCACCGGTGTCGATGCGGCACACCACCGCAAACACCTCTCTTGTTGTGTTGTACATCACCTACGGTGGTACGCACCGGGTAGCGCCATCTTGATGTTCCCTGTTTTACAAAGATGGACATCACATGGGAACGAAATTCAGAATAGTCATGTTTGTTACCAACTCCATGAAGAAATGGCCACATAAGAACTCGAGTTATAGGAAACAATTTCAGCATCAGTCAAAAGAAAATGGGCATATATTGCATTACAGCTACAGAGCTACAATATATTGCATTATAGCTACGGAACTACAGTATATCCCCAATATAAAATTTGGTAATTAATTCCATACCAGATTACTAACGTGCACTAATTGTGTTGTACGCTTAATCTGGACATCAAAATCTAGATTAGTAACCTATACATGCACAAAAAAACTCTCCCATACGCTGTTCATCTGTTGAGCCATTTCATAAAGGCGGTCTACTAACCTACACATTCAGGAACTTCTAGCCATATTAAATCTCTTCGGTCTGTTGTGTTCGTCCATTCAGGCTGATCTTCCCTTTGCTTTGGTCTACTATGCTGTTCCTTCTCTCCTGAATAAATACCAATGTCAGCAGTGGATGTACAAATTCTGTGAAGAGCCACCTTGGTGCTGCAAGATCTGAAGAAAGAAAAAATTGCTGAGTGGGAGGCTGACCTTGCCGCTGCCAGCTAACATAGATTGAGGAGGCAGTGGCTGCAGGAGTTGGATGTATGTGCAACCATGGTCTTGTGTTGGTGACCAGTAGTTGGTAACTGGCCAGAATTCAACTCCCAGTAGCATGAATGTTGTGAACCGTGACACCAATTTCTCCATCAGATTTGTGTATGTAATCACATTCCTTTAGAGTATCATAGATTCCCTCGATGTTATCATCTTTCATGCAGATAAGTAAATAACTGACTAACTGCATTTTAAGAATGAAAAAATAAACTATCGTTGGTGTCTCAGTAATCACTAATCCTTCTTATGTTAATGCTCTTCTCTATTTTAGTTAACCAGCGATGGAGCATGCATTTATGTCAATGACCGCTGCCACTTGTTACCACCAGCAAACTGAAGGAAATTAGTGCCACTTAATTTTCGAACCATCAAACCATGAAGTATGTCCGGCCAGGAGTTGGACTGAATGAATTCATGCATACCTTCTTCTCGTAATAGTTCCACGTGTGTGTCCTTGCGTCCAGGAGCTATGGAGCTATTTCTGTCAATTATCTGCACACAAAGTTTCAGGCCATCACCCTCTTGTCTCGGTAATAGTTCAGAACAACCACCGTGCTATTTGAGTTAAAGTTGGGCTGAAGCAAGTACCTCGATGATGCACGTGCTGTAGCGAATCCCACTCGGCCTTCAGACATTCGGACAACGGCGTTGTCAATGGCCTCCTCCTACCACCGCTTGAACGTGCTCACGCTGTCTGCGGACATGACGCCCCCATCGCATCATCCCGTTTGGTCAGCCTGTGTGAAGACCCCGGCGGCCAGGACCCCGGCGGGCCGACCCCAGAGCCAGGCAGTACGGTCTGGACGCCTTAGATCTTGAGGAGGAAGGTGACCACGGTAGCGGAGAAGGAGCGGCTGGCAGGACAGCGATCCGCGATGCGTCCGTGGGGCAGCAGAGGAGAAGCGGCGATCCGCGGAGGAGGAGCGGCTGGCAGGACGGCGGCCCTGCGCTGGCGTCTGCAGCAGAGGAGGAGCGGAGGGCAGCGACGGCTACGGCGATCCACGGAGATCCGGAGGAGTGGCGGACGGGACGGCGGCCCTGCGCTCGCGTCGCAGCAGATGAGGAGCGGCGGGTGTCGGGGATAGAGCGTGCGGTGCGTTTTTTCAGCGGAGTCGTGCGTGTAGTTTGATGAGGACGTGGGGTACGAAGGATTAGTGGCGTGTTTAGTGGCTTGTTGTGTTAAACACGAAAGAGTTTTGGGCCTTTAGATCTTGTTGATGGACGCGCCTGATTGTTTGGATCTGCCCCCTCTCGTGCTTTTACACGGGTAGTAGAAGATAATTAGGACGCCCCCCAGACCGAACAATTCGTTCGCTCAGGGGAGTGAGGTCCTACCGAACCAAATCCTTTGAGCAAAGATCCCCCTCCAGCGCGAATGACCCCTTCCAGCCAGCGCAAACAGAAAGGCCTGACAGCCCATTTGCTGGGCCTCTTCCCAGCCGTCAATGAAAGAAGAAAGAAAACAGAAAAAGTCCAAAAACGAAAAATAATTTAAAAAAAGAAGAAGAAAAAAAGAACTACTTGCCATCAAAACACAAAAAAATAGTTATGCCTACATTTATCTTACAAAAAGAAGGAAAAAATTCCATAATCCATGGCAAAAACTACAAAAATATAGAACACAAAAAAGTGTGCAGCAAAAATAGCCATGATTTCTCATTTTGCAATGCCTTATGAAATAAATAAAAAATACCTAATTTGCCATGTAAACAAAGGAAACAGTACAAGTAAGATGCGACAAATTGCAATGTGTTGGAGATCAAAAAATGTGAAAATTGCCATGAGGATATATGAATCACTATTGAATTTTGCCATTTTGTGTATTTTTCATTTCCTTATTGGGAATAAAGGATATGAAAAAGTATCTACATTTGCCATGTGACTACGATGTAATTACAAAATTACCATGCTCTAGAGGAAACATAAAGGACTAAATTTGCCATCCTTTCGTACAAAAAATCAACATGGAAAAAATATAAAAAATTTGCCATGCGAGTACAATGTAATTACAAAATTGCCATGTTGTGGGGTAAACAAAAATGACTTAATTTGCCATCCTTCCCGCAATAAAATGGCCATAGAGTAATTGTTAAAAACTGCCATGCTGTATTTAAGAAAAATACCCATGGTCTAATTAGTAAAATCGCCATGGTTTAAAAAAATGAATTGCTATAGTATTTACAAAATAAAAATGGGCATGGCGAAAATGTAAAAAAAAATGATGTCTAAAAACAAAAAAACTGCCATAGCAAAATAAATCTTTTATTGCCATGGCAAACAAAAGTAAAATTTGGCATGTACGTTGAAGTAAATTTGCCATGGCAAACAAAAACTTTAAAAAAATGTCATGACAGATGATAGAAAATTGCCATGGGAATGAAACTAAAATTTGCCATGTATGTTAAAGTAAGTTTGCCATGGGAAATAAAGTTAAAATTGCCATCGCAAAATGAAAAATAAATAAAATTGCCATGACAAGAAAATAATTTTTTTGCCATGGCAATAAAGTTAAATTTCCATGGCAAACTAAAATTTAAAAAAATTCATGGTCAAAGAAAGAAAATTGCCATGGCAATGAAACTAAAATTTGCCATGTATGTTAAAGTAAAATTTCCATGGGAAGAAAGGTAAAATTGCCATGGCAAAACTAAAAAATAAAATTTTGCCATGGCAAGAAAGTTAAAAATTTGCCATAGCAAGAAAGTTAAAATTTTGCCATGGCAAGAAAGTTAAATATGTGCCATGGCAATAAAGGTAAATTTGTCATGGCTAACTATAATTTAAAAAATGTTATGGCAAATGAAAGAAAATTGCCATGGCAATGAAACTAAAAATGCCATGAGTATATTTTCCATGAGAATAAAGGTAAATTTGCCATGGCAAAATTAAAATTAAAACAATTTCAGGGCTAGGCCATCCTTCCCACAATAAATTTGCCTACATTACGCATATGACCATTACAAACAAATAACTAAAACTTGCCATGGTTTTTAAGACACAAATGTTTCCAAAACTTGCCATGTAAATGAAATGATAAAGAATGCAAATTTGCCATGATGTAAAAAAATTGCCATGGCACAAATATACCGCATGTTAATTGACATGGCAAAATTACCAAAGGATGGGGGGATTTGCAGTACAAGTACAGAAGCAAAATCAAATCTCTTTAAAAAATGCAATACTTAATGTGGTCATCATCAAACCAACAAAGTCAAAGGAAACAAACACACACCATTTTACATTGTTGCTGAAGCCATGTGAACAGAAAAAAAAGGAACACATATTTCTACAATCAACTTAAATTTGTTTTGTTTTACTACTCCATGTGAACATGGCAACATTGCTCTGTTGTTGGACGTTGTGCATCAAAACAAGCCATGTGAACAGGCTATGTGAACAGAGAGTTGCCATGGAAGTGGAGAGAGTTGCCATGGAAGTGGAGAGAGTTGCCATGGAAGTGGTCTGTGAATAGAAAGTTGCATAGCAAAATTTGATGCAAATCATGGCAAATTTGCAAAATGCTTAAGTTGATGAAACAACTTAAGCTGATGCAAATTTGCAGATCAAAACTTAAGCATAGCAGAGCATAATGGCAAAATGTTGTAAATAGATGACCACAACCTGCGAACAGAACCTCAACTCAGTAAATTTACAGACCGAAACATAAGCATGTCATCATAGCAATCTCTTAACACAACCTCATGGAGTAGCATCAACTTAAGCATAGCATCAACTCAAAAACAAGCCGTATGAACAGAAAGTTGCCATGGAAAGCGGTATATTTATAGCGGGATTAGAAATCATGGCAAATTTGCCACGTGAACACAAGTTAAGTTGCTGTTTGAATCGTACTGAACCTCAATTCAGAAAAAAAGTTCTGCACATACATGCTGATCATCTCATTTGCTGAAAAATGATGACACAGAGTTACTGAAAATGAAAACTGCCATCTCTAAGATGCTAGGAAACTAACTACACACATAACGTGAATTTGCCAAGAGCAAAAAACACAGTAAAAGTTGCCATCTACTCCTACCTATTGTCCTTAGTTTAACCGAACTAAAATGACATCAAACATGACCAAAAAAATCTCGCCAATGGCCACTAGGCGTCCATCAATAGCATCATGTAGTAGAAAAATGGGGAGGGAAAATTGCTCACTGGGCGATTCGTCGCCGGATCTGACGAAGGCCATGGGCACCACGCCATTCTCCTCCTCGTCTTCCTCTGCTCTGTGCCTCAAGCACCAAGCAGAAGGGCCTTGACGGCATCTCCTCGGCCGTCTTCCAGCGCACGCAAATAATGTACTGACATAATTTTCCATGTGTTATATTTAGCATGAACGAGTACTAGGGTGGAAATGACAACTAGGGATGGAAACTGAAAAATTGCATATCAAAAATGCATCTGCCCATTCTGGATACTTCACTACAAGAATGGATCAGGCATCCAAAGTCATTCAATTGTTTTCCTTAGAGATGCACAACATATAATCTTCCTATTGATTTAAATCATCACATAATGTAAAAAAGTGCGCTTCTCTGAAGAACATTTCAGAGCACAACCATTGCCTACACTGCATAGAGCGCCTGAAGTGGCAACATTGCATACTACATAGGCAGAAAATTAACAACGCTAATGCAGAGCGACAGCCAGCCAAATACCCAAAAGCTAACTACACGTACATACACATGGGTATATTCCCTGCCTTGTAACAAAGATGGATTATTTCCATGAGGATGCAGAGAAAGACCTGCAGCGAGTTCCAGCTCCTCGGCGGGCGCGGGTCAGCGAGGGCATCTGCACATGGCCTGCCAAATCGAAGCCAAGGGGGTCGGGGGCTGCGGTGCGCAGAAAGAGAGCGGGAGAGGGGCGAGAGACCTCCATGGCGTCGGTCCGCACTCGCAGCAGCAGCAGCAGGGTCGCCGCCCGAGCAGAAGCTCGGGCGGGCCATGGTGGTCTTCACTGCCTGAAGAAGAACCCCAGGCAGCTTCACCTGCCACCGCGGGAGTTCCGCAGCCTACGGCGGCGGCCACGGAACGTGGCGAGGACGAGCAGCCGCATCAGATGTGAGACAGCTGCATCGAGGGGGTCGAGCAGCCCGCCGCGGCGGCCTCTGATGACGGCGAGGACGCTCAGCTCGGCGATGGCGGACTCCGATGGCGTCGAGGACGCTCAGCTCGGCGACGGCGGCCTCTGATGGCGGCGAGGACGCTCAGCTCGGCGACGGCGAGGAGCGCGCAGATGGAGGCGGCCGTCGCCGCCGCGGCCCTCGGCCTCCGCCCACGACGGCAGCTCGAGCCGGTCTGCGCGGATTCGGAGCACGCCGGCCTGTTGCTTCGCGTCGGCGAGCTGCGCGTGGTCGGCCTCCGCCTCACTCTCTGGGCTAGGTCGCGGTGTGTGCGTGTGTGCGAGGAATGGATAAGGAGAGGAAAGAGAGACGTGCGGCGGGCGGCATCGCGATGGGGGTCCTTTCTCCCGAACGCTCTCACTCGCTGACGTGGCCGTGGACCTATGCTTTAAGATACGTGATCAAATCCGACGGAGAAACGGGCGTTCGGGCCGGTATGCTAAATTCCTGACGTTCAGTGGTTATCTTTTCCCAAGCCCTGTCGTGCCATGGTGATTTGTGTATAACCAAAATTCAGAATTAACTCGAGTTGGCATGTGCGAGTGCCTGCGATATTCTCAGGTTGCAGTTTGTTGAATACTGAATGTTTAGTCTCAAGATTGCCTCCACTTGGACAAAGGCGAGCCAGTGGTCGTTGCCCACGACCATGACGACCACCCCGGTCCATTTCTCCTCCACTTTTGACCGCCGGTAATTTAACTGATTCTTGATGGCTTCAATTACCAGTTTAAATATGCAAATATTCATCTCCTTTTACAATTCTTGTCAGTTTAAACATGGCCATTGAAGATACATTTATACATCCACATGGTTTTAGAATCTGGATAAAAGAAAGGCGATTTTCTATGCATGGTGGCAGCTACACCCTTTGGCATAAGTGCCTTTATATATATATATATATATATATATATATATATATATATATATATATATATATATATATATATATATATATATATATGAGGTGTTGAATTTTTTATGGCATTGGCACAAATGACTTTTCGTTGTATAGAAATGGTTTTTTCTCATTTCTCTTTGTCTTTTTCGCACAAGTGCCTTTTGGTTATATAGAAAGGGTATTTTCTCATTTCTCCGTGTCTTTTTGCTTGCCTTTTTGGCACAAGTGCCTTTTTGCTTTCCTGGTCCTACGTCACGAAAAATAACTTTATTTTCGTTAGAGTTATTTTCTATGCTTGCCTTTTTGGCACAGGTGCTTTTTTGCTTGCCTGGTCCTATGGCACGAAAATAACTTTATTTTCGTTAGAGTTACATTTTCTATGGTCCAAAATAATTAGAGATAAAAATTGGGGCCGTGCGCAGCTGCCACCATGTGTAGAGAATTATTTTCGCTAGATAAAATCACTATAGCAGTAATGTGATTTGTTCTGTGGCTTGTCTTGGCACTTGGAAACAACGGAATAGAAAATTGGTCGATGAGGTAAAGGTAAGGCAAATCTATTGCCCCATTGTTTTTTGTTTGCTTGGTTGTGATCTTAGTCTATTTTAAGCCCATATAATTTTCCGTTGTTGTGAATTGTATTCACCTGCATGTAGAAATTGTAAGATAGAACTTGTTTCAGCCTTTGAGTGTATACTAAAGTTCCAGATATTCGGAAGCTTTCTCAAATCATGCATGGATATAAACCTAGAAAAATTCAGGCAGTATGAATCATTTGTTGTAAAGACATTACACAATGTCTCCTAGAACTAATTTTTGTAATGACATTTAGTTGTATAGGCAACCTGCTTGCATAGTACTCCCTCCATTTCGTAATGTAGCGCATATAGATTTTTTTTTGAAAAGACAAACTTTGCAAACTTTGACCAAGTTTATAGAGAAAAGTATTTAATTTATATCTACTATGCCAAAAATATATAAAATATGAAACTACATCTTATGATGAATCTAATGATATATGTTTGGCATTCTAGATGTAAATGTTTCCTCCACAAACTTGGTCAAATTTTGTGAGGTTTGACTTTTCAAAAAATCTATATGCAATACATTATGAAATGGAGGGATTATATTATAACCTCTTCTTAACTTGCCTTTAATAACAAACATGATGGTACACAAATTAGTTTAAGGATGATACTACCAAGAGGAATCTTTTTAGATGTACCATCAGAAAAAAAAATCGTATGTCATTTTAATTTATTTATTGTGAAGACATACAAATATCCATTCACGAGAGTGCATCGAGAACAATTTTTTGGACTTTTGTGAAGTTAAATTCCGTGACTTTGTACATTGCAAAGTAAAATGTCTTATTATAACTTTTTTGAAACTTCGTGAAATTCATTTGTATTTTTTTACTTTTATGATTGGACTATTTTTTCTATATATACGTGATTTTTCATGTGCACGCTTACTAGTATCATAGAAAAAAAATATTAATTCTGAACATGAAAGTAAATAATAACATTTATTATTGCCTCTAGGGCATATTTCATTCATTCTTCCACTTGCATCATAGTCAATAATTTAGCTAATGCTAATGTACTTTACACCTATGGCATACCGGTGTAAATTATGCTTCGCTTGTGGTATAGACTTTGTCAAACGGATCTGATATAGCCAGGTCCATGTGTATATTGCATATCTTAGCAGTTCCATGCTTTCACAAATTCACAATTTGTGTAGAATTGGCTTTTTATATATTGGAATCACTGCCAGGACCTTTGTATATATTTAAAACATGTTTAGTATTTATCACTGTTGTTCTCATGATCTTGGACTAAATTTATGTACATTTACAAAAGTAAATGTGTTTGTAAAAGTTTTCTTTGTCGCGTTCAGTTTGTCAATTGAATTGCTTGAGGACAAGCAATAACCTAAGCTTAGGGGAGTTGTCACGTCTCAAACGCATCTATTTTTTCAAGCACTTTTGTTGTTATTTTTTCCTCTAATTTAAATGCTTTGAATGAAACTAACCCGGACTGACGCTGTTTTTTCAACAGAATCGTCATGATGTTATTTTTGTGCAGAAATAGAAGTGTTCCTTATTGGATGGGAATTTTTGTGAATTATTTCTGAAAAAATAGAAGACCGGAAGACCGAAGATGGGCCATAGGGGGGCCATGAGGGCTCCAGACGGGCTGGCCACGCAACCCCTGTATGCCGCGTGGTGGGGCCGTCTAGGAGCCTCATGGCTCCCACATCAGTGTTCTTTGTCTATAAAATCCCATATATCGCATAAAAATCATAGAAAATCCTCGACGTTTTTAAGATACGGAGCCACCACCACCTCTATTCTTCCTCCAGAGATCCGATCTGGAGTTTGTTTCGGGCTCCGAAGAGGAGGATTCATCGCTATTGTCATTACCAACCCTTCTCCAACAACAATATCATGATGCTTCCGCTCATGTGTGAATAATTCCCCTGTAGGCACATGGAGGTGGTGGGAATTGGATGATATTTCTTAAGTAATAGATGTCAAATTTGTTAGGATTTGATGTCTAGTATCCACTATGTTATGAGATTGATGTTGTTATGACTTTGCTTTGCTTAATGCTTGACACTAGGGCTCGAGCGCCATTATTTTAGATCTGAACTCTTTATGTTTTCACCAATATATTTGTGTTATGGATCTTACCTGCAAGTTGTATGCACTTGTTAATGTTCTGAACCGGAGACCGCAAGCTGACAACAATTGGGATATCAAAGGGGATGACTTTACCTTGAAGGTTACATATATTCATTGATTGTTAATGCTTTGATCCGGTTCTCTATTAAAAGGAGCATTTTAATTACCCTTAATTTTCATTAGGATCCCACTGAAACGGGAGGGTAGTACAAAACATGTTGTGCAAGTTCTTATCGCAAGCATGTACAACTACATATGGAATACATGCCCACATATGGTTAATGAATTGGAGCTACTTTGCCGTCGCTCTATGTTATAACTATTACATGAATGATTTCATCCATGCAGCACCCATTATCTACTTCCATGCCTACACTTTTCATCATTGTTGCTCTCTTTATAATTACTACTGCTTCAATCTTCTACCTTATTTCAATACTGTTACTGCTAGTACTTCACTACTACTGTTATCATATCACTTTGCTAATAATAAATTATTCCATCTATCCAGGTGTGTGGTTGAATTTACAACTCAATTGCTAAGGCTTATAAATATTCTTCGGCTCCCTTGTGTCGAATCAATAAATTTGGGTTGAAATACTTTTCTCGAAGACTGTTGCGACCCTTTACACTTGTGGGTCATCAACCCCATGTAAAGTTCAGATTTTTACTTTGAAGATTGCCGCATGGAATAGTCCCTCTAAGATCCATACTCCCAAACAGACATGTCGGCACCATTGGTGAATGTCCAATCTGTCGACAAGGAGAAAGATGTTCGTCACTTGTGCTTTGAATGTACGCATGCCAAAGAATTATGGAGGAGGCTTGGATTAGACTAGCTCAACAACCCATGTGGACCGATCAGGATCGGTTATCTTAGAACACTTCCCGTTGATGCCCGGTCCAGCCTAGATTATGTCAAGTTTGGAGATTAATCAAGTGTTGACTATTAGATGTTGGTATCTGCTACTTGTAGACTGTGTTGGTATTTCCCCGAAGAGGAGAGGATGATGCAGTATAGTAGAGATAAGTATTTCCCTCAGTTAAGAACCAAGATTATCAATCCAGTAGGAGAACCAAGCAAAATTCCGTTAAGCGCACCTGCACACACAAAAGCAAATACTTGCACCCAACGCAAATAAGAGGGTTGTCAATCCTCTTAGCGGTTATTTGCAAGGATTAATTCTGATAGTGATAAATAGATAAACTAAAATACTAAATAAAATAAAAGTAAATAAATTGCAGCAAGGTATTTTTAGGTTTTTTATATATGATAAAGTAGACCCGGAGGCCATAGTTTTCACTAGAGGCTTCTCTCTCGAACACATAGCATACGGTGGGTAAACAAATTACTGTTGGGCAATTGATAGAAAAACAAATAATTATGACGGATTCATGGCAATGATCATGTATATAGGCATCACGTTCGAGACAAGTAGACTGACTCATGCCTGCATCTACTACTATTACTCCACCCATCGACCGCTATCCAGCATGCATCTAGGGTATTAAGTATGAAACAGAGTAACGCCTTAAGCAAGATGACATGATGTAGACAAAGTAAACTCAAGCAATATGATTAAATCCCATCTTTTTATCCTTAATGGCAACAATACAAATACGTGTCATGTCCCCTTCTATCACTGGGATTGAGCACCGCAAGATTGAACCCATCACAAAGCACCTCTCTCATTGCAAGATAAATCAATCTAGTAGGCCAAACCAAATTGATAGATCGGAGAGAAATACAAAGCTATAATAATCATGCATAAAAGAGTTCCGAGAAGACTCAAATATTTCTCATTAATAATCTGATCATAAACTCATAATTCATCGGATCCCAACAAACACACCGCAAAAGAAGATTACATCGGATAGAACTCCAAGAACATCAAGGAGAACATGGTATTGAAGATCAAAGAGAGAGAAGAAGCCATCTAGCTACTAGCTATGGACCCGTAGGTCTGTGGTAAACTAATCACACATCATCGGAAGGGCGGCAAGGTTGATGAAGAAGCCCTCCGTGATCGATTCCCCCTCCGGCAGAGTACCGGAAAAGGCCTCTAGATGGGATCGCAGAAGAACAGAGGCTTGCGGCGGCGGAAAGGTTTTCTCTTCTGTCTCTCTGGTATATTGGGAATATTTGGGAATTTATAGCGCTGAAATTAGGTCAGGAGGGGCTACGAGGGGCCCACAAGCCTGGGGGGCGCGCCCTCCAGGCTTGTCGCCTCCTCGTGGCTCTTCTGGTCTTCTCCCGAAGCTTCGTGGGTCTCTTCTGGTCCAGAAAAAATTAATCCAAAGTTTTTTTCTTGTTTGGACACTTTTTGATAATGATTTTCTGAAAAGGCAAAAACAAGCAGAAAACAGCAACTGGCACTGGGCACTGGGTTAATAGGTTAGTCCCAAAAAATGATATATAATGGCATATAATTGCATATAAAACATCCAAGATTAATACTATAATAGCATGGAACAATCAAAAATTATAGATACGTTGGAGAGGTATCAAGCATCCCCAAGCTTAATTCCTGCTCGTCCTCGAGTAGGTAAATGATAAAAACAGAATTTTTGATGTGGAATGCTACCTATCATGTTTCATCATGTAATCTTTCTCTTACGGTATGAATAATAAGATCCGAATGATTCAAAGCAATACTCTATAGTTTGATATAAAGACATCAATACTCAGGCATACTAATAAACAATCATGTCTTTCAAAATAAAAATGCTAAAGAACGTTATCCCTACAAAATCATATAATCCTGTCATGCTACATCTTCTTAACACAAAATATTTATCATGCACTACCCCGATGACAAGCCGAGCAATTGGTTCATACTTTTTAACGCGCTTCAGCTTTTTCAACCCCTACGCAATACATGAGCGCAAGCCATCGATATAGCACTATGGGTGAAAGAGAGTATGGTGGTACAGATAAATAAGGAGAAGTCAAAAATAAGAAGATAGTCTCACATCGACAAGGCTAATCAATGGGCTATGGAGATGCCCATCAATTGATGTCAATGCGAGGAGTAGGGATTGCCATGCAACGGATGCACTAAGAGCTATAAGTGTATGAAAGCTCAACATGAAAACTAAGTGAGTGTGCATCCAACTTGCTTGCTCATGAAGACCTCGAGCATTTGAGGAAGCCCATCATCGGAATATACAAGACAAGTTCTATAATGAAAAATTCCCACTAGTATATGAAAGTGACAAAATAGGAGACTCTCTATATGAAAAACATGGTGCTACTGTGAAGCACAAGTGTGTAAAAAGGATAGTAACATTGCCCCTTCTCTATTTTTCTCTCATTTTTTTTCGTGGCTCTTTTTGGCCTCTTTTTTTCTCTTTTTTTTGGAACGGTCTCATGGACCTCATCCCCACTTTTTCAAGGACTCATTAGTCTCCACCATTCTTTCCTCATTGGGACAATGCTCTAATAGTGATGATCATCACACTTTTATTTACTTACAACTCAATATTACAACTCGATACTAGAACAAAAATATGACTCTATATGAATGCCTCTGGCAGTGTACCAGGATGTGCAATGATGCTAGCGTAACATGTATAAAAATGATGAACGGTGGCTGAGTCACAAATACTATGTCAGCTATATGATCATGCAAAGAAATATGACAATGACGATGTGTGTCATAAAAACGGAACGGTGGAAGTTGCATGGCAATATATCTCGGAATGGTTATGGAAATGCCATGATAGGTAGGTATGGTGGCTGTTTTGAGGAAGATATAAGGAGGCTTATGTGTGATAGAGCGTATCATATCACGGGGTTTGGATGCACTGGCAAAGTTTGCACCAACTCTCGATGTGAGAAAGGGCAATGCACGGTACCGAAGAGGCTAGCAAATTGCGGAAAGGTGAGAGTGCGTATAATCCATGGACTCACATTAGTCATAAAGAACTCACATACTTATTGCAAAAGTTTATTAGCCCTCAAAGCAAAGTACTTCTATGCATGCCCCTAGGGGGATAGATTGGTAGGACAAGTCCATCGCTCGTCCCCGACCGCCACTCATAAGGTAGACAATCATAAATAAATCATGCTCCAACTTCTTAGCATAACGACAGATAATACGTGCATGCTTTGGGAATCACAAACCTTAACACCAATATTCTTACTAAACCAGAATTATCTACTAGCACCTCCCACATATTACCATCTTAATATCGCAAAACTATTGCAAGGAATCAAACTTATCATATTGAGTGATCTACATGAAAGTTTTTATTATATCCCTCTTGAATACCTATCATATCAGGACCAAATTCATAACCCGTGCATATTACCATTGATATTCATTAGACTCTCAAAAAGATATAAGTGAAGCATGAGAGTGCAACTATTTCTTTAAAATATAACCACCGCCGTGCTCTAAAAGATATAAATGAAGCACCAGAGCAACTGCCTAGCTCAAAAGATATAAGTGAAGCACATAGAGTATTCTAACAAATCACGAATAATGTGTGTCCCTCTCAAAAAGGTGTGTTCAGCAAATATGATTATGACAAACTAAAAAGCAAACAAACTATATCACAAGACGCTCCAAGTAAAACACATATCATGTGATGAATAAAAATATAGCTCCAAGTGAGTTACCGATAGATTGTAGACGAAATAGGGGATGCCTTCCGGGGCATCCCCAAGCTTAGACGCTTGAGTCTTCCTTGAATATTACCTTGGGGTGCCTTGGGCATCCCCAAGCTTAGGCTCTTGTCGCTCCTTATTCATTTATCCATAGTAGTCTCACCCAAAACTTGAAAACTTCAGCACACAAAACTCAACAGAAACCTCGTGAGATCCGTTAGTATAACAAACAAATCTTAAACTTTAGGTACTGTTGTAAATTGATTCATATTTAATATTTGCATAATGCTACTGTACTCCAACTTCTCCATGACTCATACCCCCCGATACGATCCATAGATTCATCAAAATAAGCAAACTATGCAACAAAAACAGAATCTGTCTAAAACAGAACAGTCTATAAAGATCTATTTAAAAGCCATACTTATGTAACTCCAAAAATTCTGAAAAATTAGGACAACGTAAAAAATTCATATGCCAATACTGTGTAAAAATTTCAGATTTTTCAGATTCTCCAGTACAGAATTAAAATTCTAGCACTGGATGCAAAACTTTCTATTTTCCAAACAGCATCAATTATACTATCATCAACATCATCCCAAAGGCATTACTTGGCACAAACACTAATTAAAAGATAAAAATACAATCATAACATAGCCTATAATTGTGTAAACACACAAGAACAGAAATATATTGGGTTGTCTCCCAACAAGCTCTTTCTTTATAGCCATTAAGATAGGCTTCGAGATTTTAATGATGCTCACATAAAAGATAAGAATTGAAGCACAAAGAGAGCATCATATAGCATGTAAGAAATATATTTAAGTCTAACATACTTCCTATTCATAGGCATTTTATAAGCAAACAATTTATCATGACAAGAAGTATCTAGCATATGCAAGGAAGAAGAACGAAGCATTAACAATTTGAACTTCAAGAGAGGTAATTGAGTAACATGAAAATTTCTACAACCATATTTTCCTCTCTCATAATAGTTACATGTAGGATCATAGTCAAATTCAATAATATAGCTATCATATAAAATATTCTCTTCACGATCCGTATGCATAAAAGTTTTATAATCTTCCAAGATAGTGGGATTAACATCAACTAAAGTCATGACCTCTCCAAACCCACTCTTATCCAAAAATTCATAAGATTGATAATTCTCCAAAGTAGTGGGATCATTATTACCTAAAGTTGATGCTCTTTCAAACCCACTTTTAATAGTATTGCAAACATTATTTTCAATAACATATTCATCATGAGGCTTAAATAAATTTTCAAGATCATAAGAAGCATTATCACCCCAATCGTGATCATTGCAATAAGTAGTAGACATAACAAAATTATCATCCCCAAGCTTGTAGCTTGGCATATAATTAGCACAATTGACATTAATAGAATTTATAATAACATCATTGCAATCATGCTTTTCAATCAAGGAGCTATCATGAATCACTTTATAAATTTCTTCTACTAACACTTCATCACAATTTTCAGATTCATGATTTTTAAGCAAAACTTCATAGAGATAATCAAGTGCACTCAACTCACTAGCAATTGGTTCATTATAATTGGATCTTTTGAAAAGATTAGCAAGTGGATGAGGATCCATATCAATAGATTTTTAGCAAGCGAAGATGCAAGCAAATAGAAGGCACATGGCAACAAAAGCAAAGAAAGCACATAATTTTTTTTTGGTGTTTTTGTAAAAAAAAAATAGAAGTGGGGGAGATGAAAACGAGAGGCAAATACAATTAGAAAGGCAAATAAAATAAATGCAAGTGGTTGATAGTTTGTGCGAAGGTACTTGGTAATTTTGATGATGTCTCCCCGGCAACGGCGCCAAAAATTCTTCCCGCTACTTGTAGACTGCGTTGTTATTTCCCCGAAGAGGAGAGGATGATGCAGTATAATAGAGATAAGTATTTCCCTCAGTTAAGAACCAAGGTTATCAATCCAGTAGGAGAACCAAGCAAAATTCCGTTAAGCGCACCTGCACACCCAAAAGCAAACACTTGCACCCAACGCAAATAAGAGGGTTGTCAATCCTCTTAGCGGTTATTTGCAAGGATTAATTCTGATAGTGATAAATAGATAAACTAAAATACTAAATAAAATAAAAGTAAATAAATTGCAGCAAGGTATTTTTAGGTTTTTTATATATGATAAAGTAGACCCGGAGGCCATAGTTTTCACTAGAGGCTTCTCTCTCGAGCACATAGCATACGGTGGGTAAACAAATTACTGTTGGGCAATTGATAGAAAAACAAATAATTATGACGGATTCATGGCAATGATCATGTATATAGGCATCACGTTCAAGACAAGTAGACTGACTCCTGCCTGCATCTACTACTATTACTCCACCCATCGACCGCTATCCAGCATGCATCTAGGGTATTAAGTATGAAACAGAGTAACGCCTTAAGCAAGATGACATGATGTAGACAAAGTAAACTCAAGCAATATGATTAAACCCCATCTTTTTATCCTTAATGGCAACAATACAAATACGTGTCATGTCCCCTTCTATCACTGGGATTGAGCACCGCAAGATTGAACCCATCACAAAGCACCTCTCTCATTGCAAGATAAATCAATCTAGTAGGCCAAACCAAATTGATAGATCGGAGAGAAATACAAAGCTATAATAATCATGCATAAAAGAGTTCCGAGAAGACTCAAATATTTCTCATGAATAATCTGATCATAAACTCACAATTCATCGGATCCCAACAAACACACCGCAAAAGAAGATTACATCGGATAGAACTCCAAGAACATCGAGGAGAACATGGTATTGAAGATCAAAGAGAGAGAAGAAGCCATCTAGCTACTAGCTATGGACCCGTAGGTCTGTGGTAAACTAATCACACATCATCAGAAGGGCAGCAAGGTTGATGAAGAAGCCCTCCGTGATCGATTCCCCCTCCGGCAGAGTACCGGAAAAGGCCTTTCCCCTCCTCCTATAGCGCTCCCGCGGGCGGTAGGGGAGGAACCCTAGCCGCCGGCCGCCTTTCCCTTCCCCTACCTTCCCTCCCTCCCGCTGCCGACAGAGGGCGCGACCGGGCGAAGCCTGGCCGGCGGCGGCGGCGGGGACTTCTCACCCCCTCGCGCGACAGGGGCTAGCGCGGGCCGGCGTCGTCGAGCCTGGGCGCTGCGGTGCATGAGACATAGCGGCGCTGTGGTGGGTCGGCGTGGCGAAGGCTAAAGGCCCTACTGGCGGCGCGGTGGGCTGCGCTGGGGTGGGGCGTGCCCGGCCATGCGTTGGCGGTGGCTGATGCAGCGGCGGCCAGATCTGGCGGGCGGCGCGGACTGGGGCGCTATGTAGGCAGCTTGGGCCACGGTTGGCCATCTTTGCAGTGGTTGGTGGAGTGGCGGCGCGGTGGTGGCGGAGTTCGTGCGGGCATGTGGCGGTCTCCTCCCACGGGCTGGCGACGTCGAGTGTGTTGGGTTGTGAGGCGGCCCTTGGCCTTGGCGCGGCGGTGATGCAGCATGCTATGGGGGCCGACGGAGGTATGGTGATTGGCGCCCGGAGGTGCCGGCTGCCACGGGGCCGCCGGAGGTGCCGGATGCCGCAGTGGTCTTCCCATTTGGATCTGGACAACCGGATCTGTTGGGGCGATGCCTGCCCCTCCCGGGCGTGTTGGCTGGCAGTTGGCCGGTGGCACGGCTGGCCTGCCGGTGCAGGGGTTGACGGGTCCCCCTGACTGGGGCTGGTTACTCCTCGAGCTTGCTCCGGTCACCTCTGGCCAGGTCGAGGCGGTGTTCTGTGGGCTGCTTGGGGTGGCGTCTGCTTGTTATGGCGTCGGTGTTGGATTCGTCATTGGGTGCTGGGGTGGCGGCCTCGTAAGGTGGGCTACCCAGACTGCTCTCTGGCGGGCTCCGTGGTGGCGGTGGTGGCTTCGACTCTTGGTCGTGTGGGCGGCAAGGGGAGTAGCGGCGGGAGGCTCTGGCCTGCTCTCTTCCAGCGGAAGTGGTGGCGCCCAAATCTGGTGTGGACGGGCTGTTCTTCGCTACGGTGGTGCCCTAGGTGTCTCCTGTGGGGCAGAGGAGTTCCAAGCGAAAGCTTCGCGCTTCGGCGTCGGCGACGGCGACGCATGTGGGTGTCGTTATCCTCTTGAGGACGTTGTCGCGGGGCTCCTCCCTATGCTAGGGTTCCGGATGAAAATCCATGTCGCGGACTCGGCAGCGGCGACGCCTAGCGCTGTTACCCTCTTGAGGGCGTTGCCGTCGAGCTCAGGCACCGGTCGTCGGGCCACGGCGATGTATTAGGATCGTTCTATGCTTCATATTGTATCTTTAGATTTGCTTTGTTGAGGGCTTCCTCATTACCATGTAGACATGGGCATTCGCCGTGTCAGGCCGGGTTTCGGGCTGGGCCTGTCAAAGCCCAACGTGCAAAGTCTAGGCCCGAGCCCGGCCCGGCCCGGCCAAAAAAACGCATATTTAAGCCCGAGCCCGGCCCGAGGAGACAAAATGGAGCAATTTCGGGCCGGGCCGGGCCTCCGTGTAAACTGCCTGATTTCCCAGGCCCGAGCCCGGCCCGACATACGCAACGGGCTACATTTTCAGTCCCGAGCCCTGCCCGAAAACAAATCCCGACCCGGGTTTTTCGGGCCGGGTTCGGGCTGGGTCGTCAGGCCGGGCTGCCCATGCCCAGGTTTACTACCATGTATCGTTCGGCCGTGTACCTTGTTGTGTTGTGCTTTATATATAAAGCGGGGCGAAAGCCTGTTTCGAGGTGTACCTTTCCAACCATAATTTTTAAGGCACCTTATCATACATAAATAGTTGGCGACTTCTCTTCTCATCATAGTCGTATTTGTATTTTTACTCCTGGAATACCACGTCTTTTATATGCTTCCTTGCATGTGCACCTTAATCAAATTTAATATGTCGCTTGCTCTTCTAAGCCAATGTAACTTCACTATATATTTATTGAAAATTACTAAATACTATTCAATCTCGTCATGGCTTGTAGCCACACTCGTGCTTCCTCAATCCATACATGGTGTCATGCTTTCCTTGTTACATCATGTTTTTACATGCATATATTATTTCACTCTTTCAAAATCTACAACATTAGATCATGCACGTCGTCCTCGTGGCTATTTTGTCTGTGTTGACATACATATGTTTCTATACCATCGAGCCCATGCATATTAGTAAATCTAAGAAACCGATACATGTTGGTCATGTTACTTTCACACTGGTCCTTCATCACAATACAATAAATTCTATAGAATGGAAATCAAATGATCTATTTTTTGTAATTATATATTCCACATTAGTGTGTTTTTATTTGAAAAATGAACTATTAATGTGTACATTCAATTTATTCTTGAAATTTTGTTAGCTACATATTCTGTATAAAATGGGAAGGCACTCTTTATCCACCATGTAAGAGTCTTATCCAAAACAAATATTGAAGCTGTTGTTTTAAGGAAAACTATATGGAAATTCTTCATTGTATAAATTTGTGAAGACTTTTAATCCGGGTCCCCCTCACGTAATTAGATATATCTTTTCTTGATCCATAAACATCTTCTACGTATCTTCCTTGTAATCCATCATGAGAATACTATTTTTGGAAATGAGCCAATAATACACGTAACCGTATTACACCATGCGAGATCTTGTGTGACATTGTTTTATGTTCCCGTGCGTTGTCATGGGAGAAACAAATTCTAGCACGTCCCACTTGATTCATCCATGTTGGCACTCTTCTAGGTCATCATCATCGATGGTGGTCACGATATCCACCTATTCATGACGAATGTGATCAATCCCAAGGCGATGAGTTTGGTCATCACACTCTAGCACGCCGCTTTCACAAGCCCCTCCCGGCATGTAATTTTGTGCAACGCTCATGCCTCACTATGGTGTAAATGCCAGTTGTCATGAATCAGGTTTGGCTGAGTTGGGGTTGGCCGAGTCGAGTAACTGGGTTGGCGGAAAGTGCGATTGAGGGCAGTGTTCTTCGGGCTCCAGTTCGGGACATGGAACATGATCCTGAGTCAAATGATCCGGGTGAACAAAGCTAACTTCAAGTTACTAATTCATGCTGGAATTTAAAAGTAGAATCTGGAAAAATAGCATTATCAAAGTATCTGGAATAACTATGGCAACAAGTGAAACATCTGCGGTGCTTGCCTTTTCCGCTCGCCCGCTGCAATTGAGGGCGTAATCCGTGGTTCCTTCATGCTCCATTGTCACCTGGCCGCAGGTCCACTGGACCTGGCCCTCACCGCTGTACACCACATCCTCGCGTCCCCTCCGTCGTGCTGTCTGTCCACCACGATCCTCCCCATTGACTGTTCTGATTAGCACTCTTCAGCAGATAGTGGAGAGAGCAAAAGGGCCAGGGAAGTACCTTTATAAGTATGGAAAGTTCATGTTTCAAGCCTTGAAGATTACTGTTATTCTCATTTGTTAGGCTGTCCCACTATGTATAAGGCAAAGAAACATTTGACAATAATGATTAGAGGAAGTAAATCAAGCAATGTAGCTAACCCAACTTTCTGCAATTTAGGTCCTTCACCAAATAGACTGCACAAGCATATTATTGTAGCATATATGCTACAGATATCTCGCCGTAAACGTTATTCTAAGTGCACGATCTGAGGCCATGTGTGCGGGTGCTGTCACCAAACTTCCACAACAAAAAATACGGAAATTAACTGAATATCACTGGCTAGTGGCTTACCTAAAACATGAGAAAATCAAGTTGCCTAACCAAATGCACACGGTGCAGATCAGAAGAGATCACTAATCTACTTAGTTTAAGGCTGTCCTAATGAATTAACGCACAACTTGTCGTAGACAAAGCCTGATCTTCATCTGATCAAGAACAAATAACCCATATGTGCCAAGCCAAGCTCTCTTCTAGCTCCGGCAACAATCACCTACAACAAAACCGGCTCCCTCCACCAGCATGCATATAGAAGCTCATAAAAAGATCCAGGAGCTTGCACGAATGGGCATATGGATCTTAACATCAAGTGGCACGGTATACATCATATACTGACTGCACAAGCTAATATGAAGTACAGAGTACATGAATTTTACAGAGCATGGCAGCAGCACACAAAAATTCAGAGCAAGCAAAATTTCAGGCAACATGGTAAGCAGTTCCTCAAAGACTCTCTACAAGGACACACTATCCAGACAAACAAAGATGTATGGAGATTGTCGGCGTACGACACCTATGGGATCGAGGGGATCCCTTGACGGTTCGGCGGGGGAAAAGATTTGCACAAAGAGCGGATCCAACGATCAACAAGGATCTTTACCCAGGTTCGGGCCGCTGAGAAGCGTAAAACCCTACTCCTGCTGTTGTTTATTGTGGATGTTCTTGAGCTCAAGAACACGGAGCGCTTGCGATGAACAGTACGTTCAAGAAGCAGCTACGCATGCAGAATGGGCCAGAAAGTCCTCCCCCCCTGTAGCTCCGCCTTGGGCCTCCTTTTATACGTCCAAAGGGGTCACCAACAGTGGCGGATGGGAGTACAAGAGGTGTAAAGTTACTACAGTGTTTACATGATTACCACTGACGGATTAGGACAAACGCATTAAATGCCTCCCATAGGTGTCCCTAACTTTCTTGGGGACGGAAAAAGGACCCGTCCCATCAGCACCGCTTAACCCCATCTGCGGTCAGTGCCATGACACGCAACCAGGAGGACAAGCCCTAAACGACGGATTGGTCGCTGCGCTGGAGCGGTGGCAGTACGGTGGGATCTTGCCGGGTGCGAAGCCTTGCCGGGTCTTCGCGAGTCTTCCCGGCAGGGCTCTTGCCGGGAACCCAGCCTTTAGTCTTCTGTCTTTTGGTCATCGGCTTGAACGCCTTCTTGATATCCTTGGTATTTGTTTCCAGCTGTTCTCCGGCAGGCCTTGCCGCTGGTATGGCTACAACCGTCCGTGCACAAGTATGGGGTACTAAAGGACCCAAACTTTAGTACACCGACAGGAGCCCCCGGGTCTAGGCCATACACGGGTGCGAGGCGTTGTTGGGCTAGGCCCAAACAGTGCACGGGCACGCGTGGCAGGAGTTAACTATCGCAATCTTCTTATTTACCGCGCCCCCCACGACGTGCGTTAAATGCGGGACGTGGGATACGTGCGCGGAACGGCCGCAGTAGTGCGCCCGTAAAAATGTATCCACATTAATTAGTAAAGAGGCAGCCTCCGCTCCTTCCCCATAAAAGGGAATCCGCAGGGGTGCTGCTCATTTACCTCTCGCCATTTCCAATCTGGAACCACCATTGCCTTCATCCTCGAGCCTGAAGCGGAGCCTCTCCCATTCATCCGCCATTTCCACGCCCTTATCAGCCCCGGCCTCTGCTTCCGCGGTCGCCATGCCGCCCAAAGCAGGCAAGGGCAAGGCGGCGAAAGCCGCCGACTCGGATGCAGAGGCGGAGAAGATCGAGCTGGTGGAGATGCGGAAGGAAAACGCCGTCTTCGCCCCGACGCTCGACAAGCGCGCTCTGGTTGAGCGGTACATGTGCATGTGGGGGAAGGAGACGAAGGCTCACCCCGCGACTTGCGTGCTTCTAGCTTCCGTCAAGGGCGGCCTAGATAAATTCCCCTTCTTCGCTGCTTACTTTTACTGCGGGCTCTGCCCTCCGTTTTCGGATTTCTTCATCGACATCATGTATACATACGGCTTCCACCTCTTGGATTTCACGCCAAATGCCGTGACATGCATGTCAGTCTTTGCTCATCTTTGTGAAAATTTTGCCGGAGTAGCACCCAGCACAGCCCTCTTCCGCCATTACTTCATTCCCCGTATCGAGACGGGAGACGCCCTTTCTGGTTCTATCACTTGGATTCCAAGGGCATGGAATAAGGATATATACCCCGACGGTCTCTACCGCAATAAGTGGGATGAATGGCGGGCCGAGTGGTGCTGGATTCAGGAGAAAGATCCTCAGCCGTTCTGTGTGCCCCGGCAAACGAAAGTGGTCCGCGGCAAGGACTGGAGCAGCCTCGACCCTCAGGATGAGAAGCTCGCAATCGCGGTTACCAGGATCCACCGTCTCAAGGTTGTCGGGCTCACAATAGAAATGGTCGGCGCTGATTTCCTCCGCCGTCGCATCGCCCCTCTGCAGAACAAAGGGAGACCAGCTTGGGACTTCAAGAATGCAGCAGATATTATGAGGCTGCGCACTAGTCTGAACAATAACTTGACAGTCTTGCAGCACACAGCCCTCTGCCACAAACTGTTCAGGCCTGACGGGAAGTTTAAGTTGTCGGCTGGCGTAGTTCCCCTGTGCAACAATTCTGCTCTGAGCTCAATCATCGCCATGATGCCGGTGTGTAACGCCCATGGCCTTGACGGAAATTGGGAAGAGCCATCCTCAGAGCACGCACAGGAGTTCTTTGACAACTTGACGGAGAAAGCCATCCGGGAAGAGCCAAACCTTATCCGCCCCACCACTGATGATGAAGTGGCTTACATCGCCAGTAGGGCAGAAGAGGCGAACCTGGCCGCGGAGACCGGCAACTTTGGCTTCGCGGAAGAGGAAACCGGCGAAGAAGGAATAATGCTAGAGGGGACCCTTGCCGAGCAAGGTGACGCTGCCGGGGAACAGAGCGGCATGGATGCCAGGAACTCTCCTGTCGAAGACACAGCCGAGGAGCAGCTGCATGAGGAGCCCCCAGCTCCAGAGAAGAAGAAGCGTGTCCTTCGAAACGCCGTCTCTGGCGTCTCAACACGTCAGCCTCCCTCGAGTAGTGAGGGTTCTGGTAAGGGGGCGGCCGGCAAGGCTGTGCAGCGGCAAGAAGCCCAACAGCAACCCGTGCGACGTACGACACGCTCGACCGCTGCAACAACGGGTGCGGCGGGGGCATCCCATACGACGGCACCGACGGCTGGAGCAGCAGGATCACATCAACCTACTGCTTCTGCTGCAGCCAAGCGTCCCAGGACCCCTTCTCCTCCCCCTCGCACGGACATTGTAGAGGAGGTTGATTTTGACATCTCCTCATTTAGTCCGGAAAGAGAAGAGTAAGGGTCCTTGCCGCATCTTTTAACTTCTGAATTCCTGGTTTCACTTAACTCATTTGTTTTGCTTTGGCCTGTCTCCGCAGAGATACGGAAACGTTGGCGCAAAGGATGGCGAAGAAGGTAAAGACTTCAACGGGTGACGAGCCTCCGGCAATCACCGTAGGTGCGCCAGGGCCCATCATCATCAGCCCGGAGCCCAGCCCTCAACACAGCCTCCAACCCAGCCCCCAGCGTGAGTCCATTACTCATTTTCCGCTGGCGAGCGTTGGGGAGAATATCTTCACTACTGACATCACCGGGCTTGTAGGAGAAGAACGGCAACAGGGAGAGCCACTGGAGGCCGGCCCTGACGTGCCGCCTCCGTCAACCACGCCACCCAGAGATGAACCTTTGGCAAGGGCCTCCACTGACGAGCCCATTCGCGTTGAAGAGGACCCGGCAAGCACGGGCACTGGCAACCCTACATCGGCAACCAACGTTGCCGGGAAAGGAGAAGCCACCTCTCAACAGCTCGACACAGGTAAACCGCTCGCCTTGGTGCACTTGTCATTCTTTCTTTATTTTCGTCTTCTTGAACTTCAACCTTGATCTCATCTTGTTTCCTTTCCTGGTCTTCAGAGCTTCCTTCGGTGGAACAAATGGATATCGACGTTGCCATCGAAGAGACCGCCAAGGACGCTGCCGCCGAAGCCGACAGGATCGCAGCTGCCGAGGCCGCCAAGGCCGTACAGGAAGAAACCGCCAAGGGATCTGCTGAGGGGGCTGGCAAGGAGTCCAGCGACCATACTGACGGCATTCCTGCCGCAGGAGCGCCTGGCGCTACACCGGTCGTGGAGCCCCCAGCCGCCGGCGAGGCAGTTGTCGAGGATCAACCGTCAACATCCGACGCCCCCCCCGCCAAGCAGATATCTTAAGGTTGGCGACGACCTGTTCGTCAGCATACCAGGGACGGCAAGCATTGGGGTGCCAACTGAAGGAGAAATCTTTGACGAAGACGTCATCGCCGCCGCTGGGCTCAAGATCAGCGATGAGCCATGCGCTAGCAGTAGCGGGTCCAGGGAAGAACAGCTCCTCCAAGCCATGAGCGACAACTTCCAAAAGCTCCGGGCGCTTCACCGCATCCGAAAGGAGAGGTTGGACTCCAGGGCGGCAGTTGTCGAAGCAGCAGAGGCGGATTTCCAGAAGCGCGTCGAGGAGACGCAAGTCTGGTACGCCGAGGCCTTCCAGGAGCTGACGGCTGGCCAGGAGCAGCTGAACCAAAGTTGGAACGAGCTCCTCCTAAAGCAGGCCGACACTGAGAAGGCGCGGGAAGAGGCTGCGCAACAAGCCGCTGCAGAGGAAGCTCGCCTAACGGAACGTCGCGTCGGGCTCAATGCTCATGAAAAGGACCTTGCCGCTCACGAGGAGGCGCTTGCCGCCAACCTCCGCAGCAAGGACGAAGAGATCGAGAAGCTCATTGTGCAGCGAACCCAGGAGCTGGAGCAGAGACACAAGGAAACGCTCGAAGCTCTGGCCGTGGATCACGCCGGCAAACTCAAGGAAGCCATCGATGCTGCCGAAGCTGCAGAGGCCGCCAAGAACGAGTTGGGCGATCAAGTGAAGAGGCTGGAAGCAGATCTTGAAGGCCACGGCAAGGAGATCTCAACGCTCAAAGCCGACAGAGAGAAGACTCTCTTCAGCCTAGCGGAGATGCAAGCCGCCATGTCCGACAAGACCAAGGAGCTCTCCTCAGCCAACGAATCCATTGCTGATCTGAAACTGAAGCTGGCGACGCTGGAGGAGTCCCTTGAGAACGGCAAGGCTCGCGAGAGGGCTTTGATGAAAGACCTCCAGAGCGAGAAGAGCCTGCTCAACAGCGCTGCCGCCACTTATAATGATTTTGAGAGAGGCGTGAAGATCTGGACTGAGCGCCTTGTCGACGTCGCGGAAAAGCTTGCCGCGGAACTGTCCACCATGGGCTTGGATAACTTCAACTACTCTTCTGACGAGAGGGTGTCTTCGAGCGCCAAGCTGACCATGTTCTTCGAGGGTGTCGTTGATGCCCTCAAGCTGCTCCAGTCTAACCGAGAGAGCCAGCTGGCCAACGAATCTCGCAAGCTCTGCCGGGCCGTCCTCCACAAGGTACTCGTCAAAGTGGCGCACAAGAACCATGGCCTCAACCTCACCAATGTTCTTGCTAGCTTGCTGAAGGATGTAGACCTCAAGGCACTCGAAGAGCTTGTCGCGCCCATCGTCGACCGAGTGAGCCAAGTCAAGAGGGTCGAAGGCCAGCACAGAGACTAGCCGCTTCGCTCCATTTTGTCACCACCATTCCATGTAAAAGACAGTTTTATCTTAAGTTAGGATCGTGGCGACTATCAATGTAATATAACTTGCTGTGTTTTGGATGAATGTATGCTATCTCCCTTGTCTGATTTCTTTCTGTATGGTCTTTGCCCTACGTTTATTGGTAACCTGCTGGTGCGCGCACCCTTGCCGCGAGCGCTTTGAGGAACGGATCCTTAGCAGCCTGCTGGAGGTGTCGCCGCCGGCAAGATACCTTGACGCTTTTAGTGCAGCCACTTAAACTGTTGAGCGGACTCGAAACAAAGTAAGGGTGCAACCAATCACGACAAGGTTCCTTCGCGTGCAGGTTTTCCATACAAAAGCCGAAATCGTTCAAGGAAAATAACTCTACAATAAAAAATTTGCTTAGAAGTTTTGCAACTTAGCTTTTCGTCGTTGTACTCCTTATCGCAAGATGTCAACTTGAACGTCGCCTGTCGGTATCCATATCATCATTCCTTCCCCCCCGGCAAACTTGTATGCGAGGGAACCTTCTGTCCTTTGAGAAAAAGAAAGAAGAGAAAAAAGAGATATGGAACCTTGGCGGTTCATTAGTGCTTACCGGAAGCAGGTGTACTACAATATCTCAGATAGGCATGCATATAAAATGACATGAAAATCGACAAGAATTGTAAAACACTTAATTTTATTCAACTATGCACAGGGTCTGCGCCTGGCTTTGTATAAAGGATCATATGCCTTGCCGGCAAGACTTGTACAAAAGGTGGTTGCCGGGGGGCCCGGCAACCGCGCCTTATGGGTAGAACTTACGAAGGTGTTCGATATTCCAGGAATTGCTCACTGGAATGCCATCTTCGGTCTCCAGGCGGACTGCGCCGGGCCTGGTGACTCGTACTACCCGATAAGGGCCTTCCCACTTCGGCGTCAACTTGTTGGAATTCTTGGCCGACTGAACGCGCCGAAGAACAAGGTCGCCTTCCTCAAGGCTTCGGGCGTGAACCTTGCGGCTATGATAGCGGCGCAAGGCTTGCTGGTAGCGTGCAGCTCGCACAGCAGCCCGAAGACGATCTTCCTCAAGGAGCGTGGCGTCATCTTGGCGCAGCTGCTCTTGCTCGAGCTCATCATAAGCGAGCACTCGAGGTGACCCGTATATGAGTTCCGTGGGGAGAACTGCTTCTGCCCCGTAAACCAGGGAGAAGGGTGTCTGGCCAGTAGCTCGATTTGGTGTCGTTCTGATTGACCAAAGAACCGCCGGCAGTTCATCAATCCAGCGTCTTCCGCACTTGCGCAGCTTGTCGAAAGTTCTTGTTCTAAGACCTCGCAGCACTTCAGCATTTGCCCTCTCCGCTTGGCCGTTGCTTCTCGGGTGAGCAACAGAGGCAAAACAGATTCTGCCGCCAAGGTCTTGGACATACTGCATGAAGGTGCGGCTCGTGAACTGCGTGCCATTGTCGGTGATGATCCTGTTCGGCACACCAAAATGGCACACTATTCCCTTGAAGAACTTGACGGCTGACTGTGCTGTCACCTTTCTCACTGCTTCCACTTCCGGCCACTTCGTGAACTTGTCGATGGCAACGTACAAGTACTCGAAGCCCCCGGCAGCGCGGGGAAAGGGGCCCAATATATCGAGCCCCCAAACCGAAAATGGCCAGGAAAGAGGGATTGTCTGAAGAGCTTGAGCTGGCTGATGTAGTTGCTTTGAATGGAACTGGCACGCTTCACACTTGGTTACTAGTGCAGTTGCATCCTGGAGAGCAGTGGGCCAGAAGAAACCTTGCCGGAATGCCTTGCCGACAAGAGCTCTTGAGCCTATGTGGGAGCCACATATGCCTCCATGTATCTCTGCCAACAGCTCCAGTCCATCCTCCCGAGGAATACACTTCAATTTCACACCGTTTGGTCTCTTTCTGTACAGGACGTCGTCGACGAGCTGGTACATACTAGACTGACGGGCTACTTTCTCCGCTTCTTCCTGTTCTTCAGGGAGTTCTCCTGTTTGAAGGAACTGGACGATGTGTTGTGCCCATGTTGGAGCCTGCGGCTCGACAACAAGGACCAAAGGCATATCTTCGGCCGCGGGAGCGCTTGCTTCGGCGGCAAGAACCTGAGGTTCTGCGCGAGGCTACTGCTCACCGGCAACCGTGTCGTTCCCGGCAACTTCCTTGCCGGAGGCTTCTGGAAGCTCTGACGGAAAGTACTGGCCGGAACTCAACTTCCTTCTCTTGTCTTGCCTCGTTGATGGTGTTACGGATGGCTGAGTTAAGCGGAGCACAAAAGTTCCCAGTTCCACAGGTAACTTGAGGGCAGCACGCTTTGACAGGTCATCGGCAATGTTGTTCTCTGCTCGAGGAACATGCTCTGTTTGCAAACCGTCAAAATGCTCTTCCAACTTTCTCACTTCATCTACATATGCTTCCATCAACGGGCTCTGATAATCTTTGTTGACTTGCCTAACGACAAGCTGTGAGTCACCTCTGACGATGAGCTTCTTGATCCCAAGGTCTGCCGCGATCCTGAGACCGGCAAGCAGCCCTTCATATTCTGCAGTGTTGTTTGTTGATCTCTCCCGGGGAAAATGCATCTGAATTACATACTTGAGGTGCTCTCCGGTGGGTGCGACAAGCAGCACGCCAGCACCGGCGCCTTGCAGCGAAAAAGCCCCATCAAAGTACATAATCCATACTCGTTCTGTTTCCTTGCCGGGGACGGTTGTCTCTTGAATTTCTTCGTCTGGCGTCGGTGTCCATTCTGCAATGAACTCTGCCAAGGCTTTACTCTGAATAGTTGAAGTGCTTTCAAATCTGAGACCAAAGCTTGACAGTTCCAACGCCCACTCCACAATCCAGCCGGTCGCATCTGGATTTCGTAAAATCCGCTGCAACGGGAAGCGAGTGACGACGGTGATTTCATGCGCTTGGAAATAATGGCGCAGCTTCCTTGAGGCCATGAGAAGGCCAAAGAGCAACTTCTGCACACCAGAATATCTTGACCTAGCCCCCTGCAACAGGGAGCTGACAAAATAGACCGGGTGCTGCACCATCTTCTTTTTCCGCGTTGCTTCACTCGACTGCGCGGATCCTGCCTTGTCGGCACCAGACTCTGCCGGGGAGAATTCCGGCTTATTGCTTGACGGGCCTGCCGCTGCTGCTGCTTCCTCGTCGACTTCTCTCTGCGCCACTAATGCAGCACTTACCACTTGATTCGTCGCCGCTAGATATAGCAGCAACGGCTCTTGTGGTTTAGGCGCAACTAGCGTCGGCGCAGAGGAGAGGTACCTCTTCAAGTCCTGCAACACTGCCTCCGCTTCCGGAGTCCATTTCATTGGACCTGCCTTCTTCAAGATTTTGAAGAAAGGCAGGGCGCGCTCAGCGGATTTGGAGATGAACCTACTCAGAGCAGCAACACAGCCGGCAAGTCGGCGCACATCTTTGACACGTCTTGGCGCTTCAATCTGCTCAATTGCCTTGATCTTGTCGGGATTAGCTTCAATTCCACGTTGAGACACAAAGAACCCGAGAAGCTTGCTGGACGGAACGCCAAACACACACTTCTCAGGATTGAGCTTCAGATTGATCCTGCGCAGATTTGCAAACGTCTCTTCTAGATCTTGTATGAGCGTTGCCTTGTCCTTGGTTTTAACCACTATGTCATCCATATAAGCTTCCATATTTCTATGTAGCTGGGGCTCAAAACCAATCTGGACCGCTCTTGCAAACGTTGAACCAACACTTTTCAACCCGAAAGGCATACGTATGAAGCAATACGTGCCACATGGGGTGATAAACGCGGTTTTCTCTTCATCTTCCTTTGACATGAAAATCTGATGGTACCCTGAATAAGCGTCAAGAAATGACAGCAAATCGCAGCCAGCAGTGGAGTCCACAATCTGGTCAATGCGCGGTAAGGGAAAAGGATCTTTTGGACAGGCTTTATTGATATCTGTATAGTCAATACATAGCCTCCATTTTCCATTCGCCTTGCGCACTACAACTGGATTGGCCAACCATGTTGGGTGGAGCACTCCTCTGACTAAACCTGCTGCTTCTAGTTTCCTGATTTCTTCGGCAATAAATTCTTGCCGCTCCAAAGCTTGCTTCCTAACCTTCTGCTTGACGGGCCGCGCATGAGGACAAACAGCAAGGTGGTGCTCGATTACCTCCCTGGGAACACCGGGGATATCAGATGGTTGCCATGCAAACACATCGATATTCGCCTGCAGGAAGGCAATGAGCGCGCTTTCCTATTTGTCATCAAGGGTGGAACTTATGGTGAAAGTTCCTCCCGTACCATCCTCCTTGGCGGGCAACTTCTTAGTTTCTGGTGGAGCTGCCTTGGATTTCTTGCTCTTGCCGGTGGAGCTCTCTGGCATATCCTCAATGGGAGCGCAGCACTCCGAGGAGGTGCGCTTGCCGGAGTGTGTGCTAGAGGTCTTGCCGGTCTTCTTCCCCCCAGGAGCTTCGGCGGCAGGAGCAAGTGCCTTGGCGGCAGGTGCTGCGACTGCCTCCCGGTAGAGTTGGTCGGTGCAGATAAGCGCATCCTTCTTGTCGGAGTTGATAGTGATGACGCTCATCGGCCCGGGCATCTTTAATGTATTATAGGCGTAGTGTGATGCCGCCATAAACTTGGCCAGCACCGGGCGACCAAGAATCCCATTATATGGCAATGGAATCTTGGCGACGTCGAAGACGATCTTCTCTGTCCTGTAGTTCAGCTCACTACCAAATGTTACTGGTAGCGTAATCTTGCCCTTCGGCTGGCTCCTTCCCGGATTGATCCCTTGAAACGTGCCCGTCTCCTCGAGATCTTCGTCAGGAATTTGCAACCTCTTGATCACGTCAGGCGAGATCAAGTTCAAACCGGCCCCACCGTCAACTAACATCTTTGTCACCTTGAGGTTGCGGATTGTTGGTGAAACCAACAATGGCAAACACCCGACCGCAGTTGTGCGGTCAGGGTGATCCTCGGCGTCAAAGATGATAGCCGTGTGGGACCACTTTAATGGTTTCCGGGCATCGATCGATGGCTCTGCCGCATTGATCTCGCGCGCCCACTGTTTGAGTCAGCGGTGAGAAGAATGCAACGAGGCGCCTCCGTCAACGCACATGGCTTCTGTGGCTTTCTGGAACTCATGCTCGCTGGACTCGTCGCCGTCTTCATCATCATCATCACCCCCCTGCTCCTTGTCGCGGCCTCGAGCGGGCCTCTCCTTCTGTTGCTTGGCCTTGCCGCGGCGACCTCCTCGACCACCGCGTTTCTTGCCAGACCCCTCAGCACCATCCTGGGCCTTCTCCTTGTCTCGCCTCTCATACTCGGCTTTCTGCTTCTCGACAAGCTGCTCAACTTGCTGGCAGTTCTGGAGATCGTGACCCTTGGTGCAATGGATCTTGCAGTACTGCTTGCCAGAGCCCTCCGGCTTGTCGGCAGCCGCCAAGGCCTGACATGCGGCACACGCGGCAATCTCCTTGCCGGGGCCATCAGTCTTGGCCTTCTTGGCGATGCCGGGATTGCCGGACCCCTCGACGGCAAGCACGGCCTTGCCCTTACGCTTCCTGTTCCGCCGTCGGCCTTTCTTCGTCGAGGTGGCGGCGTCTTCGGCTTCAGAGTCGAGCTCCGCGCCAGCATCCTCGCCGGGGAGTCTCCTTCCCTCCTCGGCCCGAGCACATCTGTCAGCCAGAGCATAGAGCTCGGCGACATCCCTGACTTTGTTCATGGCCAGCTCTTCCCGCATTTTACGGTTGCGCACGTTCTGATGAAATGCGCTGATAACATCGGCAGGATGAACGTATGGGATGTTGTGCTGTATACGGCTGAATCTCTGTATATACTTGCGCAAGGTTTCGCCCTCTTTCTGGGGGATGAGATGTAGATCACTCTCCTGGCCAGGAGCCTGGTGGCCTCTAGTAAAGGTGCCAACAAACTCATGACACAGATCTGCCCAGGAGGAGATGGAATTCTCCGGCAGATGCATCAACCACGACTGGACGTTGGGCTTAAGCACCAACGGGAAGTAGTTGGCGAATATCTTGTCGTCTCGAGCTCCGGCAGCCTGCACCGCAATGGTGGAGACGCTCCGGAACTCTGACGGGTGAGTCTTGCCGTCGTATTTCTCCGGCACCTCCGGCTTGAAAGTTCGGGAGTTGGGCCACTGGACTCGCCGCAGCTCACGATTAAAAGCTGGACAACCCACCTCGTAAGGCAAGTTACCAGAATACCCCGGCGCAGGCTCGTCGACAGTGGGTCCCGCGCGCCTGTCGGATTGACGGCGTGCTTCCCGCCGCCGCTCGATGGTAGTTCGAGCATCCTCCTTGTGCCGTTCCCGAAGAACTAGACGTTGATCGCGGCGAACCCGCGGATCAGACGACGCCGTGGAGTCGTCATCATGGGCGTCGATCCGCCGAGTTAGCGACCGCTCTTGTCGTAGCGGAGGGGAACGCATCGTAGTTGTACCACCTCCGGTCTTCTCGCCATCAGCAGCACCGGCTCAGTGGACTGCCGCCGCGAAGGCTCCGCCTGCTGCGGCCTGTCGTCGTTAGCCAAGCCGATGAGGCTTTGGATAGCGGATCTCCATTCATCTAGCTTCTCCGCAGCGGGAGGGAAGTCTAGGAGCAGCTGAGCTCGCGCCAACGCTTCTGCCGGTGTAGGCGGTGGCGAAAGGTGCGAAGAACGTGAGGTGCTCTGACTCCTAACTGAGTTAGAAGGAGCTCCATCACGGCCTTGCGATCGCGCCCTGCTTCCGCCGGCATGTTGGCGTGGATCTTGGCCCCACACATCTTGGGAGTGATGCGCATGGGTTTTTCCATAGGAGCGCCCGGAACCACCGACGTCGCGGCGCTGTCCGTCGCGCGCAACCTGAGGAGGCCGCGACGCGCGCGCTGGCGTGGGTGTCTTGGAAGGCGCCGTCCCATCCTTGGAGTTTGCTGCGCCACCCGTGGGTAGCACGGCTCCGTCCTTAGACCCGGCAGCGCCGTTGCGAACGACGCCGCTCGCCTGGCTCTGGTCGCCAGAACGTCGTGGAGGCTCAAGACCTCCACCTCCTCCACCAGCGCCCACGCCGTCGCCCGTCTGTGTAGGTACGGGTAGGCCGGACGCGGATGGATCCACCGCTGTCGCACCCTTCTTCTTGGGAGCCATGGCGATGAAAGTGATCAAGAACTGGCGCGCTGACCGCTAGATCGGGTTCGTGCAATCCTTCCCCCTACCTGGCGCGCCAAAGATGTCGGCGTACGACACCTATGGGATCGAGGGGATCCCTTTACGGTTCGGCAGGGGAAAAGATTTGCACAAAGAGCGGATCCAACGATCAACACAAGGATCTTTACCCAGGTTCGGGCCGCTGAGAAGCGTAAAACCCTACTCCTGCTGTTGTTTATTGTGGATGTTCTTGAGCTCAAGAACACGGAGCGCTTGCGATGAACAGTACGTTCAAGAAGCAGCTACACATGCAGAATGGGTCAGAAAGTCCTCCCCCCCTGTAGCTCCGCCTTGGGCCTCCTTTTATACGTCCAAAGGGGTCACCAACAGTGGCGGATGGGAGTACAAGAGGTGTAAAGTTACTACAGTGTTTACATGATTACCACTGACGGATTAGGACAAACGCATTAAATGCCTCCCATAGGTGTCCCTAACTTTCTTGGGGACGGAAAAAGGACCCGTCCCATCAGCACCGCTTAACCCCATCCGCGGTCAGTGCCATGACACGCAACCAGGAGGACAAGCCCTAAACGACGGACTGGTCGCTGCGGTGGAGCGGTGGCAGTACGGTGGGATCTTGCCGGGTCTTCGCGAGTCTTCCCGGCAGGGCTCTTGCCGGGAACCCAGCCTTTAGTCTTCTGTCTTTTGGTCATCGGCTTGAACGCCTTCTTGATATCCTTGGTATTTGTTTCCAGCTGTTCTCCGGCAGGCCTTGCCGCTGGTATGGCTACAACCGTCCGTGCACAAGTATGGGGTACTAAAGGACCCAAACTTTAGTACACCGACAGATATACTCTTGGAACTCAGCAAATTACTCCTCCATAAAGATGTACAAGACAATTTTGGTCCCTAGCAATGCCCATGTGATCTTCAAATGGAAATGGAAATGTGCTGCTCAGTTCAGACATAAGATTTTTATATGGCTCCTGGTCTAGGATAGAATAAACATTAGAAACCTTCTTCACAGAAAATCTATGCATCTTCCAGATTACACATGTGCACTTTGCAATGAGAAGATCGAAGAAATAGTGCTGCACCTATTTTGGGATTGCAATTTTGCTGCAGGATGCTGGTATCAAATCATTCCTTCCAAGCGCAGAGGTATCTCACAATATGATGAAATCAGTCTCACAGTATCAGAACTTCCACAACAAATTGCCATGGACATTGTCATTGCAGGATGTTGGAGCATATGGTCAGTCAGAAACGATAAAATCTTCAGGGCTCAGGCGCCTTCCACCCAGGCCTGGATACACTACTTAAGAGAAGGGATAGAACGGGCTAGAATAAGGGCAAAACCAGAGAAGGAACAGTTGCTGGCTACCTGGTCTGAGCACCACTTATAAACTTCAGTATGATACCTAGAGCAGGCATTGGCTGATTTTGTTTTTTTACCTTGTAATCTTGTACATACTTTACTTATTAATATATATACCATAGAACAATTGTTCTACGGTCCAGGGCCTCAAAAAAACATGGTAAGCAGTTGGGATGCATGCATAAATTCAAAGAACATAGTAAGGCAGTAGGCTGCAAACAGAATTGTGGAGAACATGGTTAAGTTGCTAACTCGAATCATCCGGCGGTTGGGCAGAGGTGTTGAGTAGACCGACGAGGCGGTGGCTGGGCAGAATAGCTCCCGCGGAGAAGGGGCCGACGGACCAGCGGCTGGTGGCTGGGCGGAGGAGCTCCGGTGGGGGAAGAGAATGACGGCCGGCGGCTGGGTGGAGGCGTCGCGCGGTGGAGGCGTACCTGCACAGGCGGCCGTACGGGGAGAAGACGATGAGGACGACCTCAATATCCCAGGACAGGGCCGGCTCAAACGTCTTACGATTTGAGAACGCACCTGCGGGCTCCCTCTATCTGCTGGCTTTTGCATCTCCCGTTGACCTCGCCCACCACCGATGGCCACGGACCAGCGCGCTTAGAACTCATGAGCGTGCTGCGGCCCCGGCCGATCTTCCTTCTTGAAGGTGGACTCCTGGAGTGCAGCGGTGGCCGGGCGCCGAGGCAGCTACCGGGGAGATCTCCCCGTCGAGGTTTTGGAGGGTTTCTTTCGCGAGGGTGGGGATGGACGCCGTCGAGACCTCCCCGACAGATTTGAGTGATTCTTAGGGCCTGTTCTGAACTTCTCTAACTCTGAACTTCACAAACTCCAGAATCAAATCAGAGTCGAATGCATTAGCTCCAAGAAGCTAACTTCACGGAGCTGTCTTGGGCCGTAGTGCAATTTTGTGGAGCAAGGAAACCCAGCTTCGCGTTTAACAAGAATCTGGAGTTCCACGTATTTACATGATTTTGCCACCGCCCAGGAAAATGCTTCGACCTGAGCCCTCGACGTACAGGCACGAAGCGCTGGCCCGAATCATTTTCCCATGCCTCCCTCGCTCGGTCTGAGTCTCCCTCTCCCTCTCCCTCTCAAACCCTCACAGCCGCCGCCAGTAGCGCCGCGACGACCGCTCCCCCCGACGCCGGTCGGATCCCGTCCACCGCCTACAGATCCGGCCATCCCAGCCTCCTTCCCGTCGGATCCCTTCGTCGGCGCAGCTAGTCCCGTCGCCAGCGAGGAGCAGCGACCCCATGGCAAGGACGAGCTCCACCGGACGCCATTGACGCCGACACAACCACCGGAGCCAGGAGCAGCCACCCGAAGGCCGAGCCCCCTACCCCAAACCGCTAGGTGAGCTCCCGTTGGCTGAACAAAGATGGTCTGCCCATGGCTGACATGGTGTTGCTACTGTTAATGGACATTGCCCAAAAATTCAGATATTACATGAGTTCAGATATTACTGCTACGAGTTCAGATATTAGTACAGTGTGCTATGTGTGCAAAGTCATGTAAATTCAGATATTAGGCTATATATGTGTGTACTGCTAGGTACTGCTATGAGTTCAGATATTACTACAATGTACTGCTATGAGTTCAGATACATGATTTTGGCTATGCAAAATAGTACATCTTTTGTACTGCTATGGGTTCATATATTACATGAATTTGGATTTGCAAAAAGGTACAATTTTATATTATCCCAGTACATGTGAGGACCAACGTGACATGCATTTTCTTATAGAAGTGTCGAGCTTGACTGCTGAATGGAGCGCTAAAAACACTCGGATTGTTTGCGAGTTGTTTGCCGAGCAAGTGAACGCGGGAAAACACTGCTGAATGGAGCTATTAGTTGGTGAAGTAGTCATGTTCATGATTTTAGATGTGTGACCATTTTGATTTGCAAACTTATATGCAAATGATGCTTTTGTTGTATGACACATGAGAGAACTAGTTATTCTGCTAAATTATAACTTATGTTAACTGAGAAAAATTGTGATCTTTCAAAAAATACATGATTGGTGTATATTTTTTGCCCCATGTACCATAGAAATGCTCTCTGTACAGCAAAAATCGCTGCAATAGCCACTGTGGAAAAAAATTGTGCATGTTTTAACCCCAAGCAATCCCCACGTTGAGCAGCCCAGCCTTTCTTGTTTTTTTTTCGGCCTCTTTACAGCTTGTTGCCGAACTGGGCTCCTCCAGCCAGCCCAAAGGAACACCCAGCAGGCTTGTTGCCTCCCAGCTGGGCTCCAGTGCTGGGAGAAGGCACCAGAGCTCCCGAGCGCTTTCCCATCGCTACCTGAAGTGAGAAGCTACATAATGAAGCTGAATCTGGGAAGTTTTCAGAAGTTGTAGGACATCAGAACACGCCCTTATAAGCAAAGAGAAGGAAAGAAACTTGAACAATTACGGGCGCACGGATTTTTTTTTGACTTATGGGTGGCAATGGGGATAAATATTATCAACTTTTAGGACACTTTTAATGATGATGAATGGGAAGAAGCAATCCGTGCTTTATTATTATAGGTAAAGATAAAGAAGAGCTTGCCTAGTTGGACCGACGAACCTTCTGGTCGATAAGCTGGTGGATGATGTAACTTTGCTTTGATCTTAATAAAGCTGGCAATACAGGTCTTTCCTCAAAGAAAAGTGTGAACTAAGTCTATACCTTTATATATATATCCGAGGTGGTACTAATTTTTTGCGCCCGGTGCACCTGGAATCGAAAAAGTTCGTCCAGGATTTTCTGACCGTGGGCTGCGCATAGGGTCACCGCATGGGCTGTATTTTTTTTCGCGAGCAACCAAAAATATATGCACGCAAGCGAATCCCACCTCGCTCTTTTATTGCAAATTCTATCACTTTTTATATGTCCGTGAGTTGACTCAGAGCAGTAGAAAGCGACAGAGATCAGGCGTGAGCTCTAGCAGCTGACCATCTCGCCGAACCTCCCGCGGTTGACAGAGGCGCCATGGTGCAAGGGAGCTCGGGAAGGAACGCCATGGCTCAGGCAGTGACGACGCGATGGTCGTCCGGCGAGGCAGCGAGCAACATGACGGGCGCGGGTGGCGACCTGTGGGGGAGGGGGTTCAAGCGGTGGCTTCCATGGAGGGGAGGTTGGCCGGCGGCTCCTCTGTAGAGGAAAAAGAAAGAGTTTACGAGAGGGAGAAAGAAGAGACAAATTCCACAACTCATCTCCTTACTCTCTATACTCCTGCTACTCCTCAAATCTTGTTGCGCCCTGCTGATCCTAATCTCTTGCTGCTCTCCGCTGTTGCTCCTTCCCGGACATCTCTTCTACTGTTAAACCCGCCGCGACTCCTTCATCAGTTCCGTCTAGACCTATGACTAGAGCGCGTATGAGACAGATAAATAGCCAGGTACTATCGCTCCTTTGTACATATGATTTAGCTGACGAGAATATGATTTGTACTCAGAAACGAAGGTGTTGGAGATCTGAAACGAAGGTGTTGGAGATCTGACGAGAGAAAGTAACATGAAGTCAGGAGATGGAAAATATTGCATGTTGACTACACAAGCAGCAGCACGGGAGGTCCTATGTGTCGCATTTTGCGACATATTGCCGCCGAATCGCACAGGGGGGCCACCGAGTGGGCCGGCCCATTAGCAGCACAGCAGCGAGTGAACAACGCGCTGTAGCAAAAAACTGAGCGCCCCCGCGGGGGATCGACCTCGCGACCTCTGGCTGCTGAATGCCTGTCGCTAGCCACTCGAGTTGATGGCGCGTTCGTGATTGCTACACACCGTGAAAAAGTAAAAGAACTATGGGGAGAGGCAGATCAAACATGTACTGTAGCGACCGGACCGTGTAATGTAGCGACACGAACAAGGCAATGTAGAGTTTTTTTAGAAGCTCCAAATCCTTTTTTTTAAAACGTGAACATTTTTTGAAAAACACAAACAAAATTTGGAATTTCAAACATTTTTCAAAAAGACGAACACAAATTAGAAACCACAAAAGTATTTTGAATTTGTGAACAATTTTTTTGAAAACGGGAACATTTTTGAAATTCCAAACAAAATTTGAAAGCGCGAACATTATTTGAAACTCCTCGAACAATTTTTGAATTTGTGAACAAATTTTGAAAACGAGAACATTTTTTGAAATTGTGAACATAATTTTGAAACCACAAACATTTTTTGAAATTCTGAACATTTTTTGAAACACGAACATTTTTTAAATTTGTGAACAAATTTCAAAACGAAAACATTTTTTTAAATTCCGAACAATATTTGAAATTTTTGAATAAGTTCGAAAAGAAAAATAAACTTGAAAAATAAAAAAGAAAAAATGAAACGAAAACAAAAAGCGAAAATGTTGAGAAATTCATGAACATTTTTTGAAACGGAAACATTTTTTGAAATCCCGAACATTTTTTAAAAAGTTGTCAAAATTGTGAACAAAAACATTCTGAACAATTTTTTTAAAACACAAATATTTTTTGAAATTCCCGAATAATTTTTTAAAAATGCATACATTTTTTGAATTTATGAACATAATTTGAAAACACGAACATTTAAAAAAAAATTGAACATTTTTTTAAAAGCACGAACATTTTCCAAAAATGCGAACATTTTTTGAAAAAAGAAAAATAAACATGAAAAAGAAAAAAGAAAAAAAGAAACAATAAACAAAAAAGAAAAGAAAAACGAAACAGAAATAGAAAAAGAAAAAAGAAAAAGAAAGGAAAATAAAAAAACAGGTTCAGGAACCTTCTAGAAGGTTCCCAAAACCAGAAAAAACCGGCTGGGAACCCTCATAAGGTTCCCAAAACCGGGACGTGAAAGATTTACGTGATGGACCGGCCCAAATCGCTCGCTCGGGTCGCTTGTACGTGCGTTCGCTCGACAGTTTGACGCAGAGAGCGTCATATAGAAAATTCCCAGCAGCACTATTGCATGCAAGAACCAATCAAGGAGAGAAGGAGGAAGCCACGTACACACAAGCCCACCTCATCAAATAAAGGAGACCATACAATATTATGTCTACATGTGGGCCGGCCTGATGATGATTATTACTTCCTTCAAATCGTAGCAGTGCTGGACACGTCAACGCGCAGCTCCTAGGCGGCGACCGTATGTACTAATAAATAGTTAGCTACTGTTAGATTTAGACTCGGGTTTTATTGTATTGTTTAGCCATCGCTACAATTTGCATCTACGAGACGTGTAGGACTACCGCCTTGTCAGATCCATAGTGGAACCCCAACTTTTCATCTAGTTCGTGTGCTCAATTTATCATCCGCAATTTCAGATTGCAATTCACCTTTGTTCTTACTGGTTCTTCGGTTACTTGCAAGAACTCGAACCTTGTTGTTCAGATTGATCGTGCCTACGGCAAGATCAATAACCATCGGAGATTGGTTTAGCGATTGTTGAGGCGTATCATCGGGTACGGTATAGCCGGATCGTCAAGGTCAAAATCCACCAAATCGATAGTTATCCCCACTCTCATCGAAAGATCGGGCCGCCGTCACATCAAGTGGTATCAGTTTTCAGGTTCATCGGTGAGAGATTTATAGTTTTATTAGATTAATTTATTTTTTCTATCCTATAACCCACGAAAAAGCCAAAAAAATAGATTAGTTCATCCTTTGCACCTATCTTTTTTAGCCTTTAGCAATTTTTGCATCTAGTATTTGCGTAGTTGAACTTTTGGTTGCATTCATTCTAGAATTAGTGCTGGTTTAGATTAGTTGGGGGAGGAAATCATCTACTAGATCAATCTGTTTTTGTCCACCCCCATATTCTCTATCGCAACGCTAGTTCTCGGTCAGCAAAGAAAAAAAGATAGCTATCGGTGGTTTCCAATTTCCGTTGACTCCGACGTCTGTATTTTCCTTTGCTACAGTTTTTTTTATCAGGCGCTGATTCGTATTGCAGATTCCCGCACGTACATCCACGCTTCATCCATACTGTACACGCTTTGCGCTTCGCGAGCTGCCAGACAACCAGGCACATCGTGTCTGCTGCCCCGCGCCGCTTCACCACAGGCAAACACGCCAGCCGCCAGACGTCCTGCGCTGGTTGTCTGCCTCCACGCGCGCCACAACCAACAATCTCCACCAGCTCTTCTTGTGCATTAGTACTAGTCCTAGCTCATATCAACACCAAAGCATCTAGCTAGCTCACGTAGCACCTTGTCCCGTAGCCTTGCATTTTCTTTTTCTCTCTTGTGACTTAATTTGTGTCCGTGACTTCTGCTAGCAACCGGTCTGGAAAAAGAAAGCAAAAAAAAAAAGAGAGTGAAAAAAAAGAGAAAGACAAAAAATAGACCAAAAAAAAAGCAAAGAAAAAAAAAATTGTTGCATAGTTCTGGCCGGTTAGCATCTTTTGAACAATCCCTTTTGCTGTTCAGACTTCTACCTTGTTCATATAACTGATAATTGCTGGACATTTTTCTGCTCTTGGTTGCCATACACTACGGTTTATACTTCACTTATATCTAGCTACTTAGAGCTATTGTATTTTCATTGGTTTTCTCTCGTTTGATTCAGTATCTGGGCTTAGATTGTTTTTTTCTCTTACTAGTCGACTGCCAGCACTAGTTAGGAGTTTGAGCAATTATTCAGCTTGCATTACTTTTTGCTTAATTGTGTCACATATTGTGAGTTGAGGAAACCTTCACCAAACTCCACTCCCTATATTGTATCTTGTTCGGTCACTTGGTAATCACCATATCAATCTTTTGATAACTTTGACATCGCCCACGGCCGACAACCACTGCAGCACGGTAAGAGCTGGTAAGAACTTGGTAATTGTTAGAGAGTTGCGAGACATTTTCCACCACCTCACCGTAGTTACTGTAGGAGCAATATACTTGTGATTTTGTTCTTGTTCCATCCTAACCATGGCAGGTGACGAAGACAACACGACAGCCACAGTGGCACGCCTTGAGGAGGATGTGCGTGCATACACCGAGCGGTTCACAGCGTTCAAGGGGGCACTTGATAAGCGTCTCAAGTCGATCGAGGATAGCAACGAGACCTTCACTCAAACACTTGCAACTATTATGGAACGTCTCGATGCCCAGGACGCCCGTCTGGGCGCCGCCTCCACCGCCGCTCCGCGTCTTCCAGCCACCAACACAGGTCTACAACGAGCTCGTCGGGTGCTCCCAGGGGACCCGAGCCACCCTCTTTCATACACCAATGCCGTCGACTAGCCCCGTCCTCGCAACGCCAACTCGATAGCCGCCGCCCATGAGGACATCCAAGATGACAACTATGATGGTGATTCTGAGGATCCTGATGCAGTCAACAATCACAATGATCGTGATCATCGTCGACTACGCAATAATCAACAAGGTATGGGACGACACCAGCGTCCTCGGGTACATGGCCATGACGACTCTTTGGGTAAAATTAAATATGTCATGCCTCCTTTCGATGGGAAATATGATCCGGATGGTTATCTTGACTGGGAATTATTAGTTGATCAAAAATTTGCTTGCCATGATTTTCCTGATGATAAAAGAGTTAGGGTTGCAACTAGTGAGTTTAGTGATTTTGCTTCTGTTTGGTGGAGAGAACATTGTCGCAAACATCCTAATAATATTCCTGCCACTTGGGAAGCTTTGAAATTAATAATGCGTCACTGTTTTGTTCCCGGTTATTATGAACGTGACTTGTTAAATAAACTACAACGCTTGAACCAAGGATCCAAATCTGTGGAAGAGTATTATCAAGAATTGCAAATGGGCATGTTACATTGTGGTCTAGTTGAGACCGAGGAAGCCTCTATGGCTAGGTTCTTGGGTGGATTGCATAGAGAAATTTATGACATACTTGCTTATAAGGATTATAATTCAATGACCCGTTTATTCCATCTTGCTATACATGCTGAACATGAAGTGCAGGGTTGTTCGAGAATGCGTTCTAATTTTTCTGCAGGTCATACTTCCACATGGGCGCCATGCACCCCTGCTGCCCTGTCCACTCGCACTTCTACAACAGCACCTGCAACCTCTCAACCGGGGCCTACTTCATCAACTTCAACATCACACACTTCGGCACCAATAAAAAGTACTACACCAACTCCAACAAAAAGTTCATCATCATCGTCCGCTTCCTCCAAAAGAACAAAGGATATCCAGTGCCACACTTGTAAGGGTTTTGGCCATGTCATGAAGGAGTGTCCTAATAAGCGTGTATTGATCATTCGTGATGACGGTGAGTACAACTCCGCTAGTGATTTTGATGAAGACACATATGCCTTGCTCGCTACACATGACAACGATGACACAAGCCCAGCGCAAGAGGAAGAACATGTGACCGCCGACGACGCCGATAAGTACATGAGTCTTATATTAGATTGTCAAAGCAAAGAAGGATCAACGTCACAACCTCTTCCACATCAAAGGAGTCGTCAAGGAGCGTTCCGTTCGCATGATCATTGATGGAGGGAGTTGTAACAATTTAGCAAGCATTGATATGGCGGAGAAGCTCTCCCTACCTTCCCGACAACATCCACATCCTTACTACATTCAATGGTTTAATGATGGTGGAAAAGTAAAGGTAACACACATGTTGAGAGTTCCTTTTTCTTTAGGTTCATACCATGATACTATTGACTGCGATATTGTGCCTATGCAAGCTTGTTCTATGTTACTAGGAAGGCCATGGCAGTATGATAAACAATGTTTACATGATGGTAGAACTAATCAGTACACTCTCACACATAAAGGAAAGAAAATCATTCTACACCCTATGTCTCCTGAGCAAATTTTAAAAGATGATCTTGCTAGGGCTAGTAGAAACACAAATACTGAGCGTACTAAATCTGAAAATCAGAAAGTCGTTGATGAGTTAGAACAATTTAATAAGATGCACAAATCTGATCTTAGCACATCTAAAGAAATTAAATTGAAAGGTGCTTCTTTCTTAGCTACACGTGCTGAAATTTTTGACTTAGATGCTCAAACTGATGAATGTTATGCTCTTATTTGCAAAGAAGTTTTGTTTTCATTTGAGGATATGCCTCCTTCTTTGCCTCCTGTTGTCGCTAACCTTTTGCAGGAGTTTCATAATGTTTTCCCAAAGGAAGTACCACCGGGGCTGCCACCTATGAGAGGGATTGAACACCAAATTGACTTGATACCTGGCGCCTCACTACCCAACCATGCGCCGTACCGGACTAATCCAGAGGAGACCAAGGAGATTCAGCGACAAGTTCAAGAACTACTCGATAAAGGTTACATCCGTGAATCACTTAGTCCATGTGCTGTACCCATTTTACTTGTTCCCCAAAAGGACGGTAGTTCGCGTATGTGTGTTGATTGTAGGGCCATCAATAATATTACAATTCGCTATCGTCGTCCTATTCCTAGATTAGATGATATGCTTGATGAACTCAGTGGCTCTGTTGTGTTTTCTAAAGTGGACTTGCGTAGTGGCTACCATCAAATTTGTATGAAACTAGGTGATGAATGGAAAACTGCTTTGAAAACTAAATTTGGTTTATATGAATGGTTAGTTATGCCTTTTGGATTGACTAATGCACCTAGTACTTTTATGAGACTAATGAATGAAGTTTTGCGAGCTTTCATTGGACGATTTGTGGTAGTATACTTCGATGATATTTTGATTTATAGTAAATCACTAGAGGAACACTTAGACCATTTGCGTGCTGTTTTTTCTGCTCTGCGTGATGCATGTTTATTTGGTAATATTGAGAAGTGCACTTTTTGCATGGATTGAGTCGCTTTTCTTGGCTATGTTGTGACAGCGCAGGGAATTGAAGTTGATAAAGCCAAGGTTGAAGCGATCCAGAGTTAGCCGACCCCTAACTCGGTCACACAGGTACGAAGTTTTCTCGGACTTGCTGGGTTCTACCGCCGGTTCGTGAAGGATTTTAGTACCATCGCAGCGCCACTCAACGAGCTCACAAAGAAAAATGTGCCATTTATCTGGAGCGACACGCAAGAAGAAGCCTTCAATATTCTTAAAGATAAGCTCACACACGCCCCTTTGCTGCAATTACCTGATTTCAATAAAATGTTTGAATTAGAATGTGATGCTAGCGGCATTGGTCTAGGCGGTGTTTTATTGCAAGAAGGAAAACCAGTAGCATACTTTAGTGAAAAACTCAGTGGGCCTAGTCTGAATTATTCAACATATGATAAAGAACTTTATGCACTAGTTTGGACTTTGGAGACATGGCAACATTATTTATGGCCTAAGGAGTTTGTCATACATTCTGATCATGAATCACTCAAGCATATTAGAAGTCAAAGCAAATTGAATCGTAGACATGCAAAATGGGTTGAATTTATTGAATCTTTTCCTTATGTTATTAAGAACAAGAAAGGGAAGGAGAATGTTATTGCCGATGCATTGTCTAGACACTTGATGACCCACAAGTATAGGGGATCAATCATACTCCTTTCGATAAGTAAGAGTGTCGAACCCAATGAGGAGCAGAAGGAAATGACAAGCGGTTTTCAGCAAGGTATTCTCTGCAAGTACTGAAAGTAGCGGTAACAGATAGTTTCGATAGCAAGATAATTCGTAACAAGTATAATAAAGTGCAGCAAGGTGGCCCAATCCTTTTTATAGCAAAGTACAAGCCGGAACGGTCTCTTATATAAAGCAAAGAGTTCTCGAGGACACATGGGAATTCTCATCTAGTCACTTTCATCATGTTTGTTTGATTCCCGTTCGCTACTTTGATAATTTGATATGTGGGTGGACCGGTGCTTGGGTGCTGTTCTTACTTGAACAAACCTCCCACTTATGATTACCCCCTCTCGCAAGCATCCGCAACTACGAAAGAAGAATTAAGATAAATCTAACCATAGCATGAAACATATGGATCCAAATCAGCCCCTTACGGAATAGCGCATAAACTAGGGTTTAAGCTTCTGTCACTCTAGCAACCCATCATCTAATTACTACTCCACAATGCCTTTCCTTAGGCCCAAATATGGTGAAGTGTCATGCAGTCGACGTTCACACGACACCACTAAAGGAAGCAACAACATGCGTATCATCAAAATATCGAACGAATACCAAATTCACATGATTACTTATGACAAGACTTCTCCCATGTCCTCAAGAACAAAAGTAACTACTCACAAATCATATTCATGTTCAAGATCAGAGGGGTATTGAATATCATTAAGGATCTGAACATATAATCTTCCACCAAATAAACCAGCTAGCATCAACTATAAGATGTAATCAACACTACTAGCGACCCACAGGTACCAATCTGAGGTTTTGAGACAAAGATTGAATACAAGAGATGAACTAGGGTTTGAGATGAGATGGTGCTGGTGAAGATGTTGATGAAGATTGGTCCTCCTACGATGAGAGGATCGTTGGTGATGTCGATGGCTTCGATTTCCCCCTCCCAGAGGGAAGTATCCCCGGCGGAATCGCTCCGCCAGAGAGCAAAATTGCTCCTGCCCAGGTTCCACCTCGAGACGGTGGCGCTTCGTCCCGAAAGTCTTCTTCTAATTTTTTCTAGGGCAAATGGCTTCATATAGGAGAAGATGGGCCCTGGAGGCCCGCCAGGGGCGCCACAAGCTCGGGGGGCGCGCCCAAGGGGGTAGGGCGCACCCCCCAGGCTTGTCGCTTCCTGGTGGGTCCCCTTCTGATATTTATTTAGCCAATATTTTTTATATATTCCAAAATAATTCTCTGTAAATTTTCAGGTCATTTAGAGGTGTGCAGAATAGCTATCTTTGTTTTGCCCCTTTCCGGTCCAGAATTCCAGCTGCCGGCAATCTCCCTCTTCATGTGAATCTTGCAAAATAAGAGAGAAAAGGCATAAGAATTGTATCATAAAATGAAATAATGATCAAAAACATAATAAATAACAGTAGGAAAACATGATGCAAAATGGACGTATCAACTCCCCCAAGCTTAGACCTCTCTTGTCCTCAAGCGAAAAACCGAAATCGATAATCATGACCACATTTTTAGAGAGAGAGAGGTGTCGATAAAACAAAATACGGACATGAAAGCATCATGATCTTTATTATAATAGCAATATATTATCATACAACTTCTCATGACAAAGTGACAATTCATCCACAAGATGAAGTATGAACCATAAACCGTATTGAAAACTAACAAACTATGATCTCAGTCATTGATGCAATTGCAATTCATCGTATTATCAGAAAGAGTCTATGTAAGAGCTCTTGTTTAGCAAGTTCACATACTCAACTATCATTTAGTCTTCTATGATTGCTGACACTCACGGCATACTTATGGAGCAAAAGTTCCAGTCAGACACATAGAAAGATAGGGGCTTATAATTTTGCCTCCCAGCGTATTTACCTCAAGGGTAAGTTCAACAATAATAACTCATGATCACCTACATTCAACTGGATATATATGTCTGGATCTTTCCTCACCACATGATGCTTGCCAAGAGAGAAAAAAAAACGGAATAGAGGAGAATACTATTGACTTTTGCATGAAAGTAAATACATAAAAGTAAAAGATAGGCCCTTCACAGAGGGAAGCAGAGGTTGTCATGCGCTTTTTATTTTTGGATGTGCAAGCTCTTAATGTAAAGGAACGCCACTTTATATTACCCCTTGTGATAGCGACCTTTATTATGCAGTCTGTCGCTTTTATTTCTTCACCATCCCAAGATCGTACAAATCTTTTTTTTCCTTACAATAAAAGATCATACATATTTAGGAGCAATTTTATTGCTTTTGCACCGATGACAACTTACTTGAAGGATCTTATTCAATCCATAGGTAGATATGGTGGACTCTCATGACATGAAACTGGGTTTAAGGGTTTTTGGATGCACAAGTAGTATCTCTACTTAGTACGGAATTTTGGCTAGCAAAAGATAGGAGGCAAGCACCACATGTTAGAAGATCCAAAACAATATAACTTCTATGTGAATATAAGCAAACATAACTCATTACGTTGTCTTCCTTGTGCAACGTCAACTATTTGACATAGAATATTTAATGGGGGCTCACAATCATAAAAGATGTCCAAGATAGTATATTTATATGTGAGACCTCTCTTCCTTTATTACTTTTTTCATGAATTGCAACAATGACCAATGCTATGTTTGTCAACTTCCAACAAGTTTTATCAATTATACCTTTTTTATGTGAAGTCATCACTCCCCATGGGATTAGCATATGATCTCTCTTTTCTTTATTCTTTTTATTTTTATTTCCAAGATTGGATCAAGAAAAGTAAAAGAACTCAACTCAAACTACTCTTTATTATATAACTCTCACACTCGATTACATAGATAGATAGATCACAAAGCAAGCACTAGAAACTAAATCATACTAAAATTTTATTCTTCTAAATCACGAAATAACTAAGGATCAAACTAAGATAGATAATTATGATAAAAGTGATGGTGATACGATACCGGGGCACCTCCCCCAAGCTTGGCACAAGCCAAGGGTGGTGCCCATACGCATGTACTCAATTCTCCTTCTTCGATGATGGTGGTGATGATGAGGTAGGCTTGCTTTTTATCACATCAATTAGGATCTCCCGTAAGCTCTGGATTTCCCGGAGTACATGCTGGATCATCTCCACATTCTTCTGGACTTCGGCCATAATGTGTTTATTCTCTGGCCCCCATGCTTTCTTCCCTGCATCACTTTCACTTGGACGAGAGATGTCCCAATTGGAAGGTATGTGCATGCGGGGAGTATTCTCAAATCCATAATTGTGAACCAAGTTATGAAAATTGTTTCGATGTAACCTGTGCAGGGGCCTCCTAGGGGGGAGCCCTTCTTGTACCTCTGGACTCCCATGGCTTGTTCTGCTTCTCATGGCTTGATGGGGATTTGGAGTTGTGGAGATGCCGGCAAGGGTACCCCTCTCGGAAGCCGAAGGGTGCACCTCTAGCGAATCTCCGTCATCTTCTTCCACGGTAACCTCTTCCTCCTCCTCTCTCTTGAGTTCCATCTGTAGCAACCAAGCGTCGTCTCCCACGTTGTTGGAGGAAGTGGAAGACATGATGCCTGGCCTCAAAAATCTGACAGAAAACAGCACGAAACAAGAACAGAGGAGAAACTTGCGATACGGTGGTCAAAACATCCGAGAGTATATATAATGAATTTTTACCTTGCAAGAGAAGTAATATGGAAGAAAAACGGAGTCAGGAAAGTCCACAGGGGTGCCACAAGCTCGGTAGGCGCGCCCTGGGGGGTAGGGCGCCCCCCCCAGGCTTGTCGCTCCCTCATGCACTTTTCGGACTGTTTATTATTTTCCTAATTTTTTATATATTCCAAAACAAACAGAAAGTACTTTTATGGAAGTTTTGGAGTCGGTTTACTTACCGTACTACATACCTACTCCTTTTCAGGATTCTGGAGCGTTCCGGAAGGTTTCTTCTATGTGCTCTTCCGGTGTCATTGTTTGAATAATATTGGTTTCAACATTAATGGGGGTACCTGAGATATAATGTTTAATTCTTTGCCCATTAACCACTCTCGGATTAGTGCCTTCGGAGTTGTTTATTTTGATGGCTCCGGAGCGATAAACTTCTTCGATGATATATGGTCCTTCCCATTTAGAGAGAAGCTTTCCTGCAAAGAATCTTAAACGAGAATTGTATAACAGAACATGATCACCTACTTTGAATTCCCGTTTTTGAATTCTCTTATCATGCTGCTACTTGTAAACTGCGTTGTTGCCTCTGTAAAATAAATCAACACGGGAAGAGGCAGCATATGCCGTTTCGCACACAGGGGTGACACGTTCCCTCTCGGAACCATGAGGCTTCTCGAGAGAAGCTACGGTTTGTAAGAAGCTTATACCAAAAGTTGTCCCAAATCGGCCAAATTTTTTACCACAGCATGTTGGTGCCATGTCATGACACCATGCCAAGTTTCATGATTTTCAGGCGAGTTTTGGATTTACAGGAATTTTAAAACCAAGTTTCTCAATGTTTTCGGACGAGCCACGATGCCCAGATGTTTGAAATTCATTCACATTTCTTTCATGGGACCTAAACATTCACCCAAGGACACATATATGATTTTTCAACCCATTTTGGTGCACTGGAGCATGTGGCTGTAGTTCAAATTTGAATTATGCACATTAAATGCCTAGAAACTCAATTAATGTATAGAAAAGGCCAAACGAACCCTGAATAATTCCAAGTTGTAACACGAAACTCCTATAGTTGCATGTTGCCTCTGTACAATAAATCAACACGGGAAGAGGCAGCGTATGCCATTTCGCACACATGGGTGACACGTTCCCTCTCGGAACCATGAGGCTTCTCGAGAGAAGCTACGGTTTGTAAGAAGCTTATACCAAAAGTTGTCCCAAATCAGCCAATTTTTTTACCACAACATGTTGGTGCCATGTCATGACACCATGCCAAGTTTCATGATTTTCAGGTGAGTTTTGGATTTGCAGGAATTTTAAAACCAAGTTTCTCAATGTTTCCGGACGAGCCACGATGCCCAGATGTTTGAAATTCATTCCCATTTCTTGCATGGGACCTAAACATTCACCCAAGGACACATATATGATTTTTCAACCCATTTTGGTGCACTGGAGCATGTGCCTATAGTTCAAATTTGAATTATGCACATTAAATGCCTAGAAACTCAATTAATGTATAAAAAAGACCAAACGAACCCTGAATAATTCCAAATTGTAACGCGAAACTCCTATAGTTGCATGTTCACTGTAGATAAATGGTATAGCAATTCAAACATCGTCCTTTCCCGCCGTAACCCCATTTTGTTTTTCAAATCAGAATGAAAAAATCAAGCATACCACAAACAATTTATTTGCAAGAATCGTGTGCGATGGAGTATAAAAAATATCTAGGGGCACCCTCATGTATGGCTTACGCCAGAAGTTTCGTCGGCTACAGTCCACCGCCAGCGCGGCAACCACACTTGGGTGCCAGTTTTTCGCTGCACCAAGTGAAAATTTGGCACCCGCAGAAATATCTAGATCCCCGCCTCCCCCCACCCAAAAGCCACATTTCCACTGTTTCCTCCTTCCTTTCCAAGTTCAAACCTTCACTGCTTGCTTGCAGCGCCGCCTGCTCGCCGGCGACGCTCCTTCCTGCTGTGCGGCCTCGTCGATATAGTCAGGTAATCCACACCCCACCCCAACCTCCTCCTCCTTCTCCATCCCACATGCCCCGACCGCCGGCGCGACACCTTCCACCCAAATCACTGCCCCATCCTCCAAATAAGCGCCGCCCATAGCCATTTTGCACGCAGTATAGCCAGGAGCTCAAGGAGCATCTGGCAGCGGAGAAGCAAATCACGGCCGCACGTGCGGATGAGGTCGCGATGGCTGCCATGCGTGCCGACCGCTAGATCTTGGAGGAGCACCTCACCATCGAGGCCACCGTCGACGCCTCGCGTGCGGACGCCGCCACGCGGTTGGCTGCTTTAAACGATAGTTCGTGGTGTTTTCTCGAGGCCACCGCCGGTGTCTTCTAGTGAATTGTCCTCTGTAATGTTAATATGCAATCTGATCTACTGAAATGTGATGTTCAATTAACAGTTTTGTTCAACAATTTCTATATTTCCCAGTAGTTCTTAAGCATGCTTGGTTTGGTTAACTGTCTAACTTCTAGTATACGTTCTATTCTGCCATACGGTGCTCAGTTAACTGTTTGGTTCATTTGTTGTGCTGTCCAGTTAACTGTTTGGTTCAATTCTGCAATGTGATGTTCATTTGTTGTGGGTACAATTTTGTATTGTTATGCATGTAAGAAATACATCGAATTTGGCTGTACAAAATACGTAGTACATGAGAAACATATACATTTGCCATATTTCCTAGTTCTTAAGCATGCCTGGTTTGGTTAACTAGCTTTTCCATGCGGCACGAATTAATCTGCTGGATCTGCAATTTGTTTATTTTTCATTAACATATTCTATTGATAGTATGCCAACTCTCACTTAACCTGATCAATAACTGCCTTATATGTGTTGTAGGGAAACAATGTGAGGCACTGAGGTTTACCATCGAGGTTCGCACATGCATGGTCCTTTGTCTAATAGCACATTATTGTGCAATTGCAGGAACCATTCTAATATTTAGGTTTTTAACAATTTGGTCTTGCACATGTAGGTCCTGCTATCAGAGGTTTAGACCCACTGTTCGACCCATTTTGCATATGGGGAAATGAGATGTCCATGAATATCAGTCAAGTCAAGAAACTCGGATAAAGAAACTAGTGACGAATAACAGCAAGATCTTTGTTTGCACAATGAAGAAGACATCAGTCAACTATAGGATGGTACTAACTCTTTTACCTTGTTTTTTTTCCTTTTCGCCATTTCAAAATTTAGAACAAATATTTATGCATATCTTTGTTTCCAGTCCTTTGCAAAGCACTTCACCGATGATTACCTCTCAGACCACCTGCATGGTCAAGAGGCAAGGAAGGTATTCATTTGACACCCACGGTACAATATTGAAGTCTTCCTCAAGAGGACGAAGGTTGGGCAGGCAATTATCCACAGCCACTGGCCTAAAGTTGCAAGGACATTCAACATCACTGAAGGCTCAATATTCGCCTTCTGCTTCAGCAGTTTTCCCGATGAGATTCATCTGTCTATTTACCGTGTATGATGCTACTTTCAAAAGGTTTTAGATGTTGCATGTGAAACTTGGTGCTGTTGTGTAATGCCGTAGGTAGCTACATGCCTATATGGTGTAACTGAGTGCTAAAGCTATCTGATGTAATTCAATTATGAAATCCTGGTTGCCGTAATACAGATATGAAATATATGGTGTGTTTGATATGAAATGTCAATTTGATTACTAAATGGATTATCAATAATTGGCTAATTAGCCTGCTTATTGGGTTTTTCTATTGCAGATGGTTTCTCAGACAACACCGTGGGTGATGAACTCAAACAACCCACACAGTTTCTATAAAGTAAGCGTGTTGGATCAATGAACAATCACACACGACTTCCGCCCGACAAATGTTTGCGTTAGGCCACCTTACACAAACGTTTCCACATAAAAATTGTGTGTGATGTACATACGAATGCAAACGTTTGTCTGGGATTCACCGTGTGGGACGTACATACGAATGGAAATGATGGCTCGCCCGATCGCACACGAGCTCTTTTTGCCCCACGTGTGTGACCGAAGCCTCCATCGCCGACGGTTTCTAGGTCGTGTGGGTTGGACCCCCTTATCGCACACACAGGCAAGGCGACGGTTTAAAACTCTGTCGCTGAAAGGGGGTAAAAACCGTTTGTATAGGACGTCTCTGCACCAGTGTCCTTAGATGTTTTCCATGCACGGAGAAGCTACTCATCGAGGTGAAACTCCTTTCCTATTAAATGTGAACCACAACGGAGCTCAATTTTTTCGTATTTTTTCCCAAGTTACAATGACAAATGTTGTGTTCAAAACTGCATGTAGGCACTATAGTGAAAGAAATGTTTTTAGTATTTTTTTCTCACGTGATCACCTGCATCATTTTTTTGTTGTTGTAGCCAAGGCTAGTCATAGTGGGAAGTAACTTGTTATCCTAAGTGCAAGTATTACTGAAAGCACATTTGCTCCCTTGGTGGTTTTGGTAATTTATGCCAACATACATGTTGTTGGACTAATGCCTCTATCTAGTGAATTTCAGACAAGTTCAACAATGGCATGGCAAGGACAAGGAGATGTGGAACCCTTCAAGATGCTAAGGACATACATTGGCAAAACCTCAAGACTCTTCATTTTTGGTTTAGTGATCCAAGATTACATTGAGTCCATAGGAAAGCCAATACTATTAAAAGGGGATGAGGTATTGATAATGAACTGATTGCTCAAGTGCTTAGTGATACTGCTCCAAAACCCTCAGGCACTTTCTCTATCCAAACTTGTCCAAATTTCCAAAGTTAAACTCGGTCCCACTGAATCCTATCCATCCGGACCCACCGAGTTCATAAGGACAGTACCACTAGCCAAACCCTAACAAGTCGGATCCACCGATATGGATCTCGGTCCCACCGAGATGGCCTGGCCAACTCTCTGTCATCAATTGCAATTATTTTGGTCTAACCGAGTTTGCAATTGGTGCCACCGAGATGGCTTGACCAACTTTCTGTTGCCTTGTTGCAATTATTTCGGTCTCATCGAGATGTTGCAATCGGTGCCACCGAAACGAGGTTTGCCCTACCATTGCACATCGGTCGCTCCAAGTTGTTTCCTTTCGGTCCCACCGAAACTTCAAAAGTTCACATCTTTTGCACAGGTCGGTCTCACCGAGAATTCCAGTCGGTGCCATCGAGTTTGGTCAAAAGTGTGTAACGGTTGGATTTCGTGTGGAGGCTATATATACCCCTCCACTACCCTCTTACCAAAGAAGAGAGCCATCAGAACATGCCTACATTTCCACCATACATTTTCTGAGAGAGAACCACCTACTCATGTGTTGAGATCAAGATATTCCAAACCTACCATTTGAACCTTGATTTCTAGCCTTCCCCAAGTTGCTTTCCACTCAAATCTTTCTTCCACCATAGCCAAATCTGTGAGGGAGTGTTTGAGTGTTGGGGAGACTATCACTTGAAGCACAAGAGCAAGGAGTTCATCATCAACACACCATCTATTACCTTTTGGAGAGTGGTGTCTCCTATATTGGTTAGGTGTCACTTGGGAGCCTCCAAGATCATGTGGAGTTGAACCAAGGATTTTGTAAGGGCAAGGAGATCGCCTACTTCGTGAAGATCTACCACGAGTGAGGCTAGTCCTTCGTGGATGTAGGCCATGGTGGAATAGACAAGGTTGCATCTTCGTGGACCCTTTATGGGTGGAGCCCTCCGTGGACTCGCGCAACCGTTTCATGAGCTTGCAAAAAATGATGGTCCACGCAAGTATGTGACTTTTGGAGACAACTCCAAGGGTAAGGTACTTGGCCTTGGTAAGGTGGCCATATCCAATGATAGCTCCATACAAAATGTTATGCTTGTTGAATCCCTTGGTTACAATCTTCTTTCCGTATCTTGACTAGCCGACTTTGGTTTCAATGTTCTATTTACCGAAGTAGATTGCCAAGTGTTTCGGTGAGATAATCATAATATGGTCTTTACCGGCATTCGTAGAGGTGATCTATACATTGTTGATTTTTCTAAAAGAGCCCAACCTCGTACATGTTTAATTGCTAAATCTTCTAAAGGTTGGTTATAGCATAGGAGACTTGGACATGTTGGCATGCGTAATCTTGATAAACTCATTAAAGGAGATCATATTCTTGGTGTGAAAGATGTTATATTTGACAAAGATCGACTTTGTAGTGCTTGCCAAGCAGGAAAACAAGTTGGAGGAAGCCATCTCATGAAGAACATTATGACCACGAGGAGACCACTCGAGCTGCTTCATATGGATCTTTTTGGTCCTAACTCCTATAAGAGTCTTGGTGGTAACTCCTTCGGTTTGGACATTGTTGATGATTTTTCTAGATTTATGTGGGTGTTCTTTCTCGATGACAAATCGCAGGTACAAAAGATCTTCAAGAAGTTCGCAAGGAAGGCCCAAAATCAATTTGAAGTGAAGATCAAGAAGGTTCGGAGTGACAATGGAACGGAGTTCAAGAACGCCAATGTGGATGCCTTTCTTGATGAGGAAGGCATTTCACATGAGTTCTCGGCTATGTACACACCTCAACAAAATGGAGTTGTTGAGAGGAAGAACCGGACTCTTATTGAGATGGCAAGGACAATGCTTGATGAATACAAGATGCCAAAACACTTTTGGGCGGAAGCGTTTGAGGCTCGCAAGTCAAGCAATTCCCAATTGATGTAGGAGATCAAGAACCATCGGAAGCAATCCAAGACTTATCCATTGGTAAGATTCATCCTGTGGAAGTGAAGGAGAGTACTTTGTCAATTCAAGTGGAAGCCTCAACTTCACGACAAGGTGAACAACAAGTTGACATGGAGGCATCCACAAGTGGAACATGTCAAGACGGAGGGAATGAGGAAGTACAACAAGATGATCCACCTCAACCTCCTTCTCCACCTCCACAAGCGAACAATGACAACAACAACGAAGAAGAAGATGATGATGATGAGGAAGCCTCACCACAACCCAAGCAAAAGCTACCTCGAGTTAGAGCAAGAATCGACAAGAATCATCCCGTCGAACAAATACTTGGAGATATCCAATCCGGGAGAATCACCCGCTCTAAATCTCATTTAACTAACTTTTGTGAGCATTACTCATTCATCTCTAGTGTTTAACCTTTGAAGGTAGAAGAAGCTCTCAAGGATCCTGATTGGGTGAATGTAATGCATGAGGAGCTACAAAACTTTGAGAGGAATCAAGTGTGGACGTTGGTTGAGAAGCCTAAAGATGAGCAAAACATTATTGGAACCAAATGGGTGTTTCGGAATAAGCAAGATGAAGATGGACAAGTTGTATGCAACAAGGCTCATCTCGTAGCACAAGGTTACACACAAGTCGAAGGTATGGACTATGGTGAGACATATGCCCCCATTGCTAGACTTGAGTCCATTCGCATTTTACTTGCTTATGCCAATCACCATGATATCACTCTTTACCAAATGGATATTAAAAGTGCTTTCTTAAATGGAGAAATTGAGGAGGAAGTGTATGTTAAACAACCTCCCGGCTTTGTTAATCCTAAGAAACCTAATCATGTTTACAAACTTCGTAAAGCTCTTTATGGCCTTAAACAAACCCCTAGAGCTTGGTACAAATGCTTGACAAAGTTTCTTCTTGAAAAATGTTTTGAAATTGGGAAAATCGATTCAACTTTGTTCACAAAGAGGGTTAATGGAGAACTATTTGTATGCCAAATTTATGTTGATGACATTATCTTTGGATCTACTAACCCCTCTTTTAATGAAAAGTTTGGAAGGTTGATGTCGGAGAAGTATGAGATGTCTATGATGTGTGAACTCAAATTCTTTCTTGGCTTGCAAATTAAGCAAACTAAGGAGGGTACCTTTGTTTCTCAAATGAACTATACCAAGGACTTATTCAAGAAGTTCAACATGCAAGAAAGTAAAGGTATGAAAACTCCAATGCCCACGAGTGGACATCTTGACTTGACCAAGGATGGCAAACCGGTTGATCAAAAAGTTTATCGATCTATGATTGGTTCATTTCTATATCTATGTGCCTCCCGTCCCGACATAATGATAAGCGTGTGCATGTGTGCATGATACCAAGCGGCACCAAAAGAGTGTCATCTTAAGGCTGTGAAAAGAATTGTGAGATACTTGTTACATACACCAAACTTTGGCATATGGTATCCCAAAGGATCTTCTTTTGATCTTGTTGGCTACTCCGATTCGGACTATGCCGGAGACAAGGTTGATATAAAATCCACTTCGGGTACATGTCAATTTCTTGGTAGATCTCTTGTGTCTTGGGCCTCCAAGAAACAAAACTCGGTATCTCTATCTACTGCCGAAGCGGAATACATTGCTGCGGGATCGTGTTGTGCTCAATTACTATGGATGATACAAACTCTTAAAGACTATGGTGTGCATAAGAGACATGTGCCATTACTATGTGACAATGAGAGTGCTATTAAGATTGCACACAATCCCGTGCAACATTCTTGAACTAAGCATATTGAGGCTCGTCACCATTTTATTCGAGATCATGTTGAGAAAGGTGACATTGACCTTAAACATGTTCGTACGATCCTGAAATTACTCCAAGCTGAGCACGCTTAACTTTGGAGTTCTGTCCGAATGGGCTCCCGGAAAAGAAGGAATTCCTTATTGATATGAGTAGTCTATCATCCCTATTATGCCAGGCCATCACATACACCCCCACTCAGAGGAACCGACGTCCTCGTCGGGCCATAGGAACGTTCCCTCTTGGCACATACGTCTGTGTATCCAGTCCGGTACATGTGCCATGCCGTGTGCCACGACGGGTCACAAACGTCATGAACAACATGACCGCGCACCTGTCCGCAAACATCCGTGTAACCGCGAGGGTCGGCTCTGATACTAACTTATAACGCCCCGGACACACCCGCTGGTGGTCGTTACTCCTGGCGGGATCTAGACTGGCCCCATAGATCAATACTAGTCTTTCCTGCGCACTTTGTCCTCACTCGTGCGCACCCGGGACTAACTTCCTGGTCGGTCACCCATCCTGAAATTACTCCAAGTTGAGCACGCTTAACTTTGGAGTTCTGTCCGAATGGGCTCCCAGAAAAGAAGGAATTCCTTATTGATATGAGTAGTCTATCATCCCTATTATGCGAGGCCATCACAGTTCATGTGGATGCATACAAGGGCATGGGCATTCTTGACTAATCCATGATACTTCCATGATCATATTATATCTTGGACATTTTACTTCCTTGTATTGCATCTAACCTTTTGTAGGTACTTGGACAAGCTACATGTCACAAGATTGCATCTCACTCTTATTATGAGCTATCTTGTATAATCTGAGTATCAACAATCCTTGGTGGAACAAGGAACAAGACAACCTAAACATATCCTTTGACAATATTTGAGTTTATACTTCATTCTTGTCATTTTGGATATACATGTTGTTCCTTGCAAATCTAACCCATGTAGGAAGATGAACTACAAATGATAGGATCGCTCCCAACTTCAACTCATGAGCATCCACTTCATGTTCAACTACATGATGGACACCACCACCAAATCCCAATGTAAGTTCTCACATCTTAGAGAAGCTTTACTCAAAGACATGAGCTAAAGCAACTCAACAAGATATGAATACATTGAAATGCTTAAAAGAAAATGGTAACCCCATTTTGAGCTTAACGATGAGTATGACCTATGATCAAGTGCTCTCACTTGACTCCTAAGTCAATATACTCTAACATAGGTGACCTAGTCGCCGACCCCTCTAGATGAAGTTTGCTAGTGTTTCTTTTGTGTTTCTCTTCTTGCTAGGGTGTTTCTTTTTCAAAAACTTCATCTAGATGTTTCTTTGTTACTCTGTTTCTTTTCTTTCAGTGTTCTCTTTTCTTAGCTAGTTTAGTAGTAAATTCATTGCAAATCTTTGTGTGGATTTCTTTGCCTAGTGAGCTGAGTTGACACAATCTTCCTTTTTCGCACCAGACTCGGTCACACCGAATTGCTTCAACTCGGAGTCACCGATTTTGCTGCTCTAAGGGTTTTTCTGTCAAATATTTTCTGAGCTTTTCTGCTCCAGCTCCGCTCAATGATTCTTACCCTCTACTTGCATCTGGAACTACTCTATAGTTAGATGTATTTCTCAAGGACCACACCTACTTGACCAATGACCTTGAGGTAGCCCTTCTTGGAAATTGATGTCAAAGGGGGAGAGAGAGATACATCAAAGCTTATCTCCACAAGCTCTTCTTTACAAAAAGGAGAGAGAGAGATGCACTTTATAAGAGGAGAGAATGTTACATGTTTCTAAGAGGGGAGAAACATGATCTCAGTATCTCAGTGTTTTAGTTGGTTTAGTTTTCTCACCCTACCTGCTCCCAATATCCAATGCCAGATTCAGGGGGAGAGGAAGATTTTAAGGGGAGACAACTATTTTTCCTTTGGGGACATGTCTGCTTCAAAGAAGTATTCACCTAGTGATACTCTCTTCTACATGTCATCCCAATCTTGGTTTCTTGTTGATCTTGTGTCTTTTCTTGAAGAAATTATCTTGTGTTATCTAACCTTGTTTTCTCAAGTGTATTTCTTCAGGTACTTGATCAAGAACTTCGAGGTAAGTATATGCATCACACTCATGTACATGATGACTGCTTGCTTTTGCACATATTGTTTGGAAGAAGATAATCATGAACATGTGAGTACTTCAACTCATTTTATTGCTCTGATGCATGTAGCCAAGATACATGTTACATGTGTATTTCCTTCACTTTGTGCCTCTGCTTTCCATGAACTATCATCAGTTTCTATGCACATCTTTAGGGGGAGCTCATACATGTTACATGTTTTCTTCAAAGCTTTAATACATCTTCAATTTACACCTTTATTTGAAGCTTTGATGTATGTTTTCATCAATTACCAAAAAGGGGGAGATTGAAAGCACATTTGCTCCCTTGGTGGTTTTGGTAATTTATGCCAACATACATGTTGTTGGACTAATGCCTCTATCTAGTGAATTTCACACATGTTCAACAATGGCATGGCAAGGACAAGGAGATGTGGAACCCTTCAAGATGCTAAGGACATACATTGGCAAAAGCTCAAGACTCTTCATTTTTTGTTTAGTGATCCAAGATCACATTGAGTCCATAGGAAAGCCAATACTATTAAAAGGGGACGAGGTTTTGATAATAATCTGATTGCTCAAGTGCTTAGTGATACTGCTCCAAAACCCTCAACCACTTTCTCTATCCAGACTTGTCCAAATTTCCAAAGTTAAACTCGGTCCCACCGAATCCTATCCATCCGGACCCACCGAGTTCATAAGGACAGTGCCACTAGCCAAACCCTAACAAGTCGGATCCACCGATATGGATCTCGGTCCCACCGAGATGGCCTGGCCAACTCTTTGTCATCAATTGCAATTATTTCGGTCTAACCAAGTTTGCAATCGGTGCCACCAAGATGGCTTGACCAACTTTCTGTTGCCTTGTTGCAATTATCTGGGTCTCATCGAGATGTTGCAATCGGTGCCACCGAAATGAGGTTTGCCCTACCATTGCACATCGGTCGCTCCGAGTTGTTTCCATTCGGTCCTACCGAAACTTCAAAAGTTCACATCTTTTGCACAGGTCGGTCTCACCGAGAATTCCAGCCGGTGCCACCGAGTTTGGTCAAAAGTGTGTAACGGTTGGATTTTGTGTGGAGGCTATATATATACCCCTCCACCACCCTCTTACCAAAGAAGACAGCCATCAGAACGTGCCTACATTTCCACCATACATTTTCTGAGGGATAACCACCTACTCATGTGTTGAGATCAAGATATTCCAATCCTACCATTTGAATGTAGCGACCCGACCTGAAACGGTCAAGCCTCTGTGTATCTGTGCCATCCCTGGATCAGTATGCCTCATAAGTCTCAGCGGAAACAATCAAATGGGTGTGGAGTCCCATCAACGCCATCGGCAAGTTGAGTGTAGACCGTAACCCTACAACGAAACTCACTCGTCGTAGAAAAAATCCTGCAACATGATACGTTGCAGCCATGTAGGTCAGTACATTGAATGTACCGGCAAGATCACAAATAAGAGAAACAGATGATAAAACTATTCTATATGCAATATGGCTTTGTGGCTCTGTGTCTGAGTTTTGTTTGCGTAAAAGCTGCTTTTATTTTCCCTACAACAAAGGAATAATCAGGAGTTTTCACTACGGAGTTATCTACTACGACATGGTTCCGCCAACCGATGTCTCATAGCCCACAAGTATCATAAGTTGCCCACAATTAGTTACCAGTCTGGTGTTGAGAGTTCAGAGATAGATCCAAGTCCAGAGGCTCAAATTGTCCATAGCCGGGGACACGGCTAATCGATTAGGTTTTAACTCTGCAGAGTGTTGTGCACTTTACCCACAAGATTCGATCCCTCTTTTTACGTTCTCGCACTTCGGGGTGTTTGAGAACAAGACGACCGAAACATGGTCTTCCGAAGAGTTCCTCTGACCACTGTCCGGTGCTCATCCAATCCTACCGTAGTTCTACATCTGCTAGCACCGTCCCAGCCAGAGTCACAGCTAAGGTCAACCAAGCCAGAGCCCATAATGACTTGCGGCTGCACATGTAAGCTTCCGGGCATGAAGTATTCTTCTGTCTCTTTGAGTCTGGGTGGAACTTTCCTCATGAGTACTGGCCTACTCCAGCTCACTAGGCATCCACTGGGTACTCCAGGGTGCCTCACAACCAGTCCACCCAGTAGTGTGTATTGAAATCTTGTCTCGAGTCTTGAAATCTTGAAGTCTTGAAGATGCAGGCCTTGAAGATGCCATCATGAAGTTGTCGTCATTGACGTAGAGTCCTCCTTCTCACACCACTCCCGGGCACTCATACCAAACCCCGTCTACTATAGCGTAGCATTAAAACTATATAACGTCCCGGGGCTTGATAACAGGGAGATGGGTTCCTACCTCATGCATTCTACTCAACTACAAGAAGTCAATAACACTACTGGAAGAAAATGTTGAAAGGGTGATACTACATGCAAATAAAACTTAGGTACGAAAAGCATGATCAAAGTGAACTTGCTTGGTAAGTTGATGAAGATATTATCGCTCTCAGAAAATGAACTTGATAGAACTATTCGTCACTCCGAGAAAATCTATATAATCAAACATAGTATTCACATAAGCAAACACTCTAGCAATCAATTCTATCAATCATATTAACACTCAATGAAAATAAAATCAACAAATAAATCAAAAGAAATCAATAAGAAAACCAAATAAAGTCCAAAGAGCAAATTCCAAAAAGGAACGTCACTAAAGAAAACTACTACTGAAACTTTATGACTTTGCCACAACCAACAAAAATAGTTTTATCCTAAATAAAACTTAACAGCAAAATAAAGCTCTAAACTAATAAATTAACAGAAAATAAAATATAAAATAACTAAGTTAACAGAAAGTATTTTTCGTAAAATTTTACTAGCAAAAAGAAACAAATAAAAAGCTTTTATGAAACTCAATTTATGTCCTATACCAGTGCCACTACAAAATAAAGAAAATAAAATTGAAAATAAAATAAAATTTTGTCTACTGTTTACTAACAAAACATAAACTAATTTGTCAAAAGTGACAAAATAAATAATTTTAAAACTATTAAAACAACAAAGAAAAGATTAAAACAAAGCTATAACTAAAACAGTACTATTTCGCCTATAACCCTAATTTAAAACAAACTAAAAATAAACTACTAAATACTACTAGATAAACAATTCAACTAGTGACCACTAGCAAAAAGAATCCAGTCAAAACCTATTCTAAAATTCAAGTTATGGTCAAAATATTAATCTGAGCAAATTCATGCAAACTCAATTTTTTTTTCAAATATGGCCAAACCTGGCATCTACAGAAACTAGATGAAATTATTAATCCAATGCAAAAAGAATCACTCAAAAATAATTAAAAACGTAAAAGATATTGCAAATCTAAAAACAGAACTAATTCTGTAAATTAAAACAAAAACAGAAAAGGAAAAAAAATACTAGGCGTCGGGCAGGGGCTACGTGGCATGCTTTCATTGGGCTAGGCAGGTGTGCGACAGAAACTATACGGCGCTCGGCCGAGATCTAACAAAACCGCGCACGTGTGTTTAATTAAAAGAAAACCGGCCGGGCCGGTTCGATCTAAACCGAAATAAACCGTAAATAAAACCGATCTATTAAAATAAAACCTAACTGTTCGAGCGATCTAATCTAGGGCGTAGATTGACGATCTAACGGTGGAGAAGATCCGGCGGCTTACAGTGGGGTTCGACGGCGAGGGCGGCGCGGACGTGGTCGCCGGCGCTGCTCCGGCGATCGTTGGCGACGGTAGCGGAGTCGGTCGGGTGCGGCGGAGCAGGGCGGGGCCAGAGGTGGTGGAGGCGGAGGTCGGCGGTGACGGAGGGCGTCGGGGCGAGGCGGCGGCGCTTCGGTGCTCCGGCGAGAGCGCGCGAGCTCGAGTGGCTCCCTGTAGATCATAACGGCGGGCAAAAAGCTGTCAAAGGGGAGCGTGGAGTTGGGCTAGGCCGATGGCCGGAATTAGAGAGATTGGGGGTGCTCACCCATGCGGGAATCGACGACGGCAGTGGCGGCGGGCGACGAGATCTAAACGGCGCGGGCGTGGGCTAGGGTGGAGTTGGGCGTAGGGTTTTAGGGGGGTTCGGTCGAGGGTGCCGTGGGGTATTTATAGGGCATGAGCGTGCGCGAGGGGAAAGCTCTGGAGCGCGATCCCGAGAAGATCGGGCACGGCGGCGGTGTCGGGCGCGTGCGGGATTCGGGCGCGTCTGTTGCGGAGGAGGAAGATGAGGCGGGGCCCGCCTGTCAGCGGCAGCGGGGAAGGGCGAGCGAGGGAGAGAGGCGTGCGGGCGACCGCAGCGAAGGGACTTCGCTCGCGCGTGCGGCCATGGGCTGAAAACTGAGCTGGGCCGGCTGGTGTCTGCTGGCCTGGCGCGGTGGTTCCTCTTAAAAAACGTTTTCTTTTTTTCTTTTTAAACGGAGAACAAAGAGAGAAAGAAACAAAGTAAATAAAAACCTTATATAGGCATAGTATATATCAAAATTTTCAGAAAAAGAAATCCTAAAACATGAACTATTTTTCATGTTCAAATAAAATTCACACAAATTCAAATAATGCAAACAGTGCTACTTTTGCATTTAAAATTCAAATAAAATCATTCTAAAATATTAAAATGATCTCAAATTTATTTTTCTCCATTTTTCTGTTGAAGGGAATCATGTTACCCTATTTTCCATATATTTTCTTTTTGGAGAAAAATAAATTGAATAAAAACCAAATAACTCCAAATTGGGTTTGAGTTTGAATTTCAAACCACTTTCAAATCCTTTCTTTTAAACTTCCAACTCATATTTCATATAATTTGAAGAAGTCATTTTATCTTCCCTCATGAGAATCATTGAGTTGCATAAAGTTTCTGAATTTGAAAATATTTTCAAATGGAAATTCAAATCCTTTCCAAATCCCTTTTCATTTCTTTAAATGGAAGAAGTCATATCATCTTCACTCTAGGGTTTTGTGATGAAATGAATTTGAATTCCTTGGGATCAAAATGCCAAGTGAATTTTTTTGGGAAAGTCATTTCATTCCCTCTCTTTAAAGTTTCAATTTTTTTTCAAATTTCACTCACTTTCAGTCAATCAATCCTATTTATTTAATTAATATAACATTCCAAAATTTAGAATTTTGGGATGTTACAAATCTACCACACTTAAAATGAATCTCGTCCTCGAGATTCGGAGAGGCTAGCAAGAAAGGTTAGGGGTTGGGGTCTTCCAGCAAATCCATTGATCGAAAAATCTGGGGTGCTACCACACTTAAAATCATGGTCATGGGTCCAGCAAACTCCGGTATTTCATTCCTTTGGGTTGACGGTGTCTGTCTGCTCATATCTTTCGGAATAATTCCTTTACTGGTGCTCTTCCGGTAAGGGCATAACCTCTTTTCTCAAAATCCTGGGTCCTTTCATCAAATTAAGACTGTTCCCAATACTGGGTCTTCTAGCTGACAGGTCTGTCGCCAATTCTAAGAAACTATCGGAAATCTCATGGTGGTCAACAATTACGGGTTTCTGCAGGAATTGGGTCTGGGCTAAATCTCACCGTTTAACCTACGATGTGGCTACAACTGCCTTGTACGAGAGCTTCTTATCATACCATTCTAAGGCTTAAGCAAAGTTTTCAATGATTGTCGTCTCTCTACTATAGGTAAGTCACTCCAGATTTACCATTCCATATAGCAAGAGCGTATGATATGAGTAAGTCGGTATGGTGATCAATCCATTCCGCACCCAAATCGTTACCCTGTATAAGGTTTAGCGAATCTCGCATTTCTAACACTCGGGCATTCTCACAAGCATTGCAGAAATTTTCTTGTCCTCAAACTGGGTTCGAGTAAATCCATTGGTTCTACAAGCCAAATATAACATCTATCATTTCTTCACAACTCTCAGGTTTTTGCGTAACCCCCTATGAAACGTCTGTTGGTCAAATCACAGCTTCTTCCAGAATTCTTCCTTCAACAAGGTTGTGCTTGCACCTTGGTCATATCCTGGGCCTGTGGGTTATGGGTCCACTTTGTATAATTTTAACTCAACTGTGGAGTTACAACTGTTCCATATTCCACCATTACACTTCCTCTAAATCCAATAGTACTTCATTCTGTCATACTCTTGGGGTAAGCACGAAATCAAACTTATTTCGTCCAAACTCCACTTAGTGGAATACATTTTCCTTTCTATTGGTCTGGTGTTCACACAGAGAAATATCACCATGAAATGCACAAAGTCCTACATAAATCGTATTCTTTTCATATCAAATCCTTTATTACATCATTAATCATTTCTCAAAACTCCAATCAAAAGTACTTTATTACATATGCTGCCATCCACATAGTTGGTATGGTCAAGCATTACTTCCAACTTTATTTATGGGTCCTCCTTGAGGATTATTTAGTCCCACTGAAATTCAGCGAGGTGCTCCTTGAAATCAGCCACCTTTTGTTTCATCATGGTGGCCATGAGCTTCATCTCCATCATCTCTGCATGTACCTCTCTCAGGTATTCCTGAGTGTGACGGAGCCTTGATTCCAGTATTTCTCCAATCTGACATATGGCTTCCATGGCAGCTTCACGAACAGAGTCGAAGAAAGTTGCTCGGGGTACACATGAGATGTAAAAGTATTGACCCATCGTCTTCGGGCAAACTCCTTTCACCCGGTGGAGGTGTACTTCCAAGTACCAAAGTTCCACTTCATTTTCCATGAAAGGATAGCCTTTGTAAACTACATCTCCTTCAAGGTGAATATGCTTCATCATGTCCTTCAGGATCTTTGGGTAATCATGATCACTAGTCAGGGTCATGATGGTTTTCGGGCCCTTGAGGAAAGACTCATAAAGGGTTGTCATCTGCAGTTGTAAGATAGAAGGGGTATTCAAAATAATGTATGCATCTCCTTGGGTAAGCATTTATATCATCCAAACAAAACTTCAAATTCAATTACCAACATCTTACAGGGTATTGTCATCCTTAAAACAAAATGTACTGGGTTATCTATTGACCATATTCTATTGTATCCTTGTACTTTATCAAAATCCCAATTTATGCATCAACAAATCATTTTCATCCATGTTTACCCACATAATCAGTTCCAAGATAAATTTTAACAACATAACAACTTCATAAAGCCTTTCGGCATATGACATATCAACTTTATTGATTCATGAATTATTACAATCTCTGAGACTTCCATTACATAATTCAACACAATAACCCATGAATATAAAAGTACTTCCATCTACATTTTATTCTTATTCCAGCACCAAAAATCTAGAATACTCAGCTCATGCTTTCTTCTTGTCTGGACATTTATTATCATAATGTCCAGCTTCCTTGCAGCGAAAACAGATGACTTCTGACAAGTCTCGGGGCTTCTTGGTGCTGTTGTATGCTCCTTGGGTTCTTGGCTTCCTTTCCTGACAATCATTGGCATAATGTCCAGTGTTCTTGCACTCAAAACAGGTAATATGGCTCTTATCCTTCTTTGTAGAAACTTGGTTGTCCTGGGGACACATTCCCCTTCTCTTCCTGGACTTCTCCATACTGATCAGAGCTTCTATTTCCTGCGAGTCATACTCAAACTCCGTTGTCAGAAATTCTACTAGATACTCCTTCGGACAATTCTGGGAGATATGTCCTTCTTCTCCACATGAATAGCATGACTTGGTGTAGAACTCCTTTGTGGTATCTCCAGGTGGGTTTTGTAAATCTTCCTTCTTCGTTGGTGTCTTCATACCTTACTGAGAGCTGTTGGAAATATGCCCTAGAGGCAATAATAAAATGGTTATTATTATATTTCCTTGTTCATGATAATCGTTTATTATCCATGCTATAATTGTATTGGTTGGAAACACAAATACATGTGTGGATACGTAGACAACAACATGTCCCTAGTGAGCCTCTACCGGACTAGCTCGTTGATCAAAGATGGCCATGGTTTCCTGGTCATAGACATGAGTTGTCATTTGATAACGGGATCACATCATTAGGAGAATGATGTGATGGACAAGACCCATACTATGAACGTAGCATATGATCGTGTCAAGTTTATTGCTATCGTTTTCGCATGTCAAGTATCTGTTCCTATGACCATGAGATCATGGAACTCACTGACACCGGAGGAGTACCTTGTGTGTATCAAACATCGCAACGTAACTGGGTGACTATGAAGATGCTCTATAGGTATCTCCGAGGGTGTCTGTTGAGTTGGCATGGATCAAGACTAGGAATTTGTCACTCCGTATGACGGAAAGGTATCTCAGGGCCCACTCGGTAATACAACATCACAATAAGCTTGCAAGCAATGTGACTAAAGAGTTAGCCACGGGATCTTGTATTACGGAACGAGTAAAGAGACTTGACGGTAACGAGATTGAACTAGGTATGGAGATACCGACGATCGAATCTCGGGCAAGTAACATACCGATGGACAAAGGGAACTGCATACGGGATTGACTGAATCCTTGACATCGAGGTTCGACCGATAAAGATCTTCATAGAATATGTAGGAACCAATATGGGCATCCAGGTCCCGCTATTGGTTATTGACCATGGAGGTGTCTCGGTCATGTCTGCATAGTTCTCGAACCCGCAGGGTCTACACACTTAACGTTTGGTGACGATATAAGTATAGTCGAGTTATTATGTTGGTGACCGAAGGTTGTTTGGAGTCCCGGATGAGATCCCGGACATGACGAGGAACTCCGAAATGGTCCGGAGGTGAAGATCGATATATAGGACGAAGGGAATCGGAGTTCGGAAGTGTTCCGGGGGTACCGGGTTATGACCAGGAGAACCGAAAGGGGTTTCGGGGGCCCCCGGCAAGTGTTGGGGGCCTCATGGGCCAAGGGGGGGAAGCACACCAGCCCACTAAGGGATTGTGCGCCCCCCTCACCCCATCCCACGATCACCAGAGGGGGTGGGGCGCCCCACCTAGGGCTGCCTCCACCTGGCTTGGGGGGCAAGTCACCCTAGGGTTTCCCTAGGGGCGCCCCCATCTGTTGTGGCCGCCGGCCCCCCCTAGGGGAAACCCTAGGGCGCCTCCTCCTCCTCCCTTCCCCCTATATATAGAGGGGTAGAGAGAGGGCAGCCGCACCCCATCTATGCCACGGTGCCGCCCTCCTTCTCCCTCGTAGTTCCTCTCTCTCTCCACGTAGCCTAGCGAAGCTCTGCTGAGATTGCTCCACCACCACCGCCACCATGCCGTCGTGCTGCCGGAGGACTCGAGCTACTACTTCACAATCGCTCGCTGGATCGAGGAGGTGAAGGCGTCATCAAGCCGTACGTGTGTTGAACGCGGAGGTGCCGTCCGTTCGGCACTTGATCGGGAGTTCGCGGGACGGATCGTGATTGGATCGCGAAGACGTTCGACTACATCAACCGTGTTTCTTAACGCTTCCGCTTAGCAATCTACAAGGGTATGTAGACGCAATCTCTCCTCTCGTAGATGTTCATCTCCTAGATCGATCTTGGTGAGCGTAGGAATTTTTTTGTTTCCCATGCAACGTTCCCCAACATTGGCATCTAGAGCTAGGTCTTTGCGTAGATGACATCACGAGTAGAAAACAAAGGAGTTTGTGGGCGTTGATATTCAGATTGCTTCCTTCCTTGGTCTTTTCTTGATTCAGCGGTATTGTGGGATGAAGAGGCCCGGACCAACTTTACATGTCCACGTACATGAGACCGGTTCCATCGACTGACATGCGACTTTGTTGCATAAGAGGGCTGGCGGGTGTCTGTCTCTCCCACCTTAGTTGAATCGGATTCGACGAAGGCAGTCCTTGTAGAAGGTTAAATAGCAACTTGCATATCACCGTTGTGGTTTTGCGTAGGTAAGAATTGTTCTTGCTAGATACCCATAGCAGCCACGTAAAACATGCAACAACAAATTAGAGGACGTCTAACTTGTTTTTGCAGGGTATGTTGCGATATGATATTGCCAAAGACATGATGAAATATATTTGATGTATGAGATGATCATATTTTGTAATAGTTTATCTCGGCTTGCATGTCGATGAATACGGCAACCGGCAGGAGCCATAGGGTTGTCTTTAATTATTGTATGACCTGCGTGTCAATCATTAAGCGCTATGTAATGCTTTACTTTATCGCTAAACGGTAGCAATAGTAGTAGAAGCATGGTTGGCGTGACAACCCCGATGGCGACGCGATGATGGAGATCATGGTGTCATGCCGGTGATGATGGAAATCATGCCGGTGCTTTGGAGATGGAGATCAAAAGCACAAGTTCATGGCCATATCATGTCACTTATGATTTGCATGTGATGTTAATCTTTTTATGCATTTTATTTTGCTTAGGACGACGATAGCATTATAAGGTGATCCCTCTCTAAAATTTCAAGATAAAATTGTGTTCTCCCCAAGTGTGCACCGTTGCGAAAGTTCGTCGTTTCGAAGCACCACGTGATGATCGGGTGTTATAGACTCTACGTTCACATACAACGGGTGCAAGCCAGTTTTGCACATGTGGAACACTTGGGTTAAACTTGACGAGCCTAGCATGTACAGACATGGCCTCGGAACACAAGAGACCGAAAGGTCGAACATGAGTCATATAGTAGATATGATCAACATGGAGATGTTCACCATTGAAGCCACCTCATCTCACGTGATGATCGGACTTGGGTTGGTGAATTTGGATCATGTTACACTCGGACGACCGGAGGGATGTCGATTTGAGTGGGAGTTTTTAAGTAAACTATACTCATTATCTTGAACAATAGTGTAAGTTGTCTTTGCAAATTTATGTTGTAGATCAATGGCTTGCACAGTAGCTTCCCTGAATTTCAATGCGTTCCTAGAGAAAGCCAAGCTGAAAGATGATGGAAGTAACTTTGTAGACTGGGCCCGTAATCTGAGGATTATCCTCACGGCTGCCCAAAAGGCTTATGTCCTTGATGCACCGCTTGGTGAGCAACCCCCTCCAGCGTCTGTGGACGTTATGAACGCCTGGCAGGCGCGTGTTGATGACTACTCAATAGTTCAGTGCGCCATGTTGTATGGCTTGGAACCGGGACTTCAAAGGTGTTTTGAACGTCATGGAGCATATGAGATGTTCCAGGAGTTGAAGTTTATTTTTGAGAAGAATGCCCGGATGGAGAGGTATGCGACCTCCGATAAGTTCTATGCTTGCAAGATGGAGGAGAACGGGTCTGTCAGTGAACACATACTCAAAATGTCTGGGTATTACAACCGTCTGGCTGAGTTGGGAGTTGTGCTCCCGCCAGAGGCGATCACTGACAGAGTTCTTCAATCTCTACCACCTAGCTACAAGAGCTTTGTGTTGAACTATAACATGCAAGGGATGAACAAGTCAGTCGCCGAGCTGTTTGCGATGCTGAAAGTTGCTGAGTCAGACATCCAGAAGGAGCATCAAGTGTTGATGGTCAATAAAACCACTAGTTTCAAGAAGAATGGCAAGGGCAAGAAGGGAAACTCCAAGAAGAGTGGCAAAGTAGTTGCCCCTCCCATGAAGAAACCCAAGGCTGGGCCCAAGCCGGAAACTGAGTGCTTCTATTGCAAGGGAACTGGCCACTGGAAGCGGAATTGCCCCAAGTATCTGGCCGACAAGAAGGGGGCCAACGCCAAACAAGGTATATATGATATACATGTTATTGATGTGTACCTTACCAACTCTCGTTGTAGTGCCTGGGTATTTGATACCGGTGCGGTTGCTCACATTTGCAACTCAAAGCAGGAACTGCGGAATAGACGGAGGCTGGCGAAGGACGAAGTGACGATGCGCGTGGGAAATGGTTCCAAGGTTGATGTGATCGCCGTCGGCACGCTCGCTCTTCGATTACCATCGGGATTAGTGATGAACCTGAATAATTGTTATTTAGTGCCTGCGTTGAGCATGAACATTATATCTGGATCTTGTTTAATGCGAGACGGTTACTCATTTAAATCAAAGAATAATGGTTGTTCTATTTATATGGGTAATATCTTTTATGGTCATGCACCCATTGTGAGGGGTTTATTCTTATTGAATCTCGATAGTGATGATACACATGTTCATAACATTGATGCCAAAAGATGTAGAGTTGATAATGATAGTACCACTTTCTTGTGGCACTGCCGCTTAGGTCATATTGGTGTAAAGCGCATGAAGAAACTCCATGCTGATGGACTTTTGGAGTCACTTGATTTTGAATCACTTGACACATGCGAACCATGCCTCATGGGCAAGATGACTAAGACCCCGTTCTCCGGAACAATGGAACGGGCAAGTGACTTGTTGGAAATCATACATACTGATGTGTGCGGTCCGATGAGCATTGAGGCGCGCTGTGGATATCGTTATTTTCTCACCTTCATCGACGATTTGAGTAGATATGGGTATATTTACTTAATGAAACACAAGTCTGAAACGTTTGAAAAGTTCAAGCAATTTCAGAGTGAAGTTGAGAATCATCGTAACAAGAAAATCAAATTCCTACGATCTGATCGAGGGGGAGAATATCTGAGTTATGAGTTTGGCAGTCACTTAAGACAATGTGGAATTGTTTCACAGTTGACGCCACCTGGAACACCACAGCGTAATGGTGTGTCCGAACGTCGTAATCGAACCTTATTGGATATGGTGTGTTCTATGATGTCTCTTGCCGATCTGCCACTATCATTTTGGGGTTATGCGTTAGAGACAGCTGCATTCACTTTAAATAGGGCACCATCTAAGTCCGTTGAGACGACACCGTATGAAATGTGGTTTGGCAAGAAACCAAAGTTGTCGTTTCTTAAAGTTTGGGGATGCAATGCTTATGTCAAAAGGCTTCAGCCAGAAAAGCTTGAACCCAAAGCGGACAAATGCGTCTTCATAGGATACCCAAAAGAGACGGTTGGGTATACCTTCTATCTCAGATCCGAAGGCAAAGTGTTTGTCGCTAAGAACGGGTCCTTTCTCGAGAAAGAGTTTCTCTCGAAAGAATTGAGTGGGAGGAAGATAGAACTTGATGAGGTTGTTGAACCTTTACTTCAACCAGAGAGTAGCACTGCGCAGAAAGATGTTTCTGTGGAACCTACGTCAGTTGCAGAGGAAGCTGATGATGGTGATCATGAAGCTTCGGATCAAGTTACTATTGAACCTCGTAGGTCGACAAGGATACGTACTGCTCCTGAGTGGTACGGTAACCCTGTCTTAAAGGTCATGTTGTTGGACAACGATGAACCTACGAGCTATGGAGAAGCGATGGTGGACCCAGATTCCGACAAATGGTTAGAGGCCATGAAATCCGAGATGGGATCCATGTATGAAAACAAAGTATGGACTTTGGAAGTATTACCTGAAGGGCGAAAGGCCATTCAGAATAAATGGATCTTCAAGAAGAAGATGGACGCAGACGGTAATGTCACCGTCTATAAAGCTCGACTTGTGGCAAAGGGTTTTTCACAAGTTCAAGTAGTTGACTACGATGAGACTTTCTCACCCGTAGCGATGCTTAAGTCCGTCAGAATCATGTTAGCAATAGCTGCATTTTTTGATTATGAAATTTGGCAGATGGATGTCAAAACAGCGTTCCTTAACGGTTTTCTTAAGGAAGAGTTGTATATGATGCAACCAGAAGGTTTTTTTGATCCAGAGAATGTTGACAAAGTTTGTAAACTCCAGCGATCCATTTATGGACTGGTGAAAGCGTCTCGGAGTTGGAATCTTTGCTTTGATGAGGTGATCAAAGCGTTTGGGTTTATACAAGTTTACGGAGAAGCTTGTATTTACAAGAAAGTGAGTGGGAGCTCTCTAGCATTTCTAATATTATATGTGGATGACATATTGCTGATTGGAAACAATATAGAACTTTTGGGAAGCGTGAAGGAATATTTGAACAAGAGTTTTTTAATGAAGGACCTAGGTGAAGCTGCTTTCATATTAGGCATCAAGATCTATAGAGATAGATTGAGACGCTTAATAGGACTTTCACATAGCACATACCTTGATAAAGTTTTGAAGAAGTTCAAAATGGATCAGTCCAAGAAGGGGTTCTTGCCTGTTTTGCAAGGTGTGAAGTTGAGTAAGACTCAATGCCCAGCAACTACAGAGGATAGAGAAAAGATGAGTGTCATCCCCTATGCTTCTGCCATAGGCTCTATCATGTATGCGATGCTGTGCACAAAACCAGATGTCAGCCTTGCCATAAGTATGGCTGAAAGGTTTCAAAGTAATCCAGGAGTGGAACACTGGACAACGGTCAAGAATATCCTTAAGTACCTGAAAAGGACTAAGGAAATGTTTCTCGTTTATGGAGGTGATCAAGAGCTCGTCGTAAAGGGTTACGTCGATTCAAGCTTTGACACTGATCCGGATGACTCTAAGTCTCAAACCGGATACGTATATATTCTAAATGGGGGAGCGGTAAGCTGGTGCAGTTCCAAGCAAAGCGTGGTAGCTGATTCTACATGCGAAGCGGAGTACATAGCTGCCTCGGAGGCGGCGAAGGAAGGTGTCTGGATGAAGCAGTTCATGACAGATCTTGGAGTTGTGCCCAGTGCACTGGATCCGATGACTCTGTTCTGTGACAACACTGGTGCCATTGCTCTAGCCAAGGAACCAAGGTTTCACAAGAGGACCAGGCACATAAAGCGACGCTTCAATTCCATCCGCGATGCGATCAAGGAGGAGGACATACATATTTGCAAAGTGCACACGGATCTGAATGTTGCAGATCCGTTGACTAAACCTCTTCCACGGGCAAAACATGATCAACACCAGAACTCTATGGGTGTTAGATTCATAACCATGTAATGCTAGATTATTGACTCTAGTGCAAGTGGGAGACTGTTGGAAATATGCCCTAGAGGCAATAATAAAATGGTTATTATTATATTTCCTTGTTCATGATAATCGTTTATTATCCATGCTATAATTGTATTGGTTGGAAACACAAATACATGTGTGGATACGTAGACAACAACATGTCCCTAGTGAGCCTCTACCGGACTAGCTCGTTGATCAAAGATGGCCATGGTTTCCTGGTCATAGACATGAGTTGTCATTTGATAACGGGATCACATCATTAGGAGAATGATGTGATGGACAAGACCCATACTATGAACGTAGCATATGATCGTGTCAAGTTTATTGCTATCGTTTTCGCATGTCAAGTATCTGTTCCTATGACCATGAGATCATGGAACTCACTGACACCGGAGGAGTACCTTGTGTGTATCAAACGTCGCAACGTAACTGGGTGACTATGAAGATGCTCTATAGGTATCTCCGAGGGTGTCTGTTGAGTTGGCATGGATCAAGACTAGGAATTTGTCACTCCGTATGACGGAAAGGTATCTCAGGGCCCACTCGGTAATACAACATCACAATAAGCTTGCAAGCAATGTGACTAAAGAGTTAGCCACGTGATCTTGTATTACGGAACGAGTAAAGAGACTTGATGGTAACGAGATTGAACTAGGTATGGAGATACCGACGATCGAATCTCGGGCAAGTAACATACCGATGGACAAAGGGAACTGCATATGGGATTGACTGAATCCTTGACATCGAGGTTCGACCGATAAAGATCTTCATAGAATATGTAGGAACCAATATGGGCATCCAGGTCCCGCTATTGGTTATTGACCGTGGAGGTGTCTCGGTCATGTCTGCATAGTTCTCGAACCCGCAGGGTCTACACACTTAACGTTTGGTGACGATATAAGTATAGTCGAGTTATTATGTTGGTGACCGAAGGTTGTTTGGAGTCCCGCATGAGATCCCGGACATGACGAGGAACTCCGAAATGGTCCGGAGGTGAAGATCGATATATAGGACGAAGGGAATCGGAGTCCGGAAGTGTTCCGGGGGTACCGGGTTATGACCAGGAGAACCGAAAGGGGTTTCGGGGGGCCTCGGCAAGTGTTGGGGGCCTCATGGGCCAAGGGGGGGAAGCACACCAGCCCACTAAGGGGGTGTGCGCCCCCCTCACCCAATCCCACGATCACCAGAGGGGGTGGGGCGCCCCACCTAGGGCTGCCTCCACCTGGCTTGGGGGGTAAGTCACCCTAGGGGCGCCCCCATCTGTTGTGGCCGCCGCCCCCCTAGGGGAAACCCTAGGTCACCTCCTCCTCCTCCCTTTCCCCTATATATAGAGGGGTAGAGAGAGGGCAGCCGCACCCCATCTATGCCATGGCGCTGCCCTCCTTCTCCCTCGTAGTTCCTCTCTCTCTCCGCGTAGCCCAGCGAAGCTCTGCTGAGATTGCTCCACCACCACCGCCGCCACGCCGTCGTGCTGCCGGAGGACTCGAGCTACTACTTCACCATCGCTCGCTGGATCGAGGAGGTGAAGGTGTCATCAAGCCGTACATGTGTTGAATGCGGAGGTGCCGTCCGTTCGGCACTTGATCGGGAGTTCGTGGGACGGATCGTGATTGGATCGCGAAGACGTTCGACTACATCAACCGCGTTTCTTAACGCTTCTGCTTAGCAATCTACAAGGGTATGTAGATGCAATCTCTCCTCTCGTAGATGTTCATCTCCTAGATCGATCTTGGTGAGCGTAGGAATTTTTTTGTTTCCCATGCAACGTTCCGCAACAAGAGCTTCCTTCATTGCTTCTTTCAGCTGCTTGGAAATTTCTTGTACTTTGGGGTAAATTTGGCACTGAGCTGGGTAATGCGTAGTTCCTTTGCACAAGAAACATGTCACCTGCCTAGTTGGGCATTCTTCCTCTGGGTGATTTCCTTCACAATGATGGCATCCATCTTTTTGTTTTTCATGGGTATGTCCTATTTCTCCACATAGCTTGCATGCACAAGGTTTCTTCATTTTACTGTCACCGGGCTTCTGGACAAGACGAGATCTTAGTAGAGTCATCTTGAATTCCTCCCAGGTTTTTGCTCCATTCCATCCTTGTATAGCTTGATGCATCTTCCACCATGTTAAAGAACCTTGTGTGAAGTACCGTAGGGAGTACGGTACCATATACGCGCTTCCTACACTGTATTTCTTCATGTGGTCTTCCATGTTCTGTATCCACTGTTCTACCTCCAGCTGAGTCATCGGTCCAGAGAATACAAGTCCATCTTCATTCATCATCTATTGGGTCCAAAGGTTTTGGGATGGGGTCAGAGAGAGATAGAGAGGGACACACACAATGCAAATAATATAGTTTTGAAAATATGTTTTATTTTGTTGGCTGTCGGAAAAACATCAAACAATGACGACTCACAAATCATCGTATCTAACGTGAGCATACAACAGGGGTTTGGTCTTCTAAGGGTCATATAAATGCTGGGTTTCTTCAGGGTCTTCAATTTCTTCGAGTCTTCGGAGTCTTTAACCGGTGTAGCTTCAATTCTTCTAATGTATGGTGCAATCCTCTGTAGTGGCCATCAGTTGTCCGATATCTTGTCCTTCTTGGAGTGGCTTCAGTTGATCCTCCGGGTGGTCAAAGGGGAAAGGGGTATATTCTATCTAATTGAGGTAAGAGGGACCATTTGATAAAATCAGAAAAGATGAGAAGTAAGGGTCTTTTTGAAAATAAAGTTTCAGAGATATCCTGTCCTAGGGGCTTTCCGATTTCTAGGGTCACGTCCTACAGTCAACATGTGCTCTGATACCATATCTGTAGCGACCCGACCTAAAACGGTCAAGCCTCTGTGTGTCTGTGCCATCCCTGGATTAGTATGCTGGCACACACAATACATCAATGTATATATCAAAGTGCAATCACATGTATAAATAACGTAAAACTGATATATACCTCATAAGTCTCAGCGGAAACAATCAAACGGGTGTGGAGTCCCATCAACGCCATCGGCAAGTTGAGTGTAGACCGTAACCCTACAACGAAACTCACTCGTCGTAGAAAAAATCCTGCAACATGATACTATTCTATATTGAATGTACCGGCAAGATCCTGCAGCCGTGTAGGTCAGTACATTGAATGTACCGGCAAGATCACAAATAAGAGAAACAGATGATAAAACTATTCTATATGCAATATGGCTTTGTGGCTCTGTGTCCGAGTTTTGTTTGCGTAAAAGCTGCTTTGATTTTCCCTACAACAAAGGAATAATCAGGAGTTTTCACTACGGAGTTATCTACTACGACATGGTTCCGCCAACCGATGTCTCATAGACCACAAGTATCATAAGTTGCCCACAATTAGTTATCAGTCTGGTGTTGAGAGTTCAGAGATAGATCCAAGTCCAAAGGCTCAAATTGTCCATAACCGGGGACACGGCTAATCGAATAGGTTTTAACTCTGCAGAGTGTTGTGCACTTTACCCACAAGATTCGATCCCTCTTTTTACGTTCTCGCACTTCAGGGTGTTTGAGAACAAGACGACCGAAACATGGTCTTCCGAAGAGTTCCTCTGACCACTGTCCGGTGCTCATCCAATCCTGCCGTAGTTCTACATCTGCTAGCACCGTCCCAGCCAGAGTCACAGCTAAGGTCAACCAAGCCAGAGCCCATAATGACTTGAGGCTGCACAGGTAAGCTTCCGGGCATGAAGTATTCTTCCGTCTCTTTGAGTCCGGGTGGAACTTTCCTCATGAGTACTGGCCTACTCCAGCTCACTAGGCATCCACTGGGTACTCCAGGGTGCCTCACAACCAGTCCACCCAATAGTGTGTATTGAAGTCTTGTCTCGAGTATTGAAATCTTGAAGTCTTGACGTCTTGAAGATGCAGGCCTTGAAGATGCCATCATGAAGTTGTCATCATTGACGTAGAGTCCTCCTTCTGACACCACTCCCGGGCACTCATACCAAACCCCGTCTACTATAGCGTAGCATTAAAACTATATAACGTCCCGGGGCTTGATAACAGGGAGATGGGTTCCTACCTCATGCATTCTACTCAACTACAAGAAGTCAATAACACTACTGGAAGAAAATGTTGAAAGGGTGATACTACATGCAAATAAAACTTAGGTATGAAAAGCATGATCAAAGTGAACTTGCCTGGTAAGTTGATGAAGATATTATCGCTCTCAGAAAATGAACTTGATAGAACTATTCGTCACTCAGAGAAAATCTATATAATCAATCATAGTATTCACATAAGCAAACACTCTAGCAATCAATTATATCAATCATATTAACACTCAATGAAAATAAAAGCAACAAATAAATCAAAAGAAATCAATAAGAAAACCAAATAAAGTCCAAAGAGCAAATTCCAAAAAGGAACTTCACTAAAGAAAACTACTACTGAAACTTTATGACTTTGCCACAACCAACAAAAATAGTTTTATCCTAAATAAAACTTAACAGCAAAATAAAGCTCTAAACTAATAAATTAACAGAAAATAAAATATAAAATAACTAAGTTAACAGAAAGTATTTTTCGTAAAATTTTACTAGCAAAAAGAAACAAATAAAAAGCTTTTATGAAACTCAATATATGTCCTATACCAGTGCCACCACAAAATAAAGAAAATAAAATTTAAAATAAAAATAAAATTTTGTCTACTGTTTACTAACAAAACATAAACTAATTTGTCAAAAGTGACAAAATAAATAATTTTAGAACTATTAAAACAACAAAGAAAAGATTAAAACATAGCTATAACTAAACCAGTATTGTTTCACCTAAAACCCTAATTTAAAACAAACTAAATATAAACTACTAAATACTACTGGATAAACAATTCAACTAGTGACCACTAGCAAAAAGAATCAAGTCAAAACCTATTCTAAAACTCAAGTTATGGACAAAATACTAATCTGAGCAAATTCATGCAAACTCAAATTTAATTTTTTTTTCAAATATGGCCAAACATGGCATCTAGAGAAACTAGATGAAATTATTAATCCAATGCAAAAAGAATCACTCAAAAATAATTAAAAACATAAAAGATATTGCAAATCTAAGAACAGAACTAATTCTGTAAATTAAAACAAAAACAGAAAAGGAAAAAAATACTAGGCGTCGGGCAGGGGCTACGTGGCATGCTTTCATTGGGCTAGGCAGGTGTGCGACAGAAACTATACGGCGCTCGGCCGAGATCTAACAAAACCACGCACGTGCGTTTAATTAAAAGAAAACCGACCGGGCCGGTTCGATCTAAACCGAAATAAACCGTAAATAAAACCGATCTATTAAAATAAAACCTAACTGTTCGACCGATCTAATCTAGGGCGTAGATTGACGATCTAACGGTGGAGAAGATCCGGCGGCTTACAGTGGGGTTCGACGGCGAGGGCGGCGCGGACGTGGTCGCCGGCGCTGCTCCGGCGATCGTTGGCGACGGTGGCGGAGTCGGTCGGGTGCGGCGGAGCAGGGCGGGTCCAGAGGTGGTGGAGGCGGAGGTCGGCGGTGACGGAGGGCGTCGGGGCGAGGCGGCGGCGCTTCGGTGCTCCGGCGAGAGCGCGCGAGCTCGAGTGGCTCCCTGTAGATGATAACGGCGGGCAAAAAGTTGTCAAAGGGGAGCGTGGAGTTGGGCTAGGCCGATGGCCGGAATTAGAGAGATTGGGGGTGCTCACCCGTGTGGGAATCGACGGCGGCAATGGCGGCGGGTGGCGAGATCTGAACGGCGCGGGCGTGGGCTAGGGTGGAGTTGGGCGTAGGGTTTTAGGGGGGTTCGGTCGAGGGTGCCGTGGGGTATTTATAGGGCATGAGCATGCGCGAGGGGAAAGCTCCGGAGCGCGATCCCGAGAAGATCGGGCATGGCGGCGGTGTCGGGCGCGTGCGGGATTCGGGCGCGTTCGTTGAGGAGGAGGAAGATGAGGCGGGGCTCTCCTGTCAACGACAGCGGGGAAGGGCGAGCGAGGGAGAGAGGCGTGTGGGCGACTGCAGCGAAGGGACTTCGCTCACGCGTGCGGCCGTGGGCTGAAAACTGAGCTGGGCCGGCTGGTGTCTGCTGGCCTGGCGCGGTGGTTCCTTTTAAAAAAAACGTTTTCTTTTTTTGTTTTTAAACGGAGAACAAAGAGAGAAAGAAACCAAATAAATAAAAACCTTATATAGGCATAGTATATATCAAAATTTTCAGAAAAAGAAATCCTAAAACATGAACTATTTTTCATGTTCAAATAAAATTCACACAAATTCAAATAATGCAAACAGTGCTACTGTTGCATTTAAAATTCAAATAAAATCATTCTAAAATATTAAAATGATCTCAAATTTAGTTTTCTCCATTTTTCTGTTGAAGGGAATCATGTTACCCTATTTTCCATATATTTTCTTTTTGGAGAAAAATAAATTGAATAAAAACCAAATAACTCCAAATTGGGTTTGAGTTTGAATTTCAAACCACTTTCAAATCCTTTCTTTTAAACTTCCAACTCATATTTCATATAATTTGAAGAAGTCATTTTATCTTCCCTCATGAAAATCATTGAGTTGCATAAAGTTTCTGAATTTGAAAATATTTTCAAATGGAAATTCAAATCCTTTCCAAATCCCTTTTCATTTCTTTAAATGGAAGAAGTCATATCATCTTCACTCTAGGGTTTTGTGATGAAATGAATTTGAATTCCTTGGGCTCAAAATGCAAAGTGAAATTTTTTGGGAATGTGATTTCATTCCCTCTCTTTAAAGTTTCAAAAAGTTTTCAAATTTCACTCACTTTCAGTCAATCAATCCTATTTATTTAATTAATATAACATTCCAAAATTTAGAATTTTGGGATGTTACATTGAACATTGATTTCTAGCCTTCCCCAAGTTGCTTTCCAGTCAAATCTTTCTTCCACCATAGCCAAATCTATGAGGGAGTGTTTGAGTGTTGGGGAGACTATCACTTGAAGCACAAGAGCAAGGAGTTCATCATCAACACACCATCTATTACCTTTTGGAGAGTGCTGTCTCCTTGATTGGTTAGGTGTCACTTGGGAGCCTCCAAGATCATGTGGAGTTGAACCAAGGAGTTTGTAAGGGCAAGGAGATCGCCTACTTCATGAAGATCTACCCCGAGTGAGGCTAGTCCTTCGTGGACGTAAGCCATGGTTGAATAGAGAAGGTTGTTTCTTTGTGGACCCTTTGTGGGTGGAGCCCTCCGTGGAATCGCGCAACCGTTACCCTCCGTGGGTTGAAGTCTCCATCAACGTGGACGTACGATAGCACCACCTATCGGAACAACACCAAAAAACCACCGTGTCTTCATTGCGTTTGATCTTCCATACTCTACCCCTTTACTTTCCGTACACTTGCATGCTTTACTTTTTCCGCTGCTCAATCTCTAGATATGCATGTGTAGGAAGTATTGGTGTTATCTTAACTTGTGCCAAAATTTGCCTAAATTTCAAGTGAACTAAAAATCTGCGCCTTTGGTTGGTTAAGGGTCTATTCACCGCCCTCTAGACCTATCTCCTCGACCCCACAACTACCTCCGTCCTGGTTTACTAGTCCCCTTTGTATTTTGGAGTATCAAATTTTGACCATAGATTTAACTAACAAAATGTTAATGCATGTCACTAAAAATTATATCGTTGGATTCGTATTTGAACATAATTTCCAATGGTATAATTTTTTGATTGACATTTTGTTAGGTAAAATAGTGGGCTATAAGCCCGCTTACATGGCATTTTCGCCTATGTGGAGGAGAGAGACAAGCAAAAAAGGAGGGAGTGGGTTGTAAGAGCATCCACAGGCAAGTTTGCCTCTAACCTGGGACCCACTGACCTGCCATTAAGCTTATATGAAAGCTTCACAGTGTGCTGCCTCTAGTATTGTTTTAAAGTTGGACCCACAACTGAATAAAATGTAGTACTAGTACTAGAGTACTCCTATCCTATGGAAAACTAGAGGCAAGTATAGAGGCAACAAATGCTCACACTATGGCCAACCTCTTCACGTGCTCCTAGGTAAAATGAGTAAATGAGAGGAAAGAGAAAGAGATAGAGTGAAAATTATCACTAGCCTTAGAGCCAACCCTATTGTATGAGCGAATGATATTGGTAGCTCTTGATGACACGTCAATCTTATACTGTATAGCCAGCTGCTCTAAGAGCAAGTACAATAAGGTGATGTAGGCCGGCTGTAAGACTTTAAATAATATATTTTTGCTAAGTTGAATGAGAGAGAAGAGGAGAGAGAAGAGAAGTGGACTACAAACTTACAGCCGGCTGTAGCACGAGCTCCAACACACTTTTTTTATAGCATACTAGTATGACTAACCATTGTAGTATGAGTGGGCTATAAGGTTGGCTATAAGTGACATGGAAAATTCATATAGCCGATCATTGGCTATACTATTAACCATGCTCTAATATGTTCTCTTCTTTTGCAGATAAAAAAAGACCCGAAAGTGAAAAATGTGCTGCAATATAACAACCTCATCGAATGCCTTGATCTCCATCTTACAGAAATTGATTTGATCGACTACCGAGGCACCACATCCGAGATTAAATTGGCCAAGTTCTTGTTTCTGAAGGCAAGTGTGCTCAAGGTAATGAGGTTTGGCATTCTCTGGCGCAACAATGAATGGTGTGCTGATCACCGCAAGCGTCTAAAGCTGAATGAGAAAGGCTCTGCATAAGCTAAACTTGTTTTTGAAAGATCAAGTAAAGAGAGACGCGCAAGTTTATTTGCCGATTAGTGACTTTTCAGGGTCGGTGGATTTTAATTTGTATGATAATGCTGCTGTTGGTATTTCCAACAACTACATCCACCTAAAGTAACGAAACTTCTTACGTAAACTTCCTAATAATTACCTTCGTAGGTGCAACATTACTTCTAGCATTTGTAATATCAGTTTGAACCTTGTAAAATTACGACTATCTAGCACATGGTACTACGTTACGATTAATGTTCGCGTTCATAGGTGCGGCAATGATGTAACCAATATACCCATTACAATATTTTATTCTAACTCGTGGCAGCGCACGGGAAAATATCTAGAACACGACTAGTTGTAAGCAGGGTAGCTCTACAGCCTTGATGATAGTGACTGCACACGGGAGGCTGACTTTGGTAACCCGAACACACCGCCTGCACTCTGGTGTCATCTCCGATGCAGGGTCTTGTCACTTCACTGTGAGGAGCAGCATGTAATAATTTGACCAGTAGTACTACTACAACCACCGTCTGGATTTTGTAGTACTACCACCTCCGTTTGGATTTTGTATTTGACTAGCATGTCAAAAAAAATATACTACTCCCTCCGTAAATAATACATGGAGTATTGTTTTATTCGTATTTGAATGTAGTTTCTGATGATATTATACACTCTCCCTTCCGGTTGAGGGCTCAAATATGAAATCTCATCAACCACACTAGTACTTGTACCGCATTCGCCTCGCATTAATTACGGCAGCTTCCAACATAATTACACGCAGAATTTACCTCAATCTCCTCGTAACTATGCGCGCATGCAGCGAGACATGGAGCAGTGAGTGCATGCGGAGCGGGATTTGAGGCAGCAGCAGGCATGCGATACTATTCAAATGCAAGGGCAATTTTGTCCAAAAAAACAGACTGAGTCTTCCCTTGGTATGCACGCTCGACCTTAGACGCAGAGAAAAAAGGACCGGAGGGAGTAGTAAGGACCGAGGAGTAGATAGCCAACGCACACATGAATGCAAACGCAGTCTACACTTCTCATATAAAGGCTCCCCACCAATCCAATCCATCTACAAAATCCTACGAACCTTGCTACTTGTAGCTTGCGTTGGTATTTTCCCCGAAGAGGAAGGGATGATGCAACACAGTAGAGATAAGTATTTCCCTCAGTTATGAAACCAAGGTCATCGAACCAGTAGGAGAATCATGTAACACCTCGTTAGCAGCACCTGCACACAAACAACAAATCCTTGCACCCAACGCAAACGAGGGGTTGTCAATCCCTCGGCGGTTAATTGCAAGATTAAATTGTATGTGATAGATAGATAGATTGAAACAAAAATACAAAATAAAATAAATAAAAGAAAATGGCAGCAATATTTTTGGGGTTTTAGTAATATGATTTAGATAGACCCGGGGGCCATAGTTTTCACTAGAGGCTTCTCTCGAGAAAATAGCATACGGTGGGTAGACAAATTACTGTTGGGCAATTGATAGAAAAGCAAATAATCATGACAATATCCAAGGCAATGATCATGTATATAGGCATCACATACGAGGCAAGTAGACCGACTCCTGCCTGCATCTACTACTATTACTCCACACATCGACGGCTATCCAGCATGCATCTAGTGTATTAAGTCCATAAAGAACGGAGTAACGCCTTAAGAACGATGACATGATGTAGACAAGATAAACTCACGCATGAATAAACCCCATATTTTTACCCTTAATAGTAACGATACATACGTGTCATGTCCCTTTCTGTCACTGGGATTGAGCACCGCAAGATCGAACCCTTTACAAAGCACCTCTTCCCATGGCAAGATAAATCAATCTAGTTGGCCAAACCAAATCAATAGATCGGAGAAGAAATACAAAGCTATAATAATCATGCATAAAAGAGATCAGAGAAGACTCAAATAATATTCATGGATAATCTGATCATAAACTCACAATTCATCGGATCCCAACAAACACACCGCAAAAAGTGATTACATCGGATAGAACTCCAAGAACATCGAGGAGAACATTGTATTGAATATCAAAAAGAGAGAACAAGCCATCTAGCTACTAACTATGGACCCGAAGGTCTGTGGTAAACTACTCATGCATCATCGGAAGGGCAGCAAGGTTGATGTAGAGCCCCTCCGTGATCGATTCCCCCTCCGGCAGAGTACCGGAGAAGGCCTCCAGATGGGATCTCTCTGGAACATAAACTTGCGGCGGCGGAAAAAGTATTTCGTGGAGTCCCCTGAGGGTTTCTGATTTTTCCTGAATTTATAGTGGTGGAATTAGGTCAAACGGAGCTGAGGTGGGCCCACGAGGCACCAGGGCGCGCCTGCCCCCCAGGCGCGCCCTGGTGGCTCGTGGCCACCTCCTCTGGCGTCTGGTCTTCTCCCGAAGCTTCTAGTGTTTATCTTGTCCAGAAAAAAATCTCCAAAAAGTTTCGTGGCATTTGGAGTTCGTTTGGTATTGATTTTCTGTAAAACAAAAACATGGCAGAAAACAGCAACTGGCACTGGGCACTAAGTTAATAGGTTAGTCTCCAAAAATGATATATAATTGCTGTAAATGCAAATAAAAACATCCAATATTGATAATATAACAGCATGGAACAATCAAAAATTATAGATACGTTGGAGACGTATCAGCATCCCCAAGCTTAATTCCTGCTCGTCCTCGAGTAGGTAAATGATAAAAACAATTTTTTTGATGTGGAATGTTGCCTAACATATTCATCACATATTATTTTGTTTTATAGCATGGACATTGGACTTGAATGATTCAAAGCAATAGTCTATAATTTGACATGAAGATATAAATACTCAAGCATGCTAACAAGCAACCATGTCTTTCAAAATATCAACGCTAAAGAAAGTTATCCCTAGCCCATTATGCTCAATCATTGATCCATTCGTGAAACACACTCAAATATTAGCTACACACAATGCACAAATATGACAATAGTGCTCACTAGTTGGTGCTTTTGTAAGAGAAGATGGAGACTCAAAAAATAAAAATTGCATAAAAGTAAATAGATAGGCCCTTCGCAGAGGGAAGCAGAGATTTGTCAAATGTGCCAGAGCTCAAAGCTTAAATTAGAGAGATAAAAATATTTTGAGAGGCATGCTTTTCCTGTCAACGAAAACGACCGAGAATTCCCAATATTTTCCATGCTAGACACATCATAGGCGGTTCCCAAACAGAAAGTAAAGTTTATTTCCTTTCCACCATTCTTTCACAATCCATGGCTAGCCGTATCCACGGGTGCCCTCCAAACCAACACTTTCCAAGGAATTTTGTTGTTATTAATTTTTGATTTCATTGTGGGACTGGGCATCCCTATTACCAGCCACTCTCTCATGCAATGACAAGTGAATAAACACTCATTGTGAGAATAACACACCTAGCATGGAAAATAATGGCCACCCCCTGCCGCTTCATGAGCGGTACGGGCACACAAAACGGAAAAATTATTTTGAAAATTAGAGTTGGCACACGCAAATTTACTTGGAACGGCATTGAAATACCGCATATAGGCAGGTATAGTGGACTCATTTGGCACAACTTGGGTTTAAGGATTTTGGATGCACAAGCAGTATTTCCGCTTAGTACAAATGAAGGCTAGCAAATAGATTGAGAAGCAACCAACCAAAAAGCGAAAACGGTCATAAACATGCATTGAACATAACTAACACCGAATAATGCACCATAAGTAGGATATAATTTCGTTGCATAACTATTGACTCAATGTGCATGCATAGGGAATCACAAACCTTAACACTAATATTTTTACTAAATCACAATTACTCACTAACATGACTCACATATTATCATTTCCATATCGCAAAACTATTGCAAGGAATCACACTTATCATATCCAATGATCTGTATGAAAGTTTTTATTATATCCCTCTTGAATATTCATCACTTTGGGACCAAATTCATATCTTGTGCAAATTACCGTTACTATTATCAACTCTCAAAAAGATTTAAGTCAAGCATGAGAGTGTAAATATTTCTTAAAAATTTCAATCTTATCAATTCTCAAAATAATATAAGTGAAGCATGAGAATTCATTTCTTCAAAATTTTAATCAACTCTCAAAATAATAAAAGTGAAGCATGAGAGTTTATTTCTTCAAAATTTTAATCAACTCTCAAAATAATATAAGTGAAGCATGAGAGTTTATTTCTTCAAAATATAGCCACCGCCGTGCTCAAAAAGATTTAAGTGAAGCACTAGAGCAACTGCCTAGCTCAAAAAATTTAAGTGAAGCACATAGAGTATTCTAACAAATGATGATAAACGTGTGGCTCTCTCAAGATGGGTGTGTTCAACAAACATGATTGTGATAAACTAAAAATCAAACAAAGCAAAGACTCATATAATACAAGACGCTCCAAGCAAAACACATATCATGTGACGAATAAAAATATAGCTCCAAGTAAAATTACCGATGGTTGGTAGAAGAAAGAGGGGATGCCTTCCGGGGCATCCCCAAGCTTAGATGCTTGAGTCTTCCTAGAATATTACCTTGGGGTGCCTCGGGCATCCCCAAGCTTAGGCTCTTACTACTCCTTATTCCTTCATCCATCGTGATCTCACCCAAAACTTGAAAACTTCAATCACACAAAACTCAACAAAACCTTCGTCAGATCCGTTAGTATAACAAAATAAATCACTACTCTAAGTACTGTTGCAAACCCATTCATATTTTATTTTTGCATTATACCTACTGTACTATAACTTCACCATGGCTTATATCCCCCGATACAATCCATAGATTCATCAAAACAAGCAAGTAGTGCATCAAAAACAGAATCTGTCAAAAACAGAACAGTCTGTATCAATCTATTTAAAATCCATACTTCTGTAACTCCAAAAATTCTGAAAAATTAGGATAACGTGGGAAATTCATATACCAATACTGTGTAAAAATTTCTGATTTTTCTGACACTCCAGTACAGAAACAAAATTCGGGCACTGGACACAAAACTTTCTGTTTTCCAAACATCATCAATTATACTATCTTCCAAATCATCCTAAAGGCTTTACTTGGCACAAACACTAATTAAACACACAAAAACACAATCATACCAGTAGCATAATTTTGAAAACACACAATAACAGAAAAAAATTATTTTATTCATTGGGTTGCCTCCCAACAAGCTCTTTCTTTATAGCCATTAAGATAGGCTTGAAATTTCAATGATGCTCACATGAAAGATAATAATTGAAACACAAAGAAAGCATCATGTAGCATGTGAAAAACGCATTTAAGTATAACATACTTCCTATGCATAGGCATTTTATAAGTGAACAAATTATCAAGGCAAGCAATTTCTAGCATATGCAAAGGAGAAGAATAAAACATTGATGATTTCAACATAACGAGAGGTAATTTAGTAACATGAAAATTTCTAGAACCATATTTTCCTCTCTCATAATAATTACATGTAGGATAATATTCAAATTCAACAATATAGATATCATATAAAATATTCTCATCATGATCCACATGCATAATTTTTTTATTATCTTCCAAAATAGTGGGATTATCATCAACGAAAGTTATGACCTCTCCAAACCCACTTTTATCTCAAATTTCATAACATTGATAATTTTCCAAAGTAGTTGGATCATTATTACCTAAAGTTGATGCTCTTCCAAACCCACTTTTAATAGTGTTGCAAATTTTATTATCAATAACATATTCATCATGAGGCTTAAATAAATTTTCGAGATCATAAAAAGCATTATCACCCCAATCATGATCATTGCAATAAGTAGTGGACATGACAAAATTATCATCCGTAAGCTTGTGGTTTTGCATATCATTAGCACAATTGACACTAATAGAATTTATAGTAACATCATTGCAATCATGCTTTTCATTCAAGGGGCTATCAAGTATGGGTGTTATAGCAATAATTTCATTTTTAACATAAGGAACTATAGCAAGTTCATCTCTATAAGCATCTTTAATATTGGCATCATGGCCATAAGAATAACAAGCATCATGTTCATCAAGAGGGGATATTTCAATCGAATCATCGGAATCATGATTATCTATAGATTCATGTGTATCATTATTCTCTTCCAAAGCAGTAGACATTCTCTCAATAAATTCACTAACATAGGCATTAGATGCATAATTTTCATAGCAATACTTAAGTATGGCAAAAAAATTAGATTTGTGGAAAGTAATATCATACTTTTCAATCAAAGAAGCAACTTCATAAGCACCCTTAAAAGCAACAAATTCTTCAATTTGTTCGATATCATAGTAATTATAAACACCCTTGGCATAAGAAGACAAGATTTCATTATCATTAAACTCACATAGGTAGGGAAGGTGTTTTTTAGGGTTCTTAGAGCAACAAGTAAAATCATAAATTTCACATAGATTCCAAGCATAGCATAGCAAACAATTTATTTGACGCCATAATAGTCTCCCTTTTTCAGACAAATGGTGACGCACAAAATGAGCATGCTCATCTAAAGATTTTCCCTCAACTAAACTAGTTGGGGTTTCGGCACGAGCACGAATGGATAGAAGATGATCCAAGTAGTAAACTTTAAGTTGATCCATATCAATAGATTTTTAGCAAGCGAAGATGCAAGCAAATAGAAGGCACATGGCAACACAAGCAAATATAGCAAACAAGCAAAAAGGCAAACGAAAAATATTTTTGTAAAAACATTTTAGAAGTGGGGGAGATGAAAACGAGAGGCAAATAAAGTAAATGCAAGGAGATGAGAGTTTATGCAAAGGTACTTGATAGATGTTGATGATGTCTCCCCGGCAACGGCGCCAGAAATTCTTCCTGCTACTTGTAGCTTGCGTTGGTATTTTCCCCGAAGAGGAAGGGATGATGCAGCACAGTAGAGATAAGTATTTCCCTCAGTTATGAAACCAAGGTTATCAAACCAGTAGGAGAATCACGCAACACCTCATTAGCATCACCTGCACACAAACAGCAAATCCTTGCACCCAACGCAAACGAGGGGTTGTCAATCCCTCGGCGGTCAATTGCAAGATTAAATTGTATGTGATAGATAGATAGATTGAACCAAAAATACAAAATAAAATAAATAAAAGAAAATGGCAGCAATATTTTAAGGGTTTTAGTAATATGATTTAGATAGACCCGGGGGCCATAGTTTTCACTAGAGGCTTCTCTCGAGAAAATAGCATACGGTGGGTAGACAAATTACTGTTGGGCAATTGATAGAAAAGCAAATAATCATGACGATATCCAAGGCAATGATCATGTATATAGGCATCACGTCCGAGACAAGTAGACCGACTCCTGCCTGCATCTACTACTATTACTCCACACATCGACCGCTATCCAGCATACATCTAGTGTATTAAGTCCATAAAGAACGGAGTAACGCCTTAAGAACGATGACATGATGTAGACAAGATAAACTCACGCATGAATAAACCCCATCTTTTTACCCTTAATAGTAACGATACATACGTGTCATGTCCCTTTCTGTCACTGGGATTGAGCACCGCAAGATCGAACCCTTTACAAAGCACCTCTTCCCATGGCAAGATAAATCAATCTAGTTGGCCAAACCAAATCAATAGATCGGAGAAGAAATACAAAGCTATAATAATCATGCATAAAAGAGATCAGAGAAGACTCAAATAATATTCATGGATAATCTGATCATAAACTCACAATTCATCGGATCCCAACAAACACACCGCAAAAAGTGATTACATCGGATAGAACTCCAAGAACATCGAGGAGAACATTGTATTGAAGATCAAAAAGAGAGAACAAGCCATCTAGCTACTGCCTATGGACCCGAAGTTCTGTGGTAAACTACTCATGCATCATCGGAAGGGCAGCAAGGTTGATGTAGAGCCCCCCCGTGATCGATTCCCCCTCCGGCAGAGTACCGGAGAAGGCCTCCAGATGGGATCTCTCTGGAACAGAAACTTGTGGTGGTGGAAAAAGTATTTCGTGGACTCCCCTGAGGGTTTCTGATATTTCCTGAATTTATAGTGGTGGAATTAGGTCAAACGGAGCTGAGGTGGGCCCACGAGGCACCAGGGCGCGCCTGCCCCCCCAGGCGCGCCCTGGTGGCTCGTGGCCACCTCCTCTGGCGTCTGGTCTTCTCCCGAAGCTTCTAGTGTTTATCTTGTCCAGTAAAAAATCTCCAAAAAGTTTCATGGCATTTGTACTTCGTTTGGTATTGATTTTCTGTAAAACAAAACCAGGGCAGAAAACAGCAACTGGTACTGGGCACTAAGTTAATAGGTTAGTCTCCAAAAATGATATATAATTGCTGTAAATGCATATAAAAACATCCAAGATTGATAATATAACAGCATGTAACAATAAAAAATTATAGATACGTTGGAGACGTATCACACCTACTCACCCTAACCAAGGGCAAGAGTGAGCACTCCAATCGCAAGATCAATTGACCAGAAGCTAGATCCATGGAGGCGATGAGCGCGAGCATGAGCCGGCTGTGCTAGATGGTCCACGACGCCAGCCTGTGGCCCGGCACCGAGGAACGTCTCCAGGTCATGCTTGAGGCTGCCAGGGCGAGAGGACAAGGGGACGAAAACTTCGTCCCCTTGCTCTACGAGGCCCTCGTCGGCTTCCTCGACAAGTTCACCGTCGTCAAGAAGCTCGCGGACGACCTTGATGTACGCCTCCAGCCCACGCGCCCAGGCTCTGCGATGCCCACCACCCTCACCGGCCTCTATGGTGACAACCTCTTCGACACACTGGTGGCCCTACGACTGCCCGTCGTCGCGCCGTAGAATGTCCAGCTCGAGGTCGCGCTCGCCACGCAGCGCCTCGCCCAGCAAGACACCATCGACATAATCACCCACATCTACGAGCAAATCGTCCATAAGGACCACTACGTGCCAGAGGAGGACGATAGGACAGTGACCTTCTTGGACCGCAGAGCAACCTTGGACGGCATTGTTCAGAAGCACGTTGACCTCGCCGCCAACGCCGCTGCTCCTCACCCGTCGGTTGGTGGCCCGGCGCACTAGGGCGAGAGGATGTCATTTATGGATCCGTATGCATATTAATATTGACGTCTAAATTATGGGCTGACATACGTACTGAGAATATATATAGCTCGTTGCAATGCTCGGGCAATTATCTATTGCGCTAGAAAATATTTGGCCGCATGGCACCACCCACTCTGATAAACGAGTCAGGGGGGGAGGGAGGATTCATCGGTCTTGCGTCCCAGAAGTAGTAGTATGTGCAAAAGCTTGGCTCTACGTGCAATAAATCCTTGTCCTAGGGGACGGAGGCTACCTCCAATCTAACGTCTTATCGCCCAATAAACAAATCAAATGTCCCACTTGTGCACATGCAAGAAAATGGAGAAGGGCAGATGGTTAGATTATAGGAGTAGTACTCTTTTTTTTAGTGAAGGAGGATCACCCCTGCCCTCTAGAAGCCTCCAAACTTTGCAAGATTTTCCCCAGTACAACTACCGCCGTCTGGGTTATTAGTCTCATCTTATTTTGGGTCAATGATGGACAAACATACTACTACGCCAATGACATTACGTAGGAGTATTTGAGTAGCATGTCACACATTTTTTTTATTCGCTTCATATTTGAATATGTTTTCCAATGACATTATATTGGTCACACTATTTTATTAGTTAGATTAAGGGCCAAAATATGACACAAAATACAAGGGGGACTAGTAAAAGAGTACGGTTCCCGATACGGCTTGAATGCAAATAAAGTAGAGGGTAGCTGTTCCCGATGAACGTCCATTGATGTTTATCCTCCTTCAATTCGCATGCTGAGGGAAGTAGCACTACTAAATGGGAGAAGCGGCATGCAGCCAGCAACCCAGCACCATGGGCGTGTTTGGTTGGGTCGCTCGCAAGTTTCATTTGGCCTCGTGTAACCACCATTGCATCGCGTCGTCGTGGCCTTGATTCTTACTGTATTGCATTCTCATTCCAGCTGATAAAGATGTGTGTGATCCCTTGCTCACCTTTTGCATGATGGCTTATAATAAGTGTTACACTTCACAACTTCAAAATGAGAAACTGGAACACGTACAGTCCCATTCGCGTCGCACCCCAGACGGTCATTCCGGCCCGCCGCTCAACGCACAGTGGCTAGGCATATCACTTACATGTGGGAGCGCATGCAAGGGAAAAGGAAAGCGATGATGGCCGAAATTGGCAAAACTCTCCCGCTTATCACGCGGGAAAAGCCCAGCGCTAGCGTTTTAATCGTTATTTCTAATTTTTGAGGGAAAATCATTATTTCTATCTATCGGTCGCACCATGGAGCAGAACCAAATGTTACAACTTACAAGTTCAAAAGGAAAAGCCTGCCGTGTTCGCGTCGCACCCCCACACGGATGGTGCGGCACGGCGCTCAAGGGGGAACGCGCGATGTCTTGCATTTTCACTTACAAGTGGGACCGCAGTTGAGCAAACCGACTATCGGTAAACCCCCACCCCGCCCGCCGCACGATGGCTGAGTTAGAGAAACGAGGAGGGAGAAGAGACAGCTATAGCACGGACTCCAAGAAATATAGTGTCAGATGGGACTCATGGTGGTGGCGTGTGCCGTACTCTTGGACGTGAATGCTTGTTCTGGCCCATGCCACCCCACTATATCTAGGTGCTGGTTACATAGAGCGAGGCTAGAGCGAGCGCATTAGTATCTCTCCTGGAGTACGGTACCACTAGTAGTAGTACTAGTTTTATTAACATATGGGCCACCTCACACTGTCGCCAAATTTCCTAGAGTCCGTGCTCGGCCCTCCTCTCTCTCTCCTCAACCGGCAAGCAGACGCGCGGAGTGTGACCATCGTCGGTTTGCTCACATTCGGTCCCACATGTCAGTGAAAATGCAAGACGATGCACATTCGCTGGGTGAGCGGCGTGCCTGACCCACCGTGTGCGGTGCGACGCGACAGGCTGGAGGTTTAGGAAGATGATCCGACCGTCCATTTTTCATCCAACGGCCCAAGCCAAATTGACTGGCCACAAAAAATATTCAGGCGACTGTCATCTAGCCACTCCCCTTGTTTCCAAAGGGAAATATCAGTGCATTCCATTTTTTGGCGGGTATACTAGAATATATATAACCTGTTGCAATGCACTGACAATTATGTATGGCAGTAAAAAATATTTTGCCGCGACGCAGCACCCACTCTGAGAAGTGAATCGAAAACCAATCATAAATTAAGTAAGTTTATAACATGCATATGCAAATATGCCATTTATTACATACAACAAGTCAGCAACGCACAACCACAACGAGGATACATTCTAAATACTAAAGTTTTTATCACACAACAAATAACAAGCAATGAAATGAACTTCAGTTCAACCAATCCTCGGCGTTGGAAACGCTTGCTTTGAACCACAAGTGAACCTCTTGGTAGGGCCAGCTATTGTCAACATCTAGACCAACGCTAGACCCACCATCCAGGCTGAAGCGGCCTATATTAGTAGTATGGAAATTGTGATAGCCAGCATAGGGAATTATACCAATGTGCGAGGTATAGATACATTTGCTTCTCATAAATGGTAACGTTGAGCCAACAGCAGCCGGATCGCCTTTCACCATAATTGGATAATTTAGTCCAAGGAAAAGCGAGCATTCTCCAAGACTATCAATATTGAACCAGGGAGAAGGTTCTGGCGCTAGCACACTAGTATCCACTCCGAATACCCTACAACGGATGTTGGAATGGGTTCGGAGAGGACTACGACCATGGTAGACAACACATGCTTCCTCTGTAACATCATCAGTGCCCTGTATACAGACAAGAAGAGGTGATCCATCGGAATAAGTAGCTAGGTGCCACTGAGTAGGTAGGTACTGCGCGTCTTCATGCTCGTGATCATCATCATCGTCATCTCCCCCTTGGTTAAAAAATTTCCAAGTATCGGTGGGGGGATGTTGACAGGACCTTGGAAACACAAGAAGGTTAATTAGTACGGGACCCCGCAAAAAAGGTTAATTAGTACGGGGATAACTGGCATGCATGGTGAATGAAACAATTATAATTATGGTGGATGACAAACAATGTACCGAAACAATCAGGATCCCATGCAAAAACAGTGCCAGAAGTGGTGGCAGCAAACACAAGACGATCGTATTGAATTGCATCACAGTACACATGCGTGCCCAGAAACTGGTTTTCAAGCAATATCCATTGAGGCACCGAAGTAAGGATGGCAACAAGCTTGTCGAAGATAGCGACAACATAATAGTTCGCATAACTCCAAGTGCGATTGGGAACTTGACAAATTGCTATCTTTTGTAGACGACTGCCACGATGATCGTATTTGAACATACATAGAGTATCGGTGTGCTCAACCTTAGGGCAGTCTAAGATTTTTGGAAGTGGAATCCGGTGACGAGTGTACACATTCACAAGCTCCCACTCGCAGTTGTCCCCAATATAAACAACCCAATCTCCATTTGAGCCTGCCCAGGCCTTATGCTGAAGCGATGGCATCTTAACATCACACGGATCATTATTGTCAAGTGGCATCAACTTGCACAAGGCGAGCCTTCCGTCGTCCCCGCGCCAGCGAGCTGGGTCATAGCAAAGAAGATAGGGGAGATCAAACTACTCTTGAACCCTTGGGTTGTTTGTAATGATCTTATTTGTTGAGTCAAGAATGTTCTTGAACGAACCTGCCATGCTAGCCGCGGTGATGACGTCGCACCGATCAATGATTTCCTCCACCGCGTCATCTGTCAGATTGGGGCAAGAATAACGGGGTCGGGTCCTACTACTTCCCTCCATCGAGAAGACGAATAATGGCAGAAGGAAGAGTCAAGGCAAATGGAGGGAGGAAGAGCGTGCGACAACAGTTCCAACTCCCAAATCGAGAGGGAAAGGGGAAGAGGCGGTGGACGGTTGCCACGGTACAGGAAGAGGTGAGTGGGGAGCGGACAGTTGCCATGGTACAGGAAGAGGCGACCCGGCCTACACATCCATTCAGAAATTATACAAAAGGACTCGTCTTCTCACTGACATGTTGGAACAGGACCCTCTCCAGATCTAAAAAAAGACGGCGGTGGCCCAGCGATGGCGTTTTTAATCGTTATTTCTAATTTTCGAGGGAAAATCGTTATATTTATATCTATCGGTCGCGCCAAGGAGGAGAACCAAATGTTACAACTTACAAGTTCAAAAGGAACCACACACGGTTCGCGTCGTACCCCCTCACGGTTGGTCTGGCACGCCGCTCAAGGGGGAACGCTTGCTGTCTTGCATTTTGACTAACAAGTGGGACCGTAGTTCAGCAAACCGACTATCGGCAAACAAACTTGTCCATGCTCCCATGATACCAGCTTCTGAGAGCCCTTGGATCTGAGAACGAACGGTCGCATGCCGAGATTCTAGACCTGTGCGTAAATATCAGATCCTAGTGGCCTTTTCTGCAAACTTGCAGGAGCTCAGCATGCAACCGTTCGATCTCAAATCCAAGGGCTTTCAAAAGCCCGTATCATGGGAGCATGGGCAGCTTTGTATCACCTGAAACTCCCCCACCGGCTGCCACGCGATGGTTGAGTTAGAGAAACAAGGAGAGAGAATAGCTAGGTGTAGCACGGTATCCAAGAAATTTGGTGTCAGATGGGACTCTTGGTGGTGGCGTGTGCCGTACTCCTAGACGTGAATGCTTGTTTTGGCCCATGCCACCCCACTATATCGAGGTGCTGGTTACGTAGAGCGAACACATTATCTCTCCAACTTGCAAAAAGAAAAACACATTATTTCACCAGGAGTTCGGTACCACTAGTACTAGGCCCACCTCACACTGTCGGCAAATTTTCTGGAGTCTGTGCTCGGCCCTCCTCTCCCTCTCTTATCAGCCAGCCAGCAGACGCGCGGAGTGTGCCCATCGTCGGTTTGCTCACATTCGGTCCCACATACTATCAGTGAAAAGTATTTTGCCGCGTCGCGGCACACACTCTGACAAGTGACTCAAAATCCATTCATAAATTAAGTAAGTTTATCACATGCATACGCAAATATACCGTTCACACTACATACAACAAGTCTACAACGCACAACGACAACGAGGATACATTGTAAATACTAAAGTTTTTCTCACACAACACATACAAGAAATGAAAACGATCTTCACGTCAACCAATCCTCGGCGTTGGAAACGCTTGCTTTGAACCAGAGGCGAGTCTCTGACCAGGGCCCGGTGGTATTGTCAATCTTGAGACCAACGCAAGACTCACCATCCGGGCTAAAGCGGTCAATAGCAGGAGCAATACTTGCATTGGAGTAGTGAGCAACAACAGCAATGTCGGTGGTATAGATAGAATTGCTTCTCATAAATGGCAAGGTTGTGCCAACAGGCGCTGGATCGCCTTTCACCATCATTGGATAGTTTAGTCCAAGGAAAAGCGAGTGTTCTCCAAGACTGTCAATATTGGACCATGGAGAAGCTCGTGGCGCTAGCACAATAGTATCCATCTCGAATAGCCTACAACGGAAGTTGGCATAGGTCCGTAGAGTACGACCATGCGAGACAATACTACTACCTGCTTCCTCTGTAACATTAGCAATGCCCTGTATATAGACAAGAAGAGGTGATCCATCAAAATAATTAGCTAGGTACCATCTAGTAGGTAGGTATTGCTCGTCTTCATGCTCGTGATCATCACCATCGTCATCATCATCATCACCATCGTCATCTCCCCCTTGGTTATAAAAGTTTCCAAGTATCGGTGGCAGAATGTTGATAGGACCTTGAAAATTTTGAAGGTTAATTAGTAAAGGGATAACTCACATGCATGGTGAATGAAACAATTCTAATTAAGGTGGAAGACAAACGTACCGAAGCAAAAATGATCCCATGCAAAAACAGTGGCACAAGTGGCGACAACAAACACAAGACGCTCGTATTGAATTGCATCACAGTACTCCCTCGTGTACATAAACTGGTTTTTAAGCAATGTCCATCCAATCCCTCCAGGAGTAAAGGCGGCAACAAGCTTGTCAAAGACAGTGACAACACAATAGTTCCTATAACTCCAAGAGCGTGTGGGAACTCGACAAATTGCTATCTTTTGTAGACGATAGTCACCATGATCGTATTTGAATCTACGTAGAGTATCGGTGTGCTCAACCTCAGGGCAGTCTGAGATTTTTGGAATTGGAATCCGGTGACGAGTGTACACATTCACAAGCTCCCACTCGCAGTTGTCCCGAATATAAACAACCCAATCTCCATTTGCGCCTGCCCAATCCTTACGCTGAAGCGATGGCATCTTAACATCACACGGATCATTATCAAGTGGCATCAACTTGCACAAGGCGAGCCTTCCATCGTCCCCGGACCAGAGAGCAGGGTCATAGCGAAGAAGATAGGGGAGATCAAACCACTCTTGAACCCTTGGGTTGTTTGTACTGATCTTATTTGTTGAGTCGAGAATGTTCTTGAACGAACCTGCCATGCTAGCCGCGGTGATGACATCGCACCGATCAATGATTTCCTCCACCGCGTCATCTGTCAGATTGGGGCAAGAATAACAGGGTCGGGTCCTTCTACTTCCCTCCATCGAGAAGACGAACAATGGCTGAAGGAAGAGTCAAGGCAAATGGAGGGAGGAAGAGCGTGCGACATCAGTTCCAACTCCCAAATCGAGAGGGAAAGGGGAAGAGGCGGTGGACGGTTGCCACGATACAGGAAGAGGCGAGTGGGGAGCAGATGGTTGCCATGGTATAGGAAGAGGCGACCCGGTCATACATAGACATCCATTCGGAAATTATACAAAAGGACTCGCCGTCTTCTCACTGACACGTTGGAACGGGAGAACACGTCAATGGAACATGGTTTGTCATTTCTCATGCAAAATGCGATCGGGCCGCGTTATTTCTCGACTTAATTTTTTTAATGGCATGCCATTCAATTTTGAAGCATTACTACATGTCGTCCCGATTTATTAGGCCGGACGTTACATGCACGCTATCCATTGGGTGCACGCATGAGAGAGAAAAAGTGCATGCATGGGAGAGAGATCAAAGACCTTAATTTGCCCCTTTTATTGGTCCTGTTGCTCTGGCTCGCGGGACTTAGAAAACCTTGACGGAGGTACTCTACCAAGTATAATATAGTAGTATATAGGCTGGAGCTTCAGCGCTTGCTTGCTAGGGCTGCGCACTTGCTTCTCACACTATCACCCTCTCTAGATCTAAAAAAGACGGCGGTGGCCACTCTCTCTCTCCCTCCTCACCGGTGGCCACAGATCCGGCCTGATCCCATTCGCTGAGGAAGAGGAGGATGTGCACTAACGACAAGGCCGTCTTCTCAGACCTAGCACCGGCGCGGGATGGCCTCCGTCCCCAAGCTCGCTGCCGTAGTGTCGGTGGAGGAGGACGACGACGAGAGAAGCCGCTTCCCGCCGACCCTCTGGTATGCTACCTCTTTTAGAATCATACCCTTGTGCTATTGCCCCATCTGCCCACGTCGCTACATGCGGTTGTTTTTCCACTGCCCCATCTCCCCAAGTTACTAGCCTCTGCTGGTCATGCAGATGAAAACCTTAATTTGCACTATTAAAGGAAACCCTACTTCATGCAGACTAATCCATGTCTGGGTTGAATAAGGAAAGAAAGGGGGGAAAGTATTACTGTAGAAGAGACTTGGTATTGAACCTGCATCTTGATTGAAAAGGGTTAAAGCAGTAGTAGCTGAGGAACTAGTCTCTTGTCTCTTGGTTGAAAAAGGAAAGAAAGTCAGGACAACACAATAGAGAATGAACAAGTCGATAGGTTTTTTGTCCTCACATAGGTAAAAGGTGGCTAAAGAGAACAAAAATGGGACGTAATCTAGATATGCTACTTGGATATTTGTTGCTTTGGGCAACCATCCCTGCTTTTTCGACAAAGGGTGGATTTTATTGGCTCAAAACGGAGCATCAAGAAGATACATAACACAGTGAGCACACACCCGGCCTCTGCACAACTAGGATGCACACAGCCAACACCATGCTATTATTGCCACTTTTTTTTTGTTAGTGTCATGCCACCGGTAAAATTATGCTACTGCTAAAGTGATGCCACATTTAAGTAATGCCGCAGTCAGTCTAATGCCACCGATAAATTGAAAAAGGAAAGAAAGGGAGGAAAACTACTGCCTCTCTTTCAAAATACAAGACGTTTTGGTACATTAAATTGAACTGCGAAAACGTCTTATATTAAGGAACAGATAGTGTAGAATTCTTCAAATTATCCCGGCAAAGCTAGTCACACCTTTGTTAAAATTAATGTTCATTATGTTATCAGAGGAGGTCTGCATTTTTGTCTCTATTGCCTGTTGATTACATATCTAACATCATGATGTAATGGTAAGTCAATTTTTTTATACAGTTTCACCGAAATGTCAAGGCGATGATGGCATTTTATTTTAGTTGAACTGCACCAAAAATTATTAAAAGAAGAGGAAAGGTCTGCAATGGTTCAATCTTTCACAAGATAATATGTATGCCTTCATGACATCCGTCGCTATTGCCTTCTTTATTCCCTTGAGCAGGTGGTTAGAAACTGTCTTGCTACCTTTTCCCATTAAGAAATTTGGAATGCTTAAATTTGTGAGTCTATGCTTCAACCAGTGCCACTTTTAATCACACTTTCAATATCTGTGCAAACAGGGATGCTCGATTTTAGTGGAACTGCACAAAAAGTCCAGATGGTTCAACATTATGACCATTATTTTCTACAAACAGTTATATCCAATCGGTGGCACTATGAGCTGTTCATTACCAAGGTACATGGTTTGCTGATATCTTGCTACTATCTTACTTCTGTTTTTATACTGTCATTAGATAGTAATATTGGTGGTTTGCATGTAAATTTATTGCCAGGGTGGACCTCCATTGGTGGTGCAGGACATGAATCAATGATTGGATGCTCACTTTCGGTTGTATCGATTTCACCTCTTCCATCCTTGCAAACATGGATATCCTTGGTCTGATGAAGAATTGGCGCTATATTTCTGCTCTATACCAGCAAATCAATTCAGTATCAAATTGTCCACTGCAAAACATGACAGATGCTAGGCGGAAACGACTAGCAGAGACATGGTTAAACCGAAAATACAAGGTGGAGTATATGTTAACTAGCTGCTTGATATTTGTGCAAACAGATGTCTGCTCGTTGCTATTTGGCAAACAAACACAGGGACCTTAATTTTTGTGGAACTGCACAAAAGAATAGGATAGTCACTGCATGCAGTGCCATTTGAAAATAGACACAGAAGGATTGGATAGTCACTGCATGGACTACACAAAAGTAGTACTGTACTATTTATTAGCCAACACTAGGTGCTTCATTGCTCTGGTCTGATTATCCAATGGGCATCATCTTGCCAAACTTAAAGTTGAATTCTGAAAATAGTCTCGCCATGTGATCGACAGATGCCATAACATATTTCAGTGGATGTTCCTCCATCATGTGTGGTTGATTCTCATGGTTCCATCTATTGGTGAAACCACTTACGTTTGCAAGAGGAAATGTAGACTTTACAAACAAATTTGTCATTCACTCTGTACTGAATGTTGGGCCTGAGAAGTATCCATGTTAGTAGCAAGAACAGATATATTGTGTATGATCTGTGAATCATTGAGATGCATAAACATGTTGATCTTATGAATGGGAATCCTACTAGTTGGTTGTGAATTTGGGCTATTAATGTGAACATATTACTAAGCCAGGCCTATGAGTCTGGTGTGAACATTTAGAGCGGATAGGCTCTTACTACTATGCACGACAGTTCCTTTTTTCTCTTCGCTCAGTGTTTTCTTTTTTTCAAAATGGAGGCAAAAGATTTGCCTCATGCATTAATTAAGAAGGAGTTCATAGTTGCTTTTACAAAGAAAAGCGAGACAGAAATTACAAAGACACTACTCTCCCGACATGATGTGACCCAAATGTTTTGCGCCCGCGGTGGCCCAAAGTTTTGCCTCAGACTGGATGTTGAACAACAGGATGGACGGAAGAGTAGACTTGTGCCGGAACACCCTAGCATTCCTCTCGCACCAAATGGTCCAACATGTTCCTTATTTCTCTTTGCTCAGTGTTTACAAGTTACTGATCGATCACTAGCTAGCCTACTAATACACTCCTGGTAGTTTTAGTTGCGACGCAAGATCCAAGGGTGGCAGTTTTTAGAATAAAAATGCCTTCCTCTGAAGAAACTGACATGCTATTCTGAAGAAAATGCTATGCGAATCTGAAGAAACTGCCAGCAAAAACGTTCGCAAATGCCTTCTCTCCCAGCGAACGTTCATCAGCTATAGCGATCCTACATGTACACTATCCGACCGACTCGATCCTACACGAACAACCAGCGGATCATGCACGTACCTCATCTGGATGAATCGAGTGCACTCGTTTGACCATCGTGCCGATGTGCGACACAGCATTGACGGGACGGGACAGGAGTACGGTACAGTCATAATTTCAGTTTTTCCAGTTTTCCACGGCAAGTTGGCGCGCTAAGCCATGCCTGCTTATGCATTGAATTCCGATGACCGTCACGTTTCCCGCGACACGCCGGTTTACCTACCGTCCACCTATAATTACTGGTTCCCGGCGTGGTCCGGTGGCACCTTCACCCAACGCACCCTATCCTCACAAGACCCCTCCGGCCCGACGTCGCTCGCCACTTGCCCTCGCTCTCGCCACGTCCGTGTTGCCCCCGCGCGGCAGCAATAGGCACCGCCAGAGTTAGTGTTTGGTTTTTCACGGGAAGGCAACCGGAGGGAGGAGGCATTCTGGCAGTCTTTAGATGGCAATGCAGAGTATGAGGATGCCTTGGAGAGCGACCGCATGGCGGAGGAGCAGCGTACCGCCGATTTGCGCTGCCAGCAGAGCATGGAGGAGGAGCAGCGCACCGCTGCTCTGTGTCGCGAGCAGAGTGCCCGCAACTGGGCTGACTACATGGAGGCCGGTGCCCGGCGAATAGCCCTAGAGGCTGTCAGGCAAGCACGCGTGCGCGACACTGAATTTTACTACCAGCTCGTCAAGTGGGTTTCCCGCTTAGAAGCCGAAGCTTCGGTGGACCACGCCGGCATGGAAAGGGCCAACAGGCGCGAGCAACGCACCCTATCGCACCTCTGCCAAGTCCGAGGCGAGGAGGAGGACATCGGTGCCGGCGTTTAGCATGTGCCGCAGATGGTGGCCGACATCGTCTAGTTAGCTAAGAGTATGTTAGTTGTTCTAAACTCGAGAATTAGTGGGAGTAGATAGTTAAGTTGGCTATGATGGTTGTCAACGTGGAAGTTCAGTACTCTATCTCTGAATCAGTCCTGTTACTTTGCTCTGAATGTTGAACTTGCCGATTGAACATTTGGAATGGGTTGTTATTTTTTTAAATGGGCTGTATTTGTCCGCCACGGATTTAGAGGCTGACTTGTGGGCCTACTAGGTTGACGCGTACACAAGGCTTTGTCAACTTAGTCAACAAACGATTGTGGCAGCCTAAGCCGTTGGATGTCAATCCAACGTCTGTCGTGGTTTTTCAATCTCTTGTCTTCTTCCTCCAGGCTCCAGCCGCCCAAACCAAACCAACGCCGGCGGGATCGCCTGCTCCTGCCTTCCGCGGCTTGTTGTGCAGCCGCGCATGCATGGCTGTCCCACCGTACCCTAACCGGTGCCAGGCCATTCCTCTACAGCTCCCCTCCCCCCCCCACCCACCCCCACCTCCTATTATTTTCCGACGACGGCATCCCCACCCTGCACCAACCCTCGTACTCCCCTCCGTTTCCGACCACACTGCCGCATCTTCCACGGCTCCTTTTCATTCCCGTCTGAGGCCTCGGCGTTGTCCTCCGCTTTGGTTCCCTCATCGCAGCACTCCCTTCTGGCGTTGTCAACATGGTCAACGACCGAGAGGAATCAGGAGATGATTATACGCGGAGAGGATGACGGTAGGGACCCACCAGGGTCATGGCAGTACGCAAGCAAGTGCCTCCTTATTACAAGCCAAAAAAAAGCTTACTCCTAATGGTTTCTCGACATCTTGGTCCCACCCCATTGTCAACGTAGTCAATTAATGAGAGAATTGCATAACGAGCGACTGTCAACAAACGACAGGAATCGGTGAGGACTGTACGTGGAGAGGATGACAGTAGGGACCCCCAGGTCCATCGCCGTACGCAAGCAAGTTCCTCCTTATTAGATGAAAAAAATGCTTCCTACTAATGGTTTGCTGACATCCGGGACCTACGACATTTTCAATGTAGTCAATAAACGAAAGAATTGCACAAGGAGCAGCTGACACCTGGGACCCAGTAGCTCGAGCAGTTTTTGTTGTTGTTGTTGTTGAGACGGAGCAGGGTATCAACTGGGCTGTGCGGCGTCTGTGGCCCGTCTAGCCCAGGCTTTATTTACAACATGACGAGCCCAACTGTTTTTTTGTCTATGAAAATGACTAGCGCACCTTTTTTCGCACAATACCCTACACAGGCCGATTTCCTTTTCCCCGCCCTGCTGGGCTGCAAATCTTTCAAGACGACGAGGGATACATTCGGCCTGGCCAAAAAAAAGGCTGTAAATTTTGTGAGTAATATGAAATGGGGTGTAAATATATAAAAAACACATCAAATGGGCAATTAGTTTCAAATTGCGAATTTTATTTTATTTTTTCATATTTCATATCTCATTGGATTTTAACATAATTTAAATATATTTTAAATTTTGTTTTTATTGGGCTCAAAATTTCGGGATTAAAAATAGTTCAAAAATTTCAATGGCCAGTCTTTTATTTTATGTTTACCACATCACCAGCCCAGTTTTGTTTCTTTCTTGAAACGGCAAGCCCAGTTCTATTTTCTTTTGCACAATACCCAACCGAGGCCTGCTTGCTTTTCTCAGCCCTGCTGGGCTTAGAATCTTTCAAGACGAGGAGGGATGCATTCGGCTTGCCCACAAAATGGCCTATTTCCCTAAAAAAAGAAAATGGCCTATAAGCAATAAGAAATGAGCTGTAAATTTTAAAAAACACAACAAATTAACCAGTAATTAGTTTCAAATTTCGTTTCATTTGGATTTTGAAATTTTAAATTTCATTGGATTTTCTGCGGTGAAAATATCATTGCATTATAATTAATATAATTTTATTTTTCAAATTAGTCTGAATCAGACTCGAAACATCAGGATTAAAAACAGTTTGGAGCCCACCAAAATATGCAAAATTTTGTTGAAATTTTTAACCGTGGCCAGAATATTGGCTGTAATGCTAACAAAAAGAATATGTGCTGCAAAAATATCCTTAAGAAAGAGCAAATGGGTGGTAAATTATTAAAAATAATAGGAAATATGCTGAATGATGTTTGCCACAGATTTGGAGGCTGACTTGGGCCTACTAAGTTGACGGGTACGCAGGGCTTTGTCAACTTAGTCAACAAACGATTCTAGCAGCAGTGGCCATTGGATGTTAATCCAACGGCCGTGCTACTTCTTCAATCTCTGATTTTCTTGCTCTAGCCGCCCAAACCAGCGCCGACTGGACCGCCTTCTCCCGCCTCCCGTGGCCGGTCGTGCTACTGCGCAGGCCTCACCGGCCTACCCTACTCCCATCGCTGGCCAGGCCATCCCTCTACTCACCCACATCTTCTGTTATTCCCCGGCAACGGCAGCCTCACACCACAGCCGAACCAGTAAACCCTCGTACTCCCCTCCGCGTGGGCAACCACTGCCAAGTCTTCCTCGTCTCCGGGTCGTTCCCTTACTAGGCCTCGCCGTTATCCACCGCCTTGGTGCTCTCGGCACGGCGTCGTCAACACAGTCAACGAACGGTAGCCATCGAAAGAGGACTGTACGTGGAGAGGCTGACAGCTAGGACCCACGAGGTCCATGGTCACATGCAAGGAAGTGCCTCCTTATTACGCGCAAGAAAAATGATTCCTCCCCCTGTTAGCAGGGACCCACCTGATTTGGAGGCTGACTTGTGGGCCTACCAAGTTGAAACGTATGCAGGGCTTTGTCAACTTAGTCAACAAACGATTCTAGCAGCAGTGACCGTTGGATGTTAATCCAAAGACCGTGCTGCTTCTTCAATCTTTGATCTTCTTGCTCCAGCCGCCCAAACCAGCGCCGGAGGGATCGCCTGCTCCTGCCTTCCGTGGCCGGCTGTGCTGCCGCGCAGGCCTCATCGCCAAACCCTACTCCCACCGCTGGCCTGGCCATCCCTCTACTCACCCACACCTCCTGTTATTCTTCAGCGACGGCAGCCTCACACCGCAGCCGAACCAGTAAACTGTAGTATCGAAAGTATGTCTAGAGGGGGGGTGATTAGACTACTTGACCAAATAAAATCTATCCTTTTCCCAATTTTAGTTGTGGGCAGATTTTTGCAAGTACACCAAGTCAAGTAACACCCTACACACGCAAATCTAAGAGTGTAGCAGCGGAAAGTAAAACATTGCACATGTAAGTAAAGGAGGGGATTGGAGATTTCAAACGCAATGAAGACACAATGATTTTTGGCGTGGTTCCAATAGGTGGTGCTATCGTACGTCCACGTTGATGGAGGCTTCAACCCACGAAGGGTACCGGTTGTGCGAGTCCACGGAGGGCTCTACCCATGAAGGGTCCACGAAGGAGCAACCTTGCCTATTCCACCATGGCTTTCGTCCACGAAGGACTAGCCTCACTCGGGGTAGATCTTCACAAAGTAGGTGATCACCTTGCCCTTACAAACTCCTTGGTTCAACTCCACATGATCTTGGAGGCTCCCAAGTGACACCTAACCAATCTAGGAGACACCACTCTCCAAAAGGTAACAAATGGTGTGTTGATGATGAACTCCTTGCTCTTGTGCTTCAAATGATAGTCTCCCCAACACTCAAACAGTTCCTCACAGATTTGGATTTGGTGGAAGAAAGATTTTAGTGGAAAGCAACTTGGGAAAGGCTAGAAATCAAGGTCCAAATGGTTGGATTGGAATATCTTGATCTCAACACATGAGTAGGTGGTTCTCTCTCAGAAAATGTATGGTGGAAGTGTAGGCATGTTCTGATGGCTCTCTTACTTGGTAAGAGGGTGGTGGAGGGGTATATATAGCCTTCATCTAAAATCCAACCGTTACAAGTCTTTGACCCAACTCAGTGACACCGACATGAAATTTCGGTGAGACCGACTAGTGTAAAAGACATGAACGTTAGGCTTTTCGGTGGGACTGATCAAAACATCTCGGTGAGACCGAAGTGCAATGGCTAGGGCAAGACCAGGTTTTGGTGAGACCGAAAATTTCATCTCGGAAATTCTGAAGTGAAGTTGCAACATTACAGCAACTTGGTCAAGCCGTCTCGGTGGGACCGAGAACCATTTCGGTTACATCGAAGTGTTAGGGTTTTGGCTGTGGCAGTGATATGATCATCTCGGTGAGTCCGGAGTAGATGTTATCGGTTGGGCCAAAATGATGAAGTAGGGTTTTGGACAGATGTGTTTTGGGAAAGTGAGTGAGGGTTTTGGAGCAATACCACTGAGCACTTTGAGCAACATCCTTGTCAACAATACCTCATCCCCTTTTAATAGTATTGGCTTTTCCTATGGACTCAATGTGATGTTGGATCACTAAAATGAAAATGAAGAGTCTTGTGGATGCCAATCTTGTCCTTAGTATTTTGAGGGGTCCACATCCATTAGTCCATGCCATGCCAATCATTGATTTTTTCTGAAATATACTAGCAATAAGAATTAGACCAATGATGTATATGTTGTTATTGATTACCAAAACCACCCGGGGATTAGTTGCACTTTCAATCTTCCCCTTTTTGGAAATTGATGACAACATATAGATCAAAGCTTCGACAAGAGATATAATCAATGAAATACATCGTCACTTTGAGAAGTATGTGATAAGTAAGAGCTCCCCCTAAATTTGTGCATTATTTAAAAATTGCGTTTGAATGCAAATACACAATCGATTAGGATTATGGGTTACTCTTCCATGTCACATACAACTTGGTGGAGCGCTCAAAATGATAAGATTGGATAACAATTAGCACTCATCACCAAACAATCAAGTGAATAATCATACAAGAGCATATATGAGGATATCCAATCAAGCATAGCATAAAAGTACGGTATGATCAAGCACACAATAACATAGTTTCTCATACAAGCATCAAGCAAAAGGAACTCAAAGAGCAAGTATCTCAAGAAATCAAACAAACAAAAAGCAAAGCACTCTCTCTCGAAGCCTAATGATCTATACAAATTCTCTCCCTTTGGCAACAAGTACCAAAAAGTTCAAATATGTATAGAGCTAATCGTCTCTCTAGGCTCGATCTCCGGGAGCTCCTGGTGATGAAGTCCTCTGACTTGCAGCGCCAGTGTGCGTCAAAGTTGTTGGAGTGGAGAGAAGTGCATCTGCAAAGATCTCTGCCGAAGTCTGTGGAGCTGGAGGTGTAGACACTAGGGGCACTGAAGGTGGGACTGTGGCAGTAGCAGCAGGGGCAGAGACTGTGGCTCTGGAGGTGACTGGTACAGTAGCTGATCTGGGCATCCTCTGAAACTGTGTTAATGATGGAAGACCTGTGCCCTGATGTTCCTCATCATCACTGCTTGTACCCTTCCTGACTTCATCCACCTGAGATTTCAATGTCTCAAACAACTGTCTGTATCTCAGTGACTTTGATATCTAGATCATGAAATTTTGTCTCAACAATCCTCTCAAGGCTCTTCTGATTTGCAGCCATGTCAGCCAAATTCTTCTCAATTCTCTGAGTGGCTTGAAGAAGATGTTGTATCTGGTCCTTGGTTTTCAGCACTGGGGCAGATGGAGCACTAGGCCCTGAAGTTCTTGCAGCTTCTGCACTAGCCTGTGCTTCGGCTGAGGTAGGACGAGATGCATCCATAGTCATAGTGTTATCCTCGAACTCAGGTCTAAGCGGTAAATGCTCACGATCAAGCTGAAAATGAAGAGTCTTGTGGATGCCAATCTTGTCCTTAGTATTTTGAGGGGTCCACATCCATTAGTCCTTGCCATGCCAATCATTGATCTTTTCTGAAATATACTAGCAATAAGAATTAGACCAATGATGTATATGTTGTTATTGATTACCAAAACCACCCAGTGATTAGTTGCACCTTCATAAACCCTAGTACTTCCCTCCGCATGGGCAACCACTGCCTTGTCTTCCCCGGCTCTGGGTCATTCCCATCCTAGGCCTCGCCGTCATCCACCGCCTTGTTGCACTCGGTACGGCGTCGTCAACGCGGTCAACGAACGACAACCATCGGAAGAGGACTGTACGTGGAGAGGTTGACAGCTGGGACCCACGAGGTTCATGGTCGCACGCAAGGAAGTGCCTCCTTATTACGCGGAAAAAAATGTTTCCACCCCCTTGACAGCTGGGACCCACCAGCTACATCTTCGCACACATGGAAGAGCCTCCTTATTACGCGCAAAAAAAATGATTCCTCCCCCCTGACGGCTGGGACCCATCAGCTATATCTTCGCACACAAGGAAGTGCCTCCTAATCCTCCCTGACAGCTGGGACCCACCCGGTCGAAGCGTACGTAGCGTTGTCTGTCTGGTCGCGAATGTGTACGTACATACTGGTCGATCGATCTCTCTGCAATGATGAACCGTGGGCATGTAAGGAGCGACACGTGTCGTAGTAGAGCCCCCGACGTAGCAGTTCAGGCAGCCCCGTCTAAATCATGTACACGTACGTACAGCCACACAAAAAAATATGGCCACGTACGTATATATACGGGTGGGGTTTCGAACGCGTACTCGCGCATACATACGGCCAGGGCTCGTGTACATGAAGAGTGGCAACGGACGGCGGCAATGGCCTCCTGTTCATCGGCAGCCACCAGTTGGGTCGGAATGGAGGAAACAGCGTCGTGTTCATCGGGAGCCAAGCGACTGGGTCGAAACGCGTCCTGTTCATCGGGAGCTAACCGGCTTGGACGGAACAGCCGAAACGAGGTCCTGTTCATCGACTCGGAGTCTGGCATACCACAAAACGGAGGAAACGGTCTTCTGTTCGACCGCCTACGGTCGAAATGGGGTACTGTTCATCGGCTGGGGGTCTGGCGTACCGCAAAACGGAGGAAACTGACTTCTGTTCGAGCGCCTATGGTCGAAACAGGGTCCTCTTGATCGGGAGGGCTCTGGCGTACCGTAAAACGGAGGAAACAGACTTCTCCCCAACTGCCTATGGTCGAAATGGGGGTCCTGTTCATTGGGAGGGGTGTGGCGTACCACAAAACGGGACTCCACGGGCTACTGTTCATCCACGGTCCACCTCCTCCGACCTCCACCAGCTACTGTTCATCCACCGTCGACTTCCTCCAGCCTCCACCGGCTACTGTTCATCCAGCCTCCACGGGGTCCTGTTCATCCACCCCCAACCGGCTGAGGTGTGGCGGCCTCCTCGGGGTCCTGTTCATCCAAGTGCCAACCACCTTCACACGGCCAGGGTACTGTTCATCCACAGCCAACCCACCGGCTGGGGTGGGGCGTACGAGCGGGCGGCAGCAACGGGAACTATTCATCCACAGCCAACCAACCGGCTAGGTCAACTCACCACGTCCCGCGCAAGGGGCTCGATCGATGCGTGTCGACTCGTTCTACGTATCGCGCGCGCGGCAGAAACAGGCACTGTTCATCGAGAGGCAACCCAACCGGCTACGTCTCGCACGTACGGGGGCTCGACCGGCTTCAGTTAGTAGCGAAGGAATCGCTCGGGTTCAGTTAGCAGCGAAGGAATCGCTCGGGTTCAGTTAGCAGCGAAGGGATCGATCGGCTTCAGTACGTAGCTAGTGCGATCGCTCGGGTTCAGTAAGCGAACGCCTCACTCGGGTTTAGTTAGCGAACGCCTCGCACATGCGCACGTACGAGAGAAACATGCAAACCACACTACATCGCTCGGCCCCGACCACCCACCGTAACTGGGAACTCCCCAAAATTTTCCTCGCCCTCACTTCTACCACGATTTTTTACGTCATGGACGGCCCAAAGAATGTCATGCGGGTACGTCTCCGGCCCGCCCAGGACGAAATGCCCATTTTCTGTCATAGCTTTTTGTCATAGAAGTAGGAGCCCACCACATCTATGATGATACGTGTTTTTGTCACAATTATTGTCATAGAAGTGTCACAACCATGACAGAAAAAGTTTTCGTTCGGGCCATAATGTCACGGATGTGTCTTTTTTTTGTAGTGCACGTCTGCACCATAGGATGTACTGTCACGCCCAATATGCGATCCTATCCTCGACGAACTCGGAGATCCCACCAGGGATAGAAGCGCACATTGAAGACGCTTGCAAGGTGGATATCATTACATCATACCATGTACATAATAGATGGGGATACATACAAATACATACAATCATCTCATGAATACATTAATACATAGCAAACATCATACAGAAGAGTAGAATCCGACTACGGATGAAAACAAACGAAAAACACGAATGACATTCACCCTGCTAGCCCAGGCTGCCGACCCGGAACCTATCCTAAGATCGACGACGAAGAAGAACTCCAAAAGCCAACGCACATCGCTCTCACGTCAAATCATCGCATTACCTGTACCTGCATCTGTTGTTGTATTAATCTGTGAGCCACGAGGACTCAGCAATCCCATAACCATGGGTAGCAAGACTATCAAAGCTTAAATGGGTATGGAAGGGTAAAGTGATGAGGTTGCAGCAAGCACTAAGCATTGTATGGTGGCTAACTTACGAGTACAAGAATAAGAAGAGTAAACTACGCATAACGGTCGCAAACTAATACTGATCAAGAAGTGATCCTGAACACCTACTTACGAGTACAAACATAACCCCACCGTGTTCTCTTCCCGAACTCCCTCGAAAAGAGACAATCACGGTTACGCACGCGGTTGGTGTATTTTAATTAGATTTAGTGTCAAGTTCTCTACAACCGGAGGTTATAAATTTCCAAGTCGCCACATAACCGCGGGCACGGCTTCGCGTAAGATTTAACCCTGCAGGGGTGTTCCAACCTGGTCCATCACAAACCAACACAAGCTGCAGTGGAAATACCTCAACCCCAAGAAAACCCGATCAACCTCGAGTCAGCCCGAAGTATCCTCAGAATCCTGGTGCACAAGACATTTTGACAATGGTAAACAAGTCCAGCAAGACCTCCCGGCGTGCCGACACCCTGATAGTAGCCGCGCGTATCTCGTCTCAGGCCACGACCGGATGAGCACAGCGTACAACAACTGAGACCTGAGTTGCCCCGGGGGAAGCCGCAAACGACTCTGTTTTGGACCAACACCATCGGCACTGGCCCACCTGTATTATGTTAAATTAAGAATCCCCGGGGACGCGACCCCCTATGCAAATTAATTATTTAATTCAGTATTATTATGTTGGCAAATGTTAAAACCAAAGTTGGGTCTTGCTGGAAGCGTTTATTCAAAGCGAACTGTCAAGAGGGTCCCATAACCCCTGAGCATGTTAGGAACGCTAATCAAGGAACATAACACCGATATTACGGAAACTAGGACGGCATGAGTGGAACAAAACACTAAGCAAAAAGCCGAGCCTTCCACCCACAACCAAGTATATAGATGCATTAATTAAATAAGAGATATTGTGATATCCCAACATATTCATGTCCCAACATGGAACAACCTGCACCTGCACCAGCAACTAGCAACGCTATAAGAGGGGCTGAGCAAAGCGGTAACATAGCCAAACAACGGTTTGCTGGGTAAGGGTTGTTAGAGGCTGTATCATGGCATATGGGAGGCTGACATATATGTGGTAGGAAGCGCGACAAAGCGATAGCAACGAGACAACTAGCAAGCAAAGATAGTAGAGATATTCAAGGTCATGATCATCTTGCCTGAAATCCAGCTAGGAAGAAGATCGAATCCATGAAGTAGTCGAACAAGCGTAGTCAAATGAATCCTCACACTTCGCAACATATCCGGACTATCGAGAAGAAACACAACCGGAAAGAAGCAGACAACATGGTAAACAAACAAGCATAATCATGGCATTATGCACAACCAAGTATGATGCATGTCAAGTTTAAGGATGTATGACATGGCAAGATGCAACAACCAAATACTACACATTAAGTGAAGCTCAATATGCAACGGGTTGCATATTGACGAAACTCCACGTTCGTTTACTTAGTTCACTCCCGTTTATGTACATGTCAAGATTAAATGTTGTTAAACATGGCAAGAGGTGAAGCATGATTAAACTACCTACCTAGGCAATTTAAATGAGGCCGGAAACAACACATGGCAATTTCAGAAAATCCCCATATGCAATTTTCGAATTTGGTACTGTTCTGCCTAAAACATAATTTTAAGCTTGTTAAACATGCAAAGTAAGTGCACCATGTTAATCTACACATTTTTACACCCCATTTACCTATAAAGTTTATTTAATTCAGAGCTACGGTTATTTAGTTAGGAAATAAATCATTTTAGCATGTCATTTAGCAATTTTAACGCAATCAACAATTTAAAACATTTTAAATGTTATTATCATGATGCGGATGACATATTCAAGTTGATCAATTTTATGAAAACATTGGCATATATCATGATATGATGCATTTGTCACCATGGCGGAAAGAAATAGGTGCCACGGCGGTGACAACGGAAATGATGCCACGGCAACATTCCGGTGATCCGGTGACTTATTGAGACACCGGTGCAAAAGAGCAAGTGTGAGGAACATGAAGGAGTGATGGGGAGTGATCCCGGTAACCGGGTTCCCACGTGTCGGTGGCATGGCAAACGAGGAACGTGCACGAGATAATTCGAACACGATGCAAACACGATCATCTCCTACAACAATGCATTCGTCCACGGGCGGTCGTCTTGGCGTTATACCTTCAAAAGCGTGCATTCGGGACGGATCGAGTTCGGCGGTAGTGGAAGTAGTTGTACTCATGTCGGAGAGGAACTCGACGAATCCAACGTTTTGGCAGGTCGTCATAGTACTTGGTGTTCATGTAGTCGGTCTTGGCGATCCGGACACGTTGGTGGTTCCAGGGTACTTGGCGAATCCGCGTAGTCGTACATGGAGAGGAACTTGACGCATCCAAAATCTTCGAATTAGGTGGTAGTGGTACTCTTGGCAAGCACTGGTCATGGAGAGGTACTTGGTTCGGTCGTTGAACTTGACGAAATCCATCTGAAAGTAGCCGTTTGTGGTCGTACTCATGTAGTCGTGCAACCCGATGGTCTTGATGGTCTTCACACCCAACGGCAGCGAGGCAACTAAGGTGCACGGAGGACGGTCAATGACACGGGTATGCACAGGATCCAGAGATCGCGGGGCCAAACAGAGGGCCTTGGCGGCCTTTGATCCCGAGCGCCTGGTCGAAGGACTCGGCAGCGCTGGCGTTGACGACGACGAGGGGGTCGTGGAGGTGCGGGACGACGGACGGGAATGGGCAGGGCGGCGCGGAGGTGGGCGGCGACGCGTGCTTGAGGGCCACGGCGAGGACGGGAAGGGCGGAGCGCGTCGGGCGGCGCGGCTGCTCTGGTCCGAGGCAAGAGGCCATGGCGAGAAGGCGGCGACCATGGTCGGTGGACCAGCACGGTGGCGCGGCTGCTCAAGGCAAGCCCACGGCAGGCTGCTGCGGCCACGAGAGAGGGCAAAGCAAGGGACGGCAGGGCGCCATGGAGGTGGATCGAGCGAGCTCAAGCTCGGGATGGGAGAAGGTGCAGGGGAAGACGAAGGAAGAAGATGGAGGGCGGCAAACGGCGGGGCTCGGGCGAAGTAGAGAGGAGGCGCTCGGGCCGGCCATGGCAGGCGGTTGCGTGGGCGCGTAGGACGCAGGTGGAGGAGGGTTTGATGGCGACGGGCAGTGAGGTGGTGAAGGCGCGGCAGCGATGGGAGGCTAAGAGGTCGCGAGGAGGTGAAGCAAATGAGCAGCGACAGCTCGCGATGGAGGAGGCGCTGGGGAGAAGAGCCCGTGCTTGAGCACGGCGGCGGGCGAGCAACTGCAGCGGCGGCAGCTTGCCAAGCTACATGGCAGCAGCCATGGCAGGTGGTGACGGGCGCACACGGGAGAGGAGAGGCGTAGGGATCGGAGGAGGAGAAAGGTCAGAAGGCGCGGAGGCGGAGCCTCGCTGTGGCGGCGGTGCAGGGGCTCGCCGGCGTGAGATCGGGCGCGAGGGTGAGGGATCGAGAGCCCCTCCCGGTGACGGCGTGAGGAAGGGATCGAGGGGAAGACAGGAGGAGGGGATCGGGGTAGCTAGGTTATAGGGATATTGGTGGGCTGCGGGGAGCTGCGGCCTTCTCTCTATTCTCTTTTCTAATCTTCTGCTTATAACAATAAATAATTTAGCAAAGGAAAAGGCCAGGATGATTGTGGAAGAATTTGAGGGATATAAACATAGCTTTGGGGTCCTGGAATTATGTACAATTTGAATAAAGTGTCCTGGCAATTTTTGAAGACAGAAAAATAAATCAAGTTCGAATTTAATTCAAACTTGAGCCATTTTTGAATCTGTCCAGAACATCTCCAAAAGGAATGAAATTTGGTGGAGAGGCATTAGACAAGGTGTAGAGAGCGTAGGAAAATAGTGGACATTAAATTGGGACAGATGTATATCCACATGGATGAATTGAAAAGGAAGAAGAAGAAGATGATGATGATCATGTATTGGCGAAAATACATTGGCTTGAGAGGGAGATGGCAAGGTAGGGGGAAAAACACACACAAGCATACATGAGCAACACAATATGGCAAATTGGATGCAAGTTTTTATGAAAACATGCGGATGCAATGCGCATGATGACATGATGAAATGCAACAAGCCAAATAAATCACACGGCGACAACGAAATAAATGGAAGGCATCTGAAGCATCGGTCTCGGGGCGTCACATGTACACAGATTGAACGGTAGTCCGTATCATCCTCACACCGGAGTGATGTTAACACACACGGTTGGGTCTACCAAACCGTTGCCTTTGAAATGCATTCTGGGACATAAAACCCTCACCACCCAATTCAAAAAGGAAAAAAGAAAACCCTCACCACCCCCCACGTCACAAAACCCTCACCCCCGCCCGCCACCCCCCCCCGTCCCCAGTCACACCTGCACTCCTCCGCGACTCTGCATGTCACCGCCTATCACCGTGGCAACCACTTAGCTCGACGCCTGTCGCCGCCGACGGCTGCCGGCAAACCCCACTGTATTTCGTCACTGCCGCTTGCCGCCGCCTATCACCACCGACTTTCTCGACGCTGCTCGCCATCGACCCAGCTCTGCCCGATTGGGGAATCTGCGGTATTGGAGGTTTTTCTCATGGAGAACCAGGTAACTAATTTAGTGAAATATTTGCTCATCTCTTATCCCAGTCCGTCTGCCCCTTTCAATCACCTGGCCGAAATTGCCGTAAATTCATTTTTCTTCTAGCTGATTCGAGGGTTTTCTTTCATTCATAGATTGTACAGTGCAAGGAGACATCAGGCCTATGCGGCCTCGGCCAGACAGCCGAGGAGTTCCATCTCACCGTACCAGATGACTTCAGGAAGCGCACGGTATGTTCAATCTCACCCTACCTCGGTTGGCATGGCCTACTTTTCTGAACATATACTATATATTGCTACATTTAGATAAAAGGTGCCACATGCAGCATATACGTCAAAGGGGATTTTTCTTCTTTCTATGTTAGGCAAATTAATGCCGTAATGTTCTTTCGATTACTCTCATATTTGCATGACATCATGGTTACACTATCTGTTTAATTATAAATTTGTGTCCTTTGATTTCAACTGTTGTGTACTGTTCTTTCAATTACTCCCATATTTGCATGTTACCCTATTCTTTAACAATCTTATCATTTCCTGCAGTACATCCCTTGCTTTGCAACAGCAACTGTAGTACACAATCTTGGTGTTTACATAACTGGAGAGTCCAGGAATGTCATATTGAACACAAACCATGGATTTACAATCATTGCTTCTGTAAAACTTGATGAACATGGTCACTCCTATTTTGGCGCGGACCTTTGGACATAAATTTCTAAGTTTTATGTATTGAAAGCTGGCACTAAAATTGCACTGCACCTAAAAGGGCCTGGTCATATGATATATGCTAACTTCCCCGACGATATCATCCGTCCAGACTTTATTCGAAGTAAGTGTTCTTTTTCAAGTATCTGCATGTTGACTTACCTAGAAATATCAAAGTAATTGTGTAGTATTTAAGCAACCAATTGGGATTCCATTTTCTAACTCTGTTAAGTCTGTTCGTACCTAGTAACTTCTAGTTACCAATACACTTTTCTTCTGCCCTGTTCTAACTAAATATTCCCTATCCTCCCACTCCTCCACTTCTATCAGATTGCATCGCCACCGAGGAGACTCCGGAGGTGGAGGAAGAGGATGCCAACAAGCGGAGGTGGGTCGAGCAAGAACCGCAAGCGACTCCGGTGGGCCTAGACTTCATCAGCAGCCTCCCCGATGATATGTTGATCATCATCATCTCCCTCCTCCCAATCAAATATGGCGCGCGGACAACCGTCCTTTACTGGCGGTGGCGCCCCCTATGGCACTCCACCCCTCTCGACCTCATTGACTCCACAAGCTCTGCCATAGCTATCGGAAAAGCTTGGACGCATTGTCCCAGATCATCGGCAGGCACCTTGGCCCAATCAGAGGCCTTATCACGGACAAGTTCCGTTGCAACGGCAAGGACCAAGCCAAGATTGACGAGTGGTTCTGATCCCCCGCCCTAGATCACCTCGAGGAGCTCAGTTTTAATGATGGACATATGTGCTTGCTGCCACCATCCGCGCTCCGCCTTGCGCCCACGCTGCGGCTCGCCAGGTTCATGAACTGCCATTTGCCCTTGATTAATGATGCACTCGCTCTTTTTCTCCCTCGACCGAAGCACCTCGATCTCGTCTCCGTCTGCATCCCCAAGGATGACATGGCGCGCCTGCTCCGCGGCTGTACTGCACTCGAGTACCTTCGTCTTCAGGCGATCAATGGGTTGAGTAGCTTCCACATCACCTCCATGACTCTCCGAACAATTTATGTGTGCTGGTGGTGCTGCAACCAGAGATCACATAAGGTGTATCACAATATGGTCACTGAGGACACACCTTTACTTGAGAGATTACTTGTAGTTGATCAACAAGGTCCAACAAGAATCAGTGTCATTTTTGCGCCAAAATTGACAGTGGTGGGCTACTCGTCTGTTAAATTCTCCGAACTTGTTATTGGATCTACACCCGTTCAGGTACAACAGTCGCCTTCTTCTTCTCCTTCTTGAAATTGACATTTTTTCTAATTTTGAAGATGTATGTTCATCTGTCATCCAGAAAATGAACCCGACAAGCTTGACCCCGTATCTGTGCACAGTGAAGGTCTTCGCACTAGAATCTATCGGCCCCAACCTGGACGAAGTTGTCACTTTCCTGAGATGCTTTCTATACCTGGAGAAGCTATATATCGAGGTGATGCTCCTTTCCTATTAAATGTTAACCATAAGGGACTTCAATTATTTGGTACCTTTTCCCAAGTTTACAATGACGAATGTACTACGATTTCTAAAGTAATTTTGGAGGATTTCAGTACATAGATGTTTTTTCCCTATAGTGGTTGCTTGATTCATAAGGTTACAATTCATATGCATTTCTCCTTTGGATTCATCTGTACTACTTCTCGTAGGGAAATTTCCATCCACTCCAACCTCTTGGGAAGAAGCCTACGTTTTTCTAGATTATAATCAAATGCTCATGTTAATCATATAGGATCGAAGATGGCATGTCACTCTATTCGTGTATTTTAGAAATCCTGCAAATCAAAGAGGCATGTAGTAGTGTTCAAAACTGCATGTAGGCACTAATACGTTCCCTTCTTTAGCAGATAAGATTAGGCCCGGTAGTGGATAATGTGATACAATATAACAATCACATCGTATGCCTTGATCTGCATCTCTCAGAAATTACTTTGAACTCCTACCGAGGGACCTTACCGGATATTATATTCGCCAGGTTCTTTGTTGTGGGAGCAAGGGTGCTAAAGGTAATGAGGTTTGCCCTACATTTGCTTCGCAAAACTAAATGGTTTGCTGATTAGCGCCGGCGGCTAGGGCAGAATGGAAAAGGCTCTGCAGAAGCTGAATTTCATTTTGGAAGTTCAGTTGACAGAGTAATCGGAAGTCATTATGTCTAGCCCATATATGACTTGTCAGTGGCTGATCTCTTTGCAGAAATGTTGAGGTTTCGAAACGGGTGTTACAAGTTGTAATATCAGTTTGAACCTCTCATATGTCCATGTTCAGCTGATCAGCGCGGGCGTCTGCAGCTGCATGAGCTGAATTTCATTTCTAATATCAGTTTTAACCTTGTAATCTTTGAATTTGAGCCTTCTAACTCTGGAATTTGAACCTTGTAATATTTCAGGCTTTTGTGGTACAATCGTTGAAATGGCATCGTATATGAGACTCGTATATTGGTAGTACTATTTTGACCTTAATATGCAATGGACGATTAATATCTGGAACTTAATGGACTTGATTTTATTTACAATTCTGGAATGTGTTTCCCCTATCGATCTCATCGCAAACGATCTATATTGCGGACTCAACAGCGATCTTCGACATTATTGTACATAGTTGGTTTCTTTAACTATGTGCCCAGAATTATCGCACTCGAGTGTCCATCATTACCCCTCTGTGTAACTTTGACCTCATCACCCATGGGTAAACTTGGCACCTCTTCGAGCCCACGCATGGTTAAACGAAACGCGTGTGGCGTGCTCAAGCGTGCACTGGAATCCTCCGCTAGGAACGCGGTGACAAGATGTGACGTTTATAGGCCGTCCGGCCCCCATTTATTACAATGGCCATTTAACCCTTGTGTCTCTTCAACCTTTCGATCGCTCCCTAGTATTACAAGAAGCATACCCGCGACAACAAATACAGAGAGGGTATCCTGCGTGGCTCCAATGGCGCTCCCAGCGGCTGCCGACGACGAGCGGCAGTTCACCACACTTGTCATAGTGGACACCCACAGAAGGTTCACAGAGCTCTCGGTGGTGTACACCAACAACCCGATCTGGGTGCAGAACTCCATCCACACTATGGAGCTGTTGCTTGCTGCGGAGAAGTACAAGGTGGTCGAGTTCGACCTCGAGTACACCCGCGCTTGTGCCGGGTCTCATCACAAAGTTGCCGTCGCCTAGATGTGCATGCGCAATCACGTCCTCATCTACCACTACTGCCTGGCCACAAGGCCTTGCGAGCGTTTCGCCAGGTTTGTCAACAGCCCCCACTACATGTTCGCTATGGTGGACATCACCAATGATGTAAAGGTGCTCAAGAATTCGGGCATCGCCTGCTAGAATCTTGTCGACATCCAGGGCCAATACAAGATCTTGGGCAGCAAGCATGAGAAGGACTCACTGGTTCACCTCGCCGAGGCCATCATCGACCCCTACTACAAAGACATGAAGGATTCCTGCAACAAGGACAAGCATGCCTGGCACTCGGCCTGGATGGAGAAACTCGACGAAGCTCACGTCATGTACGCGGCCAAGGAGGCGTATACGAGCTACGAGATGTACAGGCGGATCGTTGACATGAAGAAGTGCCTCCTTCTTCCCCAAAATGGCCAGGGATCCAGCCGGAAGCAGAGCAATGGCAAGCGTCGTCACAACAAGAAGTAGATGATTAGATGATCGTTTCTCCTAGTTTAGTATGCATGTAATTGTTTACTTTGGTGTGTGTAGTCACTTATGTAATTGGATGTTTAATTTGGTTATGCAATCATGTTCTTATAAGTATGTATGTTGTTGTTGTGTAGACAGAGCATAGATGTTGTGCGGACAGAGCAAATCACATCGCCCACGGGCTAAACTAGGGAACCCGTCGGTGATGATTTCATCAATCACTGACAATTGTATATCAGCAACCGTTTACCCACAACACACATGGCTAATTAGCAGGAATCGTCTGTGTTGTTATCGGTCTTCCCACACATTTCTAATTACTGACATGTTTGCCGCGTATCACACACATCTTGTTAAGTTTAACCGTTTCTGTTGTTTTGGCTCATCACACATAGTTCATTCGAGTGAACTGTTTGCCGTGTATCGCACACACCTTGATCTGTCTGACCGTTTCTATTGTGTTTGGTAATCGCAAACAGTTCATCCAAGTGAACTGTATGCTGTGTATCGCACACACCTCGAACTGGCTGCCCGTTTTTGTTGTTTTGGCTCATCGCAAACAGTTCGTATGGATCAACTATATGCCACGTATTGCACACGCGTCTCTAATTTGAATCGTGCTTGATGTCTCTACCATCACACATAGTTCATCTTATTGGTGACGGTTTTATTACGATACCGTTGGTGATTCATGCATCGCACACAGTTTGGTCGAGGAGTCTCTGATTCATGTGTCGCGTTAGCATTCGCCTGCAGTAGTGTATATTCAATTGGATATATGTGCCTGGATCATTCCCTACTACATGATGCTTGCCAAGTGGATAATAATTGAGGTTGAAATGAGGATGAATACTTTTGACTCTTGCATAAAGTAAAAGCTAAAAATTAAAAGATAGCTCCTTCGCAGAGGGAAGCAGAGGTTGTCATGCGCTTTTGATTTTTGGATGTGCAAGCCCTTAATGCAAAGGAATGTCACTTTATATTGCCCCTTGTGATAGCAACCTTTATTATGCAGTCCGTCGCTTTTATTTCTTTACCATCACAAGTTCGTACAAATCTTATTTTCCCTTGCAATAAAATATCATACATATTTAGGAGCAATTTTTATTGCTTTTTTGCACTGATGACAACTTACTTGAAGGATCTTATTCAATCCATAGGTAGATATGGTGGTCTCTCATGACAGGAAACTGGGTTTAAGGGTTTTTGGATGCACAAGTAGTATTTCTACTTAGTACGAAATTTTGGCTAGCAAAATATTATGAGCAAGCACCACATGTTAGAGGATTCATGACAATATAACTTCTATGTGAATATAAACAAACATAACCCATTACGTTGTCTTCCTTGTCCAACATCAACTACTTGATCAAGCTTGAAAATAATTAATGGGGGCTCACAATCATAGAAGATGTCCAAGATAGTATAATTATATGTGAAATCTCTCTTCCTTCAATATTCTTTCATGAATTGTTCAAGTGACCAATGGTGTGTTTGCTAACTTTCAATAAATTTTACCACTTATACTTATTATATGTGAAGTCATTACTCCCCATGGGACAAGCATATGAAGCACATATAATTTCAATTTTATGATATTCACTTCATTTAAACATTTACTCTTAGGATATAAGTGAATCACGAGAGTAAACGAGAAACTACTCCAAAAGATATAAGTGTTGATCAATGAGTAGTCAAACAATTAAGTAACTATGTGAGGACTCTCTCTCATTTAAAACTTTCAGATCTAAGTGTTTTATTCAAAAAAACAAAATAAAAGAACACACCAATAATAGCACATATCATGTGAACAAATAAAAACTTAGGCTCAACCGAGACTAACCAATAGTTGTTGACGAAGAAAGGTGGGATGCCTACCGGGGCATCCCCAAGCTTAGATTCTTGAGATTTCTTGTAATACTAACTTGGGTTGCCTTGGGCATCCCCAAGCTTAAGCTCTTGTGTCTCTTTAATTCCTCTCATATAACGGCTTCTCCTAAGTCTTAAAAACTTTGTCCACACAAAACTCAAGAAGAACTCGTGAGGTAAGTTAGTATAAATCAACTCAAAACCTTAATATTCTTTACTGTAGCAAATCACTAAAATTATAATTAAACATTGCGTACTAAATGCCTCTACATATTTAATACTCCTATCCACAAATAGAAACATTAAACAAGCAAACATATGCAAACAATGCAACTATAACCGAAATCTGTCTAAACAGAACCTTCTGCAAAGGGGGAATAAAAATTCATACTTCACTAACTACAAAAATTCTGAAACATGAACACATGACAGAGAAATCATTCATGCTTACTGTGTAAAAAATTGAGATTTTTATCATGTTCTGACTATTCAGGAATATTCTGGACATAACAGAAAACTTTCTGTTTTCAAACAGCAACTCATGAACTCGCAAACTGAGCATGGTAAAGGCTATACTTGACATTTTATTGAAATAAAAGATACAAAACATGATTATTGATAACAGCAAGCAAATATCAACAAAAGAAAATGACACTCCAAGCAAAACTCATATTATGTGACGAATAAAAATATAGCTCCAAGTGAGGTATACCGATAGTGTTGAAGACGAAAGAGGGGATGCCTTCCGGGGCATCCCCAAGCTTAGACGCTTGAGTCTTCCTTGAATGTTACCTTGGAGTGCCTTGGGCATCCCCAAGCTTAGGGTATTACTTCTCCTTATTCTCCTCATATCGTTGTCTCACCCAAAACTTGAAAACTTCAATCACACAAAACTTAACGGAACTTCGTGAGATAGGTTAGTATGATAAAGATCAATCCATTCACTTTGGTACTGTCAAGAAAAGACTCATAATTGTTATCACATAATACTTACTGTATTCTATCATTTCCACAATTTATATTATTCAATATAAGCTATGGAAACACTAAAACAAGCGAACTATGCAATAAAATACAGAATCTTTCAAAAACAGAACAACATGTAGTGAGCGAATTAAAAAGGATACTTCTATACCTCCAACAATTCTGAAAAATTAGGAAACCGTAAACAATTTGTATATCAGTACTGTGTAAAAATTTCAGAATTTTCCCACGCTCCAGTACATAATGAAAAATCGTGCACTGAGCACTAAATTTTCTGTTTTTGCACAGAACCAAATAAACAAGTATCCACACTATCCCAAAGGCTTTACTTGGCACATTATTGAAAGAAAATATATAAAACATGATTACTACAGTAGCTTAATCATGTGAACACACAAAAACAGTAGGTATAAATGTTGGGTTGTCTCCCAACAAGCGCTTTTCTTTAATGCCTTTTTAGCTAGGCATGATGATTTTAATGATGCTTACATAAGAATAGGAATTGCAACATATAAGAGAGCATCATGAATCATATGGCAAGCACATTTAAGCCTAATCCACTTCCTGTGCATAGGGATTTTGTGAGCAAACAATTTATGGGAGCAAGAATCAACTAGTATAGGAAGGCAAAACAAGTATAACTTCAAAACTTTCAACACATAGAGAGGAAACTTGATATTATTGCAACACCTACAAGCATATGTTCCTCTCTCATAATAATTTTCAGTAGCATCATGAATGAATTCAACAATATGACTATCACATAAAGCATTCTTTTCATGACCTACAAGCATAGGATTTTTATCACTCTCCACATAAGCAATTTGTTCTCATCAATAATAGTGGGAGCTAATTCAACAAAATAACTATCATGAGATACTTGATTGACATAACCAAATTGAACATTAAAATCATGTTGACAAGTTTCATGGCTATCATTATTCTTTATAACATGCATGTCATCACAATAATCATCATAGATAGCAACTTTGTTGTCATAATCAATTGAAACCTCTCCCGAAATAGTGGAATCATCATTAAATAAAGTCGTGACCTCTCCAAATCCACTTTCATCATTGTAATCATCATAAATAGGAGGCATGATATCATCATATTAAATTTTCTCATCCAAAGTAGGGGGACTAAAAAGATCATTTTCATCAAACATAGCATCCCCAAGCTTATCGCTTTGCATATCATTAGCATCATGGATATTCAAAGAATTCATACTAGCACCATTGCAATCATGCTTATCATTCAAGGATTTTATGCCAAACATTTTATTGAATTCTTCTTCTAACACTTTGGCACAATTTTCTGATCCATCATTTCCAAGAAAGGCATTATAAAGATAAAACATTTGACGCAACCTCAATTCCATTTTTTTTGTAGTTTTCTTTTATAAACCAAACTAGTGATAAAACAAGAAACTAAAAGATTAAATTGGAAGATCTAAAGATATATCTTCAAGGACTCACCTCCCCGGCAACGGCGTCAGAAAATAGCTTGATGTCTACTACGCAACTTTTATTCTTGTAGACTCTGTTGGGCCTCCAAACGCAGAGTTTTGTAGGACAGCAACAAATTTCCCTCAAGTAGATGACCTAAGGTTTATCAATCCGTGGGAGGTGTAGGATGAAGATGGCCTCTCTCAAACAACCCTGCAATCAAATACAAGCAATCTCTTGTGTCCCCAACACACCCAATACAATGGTAAATTGTTTATGTGCACTAGTTCGGCGAAGAGATGGATAGTAGATATACAGTTTTGTAATCTGAAATAATAAAAACAACAAGGTAGGTAGTAACAAAAGTGAGCACAAACGATATTGCAATGCTTGAAAACAAGGCCTAGGGTTCATACTTTCACTAGTGCAATCTCTCAACAGTGCTAACATAATTGAATCATATAACAATCCCTCAACGTGCAACAAAGAATCACTCCAAAGTTCCTAGCAAACGGAGAACATAAGAAGAAAATGTTTTAGGTAGCAAGACCACCTCAAAGTTATCCTTTCCGATCAATCTGTTGAGCCATACCTATAAGTGTCACAAACAACCCTAGAGTTCATACTAAAATAACACCATATGATACACATCAATTAACTCTAATGTCACCTAGATACTCCAATGTCACCACAAGTATCCATGAGTTAATTATTCGACATGCATCAAACAATTTTAGATTCATAATATTCAATCCAACTCAAAGAACTTCAAAGAGTACCCCAAAGTTTCTGTCGAAGAAAGTAGGATGAAAACGTGCATCAACCCCTATGCCTAGATTACCCCAATGTCACCTCAGGAATCCGCAAGTTGATTACCAAAACATACATCAAGTGAATCAATAGAATACCCCATTGTCACCACGGGTACCCACATGCAAGACATACATCAAGTGTTCTCAAATCCAAAGTATTCAATCCGATAACAATGAAACCTCAACGGGAAAGACTCAATTCATCACAACAAGATAGAGGGAAGAACACCATATGATCCAACTATATTAGCAAAGCTCGCCGTACATCAAGATCCTGCCAAATCAAGAACACGAGAGAGAGATCAAACACATAGCTACTGGTACATACCCTCAGCCCCGAGGGTGAACTACTCCCTCCTCGTCATGGAGACCGTCGGAATGATGAAGATGGCCTTCGGTGATGATTTCTCCCTCCGACAGGGTGCCGAAAAAGGCCTCCAGATGGGATCTCTTTGGAACAGAGGGTTGCGGCGGCGGAGTCAAAGTTCTAGTTTTATTTTTGGGGGTTTCTCTATTTATAAGAATTTTCAGCGTTGGAATCACGCGAAAAGGAGTTACGATGGGCCCACAAGGCAACAGCACACAGCCACCCCCCAGGGCGTGCAGGGTTGCCTTGTCACCGCCTCGTGGGTCTTCTGGTCCTCCCACGAAGCTTTGGGGGTGTCTTATGTTCCAAAAAAAATCGTCAAAAAGTTTCATCGCGGTTGGACTTTGTTTGGTATGGATTTTCTGGAAAACCGAAAACAAGCAGAAAACAACAACTGGCATTGGGCACTAGGTTAATATGTTAGTCCATGAAAATCATATAAAAGTGCACTAAAACCATATAAAATTATTGTAAACATGGCATGAATACTTCATAAATTATAGATACGTTGGAGACGTATCAACATCCCCAAGCTTAATTCTTGCTTGTCCTCGAGTAGGTAAATGATAAAAGAAATAATTTATGAAGTGTGAATGCTAGCATAGTTCATAAGTTTGATCAATGATAATTTTAATCACTTTATTAGCATCATTATATATTATAAACAACAACTCATTTCTCATAAAACTTCTCATGATCAAGTAGCAAGCTATTCACATGTTAAAGTATAGACCATAAACTTTCTTGAAAACTAACAAACTATGTTCTCAGTCATCGAACAATTGCAATTCATCTTATTTTCAGGAAGGGTCTATGTAAGGGCTTTGTTTAGCAAATTCCACATACTCAACTATCATATAGTCTTCCATGATTACTGACACTCAAAGCATATTTTTAGAACAAACCGTTTCAGTCAAACACATAGGAAGATAGGGGCTTAATGTTTCGCCTCCCAACTTACTTATCTCAGGGATAATATCAGCAATAATAACTCATGATTACCTATATTCAACTGGAAATATGTGCCTGGATCATTCCCTACCACATGATGCTTGCCAAGTGGAGAATAATTGAGGTTGAAATGAGGATGAATACTATTGACTCTTGCATAAAAGTAAAAGCTGAAAATGAGGATGAACAGTTCCCGTTGCTGCCGCCCGCTCGTACGCCCCATCCCAGCTGGTGGGGGTTGGATGAACAGTACCCCAGCCGTGTGAAGGTGGTTGGTGCTGGATGAACAGGACCCCGAGGATGCTACCGCACTCCAGCCGGTTGGGGGTGGATGAACAGGACCCCGTGGAGGCTAGATGAACAGTAGCGGTGGAGGCTGGAGGAAGTCGACGGTGGATGAACAGTAGCCCGTGGAGTCCCGTTTTGCGTTACGCCACACCCCTCCCGATGAACAGGACCCCGTTTTGACCATAGGAAGTTTGGGAGAAGTCCGTTTCCTCCGCTTTGCGGTACGCCATAGCCCTCCCGATGAACAGGACCCCGTTTCGACCGTAGGCGGTGGGACAAAAGTCTGTTTCCTTCGTTTTGCGGTACGCCAGACCCCCAGCTGGTGAACATGACCCCGTTTCGACCGTAGGCAGTTGAACAGAAGTCTGTTTCCTCCGTTTTGCAGTACGCCACACCCCCAGCTGATGAACAGGACCCTGTTTCGGCTGTTCCGTCCATGCCGGTTGGCTCCCGATGAACAGGACGCATTCTGACCCAGTTGGTTGCCTCCCGATGAACACGACGTTGTTTCTCCATTCAGACCCAGCCGGTTGGTTGCTGATGAACAGGAGGCCGTTGCTGGCGTCCGTTGCCTCTCCATATACATGAGCCCTGGCCATACGTATGCGCGAGTATGCGTTCGAGACCCCGCCCGTATGTACGTATGTGGCCGTATTTTTTGCAGCGTCGATGTACGTATGTGTACACGATATAGATAGGACTGCGTGACATGCTACGTCGGGGGATACGACATGTGCCGCTACTTACTCGGCCATGGTTCATCATTGTAGAGAGACCGATCGACTAGTATGTACGTACACGATCGCGACCAAATAGATAACGCTACGTACGCTTCGACCGGTTGGGTCCCAGCTGTCAGGGGAATCTTTTTTTTTGCGCGTAATAAGGAGGCACATCCTTTCATGTGAAGATGTAGCTAGTGGGTTCTAGCTGTCAGGGAAACGAAGCATTTCTTTTCCGCGTAATAAGGAGGCACTTCCTTGCGTACGAAGATATAGCTGGTGGGTCCTAGCTGTCAGGGGGAGGAATCATTTTTTCTGCATAATACGGAGGCACTTTCGGTGGGTCCCAGCTGTCAAATAGAGAAATCATTATTTTGCGTGTAATAAGGAGGCACTTCATTGCGTGCGACCGTGGGCCCAACTGTCAGCCTCTCCAAGTACAGTCCTCATTCGATGGCTGTCGTTCGTTGACCACGCTGACCACGCCCCGCCGAGAGCACCAAGGCGGTGGACGACGGCGAGGCCTAGGAAGGGAACGACCCGAAGCCAGGGAAAACATGGCAGTGTAGTCCCAGGAGAAGGGGAGTATGAGGGTTGACTGCGGGGTGAGGCTGCCATCGCGAGAGAACAACAGAAGGTGTGGGTGACTAGAGGGATGGACTGACCAGCGGTGGGGGTAGGGTGGGGCGGTGAGTCCTTCGCGGTAGCATAGCCGTCCATCGGAGTCGGGAGTAGGCGGTCCCGTCGGCACTGGTTTCAGCGGCCGGAGCAAGAAATCAGTGATTGAAGAAGCATAGCGGCCATTGGATTAACATCAAACGATCACGCTGGTAGAATCGAATGTTGACTAAGTTGACAAAGCCTTGCGTACCCGTCAACTTCGTAGGCCCACAAGTCAGCCTCCAAATATGTGGCAGACAGCATACAACCATTTGCTATTATTGTAAATAATTTACAGCCCATTTGCAAATTCTTAAGAAATTTATTACAACCCATTTTCTGCCCAGTACCACGGTTAATAAATTCAATGAAATTTCACATACTTCGGTGTAGTCCGAACTATTTTAATCCCGAAATTTCACGTTAGATTCAAACTAATTTTAAAATAAAATAAAATTAGATTAAATAAAATCCAATGATATTTAAAATCTCAAAATTCGAAGAAAAAACCTAAATTTGAAACTAATTCCCAGTTTGCTGTGTTTTTTTATATTTACAACCTTTTTCTTATTAGTTATTTCAAACAATTTTCTAGGCAAGCTGAATGCATGCCTCCTTGTCTAGATTTGCAGCCCAGCAATTTGGAAAAAACAATTGCAGCCCAGCACGGTCCCGCCAGCGCGGGTGGAAGCGGACGAGAGATTGAAGAAGCATGTTGGCCGTTTGATTTACATTCAACGCCTCGGCTATCAGAATCGTTTTGTTGACCAAGTTGATAACGCCTTACGTGGGCTTCAACCTCGTGGGCCCACAATGTGAGCTTCCTATTCTGTGCTTGACATTCAGCCCATTTCATATTTTTTAGAATTTACAGCCCATTTGTTAAAATATCAAAATACACCCATTTGCTGGGCTGGGTGAAAAAATAATGTTGCGGGCATGCTGCAACCAATAATTCTTTTTTTCTTAGAACTTACAGCCCATTTGCTTCTTTTCTAAATACACGCATTTGCTGGGCTAGCTGGACAGAGCAATGATATAAAAAATAAATAAAACTGGGCTGGGCATTTCGTTTGGACAAGAGATTTTCTTTAAAAATTTACAGGATGGCTGAAAAAATAATGTTGCAGACTGCAACCGATTAACTTTTTTAGGAGATTTTCAAGCTCTATTTTTTTTTGAAATACACCGATTTCTTGGCTGGATTAAAAAATAATGTTGCGGACAAGCCCCATTTAATATTTTCGGATAATTTACAACCATTACCTTTTTTTAGAAATACGCACATTTGCTTCTCTGGGTTAAATAGTAATGTTGGTCTGGCCACAACATTCTTATAAAATATAAGACATTTTGTAGGCTATTTTAGCCTATCAAAACATGTTATATTTTTATACGTAGGGAGTAGAAAATAAGAACTTAGCTATGCGTTTTTTATTAAAAAAAGGTAACTCGGTGTCCCACAGCCCAGTCGAGACCTGCTGGATCCTGGTGTCAACATGTCGTGGGCTATGCATATACTAGGTTGGGCAGGCCAAAGCCCAGTTATATTTGCTCGACCTAAAAAAAGTCTTTGGTGACTGCCTCCCCTTGTTTAATCCACTCGTTTATTTACTACGTTGACAACCTGGTGGGTCCGAGATGTTAGTATTTCACTGGCGGTGAGACTATTTTTTTTGCTTTTACTAATTATTTCTGCGGGCAGAACATTTGTTCCGCGTGAGTCGCCAGCCGCGGGGTGGTGGGAGCATGCGGTCCGGCCGGTGCTGGTTTGGGAAGCTGGAGGAAGAAGAAGACATGAGATAGAAGATGTAAGAGAAAATGCACGCTAGCCGTTCGATATGAATCAAACCATTGGCAGAAAGAAAACACCCCTTTGACAGTTGATTCATTCAGACGAACAACAGTAGTAGTACTAGTTAATTTGTTTCCACCACGACTACATTTTTAGAAGCTGAAGCTGAACCAGACACTAGCCACGGCCAGCGCCACCCCCACGGCCCTGGCCAACGCCACTCCAGCGGCCACGACATCCGCCATCGCCACGGTCGCGGTCACCGCCACCACCATAGCCACCGCCAGCACCACCCCCATGACCGTGACCTCCGCCACCGCCACGGCCGCGGCCAGCGCCACCCCCACGACCACGAACGCCGCCACTGCCGTGGTAAAATGCGTGGAATCGGGCAAAGTTGGAGTGGAGGGCATGGAAATACGCCTCGGCGGCGTCAGCGTCCAAGGCAGGCCATTCGTCCGCGGCGGGCACGGGGGCCCCAAACAGCTGCTCCGCCTCTGCCTTCTTCTGGGCAACTATCTCCAAGCCCAGGTCCATCTCATCCCATAACGGATCCAGAGGATTCATAGGATGCTCATCCTCCTCCTCTCCAAAATTGAACATGAGTGGGTGCTCCTCCGGTTGCGCCATTGATGAGGGAGTGCTGGTGGATTGGAGATGGGAGGCGCCAGAGAGAGGATTTGGGGGATAGAGGGTACGGCGGCGGCGTCTCATAGGCTGCCGCGAGCGCCATTAAGGAGGAGGTAAGAGTGGCGGCAGGCGGTCAAAGGGTGCGTCTCCCGGTGAGAAAAGCTGCTGCCGCCGGCTCGCACGCCTCCCGGATGCACAGGGATGATGCGTTGTAGTCTCCGTAATTGGAGAGATTAATGATAGGCAGCCATTGCCGGTGGTGCATTGGATGCCGCGCTTCTTAAATCCCCCGGCAGCGCGAGGGCCGAGGGGGAAGAAGATGAAACTTTCGTCCCGCGCTAGCGGTTGGGGTATGGAGCGAGCTGGATTTAAGATGGGGTGGGGGGCACGGCGTGAGGCAGTGCCGCCGGCCCCTGGGCGGCAGTAGGCAGTCCAGCCGCGCTGGTTTGGGCGGTGGGACCACCAGCAGAGGGAAGACTGAAGAAGAACGTCAGACGCGAATTTGTTTGTCAGTGGCTCTCGATGGGGTATTTTTTTAGCTTGCCTCTCCACGATACAACTTGTTATTATAGCCTCCCAGTCCATGGCGAACCAACAGCCCATTTGCTGGGCGGCCTAAGCTACAGAAAACAGCACTTGTCAAAGCCCAAAAACAATGCAGTAGTATGTTTTATTAGAGGCCGAAAACAATATGGTGGGGGCTGAACGGGGCGGTTCAACCGGGTACCGGATGTCAGTCTGAAATCTGCTGGGTACCCTGTGTGTTCGAGCGTGATGATGCGCTGGGTCATTCGTGTAGGATACAGTCGATCTGATCCCATGTTGTGTTCGTGTGTTAGCAGGCTAGTTAGCGATCAGTGCTTGTAAAGACCGAGCAAAAGATAAATAAGAGTTGATGCGCCCTTGCAACCCTAACAAGTAGGTGCCATTCTTCTCGGGACGATGGTGTGCCGTGTGACACTCACACGTCACAAGCCCACAACATACATTCTAATAAGTTAACACACCAAGTACAATAGAAAAGGTAAACATTCAGATCAAACTCAGGTTCACAGGATACGTTCATATTCATAGCCAACATTCACAATCAACTCCTCAAAAGATTCACATATACACAAGTTCAGCTTGTTTATGCATCCAAATGATTGAGAGATCACAAGCCAATATTCATAGCCAAAATTCACAATCAACAACTCAAAAGATTCACGTATACAAGTTCAACATGTTTATGCATCCAAATGATTGAGAGATCACAGTCAATATCCTCCATTGACACACTTTAATTACCTGGGGTGCAGACTGGTTAAGTGGTGTTCACTCGGTGGTACTTCTTGCTAAAATTAGTGCTTGTCTGAGCAAACTTTCGAGTACATAAGAGGCAGCACAGACCATCTGAACTTTGCTTGTAGGTTATCCTCATGATGGCGGCCTCGATGCCGCGGGAGGTTTGAGCATCTTGGCCACTACTTTCATCCAACTAGTTTACTGACTCATCTTGGTCCTGTAGCTCACCAAAATTCTACCGTGCAGACAAGGAAGCGGTGGAAAAAATGAACCACCCAAAGTTGTTGTTTGCAATTGAACTGAAATGGAGCATCCCTGGGGTGCAGACTGGTTAAGTGGTGTTCACTCTGGCACTTCTTCTTGTCAACATCGATGCTTGTCTGCGTGAACTTTGGAGTACATAGGAGCCAGCATATGTTTCTGACCATCTGATCTTTTTGTGCAGTTCTACTGAAATCGGCAACGTAACGCTTTGCTTGTAGGGTCTTCCCATTAATGTTGCATGCAGTTTGGATGGGGTATGTTTTCAATTCCGAGATTGACATGGAACATTACGAGATGATATGCTTAATGTTGCCTGTGAGTTGAGGCTCCAAGTTACTCCTTTTATAAAGCTATAAAGCTATGCTGCCTCATCTTGGGTCTGTAGCTCCCCAAGACTCTTACCTTGCAGGCAAGAAAGGAGGCAGTGAAGGCAATGAACCAACCACTATGATTGCCATGCTTATTATCTACTCATGGATTAGATTAATCGAAAAGGTGCCAATATTTCCAGCAGTCGAGCATCCATGTTTGCACAGATATTGAGAAAGTGAGATTTACTATAATAGCGGCACTAGTTCATTAAACATATAGTAACAAATAGAAGCATTGTGATTATCTTAATGGCTAAAGATAGCAACATAGTAGCCTTGTTTAAAGGGTGGTATTATTTTATTTTATTAGTGGCATAGGCTCATTACGCAAAGAATTGTTGTGTACATAAGTTGCATTAGATTAACATGCAAAACTAAAGCACTTTCTCATGACAGTAGCAAACAGTAGCACAATACCAAATTAGCAATAGATATGACAAAGAACAATAATCAGGATGAAGGCCGTAGGCCGGTACCAACCTATGTGAGGAAGCTTATCAATTAGTACTTCCTTTGACTGGAAGCAGAGATAAGCGACCGACAGGAAAGTAAGGAGGCCGTTGAGGCAATGAACCACCCAAAGTCTTTGTGCAGTTCCACTAAATTCGAGCATCCCTGTTGGCACATATATTGAGAAAATGAGATTACTGTAATAGTGGCACTAGTTGATGAAACATACACTAACAAATAGAAGCATCCTCATTATCTTAATGGGTAAAGATAGAAACATAGTAGCCTTACTTAAATAGAGGTATTAGTTTATTTTATCACTGCCAATTAGCTCAACACGCAAAGCATTGCTTTGTATCATCGGTTGCAAAGATTTAACATGCAAAGATAAATCACTTTCTCATGACAGTAGCAAGCCGATACCAATAGAGTTGACAACACACAAATCTGGATTAAGGATGTAGGCTGGTACCAACCTGCATGAGGAAATTTATTCAAGTAATTCCAGAAGAGAAGATAAAGCACTGACTGGAATCATTCAAGGGTATCCTCCTGTGAGATTATATCGAGAGATTATCAAGCACTTCCAACAGAGTAAAAGCACCGGCTGGAATACAATCCATAGTATCCTCTTGTGCAGTTCCACTAAAATGTACGATTGACACAACATGATCCCTGTTTGCACAAGTAGGAACAAGGGGATACCTTCTTTAGCTTAGTGAGAAATGATAGAAATACAATAGCATATTTACAAGTTTTACGGTAGTTGGCATTTTTATAAGCCGTCCGTTTGTCTCGATCCAACGGTAGATAAATAGGTAGTACTGGCAAGGAAGTACTCAAAAGTACTACTTAACGTGGGGTCAGTACTCAAAATTAGGTCGGGTCGCTTCTTAATTGAGGGGCAAATTAGTCATTAGGAGGATCCAGTCATAGCGCGCTGCCGCTCTCGTCCAATCCAAAACCACCGCCCTGAAAGCACATTTGCTCCCTTGGTGGTTTTGGTAATTTATGCCAACATACATGTTGTTGGACTAATGCTTCTATCTAGTGAATTTCAGACAAGTTCAACAATGGCATGGCAAGGACTAGGGAATGTGGACCCTTCAAAATGCTAAGGACATGCACTGGCAAAAGCTCAAGACTCTTCGTTTTTGGTTTAGTGATCCAAGATCACATTGAGTCCATAGGAAAGCCAATACTATTAAAAGGGGATGAGGTTTTGATCATGATCTGTTTGCTCAAGTGCTTAGTAATATTGCTCCAAAATCCTCAGCCACTTTCTCTATCCAAACTTGTCCTATTTTCCCAAAGTCAAACTCGGTCCCACCGAATCCTATCCTTCCAGACCCACCGAGTTCATAAGGACAGTGCCACAAGCCAAACCCAAACAAGTCAGATCCACCGATATGGATCTTGGTCCCACCGAGATGGCCTTGCCAACTCTCTGTCATCAGTTGCAATTATTTTGGTCCAACCGAGTTTTGCAATCGGTGCCACCGAGATGGCTTGCCAACTTTGTGTTGCCTTGTTGCAACTATTTTGGTCTAACCAAGATGTTGCAATCGATGCCACCGAAGCGAGGATTGCCCTACCATTGCACATCAGTCGATCCGAGTTGTTTCCATTCGGTCCCACCGAAACTTCAAAAGTTCACATCTTTTGCACAGGTCGGTCTCACCGAGAATTCCAGTTGGTGCCACCGAGTTTGGTCAAAAGTGTGTAACGGTTGGATTTCGTGTGGAGGCTATATATACCCCTCCACCACCCTCTTACCAAGTAAGAGAGCCATCAGAACATGCCTACATTTCCACCATACATCTTTTGAGAGAGAACCACCTACTCATGTGTTGAGATCAAGATATTCCAATCCTACCATTTGAACCTTGATTTCTAGCCTTCCCCAAGTTGCTTTCCACTCAAATCTTTCTTCCACCATAGACAAATCTATGAGAGAGTGTTTGAGTGTTGGGGAGATTATCTCTTGAAGCACAAGAGCAAGGAGTTCATCATCAACACACCATCTATTACCTTTTGGAGAGTGGTGTCTCCTAGATTGGTTAGGTGTCACTTGGGAGCCTCCAAGATCATGTGGAGTTGAACCAAGGAGTTTGTAAGGGCAAGGAGATCGCCTACTTCGTGAAGATCTACCCCGAATGAGGCTAGTCCTTCGTGGATGGAAGCCATGGTGGAATAGGCAAGGTTGCTTCTTCGTGGACCCTTCGTGGGTGGAGCCCTCCGTGGACTCGCGCAACCGTTACCCTACGTGGGTTGAAGCCTTCATCAACGTGGGCGTATGATAGCACCACCTATCGGAACCATGCCAAAAATCATCGTGTCTTCATTGCGTTTGATCTTCCATACTCCACCCCTATACTTTGCGTACACTTGCATGCTTTACTATTTCTGGTGTTCAATCTGTAGATATGCATGTGTAGGAAGTCTTGGTGTTATCTTAACTTGTGCCAAAATCTGCCTAAATTTCAAGTGAACTAAAAACTGCAACTTTGGTTGGTTAAGGGTTTATTCACCCCCCTCTAGACCTACCTCCTCGACCCCACAATTTGTACTAGAGCTTTGCTCTCCATTGCTTTGGTTTAATCACCATTGGAGGGAGATGGATGTGTCTACTTTGGGAGTGTTAGATGTAGAGTGCCTATTCTCAGTGGGGAGTATTATCACTTTTGGAAGGATGAAATGCCTGATATCTTTGATGAATTTAACTTGAGCAAGTACATTCATAATCCTTATGTGCCTCCCATTGATCCCTTGCATCCCACTCATGAAGAGGAAATTGACATGCTTTGTAATCTTAGAACTATCAATCTTATCATTAGAGGATTACCTAAAATTGTGCTCGGTTGTATGCAAAACTTTGAGTGTGCATATACTCTATGGAATGACTTGGAAAAGCGATATCCCGACTATTCTTTAAAGAATCTTGATGAGATTCTTCATAAGACTATTGCTTTTCACAAGATGAATCCTAGTGATCCTAACTTTGATGATTGCTTGTTTGAGCTTCGTGATCTTATGCGTGCTAAAGGAGATGTTAGAACTATTAGTAACATTATCACGGAAGCCATTAGAATTCATAAACTTGAACATTGTCATGATCATGAAACTAATGAATTCATTGCCCTAGGTGATGATCACATACATGTTGATGATGATGATGTTGAGCATGGCTATTATGATGAGGATGAGGAATTTGATATTGAATATGAGAAGACCATGAGGAATCTTAGTCTTATGGCAAATCTTCGAGATTACATAGACGGAGGAAAAGAGTGGATTCTTGATAGTGGATGTACCGATCACATGACCGGAGATAGAGACATGTTTCGTGAGCTTGCAAAAAATGATGGTCCACGCAAGTATGTGAATTTTGGTGACAACTCCAATGGTAAGGTACTTGGCCTTGGTAAGGTGGCCATATCCAATGATAGCTCCATACAAAATGTTATGCTTGTTGAATGATAACCCACAAGTATAGGGGATCGCAACAGTTTTTGAGGGTAGAGTATTCAACCCAAATTTATTGATTCGGCACAAGGGGAGACAAAGAATATTTGCAAGTATTAGCAGTTGAGTTGTCAATTCAACCACACCTGGAGACTAAATATTTGCAGCAGAGTGATCAGTAGCACAGTAGTATGATAGTTTGATAGCAGTAGCAATAAGAGTAACAGTAACGGTAGCAGTAGCAGCAATAGTAGTAGCAATTGTGACAGCAGTAGCAACAGTAGTAACTTAGCAAAGAACAATATGTGAAAAACTCGTAGGCATTGGATCAGTGACTATGTTGGATAACATTCATCATGTAACAGTCATAACCTAGGGCGACACAGAACTAGCTCCAATTCATCGATGTAATGTAGGCATGTATTCCGTATATAGTCATACGTGCTTGCGATAAGAACTTGCATGACATCTTTTGTCCTACCCTCCCATGGCAGAGGGGTCCATAAGGAAACTAAGGGATATTAAGGCCTTCTTTTAATAGAGAACCGGAACAAAGCATTAACACATAGTGAATACATGAACTCCTCAAACTACGGTAATCACCGGAAAGAATCCCAATTATTGTCACCTTGGGGTATGCGGATCATAACACATAATAGGTGCGTATAACTTGCAAGATCGGATCAAGAACACAAATATATTCATGAAAACATAAAGGGTTCAGATCTGAAATCATGGCACTCGGGCCCTAGTGACAAGCATTAAGCATAGCAAAGTCATAGCAACATCAATCTCAGAACATAGTGGATACTAGGGATCAAGCCCTAACAAAACTAAGTCGATTACATGATAAATCTCATCCAACTCATCACCGTCCAGCAAGCCTACGAAGGAATTACTCACTCCCGGTGCTGAGCATCATGAAATTGGTGATGAAGGATGGTTGTTGATGATGATGCCGGAAGATCCCCCTCTTCAGAGCCCCAAACGGACTCTAGATCTGGCCTCCCGATGAAGAACAGGAGGTGGCGGCGGCTCCGTATCATGAAACACAATAAAACTTCCTCTCCATTTTTTTTCTCTGGAATTGTGAATTTATAGGCCTGAGATTAGGATCAGCGGAGCCACGTGGGCCCCACGAGCCACCAGGGCGCGCCTGGGGGGTGACGCGCCCTGGTGCCTCGTCGGCACTGGGTGGCCCCCCTCCAGTGGGTCTTGGTTCCAGTTTTTTTTATTATTCCATACAAAATCTCCAAAAAGTTTCATCAAATTCCAAGAACTTTTATTTCTGCACAAAAAACAACACCATGGTAGTTCTGCTGAAAACAGCGTCAGTCCGGGTTAGTTCCATTCAAATCATGCAAATTAGGGGCCAAAACAAGAGCAAAAGTGTTTGGAAAAGTATATACGATGGAGACGTATCAACTCCCCCAAGCTTAACTCATTGCTTGTCCTCAAGCAATTCAGTTGACAAACTATAAGTGATAAAGAAAAACTTTTACAAACTCTTTTGTTCTTGTATCTATATATATGCTTAAATAGTACCCAAGTTTTTAGCAAAGATTATAACTAACCATGCAAATGATAACTATTAGAAATTATATTCACTCATATCAATGGCATAATCAACTAGCGAGCAATAATAAGACATCTCAAATGCCAACACTTTGTCAAAACAATCATGATATAATATGACAACACGGTATCTCGCTAGCCCTTTCTGAGACCGCAAAACATAAATGCAGAGCACCTCCAAAGTTCAAGGAGCGACTAAACATTGTAATTCATGGTAGAAGAGATCCAGTCATGATGCACACAACATTAACTATTCACAATGCATGAGAATGACAATAGTGCTCTCAGGACTGGTGCTTATTTGAGAAGATGATGACTCAACAATAAAAGTAAAATAACATAAAAGTAAATAGATAGGCCCTTCGCAGAGGGAAGCATGGATTTGCAGAGGTGCCAGAGCTCGAAGCTTAAATCAGAGATAAATAAAATTTTGGGAGGTATGCCTTTCCTGTCAACGTCACGACTGAGAGTTTTCAATATCTTCCATGCTAAACACATTAGCGGCGGTTCCCAAGCGGTAAAGTAAAGTTTACTCCCCCTCCACCAACAATCACAAGCCATGGCTAGCCGAATCCTCGGGTGCCCTCCATACCAACAAATTTACGGGGGAGTTTGTTTTATTATTTTGCAGTTTTAATAATGGGAATAGGCATCCCGATTACCAGCCCCTCTCGTGCAAGGACAAGTGAATAAACACTCGTCATGAGAATAACCCGCTTAGCATGGAAGATACTGACTGCCCCCTGTCGCTCCATGAGCGGTACGGGCACACAAAACAGATGTTCATTTGAATATTTAGAGGTGGCACATGCAAATTTACTTAGAACGGCAGAGTAATACCGCATATAGGTAGATATAGTGGACTCATCTGGAATAACTTTAGGTTTAAGGGTTTTGATGCACAAGTAGCATTCCCGCTTAGTACAGGCGAAGGCTAGCAAATAGGTTGAGAAGCGACCAGCTAGAGAGCGAAAACGGTCATAAAACTAACATGGATTATACAATGAAAAAGTATGAACACCGACAACTGGAATGAAATGTGTAATCATGAATGAAATGTCGGTGAGAGATACGTACTCCCCCAAGCTTAGGCTTTTGCCTAGCTTGGTCTACGGCCATCCGTAGTAGCCATCCGATCCCATATGAAACTCCTGAGGAGGCGGCACCCGAGCGTCCCAATCCTGGGCCTCCTCCTCTGCCGCTACCAGTGCGTTCCGGTAAGCAACTATGTCCGGTGGCATAACAGTATATCCGTTCCTGGCATGAGAATCAAACAAAGTAGGTGCAGGCAACAGAATAATATCATGAGTATCCTCACTAAAAACCAAGTTATAATGAATGTGGTGAGGAGGTTCAGGAGCATCAAGAAAGTGGTGGTCCCTCATGGACTGGTGATCTAAGTAAACTCTGGGCAACAAGTAATCATGAGGGCGTATGTTAACATTAAAACGTCTCGCCAAGCGAGTAGCATAAATACCACCATGCATTTTTCCCTTAGACCTATTAGTGTGCAAGCGGCGTGCAATGATGGCTCCCAGGTTATAAGTGTTATCATTATGCAATGCGCGGCGTAAAATGGCAAAGTCAGGTGCACATAGAGCACTACCCTGCTCCCTAGTAGTCAAGCATTTCCCTATGAATAAAGCAAAGTAGTGAACAGAGGGAAATTGCAAGCTAGTGGCTCGGGCTTTCGACACGCCCCTTTCCTCTCCCACAGTTAAAGTGTGGAGGAAACCCTCAAACTCCTCCGGTCGAGGCTCTCTGATTTCCCCATCAATGGGAATCAAACATATCTCACAAAATTCAGCTAGAGGTATCTGATAATGTTCAGCATATAAATCAAAACGCACCTCAGGGGGTTCGAGCCTACTCAGAAAATGAAAGTTTTGCACAAAGGAGTTTGTAAGGATGTGGTGCTGGTCACACTCATCTGCGAGGAAGTCAGTCAGTCTGGCATTTGCAACGAATTGCGTGAACTCTTGGTAGAATCCAGCTTCATTCATGAAGGCATTTGAAAGCACATTTGCTCCCTTGGTGGTTTTGGTAATTCAAAACAACATATATCTCATTGAACTAATGTCCATTCAAGATTAAGATTTTAGGATGTTCAATGATTGGCATGGCATGGACTAGAGATGTGGACCCCTCAAAATGCTAAGGACAAGGACTGGCAAAAGATCAAGACTCTACATTTTTGGTTTAGTGATCCAAGATCACATTGAGTCCATAGGAAAGCCAATACTATTAAAAGGGGATGAGGTGTTGCTTAATGGTCTTTTTACTCAAGTGCTTAGTGACAGTATTCCTAAACCCTCAACCACTCTCTCTACCCAAATATGTCCTAAACCTACATTCCAACTCGGCCCCACCGATATTTCCTATCCGGCCCCACCGAGTTCATCCAAGACTTAGCCACTGCCAAAACCCTAACAAATCGGATCCACCGAAATGGATCTCGGTCCCACCGAGATGGCCTTGCCAACTCTCTGTAATCGGTTGCATTCACTTCGGTCTCACCGAGTTATGCAAATCGGTCTCACCGAGATGGCTTGCCAAGTCTCTGTTGCCTTATTGCTTCACTTCGGTCCAACCGAGTTGATGCAATCGGTGCCACCGAGATGAGGATTGCCCTAAGCCATTGCACTTCGGTCTATCTGAGTTATCCATATCGGTCCCACCGAGATTCCTAAAGTTCATATCTTTTACACAGTTCGGTGCTACCGAGATGATAGTTTCAGTGCCACCGAGTTGGGTCAAAAGTGTGTAACGGTTGGATTTTGTGTGGAGGCTATATATACCCCTCCACCACATCCTTATCAGTAAGGAGAGCCAGCAGAACGTGCCTACACTTTCACCATACATTTTCTGAGAGAGAACCACCTACTCATGTGTTGAGATCAAGATATTCCATTCCTACCATTTGAACCTTGATCTCTAGCCTTTCCCAAGTTGCTTTCCACTCAAATCCTTCTTCCACCATAGCCAAATCTGTGAGGAGTTGTTTGAGTGCTGGGAAGACTATCATTTGAAGCACAAGAGCAAGGAGTTCATCAACAACACACCGTCTATTACCTTTTGGAGAGTGGTGTCTCCTAGATTGGTTAGGTGTCACTTGGGAGCCTCCAACCTGATGTGGAGTTGAACCAAGGAGTTTTTAAGGGCAAGGAGATCGCCTACTTCGTGAAGATCTACCCCGAGTGAGGCTAGTCCTTCGTGGACGTAAGCCATGGTGGAATAGACAAGGTTGCTTCTTCGTGGACCCTTCGTGGGTGGAGCCCTCCGTGGACTCGCGCAGCCGTTACCCTTCGTGGGTTGAAGTCTCCATCAACGTGGATGTACGATAGCACCACCTATCGGAACCATGCCAAAAACCACCGTGTCTTCATTGCGTTTGAAATCTCCAATCCCTCCTTTACTTACATATGCAATTGCTTACATTCCGCTACTATACTCTTAGAATTGCATGTGTAGGGTGATGCTTGACATGTACTATTGCTAAAATCTGCCTACAACTAAAATTGGGAAAAGGTTAGCTTTTATTTGGTCAAGTAGTCTAATCACCCCCCTCTAGACATACTTTCGATCCTACAGCATTGTGCGGCCATTCGCACGGCCGGACCTCCGTCCAACGCGGGATGTTGAGGTCGCTGTCCGAGGAGTCCCCAAGGACTCCCTTTGCGTTCCGCTTCGAAGAACTCCTCCGGAAGATATTCATTTTCCTAAGAACAAATTTCTGAAATTTTTGGGTCACAAAATGATATCAATAAAACTTCACAAGATTGATAGCAACTACTCATATGGATGTCTACAGGCTATATCAAGCATTCAAACTACTTGGAACTCAAAGAATTCAACATGCAAGCTCATTTTCAGTAGCACCAAGAGCAGCTAGTTATGCAAAATATAATCCACTAGAGAAAAAACTAATTGGAGCAATGGAGGAGTCACATACCAAGGAGCTATCTCCCAAAACAGTTTCGGAAATGGAGCTCCGAGCAAAGAGATCGAAAATTTCAGGTTTGGGAGCAAGAACACGCGAGAGATAGCTACCAGGAATTTTTGCTAGAGGTAAGAGACGAAGTGGGTTGAAGGGATAAGTGAGGGGGTCCCTGTGGGGCCCACGAGCCACCTGGGCGCGCCAGGAGGGTGGCGCCCTCGTGCCTTGTGGACACTTGGGGTGCCCCCCTGGTATGATTCCAGTGCCAAAAATTCTTAAATATTATATAAAAATTCATATCAAAATTTTATTGCATTCTGAGCACTTTTATTTCTAGGCCATTTTTTTATTGCACGGATAAATCAGAAAACATGATAATCATGGCATTTTATTGCATTTAACTAAAAATAACAGAAAACAAAAGGTGGGTATAGAAGGTTGTGCTTACTAAATTCATCGACCACATGCCTCTCAAAAAGAATCCATTAATAAGGTTGATCAAGTCTTATTAACAAACCATTTTCGAGTGACATGAAACCGAAGAATTTTCGTATAACACTAAGTTACCTCAATGGGGATATGCATCTCCCCAATAATAAGAGTTTCATATTTCTTTTTAACAGTAGGAAGAGGGAGTTGAAAACTTCCAATAGTAATTGTCGGAGTCTTTCCAATAACACGAATACCATTTACTTGAAATTGTTTCTTCGGAAAGTGCACCGTATGTTCATTACCATTGATATGAAAAGTGACCTTGCTTTTGTTGCAATCAATAACAGCCCCTGCAGTATTCAAAAAGGGTCTACCAAGGATAATCGACATGTTGTTGTCCTCGGGCATATCAAGTATAACAAAGTCTGTTAGAATAGTAACATTTCCAACTACAACGGGCACATCCTCACAAACACCGATAGGTATGGCAGTTGATTTTTCAGCCATTTGTAATGATATTTCAGTGGGAGTGAGTTTATTCAAATCAAGTCTTTTATATAAAGAGAAAGGCATAACACTAACACCGGCTTCTAAATCACACAAAGCAGTTTTGACATAATTTCGTTTAATGGAGCATGGTATAGTTGGTATTCCTGGATCTCCTAGTTTCTTAGGTACTCCATCCTTAAAAGAATAATTTGCAAGCATGGTGGAAATTTCAGCTTCAGGTATCTTTCTTTTATTTGTGACAATGTCTTTCATATATTTAGCATAAGGGGCCATCTTTAAAATATCAGTCAAACGAGTGCGCAAAAAGACTAGCCTAAGCATTCCAGCAAAGCGTTCAAATTCTTCCTCATCCTTTTTCTTAGATGGTTTAGGAGGAAAGGGCATGGGTTTTTGAACCCATGGTTCTCTTTCTTTACCATGTTTTCTAGCAACGAAGTCTCTTTTATCATAACGTTTATTTTTAGGAGGTGGGTTATCAAGATCAACAGCAGGTTCTATTTCAACATCATTATCCAGTTCTTTATCATTATCTGGTTGGGCATCCACATGAGCATCATTATTATTATCATCATCCGGTGAATGTTCATTACCAGATTGTGTATCAGCATCAGAAATAGAAACATCATTACTATCCTCCAAGGGTTTTTCTTCCTCGGGTTCACTAGATGTATGCAAAGTCCTATCATTTTTCTTTTTCTTTTTCTTTTTAGAAGGACTAGGTGCATCAACATTAATTCTTTGAGAGTCTTGTTCAATTCTTTTTGGGTGACCTTCAGGATAAAGTGGCTCCTAAGTCATTCTACCTCCTCTAGTCATTACTCTAACAGCAGGATCATTCATATTCTTATTCATTTCATTGAGCAATTCACTTTGAGATTTAGCAACTTGTTCTAATTGAGTTTGAACCATAGATGCATGTTTACTCACACCTTTGACATCATTAGCAACTCTAAATAACAAGTCACTCAAGCGATCAATCATGTAGGCATTTCGTTTCAATTGTTTCATAACATTTGCATTGAAGTGATCTTGCTTAATAATATAATTATCAAATTCATACAAGCATTGACTAGGAGGTTTGTTATAAGGAATATCACCTTCATCAAACTTTATAAAAGAATTTACCTCTACTACCTGTGGCGGTGTGTCAAGACCATGTATTTCTTCAATAGGTGGTTGATTCTTAACATCTTCAGCTTTAATACCTTTTTCCTTCATACATTTCTTTGCTTCTTGCATATCTTCAGGACTGAGATATAAAATACCCCTCTTCTTCGGAGTGGGTTTAGGCGGTGGTTCAGGAACTGTCCAATCATTATCATTCTTCAATATATTATTCAATAGTTCCTCAGCTTGTTCAATAGTCCGTTCCCTGAAAACACAACTTGCACAACTATCTAGGTAATCTCTAGAAGCATCGGTTAGTCCATTATAGAAGATATCAAGTATTTCATTTTTCTTAAGAGGATGATCAGGCAAAGTATTAAGTAATTGGAGAAGCCTCCCCCAAGCTTGAGGGAGATTCTCTTCTTCAATTTGCACAAAGTTAAATATTTTCTGTAAAGCAGCTTGTTTCTTATGAGCAGGAAAATATTTTTCGGAGAAGTAATAAATCATATCCTGGGGACTACGCAGACAACCAGGAGCAAGAGTATTATACCATTCCTTAGCATCACCCTTTAATGAGAAAGGAAACAACTTAAGAATATAGTAATAGTGAATTTTTTCCTCATGAGCAAATAGGGTGGCTATATCATTTAATTTAGTAAGATGTGCCACAACTGTTTCAGTTTCATAACCATGAAAAGGATCAGATTCAACCAAAGTAATTAACTTGGGATCGACAGAGAATTCATAATCCTTATTAGTAACAAATATGGGAGAGGTAGCAAACTTAGGATCATATTTCATTCTCTCCCTCACATATTTTTCTTTCATTTCAGCAAGCAGTTTTATAACTTCATCTCTATCACTACAAGCAAGAATGGCTCTAGCCGTCTCCTTATCAAAGCAATGTTCATCAGGTGTTTCAACTCTAGTAGGAGAGCTAGGCATAATAGGTGAATCATAATTCTCAAGAGTTTCAACATTTTCAATTTCTTTAGCTTTAGCAAGTTGTTCAGCAAGAAATTCACCAAGTGGCACAACATTATCAAGCCTAGTACTAGCATCATCATGAGTATCATTCATAGCAGAAGTGGTATCATCAATAACTTGTGACATATCAAAATTAATAGCATGTGGTGTTGTTGCAAGCTTACTCAAAACAGAAGGTGAATCAAGTGCATAGCTAGATGGCAGTTGCTTACCTCGCCTCGTCTTAGAGGGAACAATCTTGGTCTTAGCGTCTTTCAGATTCTTCATAGTGATCAACATATATAAATCCCAAGTGACTCAGCAAATAAAGCTATGCTCCCCGGCAACGGCGCCAGAAAAAGGTCTTGATAACCCACAAGTATAGGGGATCACAACAGTTTTCGAGGGTAGAGTATTCAACCCAAATTTATTGATTCGACACAAGGGGAGCCAAAGAATATTTGCAAGTATTAGCAGTTGAGTTGTCAATTCAACCACACCTGGAGACTAAATATCTACAGCAGAGTGATCAGTAGCATAGTAGTATGATAGTTTGATAGCAGTAGCAATAAGAGTAACAGTAACGGTAGCGGTAGCAGCAATAGTAGTAGCAATTGTGACAGCAGTAGCAACAGTAGTAACTTAGCAAAGAACAATATGTGAAAAACTCGTACGCATTGGATCGGTGACTATGTTGGATAACATTCATCATGTAACAGTCATAACCTAGGGCGACACAGAACTAGCTCCAATTCATCGATGTAATGTAGGCATGTATTCCGTATATAGTCATACGTGCTTGCGATAAGAACTTGCATGACATCTTTTGTCCTACCCTCCCATGGCAGCGGGGTCCATAAGGAAACTAAGGGATATTAAGGCCTCCTTTTAATAGAGAACCAGAACAAAGCATTAACACATAGTGAATACACGAACTCCTCAAACTACGGCAATCACCGGAAAGAATCCCAATTATTGTCGCCTTGGGGTATGCGGATCATAACACATAGCAGGTGCGTATAACTTGCAAGATCGGATCAAGAACACAAATATATTCATGAAAACATAAAGGGTTCAGACCTGAAATCATGGCACTCGGGCCCTAGTGACAAGCATTAAGCATAGCAAAGTCATAGCAACATCAATCTCAGAACATAGTGGATACTAGGGATCAAGCCCTAACAAAACTAACTCGATTACATGATAAATCTCATCCAACTCATCACCGTCCAGCAAGCCTACGAAGGAATTACTCACTCCCCGTGGTGAGCATCATGAAATTGGTGATGAAGGATGGTTGATGATGATGATGCCGGAAGATCCCCCTCTCCGGAGCCCCAAACAGACTCCAGTTCTGGCCTCCCGATGAAGAACAGGAGGTGGCGGCGGATCCATATTGTGAAATGCAATAAAACTTCCTCTCCATTTTTTTTCTCTGGAATTGTGAATTTATAGGTCTGAGATTAGGGTCCGCGAAGCCACGTGGGCCCCACGAGCCACCAGGGCGCGCCTGGGGGGGGGGGTGGCGTGCCCTGGTGCCTCATGGGCACTGGGTGGCCCCCCTCCTGTGGGTCTTGGTTCCAGTATTTTTTATTTATTCCTTAAAAAATCTGCAAAAAGTTTCATTCAATTCCAAACACTTTTATTTCTGCACAAAAAACAACACCATGGTAGTTCTGCTAAAAACAGCGTCAGTCCGGGTTAGTTCCATTCAAATCATGCAAATTAGGGGCCAAAACAAGAGCAAAAGTGTTTGGAAAAGTAGATATGATGGAGACGTATCATTGAATCCCTTGGTTACAATCTTCTTTCCGTATCTAGACTAGCCGACTTTGGTTTCAATGTTCTATTTACCGAAGTAGATTGCCAAGTGTTTCGTCGAGATATTCATAATATGGTCTTTACCGGCATTCATAGAGGTGATCTATACATTGTAGACTTCACTAAAAGAGCCCAACCTCATACATGTTTAATTGCTAAATCTTCTAAAGGTTGGTTATGGCATAGGAGACTTGGACATGTTGGCATGCGTAATCTTGATAAACTTGTTAATGGAGATCATATTCTTGGTGTGAAAGATGTTATATTTGACAAGGATCGACTTTGTAGTGCTTGCCAAGCAAGAAAACAAGTTGGAGGAAGCCATCCCGTGAAGAACATTATGACCACGAGGAGACCACTCGAGCTGCTTCATATGGATCTCTTTGGTCCCAACTCCTATAAGAGTCTTGGTGGTAACTCCTTCGGTTTGGTCATTGTTGATGATTTTTCCAGATTTACGTGGGTGTTCTTTCTCGATGACAAATCACAGGTACAAAAGATCTTCAAGAACTTCGCAAGGAAAGCCCAAAATCAATTTGAAGTGAAGATCAAGAAGGTTCGGAGTGACAACGGAACGGAGTTCAAGAACGCAAATGTGGATACCTTTCTTGATGAGGAGGGCATTTCATATGAGTTCTCGGCTACGTACACACCTCAATAAAATGGAATTGTTGAGAGGAAGAACTGGACTCTTATTGAGATGGCAAGGACAATGCTTGATGAATACAAGACGCCAAAACACTTTTGGGCGGAAGCGGTTGAGACAGCTTATCATGCTAAAAATCGACTCTATCTTCACAAGCTTCTTGGTAAAACGGCGTATGAACTACTCACGGGTAACAAACCACTAGTTGGATACTTTCGAGTATTTGGCTCAAAATGTTATATTCTTGATAAGCATCGTCGCTCAAAGTTTGCTCCTAAATCTCATGAAGGTTTTCTACTTGGTTATGGATCGAACTCTCACACTTACCGTGTCTACAACAACTTCACTCGAAATGTTGAAGAGACGGTAGATGTGAAGTTTGATGAGACTAACGGCTCGCAAGTCAAGCAATTGTCAATTGATGTAGGAGATCAAGAACCATTAAGCAATCCAAGACTTGTCCATTGGCAAGATTCGACCCATGGAAGTGAAGGAGAGTACTTCGTCAATTCAAGTGGAAGCCCTAACTTCATGTCAAGGTGAACAACAAGTTGATATGGAGGCATCCACAAGTGGAACACGTCAAGACGAAGGGAATGAGGAAGTGCAACAAGATGATCCACCTCAACCTCCTTCCCCACCTCCACAAGCGAACAATGACAACAACAATGAAGAAGAAGATGATGATGAGGAAGCCTCACCACAACCCAAGCAAAAGCTACCTCGAGTTAGAGCAAGAATTGACAAGAATCATCCTGTCGAACAAATACTTGAAGATATCCAATTTGGGAGAATCACTCGCTCTAAATCTCGTTTAGCTAACTTTTGTGAGCATTACTCATTCATCTCTAGTGTTGAACCTTTGAAGGTAGAAGAAGCTCTCAAGGATCCCGATTGGGTAAATGCAATGCATGAGGAGCTACACAACTTCGAGAGAAATCAAGTATGGACGTTGGTTGACAAGCCTAAAGATGAGCAAAACATTATTGGAACCAAATGGGTGTTTCAAAATAAGCAAGATGAAGATGGACAAGTTGTACACAACAAGGCTCGTCTCGTAGCAGAAAGTTAGACACAAGTCGAAGGTATGGACTATGGTGAGACCTATGCCCCTATTGCTAGACTTGAGTCCATTCGCATTTTTCTTGCTTATGCCAATCACCATGATATCACTCTTTAGCAAATGGTATTAAAAGTGCTTTCTTAAATGGAGAAATTGAGGTGGAATTGTATGATAAACAACCTCCCGGCTTTGTTTATCCCAAGAAACCTAATCATGTTTACAAACTTCGTAAAGCTCTTTATGGTCTCAAACAAGCCCCTAGAGCTTGGTACAAATGCTTGACAAAGTTTCTTCTTGAAAAGGTTTTTGAAATTGGGAAAATTGATTCAACTTTGTTCACTAAGAGGGTTAATGGAGAACTATTTGTATGCCAAATTTATGTTGATGACATTATCTTTGGATCTACTAACCCCTCTTTTAGTGAAAAGTTTGGAAGGTTAATGTCGGAAAAGTATGAGATGTCTATGATGTGGGAACTCAAATTGTTTCTTGGCTTGCAAATTAAGCAAACTAAGGAGGGTACCTTTGTTTCTCAAACCAAGTATACCATGGACTTATTGAAGAAGCTCAACATGCAAGAAAGTAAAGGTATGAAAACTCCAATGCCCACGAGTAGACGTCTTGACTTGACTAAGGATGGCAAACCGGTTGATCAAAAGGTTTATCGATCTATGATTGGTTCATTGCTATATCTATGTGCCTCCCGTCCCGACATTATGCTAAGTGTGTGCATGTGTGCACGATACCAAGCGGTACCAAAAGAGTGTCATCTTAAGGCTGTGAAAAGAATCGTGAGATACTTGTTACATACACCAAACTTTGGCATTTGGTATCCCAAAGGATCTTCTTTTTTGATCTTGTTGGCTATTCCAATTCGGACTATGCCGGAGACAAGGTTGATAGAAAATCCACTTCGGGTACATATCAATTTCTTGGTAGATCTCTTGTGTTTTGGTCCTCCAAGAAACAAAACTCGGTATCTCTATCTACTGCCGAAGAGGAATACAGTGCTGCGGGATCATGTTGTGTTCAATTACTGTGGATGACTCAAACTCTTAAAGACTATGGTGTGCATAAGAGACATGTGCCATTACTATGTGACAATGAGAGTGCTATTAAGATTGTACACAATCCCGTGCAACATTCTCAAACTAAGCATATTGAGATTCGTCACCATTTCATTCGAGATCATGTTGAGAAAGGTGACATTGACCTTAAACATGTTCGTACCGACAAGCAATTGGCAGATATCTTCACTAAACCTCTTGATGAGAAGGTATTTTGCCACTTGAGGAGTGATTTGAACATCATTGATGCTTCAAACTTGAACTAGAGACTCACTTGGATGCATACGAGGGCATGAGCATTCTTGACTAATCCATGATACTTCTACAATCATATTATATCTTGGACAGTTTGCTCCCTTGTATTGTATCTAACCTTTTGTAGGTACTTGGACAAGCTACATGTCACAAGATTGCATCTCACTCTTATCTTGAGCAATCTTGTATAACTCGAGTATCAACAATCCTTGGTGGAACAAGGAACTAGACAACCTAAACATATCCTTTGACAACACTTGAGTTTATGCTTCATTCTTGTCAATTTGGATACATATGTTGTTCCTTGCAAATCTAACCCATGTAGGAAGATGAACTACAAATGATAGGATTTCTCCCAACTTCAACTCATGAGCATCCACTTCAAGTTCAACTACATGATGGACATCACCACCAAATCCCAATGTAAGCTCTCACATCTTAGAGAAGCTTTACTCAAAGTCATGAGCCAAAGCAACTCAACAAGGTGTGAATACATTGAAATGCTTAAAGGAAAAATGGTAACCCCATTTTGAGCTTAACGATGAGTATGACCTATGATCAAGTGTTCTCACTTGACTCCTAAGTCAATATACTCTAACATAGGTGACCTAGTCGCCGACCCCTCTAGATGAAGTTATCTAGTGTTTACTTTTGTGTTTCCCTTCTTGCGAGAGTGTTTCTATTTCAAGAAAAAAAACTTCATCTAGATGTTTCTCTGTTTCTATTTCTTTCAGTGTTCTTTTATCTTAGCTAGTTTAGTAGTTAATTCATTGCAAATCTTTGTGAGGATTCCTTTGCCTAGTGAGCTGAGTTGACAATTTTTTCCAATTGCACCAGACTCGGTCACACCGAATTGATTCAACTCGGAGTCACTGATTTTGCTGCTCTAAGGGATTTTCTGTCAAATATTTTCTGAGTTTTCTATTCCAGCTCCACTCAATGATTCTTACCCTCTACTTGCTTCTGGGACTACTCAATGGCTAGATGTATTTCTCAAGGACCACACCTACTTGACCAATAACCTTGAAGTGGCCCTTCTTGAAAATTGATGTCAAAGGGGGAGAGAGATCTACATCAAAGCTTATCATCACAAGCTCTTCTTTGTACAAAAAAGGGCGAGAGAGATGCACTTTTCAAGAGGAGAGAATGTTACATGTTTCGTAGAGGGGAGAAACATGATATTTATTTCGGTTGCTTTAGTTTTCTCACCCTACCTACTCCCAATATCCAATGTCAGATTCAGGGGGAGAGGAAGTTCTTTAAGGTGAGACAACTATTTTCTTTTGGGGACATGTCTGCCTCTGACAGAAGTATTCTAGCAATACTCTCTTCTACATGTCATCCCAATCTTGGTTTCTTGTTGATCTTGTGTCTTTTCTTGAAGAAATTATCTTGTGTTATCTAACCCTATTTTCTCAAGTGTATTTCTTCAGGTACTTGATCAAGAACTTTGAGATAAGTATATGCATCACACTCATGTACATGATGACTGCTTGCTTTTGCACATATTGTTTGCAAGAAGATAATCATGAACATGTGGGTACTTCAATTTCAGTTTGTTGCTCTGATGCATGTAGCCAAGATACATGTTACATGTGTATTTCCTTCACTTTGTGCCTCTACTTTCCATGAAATATCATCAGTTACTATGCACATCTTTAGGGGGAGCTCATACATGTTACATGTTTTCTTCAAAGCTTTCATATAATCTTCAATTACATCTTTATTTGGAGCTTTGATGTATGTTGTCATCAATTACCAAAAAGGGGGAGATTGAAAGCACATTTGCTCCCTTGGTTGTTTTGGTAATTTATGCCAACATACATGTTGTTGGACTAATGCTTCTATCTAGTGAATTTCAGACAAGTTCAACAATGGCATGGCAAGGACTAGGGAATGTGGACCCTTCAAAATGCTAAGGACATGCACTGGCAAAAGCTCAAGACTCTTCATTTTTGGTTTTGTGATCCAAGATCACATTGAGTCCATAGGAAAGCCAATACTATTAAAAGGGGATGAGGTTTTGATCATGATCTGTTTGCTCAAGTTCTTAGTAATATTGCTCCAAAATCCTCAGCCACTTTCTCTATCCAAACTTGTACTATTTTCCCAAAGTCAAACTCGGTCCCACCGAATCCTATCCTTCCGGACCCACCGAGTTCATAAGGACAGTGCCACAAGGCAAACTCTAACAAGTCGGATCCACCGATATGGATCTCGGTCCCACCGAGATGGCCTTGCCAACTCTTTGTCATCAGTTGCAATTATTTCGGTCCAACCGAGTTTTGCAATCGGTGCCACCGAGATGGCTTGCCAACTTTTTGTTGCCTTGTTGCAATTATTTCAGTCTTACCGAGATGTTGCAATCGGTGCCACCGAAACGAGGATTGCCCTACCATTGCACATCGGTCGCTCCGAGTTGTTTCCATTCGGTCCCACCGAAACTTCAAAAGTTCACATCTTTTGCATAGGTCGGTCAAAAGTGTGTAATGGTTGGATTTCGTGTGGAGGCTATATATACCCCTCCACCACCCTCTTACCAAGTAAGAGAGCCATCAGAACGTGCCTACATTTCCACCATACATTTTGTGAGAGAGAACCACCTACTCATGTGTTGAGATCAAGATATTCCAATCCTACCATTTGAACCTTGATTTCTAGCCTTCCCCAAGTTGCTTTCCACTCAAATCTTTCTTCCACCATAGCCAAATCTGTGAGAGAGTGTTTGAGTGTTGGGGAGACTATCACTTGAAGCACAAGAGCAAGGAGTTCATCATCGACACACCATCTATTACCTTTTGGAGAGTGGTGTCTCCTAGATTGGTTAGGTGTCACTTGGGAGCCTCCAAGATCATGTGGAGTTGAACCAAGGAGTTTGTAAGGGCAAGGAGATCGCCTACTTCATGAAGATCTACCCCGAGTGAGGCTAGTCCTTCATGGATGGAAGCCATGGTGGAATAGGCAAGGTTGCTTCTTCGTGGACCCTTCGTGGGTGGAGCCCTCCGTGGACTCGCGCAACCGTTACCCTCCGTGGGTTGAAGCCTCCATCAACGTGGGCATAGGATAGCACCACCTATCGGAACCACGCCAAAAATCATCGTGTCTTCATTGCGTTTGATCTTCCATACCCCTTTACTTTCTGTACACTTGCATGCTTTACTATTTCTGGTGCTCAATCTCTTGATATGCATGTGTAGGAAGTCTTGGTGTTATCTTAACTTGTGCCAAAATCTGCCTAAATTTCAAGTGAACTGAAAACTGCAACTTTGGTTGGTTAAGGGTCTATTCACCCCTGTCTTGACCTATCTCCTCGAGTACGTGCAAATTGCCGGCGTCGACCAGGTAAAGTTAGCCAGGCTGATGGAGATCAGTTCTTGGTTTGTGCACCGGCGGCAGTTAGTGGCGACGGTGTAGAACATGCGCAAATATCTCACAAAGAGAGAAAGGGCGGCAATCCACCTGGAGGGAGTCGCATGGCTGCACATAGAGTTGCTCCTCTGGGTCTTCTTGGTATGTGTACTATCTGCCCAGGTCATTTTATTTATCACAAAAAATCAAGAGCATATTGTTTTCAAAGGTAAAAGGACCTGTAAGGATAAGAAAGGATGGTACCAGCGAGTGATCCTTCTTCATTTCCTCCTTCTTCTTCTTCGTCTTTGTCTTCTTGGTATGTTTCTCTTTCTCCTCACCAATTGGTGAAACCAAGGACATGATTGGCCTTCAATGTCAGATTTGGTTTTGTAAGTGAGGGGGTACAAGTATACTAGTAAACAGTAGCACAATTTTCTCATGACCGTACCAAAATAGAGGTGAACAGATGCGCTAAATATCATTCTTACCTAAGGGAAGGTTATGGTGCCAATTGTCGGAGAGCAAGACCCTCCAAAGCCATGGTTCGAACACTGGGGGCCTTCTCGCTACCATTCTACCGGACGGTGACCTTGACCAGGCTACGACGAGAGAAGCACGACGGGAACACACACACACACACAAGGCATGGCAGGGACACAAGGAGCTACCCTGGTTCGGGCAACCAAGCGGTGTAAAACCCTACTCCTGCTTGTCTGCGATTGTTGTGGAGATAGTGCTTTGGTGTTACAAGGTAAAAGAAAGTGGAATTGATCGACCCCCTCCGAAGGTAGTGCTACTTGTGAGCTGCGTTGGTAATTCCCTGAAGAGGAAGGGAGATGCAGTACAGTAGAGATAAGTATTTCCCTCAGTTATGAAACCAAGGTTATCAATCCAGTAGGAGAATCACGCAACACCTCGTTAGCATCACCTGCACACAAAACAACAAATCCTTGCACCCAACGCAAACAAGGGGTTGTCAATCCCTCGGCGGTTAATTGCAAGATTAAATTGTATGTGATGGATAGATAGATAGATTGAACTAAAATATAAAATAAAATAAATAAAGTAAAAGTGCAGCAAGGTATTTTTAGGGTTTTTAATATATGATTTAGATAGACCCGGGGGCCATAGTTTTCACTAGAGGCTTCTCTCAAGAAAATAGCATACGGTGGGTAAACAAATTACTGTTGGGCAATTGATAGAAAAGCAAATAATCATGACGATATCCAAGGCAATGATCATGTATATAGGCATCACGTCCGAGACAAGTAGACCGACTCCTGCCTGCATCTACTACTATTACTCCACACATCGACCGCTATCCAGCATGCATCTAGTGTATTAAGTCCATAAAGAACGGAGTAACGCCTTAAGCAAGATGACATGATGTAGACAAAGTAAACTCATGCATGAATAAACCACATCTTTTTACCCTTAATAGCAATGATACATATGTGTCATGTCCCTTTCTGTTACTGGGATTGAGCACCGCAAGATCAAACCCATTACAAAGCACCTCTTCCCACGGCAAGATAAATCAATCTAGTTGGCCAAACCAAATCAATAGATCGGAGAATAAATACGAAGCTATAATAATCATGCATAAAAGAGTTCAGAGAAAACTCAAATAATATTCATGGATAATCTGATCATAAACTCACAATTCATCGGATCCCAACAAACACACCGCAAAAAGTGATTACATCGGATAGAACTCCAAGAACATCGAGGAGAACATTGTATTGAAGATCAAAGAGAGAGAAGAAGCCATCTAGCTACTAACTATGGACCCGAAGGTCTGTGGTAAACTACTCACGCATCATCGGAAGGGCAGCAAGGTTGATGTAGAGCCCCTCCGTGATCGATTCCCCCTCCGGCGGAGTACCTGAAAAGGCCTCCAGATGGGATCTCTCGAGAACAGAAGCTTGCGGCGGCGGAAAAAGTATTTCGTGGACTCCTCTGTTGGTTTCCCAATTTTAGAGAATTTATAGTGGTGGAATTAGGTCAAACGGAGCTGTGTGGGCCCCACGAGCCTCCAGGGCGCGCCACCCCCCTGGGGCGCACCCTAGTGCCTCGTGGGCCACTGCTTCATCTTCTGGCCCTCTCCCGAAGCTTCGACTACTTGTTATGTCCAAAAAAATCTCCAAAAAGTTTCATGGCATTTGGACTTCGTTTGGTACTGATATTCTGGAATACCAAAAATAGGCAAAAAACAGCAACTGGCACTGGGCACTAAGTTAATAGGTTAGTCCCAAAAAATGATATATAATTGCTGTAAATGTATATTAAAACATCCAAGATTGATAATATAATAGCATGGAACAATAAAAAATTATAGATACATTGGAGACGTATCAGCATCCCCAAGCTTAATTCCTGCTCGTCCTCGAGTAGGTAAATGATAAAAACCAAATTTTTGATGTGGAATGCTACCTATCATATTCATCATATATTCTTTTCTTTTATAGCGTGGACATTTGGACTTGAATGATTCAAAGCAATAGTCTATAATTTGACATGAAGATATAAATACTCAAGCATACTAACAAGCGACCATGTCTTTCAAAATATCAACGCTAAAGAAAGTTATCCCTAGCCCATTATGCTCAATAATTGATCCATTCATGAGACACACTAAATATTAGTTACACACAATGCACAAGTAACACCGAATAATGTACCATAAGTAGGATATAAGTTCATTGCATAACTATTGACTTAATGTGCATGCCCAGGGAATCACAAACCTTAACACTAATATTCTTACTAAATCACAATTACTCACTAACATGACTCACATATTATCATCTCATATCGCAAAACTATTGCAAGGAATCACACTTATCATATCCAATGATCTATATGAAAGTTTTTATTATATCCCTCTTGAATATTCATCACTTTGGGACCAAATTCATATCTTGTGCAAATTACCATTACTATTGTCAACTCTCAAAAAGATATAAGTGAAGCATGAGAGTGCATATATTTCTTCAAAATTTTAATCTTATCAACTCTCAAAATACTATAAGTGAAGCATTATAGTTTAAATATTTCTTCAAAATATAGCCACCACCATGCCCAAAAAGATTTAAGTGAAGCACTAGAGCAACTGCCTAGCTCAAAAAATTTAAGTGAAGCACATAGAGTATTCTAACAGATCAAGATGAATGTGTGGCTCTCTCAAATAGGTGTGTCCAGCAAGGATGATTGTGACAAACTAAAAAGCAAACAAAGCAAAGACTCATATAATACACGATGCTCCAAGCAAAACACATATCATGTGATGAATAAAAATATAGCTCCAAGTAAAACTACCGATGGTTGGTAGAAGAAAGAGGGGATGCCTTCCGGGGCATCCCCAAGCTTAGACGCTTGAGTCTTACTTGAATATTACCTTGGGGTGCCTTGGGCATCCCCAAGCTTAGGCTCTTGCCACTCCTTATTCCTTCAACCATCGTGATCTCACCCAAAACTTGAAAACTTCAATCAGACAAAACTCAACAAAACCTTTGTGAGATCCGTTAGTATAACAAAACAAATCACTACTTTAAGTACTGTTGCAAACCCATTCATATTTTATTTTTGAATTATACCTACTTTATTCTAACTTCTCCTTGGCTTATACCCCCCGATACAATCCATAGTTTCATCAAAACAAGCAAGCAGTGCATCAAAAACAGAATCTGTCAAAAACAGAACAGTCTGTAGAGATATATTTAAAAGCTATACTTATGTAACTCCAAAAATTCTGAAAAATTAGTACAAGGTGGGCAATTCATATACCAATACCTTGTAAAAATTTCATATTTTTATGAAGCTCCAGTACAGAACTACAATTCAAGCACTGGACGCAAAACTTTCTGTTTTCCAAACAGCATCAATTATACTATCTTACAAATCATCCCAAAGGTTTTACTTGGCACAAACACTAATTAAAACATAAAAACTCAATCATAACAGTAGCATAAATGTGAAAACACACAATAACAGAAACAAAAATTAAAAATTTATTTTATTCATTGGGTTGCCTCCCAACAAGCGCTATTTTTTTATGCCCCTAGCTAGGCATAATGCATAGTTTCAAGTATTGTCATCTTTCAAATTGATTCCATAAGTGGCCCTCATAATGGATTCATATGGTGCTTTAATTTTCTTCCTAGGGAAATGTTTCATACCCTTTTTTAATGGAAATTGAAATTTTATATTCCCTTCTTTCATGTCAATAACGGCACCTATGGCTAGTGAGAACGGTCTACCAAGTATTATGGGGCAAGAAGGGTTGCATTCAATGTCAAGCACAATAAAATCAATGGGCACGTAATTTCTATTTGCAAGAGTAAGCACATCATTAATTCTACCCAAAGGCTTTTTAATAGTGGAATCCGCAAGATGCAAATTAAGAGAACATTCATCTATATTGGTAAAACCTAGCACATCACATAGAGATTTTGGAATTGTGGAAACGCTAGCACCCAAATCACATAAAGCATTGCACTCATAATTTTTAATTTTAACTTTAATGGTGGGTTCCCATTCATCATATAATTTTCTAGGAATTGAAATTTCTAGTTCTAGCTTTTCTTCTAACGCTTTCATCATTGCTTCTACGATGTGTTTAGTAAAAGCCTTATTTTGCTCATAAGCGTTGGGTGAATTTAACATGGATTGTAACAAAGAAATGCACTCAATCAAAGAACAACTATCATAATTAAAATGTTTGTAATCCAAGAGAGTGGGCACATCACTAGTTAAAGTTTTTACCTCTCCAAACCTACTTTTATCAAAAAAATTATCAACATTTTCACCCTCCGAATTATGGGAACACCTACTAGCTAAAGTTGACTCTTCTTCAGTCCCCTTTTCATCAAGTTTAATATTGCTAAACAGAGAATCAATAGATGAAACACCAATCATTTTAATATCCTCATCATTACTATGTTCCAATGATTCCGGCTTAGCTGCCATTTGATTTACTAGTGTAGCTTGCGCATTAGAAATTTTTCCTTGCAAATTTTCTGTAAGAGCAAATTGAGATTGAAGACTAGCAACTTCTCTACTAACATCATCGAGTTGTTTTGCAATAGCATCCAATAAAGTAGAGTGTTCCTTGAGTTCTTCGGTAAAAAAATTGTTGTGCTCAAACTGTGTAGTCATGTAATCTTTAGTATTTTTCTCGATTTCAGACAAAATTTTATAATAAGAGGTATCACGATAATTTTCTCGGGGCATCATGATTAAGCAAACAAGGTAACAAGCAAGCAAACAAGAAAAAGGCAAACGGAAAATATTTTTGTAAAAACTTTTAGAAGTGGGGGAGATGAAAACGAGAGGCAAAGGCAAATAAAGTAAATGCAAGGAGATGTAAGTTTTATGCGTAGGTACTTGATAGATGTTGATGATGTCTCCCCGGGAACGGCGCCAGAAATTTTTCCTGCTACCTGTGAGCTGCGTTGGTAATTCCCTGAAGAGGAAGGGAGATGCAGTACAGTAGAGATACGTATTTCCCTCAGTTATGAAACCAAGGTTATCAATCCAGTAGGAGAATCACGCAACACCTCGTTAGCAGCACCTGCACACAAAACAACAAATCCTTGCACCCAACACAAACAAGGGGTTGTCAATCCCTCGGCGGTTAATTGCAAGATTAAATTGTATGTGATATATAGATAGATTGAACTAAAATATAATATAAAACAAAATAAATAAAGTAAAAGTGCAGCAAGGTATTTTTAGGGTTTTTAATATATGATTTAGATAGACCCGGGGGCCATAGTTTTCACTAGAGGCTTCTCTCAAGAAAATAGCATACGGCGGGTAAACAAATTACTATTGGGCAATTGATAGAAAAGCAAATAATCATGATGATATCCAAGGCAATGATCATGTATATAGGCATCACGTCCGAGACAAGTAGACCGACTCCTGCCTGCATCTACTACTATTACTCCACACATCGACCGCTATCCAGCATGCATCTAATGTATTAAGTCCATAAAGAACGGAGTAACGCCTTAAGCAAGATGACATGATGTAGACAAAGTAAACTCACGCATGAATAAACCCCATCTTTTTACCCTTAATAGCAATGATACATACGTGTCATGTCCCTTTCTGTCACTGGGATTGAGCACCGCAAGATCGAACCCATTACAAAGCACCTCTTCCCATGGCAAGATAAATCAATCTAGTTGGCCAAACCAAATCAATAGATCGGAGAAGAAATACGAAGCTATAATAATCATGCATAAAAGAGTTCAGAGAAAACTCAAATAATATTCATGGATAATCTGATCATAAACTCACAATTCATCGGATCCCAACAAACACACCGCAAAAAGTGATTACATCGGATAGAACTCCAAGAACATCGAGGAGAACATTGAATTGGAGATCAAAAAGAGAGAAGAAGCCATCTAGCTACTAACTATGGACCCGAAGGTCTGTGGTAAACTACTCACGCAACATCGGAAGGGCAGCAAGGTTGATGTAGATCCCCTCCGTGACCGATTCCCCCTCCCGCGGAGTACCGGAAAAGGCCTCCAGATGGGATCTCTGGAGAACAGAAGCTTGCAGTGGCGGAAAAAGTATTTCGTGGACTCCTCTGTTGGTTTCCCGATTTTAGAGAATTTGTAGTGGTGGAATTAGGTCAAACGGAGCTGTGTGGGCCCCACGAGCCACCAGGGCGCGCCACCCCCCCGGGGCGTGCCCTGGTGCCTCGTGGGCCATTGATTCATCTTCTGGCCCTCTCCCGAAGCTTCCAGTACTTGTTATGTCCAGAAAAAATCTCCAAAAAGTTTCGTAGCATTTGGACTTCGTTTGGTACTGATATTCTGGAAAACCAAAGACAGGCAAAAAACAGCAACTGGCACAGGGCACTAAGTTAATAGGTTAATCCCAAAAAATGATATATAATTGATGTAAATGTATATAAAAACATCCAAGATTGATAATATAATAGCATGGAATAATAAAAAATTATAGATACGTTGGAGACGTATCAGGTAGCGGCACTGTCCCTTATATAGCTGCCTTGGTCCTCTTCCCCGAAAATATTGGCGGGAAGGGTTGCCACACAACGGTGATTCAAAGGGGGACAGGCGCTCAGCCCTATACTGACAAAAGTGGTCTTCGTCTCAAAAAGGCACCATCCATGACGTGCTGGTGGGCTCACCGATGACATCTGCCCTAGCGCGCTGTGTCACCGTGGTCTTCTTGCACCGAAGTGGTATGCTTTGGAAACTGCTTTGGGGGAGGCAGCTGCTACTGCTCCTTTATCACCAAAGAGGAAATCTTCCCCGACCGCGCCTGCTAGCATGGCCTCTTCTATTGTCGTATTGTGCAGGCGCGTCAACCACGTGGTAGGCACGCATCCACGCAACCTGTGCCACGCAGCTCCCCACGTGGAGGGACACGCGGGAGGCTGCCTCACGAGAGAGGCCTCATGAGGCTGCTGCCGCAGGAGATGGTCTTCGATTGAGCCTCCCCTTGCGGAGAGGGGCCTCGCGAGGCCTGGCCCTCATGAGGCGTCCTGCTTCGCGATGTCCATGGCCGGGCCGCCTCTTGAGCTCTTCGCCAGGTGTCGCTTCCTGGGCCGAAGGCAGATGGCCCGTGGTACCCTAGTTTCCGCTGGGCCGACAGTAGCCCCTGGGCCCTCGACGCGCACGTATCCGCCCATTGGGAACGAAACGGCACGGGGCCTAAGTAGACTGCTGGGCCCAGGTGGGGACGCGTGGCAGCACGATGGGATGGAGGCGCACCCACTTCCCCCACGATGCCTTGGGAACCGCCCAGCCTGCCATAAAACTGACCCGCACGGGGCACGGGCACCATCATTGCCTTCCCCTGCACGACTCGCCTCCCTCGCGCTCTGCTCCTTGAGATATCCTCCCCTTGCTCCCAAGCTTCCTCCGCTTCCGTGGCTCCTGCCACCAAGAAGAACAAGGAGCCGGCAGCAACAGCGCTAGAGCCAGTCCTGCTGAAGTCCAACATCCTCAACGAGGAGGGGCTGGAGAAGGTGCACCCCATGGTGGCCTGCGACCACAACGAGTGGAAGGCCACGCGGATCTGGCCTGCCTCGCGCTGGAAACATGATCTGGAGGCCACGTCCTTCCCCTTCTTCGTCCACACCATCTTCGCTGGCTTGGTGCCGCCCTTCTCCGACTTCTTCCGCGCCATCCTTACCCACTACCAAATCCGCGCACTTCATCTCTAACCCAACTCCATCCTCCCCCTTGCCATCTTCACCTATCTCTGCGAGGGCTTCTTGGGCGTGATGCGCTCGGTGGCTCTCTTCGGGATGTTCTACCGCAGAAATCCACGCCCGCCAGGGAGGCCAGCGCCGATGAGGGGGCTACGGCGAGCCCCCGGTGCTCGCCTGTGTACCAGACTCTTGACGCAGCCGCAGTGAACCCACAGCACGCGCCGGCTTGATAGGCTGAAGAGGAGGTCGTGAGGAGCCCCCAGCGCTCGACGGGGGATGCGCCCCCCGCGAGGAGCGAGGGCAAGGAGCCCGGGAGTGGGTTCGACCCCGGGCCCTCACGAGCCATGACGGTGGACGGCGGGGCGGAGCTACACACCGGCTGGGCCTTGCAGCTGGTGAGCGACAGTGCCGTGCTCAAGCGCGGAGCCCTGTAGAGCGCCAGGGTGGCCCTCGACGCGCTTGAGGAGGACCTTCAGGCGGAGGAGGCGCGCCTCGCCGATGAGCGCCTGCGCCTCGCGGAGGGATGGCGCCAACTCAACGTGGCCGTCAAGCTAGGTCACCTGACAGAGGCCGCCACGCGGGAGCGGCATGACAAAGCTGCCAAGGATGCCAAGGAGCTCTTCGAGGGAGCCGTCAGGGACGCCGAGGAGGCCGACAGGCGTCGCGGATAAGCGGAGGCCAGTGAGAAGGCCCTCCTGGAGCAGGCCGCATCCTGCGAGCAAGGGCTCCAGGCGCGGGACGACGCTGCCGCAGCCCGCGAAGGGCAACTTGCCTCTCGCGAGGAGGCCCTTGCGGCCCACGAGGGGGACGTCGAGATCTGGGAGCGAGTGCTCGCGAGGACCACGACCGAGCAGGAGGCTGAGCGCGAGCACCTGCCGACGTTGGAGCGCGAGGTGGCTGCCACCCAAGCCTCCTACAATGATCGCCTCGCCAAGGCCAACACCCAGCTCACGGAGAAGGAGAAGAAGATCCAGGCGAACGCCAAGGCAAAGTCCAAGAACGAGCGCGCGGCGCTTGCCAAGGACTACAGCCAGAAGCTGAAGCTTCAGGAGGACCGCTTCACTAAGAAGCGGGACAAGCTCCAGGCGGAGATCTCCCGCCTCAAGAAGCGGCTGAACGAGGCGGAGGCTGCTCGGTAGCAGGTGCTGGAGGCTAAGGCGAACACCGAGGGGAAGCTGGCGTCCCTTTAGGCGCAGGTGGATGGCGTCTCGGACGTCATCGAGAATGCCAAGGATGATGCGGCTTGGGCACGGGGGCGGCAGCATGAGCGCGCTAAGATGTTTCGCACCCTCGCACGGCATCCCCGCACCACCGTTTCCCGCTTCACTAGCGAGAGGCTCGAGGACCCCCTCAAGGACGACAACGCCGGCTATCTGAATTTCTTCACCAAGCTTGTGGATAGGATGGAAGATGGGGCTGTGAGGATGGATGACATCATAGTGGAGGAATGCCGCGACCTCCTAAGCCAGGCAGTGACGCGCGTCTTCAGCAACCTCTTCTGCGCTGACGCAAACTTTGACTTTGACAAGGTGATGAGCCCTGTTCCGGCGGAGCTTCACGACGGGCTCGAGAAGGAGGTGCGGGACCACGTGGAAGCCTTGGTCCAGCGATTCTCGCACGACAGCGAGAGCTCAGGCGAGGGCGGTGACAGCGGCAATGATGATGATGGTGGCGGCGACAGCGCCTCATCTGCTTAGGCTCCCTTCTTTTTTTTATCCTGTATTCGAGTAGGTGTACCCCCGTGGGGGCGTGAGGACATTACTTTTGTTATTACGCTAAGTTTTTAACGTTCGCTGCAGTTTTCTGCTCCCTCGTGAGGCCTGTCCTTCCTTTTTACATGCCTTTGTGCCCTACGTCGCTAGGACCCAAACCCCGAGCATGCTATGACCATCGCTGGTATGTTAGGACGCGTGCCTAACAAGGCCAGAGGGTGTAGTGCTCCGCGAGGCGGTAAGGGCTCCCAAGGCGCGATGCTCAAGGAGCCCCCCTTTGACATGCAAGCGGCTTGTGCAAAGGAAAAACTAGTGGCACTCAGCGAGGTCGCGAGGAAAAGAGAGTTCGAGAGGCGCTGAGGAGGGTCCGCGAGGCTTTTGGGCTTAGCTTTTTCACGGGGTGTGAGTCTTGGCGTGCCGCAGGCTGCGGGATGCGCCTCACGAGGTGCTCGCTTGTGAGGCCTCCCGCTGGCACTTGGCGGAGACGGGAGCCGCAGGCTGCCTCGTGAGGCAACGCTCGTGAGGCTTCCTGTGGGCTTCTTGAGTAGGTGACATGCCGTAGGCTGCTTCGCGAGGCAGCGCTCGTGAGGCCTCCTATGCTCTGTACCTGTGACAGCAATATTCCAAAAGGTTTCGCAAGTAGTGCAGCGGCGCGCACTCGTCAGTTCGCTCATGGGTTTCACGTGAGGAGACAAAGTACCAAGGACCTTGGTGAGGTGACGTGCGCGGGATCAGGCTCGCGAGCCAGAGCTCAGTCACTTGGGTTTAGTAGCGCTGCTGGGACTGACCCAAGCGCGGGCACCGTGTCCAGCCCCCGCTCGCGTGATACGCAGGAGGGAAGTCGCGAGCATGCACAACTCCTGAAGTAAACTACTTACCAAGCATGCATAACACTTAGGAAATAAAATTTTACCACTGCATGAAAAGGTCTCATTACACAACCAAAAAGATAATGCTATCGTGATGCGCATGGAGCAGCTTGAGGATGTAGTGGCCAGGCGGCGCCCTCAAGTAAACAGTCCGCCATGTCTAAGCATGGGGCCCCGCTGGGTTGTGGGCGGGAGCTCTCGCGGCCTCATGGCAACGCAAAAAGAGAGGCTCTGGAGCGTGTACAGCTCCACTTCGTTCGTGCCCATGAGGTCATGGGTAGGACTTGCAGAGGTGTTGGATGTTCCATGAGTTCGGCACTGGGACACCCTCCTCCGTTTCCAGCCGTGCTGCGCCAGGCCGGGAAACGTGCACGACCCTGAACGGGCCTTCCCACATGGGCGAGCGCTTGTGGAGTCCTTCCCTAGAGATGATCCTTCTCAGGACAAGGTCACCAACATCAAGGGTGCGGGGGTGTATGTTGCGGCTGTGATAGCGACGCAGCGCCTGCTGATACCGGGCGGCGCGGATGGCGGCCCAGCGGCATGCCTCCTCGAGGAGGAGCAGATCAACTTCCCGCGGGCCATCCTGGTGGACCTCGTCGAAGGCCAGGACCTGCGGGGACCCGTTGAGTTCAGTAGGAAGGACCGCTTCTGCCCCATAGACGAGGAAAAAAGGCGTTTCACCGGTAGGCTTGGTCGCTGTTGTGCAGATCGATCATAGCACAGACTGGAGCTCGTCGAGCTAGCCTTTACCGCAGGCTGTGAGCTTTTTCTTGAAGCTTCTTGTCTTGAGGCCCTTGAGGACCTCAGCGTTAGCACGCTCGGCCTGGCCGTTGCTTCACGGGTGCGCCACGGAGGCATAGCAGATCTGCATGCCAAGGTTGGCACAGTATGACTTGAAGAGGCCACTGGTGAACTACGAGCCGTTGTCAGTGATGATGCGGTTGGGAATGCCAAAGCGACACACCAGGCCCTTGATGAACTTGATGGCTGATCCTGTCGGGATGGAGCGAACAAGCTCCACTTCTGCCCACTTGGTTAACTTGTCGATGGCGACGTAGAGGTAGCGGTAGCCGCTGGCTACGCGGGGAAAGGGGCCCAAGATGTCTAGCCCCCAGACTGCGAAGGGCCACGAGAGGGGGATGGTCTAGAGCCCTTGCACTGGCTGGTGGATCTGCTTGGCGTGGAACTGGCAGGCCTCACAGGACTGGACCAGCTCAGTGGCGTCTTGAAGCACTGTGGGCCAATAGAAGCCGCTGCGGAACACCTTGCCGGCGAGAGTGTGCGATGAGGAGTGGTAGCCGCATTCTCCACCATGTATGTCGGCGAGCAGCTCGCGCCCTTGCTCTGCAGAGATGCAGCGCAGCGCGACTCCATTGGGGCTTTTGCAGTAGAGATCGCCATCCCTCGGGCAGTATGGCCCGGCCTGGCGGGCCACGCGCTCTGCTTCTATGTCGTCCTCTGGGAGGGTGCCTCTCTCTAGGTAAGCTTTTATCTCCGTGGCCCAGCTTTTGGCCTGTGGTTCCAGCGCCAACAGCAGGCGAGCGCCTGAAGGTGGGCCGCAGTCTGGTGCGCCCGTGGAGGGTACGGGCGGGAGTTCTCCATGAGCTGCCATGGCGCTGACGGCAGGTGGTACAGCTGACGGCTTCAGGAGCCTCTCCTCGAAGACGCCAGGGCTTTGAGGCTCGCGGCGAAATGCCTGCTTGGTGATGTCATCTGCTTCCTTGTTGCCACCGCGAGGGACATGCTAGAGTTCCATGCCGAGGAAGCGCTTCTTGAGCCTGCGCACCTCCTCTAGGTAGGCAACCATGTGCTCGTCCTTAGGCTTTTAGCTCTTGTTGGAGAAGTTGATGAGGAGCTGCGAGTCTTCCTTGATGAGGATGCGCTTGATGCCAAGAGCGATGGTGGCCTTGAGCCCGGCAATGAGGCCCTTGTACTCAGCGATGTTGTTGGAGACCTTGTCGTCGTGCTTGAAGCACAGCTGTACGACGTAGTAGAGCTTGTCTCCTGCCAGTGAGGTGAGCACTATGCCAGCCCCTGCGCCCTGGCGGGAGAACGCGCCATCGAAGTGCATGGTCCAACCACCGAGGGTGCCCTTCCCAGGCAAGAGGGATTCTTCCTCGCGAGGCTCCTCCTGGTACAGATCCGTCCATTCCGCCACGAAGTCTGCCAAGGCTGCGCCCTTGATCGGCCTTGTGGTGAGGAATTCCAGCTCGAAGGACTGCAGCTCAATGTTCCATTCGGTGACGCGGCCAGTGGCGTTGGGGCTGCGTAGGATCTGCTTTAGTGGATAAGATGTAACCACCTTGATGGGGTGGCCCTGGAAGTAGTGGCGCAACTTCCTGGAGGCGATGAGGAGCGCGAAGAGAAGCTTCTGCTGCATGGGATACCGCTCGCGCGCGTCTCGCAACACCATGCTGACGAAGTAGACGGGGTGCTCGACGAGGCGTGTAGTCATAGGAGTTGCGGCTTGTTCCTCGGAAGGCTCGTCAGGCGGCTTGCCGGGGGCCTCCTGAGGGGGACCCTCAGCAGGCACAAGTGGGGCCTCGGCTGGTGCAGGCGCGGCGGCCCTCTTTTTGGCGCAGGTTCACTCCTCCCGTTCCACCACAAGGGCCGCGCTGGCCGTTTGGGGGGTGGCTGCCAAGTACAGGTGCAAGGGCTCGTGGGGGCGCGGAGCAACCATGATGGGAGGGCTCGTCAGGTACCTCTGAGGTCCTCAAAGGCCGTGTCAGCCTCAAGAGTCCACTTGAAGGGGCCCGATCTCTTCATGAGCTTGAAGAATGGCATGGCCCTGTCGCCAAGCTTAGAGATGAAATTCCCAAGCGCGGCCATGCATCCCGCCAAGCGCTGCATTTCCTTGAGGTTCCGGGGAGGCCGCATCTCCTCGATGGCCTTAACCTTCTCGGGATTGGCTTCGATGCCACGGTGGGAGACCAGGAAGCCAAGCAGCTTGCCTGAAGGGACCCCGAAGATGCACTTGGCAGGGTTGAGCTTGAGGTTGACCTTGCATAGGTTAGCGAAGGTTTCTTCGAGGTCCGCGATGAGGGAGCATGATTTGCAACTTTTCACGACGATGTCGTCGACGTAGGCCTCGGCGTTCCTTCCCATCTGGGGTCCCAGGGCAATGCACATCAGCCTCTGGAAGGTGGCTCCCATGCTCTTCAGGCGAAAAGGCATGCAGATGTAACAGTACACCCTGCAGGGGATGATGATGGCCATCCTCTCCTCATCTTCCTTTGCCATCTTGATCTGGTGGTAGCCTGAGAAGGCGTCCAGAAAACACAGCAACTCGCACCCAGCAGTGGAGTCCACGATCTGGTCGATCTGTGAAAGCGGGTAAGGGTCCTTGGGGTAGGCCTTGTTGAGGCTGGTGAAGTCGACACACATCCGCCCCTCGCCGCTGTGCTTGGGGACCACGACAGGGTTGGTGACCCACTCGGGGTGGCGCACCTCGCGGATGACTCCTGCCTCCTGAAGCTTCTCAGCTTCTCGAATGATGAACACTTGCTTCTCGGGCGCCTGGCGCCGTGCCTTTGGTTTTACGGGGCGTACGTTGGGGCACACCGCTAAGTGGTGCTCGATCACCTCCCTCGGCACACAGGACATATCCGCCCAGAGGAAGGCGACGAGCGTGCCTTCCTATTTGGGAGAGAGGCCATTGCCGATGGTGACGGCAGGCCCGGAGCCACTGCTGTCCAGCGACACCTTCTTCGTCTCGGCGTGTGCCTGAGAGAACAGCTGCTTCTTCTTCGTGGGTGCGGGGTCGGCAGGCTCGACGTCGTCATCGTCGGCAGAGTGAGCGGTGGCTGCAGTCGTGTAGGCATGCTCGAGGGAGCACACCGCGTCCTTCTCGTCGCAGCAGATGGTGATGGTGTCACCGCATCCCGGCATCTTGATGGTGTTGTAGGCGTGGTGGGTCACCGCCATGAACTTGGCGAGCGCGGGGTAGCCCAAGATTGCGTTGTAGGGTAGGCCGATGTGCGCCACGTCGAAGTCGATGAGCTCGGTGCGGTAGTTCTTGCGGGTGCCGAAGGTGACTGAAAGGCGCACTTGTCCCAGAGGCAAGGTGGAGCCATCGGTCACACCCATGAAGGGCCTCGTCGGCATCAGGCGCTCGTAGGGCACTTGAAGTTTCTCAAAGGTGTCTATGGAGAGCATGTTGAGGCCCGCGTCACCGTCGATGAGCGTCTTGGTGACGGCAACGTTGTTGATGGTGGGCGTGCACAGCAAGGGAATGGTTCCCACGGACCTCGTGGACTTGGGGTGGTCATTGGAGTTGAAGGAGATCGAGTACCGTGACCACTTGAGGGGCCGGGAGGCCTCGACCCCCGGGAGGGCCGTGTTCACCTCGTGGGAGAACTGCTTGAAGTGGCGGTTGGATGAGGGGGCCTCTGCCCCGCCAAGGATGCATGCCACCTCGCGACGCTCCTGATAGCCCCCAGCGTTCTCGCCAGGGAGATTGCCATTGTTCCTGCCAGGGCGCGGCGGGGCAGCGTTGGCCTGAGGGTTGGCCTGCCGCGGCTGGTCCCACCAGCCTTGCAGGTAGTTGTTGTTGCCACTGTTCTTGTCACGATCTCCCCAGCGGTTACCGCTGTGGCTGCCTCCGCGGCCCGCGCCGCACTCGTTGCGGTCGCCGCCCCTGCCCTGGCGATCGTCGCGAAGCAGCTTGAGCTCGTGGCAATCCTCGGTGCTTTGGGAGTGCGTGTTGTTATAGGCGCAGAAGGGGCGACCATCCTTCTTGGCCTCATTGCGGTCGCGTCCGCACTTCTGCTCAGGCTCCGCCACAAGCACGGCGGGGCCCTTGCTCTTGGCGTCTTGCCCTTGGCCTTGGCGGCGTCTAGCACAGCGTCAGGGTCGTTGTGGTGAAGAGGCGGCCCTCTTCAGCCTTGGCGCACTTGTCGGCAAGGTCGAACAGCACGACCACGGTGTCGAGTGTTGGAAATATGCCCTAGAGGCAATTAATAAAGTGTTTATTATTATCATATTTCTCCGTTCATGATAATGGTTTATTATTCATGCTAGAATTGTATTGACCGGAAACTTAATACATGTGTGGATAATAGACAAATACTGAGTCCCTAGTAAGCCTCTACTAGACTAGCTCGTTGATCAAAAGATGGTCAAGATTTCCTGACCATGGACATGAGTTGTCATTTGATAACGGGATCACATCATTAGGAGAATGATGTGATGGACATGACCCAACCGTTAGCATAGCAAATGATCGTTCAGTTTATTGCTATTGCTTTCACTATGTCAAACACACGTTCCTCTGACCATGAGATCATGCAACTCCCGGATACCGTAGGAATACTTTGGGTGTATCAAACGTCACAACGTTACTGGGTGATTATAAAGGTGCACTACAGGTATCTCCGAAAGTGTTTGTTGAGTTGGCATGGATCGAGATTGGGATTTGTCACTCCGACTATCGGAGAGGTATCTCTGGGCCCTCTCGGTAATACAGCATCACAGAAGCCTTGCAAGCACCGTGACTAAAGAGTTAGTTGCAAGATGATGTATTATGGAATGAGTAAAGAGACTTGCCGGTAACGAGATTGAACTAGGTATTGGATACCGAAGATCGAATCTCGGGCAAGTAACATACCGCCAGACGAAGGGAACAACGTATGTTGACATATGAGGTTCACCGATAAAGATCTTCGTGGAATATATAGGAACCAATATGAGCATCCAGGTTCCGCTGTTGGTTATTGACCGGAGAGTCGTCTCGATCATGTCTACATCATTCCCGAACCCGTAGGGTCCGCACACTTAAGGTTCGATGATGATTTAGTATTATATGAGTTATGTGATTAGTGGCCGAAGTTTGTTCGGAGTCCTGGATGAGATCACGGACATGACGAGGAGTCTCGAAATGGTCGAGAGGTAAAGATTCATATATTGGAAGGCTACATTTGGACGTCGGAAAGGTTCCGAGTGATTCGGGTATTTTTCGGAGTACCGGGGAGTTACGGAAATTCACTGGGAGAAGTAATGGGCCTTATTGGGCCATATGGGAAAAGGAGAGGCAGGCCACGTGAGGAGGCGCGCGCCCCCCCTTGCCCAAACCGAATTGGACTAGGGGAGGGGGCGCAGCCCCCTCTTTCCTTTCCCTCTCCCTTCCCCCTTTCCTACTCCGTATGGGAGGTGGAATCCTACTAGGACTAAGGAGTCCTAGTAGGACTCCCCACACTTGGCACACCCCTAGGGGGCCGGCCTCCTCCCTCTCATCCTTTATATACGGGGGCAAGGGGGCACCCCAAAGTACACAATTGTCCCATAGCCGTGTGCGGTGCCCCGATCTCTGTTTTCCACCTCGGTCATATTTTCGGAGAGCTTAGGCGAAGCCCTGCCGGAATCACTTCACCGTCACCGTCGCCACGCCGTCGTGCTGACGGAACTCATCTACTACCTCGACGTCTTGCTGGATCAAGAAGGCAAGGAACGTCACCGAGCTGCACGTGTGTAGAACTCGGAGGTGCCGTACGTTCGGTACTCGATCGGTGGAGCTCGAAGGATTGTTCGACTACATCAACGGCGTTGTGAGACGCTTCCGCTAACGGTCTACGAGGGTACGTAGACACACTCTCCCCTCTCGTAGCGATGCATCTCCATGGATAGATCTTGCGTGAGCGTAGGAAATTTTTGAAATTCATGCTCCGTTCCCCAACAGTGGCATCCGAGCAAGGTCTATGCGTAGATGTGATTTGCACGAGTAGAACACAAGTGAGTTGTGGGCGTGGGTGTATACATATTGCTTGCCGTTACTAGTTGATACTTGATTCGGCGGTATTGTGAGATGAAGCGGCCCGGACCGACATTACGCGTACGCTTACGCGAGACAGGTTTCACCGCTACGTGCACTCGTTGCATAAAGGTGACTGGCGGGTGTCTGTCTCTCTCACTTTAGTTGAATCGGTTTCAATGAAGAGGGTTCTTTTAGAAGATCAAAAAGCAATCACTACACCACGTTGTGGTTTTGCGTAGGTAAGAACGGTTCTTGCAAACCCGTAGCAGCCACGTAAAACTTGCAACAACAAAGTAGAGGACGTCTAACTTGTTTTTGCAGGGTATGCTGGTGATGTGATATGGCCAAGACATGATGTGATATAAGTTGTTGTATGAGATGATCATGTTTTGTAAGTTATCAGGCAACCGGCAGGAGCCTTATGGTTGTCTCTTTATTGTATGCAATGCCAACGCTATGTAATTGCTTTACTTTACCGCTATAAGTTAGCAGTAGTAGTAGTAGCAATAGCCGGCGAGACGACCACGACGCTACGATGGAGATCAAGGTGTCATGACGCTACGATAGAGATCAAGGTGTCACCCCGGTGACGATGGAGATCATGACGGTGCTTTGCTGATGGAGATCAAAAGCACAAGACGATGATGGCCATATCATGTCACATATATTGAATTGCATGTGATGTTAATCCTTTTATGCATCTTATTTTGCTTAGGACGACGGTAGCATTATAAGATGATCCCTTCACTAAATTTCAAGATAAGTGTTCTCCCCTAGTATGCACCGTTGCGAAGGTTTGACGCTTCTAAGCACCACGTGATGATTGGGTGTGATGGATTCTTTTGTTCGCATACAACGGGTGTAAGCCAGTTTTACACACGCAGAATACTTGGGTTAAACTTGACGAGCCTAGCATATACAGATATGGCCTCGGAACACAAGAGACCGAAAGGTCGAACATGAGTCATATAGTAGATATGATCAACATGAAAGATGTTCACCATTGATAACTAATCCACCTCACGTGATGATCGGACGTGGTTTAGTTGATGTGGATCATGTTACACTTAGACAACTTGAGGGATGTTAATCTAAGTGGGAGTTCTTAAGTAATTTGATTAATTGAACTTCAATTGTCATGAACATAGTCTTACTTGTCTTAGCAAATTTATGTTGTAGATCAATAGACCGCGCTGTAGTTCCCCTGTTTTTATTATGTTCCTAGAGAAAACGAAGTTGAAAGTTGATGGAAGCAACTATGCGGACTAGGTCCGTGATCTGAGGATTGTCCTCACTGCTGCACAGAAGGCTTATGTCCTTAATGCACCGCTCAGTGAAATACCCCTACGGCTTCGTCTGAGGACGTTATGAACGTCTGGCAGACAAGAAAAGATGACTACTCGATAGTTCAGTGCGCCATACTTTACGGCTTAGAACCGGAGCTCCAAATATCTTTTGAGCAACACAGAGCATATGAGATGTTCCAAGAGCTGAAAATTTGTTTTTCAAGCTCACACCCGGGTCGAGAGGTATGACACCTTCGACAAGTTCTATAGCTACAAGATGGAGGAGAACAGCTCCGTTAGTGAGCATGTACTCAGAATGTCTGAGTACTTCAAACACTTGAATCAAGTGGGAGTTAGACTTCCGAATAAAGTGGTGATTGATAGAGTTCTCCAGTCACTATCACTAAGCTACTGGATCTTCGTGATGAACTATAAACATGCAAGGGATAGAAGATCCTTAAGCTATTCGCGATGCTACAATCTGCGGATGTAGAAATAAAAAAAAAGGGGAGCATCAAGTGTTGATGGTTAATAAGACCACTAGTTTCAAGAAGGGCAAGGGAAAGAAAAGGGAACTTCAAGAAGAATGGTAAAACAGTTGCCGCTCAAGCGAAGAAACCCAAGGGTGAACCAAACCCGAGACTTAGTGCTCCCATTGCAAAGGGTAATGTCACAAGGAGCGGAACTTCCCCAAAGTAACTGGCAGATAATAAGACTGGCAATGTCAACAAAGATATTTGATATACATGTTATTGATGTGTACCTTACTAGTACTCGTAGGAGCACCTGGGTATTTGATACTTGTTTAGTTGCTTGCAACTTGAAACATGGAGCTTCGGAATAAACGAGGGCTAGCTAAAGAACGAGGTGACGATGTGCATTGGAAGTGTCTCCAAGGTTGATGTGATCACCATCGCCACGCTCTCTCTACCTTCAGGATTAGTGATGAACCTAAATAATTGTTATTTGGTGCTTGCGTTAAGCATGAACATTATATCTGATAGTGTTTATTGCAAGACGGTTATTCAATTTCAGAGAATAATTGTTATTCTATTTGGATAATATCATTGATGATCATGCACTTAAAATGAAAGGTTTATTGAATCTTGATCGTAGTAATACATATGTTCATAACACAAATGCCAAAATATAATGATAGTACCACATATTTGTGGCACTGCCACTTAGGTCATATCAGTGTTAAACACATGAAGAAACTCCATGCAGATGGGTTTTTGGAATCTCTTGATTATGAATCATTTGAGACATGTGAACCGTGCCTTATTGGCAAGATGACTAAAACTCCGTTCTTCGGAACAATGGAGCAAGCAACCAACTTATTGGAAATAATACATACCGATGTATGCAGTCCGATGAGTGTTGAGGCGCGCGGTGGATATCGTTATGTTCTCACGTTCACTGATGATTTGAGTAGATATGGTTATGTCTACTTGATGAAGCATAAATCTGAAACATTTGAAAAGTTCAAAGAATTTCAGAGTGAAGTAGAGAACCATCGTAACAAGAAAATAAATTTCTTACGATCTGATCGTGGAGGAGAATATTTGAGTTACGAGTTTGGCAATCACTTAAGACAATGTGGAATTGTTTCAGAGCTCACGCCACATGGAACACCACAGCGTAATGGTGTGTCCGAACGTCGTAATCGTACTCTATTGGATATGGTGCATTCTATGATGTCTCTTACCGATTTGCCACTATCATTTTGGGGTTATGCATTAGAGACAGCTGCATTCACTTTAAACAAGGGCACCGTCTAAATCCGTTGAGATGACACCGTATGAACTGTGGTTTGCAAGAAACCTAAGATGTCGTTTCTGAAAGTTTGGGGATGCGATGCTTATGTCAAAAGGCTTCAGCCAGATAAGCTCGAACCCAAAGCGGATAAGTGCGTCTTCATAGGATACCCAAAAGAGACCGTTGGGTACACCTTCTACCACAGATCCGAAGGCAAAGTTTTCGTTGCTAAAAAATGGATCCTTTCTAGAGAAGGAGTTTCTCTCGAAAGAAGTGAGTGGGAGGAAAATAAAACTTGATGAGGTAATTGTACCTCCTCTGGATAGTAGTACGCCACAGAAAGAAATTTTTGTGACATCGACACAGACCAGAGAAGAAGTTAATGATGATGATCATGAAACTTCGGATCAAGTTTCTACTGAACTTCGAAGGTCAACCAGGACACGTTCCGCACCAGAGTGGTACGGAAATCCAGTCTTGGAGGACATGTTGCTAGACAACGATGAACCTTCAAACTATGAAGAAGCGATGGCAAGCCCGGATTCCGACAAATGGCTTGAGGCCATGAAATCCGAGATTGGATACATGTATGAGAACAAAGTGTGGACTTTGGTAGACTTGCCCGATGAACGGCGAGCTATTGAAAATAAATGGATCTTTAAGAAGAAGACGGATGCTGATGGTAATATCACCGTCTATAAAGCTCGACTTGTTGCTAAAGGTTATCACCAAGTTCAAGGAGTTGACTACGATGAGACTTTCTCACCCGTAGCGATGCTAAAGTCTGTCAGAATTATGTTAGCAATTGCCACGTTTTATGATTATGAAATCTGGCAAATGGACGTCAAAACGGCATTCCTTTACGAATTCCTTAAGGAAGAATTGTATATGATACAGCCGAAAGGTTTTGTCGATCCTAAAGGCGCTAACAAAATATGCAAGCTCCAGCGATCCATCTATGGACTGGTGCAAGCATCTCGGAGCTGGAATACTCGCTTTGATGAAGTGATCAAAGCGTTTGGGTTTATACAAGTTTATGGAGAAACTTGTATTTACAAGAAAGTGAGTGGGAGCTCTATAGCATTTCTAATAGTATATGTAGATGACATATTGTTGATTGGAAATGATGTAGAATTTCTGGAAAGCATAAAGAATTGAAAGGAGGTTTTAAATAAAAACCCGTTTTTGAGTTATCCACAGATTGGGCATCGAGATCTATGGAGATAGATCAAAACGCCTGATAAAAGTTCACACATCTTGATGAGTTTTTTGAAGAAGTTCAAAATAGGATCAAGTCAAAGAAATGAGTTCTTGCCTGGTGTGAAGTGGAGTAAGACTTGAAAATCTAGGTAAAGGTTGTTTTACATGTTAGGCATCAAAATCTATAGAGATAGATTGAGACGCCTCATAGGACTTTCACGAAGCACATACCTTGACAAGTTTGAAGAAAGTTCAAAATGGATCAGTCAAAGAAGGAGTTCTTGACTGTGGTGCAAGGTGTGAAATTGAATACGACTCAAATCTCGACCAGGGCAGAAGAAATAGAAAGGATGAAGGTTATCCCCTATGCCTCGGCCATAGGTTCTATAAAAAGTATGCCATGCTGTGTGCCTTGCCATGTGTCTGGCAAAGAGGTACGAAAGTTATCCAGGAGTAGATCACAGGACAGCGGTCAAGAATATCCTGAAGTACCTGAAAAGGACTAAGAAAAAATTTCTCGGGAATAGAGGTGATAAAGAGTTCGTCGTAAAGGGTTACGTCGATGCAAGCTTTAAACACCGATCCGGGAGACTATGAGTCTCAGACCGGATACGTAAAGTGGGACAGTCGTTTTTGGAGTAGTTCCAAGCAGAGTGTGGTAGCAGCATCTACATATGACATAGAGATTTGCCAAGAACACACGGATCTGAATATTGCAGACCCGTTGACTAAAACCTCTCTCACAAGCAAAACATGATCAGCCCTAGAACTGATTGGATGTTAATTACATGGAGATGTAAACTAGATTATTGACTCTAGTGCAAGTGGGAGACTGTTGGAAATATGCCCTAGAGGCAATTAATAAAGTGTTTATTATTATCATATTTCTCCGTTCATGATAATGGTTTATTATTCATGCTAGAATTGTATTGACCGGAAACTTAATACATGTGTGGATAATAGACAAATACTGAGTCCCTAGTAAGCCTCTACTAGACTAGCTCGTTGATCAAAAGATGGTCAATATTTCCTGACCATGGACATGAGTTGTCATTTGATAACGGGATCACATCATTAGGAGAATGATGTGATGGACATGACCCAACCGTTAGCATAGCAAATGATCGTTCAGTTTATTGCTATTGCTTTCACTATGTCAAACACACGTTCCTCTGACCATGAGATCATGCAACTCCCGGATACCGTAGGAATACTTTGGGTGTATCAAACGTCACAACGTTACTGGGTGATTATAAAGGTGCACTACAGGTATCTCCGAAAGTGTTTGTTGAGTTGGCATGGATCGAGATTGGGATTTGTCACTCCGACTATCGGAGAGGTATCTCTGGGCCCTCTCGGTAATACAGCATCACAGAAGCCTTGCAAGCACCGTGACTAAAGAGTTAGTTGCAAGATGATGTATTACGGAATGAGTAAAGAGACTTGCCGGTAACGAGATTGAACTAGGTATTGGATACCGACGATCGAATCTCGGGCAAGTAACATACCGCCAGACAAAGGGAACAACGTATGTTGACATATGAGGTTCACCGATAAAGATCTTCGTGGAATATGTAGGAACCAATATGAGCATCCAGGTTCCGCTGTTGGTTATTGACCGGAGAGTCGTCTCGATCATGTCTACATCATTCCCGAACCCGTAGGGTCCGCACACTTAAGGTTCGATGACGATTTAGTATTATATGAGTTATGTGATTGGTGGCCGAAGTTTGTTCGGAGTCCCGGATGAGATCACGGACATGACGAGGAGTCTCGAAATGGCCGAGAGGTAAAGATTCATATATTGGAAGGCTATATTCGGACGTCGGAAAGGTTCCGAGTGATTCGGGTATTTTTCGGAGTACCGGGGAGTTACGGGAATTCACCGGGAGAAGTAATGGGCCTTATTGGGCCATACGGGAAAAGGAGAGGCAGGCCACGTGAGGAGGCGCGCGCCCCCCCTTGCCCAAACCGAATTGGACTAGGGAAGGGGGCGCAGCCCCCTCTTTCCTTTCCCTCTCCCTTCCCCCTTTCCTACTCCGTATGGGAGGTGGAATCCTACTAGTACTAAGGAGTCCTAGTAGGACTCCCCACACTTGGCGCACCCCTAGGGGGCCGGCCTCCTCCCTCTCATCCTTTATATACGGGGGCAAGGGGGCACCCCAAAGTACACAATTGTCCCATAGCCGTGTGCGGTGCCCCGATCTCTGTTTTCCACCTCGGTCATATTTTCGGAGAGCTTAGGCGAAGCCCTGCCGGAATCACTTCACCGTCACCGTCGCCATGCCGTCGTGCTGACGGAACTCATCTACTACCTCGACGTCTTGCTAGATCAAGAAGGCGAGGAACGTCACCGAGCTGCACGTGTGTAGAACTCGGAGGTGCCGTACGTTCGGTACTCGATCGGTGGAGCTCGAAGGATTGTTCGACTACATCAACCGCGTTGTGAGACGCTTCCGCTAACGGTCTACGAGGGTACGTAGACACACTCTCCCCTCTCGTAGCGATGCATCTCCATGGATAGATCTTGCGTGAGCGTAGGAAATTTTTGAAATTCATGCTCCGTTCCCCAACATCGAGCTCATCGTTGATGGAGAGCTTCTCGAGCATCCTAACGTCCGTGACGCCAGAGGAGAACACGGAGATCATTGCGGCGTCAGAGGCGCGCGGGATCTTGTTGCTCACTTGGTTGAAGCGCTGGATGTACTTGCAGACGGTCTCGCCAGGGCGCTGGCGCACAGCGAGCAGGTCGTTGAGCGTTAGAGGGCGCTCGTACGTGCCCTTGAAGTTGGCGACGAACTACCGGCACAGTTCGGACCACGAGGACATGGAAGCCTCGGGAAGGTTCATCAGCCATGAGTGCGCGGCGTCCTTGAGGACCATGGGGAACCAATTCGCCATGACCTTGCCGTCACCGCACGCAGCCTGGATGCCCATGGTGTAGAGCTGCAGGAACTCCACAGGGGTTGGGGGTGCCGTCGTAGCAAGGAGGTAGTTCAGGCTTGAACTTCACAGGCCACATCACGCGGCGTACCTCGCGAGTGAAGGCAAGGTAGCCTCCGTTGTACGTGGCGACGCCTCCTGCAAGGGCGGCGCGGTTCTGGTGCCTGGCCGCCACGACGTCCTGGATGGTGCCGTTCTGGCGGTCGCGCTGGTGCCCGAGGATCACGCGTGCGTCTGGCGCCGCGCGCCGGACGGTTTGGCAGCTTGCATCGGCGTGGTGTGGCGAGGACGCGCCGTGGGATGGCTCTGGCGAGCGCGCGCCGCGGCGATGTCCCGCGCCATCATCGGTCAGTGGTGGTTGAGGAGGCGCACCATGTTCTGCCTGCCCGCCACACGGCGACGGAGGCGGCAGGGGATGGGAAGGCGCCGGGGCGTCTCCGACGGCGTTGATGAGCTAAGTGATACGCGTGAGCTAGGTGTCGTACCCGTCCTCGGTGGGACGGTAGCACAGCAGTTCGCGCGCCATGAACAGTGCGGCATGCGGGGCTGGCGCGTCGTGGCGGGCGAGCGAAGATGCGGTGGCGGTGCGGGCAGGCGGCTGCATCGATGGGTGGAGGGAGGAGGCTTGCTCCTGCCCTGCCGCGGGCTCGGTGGCGGCGCCGGCACGCCTACGGCGGGCGCCGGCGGTGACGGGCTCCGTGAGGACCCTTCCGGCCCTGTGCAGGGTGCGCTCAAGTCGCGCGTCGGCCATGTTGATGTCGAGGTTGAAGGCGCGAAGACTGGCCTCCTACCTGGCGCGCCAAATGTTGGAGAGCGAGACCCTCGAAAGCCCTGGTTCGAACACTTGGGGCCTTCTCGCTACCTTTCTACTAGACGGTGACCTTGGCGAGGCTACGGTGAGCGGAGCACGACGGGAACACACAAACACACAAGGCATGGTAGGGACACAAGGAACTACCCATGTTCGGGCCACCAAGCGGTGTAAAACCCTACTCCTGCTTGTCTGCGATTGTTGTGGAGATATTGCTTTGGTGTTACAAGGTAAAACAAAGTGGAATCGATCGACCCCCTCCAAAGGTAGCGGCACTGTCCCTTATATAGCTGCCTTGGTCCTCTTCCCCGAAAATATTGGCGGGAAGGGTTGCCACACAATGGCGATTCAAAGGGGGACAGGCGCTCTGTGGCACCCCGGCTCAGAGTAACCGGAACACCTCGTATTCCAGCCCAGAGATCAAGTCTTCTGGAATACGGCACTGCTTGGCATAGAACAAATCAGCTCTTATTACAAATAATTGGGGTACAAGGGTCCGCTATTACAAAGGTTACAGGGGCACGGCAACACTTCGCCTGCTAAGGTTGTTCTATGCTAGCAGCGGTACATCTCGAAGCGGAATAAATTCTAGCAGCGGAACAACGACAACGGTGATGGACTCCACTCCGCAGGGACTCTGGTTGGGACGCAACGTAGAGCGCAACCTCGGGATCCTCGACCAACAAGCAATCACGGCATCACCTGCAATCTGGCATGACACGCCAGGTGAGTACTTTGAATGTAGTCGCAAGCTCACAGCAACCAAAGCAATCAAGACATACAACAACATGGCACTTACAGGTTAATCATCAATGATGAATACGATACTACTAGAACAACATGAGCATGGCATGTACATATAATTCATGATATGAACATGATGATACTAGCACTAGCATGCAAGGGGGTCGACGTTTAAGGTCTCATGGACCAACTTACTCTGCTCGGAGGTTACCTCGTAACCACCATAGGTATCAATCTTTCTCACCGTCGTGATCATCACACGATCACCTCATGATCAACCTTCAGCAAGAATACCACCGTGATCATCTCGTGACCACATAAAGATCAACCAACTTCTTTCCTCATCGAACCGGGGTTGTTATTATTCGGATTATTATTACTATTGACCCATAGTGTGACCTACTACGAACTGTGTCCATGACCGAGGACGCGGCTATCGATAGATTATACACTCTGTAGAGGTTAGTACACTGTACCCACACTACGGAACTCATGGCCTCGTGCTCCCATTCGGGTGGACCAATGACATTCCAACAAAACCAATCTATTGCATGACACTCTCTCGGCCACTCCGACAAACTCCCCTTTGGGCTATGTCCTGGGTGTCCCCGATGTCAACTCGTGACATCCGCCACCTTTGTGGCCGCCACCGTCGTGGCCAAAATAACAACTGTCCCAAACAGGGACTCTGGATCCATACAACTCGGGCACACAAGGCTTATGGCCGCCTACCTGATCAGGGCAGCGCGCGCACATAACCTTCCCTAGTTGGAGGCACCGGCGAGAGGCATGACAATAGACCGCATTAGGGCCTCCCCATCCAGGCAAGTGTGGTTGCACTGGTGAGCTCGATTCGGTGGCACCATGACTCAGCCAACAAATTTGTTCAAGTTCGATTAATGTCAGGTTCAACTTGAGTGGTGATGAGCTGAGTCATAACAAAATAACATGATGAGATGCCAATGCATATGAACATGATATCAGTGTAACCATGGATGGGCAACATAATCATGTAACATCATTACATCAACAATGATAAATCATTTAGTCTACGGGATGCAAATGAGCATGGCATAACGATGATCATGACTATCACAAGTATTTTCATATCAAACCGTAACTACTCATATGAACATAGCATTATCACTAGCATCGGAAATGCTTACAAGAATGAAACATGATAATAATATCATTAGCAATTAGTCATTTCACTTACTAGATGAAAAATGAACATGGCATAAGCATGGACATGGATTCACAGGCATATTCGAAGCATTCAAAAATTATTAAATGAGCAAACAATTATTTAAATATTCAAGTGTAAACCATGGCTATTGCAATACCATCATGCAAGTGGCTGTCCTGGCTTGCCTGCGGATGAAGGATTCATCGGGGAGAGGTGCGATGAACTCGCGGAAAGAATCGTCGGAAAAGTTTCCCTCTCGGCAGAGCTGATTAGGGGGCAAGGGCGAAATGGTCATTTTCACAATGTGACAACCTCATGAAAATGATACCAACAGAACGGGCTCGACGAACTGAGATCGTGGGCTTTGGAATCACCTGAATCGGAGTCACAGTTAAAAAGTTGTGGCCGTTCGTTCGTTAGGCAGAAATCGAATAAAAATGTGTTCATTTCTGCTGTTAACGGACGAACGTCCGCAATTTAATAGTTTCGGCCGGCGGCTGGAGATAGAAAGCGCCTTTCAGAGAATACGCTTTCTTACGGTGAAAGCGTATTTTTAACCAAAGGATCAGCAGAGTACGCTTTCTGAAGGGGAAAACGTATTCAGTGAATATGCTTCCACTTACTACGCGCGGGCCCGGGGCTGGGTCAACGCTAAGAGGCCGACAGGTGGGGCCGAGTGGAGGAGGGGCCTACCTGGCCAGCTTGTCTCCTTCCTCCCGCCGTTCCCCCGCCTGGAACAAGGGAGTAGCGAGGTAGAGGCGCGGCCGGCGCTGGCCCCGCCGTCTCCGGCCACCTCCGGCTGAGGCGAGGGCACCGGCGGCCTCGGGAAGATGTGCCGCGCCCATCTGGCCCGGTCACGGACGCTGAGGAGGGATAGAGCGGCGGCGGCTGGGAGCACCCGCGGACGAGGCCATCGGCCAAACTTGGGCGCGCGGCCACGAGTGTCCCGGCGATGAGTAGAGGAGATGGGGAGGCTAGCCGTGGTGGATGGGGACCTCTGGTGAAGAAATGAGGAGGGGAGGAGTTCGGCAATGTGCCAATTTGAGCGGAGCCGAACGGCGGCCATGGCGGTGGTGGGAGGCGAGGAGGGCGCCTAGAGCTCAGTTGAGTGGACTGGGAGGGGTCTAGGAGTGCGGAGAAGGGCTTGGTGGTGACGATAGGGCTCGGGCATGGCTTAAATAGCCGCCATGGGCACTCGGGGGATGCACTGACGCGACCGCGTACGCGTGCGCACACGGACTGGCTAGGACGGCAATGGGAGAGAGCTAATGGAGTGGCAGAGGAGGGCAGACGCGGTAGCGGCGAAGTCCGGTCAGCCACCGAGGCACTGTGCGCACGCGGCCGGGGCTACCGTGGCGCGAGGAGGGCGAAGGAGGAGGGGGCCAGGGCTGGGGAGCGAACGCGTGGCTGTGGCGGTGCTCTGGGACAAGCTAGGTGTAACACCCCAAAAATTTAACCATATTTTTATTAAGTAAAATTTGGCCGGAAATAAAATTTTGAATTATACTAGGTCTTTTATTAATTTCAGAATATTTTCTGTTTTCTGTTTTCCAAAATTCTTCCCTCCATATAGAAATTTTTGGAAAATATTGTGGGCTTTGGTAGTGTACTTAAATCATTTCAATTATAATTTAAATAACAGTAGGAAATATTTTCATAATAAAATTTGCCCAAAATAATCCCTTTTGATAGCATTTTCAATACTTGAAATACTTCTGTTGCACTACAACTATTTTAAATAATTCTTTAAAAATTCTATAAAAAATTATGAGGGGTCAAGGGATGCCGATAGATCACTTTTATGCAAAAACCCAACTTAGTCCTTTGAAAATTTTGAGCACAACTTCCTCTTTTCAATTCTGCCCATTTCCTAGGTTATAACTACAACCCAATTTTCTGTTGCTCAAACAATTCTGAAATTATTCCACCTTATAGTACTTCCAACCAAACACCTAAGTCCAGAAGATCAACTCCATTCGCATCTTGTAAGACCTCCAAATAATTCCCTCAAAATCTGGTCCAGAACAGAATTTGGCCAAAACTTGCATTGGCAAGTTATTCTTTTTGCTCAGCCAAACTTGGCATCCTCACTATCATCTAGAGAGACACCATCCTGCCAAATCTCATTTCCAACAAAGTTCTCTAGATAGCTCTTGCATTTTATCAAACACCTTGTGGGCATGACAGAAGTGTTGCCACTTCCTAAACTGCACTGGACACTTGGTCATTTGGCCAAATAAACATGTCCATCATCTTCACAAGACCAAGAGCAGCCATTCTACCAAATCCCAACACCAGAAGAACTACCTAGCATGCCCTGGCATTTGTTCGAGCACGTGGTGCACGTGTCCAGAGTGTGGCCAAAGCACGCGTATGGCCGCGCCGATGCCCGAGCTCCTGCCATGCCTCAGTTGCTTCCCCCTCTTGTCCTAGTCCTCCTCTGGATCACCAGACCACCCCTTAGCCTCTCCGGCATCCGTCCTCGTCTGTTAGCGCCGGCCACCACCACCACACCGACCACGGATGCCACCATGTCGGGCAAGCCACCGGCCAAGACGACTGGCTCGAACCATAGGCCGCCAGCGCACCCAGAGCTCACCTACCGCCCAGACGACCTCATCTACAGCCACCGACCACGTCGGCCTCAGCTACCTCCTCAAGCCGCAGTAATGACCGCCACCACGGTCGACTCATGGACGGCACCGTCCGAGCCAGCTGGGACTTCTCCAAGCCAGTCAGCTCACCTGGAGCTTATCTACGGGCCACCATCATCCTGACCGACCCGCTAACTACCTCATCTACCTCGCCACCGCCCTTAATTGCCATCAATGGCGATGGCCACCGTGTTCGATTTCTGGAAGCCACGGGAACCGACCTTCCCAGCTATAAAAGTCCACTCCGAGCTCACTCAGATCATCACCACATCCCCTCCCTCCTCTGTAAGCTCTCGGAGCAACCCAAACGACCAAAAGAGGTCGCCTCCCTCCTCTCCGGCAGCTACGGTCACCGCTACACTTCGGTCAAAACCGCCGCAACCATAGCCTCCCCACCAAAACCTTCTTCACCAGAAGCTCTCACTTGATTCCACGAACCCGTTACACCTCCTAATTTCGCTCAAGATCGGCTGTGGGCGAAAGCCCCAACCTGGCTCCGCCGGAGATCTTCTGGAGACCTCGCCGCCGACGAGGTAGGGCTCCCTACAGGTCATACCGCACACCGGGGAGCTCGCCTCGGTCCACTGGTCACGCTCGTGTCTTCATCCCGGAGAGAGGTGCCGCCGTTCACTAGCACGGGTCGCCTGAGCTCCGCTCCGTTCGGCCAGAGGGAAAGGCGGGGTAGACCGTGGTCAAATCTGACCGGTGGGCCAGGCGGGGCCCACCGTCAGTGACTGGAGGTCGCGCCCGAGCGGTTAAGTGGAGACGGGCTTTCCCCGAAGCCATCTTCGCGCGAGGAAAGCGTATTCCAGGAATACGCCTTCGACGTCGGCTACTCTCCCGCGTGGCCAGATGGCTGGTCCTGGCCCAGTGGCGTCAGGCGGCTAAACAGCGCTCAGGGCGCGCTTCGGTCCTTTTCCTTTTTCTTTTCCAGCTAATTTCACATAATTCCACAGCAGTCATTTCAGCACCAAATTTGATGATTCAAATTTCCACATACTCATAAATTCATGCTCTATTAATCCAGCTAGGGTGAACATTTTTCCTAAGCTTAGTTTTTGTTGGATCAATTAAATAGTCCATTTAGTCATTTATTTTAGCTTAGAAATTCCCAAGGAAAATCATATGAACTATAAATCAATTGATTCTTTTTCTGATATTCCTCATTTTTCCTCTAGTTTATTTTAGTATTTATTTTAAAATTTTCCAAACAACTTTTTGGTACTGTTTTCAGATTGAGTGGTAATTGCAATATTTTTGAAAATAGGAAATGGAGGGAAGATAAAATTTTCAAAGTTTTGGAGTGCACCCCAAACTTTCTGCATGCTCAAGGCAAGCATCTTGAACACTTGATATGGTGATTGCATGGTTAAATGTTTGCAAGAATAATTGAATCATGCATATATTGAATTCAAATAAAATTTGCATGCATGTAGTGTTGGCATGTTTCCTCGTACCGTGCAACGTGTGCTTGTTATGACTAACTTGCAGGAGCAGGTATAAGAGAAATACCATTACCAGTAGAAGGGTGATCACGTCGGAGCGTGATCATGCCTTGTTGGTCATGCATGTTGGGACATGCAAGGGCTGTGGCCCTGTTTTGGTGTTACTGTTGAAAGAACACTTTATTGTGCTAACCACTGCAGGAAATACATAAGCCTCCTGAGTCGACCGTAGATCGAGTCTTGTTCTGGTAACCCCCAAACTTGATCCGTGCTACCACATGTCCCTGCCGCAGGTAGGGTATGGTTCAGTAAGTTATTAACCCCTTTCCCGCACACACCGTACAGAGAGGCCATAGTGAAAGATACCATTGATCACTGGTAGGCATGTCACTTGGTCAGGGGGCATGGGTGTATTTGGTTGAAGCCGAGAGGGGTAGCGCCCCTGATCTTTGCGCACGTTATATATAAGATTGTGATCCCATGCTATTCGAGATTGTAGTCTCCCCGTCTTAGAGTTTATCTTGAACGATGCCTTGGATGATTCCTAGCATCAGGATAGTTAATCTGGTGTGTGCTGGTCAGGTGTGTTTTCAACCCAAAGACCGTAATGGGAATTAGTCAGCGTCTCGGTGTTGGCTAAAGAAATCCTATACACATGGGTAAAGAGTACACCCTTTGCAGAGTTATACCTATTCGAATAGCCGTGTCCGCGGTTAAGGACTATAGTCTGGGTTGGTCAAGTATCGGTCTTAGTGTCGGTCTTCGGAGGAAATAATTAAATTGAATGTGATCCATTTTTGTAGGATAATTATTGTCACCTCTAATATTGTCATGAATATTATTGTTATCATGAGTATTATTGTGGACTAACCGTTACTCTTATATGAATTTTCTGAGTGTCACTTGGGCTGGCTGGACTACCCGTGACACTCAGTTTTATTTTATTTTTGAATATCTCTTGGGATGGCTAGACTACCTGAGATGTTCATTTCTTTTCAAGACCTCTCGAGGCGTCGCTTTTAGACACCCGTTTGGCATTTCTTTTCAAGACCTCTCAAGGCGTCGCTTTTAGACACCCGTTTGGCATTTCTTTTCAAGACCTCTCGAGGTGTCGCTTTTAGACACCCGTTTGGCATTTCTTTTGGATTCTCGGGCGGTCCTGTCTCGCCCGATTCTCCACTTTTATATTTTCTTTTGGATTCTCGGGCGGTCATGTCTCACCCGATTCTCCACTTTTATATTTTCTTTTGGATTCTCGGGCGGTCCTGTCTCGCCCGATTCTCCACTTATATATTTTCTTTTGGATTCTCGGGCGGTCTAGAGCCCGATGTTCCATTAACTTTCTTTGCTTGTCACTAAAATTTTATATTTATTATTCTGCACCATATTAATATTTATTCATGCCATGCTTAAATTTTGGTCAGCATATGCATATAATTTAACCCATCATGAACATATGCATTCGGTATATCTTTTGTTCATCATGTTTGCGAGTACATTCCAACGTACTCACTAGCTTGTCCCTGGCTATTTAATTGGCCAGGTCAAGATTTCAACGAGGAGTACTATTACGACATCCATGAGGAGCCTAAGTTAGCAGCCACACGAGATAGGAGTTATCCAGGTCAGCTGTTCCTGTGGGAGTGGAGCCCCATCGACGTTGGAGAACCACGAGTCGCTTCCGTTTCCCGTCACTAGAAATCATTGTTGTATCATTAGACCTTTATGGTCTTGTATCCAATTCTTGTAATTTCTTGGTAATCTGTAACAAGGACGTGTCCACCAGTAACAGAAATCCTGGGGCTGGTGACGACATGAGGGGTTAATTTCTGGGATATTGTGTCCCGGAAATTCGGCCCCGACACTAGGACGCGCGGAAATGGCGAGTAGAGGAGTGCCCGAAGCTAAACGCCACCCAGAGCGCGACAATGGCTTCCCAGCCGCGTGGCCACCGCGTGCACAGGCGCACGAGGTGCATTCTGGGCGGGAAAAATATGTCTAGCATGTAGTTCATGCATCCTGGGATCGTCCTGAGGTGATGAATCAACAAAAGGAGCTTTGGGTTGATAGGATAGCTCAGAGAAAGTTTGTTGTAGCAAACTTGAGAATGAAATTTTGGTCGAAATGAAGGGGATAAGGGATAACCAGGATGCCATAGAGGTTTAGGGTGGGAAGGACTACAATCCTGTGGATTTTGAAAAGATTTGGACCAGGATTTAACATAGTTGCTTTACAACTACCAAATCTGGTCCAGAAACTACATCATGAAGTAGCACTCACATGGATGATTGGATTGGACTGAAAATCTGTGGATGATGATGATTTGGGCATATGAAGGCACCATAAAAATTTCATCCCCTTTGGATAAGTATAAATGGTACTTCATTCACAATGCTCCTCACTGGACAGAAACTTGGGGGAATTTTTTGGAGCAAATTACTTGGAAAAATGATGTTAATTTTGGCATGCTCAAATGATATAGGGATATTTAGGTCCTGGATTAATTTCAGAAGTTTTGAAGCAATATAAAATATAGTTGCTTCACAAACTGAAATTGTGACCAGAAGCCAAGATTTTGAAGGTGTGCTCACATAGATTGTTGAATGAATATAAAATTTGGTGGAGAGTAATTATTTGACAATATGAATGATCTACCAAAATTTCAACTCATTTGGATTATCCTAGATAGTACTTCCTTCACAAAGCTTCTCTCTGGACAGAAACTTTGGAAATTTGCTGAGGAAGATTTACTAGGAACATGAAGCTGAATTTTGGCATGTGGAAATTATTTGGATGTGAAAGAGTGCCCAAAAAGTTTGAGGGCAATCAAGAAAAGGTAAATAGCACTTCCTTCACAAAGTGCCATTCTGGACAGAATGGAAAATGAATATTCCTTAATTATTTTTGAACTAGGCAAGGATGTATTTTGGCATATTTGTGGAAGATATGATCCAAAGAATTTATTAGAATTTTGTGGGAATTTTTGGAATGGCAGAAATATAGGTTGCTTCACAACCTAAAGCAAACAAGGTTATTCCTTTAATAGAAAAAGGAATATTCCCAAGAAATAAATATTGGGGTTGGGCTAAGATGGAAATGACATGGCCTTGGGATAGATTTGAGAATGACAAGCCACTAGGAAGTGGCAGGAGAGAAGATCTTCCCAGGTTTCAAGACCACATAGCCACGGAAAAAGGAACTCCAAATAAAAATTCGAAGAAAACCAAAAGAAAAAGAAAGGGCCAAAAATCGGGGTGTTACATGCTCAGCCCTATCCTGACAAAAGTGGTCGTCGTCTGGAAAAGGCACCATCCATGACATGCTAGTGGGCTCACCGATGACATCTGGCCTAGCGCGCTGTGTCACCGTGGTCTTCTTGCACCGAAGTGGTAAGCTTTGGAAACTGCTTTGGGGGAGGCAGCTGCTACTGCTCCTTTATCACCAAAGAGGAAATCTTCCCCGACCGCGCCTGCTGGCACAGCCTCTGCTGTTGTCATCTTGTGTAGGCACGTCACCCATGTGGTAGGCATGCAGCCACGCAACCTGTGACGCGTGGCTCCCCCACGCGGAGGGCCTCGCGGGAGGCTGCCTCACGAGAGAGGCCTCGCGAGGCTGCCTGCCGTAGGAGAAGGTCTTTGGTTGAGCCTCCCCTTGCGGAGAGGGGCCTCGCGAGGCCTGGCCCTCGCGAGGCATCTTGCTTTGTGACATCCACGGCTGGGCCTCCTCTTGAGCTCTTCACCAGGTGTCGCTTCCTGGGCCGAAGACAGATGGCCCGTGGTACCCTGGTTTGCACTGGGCCGACACCAATATGGATGATGAGGATTGGAGCACAGATCTCCCTTTGTGCAGTTCCACTGAAATCGACTAACGGTTCCGGTCTGACATTTTAGTTCAACTGCACAAAGCACTTCTCGCTTCTTTTAAGAAGTGTTTTGTGCAGTACACCAAAAGGTCGCAAAAGCAATGAGGTGTAAGGGATATCCCTGTTTGCACAAAAAGCTACAAAGGAAACAATCAGAGTCTCAAACAATTATTGGCAATAACAATTGGTTAAACTTGTCATGACTAATACCAGTGGCATGGCTTCATTTTAGCAGGGGCATTAGATTAAGAATAGCTAAATAGTTTCTATAAGGGCATGGGAGAGTGGGTGCACCAGCACCATGTACCTCAACCGGGGCATAAAGTGGTTGTCGGCCCAGTGGGAACCAGGGTACCACGGCCCATCTGCCTCTGGCCCAGGAGGCAGTGCTTGGGGCAGCCCAGGCAAGGTGGCCTTGGCGTCGCCGTCCAGGAGGGGTCGCTTCGCGAGGGGCTAGCCTCGCGAGGCCCCTCACCGCCAGGCCTAGCCCTGGTGAGGCCGGCAAGCCCCAGATCGCCTCATGAGGCAATCCCTCGGGAGGCCACTTTGCGGGGCATGGCGGATGGCGCCAGCCGCGGGGCGGCCGGCCCGTCACATGGGTGACGCCCCGACATCAGGGGGAGGACAGCAGAATACATCTCGGACAGGTTTCCATTCTGGTGATAAGGGAGCAGAGGCGTCAGCCCCCTCCACAAAAAAGAAAGCAAGTCCCAAGGTATTTCCTCTTTGGTGAAAGAGGATCAGGACGGGTCGACGTGCTAGGACAGAGGTCATCGCCCAGCCCGCCAACACATCAGGAAGACTGCTTTACCAGGCGGAGACCGCCTTTAGTCAGGATAAGCCTGCGCGCCTGTTCCCCTTTGAATTGCCGCCCTGTGGCCACCCTTTTCCGCTCATATTTTTCGGGGAAGAGGACCAAGGCAGTACAAAAGGGGAAGGGTAGCTTCCTTGTAAGGGGATCGACTCATTCTCCCCCACACCTCGTGTACTTGGAGCCACAAGCTCTGCATACAGAGCAATCTAACGCAGGCAGGAGTAGGGTATTACACCGCACGGTGGCCCGAACTTGGGTAGCTCGCGCGTCCCCTTCGTATCCGGTGAGAGCCAGTGAGTCCATCGTCCTCCCACCGTAGAGGCCGTCGTGTCGTAGGTTGCCAAGCAAAGTCCCCCAGAGTTCGAATCCTAAGTTCTTGGAGAAGTTTCTTGGACGCATATCCTAGACTCCGACATTTGGCGCACCAGGTAGGGGGATTTGCCGTCTTCACGCCTTCGACCTTGATGTCAGCATCGACATGGACGACGCCGCCGTGCGCCGGGAGCGCACTGCGCGCCGGACCGCCATCAGGGTCCGCGCGGCGCTCGCTATCCGAGGTGCCCCTGGGCGACGCCCTCGCGCCGTCACCAAGCCCGTTGGGGGACGGACGCCCTCCTCTGTCCGCCCGGCGGTGAGCGAGCAGGAGCATGGTCTTTCCTCCACCACGTCCTCGCCCGCAGGTCGCAGCCCGCTCGCTCCGCACGTCGCGCTGCTCATGGCGCGGGGCCTGCTGCGCTGTCGCCCTGCCAAGGACAGACGCGACGCCTGGCTCAAGCGCATCACCGAGCTCGTCTCCGTCGCCAGCGGCGGCCAGGCGCCCCCTCCCTCCTCGCCCGCTCCTCCGCTGTGCGTTGAGCAGCCCGGGTGCGCCGCTCCTTGTCTTCCTCCTCCTCCGGGTCTCGGCGAAGGCTCCCAGGGGCCCCGAGGGGTGGCCTGCATCCTGAGAGGAGCCCAGGCCCCTCCGTCCGGCGACCACCTCAAGCGCTTCTCACGTGAAGTAAGCGCGGCCCTGCCGGCGCCCGAGTCTGCCGGCCGCCTCAAGTGGTCCGAGCTCCCCGTCTCCTTCGATGCCAGCGACCATCCCAGGTCTGCCAGGGTTGCGGGGGCTGTCCCTCTGCTGTGTACTCCGACTATCGGCGGTGTGGCCATCACCAAGATGCTCATCGATGGCGGCGCTGGCCTCAACGTGCTCTCTGTGGAGACTTTCGAGACGCTCCAGGCGCCAGGTGGGTGCCTGGTGCCCACCAGGCCCTTCTCGGGCTTCACTGGCGGCTCCACTGCCCCCCTGGGGCAGGTGCGCCTTCCTGTCACCTTCGGCACCTGCGAGAACTACTGTACGGAGCTCGTCGACTTCGATGTGGCTCGCATCAGCCTGCCCTACAACGCCATCTTGGGCTACCCGGCGCTCTCCAAGTTCATGGCCACGACGCACCACGCCTACGGCCTCGTCAAGATGCCCGGTAGCAGCGGCACCCTCACCGTCCGTTGCGATGTAAGGGATGCGGTGCGCACCCTCGCGCGCGCCCACAAGGCGGCCACCGCCGCATCCCAAGCCGAGGAGGACGCCCCTGAGCTTGCCGAGCCGGCTCCCGCGAAGAAGAAGCTACTGTTCTCCCAGGAGCGGGCAGAGACCAAGAAAGTGTCGTTGGATGGGAATGGCGCGGGCCCCTTCCTCACCATCGGCAGCGGCCTTCCCCCCGAGCAAGAAGCCGCCCTCGTCGAGTTCCTTCAGGCGAATGCTGACATGTTCGCTTGGACAGCCTCAGATATGCCCGGTGTGCCAAGGTAGGTGATCGAGCACCACTTGGCGGTGTGCCCCAACGCATGCCCCGTCAAGCAGAAAGTACGGCGCCAGGCACCCGAGAAGCAAGACTTCATCATTGGGGAGGTCGAGAAGCTCCAAGATGCCGGAATCATCCGTGAAGTGCTCCACCCGGAGTGGATCGCCAACCCCGTTGTCGTCGCCAAGCCACACGACGGCAAGCACATGTGCGTCGACTTCACCAACCTCAACAAGGCCTGCCCCAAGGACCACTTCCCGCTGCCCAGGATTGACCAGATAGTAGACTCCACCGCCGGGTGCGATCTGCTCTGCTTCCTAGATGCCTTCTCGGGCTATCATCAGATCAAGATGGCCAAGGAGGATGAGGAGAAAACCGCCTTCATCACCCCATGCGGAGTGTTCTACTACGTGTGCATGCCCTTTGGCCTGAAGAGCGTGGGGGCTACCTTCCAGAGGCTGATGCGCATCTGCCTAGGGTGCCAGATGGGGAGAAACGCGGAGGCATACGTCGACGACATCGTCATCAAAACGCGCGAGGCGTGCACCCTCATCGAGGATCTGAAGGAAACCTTCGCCAACCTGCGCAAGGTCAACCTCAAGCTCAACCCCACCAAGTGTGTCTTCGGTGTCCCTTCCGGCAACCTCCTGGGTTTCCTGGTCTCCCATCATGGCATCGAGGCCAACCCTGAGAAGATTAAGGCTATCGAGGAGATGCGGCCACCCCGCAACCTCAAGGAGATGCAGCGCCTGGCGGGATGCATGGCCTCGCTCGGTCGCTTCATATCCAAGTTCGGCGAGCGGGCTCTGCCTTTCTTCAAGCTCTTGAAGAGGTCTGGCCCCTTCAAGTGGACCCCTGAGGCCGACGCTGCCTTCGAGGATCTCAAAAGGTACCTCACGAGCCCTCCCGTCATGGTCGCCCCGCGCCCACGCGAGCGCCTGCTATTATACTTGGTGGCCACTCCCCAAACGGCCAGTGCGGCCCTTGTGGTAGAGCGGGAGGAGCGAGTCTGCGTCAAGAAGAAGCCTGCCGAGCATGTGCCTGCAGATGCCGCAGAGACATCGCTGGAGCCCCTCAAGGCCCAACCGGCGCCTGCCAAGGGCCCCCCTCCGGAGGCCCCCGCGCCCCCTCAGGAGGCCTCTGGAGCTCAGCCTTCAGAGCAACCCGTGGCGTCGCCTCCGGAGGCCTCCGCGGCGTAGCAGCCTGAGCCCCTCGGCGAGCACGACTTGGATACCATAGTCACACGCCTCGTCGAGCACCCCGTCTACTTCGTCAGTACGGTGTTGCGAGACGCGCGTGAACGGTATCCCATGCAGCAGAAGCTCCTCCTGGCACTCCTCATGGACTCTAGGAAGCTTTGCCACTACTTCCAGGGTCACCTAGTCAGAGTGATCTCCTCCTACCCACTGGAGCAAGTCCTGCGGAGCCCAAATGCCACTGGCCGCGTCGCCGAGTGGAACATCGAGCTGTAGCCTTTCGAGCTGGAGTTCCTCACCACCAGGACCATCAAGGGCGCGGCCTTGGTGGACTTCGCGGTAGAGTGGATGGACACGCATCAGGTTGAGCCGCAGGAGGAGTCGTCCTTGCCCGAGGAGGCTACCTCCGGAGGCTGGGGCATGCACTTCGACGGGGCCTTCGCGCGCCAGGGCGCGGGGGCTGGGGTGGTGTTCACTACACCCACAGGCGACAAGCTTTACTACGCAGTGCAGCTCTGCTTCGGGCGCACCGACAAGGTCTCCAACAACATCGCCGAGTATGAGGGACTCATCACCGGGCTCAAGGCTGCCATCGCGCTTGGAGTCAAGCACATCATCATCAAGGGCGACTTGCAGCTCCTCGTCAACGTCTCCAACAAGAAGTACAAGCCGAAGGATGAGCATATGGCGGCCTACCTGGAGGAGGTGCGCAAGCTCGAGAAGCGCTTCATGGGCATGGGGCTGCAGCACGTCCCTCGCAGCGACAACAGCGAGGCGGACGAAATCACCAAGCACGCTTCTCGCCGCGAGCCCCAGAGCCCCGGCGTCTTCGAGGAGCGGCTCCTGAAGCCTTCAGCGGTGCCCCCGATCGCCAGCATCCCGGCGCCTCACGAAGAGTTCCCTCCCGCACCACCCATGGGCGCACCAGACTGCGGACTGGCTTCAGGCGCTCGCCTGCTGCTGGCGCTCGAGCTGGAGCTAGAAAGCTGGACCGCGGAGATCAAGGCCTATCTGGAGGGCGGCGCCCTCCCGGAGATCGACGCGGAAGCAGAGTGTGTGGTCCGCCAGGCCGCGCTCTACCACTTGAGGGAGGGTGACCTGTACCGCCACCGCCCAAACGGAGTCGCGTTGCGGTGCATCTCCAAGGAGCAAGGGCGCGAGCTGCTTGCCGACATCCATGGAGGCGACTGTGGCCACCATTCGTCCTCATGCACCCTCGCAGGTAAGGCATTCCGCAGCGGTTTCTACTGGCCCTCAGCACTCAAAGATGCTGCCAAGCTGGTCCAGGCATGCGAGGCCTGCCAATTCCATGCCAAGCAGATCCACCAGCCGGCGCAAGGGCTCCAGACCACCCCTCTCTATTGGCCTTTCGCGGTCTGGGGGCTGGATATCCTCGGGCCCTTCCCTCGCGCGGCTGGCGGCTACCGCTACCTCTACGTCGCCATCGACAAGTTCACCAAGTGGGCGGAGGTGGAGCCTGTCCGAACAATTCCGGCAGGGTCAGCGGTCAAGTTCATCAAGGGCCTGGTGTGCCGCTTTGGCGTCCCCAACCGCATCATCATGGACAACGGCACGCAGTTCGCCAGCGGACAATTCAAGACCTACTACGCCAGCATCGGCACGCAGATCTGCTTCGCCTCCGTGGCACACCCTCGAAGCAACGGCCAGGCCGAGCGCGCCAACGCTGAGGTCCTCAAGGGCCTCAAGACTAGGAGCTTCAAGAAGCAGCTCGCGGCATGCGGCAAGGGCTGGCTGGAGGAGCTCCCTTCAATGCTATGGTCCATCTGCACCACGGCGACCAAACCCATCAGCGAGACGCCTTTCTTCCTCGTCTATGGGGCAGAAGCGGTTCTCCCAGCCGAGGTCAAGCACCGGTCCCCGCGGGTTTTGGCTTTCGACGAGGCTTGTCAAGATGGCCTGCGGGAGGATGACCTGCTTTTCCTCGAAGGGCGCACCGCCAGGCCGCCCTTCGCGCGCCAAGGTACCATCAGGCGTTGCGTCACTATCACAGCCGCAACGTACGCCCCCGCACCCTCGAGGCGGGCGACATTGTTCTGCGCCAGATCCTCTCCAGAGAGGGACTCCACAAACTCTCACCTATGTGGGAGGGCCCTTTCAGGGTCACGCACATCTCCCGGCCCAGCGCGGCGCGGCTCAAAACGGAGGAGGGTGTTCCGGTACAAAACACATGGAACATCCAACATTTCCGCAAGTTCTATCTGTGACCCCACGAATACGAATGAAATGGAGCTGTACACGCTCCGGAGCTCCCTCTACCGGCACTGCCTTCGGCACGTGCGAGCTCCCTCCCACTCTCGTGGAAGCCCCATGCTCCGCGCTGGTGGACACCCCATACTCCACGCTGACGGAAAGCCCCATGCTCCGCGCTGGCGGATACCCCATGCTCCGCGCTGGTGGAAGCCCCATGCTCCGCGCTGGCGGACACCCCATACTCCGCGCTGACGGAAAGCCCCATGCTTCGCGCTGGCGGATACCCCATGCTCCGCGCTGGTGGATGCCCCATGCTCCACGCTGGCGCCCTACATACTTGAGGGGCCTACGGCCGTCACATCCTCAAGCTGACCCATGTCAAACACGGCAGCACGTACCATTCCTGTTGTGTAATGAGTCTATTTCATGCATCAGTAAAGTCTACTTCCTAATAACAACCGGTGTCCTTGCAGCTGATTTGCCTCCGGAGGCGCGCTCGTGATCTCCCCCCATGTGTCTCACGCGAGCGGGGGCTGGGCATGGTGCCTGTGCTCGGGTCAGTCCCAGCAGCACTGCAAAACCCAAGTGACTGAGCTCTGGCTCGCGGGCCCGCCCGCGCGCACGTCACCTCACCAGGTCCTTGGTGCTCTTGCCTCCTCGCGTAACACCCACAGGCGGCCTCGCGAGCACGCCCCGCTACATTTCTTGCAAAAATTTGGCGATTTCCCTGGTGCAGGGCCTCAGGAGCCCCCCTGGGAGGACCCGCGATTGGCGCCCCACGGGTAGAAGGCTTCGTGAGGGACCGTGCCTGGCGTGCGGTGCCCTGCGAAGGGCTCGCTCCGAGCCACGCGTCTCCAAAAGAGCTAAGTCTAAGCGCCTCTCGGGTTTCCCTCCTTTCATTTTCCCCTTGAGGCACCTGATTTCCTTGGCTCGAGCCACCTGCGTGTCAAGGGGGGACCCTGAGCATCGCGCCTCAGAGACTCCTACCGTCCTCAAGAGCCCTACACCCTCTGGCCTTGCTGAGCGCACGCTCCAAGCACACCAGCGACGGTCGTAGCTAGCTCGTGGGCTGGGTCCCAGCGACGCAGGGCACAAGGGCAGCATAAGAAGGAAAGACGGGTCTCAGGAAAAAAGCAAAAATGCGGGAGACATAGACATATGGTGCCATGCAAGATGTTTTTACTCCCCCACGGGGCTACATCGATCCAATGCAGGAAAAAGAAAAAGAAGAAAGAGGGCCGGCCGCAGCGCCATCATCCCCAAGAGTCCGCATCGAGCACCGCCCGCGCCTAATCGGAGTCTTCGTCCTCGTCCTTGATGCGGGGGGAGCTGTCGTCGCTCCTGCTTCCATCGGGGGAGGCGGCACTGTCGTCACTGCCATCCTTGCTGGAGGAGCCGCTGTAGCTGCTATCCTCGCTCTCCGCGCAGCACTCCAGGCAGCTACCGGAAACCCTGAAGATCTTCATGAAGAGGGTGGCGGCTCCGTCATACTTGAAGTGGAGAAGGTGCCCCCGCTTCAGGCCCCGGGCTAGGACAAAGGACTTCCACCCCTGCTTCAAGAACATGAAGCCGGAGGGGGTGAACTCCGCCGCCACCCAGGAGGGGCCGTTGCAGCAGCCGTCCGCCTGCAGCCACAGGCCCAGGGGCGCCTGCTCCTCCATCGCCCTCGCAAAGGAGTCCGGGAGCTGAAGCCAGGTGTAGGGCAAGCGGTGCATGTCCATGATGAACTCGTGGGCTGCCTCCGCCGAGTGCCTCCCCGCCTGGGGGGAAGAGCGGCGGAACCGCCACGGCCTCCGTGCCCGCGCGCAGCGCCACGCCCGCGACCGCGAGTCGCGTCCGTTCCGTGGGTGCTGGGGCCGGCCTCCGCGCCGGCGGCCGTGGAGTGCGTCCGACCCCAAGGAGGAACCCTCGTCACTGTGGCCGAACCATGGGCCCGGCCTCTACCCCTCACCGCCGCCGGCCTCGATAGCTCCACCTCCTCTGCCGTCCTCTTCCCTTTCTCAGCCACGGAGAGCTTCCTTGGGGGAGCCATGGCCACGGCGGTGATGGGCGGAGAGATTGGAAGTTGGAGAGGAATGGGGAACCGAGGAGTTGGTCGCAAGGCAGGCTGGGGATGGAGTAAAGGAGCAATGAAATGCCTACGCCCCGCGCGGGTAGGTTTTATCACTGAGGCGGCGGTTATCGAGGCGTCGCAGGAAGTGGAGGCGCGGCGCCCACAAAGGCCACCACGCGTCGCCCCTGGGACCGGCGGCTCGATGGGCCCCGCAGTGCTTCGTCCCCAACGGGCGGGACGCGCGCCGCGGGCCCGGGGGCTACTGTCGGCCAGTGGAAACCAGGGTACCACGGCCCATCTGCCTCTGGCCCAGGAGGCGGTGCTTGGGGTGGCCCAGGCAAGGTGGCCCTGGCGTCGCCATCCTGGAGGGGTCGCTTCGCGAGGGGCTAGCCTCGCGAGGCCCCTCAGCGCCAGGCCTAGCCCTGGTGAGGCCGGCAAGCCCCAGATTGCCTCGTGAGGCAATCCCTCGGGAGGCCGCTTTGCGGGGCGTGGCGCACGGCGCTAGCCGCGGGGCGGCCGGCCCGTCACATGGGTGACGCCCCGACGTCAGGGGAAGGACAGCAGAATACAGCTCGGACAGGTTTCCATTCTGGTGATAAGGGAGCAGAGGCGTCAGCCCCCCTCCCCAAAAAAGAAAGCAAGTCCCAAGGTATTTCCTCTTTGGTGAAAGAGGATCAGGACGGGTCGATGCGCCAGGATGGAGGTCATCGCCGAGCCCGCCAACACGTCAGGAAGACTGCTTTACTACCAGGCGGAGACCGCCTTTAGTCAGGATAAGCCTGCGCTCCTATTCCCCTTTGAATTGCTGCCCTGTGGCCACCCTTTCCTGCACATATTTTTTGGGGAAGAGGATCAAGGCACTACAAAAGGGAAAGGGCAGCTTCTTTGTAAGGGGATCGACTCATTCTCCCCCAGACCTCGTGTACTTGGAACCACAACCTCTCCATACAGAGCAATCCAACGCAGGCAGGAGTAGGGTATTAGACGGCACGGTGGCCCGAACCTGGGTAGCTCGCGCGTCCCCTTCGTATCCGGTGAGAGCCAGTGAGTCCGTCGTCCTCCCACCGTAGAGGCCGTCGTGTCGTAGGTTGCCAAGTAAAGTCCCCCAGAGTTCGAATCCTAAGTTCTCCGAGAAGTTTCTTGGACGTAGATCCTAGACTCCGACAGTGGTGATGCAGAGTTTGTTGCCCCGAGAGAAGAAAACATCCAAGCAACATATCTAGGTTGGTCCCATTTTTGTTCTCTTCAGCCACCTATTCCTATGTGTGGATAGAAAATCTAGTCCTGGTCATACTCTATTGCCTTGTCACACCCAGCCCCCCACTTTCTTTCCTTTTTCAACCAAGATATTGGTTGCTTATCCAGTGTATACATCATTTCCCCTATATTTCCCTTTTCGACCAAGAGACCGGTTGGATAGCCAGTCTGTACTACTTTCACCCCCTTTCTTTCCGGTTTGAACCAAGTCCTATATACATACTACATCTTTCCCCCCCTTTTCTTTCCTGTTTGAACCAAGTACAAGATTTGACTGCATGAAGTAGATTTACGTCTAATAATAGAAAAAAAATTAGGTGGCATTGGACCAGCCGATCGAGCCTAGCTACGTGGGGGACTGAGAGGTAGAAAATGATGCACATGCAGCGACGTGGGGAGCTGGGGCAGTAGAGCAAGGCCGGTTTCGAAGGAAGACATACCAGAAGGTCGTCGGGGTGTGGCTAGGTGGGGGGCGGGAGGCCGGATCCACCAACACTACGGCAGCGATGAAGGTGTCGTGCGTACGACTATCTATGGGGACATCTAGCCCCTTTGCGGTTAGACTAGGGAGATGTGCAAGCACAAAGAGCAGAATCAGCAGGAACGCAAAGGATTTACCCAGGTTCGGGCCACCGTGAGGTGTAAAACCCTACTCCTGCTTTATGTATTGGATGTGTTTGAGCTCAAGTACAAGGAGCGCTTCTTGCCGGCAAGGTGCAGGAGGAGCAGCTACGCATGCAGAATGAGAAAAGTGTCGACCCTTGTAAAGGTTGCCTTGGCCCTCCTTTTATATCTCAAGGGGTGACCACAGTGGCAAAATAGTCATTACAAGTCGATTAGATAGCAAACAGTGCTATCGTACCTAACTCTGCCGTAATAGGACAAAGGCATTTATTGCGCCGTTAGGTGTCATGTGGAGGAGGAGCCTCGGCAAGGTTTCTGCACCGCTCACCCAGCTACCTCTTATTATCTTGACACGCCTCCTGGACGGGTGTCATTAAAGTTAATCCTCCTTCCAGCAGGCTGACACATGCCCCGACAATCCTCACCAAACTGCATGTGCGGTCGACACCTCACCGATTAGTGACTAGCAGCTTGGTGCGGTGGAGCGCTGACGAGCTAGCGAGGGCTTGCCGGCACGGAGCTTGCCGGGCCTTCATCTTGCTGGCTTGGACCTTGCCGGCAATTATCTTCTTCATAGCTAGCACAAGTCATGTGCTTCTTGATATCTTGTCTTGATCTTCTCCCTAGTGCCATTGCAACTAAGCCTTGAATCTTGATCTTGTTAATCCCCGGCAAGCCCTGGCCATCAGGAAGGCTACTACTGTCTGTGCATAAGTCAGGGTATAAAATACCCATGTTTTATAAACTGACAGGAGCCCCGGGCCTGGGCTATACGCGCGTCCGAAGCATCGTTGGGCTAGGCCTAAACAATGCACAGACACGTGGCGGGAAATTACCGTTGTAATTTTTGCAATGATGATTTTCCTCCAAGCACGCCCACGTCGCGCATTAAATGCGGGATGCAGGAGTGGTGGACTGTAGCGGTTCTTCCGTGGTAGTGCGTCTGCAAAGGCGCTGCCAAGGCAAACAGTAAAGGGCCAGCCCCCTCGCGCCTTCCCCATAAAAAGGCAACCGCGAGGGGACGCTGCTCTTTCACCCTTGCATTTCTTCTTCCTCTAGCCAGAGCAGCTTCCGCCGCCGCTGCCGCCGGTTCACTCCTCACCTCGACTCCCTCTTTTCTCCATGAGCCCTTATGGCACCCAAGAAGACCGACGCAGCGGGGAAGAAGCCCGCCAAGCCTGTCGATCCCAAGGCGGAGAAGAAGAAGAAGGAACTGGAGGAACAGGAAAAGTGGCGGAGGGAGAACGTTGTATTCTCGCCGCCGGCTTTGGATAAGAATACCTTGATTGAGGGGTATGCCTATATGTGGGGACGAGACACCAAAGACCACAAGGCCCCAATGGTGCTCCCCGCTGGAGGCAAGACCCCATCAGATTCGTATCCATTTTTCTGCGCGTACTTCTATTACGGGCTGGTTCGTCCATTTTCGGATTTATTCAGCACAATGATGTACATCTTCGGGTTTAGACTGTTGGATTTTACCCCAAATGCTATGACTTGCATGTCAGTTTTTGCCCATTTGTGTGAGAATTTCATTGGAGTTGCCCCCAATGTCGATCTGTTCCGCCATTTCTTCATTCCTCGCATTGAAGGTAAAGCGCTCTCCGGCAGTGTCACATGGATCCCCAGGGCTAGGACCAAGGACCAGTATCTTCCCGGGTAGCTACACTTAAAGTGGGAAGAATGGCGGGCTGAGTGGTGTTGGATCCAGGAAAAGGACTTTCCCAATTTCTGCTTGCCGCGCACAGAGAGAGTCGTACGCGGCGACGACTGGAGCAACTTGGGCGCCAGCGACAAGAGACTTGGCCCGGCACTGAACCAAATTGCTCGCCTTAAAGCCGCCAAGTTGACTATAGAGATGGTGGGTGCCAATTTCCTCCGGCAATGCATTGCGCCACTGCAGAAAAGGCAGAGGTTCACCTGGGAGTACCAGAACGTTGGTGATATCATGCGATTGTATCCAGGGCTAGGTACAATTTAACTGTTCTGGAGCACGCCAACCTCTGTGAGCAGTTGTTCAGAACTACCGGCACCTTCCACTTGCCAGACCAGATCATCCCATTGCATATCAATTCCGCCAAGGATTCTATCTTGGCAATGATGCCAGAATGCAACGCTCAAGGAGTCGAAGCTCTCTAGCCAATGCCTACTCTGGAGAATGAATTGTCCTGGGCTTCAAACTTGACAGAGAAGGCCATCCAGAAAGAGAGGGATCTCATCAAGGCCACCAAAGATGAGGAGCTGGCATATATCGCCAGCAAAGCCGTAGAAATTGCTAGAATTAGCAAGGCTGGCAACAAAACTGGCCATCAAGAAGAAGTACGCCGGCAACAAACTCGGCGTCCACGACCTCAGCGTCCATCTTCTCAGCAAGAGGTTGTTGGGGAAGTCGGGTCTTCTCAACCGGCAAATTCATCCCCTCCGACACTCAAAAGGGCCAGGGAGTCGCCCCCGTCGGCGAGATATGACCTCTCCGCCCTCAGCGAGTTAGAAGACGAGGAGTAAGCATAATTGTCTTATATTTACCAAGTCTTGACTCCATCTTGATTATGATTCCTGACTTGATTTTCTTCTATTCTTGCAGAGACACAGAACCACTTGTGCACCGGGCCAAGCAAACCAGAGTCGCAACAGAAAATGAACCTGCGGTAAGTACTGGGCAAGGGGACGTATCTGCTAATACCATCGTCATCAGCCCCCAGCCCAGCCCCCTGCGCGAGGCCGTGATGCGGTTTCCGCTCGCCGGTACTGGCACCAATGCTCCTTTTCTTGGTCTCAACAAGGAGGTAGGAGAAGGCCACCAGGAGGAAGAGCGCCAAGAGGCGGATCCCACCATGGTTCCTCCGTCAACCATCGTCTCGGAGAGTGCTTCTCCGACAAGGGCCTCCACTGATGAGCCCGTCCGCATTGAAATAGTCCCGGCAAGCGAGGCTGCGAGAGACCGTGTGGCGGCAACTGAAGTTGCCGGGGAAGGAACTGTCCTCCCACAACAATCGCCAACAGGTAACCCACTTGTTTTTTAGGCACTTTCCAAATTTTTTGTTTTCTTGAACTTGACTTGTAAATTGATTTTCATTCTATCCTTTGCTTCTGTTCCACTCTATAGCTCCCACTTCTCCCAAAGAAGGGGAAATCCTTGTAGAAGTGGCAGATATTGCAAAGGAAGCTGCTAATGAAGCCACCAAGATAGCTGCTGAAGAGGCCACCAACTCTGCCGCCGAGGAAACAAGGGAAGTTGCCGGAGAGATAAGGGAGTCTTCCGGTGGCACATCTGCTCCCATTCAAACGAGTACAGAAATGGTGGTGGTTGCCGCTGCCACCGCCACCAAGGTGGATCTTGATTCCCAACTGACCAAGCTGAAAGAGGAGCTTGGCGGCAGTAGTAAAGAGGTCGAGACTCTCAAGGGCGAAGCGTAGAAAGCAGCCCTCACCTTAGGGGAACTACAAACATAGCTCTCATCCAAGAATCAAGATCTCAATACCGCCAAGGTAGCCGAGGACTTGAAGTCTAAACATGCCAGCCTGGAAACAGATCTTGAGTCCGCCAAGGAACGGGAAAGAATCTTGACGGAGAAGTTGGGAACAGACGAGGCCTTGCACGTAGATGTTGAAAACAGGTTTAATCAGCTGCAGGAGAACCTCTCCCTCTGGACCAACGGTCTTGTCAACATTGCCAAGCGCATCACCTCCCAAATTGCTGTCATGGACATGAGGAGCTGGGGCTTCACCGTCAACGACAAGGAGACCACCAGCGCCAGGCTAACCAAGTTCTTCGAGGGTCTCATTGACGCCTTGAAGACATATCATGAAGATAGATCTGCCTCGTTTGCTGACGAATCTCGGAAGTTTGCGCACAATGTCCTTTATAAGGTACTGCTCAAGCTCGCACACCGCCATCCTGATGTCGATCTCTCCGGGATCTTCAGGAAGTTGCCGCAGAACACCGACGTCACTGCCGCCGACAAGATTGCCGGTCCTCTTGCCAAAAAGGTTCTCCAAGTCCCGAGGATCCAAGGCGATCGTCAGGATTAAGCTTGTCTTTGCATTCGCCACAGTGCTGTCATGTAAAGATACATTTGATCTTATGTTAGATCTGCACTAATTTTATGATGTAATATAACTTGTGTAAATGGATGAATGTATGATATCTCCCTTGTTTCACTTTGTCTTTGTATGAATTTTTTATACCCTACGCATACCAGAAGCTTGCCGGTGCGTGCACTTGCCGCGAGCGCTTGAGGAACGGATCCTTAGCAGCCTGCCGGTAGTGTCGCCGCCGACAAGTTTTCCTTTGACGTTTTCAAATGCAGCTACTTAAATTGTTGAGCGGACTCTAAACAAAATAAGAGCGCAACTGATTACGACAAGGTTCCTTCACGTGAAGGTTTTTCATACAAACATAGAATCGTTCAAGGGAAATTGCAAATGTAACAAGGAATTTGTTTCAAAGTTTTTCAACTTAGCTTTTCCTTGTACTGTTTTTCTTGTTGCACAAAATGATCACTTGAACGTCATTAAGTGGTGTCCTCATCGTCACTCCCCCTGGGAAACTTGCACGCGAGGAATCCTTTTGTTCTTTGAGAAAAAGAAAGAAGAGAAACGAGTGGTTTGGAAACCTTGACGGTCTATTAACCATTTCATACAAGTCAAAGCGTAATCACAACATCACATGCATTATACACAAATAAATATGTATTTTGACGAAGAGTTGCGAAACACTTAGCTTTATTTCACTTATGCATAGGATCTGCGTCTAGCTTTGTACAAAGGGTTACAAGTCTTACCAATAAAGCTTGTACAAAAAGGGCTTCCGGGGGGCCCGGCAACCGCGCCTCATGGGTAGAACTTGCGAAGATGCTCAATATTCCATGAGTTTTGCACCGGGATGCCATCTTCGGTCTCCAGACGGACTGCGCCAGGTCTGGTGACTCGTGCTACTCGATAAGGGCCTTCCCACTTTGGCGTCAACTTGTTTGAATTCTTGGCGGACTGAATGCGCCGAAGAACAAGGTCGCCTTCCTCAAGGCTTCAGGCATGCACTTTGCGGTTGTGATAGCGGCGTAAGGTTTGCTGGTAGTGTGCAGCTCGCTCAAGGAGCGTGGCGTCATCTTGCCACAGCTGCTCTTGCTCTGCCTCATCGTAGGCGAGCACTCGAGGTGACCCGTATGTGAGTTCCGTGGGGAGCACCACTTCTGCACCATAGACTTGGGAGAAGTGCGTTTGGCCAGTGGCTCGATTTGATATCATCCTGAGTGACCAAAGAACTACCGGTAACTCGTCAATCCAGCGCCTTCCACGCTTGTGCAGCCTATCAAATGTTCTTGTTTTGAGGCCTCGCAACACTTCAACATTTGCCCTTTCCGCCTGACCGTTGCTTCTCGGGTGAGCAACAGATGCAAAACAGATTTTGCTACCAAGGTCTTGGATGTACTGCATGAAGGTGCGGCTCATGAATTCTGTGCCGTTGTCGGTGATGACCCTGTTGGGAACACCAAAATGGCAAACTAATCCCTTGAAGAACTTGACGGCTGACTGTGCTGTCACCTTCCTCACTGGCTCCACTTCAGGCCACTTCGTGAACTTGTCGATTGCAACGTACAAGAACTCAAAGCCCCCGGTAGCACGGGGGAAGGAACCCAAAATGTCAAGCCCCCAGACCGAAAAGGGCCAGGAGAGAGTTATTGTTTGAAGAGCTTGAGCTGGTTGATGTATATTCTTTGAATGAAACTGGCATGCTTCACACTTGGTTACTAGCTCAGTTGCATCCTGGAGGGCAGTGGGCCAATAGAAGCCTTGCTGGAAGGCTTTGCCGACAAGTGCTCTTGAACCTATGTGAGATCCACATACGCCTCCATGTATCTCTGCCAACAGCTTCAGTCCATCTTCCCGGCAAATACACTTAAATTTCACACCGTTTGGTCTTCTTCTGTACAGAATGTTATCCACAAACTGATACATACTTGACTGTCGGGCTACTTTCTCAGCTTCCTCTTGGTCATCGGGAAGTTCTCCTGTTTGAAGGAAATGAACTATCTGTTGTGCCCAAGTTGGAGCCTGCAGCTCGACGACGAGGACTAAAGGCATCTCTTCAGGTGTAGGAGCGCTTGCCTCAACGGGAAGAACTTGACGTTCTGCTAGAGACTGCTGCTCACTAGCAACCTCAGTGTTGTTCCCGGCAACATTCTTGCCGACGACTTCTGGGAGCTCTGCCAAAAAATACTTGCCGGTGTTCAACTTTCTTCTCTTGTTTGCTTGCGTTGATGGAGTGGCTGATGGTTGATTCAAATGGAACACAAAAGTCCCTGGTTCCACAGGAAGCTTTTGAGCAGCAGACTTTGACAGGTGATCAGCAATGCTGTTTTCCGCATGAGGAATGTGCTCTGTTTGCAATCCGTCAAAGTGTTCTTCCAATTTCCTCACTTCTTCCACATATGCTTCCATCAACGGGCTCTGATAATCTTTATGGACTTGTTTCACAACGAGCTGCGAGTCGCCACGGATGATCAACTTCCTGATTCCAAGGTCCACTGCGATCCTGAGACCGGCAAGGAGTCCTTCATACTCAGCAGTGTTGTTGGTTGCTTTCTCCCTGGGAAAGTGCATTTGGATTACGTACTTGAGATGCTCTCAGGTGGGTGCGACAAGCAGCACTCCGGCACAGGCGCCTTGTAGCGAAAAGGCACCGTCAAAGTACATAATCCATTCTTTAGTTATCTCTTTGCCGGGGAGAGCTGATTCTTGAATCTCTTCGTCTTGTGTTGGCGTCCATTCTGCAATGAACTCCGCCAAAGCTCTGCTCTGAATAGTTGAAGTGCTTTCAAACTTAAGTGCAAAGCTCGACAGCTCCAACGCCCACTCCACTATCCTGCCGGTTGCATCTGGATTTCTCAAAATGCGTTGCAACGGAAAGCAAGTGACGACGGTAATCTCATGTGCTTGGAAGTAATGGCGCAGCTTCCTCGAGGCCATGAGGAGGCCGAAAAGCAATTTTTGCACACCAGAGTACCTTGACCTAGCCCCCTCCAAAAGGGAGCTTACAAAGTAAACTGGGCACTACACCAATTTCTTCTTGGGCACTATCTGCTGATTTACTGCATTTGCTTGCGCTGCTTCTACTCTATTGGCACCAGACTCTACCGGAGAAGATTCCGGCTGGTCGCTTGACAGGCTTGCCACTGCTGCTTCTTCGTCATCAACTTCCCTCTGTGCCACTATTGCAGCACTGACCACTTGATTCGTTGCCGCCAAGTATAGCAGCAATGGTTCTTGTGGCTTAGGCGCAACTAGTATTGGCGCAGAGGAGAGGTACTTCTTCAAATCCTGTAGCGCAGCCTCCGCTTCCGGAGTCCATTCATAGGACCTGCCTATTTCAAGATTTTGAAAAATGGCAAGGCGCGCTCAGCAGATTTGGAAATGAACCTACTCAATGTTGCAACACAGCCGGCAAGGCACCGCACATCCTTGACGCGCTTGGGTGCTTCAATTTGCTCAATAGCTTTGATCTTGTCGGGATTAGCTTTGATTCCACGTTGAGATACAAAGAACCCGAGAAGCTTGCTGGATGGAACGCCAAACACACACTTCTCGTGGTTGAGCTTCAGATTGATCTTGCGCAAATTTGCAAATGTTTCCTCCAAATCTTGAATGAGGGTTAATTTGTCCTTGGTTTTAACCAATATATCATCCATATATGCTTCCACATTTCTGTGCAGCTAGGGCTCAAAACCAATTTGGATAGCTCTTACAAAGGTTGAACCAGCACTCTTTAATCTGAAAGGCATACGCACGAAGCAGTATGTGCCACATGGGGTAATGAATGTGGTTTTCTCCTCATCTTCCTTGGCCATGAAAATCTGATGATAGCCAGAATATGCATCAAGAAAGGAGAGTAGATCGCAGCCGACAGTAGAGTCAACAATTTGATCGATGCGCGGCAAAGGGAAAGGAGCCTTTGGACATGCTTTGTTGATATCAGTATAGTCAATACAAAGTCTCCACTTTCCATTTGCTTTGCGTACTACAACTGGATTTGCCAACCATGTTGAATGTAGCACACCTCTAAATAAGCCTGCTACTTCTAACTTCTTTATTTCTTCTGCAATGAACACTTGTTGTTCCAAAGCTTGCTTCCTGGCCTTCTGCTTGACGGGCCGAGCATGAGGACAGACGACAAGGTGGTGCTCGATTACCTCCCTGGGAACGCCGGGGATGTCAGATCGTTGCCATGCAAACACATTGACATTCGCCCGCAGGAAGGCAACGAGCGCGCTTTCCTATTTGCTGTCAAGGGAGGCACTGATGGTGAAGGTACCGCCTGTGCCGTCCTCCTTCGCCGACACCTTCTTGGTTGCTGGTGGAGTAGCTTTGGACTTCTTGGCGGTAGAGCTCTCCGGCAAGTCCTCAACGGGCACGCAGCACTGCAAAGAGGCGCGTTTCCCGGAAGACTTGTCAGAGGTCTTGCCGTTCTTCTTGCTTTTCTTTTTCAAGTTGGCGGGAGCGGGTGCCTTAATGGCAGATGCTGCAACTGCTTCTCTGTAGAACTTGTCGACGCAAATAACTACATCCTTCTTATCGGAGTTGATGGTTATGACGTCCATCGGCCCTGGCATCTTCAGCGTGTTATAAGCATAGTGGGATGCCGCCATGAACTTTACCAAGGCTGGGCGACCCAGAATCCCATTATACGGTTATTGACGGGGGTGCATCTCTGCACTCTTCTCTTTCTAGATCCGCCCGCACCATCCTGGCCCTTCTCCTTGTCGCGCTTTTCATATTCAGCCTTTTGCTTCTCGGCAGGTTGCTCAACCTGCCGGCACTCTTGGAGGTCGTGACCTTTAGTGTGGTGGATCTTGTGGCATGGCCCATCAGATTTGCCGGCCTTCTTGTTTGCCGCCGCTTCCTAACAAGCAGCGCATACAGCAGCCTCCTTGCCGGAGCTCTCTGTTTTGGCTTTCTTGGCGGCGTCAGAATTGCCGGAGCCCTCGACAGCCATAATTGTTTTGCCTTTGCGCCTCCTATTGCGCTTTCGGCCTTTCTTCTTTGGGGTGGCGGCATCATCGTCCTCGGAATCTACCTCGGCACCAGCATCCTCCCCGGGAAGTTTCCTTCCTTCTTCAGCACGCGCACACTTATCCGCCAATGTGTACAACTCGTTGACGGTCTTTGGTAACTTGATGTTCATCTTTTCCCGCATCCTTCGATTGCGCACATTCATGTGAAAGACATCAATCAGGGCTACGGGGTGCACATCTGGAATGTTGCGGTGCACGCGGCTGAATCTCTGGATATACTTGCGCAAGGATTCGCCATCTCTCTGCGGGATCACTTGTAGATCGCTGGACTGACCAGGAGCCTTGTGGCCTCCGGTAAAAGCACCAACAAACTCGTTGCATAGATCGGACCATGAGGAAATGGAGTTTTCCGGCAAGTTCATCAGCCAAGACCTCACATTGGGCTTGAGCACCAATGGGAAGTAATTGGCGAGAATCTTCTCATCTCTTCCCTCGACAGCTTGCACAGCAATCGTGTAGATGCCTAAAAACTCTGCCGGGTTCAGCTTGCCGTCATACTTCTCTGGTACTTCTGGCTTGAAGGCCCGGACAGACGGCCAGCGGACTTGCTGTAGCTCGTGAGTGAAGGCTCGGCACCCGACCTCGTAAGGCAGATACCCGCTAGCCTCGGGCGCAAGCTCATCGACGACTGGGCCGTTGCGCGCGTCAGACTGACAGCGTGCCTCCCGGCACCGTTCATTGGTAGTGCGGGCATCTTTTGCCCGCCTATCTTGCGGCACTTGCCGCTGATCTTGCAGCGCTCGCAGATCCGAAGAGGCCATCGACATCTCGTCGGGCTCAACGGACTAGTGAGTTTGCCGCGGCTGCTGTTGTTGTTGTTGCTAATGACGTTGTTGCCGCAGAGGTGATTGCACCGTTGGCACAGCACCTTCGACACGGCGACCAGTTGGAGCTACTGGTGCTGTTTGCGGGCACTAAGATGGTTCCGCTTGCTGTGACTTGCTGGCTTTGGTAAATCCAATGAGGCTCTGGATGGTGGCCCTCCACTCATCCATCTTGTCTGCCGTCGGAGCGAAGTTTAACAGCATCTGAGCCCGCGCCATTGCCTCTGCTGCCGTAGCTGGCATGGCTGGGAGCGAAGAACGAGATGTCGCTCTACTCCTGGCAGAACTAGCAGGAGCGCCACCACGATCTTGCTGCCGCGGCTCATGTCCAGTAGTGGGCTGACGCAGTGGAGGTGGTGCCTGAAGATCTCGTGGCTGATCAACAGGCGTTTTGCCATGTGGACGCCGCCGACCGGAGCCACCTACGCCATTCGGAGCCACGTTGCGTCCATCTTGCGACGGTCGCGTTGTGTGTCCCGATGCAACATCCTTGGATGCTGCAGCAGCAGGGTCTTGACTCGTGCCGGACCGGACGGTGTTGCTCCGGTGGCTTCGCTCGTCGGTGCGTCGAGGAGGCGGGAGTTGGCCATCCGCACTGCCTGCACCGTTGTGGCTTCGATCGCCAGAATGGCGAGGAAGCTGGGAGTTGGTGTTGTGCGCTCCGCCTATGCCACCAGTGCTAGCTACGCCGCTCACGCTGCCTGCACCGGTGACGCCTTCCGCTCCGCCTGCGCCGGCCGGATCATCTCCGCCTCCTGTGGGCGTATGTGACGGAAGTTTGGAGGTCGATGGAGCTGCTACAGACGCACCCTTCTTCTTGGGCACCATCACTGGTGACGAAGATGTAGCTGATGCGCAAACTGATGATTCAGTTTCATGGAAGTGATCCCCCTGCCTGGCGCGCCAAAGATGTCATGCGTACGACCATCTATGGGGCCATCTAGCCCCTTTGCGGTTCGACTAGGGAGATGTGCAAGCACAAAGAGCCGAATCAGCAGGAACGCAAAGGATTTACCCAGGTTCGGGCCACCGTGAGGTGTAAAACCCTACTCCTGCTTTAAGTATTGGATGTGTTTGAGCTCAAGTACAAGGAGCACTTCTTGCCGGCAAGGTGCAGGAAGAGCAGCTACGCATGCAGAATGAGCAAAGTGCCGACCCTTGTAAAGGTTGCCCTGGCCCTCCTTTTATTGCTCAAGGGGTAACCACACTGGCAAAACAGTCATTACAAGCTGATTAGATAGCAAACAGTGCTATCATACCTAACTCTGCCATATTAGGACAAAGGCATTTATTGCACCGTTAGGTGTCATGTGGAGGAGGAGCCTCGGCAAGGTTTCTGCACTGCTCGCACAGCTGCCTCTTATTATCTTGACACGCCTCCTGGACGGGTGTCATTAAAGTTAATCCTCCTTCCAGCAGGCTGACACGTGCCCTGACATTCCTCACCAAACTGCCTGCGCGGTCGACACCTCATCGATTAGCGACTGGTAGCTCGGTGCGGTGGAGCACTGACGAGCTAGCGAGGGCTTGCCGGCACGGAGCTTGCCGGGCCTTCATCTTGCCGGCTTGGACCATGCCGGCAAGTATCTTCTCCATAGCTAGCACAAGTCATGTGCTTCTTGATATCTTGTATTGATCTTCTCCCTAGTGCCTTTGCAACTAAGCCTTGAATCTTGATCTTGGTAATCCCCGGCAAGCCCTGGCCATCAGGAAGGCTACTACTGTCTGTGCATAAGTCAGGGTATGAAATACCCATGTTTTATACACCAACAGAAGGGATCGGAGGACCTCCCGCGCCGGCGCTCGGTCAGAGATGACGGTGCGGCCAGCAGTGGGACTCCTCTCTCACCATCGACGATGGCCTAAATGCTGCACCTCCTCCCCTTCCTCGGCGGAGGGGATGCGTCCGGATTTGTGACCAGCAGTGAGCAGAGAGAGAGAGAGAGAGTGACCACCGCTATCTTGCTTAGATCTGGAGAGGACGAGAATGTGTGAAGAGAGCAACCCTAGCAAGCAAGCGCGGGGCTCCTACCTATATATAGTGGAGTAGTTTTGTTCTTTCACTCCATAAAAACAATCGTTTAAAATTGTGTATGTGCCAGGTCGCACTTTGTAACGTTCACATGTGTTACTCGACCTTCCATTAAGTGAACAAACACATATATATTTTATGAACAAGCCTGTCGGGGTTGTGGAACCCAGGGTACCACGACCCGTCTGCCCGCGGCCCAGGGCGCGGCGCCTGGCGGAGGCCCAGATAGGCGGCCCACCAACGGGCACCCCAGAGCAAAGTCACCTCACATGGCTCCAGCCTCCTGAGGACCCCTCCTCAGGGAGCGAGCAAGCAGGACTCAGCAGCGGCTCTGCCTGAGGCCTCGCGAGGCCCCCTCATGAGGCTCCGGTCTCCCGAGGTTGCCTCCCGAGGCATCCTCCTGATGGCTTGCAAGACAAGGAAGACCCAGCTCAGCTGTGCGGTCTGGGGCCCATCACGTGGGTGACGCGCACGATGACGAGCAGCGACAGAGGCCGCGCCAGCAGGCGCGGATGAAGGTGGTTTCCTCTTTTGTGTTAAGGGAGCAAGGCCAGCTGTCTACTCCCCAAAGCGACCCCAAAGGTTGCCCGATCAGCGAAGGAAGACCAAGACGGCGGGCGCACAGGGCGGAGGTCATCACCGAGCCCACCGGCGCGTCATGGATCATGCTTTGGCAGGCGAAGACCGCCTTTAGTCAGGATAGCCTGAGCGCCTTTCCCCTTTCAAAACCGCCAAGTGTGTCAACCCTTCCCGCCTAAGTTTTCGAGGGGGAAGAGGACCAAGGCGGGTATAAAGGGTAGTGCTGCCATTATAGAGAGGGATCTCGGTTGAGTTCTACCTCCTCCACCTTGTTCGCAAGAACTCTCTTGCCCCTTGCAATCCCAACCACAAGCAGGAGTAGGGTTTTACACCGCAAGGTGGCCCGAACCTGGGTAACCGCCGAGTCCATGGTCCGTCCCACGCTAGCGCGCTCTCGCCGTAGCCTCGCCATTGCTCAACCGTGGTAGGAGACGAAGTGGTAGAACGAGCTCACCCCAGTGTTCGAACCTTTGGGTCCCCGGAGCCACACTTCTGACATTTGGCGCGCCAGGTAGGGGTGCGCTACTGTTCTTCCGCTCCGCCCACTGCTCCACCAACCTCATGGCCGACGCACGTCGCGAGCGCGCCGAGCGCAGTGCTGGCCGCGTGGCTAAGACGGAGCCAGTGGCCTGTGGCAATCGCCACCGCCCTGACTCCGAGGCTACTGCCGCCACCGACCCCGCTGCCCGCGAGCAGCCAGGACCAGGCCGTTCAAGATGTTGTGACGGCTGGGCGTCAAAACCGCGCCACCCTCGCTGGCGGCATCCCTTCAAGCGGTGTGGGCTGCCGTGCCTTCACCCGCGAGCTGCGTCGCGTGGTCTGGCCCGCGAAGTTCAAGCCTGAGCTGCCTCTGGCACCCCCAACCCCACGGAGTTCCTCCAGCTCTATGCGCTGAGCGTCAAGGCGGCGAACGGCGATGACAAGGTCATGGTGAACTGGTTCCCCATGGCCCTCAAGGATGGCCCGTGCTCCTGGCTCATGAACCTCCCCGAGGCGTCCATCTCATCATGAGCCGAGCTCTGCAGCCAGTTCGTCGCCAACTTCAAGGGCACACAGGACCGCTCCCTCACCATCAACGACCTGCGGCAGTGCCCAGATGAGACCCTCCGCAAGTACATCTAGCGCTTCAGCCAGGTGCGCAACAAGATCCCGCGCGCCTCCGACGTGGCCGTCATCTCTGCGTTCTCCACCGGCGTCATGGACGTCAAGATGCGCGAGAAGCTCGCCATCAACGGTGAGCTCGACTCCCTGCTTGAGCTGCTCGACCTCGCCGACATGTGCGCCAAGGCTTAAGAAGGCCGCCTCTTCGTCCACAACGACCCCGACGCCGCGCTCGACGCCGCCAAGACCAAGAACAAGGACGTCAAGTGCAAGGGCCCTGCCGTGCTTGCGGTGGAGCCCGAGCAGAAGTGCGGCCGCGACCATGACGAGCCCAGGAAAGACAGCCGGCCACTCTGCGCCTATCACAACGTCCGCTCCCACAACACCGAGGACTGCCAGGAGCTCAAGCTGCTCTGCGACGAGCACCAGGGCCGCCAAGATGACCGCAATGGCCGCGGCACTGGCCGTGGAGGTGGCCACGGCGGCAACCGTTAGGACGGCCGCAACGGCAATGGCAACTTCCACTAGGGCTGGCGCGACCAGCCTCGTGAGGCCGCCTGGCGCGACCAGCCTCGTGAGGCTGCCTGGCGCGACCAGCCTCGTGAGGCCGCCTGGCGCGATCAGCCTCGTGAGGCAAACCCTCAGGCTAACGCCGCTCTCCTACCGCTGCCGCCGCCGCCCCGGAGGAACGACATCAACCAGCCTGGCGAGGGCGCTAGGGGCTACCAGAAGCCTCGCGTGGTTGCCTGCATCCTCGGTGGGGCTCAGGCTCCTGTGTCCTCGTCTACGGAGCTAAGGCGGTCCTTCCATTGGAGCTTAAGCACGGAACGTCCGACCCCTCCGCTAGTTCTGCTCATGGCCCCCATGAGTACGAAAGAAACAGGGTTGTACATGCCCCGGAGACTCTCATTGCGTAAGCCTGATGGGCCTGCGAGAGCTCCATCCCACGCCCAAGTGGAAGCCCCATGCTCCGCACTGGCGGAACGATCGAGCTGCGATCATGCCCACGCCCAAGTGGAAGCCCCATGCTCCGCGCTGGCGGAACAATCAATTGAGGGCGCCCCACGGGCTGCACCAACCTCAAGCTGACCCGTACCGGACACGGCAGCCGCATCTCCTTCTGGTTGTGTAATCAACCTTGTTATTCCATCAGTTCTTTGATGGCGAGCCGTGCGCGCTCATGGCGTCCCTCCTGAGCTTCACGCGAACGGGGGATGGATACGGTGCCTGTGCTCGGGTCAGTCCCAGCAGCGCTGAAAAACCCAAGTGATCGAGCTCTGGCTCGCGGGCCTGCTCCCGTGCATGTCACCTCACCAAGGTCCTTGGTGTCTCATCTTCTCGCATGATAGGCACGGTGCCTGTGCTCGGGTCCGTCCTTGCAGCGCCGCTAAACCCAAGTGATCGAGCTTTGGCTCGCGGGTCTGCTCCCATGTACACCACCTCACCAAGGTCCTTGGTGCCTTATCTTCTCGCGTGACGCCCATGAGTGGGTCAACGAGCGCGCGCGGCTCCCCCGTCACGAGACCTTGCGCCTTGCAATTGTCTCAGGAGCAGGTCACACGGAAGGCCTCGCGAGCGTGCCTCGCAAGGTAACCCGGCGGTAGGATGCCCCCCGGAGCCTCAGGAGGTCTCAGGAGCACGGCTTCAGGAGCCAAGTCTGACAGAGCCTTGCCAGCCGGAGGCCTCACGAGCGGAGACCTCGCGAGGCACACCCTACAAGTGGCGGCTCGCCCGACGCCGCCCTCCGAAAAAGCTAAGTATCATAAACACCTCACGAGATGTTTTCACCGCCCCTCAAGCTCTCCTCTCACCGTTGCCTCGCTGAGCGCTGAGTTTCCTTCTTCTGCGCGATCCGCTTGCACGTCAAAGGGGGCTTCTTGAGCATCGCGCCTCAGGAGCTTTTACCCCCTCGTAGTGCCCTACACCTCCTGGCCTTGTCCAGGCATCACGACCGGACATACCAGTGACGGCTGTAGCCCGCCCGGCGGCTGGGTCCTGATGACGTAGAGCGAGAAGGCAAGCAAAGAAAAGGAGATAAGCCTCGCGAGGAGGTCTCGTGAGCCGCTCTCATCGTTTTTCAAGCTCTCTCTTTCTTTTTGCGATCTCACCGAGCGCCCACGTTTTCTCTTTTGCGTGAGCCGCTTGCACGCCAAAGGGGGGCTTCCTGGGCATCGCGCCCCAGGATCCCTTACTAGCTCCCGGGCCCCTCACCTCCTGGCCTTGTCCAGGCATCGCGACCGGACATACCAGCGACGGCTGTAGGCCCGCTCGGGGGCTGGGTCCTGATGGCATAGAGCACCAAGGCAAACAAGAAAGAAAAGCGAGGCCTCACGAGAGGACTTCAAGAGGAAATAAGCATGCATTACAGCAAGTCATAAGATACTTAATGCAAAGGACATCGTTTTTCCTCACGCCATCAGGGGCTACGTTGACTTGTTACAGGAATAAAAGGAAGAAGGGTGCCCTCGGCGCCACCTCGCCTTCAATGCGCACAAGGAATCAAGGCGGAACACACGGGCGAGGCAGTGATGGCCCCGCGCCGAGCGCGAACAGGCTTTATGTCAGCCTGGGCGGTTGCCGAGGCATCGCGGGGAAGTGGAGGCGCCTTCCTTCACATCGTGCGCCACGCGTCGCTCCTGGCCCGCAGGCGGTTAGGGCCCGCGCCGTTTCGCCCCCTTAGGTGGGAACATGCGTGCCACGGGCCCGGGGATTACTGTCGGGGTTGTGGAACCCAGGGTACCATGACCAGTCTGCCTGCGGCCCAGGGCGCAGCGCCTGGCGGAGGCCCAGATAGGTAGCCCTCCAACGGGTGCTCCAGAGCAAAGCCACCTCACGAGGCTCCGGCCTCCCGAGGACCCTTCCTCAGGGAGCGGGCAAGCAGGACTCAGCAGCGGCTCCACCCGAGGCCTCACGAGACCCACTCACGAGGCTCCGGTCTCCCGCGGTTGCCTCCCGAGGCATCCTCCTGATGGCTTGCAAGACAAGGAAGACCCAGCTCAGCCGCACGGTCTGGGGCCCATCACGTCGGTGACTCGCGTGACGACGAGCGGCGACAGAGGCCGCGCCAACAGGCGCGGATGAAGATGGTTTCCTCTTTTGTGTTAAGGGAGCAGGGCTACCTATCTACTCCCCAAAGCGACCCCAAAGGTTGCCCGATCGGCGAAGGAAGACCAAGACGGCGGGCGCGCAGCGCGAAGGTCATCACCGAGCCCACCGACGCGTCATGGATCATGCTTTGGCAGGCGAAGACCGCCTTTAGTCAGGATAGCCTGAGCGCCTGTCCCCTTTCAAAACCGCCAAGTGTGGCAACCCTTCCCGCCTAAGTTTTCGAGGGGGAAGAGAACCAAGGCGGGTATAAAGGGCAGTGCTGCCATTGTAGAGAGGGATCTCGGTTGAGTTCTGCCTCCTCCGCCTTGTACGCAAGAACTCTCTTGCCCCTTGCAATACCAACCACAAGCAGGAGTAGGGTTTTACACCGCAAGGTGGCCCGAACCTGGGTAACCGCCGAGTCCACGGTCCATCCCACGCTAGCGCGCTCTCGCCGTAGCCTCGCCGTTGCTCAGCCGTGGTAGGAGACGAAGTGGTAGAACGAGCTCACCCCAGTGTTCGAACCTTTGGGTCCCCGGAGCCCCACTTCCGACAAAGCCCACGGCTCAAATTATCAAAAACGTGGGTTGCACCAACATGAAATATTACTTATATTTTCTATGTATAGTTTGACCACATATATAGCAAACTTTTAATGCATGTCACCGAAAATTATATAGTTGGATTCCTATTTTTATGGAGTATTGATTTTGCTACATAGAATTTATATTTTATTAGTTAAAATTATGGTCAAAATATAACACAAAATATGAGGGGACTACTCCCACTATGGCCAGTCTAACAGTAGACACGCTTGACCGCTTGGTAGCCCCTCGGTCGTCAAAACTGTTTCTTTGGCAAGCCGCTCTATTCCATTGTTTCACGGGCATGCGGGCCATCAAGCATCCGGGCCCCAGTGCCATCCACCAAATCACAGTGAGGTGCTACAGGCAAGACTCACCAGTCACCCCGGTGTGGCAGTCATGACCCGTCATATCACAAAAACCCATACCTTTACCAGCAGTAGTAAAGTGGCCTGGTAAGTTGGACGGACGAAGCAACCATCATTTCACTGGAATGCTCGCTCAATCCCTTTCTCCCCTCTATCTTGAAGAAAACCACACTCCAAGCTACTCACTTCTGCCATTTTTCTTCTCTACCGACGAAGGAAAGGTGAGTGAATCAGTGATGCTGCTCTATTTTCTTTCCAAGATTCTTCTTTTTGCGAAGCACCGACCTATCCTCACTGCTTATTCTTTTTCCGTTGTCATTGTGATTGTGGTTTCCTTTTGATTCCATTTTGTTTGTCAGTTTATTCATGGATCTTGGAGCACTGGGCAAAGAGTTGCCGGCGGACAACCCACTCAAGACAGAGATCTCCAGGAAGCGAGCACCGGCCAATGAGTTGGCGATGTTGGCGGGCAAACCCATGGAGACGAAGAGCTCCAAGAAACAAGCACTGGCCAAAGAGTTGACGACGTTGGCGAACGAACTCCTGAACACAGAGAGCTCCAACAACAGCAAGGCCCGAACCGTGCCTACCCCAGAAACCCTAACGACCACCTATGAGAGGCTCAAGGCCGGGTTTGAGGAGATAGTCGCCGTCGAGGAGCAGTGTTCCCCTGGCAAGATGATGGCCCCCAGAGGGATGGGATCCCCCGATGAGCTGCCCAAGGTAAAAAAAATATTGGCTTACCATAATTGTGGTCTTTGATTATTTGCAATTTGCTTGCTAATATGTTAGGGTTGTGCAGCTGCCGGTGGACATCCTTGATGATTCCCATGTCGCGGTCCATCTTGTGGACATTGCCCCAGAGATCGATGACACGAAATAGTTGGTCGGGCTAATCTTTCAACGTAGTTTGCATTGTATTTAATTACCAGATGCATGTTATCAAACCCTATAGGTTCTATGTGGGCGGTACTTGGTACTTTTGTTTGTTAGTGAATCATGCGAACCCTCTCTGAGTTATGGAAACAGATGTATCCTCACCAGCTTTTGATGTAATATATGGCATGCTGAGACGTATGTTTGCACTGTCTATCAGATAAGCAGGGCTTGTTTGATGATTCTTGGTGTCAAACCTCATCTGAATCCGTGCTGTGTTAGTAGGCTAGCTACTTTGCAAGCTATACTACTACTTGCAAACACTGACCGAAGAGAAACGTTGGGGCTGATCAGCTCGTTCTACACTAAGAGCATCTCCAACAGCCTTTGTATATTGGATTGCTAAAAACTTGTTATAGCAAGAGGAGAGAGAAGGTTTACAAAGCCAACATGTTTTTTGCTTTCCCAGCCATTGTATATTGGATTGCTATATTTGAACAAAACACACAATGGCACGTGGGGACAATTTGCCATACACACTACACACTAGCTTACGTACATGAATACATATACTACCACAACTCGCCACCGTACACGTCACATAAACACACAACACACACGCGTACACTTACACGTACACACTCCACAAAAAAAATCCATGCAAAAAAACATATACAACACAGCACACATGCGGCATGCAAAAAAACGCACAACACACGTACACGTGCACACATCACACATACACAGCACACACACGCGCGCGGCATACATTGCCCCTCGATCATTGAGACAAAAATATGACTAGGACCACTTAGCAGGCTTTGTAAAATTATAGCAAGTGGCCTCTCCACTTTGCAAATATACAAATAGGTTTGGCCGTCGATCTTTTGGAGGAAGCGTGAACAAGTAGTACTTTTGCAGTGCCTACAGTGTGTGTGTGTGTACGTGTGTTAGAGAGGGGTTGTGGGATGAAGAGAGACCCGAGAGAGAGAAAGGCCCTCCATTTCTTTTTAGTCGGCAACAAAATCATATAGAAACGTACGGATCCTAGAACATTGGCGTACAAAAACTTTCAAACGGTGCATTTTATAGTAATACATTTCTGTCAAATCTGGACATGGGCCAAATCAACTCTGCAAGCAGTACAAAGGAGTGCTCTGACTTTATTAAAACATGTCCCACCTCACATTATCACCATATTTCTAGGAGTCCATGTGTGGTTGGCAGGCGATCTCTTCTCCCTCTTCTCCCTCCTCGTCTCTCTCTTCTCAGCCGGCACTAGGCGGGCGATTAGATTTTGGGTATCGTCGGTTTATTCAATTGCAGTCCCACATGTCATTGAAAATGCAAGACAATGCGTGCGTGTTCCCTTTGGTGAGCGGCATGACAGACCGACCGTGGGGGTGCGACGCAAAAGCGACAGGCGTGCTTTAAGTGTGCCGCCTTTTCCTTTTGAACTTGTAAAGTGTAACATTTTCTTTCGCTTGTTCTTGCGATCGATCAGTAGAAATCCAGATAGAAAAGACGAGTGCCGGGCTTTCCTGCGTGTTAGGTGGGCTAGTTTGGCCTAGTCGGTTTGCTCACATACGTTCCCACGTGTCAGTGATATGCCGTGAGGAAGCGCGTTGAGCGACGGGCCGAACGTGACAGGCATGCCATGAGTGGCCCACTTTCTCGTTCTGAACTTGTAAGTGCAACACTTGGTTTAGCACCTTCGTATGAACTATCAATGCAAAACCCGGTTAAAAAGGTGCCACACTATCTACTAATCCCGGGAAGAATCCTGCTACATTTTGTAAGTCCCATTTTAATTGCTCCCACTCCCATGTTTAGATTTCAAGGTTCATGAAATCATTGAGTGCAAGGATTAAGAGAAAACTGACCAATGCATGTATACTTCTTGCTCATAGTATTCACGCATGCATGCATTGCAATTAATACATTGGTAAACAATCACCATCTGTTTCGAAAAAAAATACTCACCATCTGGTTGGTTTAGATTTTTGAATTGAGCCCTATTACCGGAAGTGAGGGAATATTATTTTCTGGAACCATCCTCCCTTCACGTCACGGACAATGTTCATATGTTGTGCTGCCACAGTGTCGTCCAGTCTTCGCGTGTGCTAGCGGTATTGATGCTACAGTAGCTTTCTTGAAGAAGCGGATTCAATGAAGAGTGAAATGATGGTTGCTTCATTCGAGCAACTTACAGTTGGATTGGTGGGGCCTTGTGATTTGATGGCTCATTAGTCATTATTACTGTGACACTACGACCGGGGTGAGTCTCCCCTGCAGTTCTGCGTGATGCACTCTAATTTTGGTGCATGGCAAGTGGACCCGAATGGTGGATGTCCCACATGTCGGCGAACAAAAGTATTCTACCCGCTATATAGGAGAAGCAAGGAAACCGCGCGTTAGAGTGTCACTGTTGTTTTATATTTATTTCTTTTTTTTTGCATTTCCACTATTACGACGGAGGAGTGCGAAACACGGCAGCCCAGTGAACTTGCATGTGCAGTGGTTCATACTATTTTTTTATGACTTGATAATTTCAAGATTGCTCACCACGCATGTTGCTTGGTGTGCAGTGGTTCATATGACAGACTTGTGTTAAGTCCGGCACATAGACTAGAGATCAAGATACGATGATAAATTGCAGCTTGGCACGTGCTGGATGTCCCACACGTCAGCGAAAGGATGATGACAGGAACAACATGGTTGGGCGTCTCCACTTCTTCTTTTTTTATGAAAGCAAGCGTCTCCACTCTACGAAGGAGGAGTGCGAAACACGGCAGCACAGGTGATATGACTGTCCGGTTTTTCTTTGAGTGTGATTTTTTTGCGGGGGTTCTTTGAGGGTGATTTGACTGTGTAGTTGGAGGGTCGGAGACCACATGCAGTACATAATGATACAAAGTGCGACCCGGAGAGACAGACGCATCTAGTTCGAAGGTCTCGGACCATATACGTAAACAAATATCCAACCTAATACGGAGTATGTGCCTGCAATTAATATAGTAGAGTACTTAGGCACGTACATCATAATATCAACATGCATTGCATGTAACATTTAGTGCTAGTAAGTTCTAAAAGACAAATGCCAACATGCCACGCAGGTTCATACTATTTGTGCCTGGCTACTTCACCTATATTTACTGCGGTACATTACTCAGGTTCGTACGTGCCTACATGTCCATCTCGTAGTTCCAGTCCCAGGTTCTCTTCATAGATGGCACGATCCATAACGGAGGGCAACGGGAATACATATCATCGCAGCTTTTTAGTGTGGCTCCCCACGATGGAGACTCATCCAAGCTGAAGCGGCATAAGTCAGGGATAGGGGCGTTCAAGATATTAATCCGGTGGTGCGCAATGAAAATGCACCCATTCTTCATGAACGGTTGACCATCGGCGTTGTGCACGGAAGGTGGCATCGATTTCACTATGGGGTAGCTGTCCCCAATGAAAACTGAGTACTCTCCAAGTGTGTTCCTCCGCACCTAGGTAGCATCACGGGGGTCGAACACGCAACCGTTCATCTGGTACACCTGGCACCTCAAACCTGGATACATGGTGACGGGCATGGTCAAGGTCCATGCAGGATAAATGTTGTGCAACAAGTACAATAAGGTGACGTAAGCAGAGGATAAGGATTAAAATAAAATATTCTATATTTGCTTATTTCTATGATAGGGAAGGGAAGCAGTCTAGTAGGAGTAGATTAGAGCCAGCTGCGGCACGGGCTAGAAGAAACAATTTGAGAGTGTGACGTGGGCCATGTATATTAATTAAAGTAGGAGGAGTCCTAGTAGTAGTAGTACTTTTTTTATTAGATGGGATTCAGACTCACTAGCCAGTACATTGTGGAATTGAAATTGCTAATTATAACTGGCATTATAATGTTGCGTCGATGACTATCCCAATCAATCAAAAAAAGAAAAGAACTACTCCTCATGGAGTATAACGAGACATGTACTGAAATGTATACTCTATTTCCTTGCTCTACTAGTCTTAGATCGGAGAGAATGGATTAGATGGGTACATGACTAGGGTCCGATCGTATTAGATCATGACACCTTGCTGCCCTTCAATGGTACCATGCGTAATGACTGCTAAGATAGTACGTCCCAACTGGGTGTCGTTAGTTACAAGGTTCCAAGTGAGACCGAATGGCCCGTGCACATCCACGATTGGCGATCTGATTTTGATCGGGGGATGATTTTTCCCTACAAAATAGAGGAGCACCATTAGGGATTACACCATGATGGTTAGGGCATCTCCAACGCTGACCCCCCAAATTTACTCCGGCATCTGTCCGCGGAAACTAATGCCGAAGGCTGCCATCCAACGCCGCCGGCATACCTTTCGACAACTATATGAATAACCGGATGAAACTCATGCAAACATGGAGGAATACATATAAACCGAATGAAATTCATTACATTTCGAAAAAAATTCATATAAACCATATGAAAGTCATTACATTTTTCATACAAACCTGACTAAAACCTACTCTAAACCTATTCTAAATGATCACCGGCTGATACGTCTGATGTCTACTATGCAAGTTTTATTCTTGTAGACGTTGTTGGGCCTCCAACTGCAGAGTTTTGTAGGACAGTAGCAAATTTCCCTCAAGTGGATGACCTAAGGTTTATCAATCTGTGGGAGGTGTAGGATGAAGATGGTCTCTCTCAAACAACCCTGCAATCAAATCCAAGAAACCTCTTGTGTCCCCAACACACCCAATACAATGGTAAATTGTATAGGTGCACTAGTTCAGCGAAGAGATGGTGATACAAGTGTAGTATGGATAGTAGATATAGGTTTTTATAATCTGAAAATAAAAAAACAGCAAGGTAGCAAGTAATAAAACGGAGCACAAACGGTATTGCAATGCTTGAAAACAAGGCCTAGGGTTCATACTTTCACTAGTGCAATCTCTCAACAGTGCTAACATAACTGAATCATATAGCAATCCCTCAACGTGCGATAAAGAATCACTCAAAAGTTCCTATTAGCGGAGAACATAAGATGAAATTGTTGTAGGGTACGAAACCACCTCAAAGTTATCCTTTCCAATCAATCTATTGAGCCATCCCTATAAGTGTCACAAACAGCCCTAGAGTTCGTACTAAAATAACACTATATGATACGCATCAACCAACTCTAATGTCACCTAGATACTCCAATGTCACCACAAGTATCCGTGAGTTGATTATTCGATATGCATCAAACAACTTCAGATTCATAATATTCAATCCACACAAAGAACTTCAAAGAGTGCCCCAAAGTTTCTATTGGAGAAAAGAAGATGAAAACATGTATCAACCCCTATGCCGAGATTACCCCAATGTCACCTCGGGAATCTGCAAGTTGATTACCAAAACATACATCAAGTGACTCAATAGAATACCCCATTGTCACCACGGGTATCCACATGCAAGACATACATCAAGTGTTCTCAAATCTGAAATATTCAATCCGACAATAAGGAAACCTCAAAGGGAAAGATTCAATTCATCACAAAAAGATAGATAGGGAAGAAACACCATATGATCCAACTATATTAACAAAGCTCGCGATACATCAAGATCATGCCAAATCAAGAACACGAGAGAGAGAGATCAAACAGATAGCTACTAGTGCATACCCTCAGCCCTGAGGGTGAACTACTCCCTCCTCATCATGGAGACCGCCGGGATGACGAAGATGGCCTCCGGTGATGATTCCCCCCCTCCGGCAGGGTGCCGGAACGGAGCTCCAGATGGGTTTTCTTCGGTATAGAGGCTTGTGGCGGCGGCGGCGAAGTTCTAGGTTTATTTCTGGGGGTTTCTCTATTTATAGGATTTTTCAGCATTTGAATCACGCAAAAAGGAGTTACGAGGGGCCCACAAGGCAATAGCACACGACCCCCCCAGGGCGCACCGTGTTGCCTTGTGGCTTCCTCGTGGCTCTTCTGGTCCTTCCACGAAGCTTCGGGGGTCTCTTTTGGTCCAAAAAAAATCGTCAAAAAGTTTCGTCCAATTCCGAGAACTTTTATTTCTGCACAAAAAACAACACCACGGTAGTTCTGCTGAAAACAGTGTCAGTCCGGGTTAGTTCTAATCAAATCATACCAAAACCATATAAAATTGTTATAAACATGGCATGAATACTTCATAAATTATAGTTACATTGGAGACGTATCAGCATCCCCAAGCTTAATTCCTGCTCGTCCTCGAGTAGGTAAATGACAAAAGAAATAATTTATGAAGTGTGAATGCTAGCATAGTGCATAAGTTTGATCAATGATAATTTCACTCACTTTTCCTAGTATCATAACAGCAACTCTTTCTCATAAAACTCATCATGATAAAGTAGCAATCAATTCACATGTTATGGTTTAAACAATACACTCTCTTGAAACTTAACAAGCTATGTTCTTAGTCACCAAACAATTTCAATGCATCTCATTTTCAACGAAGTCTAAGTAAGAGCTCCACATACTCAATTATCATATAGTCTTCTATGATTGCTAATACTCAAAGCATATTTTTAGAACAAATAGCATCCATCAAACACAGAGAAAGATAGGGGCTTGATGTTTCGCCTCCCAACTCATTTATCATAGAGATAATTGTCAACAATAATAAATCATGATCAAATATATTTGAATGGATATATGTGCCTGGATCTATCCCCACCACATGATGCTTGCCAACTAGAGAATAGGTTGGAATAAGAAGTTGACTCAACAAAAATAAATAACATGAAAGTAAATAGCATAAAAGTAAATGGAATGTCCCTTCGCAGAGGGAAGCAGGGATTTGCAGAGGTGCCAGAGCTCATAGCTTAAAACATAGATGAATACATTTTGAGTGGTGTACTTTTCCTGTCAACATCACGACCAAGGATTCTCAATATCTTCCATGCTAAACACATTATAGGCGGTTCCCAAGCAGAAAGGTAAAGTTTACTCCCCCTCAACCATTCAAACACAAGCCATGGCTAGCTGAATCCTCGGGTGCCCTCCATACAATCAACTTTCCGGGGGAGTTTGTTTAATTATTTTGTTTTGCAGGACTGGGCATCCCAATTACCGCCCTCTCTCATGCAATGACAAGTGAATAAACACTCATCATGAGAATAACTCGCTTAACATGGAAGATACTGACCACCCACTGCCGCTTCATGAGCGGTACGGGCACACAAAACAGATGCTTATTTGAATGATTAGAGATGGCACATGCAAATTTACTTGGAATGGCAGGGTAATACCGTATATAGGTAGGTATGGTGGACACTCGTGGAAGAAACTTGGCTCAAGGATTTTGGATGCACAAGCAGTATTCCCGCTTAGTACAGAAATTTAAGCTAGCAAAATATTCTAAACAAGCACCACATGTTAGAGGATCCATAACAATATAACTTCTATGCAAATATACCCAAACATAACTCATTACGTTGTCTTCCTTGTCCAACTTCAACTAATTTGCTCAAGCTTGAAAATAATTAATGGGTATTCACAATCATAAAAGATGTCCAAGATAATATATTTATATGTGAAAGTTCTCTTCCATATACTATCTTTCATGAATTGCTCGAATGACTAATATTGTGATTGTCAAACTTCAATAGATTTTACTTTCTAAACCAAGTGTGAAATATTTCTAAGCATGAGACAAGCATATGAAGCACATCTAATTTCAACTTTATGATATTCAATTCATTCAACAATTTACTCTTGGGATATAAATGAAGCACAAAAGTGAATGACAAACTACTCCAAAAGATATAAGTGAAGAACAATGAGTAGTTAAACAATTAAGTAGCTATGTGAGGACTCTCTCTCATTCAGGATTTCAGATCCAAGTATTTTATTCAAACAGCAAACAAAATGAAAATAAAAGGACACTTCAAGAATAACACATATCACGTGAATAAGTAAAAACTTAGGCTAACCGATAGGTGTTGATGAAGAAAGGTGGGATGCCTACCGGGGCATCCCCAAGCTTAGTTGCTTGAGACTTCTTGGAATATTATCTTGGGGAGCCTTGGGCAAACCCAAGCTTGAGCTTTTGTGTCTCCTTAATTCCTCTCATATCATGGCTTATCCTATATCTTAAAAACTTCATCCACACAAAACTCAACAAGAACTCGTGAGATAAGTTAGTATAAATCACTCAAAACTTTAACATTATATACTGTAGAAAATCATTAAAATTATAATTAAACATTGCATACAAAATGCCTCTGCATATTTAATACTCCTACCCACAAATAGAAACATTAAACAAGCAAACATATTCAAACAATGCAACTATAACAGCAATCTGCCAAAACAGAACAGTCTGTAAAAGGGGAATAAGAATTCATACTTCCCTAACTCCAAAAATTCTACAAAATTACCACGTGACAGCGAACTAATGCATGCTTACTATGTAAAAATTTCAGATTTTTATCATGTTCTGACTATTCAGGAATATTCAAGACATAACAAAAAACTTTCTGTTTTCAAACAGCAACACATAAACATGCAAACTGAGCATGGTAAAGGCTATAATTGGCATTTTATTGAACTAAAAGATACAAAACATGATTATTGATAACAGCAAGCAAATATCAACAAAATAAAATGATGCTCCAAGCAAAACTCATATTATGTGACGAATAAAAATATAGCTCCAACTGAGATTACCGATAATGTTGAAGACGAAAGGGGGGATGCCTTCCGGGGCATCCCCAAGCTTGGACGCTTGAGTCTTCCTTGAGTATTAACTTGGGGTGCCTTGGGTATCCCCAAGATTAGGGTCTTGCCACGGAAAATACACAGGAGCTCCTGGGTGCTCCACACCCCTATACGAATATTAAACGTAAAAAATACTAAAAAATCTCAAATTTGGGGATATGAAACCTGGGTTCCCAATCTACTCCCGTGTGAAGTTTCGTGAAAAAATACCAGAAAACGTATCCGTGGCGAAGAAAATACTGTCCGAACAAAAATCCATCCAAACAGTTTTTTCTATACATAGGAATTTTTTGTCTTTTTTGCCACGAATACGTTTCCTGGTATTTTTTCATGAAATTTCACACGGGAGTACATCGGGAACCCAGGTTTGATATCCTAAAATCCCATATTTTTTTCAAATTTCTTGGTATTTTTTTGAATTTAATGTTCATATAGGGGTGTGGAGCACCCGAGTGCTACAAATCCGCTTCCTCTTGCCACTCCTTATTCTCCTCTGAAAGCACATTTGCTCCCTTGGTGGTTTTGGTAGTTTATGCCAACATACATGTTGTTGGACTAATGCTTTTATCTAGTGAATTTCAGACAAGTTCAACAATGGCGTGGCAGGGACAAGAGGATGTGGAACCCCCTCAAAATGCTAAGGACAAGGATTGGCAAAAGATCAAGACTCTACATTTTTGGTTTAGTGATCCAAGATCACATTGAGTCCATAGGAAAGCCAATACTATTAAAAGGGGATGAGGTGTTGCTTAATGGTCTTTTTGCTCAACTGCTTAGTGATAGTACTCCTAAACCCTCAACCACTCTCTCTACCCAAATATGTCCAAAACCTACATTCCAACTCGGCCCCACCGAAATTTCCTATCCGGAGCCACCGAGTTCACCTAGACTTAGCCACTGCCAAAACCCTAACAAATCGGATCCACCGAAATGGATCTCGGTCCCACCGAGATGGCCTTGCCAACTCTCTGTAATCGTTTGCACCTACTTCAGTCTCACCGAGTTTTGCAAATCGGTCTCACCGAGATGGCTTGCCAACTCTCTGTTGCCTTGTTGCTTCACTTTGGTCCTACCGAGTTGATGCAATCGGTGCCACCGAGATGAGGTTTGCCCTAGCCATTGCACTTCGGTCCATCCGAGTTGTTCTTATCGGTCCCACCGAGATTCCTAAAGTCCATATCTTTTACACAGTTCGGTGCTACCGAGATTATGGTTTCGGTGCCACCGAGTTGGGTCAAAAGTGTGTAACGGTTGGATTTTGTGTGGAGGCTATATATACCCCTCCACCACCTCCTTCTCAGTAAGGAGAGCCATCAGAACATGCCTACACTTCCACCATACATTTTCTGAGAGAGAACCACCTACTAAAGTGTTGAGATCAAGCTATTCCATTCCTACCATTTGAAACTTGATCTCTAGCCTTTCCCAAGTTGCTTTCCACTCAAATCCTTCTTCCACCATAGCCAAATTTATGAGGAGTTGTTTGAGTGCTGGGAAGACTATCATTTGAAGCACAAGAGCAAGGAGTTCATCAACAACACACCGTCTATTACCTTTTGGAGAGTGGTGTCTCCTAGATTGGTTAGGTGTCACTTGGGAGCCTCCGACATGATGTGGAGTTGAACCAAGGAGTTTGTAAGGGCAAGGAGATCACCTACTTCGTGAAGATCTACCCCGAGTGAGGCTAGTCCTTCGTGGACGTAAGCCATGGTGGAATAGACAAGGTTTCTTCTTCGTGGACCCTTCGTGGGTGGAGACCTCCATGGACTCGCGCAGCCGTTACCCTTCGTGGGTTGAAGTCTCCATCAACGTGGACGTACGATAGCACCCCCTATCGGAACCACGCCAAAAACCACCGTGTCTTCATTGCGTTTGATCTTCCATACTCTACCCCTTTACTTTCCGTACTCTTGCATGCTTTACTATTTCCGCTGCTCAATCTCTAGATATGCATGTGTAGAAAGTATTGGAGTGATCTTAACTTATGCCAAAATCTGCCTAAGTTCCAAGAGAAATTAAAATCTGCAACTTTGGTTGGTTAAGTGTCTATTCACCCACCCTATAGACCAATCTCCTCGATCCCACAATTGGTATCAGAGCTTTGGTCTCCATTGCTTTGGTTTTATCACCATTGGAGGGAGATGGATGTGTCTACATTGGGGAGTCTTAGACGTAGAGTGCCTATTCTCGATGGGGAGTATTACAACTTTTGGAGGGATGAAATGCTTGATATCTTTGATGAATTTAACTTGAGCAAGTATATTCATAATCCTTATGTGCCCCCTATTGATCCCTTGCATCTTACTCATGAAGAGGAAATTGACATGCTTCGTAATCTTAGAACCGTCAATCTTATCATTAGAGGACTACCTAAAGTTGTGCTTCGTTGTATGCAAAACTTTGCATGTGCTTATACTCTATGGCATGACTTAGAAAAGCGATATCCCGATTACTCTCCAAAGAGTCTCGATAAGATTCTTCATAAGGCTGTTGCTTTTCACAAGATGAATCCTAGTGATCGTAAGTTTGATGATTGCTTGTTTGAACTTCGTGATCTTATGCGTGCCAAAGGAGATGTTGGAACTATTAGCAACATTATCATGGAAGCCATTAGAATCCATAAACTTGAACATTGTCATGATCATGAAACTAATAAATCTGTTGCCCTAGGTGATGATCACATGCATGATGATGATGATGTTGAGCATGGCTATTATGATGAAGACGAAGACTTTGATATTGAATTTGAGAAGACCTTGAGGAATATCAGTCTTATGGCAAATCTTCGAGATTACATGGCCGGAGGAAAAGAGTGGATTCTTGATAGCGGTTGTACCGATCACATGACCGGAGATAGAGACATGTTTCGTGAGCTTGCTAAAAATGATGGTCCACGCAAGTATGTGACTTTTGGAGACAACTCCAAGGGTAAGGTACTTGGCCTTGGTAAGGTGGCCATATCCAATGATAGCTCCATACAAAATGTTATGCTTGTTGAATCTCTTGGTTACAATCTTCTTTCCGTATCTAGACTCACCGATTTTGGTTTTAATGTTCTATTTACCAAAGTAGATTGCCAAGTGTTTCGCCAAGATAATCATAATATGGTCTTTACCGGCATTCGTAGAGGTGATCTATACATTGTTGATTTCACTAAGAGAGCCCGACCTCGTACATGCTTAATTGCTAAATCTTCTAAAGGTTGGTTATGGCATAGAAGACTTGGACATGTTGGCATGCGTAACCTTGATAAACTTGTTAAAGGAGATCACATTCTTGGAGTGAAAGATGTTATATTTGACAAAGATTGACTTTGTAGTGCTTGCCAAGCAGGAAAACAAGTTGGAGGAAGTCATCCCGTGAAGAACATTATGACCACAAAGAGACCACTCGAGCTACTTCATATGGATCTTTTTGGTCCCAACTCCTATAAGAGTCTTGGTGGTCACTCTTTCGTTTTGGTCATTGTTGATGATTTTTCCAGATTTACGTGGGTGTTCTTTCTTGATGACAAATCGCAGGTACAAAAGATCTTCAAGAACTTTGCAAGAAAGGCTCAAAACCAATTTGAATTGAAGATCAAGAAGGTTCGAAGTGACAACGGAACGGAGTTTAAGAACACAAATGTGGACACCTTTCTTGATGAGGAGGGTATTTCACATGAGTTCTCGGCTATGTACACACCTCAACAAAATGGAGTTGTTGAGAGGAAGAACTGGACACTTATTGAGATGGAAAGAACAATGCTTGATGAACACAAGACGCCAAGACATTTTTGGGCGGAAGCGGCTGAAACAGCTTGTCATGCAACAAACCGACTTTACCTTCACAAGCTTCTTGGTAAAACGGCATATGAACTGCTCACCGGTAACAAACCACAAGTTGGATACTTTCGAGTATTTGGCTCAAAATGTTACATTCTTTATAAGCATCATCGTTCAAAATTTGCTCCTAAATCTCATGAAGGTTTCCTACTCGGTTATGGATCAAACTCTCACACTTACCGTGTCTACAACAACTTCACTCGAAAAGTTGAAGAGACGGTAGATGTGAAGTTTGATGAGACTAACGGCTCGCAAGTCGAGCAATTGCCACTTGATGTAGGAGATCAAGAACCATCGGAAGCAATCCAAGACTTGCCCATTGGCAAGATTCGCCCCGTGGAAGTAAAGGAGAGTACCTCGTCTATTCAAGTGGAAGCCCCAACTTCACATCAAGGTGAACGACAAGTTGATATGGAGGCATCCACAAGTGGAGCACGTCAAGACGATGGGAATGAGGAAGTGCAACAAGATGGTCCACCTCAACCTCCTTCTCCACCTCCACAAGCGGACAACGACAACATCAACGAAGAAGAAGAAGATGATGATGATGAGGAAGCCTCACCACAACCCAAGAAAAAGCTACCTCGAGTTAGAGCAAGAATCGACAAGGATCATCCCGTTGAACAAATACTTGGAGATATCCAATCCGGGAGAATCACTCGCTCTAAATCTCGTTTAGCTAATTTTTGTGAGCATTAATCATTTATCTCTAGTGTTGAACCCTTGAAGGTAGAAGATGCTCTCAAGGACCCCGATTGGGTGAATGCAATGCACGAAGAGCTACACAATTTTGAGAGGAACCAAGTGTGGACATTGGTTGAGAAGCCTAAGGAAGAGCAAAACATCATTGGAACCAAATGGGTGTTTCGGAATAAGCAAGATGAAGATGGACAAGTGGTACGCAACAAGGCTCGTCTCGTAGCACAAGGTTACACACAATTCGAAGGTATGGACTATGGTGAGACCTATGCCCCCGTTGCAAGACTTGAATCCATTCGCATTTTACTTGCTTATGCCAATCACCATGATATCTTATCAAATGGATATTAAAAGTGCTTTCTTAAATGGTGAAATAGAGGAGGAAGTGTATGTTAAACAACCTCCCGGCTTTGAGAATCCCAAGAAACCTAATCATGTGTACAAACTTCGTAAAGCTCTTTATGGTCTTAAACAAGCCCCTAGAGCTTGGTACAAATGCTTAACAAAGTTTCTTCTTGAAAAAGGTTTTGAGATTGGGAAGATTGATTCAACTTTGTTCACTAAGAGGGTTAATGGAGAATTATTTGTATGCCAAATTTATGTTGATGATATTATCTTTGGATCTACTAACCCCTCTTTTAGTGAAAAGTTTGGAAGGTTGATGTCGGAAAAGTTTGAGATGTCTATGATGTGTGAACTCAAATTCTTTCTTGGTTTGCAAATCAAGCAAACTAGGAAAGGTACCTTTGTTTCTCAAACAAAGTATACCAAGGACTTATTCAAGAAGTTCAACATGCAAGAGAGTAAAGGTATGAAAACTCCCATGCCCACGAGTGGACATCTTGACTTGACCAAGAATGGCAAACCGGTTGATCAAAAGGTTTATCGATCTATGATTGGTTCATTGCTATATCTATGTGCCTCCCGTCCCGACATTATGCTAAGTGTGTGCATGTGTGCACGATACCAAGCGACACCAAAAGAGTGTCACCTTAAGGCAGTGAAAAGAATTGTGAGATACTTGATACATACACCAAACTTTGGCATATGGTATCCCAAAGGATCTTCTTTTAATCTTGTTGGCTACTCCGATTCGGACTATGCCGGAGACAAGGTTGACAGAAAATCCACTTCGGGTACATGTCAATTTATTGGTAGATCTCTTGTGTCTTGGTCCTCCATGAAACAAAATTCCGTATCTCTATCTACTGCCGAAGCGGAATACATTGCCGCGGGATCATGTTGTGCTCAATTACTATGGATGACACAAACTCTTAAAGAATATGGTGTGCATGTGAGACATGTCCCATTACTATGTGACAATGAGAGTGCTATTAAGATAGCACACAATCCCGTGCAACATTCTCGAACAAAGCATATTGAGGTTCGTCACCACTTCATTCGAGATCATGTTGAGAAAGGTGACATTGACCTTAAACATGTTCGTACCGACAAACAATTGGCGGACATCTTTACCAAACCCCTCGATGAGAAAGTGTTTTGTCACTTGAGAAGTGAGTTGAACATCATTGATGCTTCAAACGTGAACTAGAGGTTCAGGTGGATGCATACAAGGGCATGAGCATTCTTGACTAATCCATGATATCTTTCATGATCATCTCATATCTTGGATATTTTGCTCCCTTGTGTGGTATCTAACCTTTTGTAGGTACTTGGACAAGCTTCATGTCACAAGGTTGCGACACACTCTTATCATAAGCAATCTTGTATAACCCAAGTATCGACAATTGATGGTGGAACAAGGAACAAGACAACCTAAACATATCCTTTGACAAACTTTTGAGTTATGCTTGATTCTTGTCATTTTGGATATACATATTGTTCCTTGTAAAGCTAACCCATGTAGGAAGATGAACTACAAAAGATAGGATTGCTCCCAACTTCAACTCTTGAGCATCCACCAAAATCCCAATGTAAGTTCTCACATTTTAGAGAAGCTTTACTCAAAGACATGAGCTAAAGCAACTCAACAAGATGTGAATACATTGAAATGCTTAAAGGAAAAATGGCAACCCCATTTCGAGCTTAAACGATGAGTATGACCTATGATCAAGTGATCTCACTTGACTCCTAAGTCAATATACTCTAACATAGGTGACCTAGTCGCCGACCCACCTAGATGAAGATCTCTAGTGTTTCTTTTGCTGCTTCTCTTCATCTAGATGTTTCTTTGCTTCTTTTCTTTTAGGTAATTTTGCAGTTAATTCATTGCAAATCTTTGTGAGAATCCCATTGCCTAGTGAGCTGAGTTGACAAATTGTTCCATTGCACCCAACTCGGTTCCACCGAATTGACTCAACTCGGTGTCACCGACTTTGGCTGCTCTAAGGAATTTTTTGTCAAATTTTTTTCCCTGAGATTTTCTGCTCCAGCTCCACTCAATGATTCTTATCCTCTACTTGCATCTAGAGCCACTCAATGGCTAGATGTGTTTCTCAAGGACCAAACCTACTTAATCAATAACCTTGAAGTCCCTTCTTGGAAATTGATGTCAAAGGGGGAGAGAGGAATACATCCAAGCTTATCACTAAGCCTATCACTACAAAAGAGATGCACCTTCCAAGAGGAGAGAATGTTACATGTTTCCAAGAGGAGAAACATGATTAGTTTGTTCTTTGGTTGTTCTAGTTTTCTCACCTTACCTACTCCCAATATCCAATGTCTGATTCAGGGGGAGAGGAAGTTCTTTAAGGGGAGATAACTATTTCTTTTGGGGACATGTCAGCTTCAAAGAAGTATTCACCTAGTGATACTCTACTCTACATGTCATCCCAATCTTGGTTTCTTGTTGATCTTGTGTCCTTTCTTGAAGAAATTATCTTGTGTTATCTAACCTTGTTTTCTCAAGTGTATTTTTTCAGGTACTTGATCAAGAACTTCAAGGTAAGTATATGCATCACACTCATGTATATGACTGACCTCTTGCTAGTCTATATTGTTTGCAAGAAGAAAATCATGGACATGTGGATACCTAAATGCCATATATATTGCTCTGATGCATATAGCCAAGATACATGTTGCATGTATATCTCCCATGTGATATCATCATTTTATATGCACATCTTCAGGGGGAGTTCAGGGGAGCTCATACATGTTACACGTTTCCTTCAAAGCTTTCATACATACCTCTGCTATATCTGTATTTGAAGCTTTGATGTATGTTGTCATCAATTACCAAAAAGGGGGAGATTGAAAGCACATTTGCTCCCTTGGTGGTTTTGGTAATTTATGCCAACATACATGTTGTTGGACTAATGCTTTTATCTAGTGAATTTCAGACAAGTTCAACAATGGCGTGGCAGGCACAAGAGGATGTGGAACCCCCTCAAAATGCTAAGGACAAGGATTGGCAAAAGATCAAGACTCTACATTTTTGGTTTAGTGATCCAAGATCACATTGAGTCCACAGGAAAGCCAATACTATTAAAAGGGGATGACGTGTTGCTTAATGGTCTTTTTGCTCAAGTGCTTAGTGACAGTACTCCTAAACCCTCAACCACTCTCTCTACCCAAATATGTCCAAAACCTACATTCCAACTCGGCCCCACCGAAATTTCCTATCCGGAGCCACCGAGTTCACCTAGACTTAGCCAGTGCCAAAACCCTAACAAATCGGATCCACCGAAATGGATCTCGGTCCCATCGAGATGGCCTTGCCAACTCTCTGTAATCGTTTGCACCTACTTCGGTCTCACCGAGTTTTGCAAATCGGTCTCACCGAGATGGCTTGCCAACTCTCTGTTGCCTTGTTGCTTCACTTCGGTCCTACCGAGTTGATGCAATCGGTGCCACCGAGATGAGGTTTGCCCTAGCCATTGCACTTCCGTCCATCCGAGTTGTTCGTATCGGTCCCACCGAGATTCCTAAAGTTCAAATCTTTTACACAGTTCGGTGCTACCGAGATTATGGTTTCGGTGCCACCGAGTTGGGTCGAAAGTGTGTAACGGTTGGATTTTGTGTGGAGGCTATATATACCCCTCCACCACCTCCTTCTCAGTAAGGAGAGCCATCAGAACGTGCCTACACTTCCACCATACATTTTCTGAGAGAGAACCACCTACTCATGTGTTGAGATCATGCTATTCCATTCCTACCATTTGAAACTTGATCTCTAGCCTTTCCCAAGTTGCTTTCCACTCAAATCCTTCTTCCACCATAGCCAAATCTGTGAGGAGTTGTTTGAGTGCTGGGAAGACTATCATTTGAAGCACAAGAGCAAGAAGTTCATCAATAACACACCGTCTATTACCTTTTGGAGAGTGGTGTCTCCTAGATTGGTTAGGTGTCACTTGGGAGCCTCCGGCATGATGTGGAGTTGAGCCAAGGAGTTTGTAAGGGCAAGGAGATCACCTACTTCATGAAGATCTACCCCGAGTGAGGCTAGTCCTTCGTGGACGTAAGCCATGGTGGAATAGACAATGTTGCTTCTTCGGGGACCCTTCGTGGGTGGAGCCCTCCATGGACTAGCGCAGCCATTACCCTTCGTGGGTTGAAGTCTCCATCAACGTGGACGTACGATAGAGCCACCTATCGGAACCATGCCAAAACCACCATGTCTTCATTGCGTTTGATCTTCCATACTCTACACCTTTACTTTCCGTACGCTTGCATGCTTTACCATTTCCGCTGCTTAATCTCTAGATATGCATGTATAGAAAGTATTGGAGTGATCTTAACTTATGCCAAAATCTACCTAAGTTCCAAGAGAAATTAAAATCTGCAACTTTGGTTGGTTAAGTGTCTATTCACCCCCCTCTAGACCAATATCCTTGATCCCACATCCTCATATCGTTATCTCACCCAAAACTTGATAACTTCAATCACACAAAACTTAACGGAACTTCGTGAGATAGGTTAGTATGATAAAAATAAATCATCCACTTAGGTACTGTCAAGACAAGATTCATAATTGTTCTCACATAATTCCTACTGTATTCTATCATTTCTACAATTTATGTTACTCAATATAAGCTATGGAAACACTAAAACAAGCAAACTATGCAATAAAAACAGGATCTGTCAAAAACAGAACATCATGAAGTGAGCGAATTAAAAAGCATACTTCTGTACCTCCAAAAATTCTGAAAAATTAGGAAAACGTAAAAAATTTGTAACCCAAAACTGTGTCAAAATTTCATATTTTTCTCACGCTCCAGTACAGAATAGGAATTCCAGCACTGGACGCAAAAGTTTCAGCTTTTGCACAGAATCAAATCAACAAGCATCCACACTATCCCAAAGGCTTTACTTGGCACATTATTGAAAGAAAACATATAAAACATGATTACTACAGTAGCTTAATCATGTGAACGCACAAAAACAGAAGGTATAAATACTGGGTTGTCTCCCAACAAGCGCTTTTCTTTAATGCCTTTTAGCTAGGCATGATGATTTTAATGATGCTCACATAAAAGTATGGAATTGAAACATACAAGAGAGCATCATGAATCACATGACAAGCAAATTTAAGCCTAACCCACTTCCTATGCATAGGGATTTTACGAGCAAACAATTTATGGGAGCAAGAATCGACTAGCATGGGAAGGCAAAACAAGTATAACTTCAAAACTTTCAACACATAAAGAGGAGACTTGATATTATTGAAATATATATAAGCATATCGTCCCCTCTCATAATAATTTTCAGTAGCATCATGAAGAAATTCAACAATATAACTATCACATAAAGCATTCTTTTCATGATCCATATGCATAGAAATTTTATTACTCTACACATAAGCAAATTTGTTCTCATCAACAATAGTGGGAGCAAATTCAACAAAATAACTATCATGAGATACTTGATTGACATAACCAAATTGAAAATAAAAATCATGATGACAAGTTTCATGGTTATCATTATTCTTTATAGCATACATGTCATCACCATAATCATCATAGATAGTAACTTTATTGTCATAATCAATTGAAACCTCTTCCAAAATAGTGGAATCATCATTAAATAAAGTCATGACCTCTCCAAATCCACTTTCATGATTATTACAATAAGATTCAACACCCTCCAAAATAGTGGGATCATTAGTACCTAGAGTTGACACTCTTCCAAACCCACTTTCATCAATATAATCATCATAAATAGGAGGCATGCAATCATCATAATAAATTTGCTCATCAAAACTTGGGGGACTAAAAATATCATCTTCATCAAACATAGCATCCCCAAGCTTGTGGTTTTGCATATCATTAGCATCATGGATATTCATAGAAATCATACTAACAACATTGCAATCATGCTCATCAATCAAAGTACTCACATTAAACATTTTATTAAATTCTTCTTCTAGCAATTGAGCACAATTATCGGAATCCTTATTTTCAAGAAAGACATCATATAGATGAAGCATTTGAGGCAACCTCAATTCCATTTTTTTTGTAGTTTTCTTTTATAAACCAAACTAGTGATAAAACAGGAAACTAAAAAGATTCAATTGCAAGATCTAAAGATATACCTTCAAGCACTCACCTCCCCGGCAACGGCACCAGAAAAGAGCTTGATGTCTACTATGCAACTTTTATTCTTGTAGACGTTGTTGGGCTCCAAGTGCAGAGTTTTGTAGGACAGTAGCAAATTTCCCTCAAGTGGATGACCTAAGGTTTATCAATCCGTGGGAGACATAGGATGAAGATGGTCTCTCTCAAACAACCCTGCAATCAAATACAAGAAATCTCTTGTGTCCCCAACACACCCAATACAATGGTAAATTGTATAGGTGCACTAGTTTGGCGAAGAGATGGTGATACAAGTGTAGTGTGGATAGTAGATATAGGTTTTTATAATCTGAAAATAAAAAAACAGCAAGGTAGCAAGTAATAAAACGGAGCACAAACGGTATTGAAATGCTTGAAAACAAGGCCTAGGGTTCATACTTTCACTAGTGCAATCTCTCAACAGTGCTAACATAATTGAATCATATAGCAATCCCTCAACGTGCGATAAAGAATCACTCAAAAGTTCCTATTAGCGGAGAACATAAGATGAAATTGTTGTAGGGTACGCAACCACCTCAAAGTTATCCTTTCCAATCAATCTATTGAGCCATCCCTATAAGTGTCACAAACAACCCTAGAGTTCGTACTAAAATAACACCATATGATACACATCAACCAACTCTAATGTCACCTAGATACTCCAATGTCACCACAAGTATCCATGAGTTGATTATTCGATATGCATGAAACAACTTCAGATTCATAATATTCAATCCACACAAAGAACTTCAAAGAGTACCCCAAAGTTTCTATTGGAGAAAAGAAGATGAAAACGTGTATCAACCCCTATGCCTAGATTACCCCAATGTCACCTCGGGAATCTGCAAGTTGATTACCAAAACATACATCAAGTGACTCAATAGAATACCCCATTATCACCACGGGTATCCACATGCAAGACATACATCAAGTGTGCTCAAATCTGAAATATTCAATCCGACAATAACGAAACCTCAAAGGGAAAGATTCAATTCATCACAAGAAGATAGAGAGGGAAGAAACACCATATGATCTAACTATATTAAGAAAGCTCGTGATACATCAAGATCGTGCCAAATCAAGAACACGAGAGTGAGAGAGAGAGATCAAACACATAGCTACTAGTACATACCCTCAGCCCCGAGGGTGAACTACTCGCTCCTCGTCATGGAGACCGCCGGGATGATGAAGATGGCCTCCGGTGATGATTCCCCCCCTCCGACAGGGTGCCGGAACGGAGCTCCAGATGGGTTTTCTTCGGTATAGAGGCTTGTGCCGGCGGCGTCGAAGTTCTAGGTTTATTTCTGTGGTTTTCTCTATTTATAGGATTTTTCAGCGTTTGAATCACGCAAAAAGGAGTTATGAGGGGCCCACAAGGCAACAACACATGACCCCCCCAGGCGTGCCGTGTTGCCTTGTGGCCTCCTCGTGGCTCTTCTGATCCTTCCATGAAGCTTCGGGGGTCTCTTTTGGTCCCAAAAAAATCGTCAAAAAGTTTCGTCCAATTTCGAGAACTTTTATTTCTGCACCAAAAACAATACCACGGTAGTTCTGCTAAAAACAACGTCAGTCCGGGTTAGTTCTAATCAAATCATACCAAAACCATATAAAATTGTTATAAACATGGCATGAATACTTCATAAATTATAGATACGTTGGAGACGTATCAACGTCCATTTTGCATCATGTTTTCCTACTGTTATTTATTATGTTTTTGATCATTATTTCACTTTATGATACAATTCGTATGCCTTTTCTCTCTTATTTTGCAAGTTTTACATGAAGAGGGAGATTACCGACAACTGGAATTCTGGACCGGAAAGGGATACAACAGAGATAGCTATTCTGCACATCTCCAAATGACCTGAAATTTACTGAGAATTATTTTGGAATATATAAAAAGTACTGGTGAAGGAAATAACCAGAGGGGACCCACCAAGAAGCGATAAGCCTGGGGGGCGCGCCCTACCCCCCTGGGCGTGCCTCCAAGCTTATGGCGCCCCTGGTAGGCCTCCGGGGCCCATCTTCTCCTATAAGATGCTATTTGCCCTAGAAAAAAAATCAAGAGAAGACTTTCGGGACAAAGTGCCGCCGTCTCGAGGCGGAACCTGGGCAGGAGCACTTTTGCTCTCCGGCGGAGCGATTCCGCCGGGGAAACTTCCCTCCGGGACGGGGAAATCGAAGCCATCGACATCACCAACGATCCTCTCATCGTGGGAGGACCAATCTTCATCAACATCATCACTAGCACCATCTCATCTCATACCCTAGTTCATCTCTTGTATTCAATCTTTGTCTCAAAACCTTAGATTGGTACCTGTGGGTTGCTAGTAGTGTTGATTACATCTTGTAGTTGATGCTAGTTGGTTTATTTGGTGGAAGATTGTATGTTCAGATCCTTAATGCTATTCAATACCCCTCTGATCTTAAACATGAATATGATTTTTGAGTAGTTACTTTTTTTCTTGAGGACATGGGAGAAGTCTTATCATAAGTAATCATGTGAATTTGGTATTCGTTCGATATGTTGATGATATGTATGTTGTTGCTTCCTTTAGTGGTGTCGTTTGAACGTCGACTACATGACACTTCACCATCTTTGGGCCTAAGGGAAGGCATTGTGGAGTAGTAATTAGATGATGGGTTCCTAGAGTGACAGAAGCTTAAACCCTAATTTATGCGCTATTCCGTAAGGGGCTGATTTGGATCCATATGTTTCATGCTATGGTTAGATTTATCTTAATTCTTCTTTCATAGTTGAGGATGCTTGCGAGAGGGGGTAATCATAAGTGGAAGGCTTGTTCAAGTAAGAACAGCACCCAAGCACCGGTCCACCCACATATCAATTATCAAAGTAGCGGACGCGAATCAAACAAACATGATGAAAGTGACTAGATGAGAATTCCCATGTGTCCTCGAGAACTCTTTACTTTATATAAGAGACCGTTCCAGCTTGTCCTTTGTTATAAAAAGGATTGGGCCACCTTGCTGCACCTTGTTACTATTGTTACTTGTTACTCGTTACGAATTATCTTGCTCTCAAAACTATCTGTTACCGCTACTTTCAGTACTTGCAGAGAATACCTTGCTGAAAACCACTTGTCATTTCCTTCTGCTCCTCATTGGGTTCGACACTCTGAGTTATCGAAAGGACTACGATTGATCCCCTATACTTGTGGTTCATCAAGACTCTTTTCTGGCACCGTTGCCGGGGAGTGAAGTGCCTTTGGTGAGTGGAATTTGGTAAGGAAACATTTATATTACGTGATGAAATTTACTGTCACTTGTCACTATGGAAAGTAATCCTTTGAGGGGTTTGTTCGGGGTATCTTAACCTCAGCCGAAAGCATTGAGAGTTACCCCTCAACCTACTGAACCTACTGAAAATATTTATTATGAAATTCCTTCGGGTATGATAGAGAAACTGCTAGCTAATCCTTATGCAGGAGATGGAAAGGTACATCCTGATATGCACTTGATATATATAGATGAAATTTGTGGATTGTTTAAGCTTGCAGGTTTATCCGAGGATGGAGTTAAGAGGAAGGTATTCCCTTTATCTTTGGAGGGAAAGGCATTGAAATGGTATAGGCTATTGGATGATACTGGAACATGGGATTGGAACCGGTTGAAGCTGTAATTTCACCAGAAGTTTTATCCTATGCATTTGGTTCATCGTGATCGGAATTATATATTTAATTTTTGGCCTTGTGAAGGAGAAAGTATCGCTCAAGCTTGGGGGAGGCTTAAGTATGTGTTGCACACATGCCCCAATCATGAGCTCTCAAGAGAAATAATTATTCAAAACTTTTATGCTCGGCTTTCTCATAATGATCAATCCATGCTCGATACTTCTTCTACTGGTTCCTTTATGAAGATGACTATTGAATTCAAATGGGATCTTCTGGAAAGAATTAAACGCAACTCTGAAGATTGGGAAATCGACAAAGGTAAAGAGTCAGGTATAAATCTTAAGTTTGATTGTGTTAAATCTTTTATGGAAACTGATGCTTTTCATAAGTTTAGTACTAAATATGGACTTGACTCTGAGATAGTTGCTACTTTTTGTAAATCTTTTGCTGCTCATGTTGATCTCCCTAAGGAGAAATGGTTTAAGTTTCATCCACCTATTAAATTAAATGAAGAACCCGTTAGTGTTAAAGAAGAAACAATTGTTTACAATGTTGATCCAGTTGTGCCTACTGCTTATATTGAGAAACCTCCTTTCCCTGTTAGGATTAAGGAACATGCTAAAGCTTCAACTGTGGTTAATAAAAGTAATATTAGAGCACCTAGACCTTCTGAACAAATTAAAGTTGAACCTAATATTGCAATGTTTAAAGATCTTTTGGTTGATAACATTGATGGACATGTCATATATTTTTGTGATGAAGCAACTAGAATTGCTAAGCCAGACACTAAAGATAAAAACAAACCTGTAATTGGCATGCCTGTTATTTCTGTTAAAATTGGAGATCATTGCTGTCATGGTTTATGTGATATTGGTGCTAGTGTGAGTGTTATACCATTTACTCTCTATCAAGAAGTCATGAATGATATTGCACCTCTTGAGATTGAAGAAATTGATGTTACTATTAAGCTCGCAAATAGAGATACTATTGCACCACTTGGGATTGTTAGAGATGTTGAAGTCTTGTGTGGTAAGATCAAATACCCTACTGATTTTCTTGTTCTTGGATCTCCACAAGATGATTTTTGTCCCATTATATTTGGTAGACCTTTCTTGAATACATTTAATGCTAAGATTGATTGCAATAAAGAAACTGTCAGTGTTAATTTTGGTGATGTATCTCATGAGTTTAATTTCTCTAAGTTTCATAGATAACCTCATGATAAAGAATTACCTAATAAGGATGAAATTATTGGTCTTGCTTCTATTGTTGTGCCTCCTACTGATCCTTTAGAACAATACTTGCTAGACCATGAAAATGATATGCATATGAATGAAAGGAATGAAATAGATGAGATGTTCTTTAAACAAGCACCTATTCTTAAACATAACTTGCCTGTTGAAACTTTGGGAGACCCACTTCCACCGAAGAGTGATCCTGTGTTTGATTTAAAGCAATTACCTGATACAATTAAATATGCTTATCTTGATGAAAAGAAGATATATCCTGTTATTATCAGTGCTAACCTTTTAGAGCATGAAGAAAAGAGATTACTTAAAGGGATAATTGGTTTTATACCCTTAGTTGTGTCCCCCTCGTCAGGATTGCCCCTAGTTTCTGAAAACATGCGGTCTTGCCCAACCCACTTTGGTCGTCTTGTGCTTTTGCCCTTTAACAGTTTGACCGTCACTTTGAAAACTTCATAACTAATTCATACTAAATCAGAAAAATGCAAATAAGATACCAAAATGTTTAAAAAAACATCACCTATATGTCAATGTCACTTGCATTCATGACAAAAGTTTTGGTAAGTGCCCATCCGAGTTTTACCTCTTATGATACCACCATGAACAGTAAAATCTAAAAAAAATCAAAAAAGAGTTGGTGGCAAAGAATGACAAAATGTTTTAAGTGCTTGCCAAGTTTCATCAGGGAATGACATTCATGGAAGTCGTGGCAAAAAAATCAATCTATTTTGGAGTGTTGATTGTTTTTTTGCCATGACTTCCACGAATGTCATTCCCTGATGAAACTTGGCAAGCACTTAAAACATTTGTCATTCTTTGCCACCAACTTTTTTTTTGAATTTTTTGAATTTTTTTAGATTTAATGTTCATGGTGGTATCATAAGAGCTAAAACTCGGATGGGCACTTGCCAACACTTTTGTCATGAATGCAAGTGACATTGACATACATGTGATGTTTTTCTGAACATTTTGGTATCTTATTTGCATTTTTATGATTTAGTATGAATTAGTTATGAAGTTTTCAAAGTGACGGTCAAACAGTCAAAGGGCTGAAGCACAAGACGACCAAAGTGGGTTGGGCAAGACCGCGTGTTTGCAGAAACTAGGGTCAATCCTGATGAGGGGGACACAACTAAGGGTATAAAACCAATTATCCCTTACTTTAAACTCCAAGGAAGCACCTTGCTGCTATTGGATATACTCTCGATGATCTTAAGGGCATTAGTCCAACTTTATGTCAGCACAAAATTCATATGGAGCCAGATGCTAAACCCGTTCTTGATCATCAAAGAAGATTAAATCCTAAAATGAAGGATGTGGTAAGAACTGAAATATTAAAGCTTATGGAGGCATGTATAATTTATCCCATAGCTGATAGTAGATGGGTAAGTCCTGTTCATTGTGTTCCTAAGAAAGGAGGTATTACTGTTGTTCCAAATGATAAAAATGAACTTATCCCACAAAGAATTGTAACCGGTTATAGGATGGTAATTGATTTCAGACAATTAAATAAAGCTACTAGGAAAGATCAATACCCCTTGCCATTTATTGATCAAATGTTAGAAAGATTACCTAAGCAAACACACTTTTGCTTCCTAGATGGTTATTCTGGTTTCTCTCAAATACCTGTATCACAAGAAGATCAAGAGAAAACCACATTTACTTGTCCTTTTGGAACTTATGCTTATCGTCATATGCCTTTTGGTTTATGTAATGCACCTGCTACCTGTCAAAGATGTATGACTGCTATATTCTCTGACTTTTGTGAAAAGATTGTTGAGGTGTTCATGGATGATTTCTCCATTTACGGAACTTCTTTTGATGATTGCTTAAGCAACCTTGATCAAGTTTTGTAGAAATGTGAAGAAACTAATCCTGTCTTGAATCGAGAGAAGTGTCACTTTATGGTAAATGAAGGTATAGTCCTTGGGCATAAAATTTCTGAAAGAGGTATTGAAGTTGATAAAGCTAAAGTTGATGCTATTGAGAAAATGCCATGTCCTAAAGATATCAAAGGTATAAGAAGTTTCCTTGGTCATGTTGGTTTCTATAGAAGGTTTATAAAAGATTTCTATAAAATTTCTAGGCCTCTTACTAATCTCTTGCAGAAAGATGTGCCATTTGTTTTTGATGATGATTGTGTAGAAGCCTTTGAAATACTTAAGAAAGCCTTAATTTCTGCACCTATTGTTCAACCACCTGATTGGAACTTACCCTTTGAAATTATGTGTGATGCTAGTGATTATGCTGTTGGTGTTGTTCTAGGACAAAGAGTTGATAAGAAATTGAATGTTATTCATTATGCTAGTAAAACTCTAGATAGCGCTCAAAGAAACTATGCTACTACTGAGAAAGAATTTTTAGCAGTTGTGTTTGCATGTGATAAATTCAGATCTTACATTGTTGATTCTAAAGTAACTATTCACACTGATCATGCTGGTATTAAATACCTTATGGAAAAGAAAGATGCTAATCCTAGACTTATTAGGTGGGTTCTTTTGCTTCAAGAATTTGATTTGCATATTATTGATAGAAAGGGGGCTGAGAATCCCGTAGCTGATAATTTGTCTAGAATGGAAAATGTTCTTGATGACCCACTGCCTATTGATGATAGTTTTCCTGATGAACAATTAGCTGTTATAAATGCTTCTCGTAATACTGCTTGGTATGCAGACTATGCTAATTGCATTGTTGCTAAATATATACCACCTAGTTTCACATACCAACAAGATAAAAAGTTTTTCTTTGATTTAAGACATTACTTTTGGGATGACCCACATTTATATAAAGAAGGAGTAGATGGTATTATTAGGCGTTGTGTACCTGAGCATGAACAGGAACAAATCCTATGGAAGTGTCACTCCGAGGCATACGGAGGACACCATGCGGGAGACAGAACTGCACATAAGGTATTGCAATCTGGCTTTTATTGGCATACTCTTTTCAAAGATGCACGTAAGTTTGTCCTCTCTTGTGATGAATGTCAAAGAATTGGTAATGTTGGTAGACGTCAGGAAATGCCTATGAACTATTCACTTGTTATTGAACCATTTGATGTTTGGGGATTTGATTATATGGGACCTTTTCCTTCCTCTAATGGGTATACTCATATTTTAGTTGCTGTTGATTATGTTACTAAGTGGGTAGAAGCTATTCCAACTAGTAGTGCTGATCATAACACTTCTATTAAAATGCTTAAAGAAGTTATATTTCCGAGGTTTGGAGTCCCCAGATATTTGTTGACTGATGGTGGTTCACATTTTATTCATGGTGCTTTTCGTAAATTGCTTGCTAAATATGATGTTAATCATAGAATTGCATCTCCATATCATCCTCGGTCTAGCGGTCAAGTTGAATTAACTAATAGAGAAATAAAATTAATTTGGAAAAGACCGTTAATAGATCTAGAAAGAATTGGTCTAAGAAACTTGATGATGCACTATGGGCTTACAGAACTGCTTATAAAAATCCTATGGGTATGTCTCCATATAAAATGGTTTATGGAAAAGCATGTCATTTACCTCTTGAACTAGAACACAAGGCATATTGGGCTATTAAAGAACTTAATTATGACTTTAAACTTGCCGGTGAGAAGAGGTTGTTTAATATTAGCTCAGTAGATGAATGGAGAACCCAAGCTTATGAAAATGCCAAGTTGTTTGAAGAAAAAGTTAAAAGAAGGCATGGTAAGAGAATTCAAAAATGGGAATTTAAAGTAGGTGATCATGTTCTATTATACAATTCTCGTTTAAGATTCTTTGCAGGAAAACTTCTCTCTAAATGGGAAGGACCATACATCATCGAAGAAGTTTATCGCTCCACAGCCATCAAGATAAATAACTCCGAAGGCACTAATCTGAGAGTGGTTAATGGGCAAAGAATTAAACATTATATCTCTGGTACGCCCATTAATGTTGAAACTAATATTATTCAAACAATGACACCAGAAGAGCACATAGAAGAAACTTTCCGGAACGCTCCAGAATCCTGAAAAAGAGTAGGTATGTGGTACGGTAAATAAACCGACTCCAAAAATTCCATAAAAGTACATTTTGTTCATTTTGGAATATATAAAAAATTAGGAAAATAATAAATAGTCTAAAAAGTGTACGAGGGAGCGACAAGCCTGGGGGGCGCGCCCTACCCCCCAGGGCGCGCCTATCGAGCTTGTGGCTCCCCCGTGGACTTTCCTGACTCCATTTTTCTTCCATATTACTTGTATTGCATGAAAAAATGCATTATATATACTCTCGGATGTTTTGATCACCGTATCGCAAGTTTCTCCTCTATTCTTGTTTCGGGCTGTTTTTCTAACAGATCTAGATCGCCATGGCTCCCTGAAGGCTCCGCACCAAGCATCGGATTGTGCAACCTTCGCCCGGCAAACGTCCTTTCAGCGAAGTCTATTATGAGTGGTTGTCCGGAGAGGAGGTGTCGTGGTGGTACGACCATCTATGGGGCCATCCAGCCCCTTGTGGTTCGGCGGGGGAGATCGGCATGCACAAAGAGCAGAATCAATGGAAGGCGCAAGGGATTTACCCAGGTTTGGGCCGCTGGGAAGCGTAAAACCCTACTCCTGCTTTTGGTGTATTGGTTATATGAGAGCACAAGTACAAGGAGCGCTTCTCCTGGCAAGGCGCAGAGAGAGCTGCTACGCGAGACGTGCAAGTGTTTGAAAAGGAGTCCGAATCCCTCTAACTGTTGCCTTGGCCCTCCTTTTATAGCTCAAGGGGTTACCACAGTGGAAAAACAGTAATTACATAGCGACTAGATAGCAAACAGTGCTATCATACCTAATTCTGCCAGTTTAGGACAGAGGCATTAAATGCACCGTTAGGTGTCATGTGGAAAGGCAGCCCCGACAAGGTTCCTGCACCGCTCGCCTAGCTACCTCATATTATTCTGACACGCCTCCTGGACGGGTGTCATTAAAGGTAAATCCTGTCCCAGCATGCTGACACGTGCCCGACAAGCCTCACCAACCATCCTGCGCGGTCGACACCTCGTCCATTAGCGAACATCTGTCTGGTGAGGTGGAGCGCTGGAGGGCTGGCAAAAGCTTGCCGATACAGAGCTTGCCGGGTCTTCACCTTGCCGGTTTGGCCTTCCGGCAAGAAATGTCTTCATATTTACTACTAGTTGAGTGCTTGTTGGTGCTGTATCTTGAGCTTCTTTCCAGTGGCTTCCGCAACTGGGTCCTGAATCTTGGTCTTGGCGGTTCCCGGCAAGACTTGGCCGGCAAGGAGGCTGCTACCGTCTGTGCATAAGTCAGGGTATAAAAGTACCCATGTTTTATACACCGACAGGAGCCCCCGGGCCTGGGCCATACGCGCGTCCGAAGCGTCGTTGGGCTAGGCCCAAACTATGCACAGACACGCGGCAGGAAAACTGCCGCTGTAATTTTTCGTCATGATGGTTATCATCTGACGCACGTCCAATCCACGCATTAAATGCGGGGCATGGGAACTTGGACTGTTACGGTTATATCGCGGTAGTGCGCCTGTAAAAAGGGCACCACCCGGGGTAAACAGTGAACAACCAGCCCCCTCGCGCCTTCCCCATAAAAAGGCAACCGCGAGGAGGCGCTGCTCATTCGCCCCTATTTTTCCTTGCTTCGTCTCCTTCCTCTCGCCAGAACCGCTTCCGCCGGCGCCGCTGTCAGTGATTCATATCTCGACTCAACCACCTTCTTCCTCCCCAATTCCTGATGGCGCCCAGGAGAGCCGATGCGGCAGGGAAGAAGCCCGCCAAGCCGCTCGATCCCAAGGCGGAGGAGAAGAAGAAGGCGCTGGAAGAGCTGGAGAAGCGGCAGAGGGAGAATGCAATTTTATCGCCGTGTTCCTTGGACGCCAACGAGCTGATCAGAAGGTACGCATACATGTGGGGAAGGGATAACAAAGACCACAAGGCGCCCGTGGTGCTTCCCGAAGGCAACAAGGATCCATCAGATTCATACCCGTTCTTCTGTGCCCATTTCTACTGTGGTCTGGTTCCCCCATTCTCGGATTTCTTCAGTGCCATGATGTTTAGCTACGGGGTTCAGGCTGCTGGATTTCACTCCGAACGCAATGACTTGCATGGCCGTCTTTGCCCATCTGTGCGAGAACTTTGTCGGGGTTGCCCCCAAAGTGGATCTGTTCTGCCATTTCTTCGTCCCTCGGATTGAAGACAAGTCGCTCTCTGGCAGCGCAACATGGATCCCCAGGGCCAAGACCAAGGGCCAGTACCTTGCCGGGCAACTCCATCTCAAATGGGAAGAATGGAGGGCAGAGTGGTGTTGGATCCAGGAGAAGGATTTCCCCCAATTTTGCATACCGTGCATAGTGAAGGTCGAACGGCAAGAACTGGAGTAGTTTTGGCGCCACTGAGGAGAAGCTTCGCCCAGCGTTAAACATAATCGCCCGCCTCAAGGCCGCCAAGCTGACTATAGAGATGGTTGGCGCTGATTTCCTCTGGCGACGCATCACGCCACTGCAGAAGTGAGAGAGGTTTGCTTGGGATTACCAGAATGCTGCTGATATCATGTGGCTGTATCCTGGGACCAGCAACAATCTGACGACTTTGGAGCATGCCGCACTTTGTGAGCAGCTATTCAGGAAGACCAACACGTTTCACTTGCCGGGCCAGATCGTCCCATTGCATATCAACTCCGCCAAGGATTCCATTTTGGCGATGATGCCGGACTGCAACGCCCATGGAGTTAATGTAGATTGGCCGATGCCCAGATTGATCGATGAAATGGACTGGGCCTCCAACTTAACGGAAAAGGCCACCCGGAAAGAAAATGACCTTATCCAAGCCACCAAGGAAGAGTAACTGGCGTATCTTGCCAGCATAGCCGCGGAAGCCTCCAGGCCTGATGCGCAAGTGGTTCTGGTGCTGCGACAACCGAGGACGATGACGAAGAACATCCTGATGAAGAGGTCGCCGAAGAGCACCAAGAAGAGCCTGCCGGGGATGAGATTTCCGAAGCTGAGGCTGCCGGGACCGAGGTTGCCGGGACTGAGGCTGCCGGAGAGCCCGAAGAAGAAGAAGGTCCTCGAGCCCCGAAGAGGAGGCGCCTTCTTCGAAGGGCGGTCAATCAAGAGCCAGTGCGTGCTTCTTCGCCAAGAGCTGTTCCGACGGTGAAGAAGACGACCATGAAGACCGGCCGCCAAGAAGTACGCCGGCAATCGACCCGGCGTCCCCGAACTCAACCTCCATCCCCTCGGCAAAAGGTTGCCGAGGAAGTTGAATCCACTCAGCCGACGGGTTCACCTCCCCCGGCACTTAAGAGGGCAAGGGAGTCACCTCCGCCAGTGATGTACGACTTCGACGTGCTTGGCGAGTCCGAGGAGGAGGAGGAGTAAGTGGCCTCGCTTATCTCCATCAAGCCTCGATTTTATCTGATTGCCATTTTAACTTGGTTTCTTCTGTCATGACAGGGACCCAGAACCACTTGCGCATCGGTCGAAGCGGGCCAAGTCTGCAATGGCACAAGATCCCGTGGCAAGTGCTCGACAGGGGGTTGTGACGGCTGAAACTGTTGTTGTCAGCCCCCAGCTTAGCCCCCAGCATGAGGACGTGGCGCAGATCCTGTCCACCGGCACCGGTACTAGAGTTCCTCCTCCCGAGCCTGATGAAGAGGTGGGGGAGGCCCGTCAAGAAGAAGATCGTCAAGAGGTGGACCCTGCTGTGGTTCCCCCATTGACCAATGTTCCGGAGAGCGCTTCCCCGACAAGGGCCTCCATCGATGAGCCTACCCGCACGGACGCCACCCCGACAAGCGGGGCCGCCGATGACCGCGCGCCGGCAACGCGAGTTGCTGGGGAAGGAGATACCCTCCCTCAGCAAACACCAACGGGTAATCCTCTAGCCTTTGCATACCTCTCACGGGAAAGATTTTCTTTTTTTTTGTTTTCTTGAACTTGATTTGTGATTTTGAACCCTATTTCATCCGTGTTCTTGCTTCGATCCACAACTCTGGCCTCTCCTGAAGAAGGCGAAGTCCTTGTGGAGGTAGCCAATATCGCAAGGGACGCCGTTGATGAAGCCGTCAAGATTGGTGCTGAGGAGGGCCTTGTGCAAGTTGCCGAGGAGACCAGAATACTCCCTGAAGAGTCTGAGAGGTCTTTCGGCAACACGTCCGACCCCGCCAGGGTGGATGTGGAGAAGGCACCAGTCAATACCGACGCGCCGATCCCCGGCGACCAATTGGTGGCGCCAACCTTGCACATCCCGTCAAGCAGCTTGGCGTTGATTACCTCTCAGCGTGGGTCCGGAGCCCCCAGTTCATCTGGTACTGCGGGGTCAAACTTTGATGAAGAAATAGCCCGGATCCTGCTCCCTTTGGCCCAAACAACCGACGAATCCACCGATGCGACTGACAACGCCGAAGATCTCGCCTTCATGGAAATCATGGCCATCGATTTCAAAGGCGTCCAGGAACGGTATAGTCGGAGGTGGGATAAGGTGCAAGAGGAGCGCAAAGCTGCGGATCTGGTTGACCAGAAGCAGAGAGAGAAGGCGGGCGAGCTGCGCATATGGTACAGTCAGCAGGCCCACAATCTTAATGCTGCCACAGAAAAAGTAACAATCCGTGATGGCAAGCTGACAGAGCGCGAAACGCTGCTCAATGCCAAAGAGAAAGATCTTGCCGCGCGGGAAGGAGCCCCTGCTGCCACTCTCCGAGGCAAGGATGAGGAGATTGAAGTGCTCCTTAAGCAGCGGACTCAAGAGCTAGAAGACGGGCACAAGAAATCCATCGAAGCCCAGGCCTTGGAGAACGCCACCAAGCTTAAGGAGGCTGCCGATAAGGCTGCTGCCGCCGCCTCCGCCAAGGCAGAACTGAAATCCCAGGAGGCCAAATTGAAGGAAGATCTTCTCGGCAGCGGCAAAGAAATCAAGGCTCTCAAGGATGAAGCGCTGAAGGCAGCCCGCACTCTAGGGGACTTGCAAATGCAGCTGTCGTCCAAGAACCAAGATCTTGATGCCGCCGCCAAGACAATTGGGGATCTGAAATCCCAACTGGCCACTATGGTAGTAGCTTCAGAATCCGCCAAGGAGAGGGAAAGGGTCTTGACGGAGAAACACGAGAAAGAAGAGGCCTTGAAGAAGGACGCCGAGAACAGTTACGCCCGATTGCATGAGAACCTCTCCCTCTGGACTGGCAGGCTTGTTAATGCTGCCGAACGCATCAGCTCCCAAATCGCCGTGATGGACATGAAGAGCTGGGCTTCACCGTCAACGACAAGGAGGCCACCAGCATCAGACTGACCAAGTTCTTCGAGGGCCTTATCGATGCCTTGAAGACGTATCACTAGGACAGGTCTGCTTCATTCGCTGATGAATCCCGGAAGTTTGCGCGTGAAATCGTGTACAGGGTGCTGCTCAAAATCGCTCATCACAATCCTAGTCTCGATCTCTCCGGGGTCTTCAGGAGGCTGCCAGCGAACACCGACATTACTGCCGCCGACAAGATTGCTGCTCCTCTTGCCGACAAAGTTCTCCAGATTCCCAGAGTCCAGGGCGATCGTCGGCACTGAGTTTGCTATTATATCCACCACTGTGCTGCATGTGAAAGATACATTTGATCTTATGTTAGTCTTGCGCTGTTTCTGTGATGTAATATAACTTGTGCTGATGGATGAATATATGTTGTTCCCCTTGTTTTATTTTGCCTTTGTATGATCGTGTTCCCTACGCTTGTTCGGAAACTTGCCGGTGCGCACACTTGCCGCGAGCGCTTTGAGGAATGGGTCCTTAGCAGCCTGCTGGAAGTGCCGCTGCCGACAAGGCAACTTGCCGGGCCAGAATGCAGCTGCTAGGCTTGCCAAGCGGACTCGAGGCAAGCTAGAGCGCGGACTAACCGCGACAAGGTTCCTTTACGTGCAGGTTTCCCATACAAAGCACATAATCGTTCAAGGGAAATCGCGAATGTAACGAGGAAAAATTCCAAAGTTTTTCAACTTAGCTTTTCCTTGCGCTGTTTCTCTCGTTGCATGAAATGATCACTTGAACGTCATTAAAATGGTACCCCATCTCCACTCCCCCCGGGAAACTTGCACGCAAGGGATCCTTCTGTCCTTTTAAGAAAAAGAAAGAAGAGAAAAGAATGGTTTGGGAACCTTGACGGTCCATCAGCCATTCCATACAAACTAAAGTGTAAATCATAACATCACATGTATCCATATACAAATGAATATGTACGAAGAGTTGCAAAACACTTAGGTTTATTATGCACAGGATCTGCGCGTGCCTTTGTACAAAGGGTTACAAGTCTTGCCGACAAAGCTTGTACAAAAGGGGTTGCCGGGAGGCCCGGCAACCGCGCCTTACGGGTAGAACTTGCGAAGATGCTCAATATTCCATGAGTTCAGCACTGGGGTGCCATCTTCGGTCTCCAGATGGACTGCGCCAGGTCTAGTGACTCGTACTACTAGATAAGGGCCTTCCCACTTTGGCGTCAACTTGTTTGATTTCTTGGCGGACTGAACGCGCCGAAGAACAAGGTCGCCTTCCTCAAGGCTTCGGGCATGCACTTTGCGGCTATGATAGCGGCGCAAGGCTTGCTGGTAGCGTGCAGCTCGCATAGCCGCCCGAAGACGATCTTCCTCAAGGAGCATCGCGTCGTCTTGCCGCAGCTGCTCTTGCTCAGCTTCATCGTAAGTGAGCACTCGAGGTGACCCGTATATGAGTTCCGTGGGGAGCACCGCTTCTGCACCATAGATTAGGGAGAAGGGCGTTTGGCCGGTAGCTCGATTTGGTGTCGTCCTGAGTGACCAAAGAAACGCTGGCAACTCATCAATCCAGCGCCTTCCACACTTGCGCAGCCTATCAAAGGTTCTTGTTTTGAGGCCACGCAACACTTCAGCGTTCATCCTTTCCGCTTGGCCATTGCTTCTCGGGTGGGCGACAGATGCAAAACAGATTTTGCTGCCAAGGTCTTGGATATACTGCATGAAGGTGCGGCTCGTGAATTGTGTGCCGTTGTCGATGATGATTCTGTTAGGAACCCTGAAACAACAAACTAATCCTTTGAAGAACTTGACGGCTGATTGCGCTGTCACCTTTGTCACTGGCTCCACTTCAGGCCACTTTGTGAACTTGTCGATGGCGACGTACAAGAACTCAAAGCCCCCGGCAGCACGGGGGAAGGGGCCCAAGATATCGAGCCCCCAGACAGAAAAGGGCCAAGAGAGAGGGATTGTTTGGAGAGCTTGAGCTGGCTGATGTATGTTCTTCGAATGAAACTGGCATGCTTCACACTTGGTTACTAGCTCAGTTGCATCCTGGAGGGCAGTGGGCCAATAGAAGCCTTGCCAGAAAGCTTTGCCAGCAAGTGCTCTTGATCCTATGTGAGAGCCACATATGCCTCCATGTATTTCTGCCAACAGCTTCTGTCCATCTTCCCGGCAAATACACTTCAATTTCACACCATTTGGTCGCTTTCTGTATAGCGTGTTATCCACAAACTGATACATACTTGACTGACGGGCTACTTTCTCGGCTTCTTCTTGCTCATCGGGAAGTTCTCCTGTTTGAAGAAAACGAACTATCCGCTGTGCCCATGCCGGAGCCTGTGGCTCAATGACAAGGACTAAAGGCATCTCTTCGGCTGTGGGAGTGCTTGCATGTGCGGCAAGAACGTGAGGTTCTGCGCTGAGCTGCTGCTCACCGACAACCATGCCGTTGTTCCTGGCAACATCCTTGTCGGCGGCTTCTAGGAGCTCTGCCGGAAAGTACTTGCCGGTATTCAACTTCCTTCTCTTACTGGCCTGCGCTGACGGAGTGACTGTCGGTTGATTCAAATGGAGCACAAATGTTCCCGGTTCCACGGGAAGCTTTTGAGCGGCACACTTTGACAGGCTATCAGTAATGTTGTTTTCCGCACGAGGGACATGCTCTGTTTGCAACCCGTCAAAGTGTTCTTCCAATTTCCTCACTTCTTCCACATACGCTTCCATCAACGGGCTCTGGTAATCTTTGTTTACTTGTTTCACAACAAGCTGCGAGTCACCGCGGATGATCAATTTTTTGATTCCAAGGTCCACCGCGATCCTAAGACCGGCAAGGAGTCCTTCGTACTCAGCAGTGTTGTTCGTAGCTTGCTCCCTGGGAAAGTGCATTTGAACCACATACTTGAGGTGCTCTCCGGTGGGTGCGACAAGCAGCACTCCGGCACCGGCGCCTTGCAGCGAGAAGGCACCGTCAAATTACATGATCCATTCTTTGGTCGTCTCCTTGCCGGGAAGAGCTGTTTCTGGAATTTCTTCGTCTTGCGTTGGCGTCCATTCGGCAATGAACTCCGCCAAGGCTCTGCTCTGGATGTTGAAGTGCTTTCAAACTTGAGTGGAAAGCTTGACAATTCCAACGCCCACTCCACTATCCTACCAGTTGCCTCTGGATTTCTCAAAATACATTGTAACGGAAAGCGGGTGACGATGGTGATCTCATGTGATTGGAAGTAGTGGCACAGCTTTCTCGAGGCAGGAGGCCGAAAAGCAGTTTTTGCACGCCAGAGTATCTTGATCTAGCCCCCTGCAGAAGGGAGCTAACAAAATACATGGGTCGCTGCACCACCTTCTTCTTCGGCACCACTTGCTGGTCAGCTTCACTTGCTTGCGCTGTTTTTGACTTGTGAGCGTCAGACCTTGCTGGGGAAGATCCCGGTTTGTCACTGGACGGGCTTGCCGTGGCTGCTTCCTCGTCATCGACTTCCCTCTGCGCCACTAATGCAGCACTAGCCACTTGATTCGTTGCCACTACGTATTGCAGCAACGGCTCTTGCGGTCTAGGCGCAACTAGTGTTGGCGTGGAGGAGAGGTATCTTTTCAAGTCCTGCAGCGCGGCCTCCGCTTCTGGAGTCCATTTCATCGGACCTGCCTTTTTCAAAATCTTGAAAAATGGCAGGGCGCGCTCAGCAGATCTTGAAATGAACCTACTCAAGGCAGCAACGCAGTCGGCAAGACGCCGCACATCTTTGATGCTTTTTGGTGCTTGAATCTGCTCAATTGCTTTGATCTTGTCAGGATTTGCTTCGATTCCGCGCTGACATACAAAGAATCCAAGAAGCTTGCCGGATGGAATGCCAAACACACACTTCTCGGGATTGAGCTTCAAGTTGATTTTGCGCAAGTTTGCAAATGTTTCTTCCAAGTCTTAAACGAGGGTTGATTTGTGCTTGGTCTTGACCACTATATCATCCATATATGCTTCCACATTCCTGTGCAGCTGGGGCTCAAAACCAATCTGGACTGCTCTTGCGAATGTTGAACTGGCACTCTTTAATCCGAAAGGCATACGCACGAAGCAGTATCTGCCACATGGAGTAATGAAGGCGGTTTTCTCCTCGTCCTCCTTGGCCATAAATATCTGATGGTATCTAGAATATGCAGCAATGTGGCACCCCGATCCGCATGGAGTGGGGGGCCTTCGCACGTCAGCCCAGGATAACGCCTGACGCACGCAGGTCCATGGTACAGCATGCCAAACACAACAATATATTTCATTTACATGAAATAGAGTATTACATTGCTGGCGAATACAATGGTTGGCATAGCCCTAAGGCTCTCTAAATGGCGGCGGAAGTCTTGGTTTAGCGGCACGTCGTCTCTGGCTGGACTCCACAACTCACAGGACTGGCGAGGTTACGGTCTAGCACGACAAGTCTTCTCCTGCAATCTGGCCACGTGCAAGGCCAGGTGAGTACTTTGAATGTACTCGCAAGACAACCAAATACATAGCATCCAAACAAGCAGATGAGAAGCAAGTCCTATTCTCATACATAAATTTACCTCATGGCAAAGGATAAGCATGGCATGATACTAGCAAGAAACATGGATCAAGTACATCTATACCAAATCATATCACAGCATATCATGGCAGATCATGGCATAACATGGAATATCATGGCATGGCATATTTGTATCTTACAAGACATGCATGCTACTATGCTGGAAAGTAAATTACCATTACCTCCCGTGGCGAGTTAAAGCAATATGTTGTTCATTTACCAGTTTCACTGCCACTGCCCCTCTGGGCTAGCTCATGACTCACCGAGATCTCATCTCGTGATCATGTCCGAAACAACTCCGTGACTTCTCGCGACTACCTCATAGTCCAAGTCACCACATTTACTTTATAGCACATTCTTTAACAAGTTTATTATATCAGGTTTATCCTCCATGTCGACACAGACCAGATAGTGTGACCTAGTACGAACTGTGTCCATAACCGAGGACGCGGCTATCGATAGATTATACACTCTGCAGAGGTTAGTACACTGTACCCACACCACGGAACTCATGGCCTCGTGCTCCCATTCGGGTGGACCAACGACGTTCCGACAAAACCAGTCTATTGCATGACACTCTCCCGGCCACTCCTGACAAACTCCCCTTTGGGCTATGTCCTGGGTTGCCCCTGATGTCAACTTGTGACATCCGCCACCTTTGTGGCTGCCACCGTCGTGGCCAAACCGAACAAACCATCCCAAACGGGGACAACCGAGCGCAAACAACTCGTGCACTCAAGGCTTATGGCCGCCCACCGGGCCAGGGTAGCGCGCGCACATAACCTTCCCTAGTTGGAGGCACCGGCGAGAGGCATGACAATAGACCGAATTAGGGCCCCCCATAAGGCAAGTGTGGCTGCACTGGTGAGCTCGATTCGGTGGCACTATGACATGATCCAGCCGATGGAGGTTGGATGATATCGAGCCAAGGTCCTTCGGCGAGGCCATGTTCTTGGTGGGGCTACGGTGGTTCCTCACCGCGCTACTGGCCATACTGATCTGTTCGTCGCTCTTGCTGCTGCAGCTCATCCTGCAGGAGCGGGCTCGCGACGACGAGGATCAGGATGTGGCAGCTCGAGGCGCAGATGGTGATGGTGTGGTGGCTGGTCCTCGGCAGCACTTGCTTCTCCGCCGCTTCGGGCCGGTGGAGTAATTGCGTGCTGCGGCGGGTCAGGACGGCGGCTTGTCCGGCGTCATGCAAGGCAGTGATGGCGGCGCCGTTGGTTGCGGGGAATCGTGAGATGCAGAGGAGGTGGCTTCGCCAGCACTGGAATCACGCTACTGATTCCACGTAGGAAAAATCTTCGCGGATTGCTCCACGAAGAGTAGGCATCGAAGTAGAGTCGGAGTTGAATCTGTACTGGGGTAGTTGTACTGGTTTGAGTGAAATAAAGCTGGCAGTGTTCCTCTGGAAATGCAAACGGGAGCTCTGGAAAAAATTAGGGACGAAGAATTGCCAGGAGGAACTGCCTCTTGGAGGCTTTGGATCTGGAGATCTGGCACACTTAGTATGCATAGAAAAGAGGTAGGCAAGTGACTTTGCATTCCCTCGAGTACTGCCCAATCGTACTCGGGGTGAACCATGTATGCGTGCATTATGCAATACATTCTAAAACATATGCAAAAATACAGGTGAAGGAAAACACACCAAGCAAAATGCACTAAGGTGTTTTAATGCCAGTGGGTATATGTACTCCTGGCATACATATACCTACACCAGCTCGCATTTATTAGGGACTCGAGACGAGTCCAAAGTTGTAGGTGTATGTGTTCTATCAATTAAGATCTTATTAGAAGTTCATTGCCAATTCTGTCAAATATTTCTACTTAACAGAGAGGCAGCTGAACCATAAAGCAAAGGAGCATACATAGCACATTACTACAACACTCCGGGCACAAGCAGTACAAGCATACAACAAAGCACAACCTTACTACGCATCGAAAAGCAACAACTCACTCCGGGATACATGGTTCTATCCTCCTAATGAGGATGAACAGACGGACTAGGCATACTCGCAGCATCGCCTGACTGCGCGATAGGGGTTACACAAAGGCCTAGTCTTGTTGGGGCTCACCTGGCGGACGCAGGCTAAGCCAATCTCTGTCTTCATCATCGGGCACCTCTATCGGTTGGGGTCAACTGCTGGGGTTGCGGATGACACGAGCAGGAACCTGTGAAGATGACAAACCGTTCTGTCGATGGAACGGAGGTTTGCGGTACCTGGCTTCAACCAAGGCACGGGCTGAGAAGAGAGCACTGGGCAGGAGGACACGGGGTCTGCGAACTGGGATACAGCTTGATGGGCCTCCCGGTATGCTTCCGTGACAACCCGGGTAGCATCTCGGTCAATAGCTTTGAACTCTCCCAGAATGCTACCGATCAACATCCCCTGGGCACTAATGAACTGAACCAAGCGAACTATCGCTGGGTCAGCCTCTTGGGCAGCGTAGGAGAACTCCCATCCGGTACTTGACGCAGAGGGGAAATAACGGAACTCCCTCATCTCCGCTACACGCGGAAAAAGAGATCGGAGGCGTGCGATAGCCTCTGCAGCGGCTGCCTGGGTAGCCAACACCGAAGTGGGCATGGATCTGCCCAGAAAAATCAAGGGCTTCCCATCCTGTGCTGGGCCTGGGCAGATCTGCACCTTTGCCTGGTACCGATGAAGATGGGGGACGGGTTCCGATTGGAGCACCATGTACTCGGGGCTAGTGCTGCAATCAAGGGCTCGGGTGAGCATATCTGAAAGCAGGGGCGGAAAGCCAACATGGCCGGCTGCGGAAGTGCGGCTATGAAAAGTGCCTTCCCTGGGAAGACTAGCCATGGCTTCTGATCTGGGGCTACTAGCTAGGGTTCTTGCAGGGATATGACTTACTGAGCTGGGGTCGCCGCTAGCAAGTGGGGGTTTTATAGGCGACTAGGCGGGGACACACTAGTACAGCATGGATCCTTCTCTACAGGAGAAAGGATACGCCGATACTGACGACAAAAAGATAGGGTCACCGTCCATCCCAGAAAACTAGGTGGGAGGGGTCAACTGGGTAGGGATGCGTCAGTTCCGACTGTGCCACCTGATGCTCAACAGTGGCCTTGTCGGACGCCAGGGTTGGGCCAAACCCATGGGGATCATTACGGGATGATGATAGCAGTGGTAATACGCTAGGGTAACCTATCGCCAGCCTGGCTCTGATACCATCTCCTGTGGCACCCCGATCCGCATGGAGCGGGGGGCCTTCGCACGTCAGCCCAGGATAACGCCTGACGCACGCAGGTCCATGGTACAGCATGCCAAACACAACAATATATTTCATTTACATGAAATAGAGTATTACATTGCTGGCGAATACAATGGTTGGCATAGCCCTAAGGCTCTCTAAATGGCGGCGGAAGTCTTGGTTTAGCGGCACGTCGTCTCTGGCTGGACTCCACAACTCACAGGACTGGCGAGGTTACGGTCTAGCACGACAAGTCTTCTCCTGCAATCTGGCCACGTGCAAGGCCAGGTGAGTTCTTTGAATGTACTCGCAAGACAACCAAATACATAGCATCCAAACAAGCAGATGAGAAGCAAGTCCTATTCTCATACATAAATTTACCTCATGGCAAAGGATAAGCATGGCATGATACTAGCAAGAAACATGGATCAAGTACATCTATACCAAATCATATCACAGCATATCCTAGAATATCATGGCAGATCATGGCATAACATGGAATATCATGGCATGGCATATTTGTATCTTACAAGACATGCATGCTACTATGCTGGAAAGTAAATTACCATTACCTCCCGTGGCGAGTTAAAGCAATATGTTGTTCATTTACCAGTTTCACTGCCACTGCCCCTCTGGGCTAGCTCATGACTCACCGAGATCTCATCTCGTGATCATGTCCGAAACAACTCCGTGACTTCTCGTGACTACCTCATAGTCCAAGTCACCACATTTACTTTATAGCACATTCTTTAACAAGTTTATTATATCAGGTTTATCCGCCATGTCAACATAGACCAGATAGTGTGACCTAGTACGAACTGTGTCCATAACCGAGGACGCGGCTATCGATAGATTATACACTCTGCAGAGGTTAGTACACTGTACCCACACCACGGAACTCATGGCCTCGTGCTCCCATTCGGGTGGACCAACGACGTTCCGACAAAACCAGTCTATTGCATGACACTCTCCCGGCCACTCCCGACAAACTCCCCTTTGGGCTATGTCCTGGGTTGCCCCTGATGTCAACTTGTGACATCCGCCACCTTTGTGGCTGCCACCGTCGTGGCCAAACCGAACAAACCATCCCAAACGGGAACAACCGCGCGCAAACAACTCGGGCACTCAAGGCTTATGTCCGCCCACCGGGCCAGGGTAGCGCGCGCACATAACCTTCCCTAGTTGGAGGCACCGGCGAGAGGCATGACAATAGACCGAATTAGGGCCCCCCATAAGGCAAGTGTGGCTGCACTGGTGAGCTCGATTCGGTGGCACTATGACATGATCCAGCCGATGGAGGTTGGATGATATCGAGCCGAGGTCCTTCGGCGAGGCCATGTTCTTGGTGGGGCTACGGTGGTTCCTCACCGCGCTACTGGCCATACTGATCCATTCGTCGCTCTTGCTGCTGCAGCTCATCCTGCAGGAGCGGGCTCGCGACGACGAGGATCAGGATGTGGCAGCTCGAGGCGCGGATGGTGATGGTGTGGTGGCTGGTCCTCGGCAGCACTTGCTTCTCCGCCGCTTCGGGCCGGTGGAGTAATTGCGTGCTGCGGCGGGTCAGGACGGCGGCTTGTCCGGCGTCATGCAAGGCAGTGACGGCGGCGCCGTTGGTTGCGGGGAATCGTGAGATGCAGAGGAGGTGGCTTCGCCAGCACTGGAATCATGCTACTGATTCCACGTAGGAAAAATCTTCGCGGATTGCTCCACGAAGAGTAGGCATCGAAGTAGAGTCGGAGTTGAATCTGTACTGGGGTAGTTGTACTGGTTTGAGTGAAATAAAGCTGGCAGTGTTCCTCTGGAAATGCAAACGGGAGCTCTGGAAAAAATTAGGGACGAAGAATTGCCAGGAGGAACTGCCTCTTGGAGGCTTTGGATCTGGAGATCTGGCACACTGAGTATGCATAGAAAAGAGGTAGGCAAGTGACTTTGCATTCCCTCGAGTACTGCCCAATCATACTCGGGGTGAACCATGTATGCGTGCATTATGCAATACATTCTAAAACATATGCAAAAATACAGGTGAAGGAAAACACACCAAGCAAAATGCACTAAGGTGTTTTAATGCCAGTGGGTATATGTACTCCTGGCATACATATACCTACACCAGCTCGCATTTATTAGGGACTCGAGACGAGTCCAAAGTTGTAGGTGTATGTGTTCTATCAATTAAGATCTTATTAGAAGTTCATTGCCAATTCTGTCAAATATTTCTACTTAACAGAGAGGCAGCTGAACCATAAAGCAAAGGAGCATACATAGCACATTACTACAACACTCCGGGCACAAGCAGTACAAGCATACAACAAAGCACAACCTTACTACGCATCGAAAAGCAACAACTCACTCCGGGATACATGGTTCTATCCTCCTAATGAGGATGAACAGACGGACTAGGCATACTCGCAGCATCGCCTGACTGCGCGATAGGGGTTACACAAAGGCCTAGTCTTGTTGGGGCTCACCTGGCGGACGCAGGCTAAGCCAATCTCTGTCTTCATCATCGGGCACCTCTATCGGTTGGGGTCAACTGCTGGGGTTGCGGATGACACGAGCAGGAACCTATGAAGATGACAAACCGTTCTGTCGATGGAACGGAGGTTTGCGGTACCTGGCTTCAACCAAGGCACGGGCTGAGAAGAGAGCACTGGGCAGGAGGACACGGGGTCTGCGAACTGGGATACAGCTTGACGGGCCTCCCGGTATGCTTCCGTGACAACCCGGGTAGCATCTCGGTCAATAGCTTTGAACTCTCCCAGAATGCTACCGATCAACATCCCCTGGGCACTAATGAACTGAACCAAGCGAACTATCGCTGGGTCAGCCTCTTGGGCAGCGTAGGAGAACTCCCATCCGGTACTTGACGCAGAGGGGAAATAACGGAACTCCCTCATCTCCGCTACACGCGGAAAAAGAGATCGGAGGCGTGCGATAGCCTCTGCAGCGGCTGCCTGGGTAGCCAACACCGAAGTGGGCATGGATCTGCCCAGAAAAATCAAGGGCTTCCCATCCTGTGCTGGGCCTGGGCAGATCTGCACCTTTGCCTGGTACCGATGAAGATGGGGGACGGGTTCCGATTGGAGCACCATGTACTCGGGGCTAGTGCTGCAATCAAGGGCTCGGGTGAGCATATCTGAAAGCAGGGGCGGAAAGCCAACATGGCCGGCTGCGGAAGTGCGGCTATGAAAAGTGCCTTCCCTGGGAAGACTAGCCATGGCTTCTGATCTGGGGCTACTAGCTAGGGTTCTTGCAGGGATATGACTTACTGAGCTGGGGTCGCCGCTAGCAAGTGGGGGTTTTATAGGCGACTAGGCGGGGACACACTAGTACAGCATGGATCCTTCTCTATAGGAGAAAGGATACGCCGATACTGACGACAAAAAGATAGGGTCACCGTCCATCCCAGAAAACTAGGTGGGAGGGGTCAACTGGGTAGGGATGCGTCAGTTCCGACTGTGCCACCTGATGCTCAACAGTGGCCTTGTCGGACGCCAGGGTTGGGCCAAACCCATGGGGATCATTACGGGATGATGATAGCAGTGGTAATACGCTAGGGTAACCTATCGCCAGCCTGGCTCTGATACCATCTCCTGTGGCACCCCGATCCGCATGGAGCGGGGGGCCTTCGCACGTCAGCCCAGGATAACGCCTGACGCACGCAGGTCCATGGTACAGCATGCCAAACACAACAATATATTTCATTTACATGAAATAGAGTATTACATTGCTGGCGAATACAATGGTTGGCATAGCCCTAAGGCTCTCTAAATGGCGGCGGAAGTCTTGGTTTAGCGGCACGTCGTCTCTGGCTGGACTCCACAACTCACAGGACTGGCGAGGTTACGGTCTAGCACGACAAGTCTTCTCCTGCAATCTGGCCACGTGCAAGGCCAGGTGAGTACTTTGAATGTACTCGCAAGACAACCAAATACATAGCATCCAAACAAGCAGATGAGAAGCAAGTCCTATTCTCATACATAAATTTACCTCATGGCAAAGGATAAGCATGGCATGATACTAGCAAGAAACATGGATCAAGTACATCTATACCAAATCATATCACAGCATATCCTAGCATATCATGGCAGATCATGGCATAACATGGAATATCATGGCATGGCATATTTGTATCTTACAAGACATGCATGCTACTATGCTGGAAAGTAAATTACCATTACCTCCCGTGGCGAGTTAAAGCAATATGTTGTTCATTTACCAGTTTCACTGCCACTGCCCCTCTGGGCTAGCTCATGACTCACCGAGATCTCATCTCGTGATCATGTCCGAAACAACTCCGTGACTTCTCGCGACTACCTCATAGTCCAAGTCACCACATTTACTTTATAGCACATTCTTTAACAAGTTTATTATATCAGGTTTATCCTCCATGTCGACACAGACCAGATAGTGTGACCTAGTACGAACTGTGTCCATAACCGAGGACGCGGCTATCGATAGATTATACACTCTGCAGAGGTTAGTACACTGTACCCACACCACGGAACTCATGGCCTCGTGCTCCCATTCAGGTGGACCAACGACGTTCCGACAAAACCAGTCTATTGCATGACACTCTCGACAAACTCCCCTTTGGGCTATGTCCTGGGTTGCCCCTGATGTCAACTTGTGACATCCGCCACCTTTGTGGCTGCCACCGTCGTGGCCAAACCGAACAAACCGTCCCAAACGGGGACAACCGCGCGCAAACAACTCAGGCACTCAAGGCTTATGGCCGCCCACCGGGCCAGGGTAGCGCGCGCACATAACCTTCCCTAGTTGGAGGCATCGGCGAGAGGCATGACAATAGACCGAATTAGGGCCCCCCATAAGGCAAGTGTGGCTGCACTGGTGAGCTCGATTCGATGGCACTATGACACGATCCAGCCGATGGAGGTGGTTGTTGTTATTAACACTTGTTCTTTTCATCTCCATCATTTTATCGCATCATCAAGATTATAAGCATGAATATCATGAATGCATTAATAAACATGTTTACCAAACTTACGAAGTGCAGAGCATATATGACATATGAAACATGGCAGTAACATGATACCGATATAGTATGACAGGATCACCATAGCATTGACAAATATGGCATGATATACAAATATAGTAATGACATGATATTACCAATAAAAACATTATTGCTAACATGGCAAAAGCTAGTATGAAATCTGGTCATAGCATGATATGGCAAGCAATACATATACCACATTTGCAGACAGAAACATCATATGAATATACTGCAGCTACACACGCACAGGGTTCAAGCAAAGTCAACATGCAAGTACGGTGCTCATGATAAGAGGTTGGCTTGCCTCGAGGTGGACGAATACGCCGAGTGGAAGTGCGACGATCCATTGGAAACGAGTCGCCGGAAACGGTGCTCTCGGGAGAGGCCTGGATTCGAGGAAGGGCAAAGATGGTATTTTCAATATGTGACAACATTATGAAAATGACCTCATCGGAACGGGCTCGACGCACTGAGCGCGTGGGCTTTGGAATTACCTCAATCGGAGTTACGGTCGCGGAGAAATGCCCGTTCGTTCGTTAGGCGATAAACAGACAAAAATCTGTCCGTTTTAGTCCTTAACGGACGAACGTTCACAAAATACTGGTTTCGGCTGCGGGCTAGGAAGAAAGCGTATTTTCCAGAATACGCTTTTGCAACAGAGAAGGCGTATTCCACCGCGAGACCGCAGAAGAATACGTTTCCTTGAGCGGAAGGCGCACTACGCAAAGTACGCGTTCACTTAAACCAGTCAACGCGGTCGTCTGGTCAGCGCTGAGGGGCTGACTCGTGGGTCCCACCTCGCCTTCTCTTTCCTCCTGTCGTTCTCCTTCTCGCCCGTGACAGAGAGGAACTGGCCGGGCTGGTCGCCGGCATAGCGGGCGCCTCGCCGCCAGAGGAGGCCGGCCGTCGGGTGCAGGAGATCTGCGGCTTCCCGCCGCGCCCATAGGTGGCCGTGGGGTCGCCCGGCGTGGCCTCCAGCACTAGCTCCAAGGGGAGGCTGCGGCGACCGAAGCCGTCGAATGGGAGGGCCGTGCCGAAGAGCTCCCTCGCCGGAGCTGAGGGCGACGGCAACGCGCGGATGCCCAGAGAAGGGCTAGGAGCAGAAGAGAGGGAGGGGGAGGGCCAGGAGCAGGCGGGGGCCGAGGGGATTGGCTCCGGCCATCTCGGCCATGGAGGGGAATGGGGTGGTCCGAGCTCGGGGAGAGGCTGTGGTGGCGAGGGAGGGCTCGGGCACGCGCTATATAGGCCACGGGGAAGGCTCGAGAAGGGGAGAGACTGTGGCGACGCGGTGCATTACGTGGCGGCACTCCGGCGACGGACGCGGCGCCGTCACTCGCGGCCACGAGCTACGGGACGAGGAGCATCGGGGAACAGGCGACGCGGGAGAGGTCGTGGCGCGCTGCGGCTCGCTGGGCGGCCGTGTGGACCTCCCCAAAGGGTTCCAGTGCGCTGTGCACGCGGGTGGCAGTCGACGCACGCGCTCTACGCATGGTCACCGCGTGAGCACAGTGCTCGCACGTGCACCGGACGTTCCAGCTATGTCTGGCGAGTAGAGCACTCCCCCAGAAGCTGTTCGACGCAAAGGAACGATTCCCATGGCCCACGATGTGACTGAAACATGTCCAAAGCCTAAACCACAGCAAGGTGTTTGATAGAGATATTAGGCAGTGCACAGCTCCATTAGGCCTGGGATTTGGGTGAGGATGATCATCTACTAAGGTGATCATTGTGCCAAAATCTCAGCTCCAAAAGAGAGGGCTAGCTGATACTTCCTTTGCAAAGTGCCCAACTGGCCAGAAATGCAAATGAGGGTGCTGGGGAAAAATGGCTAGATGAAAATGGCCCAAATTTGGTGGAGACCAATTATTTGAGCATATGAAAGCACTGTAAATTTTTCATACCATTTGGATAGATAAAAATGGTACTTCCTTCACAATGCTTCCTACTGGCCAGAAACTTTGGGAATTTGCTGAGAAAAATTGGCTAGGCAAATAGAGCTGAATTTTGGCATGAGGCAATAATTTGGATGTGAAAGAGTGCTCAAAAATTTTGAGCGCAATCCAGCAAATATAAATAGCACTTCCTTCACACAGGTGGAATCTGGACAAAAACTTGAGAAAATCATAGAAAAAGATTGGATAGATGAATTGAGCTATATTTTGGTTTTCAGTAGTAAAATATCAATATTAACTACCCTGAAAAATTTCAGCTCAATTGGATCAAGGAATCAAGCACTTCCTTCATAAGGTTTCAGACAAGGCAGAAACTTGCATTGGATCATGTGCTCAAATTTTGAACTATGGAACATGGGGTTTGGATGGAAATGGTGAAGGTATATCCAGGAGAAGCTCCAAAAATTATTTGGGAATTTTCCTGGCTACCAAAATGGTAGTTCCTTTGGAAAGTGGCAGAGAGGCAATATTGACCTTGTCAAGGAAAAAGGGAATTTTCCTTATTTAAATTTGGCCAATATTTTTACCAGAGCTTGGGATAGTCACAAAGATCATCTCCACAAATTTTCATGACATTTAGAGATGTCTAACTATCCTTCTGGATTTAATTCCTCCGAAAGGCAGGAAAAGGAATTAGTCCTAGATGAAAAATATTGCATAAGACTTGGCAATATTTTTGCATATCCAGGGTTTATAAGTGTAGGAAGATCTCTGGGAATTATTGGAGGATCAACAGGGCATGGGAAATGATACCTCCTTTGTAATCACAAAGGCAGGATTAAAATTCCCAATATTGGAATTAGGATCCTGATGAAGATTGGGGTGATGCAGATAGGTCTTGACCAGCATCAAATGCATGGGCAAGGTTCTGGAAGGTTTGAAAATTGCCTGGATTCATCAGATCATCCAGCAAACTCCGGAGAAAGATTTTGAAAAAGAAAGCTCGGAAGGAATAACAGCACAAAAATTGATAACCCAATTTTTGGGGTGTTACAATCAAGGAAGGAGAGTAAATCACAGCCGGAAGTAGAGTCTACAATTTGATCAATGCGCGGCAAGGGGAAAGGACCCTTTGGACATGCTTTGTTGATATCGGTGTAATCAATACAAAGTCTCCACTTTCCGTTTCCTTTGCGCACCACAACTGGATTTGCCAACCAAGTTGGATGTAGTACACCTCTAACTAAACCTGCTGCTTCAAGCTTGATTTCCTCGGCAATGAATTGTTGCCGCTCCAACGCTTGCTTCCGGACTTTTTGTTTGACGGGCTGAGCATGGGGACAGACAGCAAGGTGGTGCTCAATTACCTCCCTGGGAACACCGGGGATGTCAGATGGTTGCCATGCAAACACATCGACATTCGCTCGCAGGAAGGCAATGAGCGCGCTTTCCTATTTGCTGTCAAGGGTGGCACTGATGGTGAAGGTACCGTCAGTGCTGTCCTCCCTCGCTGGCACCTTTTTGGTTGCCGGTGAAGCAGCTTTGGACTTCTTACCGACAGAGCACTCCGGCAAGTCTTCAACAGGTGCGCAGCACTCCAAAGAGGTGTGCTTCCTGAAATCTTTGCTAGAGGTCTTGCCCGACTTCTTGCTTTCCTTCTTCTTGGCGGGAGCTGGCGTCTTGGCGGCCTCTGCTGCAACCGCATCTCTGTACATCTTGTCGGTGCAAATGACTGCATCTTTCTTGTCGGAGTTGATGGAAATGACACCCATTGGCCCTGGCATCTTCACCATATTGTAGGCATAGTGAGATGCTGCCATGAATTTTGCCAAGGCTGGGCGGCCAAGAATTCCATTGTACGGCAAGGGGATCTTGACAACGTCAAACACGATCTTTTCTGTTCTGTAGTTCAATTCCCCGCCAAACGTCAGTGGCAATGTGATCTTTCCCTTGGGCTGGCTTCTTCCCGGGTTTACTCCTTGAAAAGTGCCTGTCTTCTTGAGCTCCTCGTTGGGAATCTGCAGCCTCTTGATTACCTCTGGAGAAATCAAGTTCAGGCCGGCCCCACCGTCAACTAACATTTTCGTGACCTGGAGGTTGCGAATTGTTGGCGAAACCAACAATGGCAAACACCCGACCGCAGTCGTGCGATCAGGGTGGTCCTCGGCATCGAAAATGATAGGCGTGTGTGACCACTTGAGTGGCTTTTGAGAGGCCATTGCCAGTTCTGCCGCATTAACCTCACGAGCCCACTACTTAAGTTGGCAGTAAGAGGAGTGCAAAGATGCCCCTCCGTCAACGCACATGGCCTCAGTTGCCTTCGGAAATTCTTGTTCACTGGACTCTCCATCGTCCTTTTCTTCCTCACTTCCATCGTCTTCGCCTTTCTTTTCGCGGCCCCTAAAAGGCTTCTCTTTCTGTTGCTTGGTCTTGCCGCGACGGCCTCCTCAACCACCACGGCCCTTTTTGCCGGATCCACCGGCACCATCCTGACCCTTCTCTTTGTCACGCTTTTCGTATTCAGCCTTTTGTTTCTCAACAAGGTGCTCGACTTGCCGGCACTCTTGGAGATCATGGCCTTTGGTGCGGTGAATCTTGTAGTATGGCCCATCAGACTTGTCGGCCTTCTCATTTGCCCCCGCCTCCTAGCAAGCGGCGCATACAGCTGCCTCCTTGCCAGAGTTTTCAGTCTTGGCTTTCTTGGCGGACTCAGAGTTGCCGGAACCTTCGACGGCCATTACAGTTTTGCCCTTGCGCTTCCTGTTGCGCTTTCGGCCCTTCTTCCTCGGGGTGGCAGCATCATCATCCTCAGAATCTACCTCGGCACCAGCGTCCTACCCGGGAAGCCTCCTTCCTTCCTCAGCACGTGCGCACTTATCCGCCAATGTGTAGAGCTCATTGACGGTCTTGGGCAACTTGACGTTCATTTTCTCCTGCATCCTCCAATTGCGCACATTCGTGTGAAAGGCGGCAATGATGGCTGCAGGGTGCACATCTGGAATGTTACGGTGCACGCGGCTGAATCTTTGAATGTACTTGCGCAAAGTCTCTCTATCTCTTTGCGGGATCACTTGCAGGTCGTTGGGCTGTCCAGGGGCCTTGCGGCCTCCGGTAAAGGCACCAATGAACTCGTTGCAGAGATCCAACCATGAAGAAATAGAGTTCTCTGGCAAGTTCATTAGCCAAGATCTCACGTTGGGCTTCAGTACCAACGGGAAGTAGTTGGCGAGGATGTTCTTATCTCTTCCCCCGGCAGCTTGCACGGCAATCGTGTAGACGCCCAGAAACTCTGCCGGGTTCAGTTTGTCGTCGTACTTTTCTGGTACTTCTGGCTTGAAGGCTCGGATGGACGGCCATCGGACTTGCCGTAGCTCACGGGTGAAGGCAGGACACCCAACCTCATAAGGTAGATACCCGCCAACCCCTGGCGCAGGCTCATCGACGATGGGGCCGTTGCGCGCGTCAGACTGACGACGCGCCTCCCAGCACCGTTCGATGGTTGTGCGGGCATCCTCTACCCGCCTGTCTCGTAGCACTTGCCACTGATCTTGCCGCGCCCAGGGATCCAAAGAAGCCATCGACATCTCGTCGGGCTCAAAAGATTGCTGGGCTTGTCGCGGCTGTTGATGTTGCTGCTGTTGAGGCTGTTGTCGTGGAGGCGATTGTACCGTTAGCATAGCACCGTCAACGTGGCCACCAGTTAGGGCTACTAGCGCCGTTTGCGGTCGCCATGAGGGCTCCGCTTGCTGTGATTTGCTGGCTTCGGCAAACCCAATCAAACTTTGGATAGTGGCTCTCCACTCATCCATCTTCTCTGCCGCTGGAGGGAAATTTAGCAGCATCTGGTCTCGTGCCATTGCTTCCGCTGCCGTGGCTGGCATGGCCGGAAGTGAAGAACGCAATGTCGCTCTACTCCTGGCAGAGCCAGCAGGAGAGCCATCACGGTCTTGCTGCCGCGGCACATGATCAGCAACGGGTCGTTGTGGCAGAGGCGGTGCCTGAGGATCTGGGATTTGATCAACAGGGGTCTTGCCGTGAGGTCGCCGCTGCCCGGAGTCATTGGCGCCACTCGGAGTCGTACCACACCCGTTGCGAGCGGGGCGCGGCGTCTGTCCTGAAGCTGCATCTTTGGATGCCACCGCAGCTCGATCTTGGCTCGCGCCGGCCCGGGTGTTGCCACTCCGGTGGCTGCGTTCGTCGGCGCGGCGAGGAGGAGGAGGAAGACGTCCGTCTGCCCCGCTCGCGCCGTCTCGGCTTCATTCGTCAGAGGATCGAGGAAGTCGACCGCCTCCAGTGCGCTCATCTC